>CM066031.1:1431203035-1432690005 GCA_033557465.1 Ichthyophis bannanicus
AATGTTCATAATAAAACACATAATCTCATATGTATACCATCTATCTAATTCTATCTAGTCTAATATCTCTCTCTATCTCTAATCTCTATATCCATATATATCTATGTTTCATAGTTAGGATTCCTATATCTATATCTATATATACACACAGTTTATCTATATATCATAATGTGGCCCATGGAAATATGCACCGGCTAGCAAATTGACATATGTATGTAGAGTTATGAGGACCTAATTCCACATATCATGACTTTGATTCTTGATTGACACCTGTCTGCCCACTGACCCCCACAAGTTAGTTTGGGATGCGGCAGTAATGGATTTGAGGGGAATAGAGAAATTCTATTCGTAACAGGAGGCCAAGCCCACCTGACAGATACAATGATCATCAATCTCCATGGCATAAAGGGATGAAGTATTGCAAACAGCGAATAACCACGATGTAAGGGAGACAACATGGGATAAGCCCAGTCTGTGCGGACTGGGCTAACATCTGTAAGATATCAAACATGTCAAAGGTACAGAAATCCAGCCGACGGATACCAAGGGGACACACTGGAGGGATATGGCGGTACTATGCGTTCCCAGTAGCCCGTGGATAGTCATGCATGAACATTCCACACTCTATACAATACAAAACCAGAGGTTGCAGTAAACCCACACAGACCTCTGATGGGAGTCATAAACCTTGTCTAGCCATATAGCGTCGCCCTATGAGATGGTGTTCGCTCTATATCAGGGCCCTCATAGTGGATGAGCTCTCTGAGAGTGCAGAGAGCATATGGAGGTTGAATTTGAATGAACTGTCTGTAAGCAGATACAGTGCCATATCCCCTGGAAGGAGTTGTCCAGAGATAAGAGGTGTTCAGCCTACAATGAGTGAAAATAACCATGGACTAGCTTGGAACCACTACTACGGTTGAACAGGAACTGTGAGATAGAGAAACAGGAACATGTGGGGATGTGTCTGCAGGGCAATCACTGTGCCTCCTGCAGGCACAGCAGCTGTAGAAATAGATGGGTGGCGGACCATGGGCAATGGAACAAAGGACAGGGGATGGTCCTGTCCCTGTCTACTGAGTTATCCAGCACATATGTTCATGGCAGGACAAGCAATACCCTGAAAAGGAGGCTAAGGAGCATCTTAGGAAGGTAACCCTCAGCCTACGAAAGTCCTGGATGAAGAGGGTGGTGGAATGTAGGTAACGGAGGGGTGACGTACCCATAGGGGACGTCAGCTGATGGCACAGTGCTCATGTTGTGACAGACACTATTATGTGGATAGTTGTACCCCCTCCTCTCAGTGATGAGAGGAAGACAGATCTATAACCCAGAAACAAGGATATCCCGACATCTTAACCTCATGAGAAAGGGTATGCAGTGTAGTCTCCTGGGGAACACCAGTGCGGCACCTATGAGAATACACTAACTGTATGTTACAGTTCCCCGACACCTATGATTTGTGTGAATGCTGCGGCTGCCTAGACTTTGTAAACATCAGACCATGCTGAGGTGTTCCTCGCTGTGCTACATCTGCATGATGGGCAGGAGACCTGACAACTCCTCATTTTCCAAAAGAAAGAGGGTCAGGTGGGACATTTCCTACCCCCTGACACTGATGGTGGATTGGAATGGCCTGTAGCCCTAGGGACGTCAGATGAACAGTGGGCAAAACTGACGTACAACCTCCTTGTTGATGAGGCTTTCTCCAGTACATGGTGATTGTGCCACAGTAGGTTGAGGCCATCTATTCAGACCTGCAACCTCGAGCCAACCCTTGCAACGTGCTACAATGGGTGTACCAGTGGATATGCCCTACAGACCCACAAGGGTCAACATAAGCACGTGAGAGAATTATGATATACCATGCCTAGGACTTAGAAGTTATGAGTAGTCAGCTACCTTTGACTCTGCCACGAAGGGCCTCAAACGGGTGACAGGTGTTGTGTGACCTCCTGGAGGGCGTGACTCATATAACACATATGGGATATCATTCCGGGATGGCAGCATAGACGTTTGGACATTGTGACGTCCAAAAGCATCATGTGCTTTAGAAGCACGACCTGGCAGACAGGATGACTGCTCCGTTTAACGTTTGACCTTCCGCATTGCTGATTCCACTACCAAGGAATGGTGGGGGGTCGGGTATTATGAGATCCTGGAGAGGGTGCCACCTCATACAGAGCATCAGTTGCTGAGGCAGGGGGAGGAGGAGCCCTCCAAGGTGATATCCACATTTCCAGGAGGCAGACCTGCGAAGAAGGATTTATAAGAGACGTTAGGCTGTCCCCATTCCTGCAGTGGCGCCAGTGGTAAGCGGAAGGTCAGGGATGGAATAGCCAGATAGGTTGCCATGTCCAAGGTGGAGATGTCCTGAGACGAAGGTCATCCAAGGGAAAACATCCATGGCCAAGGTAGGTTTGCAGTAGCAGCCTCAGCACCAGAGGGTGCAGACTGATTATGAACACAACACCTAGTGGTGGTGTGGAGGCACTTGCGATCAGGAGACAATGCAGGAGGTACTGCATTGATCACTCCGGGTATCAACTCCACACTGGGTATCAATAGTACAGCCCTTGATGTTGTCATCGGTGGCTGCTGAAGCGGCACCAGGACAACTGGCGTGGCATAGCAAGAATCTCCGTAGACGTGCCGTATCCTGAAACAACAATGTGCAGTTTCAAAACACATCGTGACCCAATCCTCAGGAGTACATATCGGTCATGGAGTAGGCATCTAAGAGGGTGACTCGATCGAAGTATGCGTTGATGGTACGGACATCGGTATCAGCAATGCCAACACACAGAACCCGGTCTGAGTGTTATACATTGTTTTGGACGGTAACAAGGACATGCAATGACATGCGTCGGGGGAGGGAGAGGCACTACATACCGTTGCTAGTGACACGATATCGGTACTGCTCGGAGCGGATATCTACGGCAAGCATGGCTGTGGTATGTTCTGTGAGGGGTGAGGCCCTGGAACAAACTGCAACCCCTTTGATGCTTTGGGGCCAGGTGGCTCCCGCAGCCTATGTGAGGGCAATGTTTTGTTTGAGGGTACGGACGGAGCCATCCCATGCTGGCCATGAGGCGTACCACGCAAGCATTAACTAGTCCTCAGAGATGTTGTGTGGGTTACCTGATCCTGTAGAGTGGGGACAGCTTTGTACCCCATGTGGCATGGGACAAATGTTATCGAGGGAGAACCTGAGGACGTCATGCTTCCAGCACCGTGTTTGGACAAGGCAATGCAGGCGGGAAATGGTCATGACCTATACTGGTTGGACAACAGTAAATGGAGTTTAAGCCAGGAAACGTTGTTTCCACAGTCAATAGCATCCCCTCAGTGACATTGGCTCCATTATGCACAGGCCTTGTGCCCCAAGAGGTTGGGACATGAGGATGCGGAAAATGTTTATCACGATTCTGGACATACACCCCCAGGGGTACCTGTGGTCGGTGGCACATACAGCCGCACACACACGATAACAAGGGAGATAGGTGTTGACATCATTTTCACACAAAGGTTTCTGCGGTGACAGGAGGACGTCCTTTCGGGCTCCATGGAGGCCTCAAACACTGAAGGGAGGGCTCTGGAGAAGGAGGCAGTTCACGCGCGCAGGCGCAAGGGATGTTGCCAAATACGTTATGATCGTTAGCTGGGGCCAGCCATTCCCGTGCAGGCTCTGTCGGTACTGACAGTCACATATGTGATGGCTCATTCCTGCTTGTACCTGTAGATGCGTCTCGGCAGATAGCAGACAATCCCAACTGCACTCACATAAACTATCTACACAATGGTGATCCCATGGGGGTCATGAGTCGTAATGGATATGCGTAGCATACATACCTGCCCTGTGTGTGTGTGCGGTGTCCAGGGCCGTAGGGCAGCCCATATGTGTAGACAGGACCGAGTCCTCTGTGCAAGCTGCTGCTCCAGGGGGCTGAGCATGGTTGGTAGGGGGCCGCCGCCACCTGTGCCACGTGCATGCTGTTCGTCCTCACACATGTGCTGGCGCACACACCTCTTTTGATGTCGGAGAACCTCTTTTTGAGGCTCTCTATGTCCCGCGGGTGTCCCCCTGCCTCAGCCCCGCTTGCTGCTTACCTCCTCCCACGCCGCATTCCCGCCCTGCTGTTGATGTCCGTGTGCTCAGCCTGCCAAAGAGAACCTCGTATTGCTCTAGCACCATGGATAGGAGGTTGTGGTTCTCCCCATCTGTGAACCGTGTGGGCCCTCCTTCTCAGGCTTTCAGGCACAGGGACCCTCTTTCCTTTTCCCAGTGTGTCTGCTGGGAGCAGGCTGGCCCCTTGCTGATGCTCACCCTCCATAGGGCCTGCAGGTCCTGGCCCCAGTGGCAACTGGTGGGCCCACCTCCTCACCCTCACCCTCTCCCAAAACTCGCCCCTCCCCCTATACCTCTCTCTATCCCTCCCTCTCCCCCTCTCTCTCGCCCTCTCTCTACCCCTCCCCCTCTCCCTCTCTCTGTCCCCCTCTCTATCCCTCTCTCTATCCCTTTCACTCTGCTCATCCATCACCCTCCTCTCACATGTCCGCTCCCCACTCCCCTCCTCACCGCACATCATCCCTTCTGCCTCTCCTACACCACGTACAACACAGACACAACAGCTATATACTCAATAGCAATAAACCAACACAGTAAACGGAACAATACACCCAACAGTACAGAGACAAATGACAACAACAAACTAGTTGGCTACAGATACAACACACCTCCTACTATGAACCCTCACCAACCTATTCCTCCACAAACCTATCTCTCACAAACTATACGTCCTCCAACAACCCTCAACGTTTTCCAGGCGTGTAGTGTTTTTATATTTGTTTTTGCACGTTGGTTACATTGCGCATGCGACATTGTGCGACGGTGCTGCTTGTGCGCGGTGCGTAACTGCACTTACGCATAGGCGTTCGTTGGTGGGTTTGGTTGTGTGCGAGGCACGCATGTGCAACTCTTTGCGCATGTGCGTTTGTGTGTGCATCGTCACGCACAGGCAACGCATCCAGACAGGCATAACGAGATGCACATGGGCGCCGTGCACAAACCAACAAACATAAGCATCAAATTGCACATTGCGCCTCGCACACATCCACACGCACATGCGCTATCATTTGAACGTGTGCGGCGCGCACAGGCAAACGCCCATGCGTATCGGATTGCACATGCGCAAACTGTTGTACAGGGGCGCCGCGCACAAGCGGCGAAGTCGCACAACGGCGCATGCGCCCTCGATAACGGACATCCTTTTACCGATCTACAATGAGGCTGAACATTTGGCCACCTTGAGGGTTGTTTGGTAGGCGCGGCGAGTGTTGTTTGGGAGATAGAGAGAGCGGAGAGCAGGTGTTGTTACTAGTGTTGTTTGTAGTGTATGTAGTGTTTTGCTGTTGTCTGTTGTGCTTGTAGTGCATGTACTGCTGATTGTAGTGGTTTCTGTAGCGTTTGTAGTGTTGTGTATTGTGGTATGTAGTGATTGTAGTGCTCATTGTAGTGTTCTTTGTTGTGTTGTCTGTAGTGTCTGGTCTTGTGTGGCTAGTGTCTGTATTGTTTTGTAAGGTGTCCAGTGTTTCGGGAGTGTTGTGGTGGGTGTGTGTGTGTGTGTGTGTGTGACCACAGTGGAGGGATTGATGGCGGAGATATATGTTGTTGCATGTGCCCGAAGACGTGGGCAGATGCTGCGGTTGCTGGACAGGGGATATGGTGTCCATGTGGCTGTGGCACAGGGCATGGGTGTGGACCCGCAGCAAATCAGACCTGCTCCTGTGGAGGCGGCACAGAGATGTGCTGTGCGTAGACGGCGCAGACGGCGTGCCGAGGTGCAGGCTCGGCAGACCTCGCCTCTACAGGCCCAGGGCCCAGCTCCAGGGCATGCGTGAGGACCAGGTCATCTCCCTTTACCGACTAAGCACAAGGGGCTATTAGGGGGCTCTATGAGGATCTGAAGAACCTGACCTGGAGCCCCTGACTGACCGGTCCCATGCCATACCGGGTTTAGGTCAAGCTCCTTGCTGCCTTACATTTTTTTGCCTCTGGCTGTTTCCAGTCATCTGTGGCCACAGTGGGTGGCATGAGCCGCCCCACCTTCTCACACTGTCTCCACCAGGTACTGCGTGCCATGGTCAGCCAGGTGGGGAATTACATAGGCCTTCCCCACAATAGGCAACAGTGGGGGACCCTGAACCAAGCCTTGATACCACACGTGATGGGAGCTATTGATTGCACACATGTTGCCCTGGTCCCGCCCAGAGACAGGGAGGTGGTGTTCCGCAACCGCAAACACTACCATTCCCTGAATGTTCAGGTTGTATGTGATGCTAATCTGCATATTCTGAATGTGGTCCCAAGGTTTGCAGGGTCCACCCACGACTCCTATATCCTGCATCGCTCAGCACTATTTCAGCAATTTGAGGAGGGACAGTATGGGGACTGTATATTGCTGGGTGAGTATTTCCAAATATATCATGACATCATGCATATATTTGTGTGTGTTTGAGTAACATCTCTCATATAGTGCGCCGTTTCCTCTATGTGCAGTTGGATATTAAACTCACATTCAGCAGACAGAGGAATGTTCTGAGTTTACATCCTTAGGGGGTTGTACACGTTGAGTAACAGGGGACATGATTGGACATGTAACATCAGTTGTGAAACAATATCTGTGATAAACGTGCTGATGGTGGTGTTGGAACTATGCACCTGTGCAGATGTGTATCCTGGTTGTAGTTTGCTACCTGTGTGTGTATTTCATGTGGCCACAGGGAGGGGGAGGGGGTTTAGTGTCCTTCTCACCCAGCTGTGCATACGTGGCTTTGGATTAGAACTGCGGTATGTCCTGTAACATTTATGTCCTTGACAATCAATGCACCTAACACTTGTCATGTGTGTGTGACGGCAACACACTCACTCAGTACTGTGGTTGTTAGCCATTTCATGTTAGCTAATGGGGGGGGGGTTGAGACGTATGATGTATGTTCCTGACCTTGCAAATGGGAGTACATGTTTGCATCGGAATGTTAATGGTTTAGGCCTGTGCCATGGCAGGGGGGGCAAATAGTCTAGGGTTTGCATTACCTTGGGCCACTGGAGATGTGTGGTACGTAGGCATCATTGTATGTGATTATCCTGCTGTTATTCAGCATTTGGTAAGGGTGACAGCAAGGGCAAGGGGCCAACTTGGGGCCATACAGAGAGGTATTGGTAGCACATACACAGGAATGTAGTCAAACTCAGTAACTGTGATATTGGTAGGCTCATGTGGGCTACAGTGTGCAATTCTGTGGAGCGCTGATCAACACGGATGGGAACATGATGGGGACAATGCCCAGGGTGTCTACTAACATGGTTGGTGGTCAACAAGCAACAGCATATGGCGTCAGGCTGCTATATGTAGATATGTAGACCTTTCAGGACACGGGGTGTGGAGGTGAGCTTGTGTTGATCTTGTCAGACCTCCAGGTCAGACATGTTGTGTGTTGGCACCTACATTGCCTCACAACACATTATTGTGGTGTTTAGTTTGCTAACATATACATTTCACATGTTATCTGTGTATTGGTGGTTTAGTCTAACCTTGGTGGTGGTAGTGCTTATAACATTAACTGCATAACAAGACGCATGTGCTACACATAGCGTATCTGTGGAGGCACAAATGGGACTGTGGTGTTGTTTGGCATGTCTGCACAGAATCAAGAGGCCCTTTGTTCCATTTCTATCACCAGAGGTCTTATTTTGGCAAATGTACATTTCTGCTGTCAGAGCTTTCTGTCATGAGGTGTTATGCATTTGTTTCTTACGTCTATACCTGTGTCAATTTGTGCTGGCATGCGTCCATGTATTCACCTGTAACATTTCGTTTTGCAGGTGATGCAGGGTATGGGTGTCGCCCCTGGCTGCTGACCCCTGTGCGTCAGCCACAGACACGTGCAGAGCGGATGTACAATGAGGCCCATGCCTCCAGCCGCTCTGTCATAGAGCGCACCTTTGGCGTGTGTTGAAAAGTCGCTTCAGGTGTCTGGATAGGACAGGTGGGGCCTTACAGTATGAGCCAATGACTGTTGCAGAGATAATCCTAGCCTGTTGCATCCTGCACAACATTGCTCTCAGGCATGATATTCCTGCAGAGATTAATGAGGATCTGGAGGAGGATCCACCGTGCCCCCCTGTACATGGCAGTGGTGACACACAGGCGGGCACAGCGGTCAGGCGGAGGTTGATTGCAGAGATATTCACTGGTATGTATTGCATATATTCCCACATATATGTGTTGTTGTGTGTGCGTGTGATGGTTATCACGGGTGATGTTTCTGACCATGTAGCTATCTGCTTGCAACACTTCATTGTCATTACACTGAACATCCAATGGTAGCATATAGCCATGAGTGTGTGATGGACACTGTGCACAGGGCACAACAGCAGCTGTTGGTGTATTGTGTGGGTCAGTGTGGATACACCTTTTGGATCTTTTTGGGCTGACAGTACCAGTCAGTGGCTGTTTGTGTTAACAACTGCTGTGCTAACCCAGTTATGTCTTTTTCGTGTGTGTGTGGAGCACGGTGTCAGGCATATGGTACGGGGTTCACTGTGGGAGGGAGGCACATGTTTGTGGAGAGCTTTCCTGTGGGGCTCTTTGTTCATCTCCTACAATCTGTAGGTGCTTGTGTGTGTGTTATGCTCCGGTGCGCTGGCTATGTGTGTATGTTTGTTAGGTATGGTGCAACGTGTCAGACATAGCCCAGTACACATGCGCATGACTACGTTCCCATGATGTGATTGCTTACTTGGACGGGTGTTGGTGCAAACACACATTGTCCCGTACGGAATACCTCCTCACGTAGCACAGACATGGATATGGTGAGTCATGTGGACATGTGCAGTGTGGGAGCCAGGGGTCCATATCATTGCTACTGTTTTTTTTGGAGATGAGTCATTCATTGCAGTATTTTACATGTCGACACATACAGAGGTTCAGCGGGTCAGATCACCAAAGGGTGAATGACTGTAGCCAATGGTGACACTGCATGTGTGGGTGATGTTTGCGGTTTGCAGTTTTTTCATTTGCCGCATGGCATATGTAGGTGATACTATCTCAACATTTGCCTCCTGGCTCTGGGACATGTTGTGTGTAGGGCAGGATAGCACAGTCCACATCCACAGATACCTTGTGGACACTAGCAAGGGATGTTATGTCCGCATACACACCCCGACCTAGATGGGAGTTATTTAGAGCAGATGCACATATAGCCTATCCATGGTTTAACATTCTCACTGTCACACAGTGGGATGAGATGTAGCCATCATGGTCAGGTGACAAACAGACATGGGGGTATTGTTTGACAGGCATGGTGCTTACATTGTCATGTTTGTCAACACATGCGCAGCACACAACTGTCAGTATTATTTGGTGTAGGAGATGTACACTGCAGATGATGCATTTGCACAGTGGATACAGGAGGTGTTGATGCATATTTCCGGGTGTCACAGCTATTTAGACGGGGATGACACAACATTTGGAGAACACTACACATGGAGATGGGGTATTGGTGTCAACATGGGTGACACAGTCAAATAGTGTCACCTTGGGATGCGCCCCAAACATGGTGGGTGCAGACACGTCTTTGGACCAGTGCGCGGAACAACAGAGGGGGAGGGGAGGCGAAAGTGGGATTCTGGGGACCGTCACTTAGCATCAGACATCTACATGCTGCCCTCCCATGTGAGATATCAGTACAGTGTGAGAGTGAACAGTCATTCGGCAGGCCATGTTGTGGTGTCTGACAGCTGGGGACAGTGATTTGCAGTGTGGGATTCACAGCTAGAACATGTCATATTGTTTCTGTCTGGTGTTTTGTCCACTCCACAGGACATCATTCCTGAGGATGCTGTTCCTGTGTGGCATTTGCACGTGACGGTACATCAGCCAAGATGCTGTGGTCCAGGGTATGTGGATCTTCAGCTACATTGTATGTGTGTGAGGTCAGGGGGAGAACATGTCATCTGGGATGTGTCATATTGTGCAGATGTTGTTGTTCATTTATTTTCCTTGAGCCTCCCTGACCCATATCTTGCTGTTGTCACACATCTCCCCATGTGTTTGTGTACAGTATATCCACTGGACAACTTGTTCAGCCATATTTACAGCAGAGCTACATGTGTGTGTGTTTAATCTTGTTTGCTGAATCCAACACTTGCTGCCTCCAGCAACATAGTTCGATCAGACATCAATAGGGTATCTATGCATGTGACTGGGCGGTTATGTGCACAATGTTGCACTTGTGCACATACAGGCCATGTATTACAGCTGTCCCCGCTGACCTACGCATACTGTGTGGGTGTGTGTTTCTGGGTTAACTAAGTGGTGATGCAGTGTCCTGGCATGGTACATTATCATGTGGGTTGAGGGGTGTGGGTACCCGGGGGGCATTGTTGGGTATGCTACCTCTACCGTACTGCTGTTTACCTTGTCATCATGGTCAACATGTGTTGTGGGCTGTGAGCAGAACTCTGTTGTGTGTTTGGTGGGACGAGTGTTGAACAACTTTTCTTTCTCTCATATATAGGCATAATGTGGAGATGCATCACAAGTGACTTTACATGCTGATTCTACATGTTTGGCTGACATTGTCTCCCTTCACTGTGACCAGATGTGGCTATGGAGTAGCTGAAGGAATTGATGACATACACATGATGCACAAACGGGGTATGTTGTACCTTTCTTATTTGGGGATTAAATCTGGCTGTACCTGTTGTTGGGTTTCGTTTCATCTAATGGACATGTCATGTTGCATCTCTGTGGACACATACAGATGCATATAGTGTGTTGCTGTGAAATGGCTGTGTGACATGGAATTGTAACTAACCATAGCCATGTAAGACCCGTGTATGCATTGACATTTACTGATGGCTATAATCTGATTTAGATTGATGTCCATATCCTGTAATGTTTGCCTTTGCATCCCTTTATTCCCTATTTTGTGCGTTTTGGATTTTGGCAATTTGTGGTGTTTTTGCACAGTGTCTAATAAGACCATACTTATCCTCTTGTGACACAGGACAGGAGACATAATGGACCCCTTTCCTCTGGTGCACCTGGGCTCGCCATCCAACACCTGTTGTGGGACAGACCACCATGTACGTGTTTCTGGAGATATCTGCCATTGGATGTTTGACGTTTGAGAGTGGAACACAGGCCTGTGATGGACATTTTTCCTCTTGGACTGCTGGTTTGGCCATGACTGACCTGTACAACACACAGTTTGTGCCATGCTGTGGCTGAGAGTCATGCTGATTGCAGGGACACAGATGACCTTTCACGGAGTGTGTCATATTGGAATGTGCCACCTTATTATGCATTCCCATGTTTGCAAGGGATGTTTTGAACTGCTCAGTTGGATTGCAGAGACACCTTGCTTTTGGGACACTGTGCGCATCAGGGACTGACATTCACTATGTATTTTGGACATTTCTCCACAGTTGGTTGGTGTATTGGTTTTGGCCATGTGTGTGACAGGGCACACAGGATACGCTCATCTGTTTGTTTTAACTAAAGCATACAGGCATGTTTGTGGCATAGAGGCACAGATGGAGCAGTCCTTTTGTCTATGTCCAATTGCCCTCCACCTGGACATGATACAGGCTTTGACACAATCACATGTTCATGGCCACCACCATCCTTGATTGATGTTTGGGGTGGGCAAGGGTGATTACATGCATGTGTGGCATCACTGTATCATGTTTGTGTGCGAATGGTGATTGTGCTTGTGACTAACTATGTTTGTGAGACACAGAATGTGGATCTATGGCCTCTGTGTGGTTCATTGTAAGATGTTTGGCCATCATTTGCTTATGAACATGTGGTTATTGTGTTTGTTTACTGTGCAGACGTGACACTCTGCATGTGTGTACACACTTGCATTGCACGTCTGCACAGTCCTGTTTGTCCCCTGCAGTAACGTCAATCTCATTGCACCATTACATTTGGTGTGTGTCAGTGTGGGTGTCCATTGTCCTCCTGCACTTCTGCAGTCCATGTACCATGCTATATATGTCCAGACACTGTCTACCCACATAAACATGCAGGGTGTACCTCCTGCATGGTATTATGTCTGTAGCTTTCTGAAGGGTTTTTGATGTCTAGTCTCTCTGTGTTCATGTGCCTCTGCTACCTGTTAGCATATGGTCATTCTGCTTGTGATGATATTTGGGGTGTGCATTGTAGCATATCTGTCTTGAGGATCAGCCATTATGTGGTTCTGGAACATTACGTTCTGAGCTTTTTTTGTCACATTACAACATTGCCCCAGCATCTGTTTTCTTCATTTGTGTGCCTCCTGTGTTGGGTGATGGCTATGTTTCGGGGGTCCGGTGATTTTTGTCGTTTCGTCATCATGCAACGCCTACAGTCTCCATGCACTGATATCTGCGACACACAATTGAGCCATGCTGCAACAAGTGGGGTGTGTGGGCCTGTTACCCAGGGCATAGCATGCACCTGATGCACATTATGTCTCATGTCTTTCATGTGTGCTCAGGGCAGTGACCTTTATGTTGCATGTGGGTTTTTAACCTGCTACATATGTTTCCATCTTTCACCATGGAGGGACTCACCTTGATATTATGATTGCAGTGTCTAACGTATGTGTGAGGAGCAACCATAATAAATATGTGTATTTGACAGACATTTGTCTCTTTTACTACTTGATCATGGTGACAATCATGCAACACAATGGGTGCCTTTGATTCAATCATGACTCCTTGTGCCCCAGGGACTCCATGGTTTCCTTGACGGTGTCCCTGCAGTGACTTGAACAAGGTACATGTAGTGCCAGTGTGAGATGAGGCCTGTTTGGTTTGTGTCCAAGACAGCTTTGTGCGCACTAGGCTACTCCTCCACTCTTTGTGCACATTTACACTTGTGTCTACTGATTTGCTGGTCATGTCCACAGCCCACCTGTGCTCACATCCTTGTACAATGGCAGCTGTGTATGTGTCTGCTGTTTGGCACATCACTGGGTATGATACGTTCCCATATAGACCCTCCCTTTGGACTATTACTTCTGCCTTGTGCTCATTGTGTTCTTTGTGGGTGTGTTTGGAGGCATGTGTTTGAACTCATTGGTTTGCAGGTTTTATCCCCACATTTGTATTTATAGTTTTTCGATTATGATAACTGAGCCATCATTAAGCAGCAGGTTCATCACCTATACACACACCCTTGTCTGTCGTCATTGTACAGCAAGGTGTGCACTCAGTGCTCCCTAGCCATCATATATTATCTGTTACATAGGTCTCTTTCGTGATGGTCTTTACAGTGCAGTGCACCTGGGGGTTTTGTTGTGTGTTGCGGTTCTGGTGGTGTGTGTTAGAGTTGTCGTCATGTTGAGTTGTCTCCTGTCATGCCCGAGATTGCTACCCAGCTCCACCAGGCATCCTCTGCTACCCTTGGGGTTTGTTTTCTTTCCTCTTTTGCATGCTTTATCGACTGCATAACATCTCATTGTGTGTGTGTGCATGTGCCCATGGAGCCAAATACAGACTGGGATCTGATCTGTAAACACCAGATCTGCATGTGCATTTGTTCATGTTTCTTCTTGGGGGGATTCCTGTCCTTATAACCAGCATGCATCTTGTGTGATGGCTTGGACTATTTCTGTATGCAGCCTTTGCTACTGCGCTCACGTTGGTGGTGTGTCCTGGCGTTTTTTCCATTTGCATTTGTGGTAGTGGTCGTAGGTGTGATCCCTCTCTGTTCCCTTGGATGTGTGTGCTTGTCCTGCAGATGTGGTTTCGATTTGTTTTACGGTCATATGTCAGCAGATTGGTGTTGTGAGCACATTGTACCCTCATCTGAGTTGTGAGCCATGCTTCTGTCCATCTTCTGTCTGCCAGCTGTTGTGCCATCCTACCCTGATGTGCATGCTGCTACGACACGTCCTGCATTCCTACACCTTCCTGCATTTCATGTCCCCATGGTTGCCTCTCGTGTGTGTGCTGTGCATAGCACTGCTACTCCACTGTCATCCAGATATTTCACCTATCCTGCCATTTCAGTCTCCTGTGCTGGACACATCTTCCCATCCTATGTCACACACTCTCATTACAGCATGGTACATTGCCATCACTCTGTACATAGCTACACCTATCTCCAATATGTTTGTCCATTTGTGTAGCTGCCACATGGACTGGGGCTGCTTTTTGTAGTTGAGCACCTGTGATCTCTGTTCTTGTTTTACTTCTGCATTGCCTTTCCTTTCAGCTCTGTGACGTGTTTAGGTTACATATGTGTTTGCCACATACCTCTGCTGCCCCTCACATTTGGGGAGCTTAGTGCTTCTGGGAAACGTTTTTTGGTTGACCTATACATGATTGAGCATCTTATGGCACACCTTCCATTCAGTCAGTTTATGGGGGATCTACTATGCTGCCCTGGGAGTTGCCAACATGTGAACATGGACGATGGATAGCATTATAAATCACCTTTGCTGACGTGGTTGTTTATGATGTGCATTCTGGTGCACCCTGATAGGTGCAATACTCTCTGGTGGGCTTCTGTTTAGGTGGCAGCACAGATTGATGTACAGGTGCATGACGTAGACAGACTTACCTGAGCCAACGGTAATCACTGCTCATCTAACACCATGACGCCTGCACCATCAGTCACTGTCCTAACCATTGTGCTACACTGCTGTTCCTTCTTGCACGTCTGCTCACCTACTTACGATTTCGATGCGTTACAATGCACAGTGATGCCAGCACAGACAGTGCTTCGACCTTGCCCTGCCACATACGTCACCCTATAAAGCGCCCTATACGCAACATTGTGGGGTGCCTTGGTGGAGAGTGCACCTTCAAATGTGATCTTTAAGGTACATTGTAGGGCGCCTTATGCATCACCTTATATTACAGTGCTTTTTGATAGTGCATTTGCTAACAGTAGAAATTACAATAAAATGTGACATGCCTCCTAGATTGCTATTCCTCATAACAGGTAATGGCTCAATCAGCCTTATTCATTGTGCACAGCACGGGATTGAACCCATGATGCCAGCACTATTGGTCAGTGTTTTCAGCATTGTGCTATGGCTCTGTTCCTGTGTCTGGACATTTGCGCACCGCCTTATGCCCTTCACAACTGACAGCGCACCGCCTGATGCCGGCCAAAACGCACAAGATGGACAGCGCGCAAAATTAACAGCACAACGCCTAATGCCGCACGAACTTAATTACTGCCGCCCACAATTAACAGCGCAACGCCTAATGACGCCCAAAATTATTATGCCTCCTAAAGCAGTTTTAACCATGAAAATTCATGCCTCAGCCAGCCTTTTTCCTGGCGCACAATGGGGGATTGAACCCCTGATCCTTGCACCACTGGTCAGTGTCTTCAGCATTGTGCTACAGCTCCGTTCCTGTGTCTGGATGTTTGCGCACCGCCTTATGCCCTTCACAACTGACAGCGCACCGCCTGATGCCGGCCAAAACGCACAAGATGGACAGCGCGCAAAATTAACAGCGCAACGCCTAATGCCGCACGAACTTAATTACTGCTGCCGCCCACAATTAACAGCGCAACGCCTAATGACGCCCAAAATTATTATGCCTCCTAAAGCAGTTTTAACCATGAAAATTCATGCCTCAGCCAGCCTTTTTCCTGGCGCACGATGGGGGATTGAACCCCTGATCCTTGCACCACTGGTCAGTGTCTTCAGCATTGTGCTACGGCTCTGTTCCTATATGTGCCCAGCAGCGCCCCACTTAGCCTTCCCACGCACTAATGTCGGGCCCGCAACTGTGCGCGCCGCGCACACGTACGGTCGGGTTTTTTCCTTTTTCTGCCTGACCCGCCCACTCCTTTTATGGCACAGGCACACTACCGCGGACCCGCACGATACGAATGTTTAGTAAACATGCCCCTTAGTGGGTAGCAGTGATTTTCAATGCTGCCTGCTTAGTGTTCCATGCTTTAAAAATGGGCAAGAAAGACCCTTGCCTATCTTTAAGGTGCTGGGGCTAAATGGGCAGCATCGAAGATCACTGCTACCCACTTAGCCTTGGCAACTGCCAGCCTATGCGGCATGACCCGGATTTTTATTTCCACCACAACAACTAATTAATACCAAACATACCCCCTTCCCTCCCCCTCTGCCCCCTTCCCCCTCCCCCTCCCCTCTTCCTCTCTTCCTCCCCCTCCCCTTTCCCTCCCCTCCCTCTGTCCTTCCCTCTGGTCAGACCATGTTATTATATATTTATAAAGGGTTTATGTTTGGTATTAATCAGTTGTTATCACGTGAAGTTTGTTTATGTCAATAAATTTGTCATTCATTAGGTTTATTTATTATATTTTCTATCTATTTTTTGATTTGGTGATCCAAATCTGGTTTCATTGTGCTTTTGTCATTACAGCATTATGGTTTAGACATTCCGGGGTTTTATCAGTTATTATTATTTTTTTAATTTTTAATTTTTTGTTATTACATTTTACAAAGGATCATTTGTATAAGATTTACTAATTAAATATATGTGGGATCTTTTTTTTTTTTTACCCACCAAAAGTTTTTTGTGGAGCCAGTGATTCGTGGATTTTAAAAGAAAAGGATTTTTAACCATGATGTGCATCTATTGGTAGTGCTTCGCATTGTCACATAGGTTTATATTATTATAAGGGTAGATTGACTGGTTGTTTCCATTTTTTTGGATCCGTTCAGTACTATAGAAGGGTTTAATAGTGTCAAATCTGTCAGTCATCTGATTTGTGACGAAAACATTTTCTTGTATAATGCTTGGTCGGCGTTTTATTTTTTGGCATATAACAGGAAGAATGTTTTGTATTGTTTCATCTGATCGAGGCATTTGATAGGGTGTTCATTTCATTAAGAGCCAATGACTGAACCTGTTTTATTTTCATTTTATTTTTTTCCCCTATTACTTTTATTTTTATGAATGGCAACATTAATAGAAGGTTTGGAACATCAGCATAGTTTTTTGAGGTATCATTGAGGTCCGTGGTTGCTAGTGGATATATCGAGCAAGTAGGTCAGGTAGTTTTGATTTTCCCGCGAAGAAGAGCAACATTAGTATAGTGCATGTGCAGGCATTCTCTTCATAGCAATGCTACAGCAAAACACTCTGCAAAGTACAGTAGGTACCCTTTTTTTGAGTTTTTATGCGAGTTTATTTAAGGAAAAGAGAATTTTGTAGCGACAAATCAGTTCAATAAATTACATTATATATGGCATAACCTCCCCCTTTTTTCATACTTTCGGCAGCGGTTAACGTTTTTTGATGTTTACAAAACTCCTGTGAGCCAAATGTAGTCGTTTCCTTAGGCACCACTCATGGGTATGTTATATTATTAGTTTTCTAAGGGATATTTATAAACATTAGGATATTCCAGGTTATGCAATCATCACTCCTGCTTCGTATAAACAGACATAGCAATTGTTTCAGAAAGATGGAGTATATTTCTATGTTTTATGACTTCTTATCTTCTTTTATTTCTTTAGTTTTAACAAAGCCAATATAGAAGGGGCTAGTATAGAGGCAAGCTACAGGTTTGGTTTGTAATCTATAATTACTTTTTATCATATATTTTTTTATCATATTATGTTTTAGTTCACATCCCTAGTTCTTATATTACACCTTTTTACGTTAAAATTGTTTATTGTCCATTTTTAAATGTAATTATTTCAATAAAGTGGTTTGCTGTTAATTCTGTCATTGATTTATTTAATATTTAGATTTTTGTTTTGTTATAGTAATTTTATTTCTGGGACATTTATTTAGGGGTTTCCATTATATTATTTTTTAAATTGTTTTCTAATTGGATCATGTCCATATTTATATGTATAATTCATTTGTATGCATGTAATAGTTCTCACTGTATATAGTTTTTGGTATTTTTTATATATCAATTTTATATTTGTGTGTAGAATTTATTTAAATGCATGTTTTTATCATTTTTTTAAATTTGGTTTTATGGTTCATTTATGTTTTTAGTAGGCTTAAAGATCCCCTGAAGAAGGCATGGCCAAAACACGGCCTGTGTTGGGTAATTGGGCATTGTTTGTGGTGCTTCCCCTCACTCAGGTACTGTTGTACACCTGGTTAAGTTTGCATAATAACGATTTTTTCCTACCACGTCCAGACTGGGACTTGCTTTTCTTAAGTGGTATAGTGCTCCTTTATTGGCTACTCCTCTATTTCAAAGGGAAACTGTCTATATGAGACTATTTTCATCAGAGACACAGAAACATATACACATGCATGCACTCTGTTGTACTTCAGTCACACACATATACACATGCATGCACTCTGTTGTACTTCAGTCACACACATATACACATACATTCATCCACCGAATCCATTCACTGCCAAATCAGGCACACACATGCACACTAGCACTTTTCAGACATATTCTGTCTTTGACTGTCTACTGGTGTTGTGCTGCTTCTGCACTCCTCTATTTCAATGCCCCCAGTTATTGATTTTGCTACCAGTTCTTTTTCTCAGCCTACAATATACTCCTCACACTTTACCTCATTCCTCTCACATTTCTACCCTTTCTCAGCACCCCTCCTCACCCCTACCAAGAAATCCACTTATCCCATTGACTTTCTCCCAGACCCTGTGCAGAAAATCAGCCCGCCTTTCCTGTGACTTGTGCAGCCTTTCCATTAACTGGAACCAACGACTTACTCTGCACAGTGAGGGGGGGGGGGGGGGGGAACTGGTGAGCTGTAGAGCTAAACTCTAAAAAATACCCAGACAATTCAAATATCATTCTAAGACAGCTACTTTACAAAGTTGTAGAATCCTAAAATAATTTAGATGGTTGGCAATCCTAAACTCCTGAATCCTCAGCAAATCTGTCAAATCTGTTTCCTCCCCAGGGCCCAGGCAACCATCAGTCAGACAAAGCCAGCCAATAGTCTGCAGCAGATACAGCCAGACAATAGGGAGCAGGGGGAGGTGGGAGCAGTAGCTAGGATACAGAAACCTTCCTTTTTCCCTTGTCCTGTAGCTCTGGAGTATGGTGGGGTTTCTTTGCTACAGACATACAAACTTACAGGAGAAAATAGTGGGGGTGCTCAAGCTCCGGCCGCGAATTATCGCGACCGGACACAGCCGTTGGGCCAGCAAGCCAAGGGTTAACCTTGGTGGGGGGCGGGGGGGGAGGGGGAGGGCGGCGCGGCGACCGGCTATAGAAGGGCCGGGCGCGCCGCGTTTCGCCCTCTTTCCCTCCTCCCAACGGCACACGAGCGGGCAATTGAGCGGCCCAGTGCTCATCGGTCCTCCGGGTGTGTGCGTCGGCGGCGGATCAAATACCCCACATTGCCTACCTCCCGAGAGCGGACCTCCAGGCGAGAGCGGGTGGAGCGGTGATTTCCTGCTGGTCTTCAGACGGCGGAGCAGTGAATTACTGCTGCTGACCGCAGGCGCGTGCGGGTAGACGAGCCGGAGCGGCGATTTTCCTTCGGGCCTTTGGCAGGTAACAAAAGAACATAAATAAATAAATTTAAAAAATAAAAAAAAAAAAAAAAAATGCCGGGGGGGGGGGGGGGGGGGCCCGAAAACCGGGACGGGGGGGGGGGAATGGGCGATGGGGCGGTTGGCGCGCGGAGCAGTGACTCTTGCCCCCGGGGGTTCCGACTCCCGAGCAAGCAATCAACAGGCCGGAGAGGGGGGGGGGTTCGGGACCTCAGAAGAAGGCACGGGGCAGTAAGGCAAGGTTTGTTTTTAGGCTCGGGATGGGCTGTAGAAGGTGGAGCAGCCCGGCCATGCTGACCATGTGCGCGGGAGATACAAAAAAAAAAAAAAAAAAAAAAAAGAGAATAAATGAATTAAACGTGCAGAAAACAATTAACATTAGGGACAGGGGAGCAGGGTGGCGCTGCCATCTGGTGGGCAGGAATGGTATAGCTGGTATGTTTTATTTGGCCTTTTGCTTTCTCTTCTCCTGCATATGGCCTGTATGAATGCTGGGAGACCTGCAGAACAAGGCAATGCCGCCATATAGTGGCCGATGAACACCTTGATTATCATGATAAGGCTGTTTAGAAATACTGTTAAATAAATAAATAAATATGGCTAGGCTGGTTTTTTTTTTTTTTGGTTTTGTGTTGTGTTTGTTTTTGTTTTGGGCTTTAGTTGGGTCGTGCCTATGCAGGCAGGGATGTTTCGCTGTCTCTCTCTTTTGCTGCAATAAATATGGAATGTGGGAGATATCACCAAAAAAAAAAAAAAAAAAAAAAAAAAAAAAAAAAAAAAAAAAAATGTGCAAGGCCGAGAGGTCTGGGGGGATCGGCAAGGTGACATCACAATGCTAAGGCCTGCCCGCTGCAGGGTGCCCGCAAAGAGCTTAATGAGTCTACCCCCTTGTTTTCCCCTGGTCTTTTCTCCTATAGCATTCTCCAATAGGGTACCATGCCGAGGAAAGTAGCGCAGAGCGGTGGAAAGGACAGCGGGACGCAAGCAGGCCCCAAGCGAGCAGGGTCCAGCCAAGGTACACAGAAGAGACCAACACGCGCTGCTGTAAAACGGGCACCGCAGAAGAATACGCGACAAAGCAACAGACGGGCCCCGACACGGCAGCAAGCGCCCGCCACCACGGCCTCAACGTCCAGCCAGGAGCTAGACGAACTGTTCAGGCTCATACGCGACCAGGTAAACCAACACGGTCTGAGCGCGTTTAAGCAGCGGCTTGAGGCAGCTAACACAGGTTCTGCCGAATCAGGACCCACAGACCCAATAGCGGCTAGCAACAGCATGGAGGGCGCCAGCGGGGTCCTGCCCGGCAGCAGCACGCCTGTCACCAGCAGCAATGTGCCAAACACCAACAGCAGCATGACAAGCGCCAGCGGCGGGATACCGAGCAACAGCGCATCGGCCGGTAAGTCTGCTGGGGGGAAGGAAACTTTAATGGTGTCTTCTTCGTCAGAGGAATCTAACTCTGACTCAGACGGAGATACTTCATTAGCAACCGCAATGCGGAGCATGCTGAAAACATTTACAAAGAAAAAGAATAAAGCCCAAAAAGAAAAAAACTTAGCAAGGGTATGGTCTCAGCGTGGGGACCACCCCGTCAGGGGATCAGGGGGCGGGGAGGACAGGGTAGCGGAGACGGCAAGTGCAGTCCCGACTACACTGACAAGCCCGGCAGCAGTGAGTGGGGACCCACGCTGCGGAGTGAGCTCTCTGGCCAGCGCGGTGCCCAGGAAGATTAAAAAGCGGATCTGGCGGAGGGAATTTATTGACATCTTCTCTCTGCTGATCAGGGAACAGGGTGGCGACCCCGGGGAGAGCAAGGAGAAGGATAGGAGGTGGGAGAGAAAACCCAAGATTGCAAAATCTATTAGCAACTGGGTCTCTGCCTTCCACATCTATATGAGCATCGTTTTGGAACGCGAACCCGACCTCAGTCAATACCTTATCAAGTACCTCGACACCATAACCCAAGCGCACAAGCAGCTAGGTGGGTGGGCCTGGCTCAACTATGATATTAAGTTCAGACAGAGCTTGGCGGAGGACCCAACTATGACCTGGCAGCACAGGATCATTGATCTATGGCTGGAGGAAATGTCCCATAACAGACCATTGTCGCAGGAAGTGACCTCACAGTCCTTTCATGCGCCGCAATGGCGGCAGAATTACCAGCCAGCCGGCCGCAGGGCGTGCCGGCAATACAACGCAGGAAATTGCACTTGGCGGCCATGTAAGTTTAGGCATACGTGTTCTGGATGTGGGGGGAACCACCCCGCCACATCATGCCGAGCCAGTAGGGATAGCAAGCCATTTCGGCCAATGCTGCCCAGAGGGAACGATGGGCCTGGCCCCAACCCCCATCAGGCTTGACCGCATGCGGCCTTGGTTGAGGGCATACCCCCAAAAAGACAAAGCTCTCAGTATCGAGAACGGCTTTGCTTACGGATTCCGGATTCCAGCCTCGGTCACATCGCAGGGGCGGGCAATCCGGAACTCAACGTCAGTCAAAAAATTTGCAGGGGTGGTACAGCACAAAATAAGACAAGAAACAGAGCTGGGGAGGGTGGCTGGTCCCTTCACTCATGTACCCCTCCCAAACTTGATACTGTCCCCATTGGGGATTGTACCAAAAAAAGAGCCAGGAAAGTTCCGGCTAATACATAACCTGTCGTACCCAGAGGGGAGTTCGGTCAACGACCACATCGACCCAGCCCTATGTTCCGTGAATTACTCTACGATCGATCAGGCTGTGGGTATCATACGGAAATTGGGGCGGCGGGCAAAACTGGCGAAGGCTGATATCGAATCAGCTTTCCGACTGCTCCCGGTACACCCCGACTCCTTTGCACTCCTGGGTTTCTCCCTCAATGGGGAATATTACTACGACAAATGTTTGCCCATGGGGTGCTCCATATCATGCGCATATTTCGAGCTGTTCAGTACATTCATGCATTGGGTCGTCGAAGACATGGCGGGGCACAACACCGTCGTACATTACCTCGACGACTTCCTATTCATAGGCAATGGGGACGAGGGATGTCAAAGGATCCTCTTTATTTTTGAACACATTGCCCGGCAATTTGGGATCCCCCTGGCAAAAGAAAAGACCACTGGACCCACAGGGACCATCACATTCTTGGGCATAGAGCTCGATGTGTAGCAGCACAGCGGTCTCGACTGCCCGACGAGAAAATCATCCGGTTGCGGGATGCCATACGCGAAATCCAAGGGCGGACGAAGGCAACATTGGAACAGCTGCAATCCGTGCTGGGGCTGCTATGTTTTGCGTGTAGGATCATGCCAATGGGACGGGTGTTCTGCCGTCGCATGGCGATGGCTACAAGGGGAGTCAAAAAGAAACATCACAAGATTCGAATTACAAAAGGCATGCGGGAAGATCTGCGCATGTGGGAGCTCTTCCTGCAGTCCTTTAATGGCCTGGCATTCTGGCAAGAGCTACCGGTGACGAGCGAGTCCCTCGATCTCTTCACGGATGCTGCGGGAGGGTGCGGCTTCGGAATCTATTTCCAAGGAGCCTGGTGCTCAGAAGAGTGGCCGCGCGCGAGTGGCAGGCCGAGGGTATCACTAAGGATATTACCTTCCTGGAGCTATTCCCCATAACAGTGGCCCTATACATCTGGGCTCCGCAGCTGGTAAACAAGGCAATCATATTCCACACTGACAACACAGCGGTTGTGTATGCCGTGAACGGGATGCGGGCCCAGACTCCCGGGGTCGTCGCACTCCTTAGGCACATAGTGATGATATGCCTAGAGTATAACCTAAATATCAGGGCCGAACACATCCCCGGTCAGCATAATAACATTGCTGATGCTCTCTCTCGTTTCAAGATCCCGCTCTTCCGATCGATGGCGCCCAGGGCCGATCTCAACCAAACGCCTGTACCGCCACAGATATGGGAACTTGGTCCACCGAAGTTTGGGAGCTTGTTCTGAGCTCCCTTTCCGCCCGGACAAGACAGAGATACCTAGCGGCCTGGGGGAAATTTCAAGCCTTCTGCGGAGGAGCCGGACTCACGAACGTCGGTCCCACGACGGAATCCATCCTACAGTGGATCCTACACTCCAAGAGCTGTGGAGTCAAGAGGTCAGTGGTTCAATCGCATCTGGCGGCAGTCACCTTTTTCACGAAGGTGATGGGTAAGACCAATCCACGAGCAGACTTTGTCATAGCCAGGGTAATGAAGGGCTGGAAGCCGGAACAGCCCCGCACACCCGACTGGCGACGCCCGATAACACACAAAATTCTACAGAGACTGATAGCAATCATGGGTCAGGTATGCTTTAACAACTTTGAAACCCGGCTATTCAGATGCGCATTCTCATGGGCATTTTTCGGGGCTTTCCGAATAGGCGAACTGGTAGCCTCAGCGAGCCGAGAATCGGCCGAAGGCGGGATCCGGGAGAGCGACGTCAGCATGCAGGAGGGGAAACTCATTCTGCATCTACGTAAGTCAAAAACCGACCCCGAGGCAAAAGGGGCACGGGTGGTGCTGGCCCCGCTGCGGGGGGACCCGTCCTGCCCAGTAGCAACATTCAATGAATACAAACAGATGCGCCCTACAAGGGCCGAGCATTGGCTGGTACACGCGGACGGAACCCCCCTATCGCGGTTCCAGTTCGCTAAGGTATTGAAGCTGACACTTGCAGCAGTGGGCTTGGATGCGTGCTTTTACGGCACCCATTCATTCCGCATTGGGGCCGCTTCCACGGCGGCCAACATAGGTATGACGAGGGAGCAGATCATGACCATCGGGAGATGGCGCTCCGAGAGATACAAACTTTATATACGCCCGGTCTGACGCCAGGCGTAAGACACCCCCCCTGAGGGATTCAGGATAACATTACCAAAAAAAAAAAAAAAAAATTTTTGTCTTTACTGGTTGTTTTCCCTGCTTGTGCGTATGTAAATCGCAATAGCTAGATACAGATATGTAACTAAACCTGTTTTCTCGCACCGTTGTGTACCTGTGTTAGTACCTTTGTATTCTTGCACCCAAAAATGTATTCTTGACGAGATGTGTTGGTTTTCAATAATACCATACAGGTGCCAATTCCCACTATGAGGCATGGATCTGCGGCCATTCGTTTGTTCATTGGGCGGAAAAGCGGACGGGACAGAGACCACAGGGGCATAACATGGGCTTCCCTAAGGAACAGCTGGTAGTGAGATGGCTGGGGCGACGTGGTATGGTGTGGGACCAGATGATGCCATGCCTCTTACAGTTGAAGAGGGCCGGCGGACAGCCCTGGGCAATCTTGGTCCACCTGGGCGGCAATGACCTGACGGGCACGCGCAGTGTCGAGCTCACCAAGAAGATGCAAAGGGACATGCTGGCACTGTCGGTTGCCTTCCCAGGAACATTGCTGATATGGTCCCACATCATACCACGGCGAGTATGGAGGGACGAGTGGTCCCACCACGCAGTGGAGAGAAGAGAACGAGAAGAAAAGTCAACAGATGGATGGCCCGGTTCATGGACTCAATCGGAGGATACAGCATCGCCCATGACCTGATAGAAGAACGCTGCCACGGTCTGTATCGCGCGGACGGGATACACCTCTCGGATATCGGGATGGACGTATACCTATGCGCCATACAAGACACGATCGAACGCTTATGGCAAAAAACGTGGGTTGGCCACAGCAGGATGGGGTAAAAGGGGGAACTCCCCGGCAAGCGAGGGGTCGCAGCCGGGAAGGATTGGCAGAGAGATAGGGACCCCATCCTTAGGAGAGAGTGCACAGCCCAGACATGAGAAGGGGGAGTGGGGCACATCGGAACTGGCGGGTCCCCCAGAGTACAAAGATGGGCAAGCCGCAATAGTGACTAGAAGATCTCCTGACGCTTTTACGGCCGGAGAGGCGAGCATACACCTTTCTCAGCGTACCTCTGCGCATGCCTTTGACGGGCCCTGGGCAGAGGTGGGATACAGACACTGCGGCGAAGAGTAACGGAGCCCAGAAGGGCCAGGAGGGGGGCCCGCTGCAACGCCACCCTTGTCCACGGACATGTTAGTGGGGACCGACGGCAGTGGGGAAGTGGCTTGAACGGCCATGTTCCAGAATATCCCTGCCGGGCGGCCGAAGAGATGTTGAAAGATTGTGGGCTGTGCCTCTCAGGATAAGTAAGAATTACGATGTTGTTGATGTAATATTGTTGTAATGCTTTTATATAAAAAATTTGGATGTTACAATGTTGGAGGTTGTTAAGTTATGCTGTGGCCAACAGTTGACAATACTGTACTTTCCACTTATAGTTGACAAATTGGAAATAAAGACATCTTTTGTGGCAAGTATGGAGTCGTGGTACTTATTGCGGGGCAGGGGGGGGGGGGGGCAAAGGGAGGGGGGGGAAGGGGTAGCGACCCACGGCGGTCATGCTGGTCCCCTGGCTGAGCTCCGGCCGCGAATTATCGCGACCGGACACAGCCGTTGGGCCAGCAAGCCAAGGGTTAACCTTGGTGGGGGGCGGGGGGGGAGGGGGAGGGCGGCGCGGCGACCGGCTATAGAAGGGCCGGGCGCGCCGCGTTTCGCCCTCTTTCCCTCCTCCCAACGGCACACGAGCGGGCAATTGACCCACCCGACCCGCCCCTCACAAAGGGAGCTATCGTCACGGCATAGCGGCAGAGAGATAGGGACCCCATCCTTAGGAGAGAGTGCACAGCCCAGACATGAGAAGGGGGAGTGGGGCACATCGGAACTGGCGGGTCCCCCAGAGTACAAAGATGGGCAAGCCGCAATAGTGACTAGAAGATCTCCTGACGCTTTTACGGCCGGAGAGGCGAGCATACACCTTTCTCAGCGTACCTCTGCGCATGCCTTTGACGGGCCCTGGGCAGAGGTGGGATACAGACACTGCGGCGAAGAGTAACGGAGCCCAGAAGGGCCAGGAGGGGGGCCCGCTGCAACGCCACCCTTGTCCACGGACATGTTAGTGGGGACCGACGGCAGTGGGGAAGTGGCTTGAACGGCCATGTTCCAGAATATCCCTGCCGGGCGGCCGAAGAGATGTTGAAAGATTGTGGGCTGTGCCTCTCAGGATAAGTAAGAATTACGATGTTGTTGATGTAATATTGTTGTAATGCTTTTATATAAAAAATTTGGATGTTACAATGTTGGAGGTTGTTAAGTTATGCTGTGGCCAACAGTTGACAATACTGTACTTTCCACTTATAGTTGACAAATTGGAAATAAAGACATCTTTTGTGGCAAGTATGGAGTCGTGGTACTTATTGCGGGGCAGGGGGGGGGGGGGCAAAGGGAGGGGGGGGAAGGGGTAGCGACCCACGGCGGTCATGCTGGTCCCCTGGCTGTGATTAGTGGTCAGCTGATTTCATTGATTTTGTTGTCTGTGTAGACTCTTAGCCTAAGGTGCATGTTTCAATTTCATCTTTAGATTTTATTTTCATTTTAAAATGCCAAAAAGAAAGTGTGTTTTTAATGACCAGCTACAAAATGAGTATCCATTCATTAAGAATCATTCTGGTGATAGCATGGTATTTTGTAACAAATGCTGGTCTTCTTTTTCAATTGCACATGCAGGAAAGGGTGACATTGTTCAGCACCTAAGGACGGACAAACACAAGACAGATGTAAGTGTTTCTTCAAGTAGAACTGTGACTTCTTTTTTTAAAAGTCAAACTATTAATGAGAAAACTCAGTCACTGGCTACAACTGAGGGTACATAGGCTTATTATTGTGTTGTCTACAACCATTCTTTTCGGTCATCAGACTGTAGCTCAAAGTTGTTGAAAAAATGTTTTGATGAAAAATATTCTTGTGCGCCAACCAAAATGGAAGCAATTGTCTGTAATGCCTTTAACACTAGAAGCCCCAAAGTGCGTCAATTGACGCAAATGTATCTTCGAAGTTGTATACCAGCGCCACTGCTAGAACCATGTCAGTCATGTTCCATGACTTTGTTAGCAAGGTCAAGATGTTCAAAAATGTGCATCGAAAATTAATGACAGAGGCACCACCTAGCAGGAAAATGAATTTATACCTAGAAGCCCCAAAGTATGTCAATTGACGCACTCAATTGTCTTGGATGCGTCAATTGACGTACTTTGGGGCTTATAGGTATAAATTCATTTTCCCACTAGGTGGCGCATCTCAATCACTGTTTACAGTTTTACTCCGACATTATGAACAATAAACACACGATGACGTCATGTAATGACGTCACATACTGCTCGTATTTAACAAATAAGTAACTTCACATTAATTCACATCTGCATTTCATGCTAAACGCAGTCATCGTGATAATGCGTCAATTGACGCACTTTGGGGTTTCCAGGTAAAATTCCTTTTGGTGCTTCTAGTGATAAACCTTACTCTATTAATTCCCTCAAGACAGACCTTTCAGAGACAAGGGTTTTTTTAAACATTTTTTTGTGATTGCTCAAACCATGGAAGCATTAAAGTGTGCCCTATTTTAGTAAGGTACTTTCTTCCTGAGAAAAGGATTCAGGTAAAAGTTATTGATGCCCATGAAGTTAAAGGCGAAACCTCAGATATTCTTTCCAAGCGCATTCTTCATACAGGTGAGTCCAATGGGCTAGGATCCAAAGTTATGGCATTGTGTGCTGACAATACCAATTGCAATTGGTAGGGCTGTTAGGAGAGGTAGTAATAATATTTTTACAAGCTGCAAAAAGATTTCGGAAATAATTTAATTGGTGCAAACTGTGAAGCTCAAGTAGCTCACAATTGTATCAGCAATGCTGCCAAATGTCTGCCATTTGACATTGAGGTTATTGTTGACAAGATATCCAGACATTTTCACATTTATACAGTGAGAATTTGAGAACTTAAAGAGATGTATGACTTTATTGAGAGTGAGTATCAAAAGCTCCTTGGATACAGTAACATTATGTGGCTGGATTTACTACTACCGTGTTTCCCCGAAAATAAGATCTATCCTGAAAATAAGACCTAGCACGTTTTTCTGTGATTACCATAAATATAAGCCCTACCCTGAAACTAAGACTTAGTGCAGATCATGTCTGACATATTCGGTACCTGGGGAGGGGGGGGTCACCAGGGAGGAGCTTTCCTCCTGCTCCACTCCCCGACGCTGATCGGGTGCAGATGCTGTGCTGCGGGCCACTTCCTTTGCGCCAAGGGTACTCTCTTTTAAGTGCGGTAGTTGGTGCTGTTGTGGACTGATTGGCTTTGGTGGGTGGACCGGGGAGGAGCTTTCCTCCTGCTCCACTCCTTGACACCGATTGGGTGCCAGTGCTGTGCTGCGGGACACTTCCTTTGCACCAAGGGCGCTCTCTTTTAAGTACTGTAGTTGGTGCTGTTGTGGCCTGATTGGCTTCGGCGGGTGGACTGGGGAGGAGATTTCCTCCTGCTCTACTCCCCGACACCAATCAGGTGCCGGTGCTGTGCTGTGGGCCACTTCCATCATCTGTGCGGGCGGGAGCTGCAGCGCCACTCATTCTGTGCTGTCACGCTGCCCACATCTACCGCTTCCCTGAGCGCGCTGCCCGCAGCAGCAGCAACAGCATACCATATGAAATAAAATAAGCCCTACCCCGAAAATAAGCCCTAGTGCATCTTTTGGAGCAAAAATAAATATAAAACCTGTCTTATTTTCGGGGAAACAAGGTAGCTATAGAGAGGTTAATTAGAATGCTCCAACCAGTGAAATCATATTTTCTGAGCTAGGAAAAATGCCCAGTTATTATCAAAACCTTTTTTTAGAATGAATTAGCAGAAGTTTGGCTGTACTTTCTGCACAGTCAGGCAGTGATTTTCCAAAATGTGACTATAAAATTTGAGTCTCAAAAAATCTCAGTGATAGAGAAGGCTGAAGTAATCAGTGACCTTAAAAACAAGTTAGTAACCAGGAAGAATGAAGTGTTTTTGCCTCTGACAATCATAAAGAAGATAAAAGATCTTGAAGAAGAGAGAAGCATTGATGAAGCAGATTTATCTTTATCTTTATTTTCACATTTAATATACCGCTCTTTACCGGTGGCACCAGAGCGGTGTACAACAATAAAATATATAGGCTGCTGAAAAGGAAAAGGAACGCCAAAAAAATTTAAGAGACAGGATAGGGTGGGGAGATAGAGTAAAGCAACAGGTAATGCAACGGGTAGACGAAACAGAGAATTAAATACATTCAGGTTCAGCGGGGTGGGGGAGAAAGGGGAACATTTCAAGTAATCTGTGTCATCTTTCAACACCACTTGCATTGATTACTTGGATCAGTGTACCACGACTTCTAGGAGATTGGGAAACAACAGTGGACTCTCCTTCAAAAACAACCAGAGTGGTATGAACTAGAGTCATCTTTAGAATACATTTTGTCTACAAGACCCAGCCTAGAGTCAGCAATAAATGATACGGAACTGTTTGATGAGTTCTCTTGTCTTTAATCATTTGTTTCTGAAGAAAAAGTTCAAGAATAAAAATAAAAAACAGACACCATGTTGACGAAAATGGAAGGAGGTGTTGGGACACCTCGAACGTAACGAGATACTATATACAAATTTATACAAACTGGTTGAATTTTTTTTCATGTTTCTCAGGTTCCAATGCTCCAAATGAAAGGTACTTTTCAATCATGAAGAAAGTGTGGTAACATAGTAGCATAATATATGACAGCAGATAAAGACCAGTATGGTCCATCTAGTCTGCCCAGCAAGGCGGCAAGAGTAGATACATCTGCCACTCCGTGCAGGATACCCTGCTCAATGCCTTTGTTTAGGGATATACCCACCGCTCCATGCAAGTCATCCCTATTTCTTGAGATAGCAGACAGTTAAGGTTATTTTGATTTTATCCTGTTGCTATAAAGGGATCCACTGTGTCTGTCCCATGCCATTTTGAATTCTGTCATTGTATGTGCCCCCACCACTTCCATCGGGAGGACATTTCAAGCATCCACCAGCCTTTCAGTGAAAAAGTATTTCTTGATGTTGCCTTTCAGTTTACCCCCTTTCAGCTTTATCTTATGCTCTCTAGTTTTACAGCTTCCCCATCTTTGGAAGATGTTTGTTTGTTCATTAATACCCTTTAAGTATTTAAAGGTCTGAATCATATCTCCCCTGTCCCTCCTCTCCTCCAGAGTGTACATATTTAAGTCTTCAAGTCTCTTCACATAAGTCTTCTGAAGCAGGCTCCAAATCATTTTGGTCATCTTCCTCTGAACCGTTTCCAGTCTTTTTATATCCTTTGCGAGATATGGTCTCCAAAACTGAACACAATATTCCAAGTAAGTCCTCACCAGTGATTTATTCAGTGGCATTAGTACCTCTTCCTTTCTGCTGGTAATTCCTCTTTGTATGCAACCCAGCATCCTTCTGCCACTGCCTTGTATGCAACCCAGCATCCTTTTGCCACTGCCTTGTCACACTGTTTTGCCACCTTGAGATCCTCAGAAACAATCACCATGAGGTCCTTCTCCTGGTCTCTGCACACCAACCTCTCGCCCCCTATCACATACAATTCCCTTGGATTTCTGATTCCCAAATGCATGGCACTGCACGTCTTCACATTAAATCTTAACTGCCAAGCATTTGACTATTCTTCCAGCTTTTGTAGATCTTTCCTCATGTTATCTACTCCCTCGGGGGACTCCACTCTGTTGCAAATTTTTGTGTCAACTGCAAAAATACAGACTTTTCCAATCAGTCCTTCAGCAATATCACTCACAAATACATTGAACAATAATGGGCCTAGGACCGTAACCTGGGGCACACCGCTATTCACCTTCCTTTCATCCGAGTGAGTTCCATTTACCATCACCTTCTGTCGTCTGTCAGTCAACCAATTTCTGATCCAGTTCACCACCTTGGGACCCATCCCCAAGTTGTTGAGTTTATTGATAAGCCTCCTATGAGGAACAGTTTCAAAGACTTTGCTGAAATCTAGATAGAGCACGTCCATCCCATGCCCTTGATCTAGTTCTCTGGTCACATAGTCAAAGAACTCTATCAGATTTGTTTGGCAAGATCATCCTTTGGTAAAACCATGATGCCTCGGATCATGTAATCTGTTGGTTTCGAGAAAGTCCACTATTTGCTCTTTCAGGAGTGCCTCCATTACTTTTCCAGTCACCGAGGTAAGGCTTACTGGCGTATAGTTTGCACTTCTTCCCAACTAAAACCTTTGTGAAGAAGTACAACATCAGCCCTTCTCCAATCTTGTGAAACTTCTCCTCTCTCCAAGGATCTATTAAAAACATCCTTTAACGGCTCTGCAATGACCTCTCTGAGCTCCTTCAGTATCCTGGGATGCTGTTCAAACACATTATCTTCTGTGAATGGTGTGGTATCTACTCCATTCCCATTTCTATATTTGTTAATCACAGGTGGTCCTTCTCCAGGATTTTATTTAGTGAAAACAGAACAGATGTATTTGTTCAGCATTTTTCTTTTTCAATGTCACTTTCCACAAATCCGTTCCGGCACTTTTGAGTCCTGCAATTCCACCTCTGATTTTCCTCCTCTCCCGAATATACGTGAAAAAGGTTTTGTCGCCATACTTCACATCTTTAGCCATCTTTTCTTCTGCTTTTGATTTTGATTTTGCTATCCTTATTTCTCTTATTGTCTCTTTTGGTTTGAGCTGTATTCCTTTCTGCATTTCTCTGTTTGCAAATTTCTGAATTTTGTGAAAACTGTGTTTTTTTGTGCAGCCATGTTTTTGGAGAATTAAATAGGTTTCCTTTTCCTCTTGTTGTTATTTACTTTCCTTACATATGTATCTGTTGCACCTTTTATTGCTTTCTTTAGTTTATCCCATTGCAATTCCACTTCCCTTATCCCCTCCCACCCTGCCAATTCCTCCTTCAGGCACTTGGCCATTTTACTGAAGTGAGTGTTTTTGAAATCTAGGGGGTATGTTTATTAAGGCGTGGTAACGGAGCAATGGTAATGTTACCGTGCAGTAATAGAAACATAGACACATGATGACAGAAAAAGACCACAAGGCCCATCTAGTCTGTCCTTCCATAACAACAACTACAACAGTCCACTTTCTACCTTTAGAGATCCTCTGTGTTGGTCCCATGCTTTTTTGAATTCAGTTACTGTCCTCATCTCTACCACCTCCACTGGGAGACTATTCCATGGATCCACTACTCTTTCCGTAAAGAAATATTTCCGCATATCACTCCTGAATCTATCTCCCTTCACCCTCATCCCATGTCCCCTCGTAGCAGAACTTGCTTTCAATTGAAAGAGGCTCTCTCCCTGAACATTTATGCCACGGAGGTATTTAAACATCTCAATCATATCACCTCTATCCCGCCTTTCCTCTAAGGTGTACATATTAAGATCCTTACGTCTGTCCTCATATGCTTTATAATGAAGCCCATTAATCATTTTAGTAGCAACCCTCTGCACCGACTCCATCCTGTTCACATCCTTTTGAAGGTGCGGTCTCCAGAATTGCACACCATACTCCAAATGAGGTCGCACCAAAGACTTATACAGAGGTATTATCACCTCCTTTTTTCTGCTAGCCATTCCTCTCCGTATGCACCCAAGCATCCTTCTAGCTTTTGCCGTCGCCTTTTCTACCTGTTTAGCTACTTTAAGATCATCAGACACAACCACGCCTAGGTCCCGCTCTTCTTTAGTGGACAAAAGTACTTCACCTCCTATACTGTATTGCTCCCTTGGATTGCTGCAGCCCAAATGCATGACCTTACATTTTTTAACATTAAATCCCAGCTGCCAAATTCTAGACCATTCTTCAAGCTTAGCTAGATCCCTCCTCATGTTATCTACACCTTCCTGGGTGTCTACTCTATTACAGATTTTGGTATCATCCGCAAAGAGGCAAACCTTACCCGACAGCCCTTCCGCTATATCACTAACAAAGATGTTAAAAAGAATCGGACCAAGGACAGATCCCTGGGGCACACCACTGGTAACATCCTTCTCCTCAGAGTGAGCTCCATTTACTTGTACTCTTTGTCGCCTCCCACCCAACCAATTTCTAACCCAAGCAGTAACTTTAGGGTCCATCCCTAGGGTGCTCAGTTTGTTTATAAGTCGCCTGTGAGGAACAGTGTCAAAGGCTTTACTGAAATCTAAATACACCACATCTAGAGCTCTCCCTCGGTCCAACTCCATGGTCACCCAGTCAAAAAAATCGATCAGATTTGTCTGACAAGACCTGCCTCTGGTGAATCCATGCTGCCTCGGATCCTGTAATCCGCCGGACTCCAGAAACCTTACTATTTTCTCTTTCAGCAGCGTTTCCAATAATTTACTCACCACTGAAGTTAAACTAACCGGCCTGTAGTTTTCAACCACATCCTTACTTCCGCTTTTGTGTAAAGGCACCACATGAGCCTCTCTCCAGTCCTTTGGCACCACTCCCGACTCCAACGAGGCATTGAAAAGGTCAGTCAGTGGAGTTGCTAGAACGTCCCCAAGTTCCCTCAGTATTCTAGGGTGTATCCCATCCGGTCCCATCGCTTTGTCTACTTTAAGTTGAGCTAGTTTCTCACGAACACAGTCTTCTGAAAATTTTTCAAGATATCCCTCGCTTCTGTTCTTATTTGTGGGTGTTTTCTGAGGTCCTGCTCCTGGTTCTTCATCTGTGAACACAGAACAAAAATATTTGTTAAGCAATTCCGCTTTATCCTTATCGGCTTCTACATATTCCCCCCCCTGCACCCTTGAGTCTGACAATACCACTTTTGCCCTTCCTCTTCTCACTAATATATCTGAAAAATGTCTTATCCCCCCATTTTATTGCATTGGCTATTTCCTCCTCCTTTTGAATCTTTGCCTTCTTGACTACTTTGCTAGCTTCTCTAAGTTTTTCCAAATACAGATGCCTGTCTTCCTCTCTCTGTGATCTCTTGTATTTCATGAAGGCCTCCCTCTTTTTCTTCACTTTTTCAGCTACTTCCTTCGAAAACCAAAGCGGTCTCCTGTTCCTTTTGCCTTTATTTACCATTTTAACAAAAAGGTTGGTTGCCTTTAAAATACCCCCTTTCAGTTTTGCCCACTGTTTTTCTACATCCCCCAGCTGTTCCCATCCCACTAACAACTCCCTGAGGTATTGGCCCATCTTCGCAAAGTTAGTCTTCCTAAAGTCTAAGATCTTCACCTTGGAATGGATTCTAACAGCCCTAGTCCTAATACTGAACCACACCATCTGGTGATCACTGGATGCAAAATGATCTCCCACTACAACATCAGAAACACTCTCACCATTGGTAAGCACCAAGTCCAGTATGGCCCCTTCACGTGTGGGGTCTGTTACCAATTGCCTGAATAGTTCTCCCTGTAGAGAATCCAGGATCTCCTTACTTCTAGATGATACTGCAGCAGGAATGTGCCAACAACATCTGGCATATTGAAATCTCCTAGCAGTAGCACTTCCCCTTTCCTAGCAATGCTGCGTATGTCTTCAATTAACTCTCTGTCCACCTCTTCCTCTTGTGAGGGAGGTCTGTATATCACACCAATGCAAATAGATTTCTCTTTCCCTCTTTCTAGTTTAACCCACAATGCCTCCTCTCTCCCTTTTAAGCTCTGTAATTCCAAAGCTTTAATAGTAGTTTTTACATATAGTGCCACTCCTCCTCCCCTTCTTCCTACCCTGTCCTTTCTGAATAAAGTATAGCCAGGTATAGTTACATCCCAGTCATGGTTTTCTGTGAACCATGTTTCTGTAACTGCCACTAAATCCAAGTCAGCCACTCCCACCAAAGCTTCAACTTCAGGGATCTTATTTCCCATGCTACGGGCATTAATACACACTGCTTTCCATGTGTTACCCATGTTACCCATTTCCATAAAGGTATTTAATGTATCACCTACCTGGGGGCTTTCACTTACCTGGGGGCTTTCTTCACCCATCCCCAACGAATCTAGTTTAAAGCCCTCTTCAGTAGATTAGCCAGTCTACTACCAAAGATGCGTTGACCTTTCTTGGACAGATGGATGCCATCTCTGCTCTGCAACCCTTGGAACAGCATCCCATGGTCTAGGAAACCAAAATGCTCTCGAAGACACCATCGATGCAGCCATACATTCATCTCCAGGATGCGAGCCTCTCTGCCTTGGCCTTTACCCTCAACAGGGAGGATTGAAGAGAACACCACCTGTGCACCTACCTGCTTCACCCTCTGTCCCAGAGCCATGAAGTCACTTTTGATACGTTCCGAGGTATACCTGGCAGTATCATTTGTTCCAATATGGATTAGCAACATTGGGTAATAGTCAGTGGGCTTGATGAGTCTCGGCAAACTTTCCGTAACATCTTGGATCTTGGCACCAGGCAGACAGCACACCTCTCTGGACATCAAGTCTGGTCGGCAGATGGACGCCTCAGTACCCCTCAGAAGAGAGTCTCCAACAACCACTACCCTTTGTTTCCTTCTGGTCACTGATTCCGCAACTATGGGGTACTTGAACTCTGGTTCTTCCCTTTCCAGGGATGCTTTCACCTCCTCCACTTCCAGGGCTGCATAATGGTTCTTCAATTCAAGGGCTGGAGAAGTTGGATTGGTGATTTTGCAGGCTCTGGTGACTGTTGTCCAACCATCGACATTCTGTTGGCACCCATCTTCTCCTGTGCTGGAGAGCCTGGTTGCTGCAAGAAGCATCTCATCAATGTACTTCTCACTGTCTTGAATGCTCCTCAGCCTCGCCACCTCCTCTCTGAGTTCCTCCACTTGTTTCCTCAGAGCTTCAGCATGCAGGCACCCTGCACATGGAACCGGTTCTTCAACTGTCATTAGGACTTCTGTCTGGACCGAGGCAGAAGCTGTAACGGGGGCAACAGCTTTAGCAATACGATTTTTTCCAGCCATTGTTCTGTTTGTGGAGCTTAGGTATCTGTTAAAGCAAAAGAGAGAGATCTACCAAGTACCAGCTGGTTTCGCAGTTGTCCTTTCAGAGAAAAAGCAGTTAAATCTCTTTAATTATATTCAATATGTGCTGGTCCAATTCACTGTGATTTGCTAAAGGGGGAGGTGCCCTATAAAGCAAGACTGCTTACTAGGGGTGGGTGGGTACCGGGGTGGGTAGGGTGGGAACTAACACCTGATTAGGTGTTAGCAGTTTCTGAATCTGAGGAAGTTACAGAGTTCAGCAACCTACTGTGCTCCAGTAAAGTTCCCCTAAAACAGCAAAAATGTAAGTAACCTTGCTTTTAAAAAGTATACACAAAACCCTTTTAAGAGCTCCCACTCAGAGAGCTAGCAATGTAATAAAAAAAAAACCAAACAAAGAAACCCTCAAATCCTTACTTACTGTTTGATGTGTGGAGCCCTGGTTAGGAAAGCCTCAAAAGGGCAGGGCACAGGAGCCTTTTATGCAGGCTTCAACTGCACTCAGGAAACAGGCCCACTAACTCCTGATTAGGTGTTAGCAGTTTCTGAATCTGAGGAGGTTACAGAGTTCAGCAACCTACTGTGCTCCAGTAAAGTTCCCCTAAAACAGCAAAAATGTAAGTAACCTTGCTTTTAAAAAGTATACACAAAACCCTTTTAAGAGCTCCCAGTCAGAGAGCTAGCAATGTAATAAAACAAACAAACAAACAAAGAAACCCTCAAATCCTTACTTACTGTTTGATGTGTGGAGCCCTGGTTAGGTAATGTTACCTGATGTAACGTTAACGCGCGGTAACATGACCGGCAGTGGTAACTGTCCCAGAGGGTGGAGAGAAGGCAGAGAGAAGGGGTCAATGGGTGGGGAGTGGGCGAGGAGAGGCCCCTGCTACATTAACGCTGGAATGTTAACCCCGGGACATTACCGCCAGTGAAAACCTGTCGGTAAATGCACATTTGCAGGAGAGAGAGAGACCATTTAAATGTCAGCAATGTAGAGCACAGACAGGGAGCCCAAGAAAAGTGATAGTAGTGCCCCATTTGTAGCAACAGCATAGTGCACAAGTATGAAAGGTAACTATGGTGATGGTGCAAATGAAGCAAAGGGGACTGCAGGTGGGACATGCAGTGGTGGCAGCTGGGACACAGGGTGGACAGGCTGTCACCTATGTGGCACACAGGAACACAGAAACTGGAAATCAGCAAGACAGTGTCTGACCAAGGTCAGACATGACCAGTAGTCTGTGTTCCACAGTGTCCCATCCAAAGGACACATACCCAGCAGGCACCCCAAACCACACAGGAACCACAATGCCTCTAATGGGGCAAGCAGTGCACATCTGGGACCATGCTAACAAGGGTCTATGTACCTTCCCCAGGATACCTCACAAACTGTTTGTAAACCCAAGTTAAAAAATACCCTTTACTACAGCCCCTGGTAAGGCAGTGCAGGCAATGTTCCCTCTAAGCTGCACTGGGTCCACCAGCAACATTCCTGCCGGCAGGGGGGAAGGGGTGCAGTGCGATCAATCACTATGCCCCTCCCCCCACCTGCGGGAATGCCAGTGGAGGACCCGGCATAGATGAAAGGGAACATTGCAAGAATATTGCGGCGTGTGTTAGTGGGTCTAACACACGCCACAGTACCTTCGCAATGTTCTCTTTCATCTGCACTGGGTCCTGCGCCAGCATTCCCGCCAGTGCGGGGAGGAGCGGAGCGATCGATCACACTGCCCCCCCTCACAGGTAAGAATGTTGCCGGCGGACCCAGCGCAGCTTAGAGGGAACATTGAGTGCAGGGTGTGACCACACATCATCTGAAACAGATATATACACCCAGTAGTCCAAACTGGGTACACAATACCCACATTGCATGCCCTAGCCTGTCCACAGTCTGCTGGCATAAAACAATCTACCTACTCTTACCTGATCCACCCTAGCCAATAGTTGCTAGAGCACCAACCTGACACCCCCCACAATGAATGTATAAGAGAAAGATTTGCATGCACGGCTTCCATTGTATTCAAATCTCTCTCATGCATGTTCATTGTGGTTATCCTGAAAACCTGACTCATCCATATGCATAAGTCATTGAAAATACCTGATTTATGTTTATTGATAGCACATAACGTTGCATAGCTCTTTATACATTTACCTGCTTAGTGTCCTTCTGTGAGAAAGACAACAGTATTTGCATTTCTCATTCACATACACACATACACATATACTCTAAGTACAAATAATTATTAAAGCTATGAGTGGAGGAATGGCCTAGTGGTTGGGGCAAGGTACTGCAGGCCGGAAGGTTGGGGGTTCAAATCCCACTAGAGGACAGCAACCTTGGGCTAGAAGGACTGGGGTTTCTAGTCCCACAGGTGCTCCTTGTGGTCTTAGGGCAAGCCACTTAACCCTCCATAGCCCATGTTCCCTGTAAAATAGTTATCTCCAAGTTATAATGCCCCGTTCAATGTAATTACAGTTTGTTCAATGTAAACCACACTGATGCAGAATAGTGTGGTATATAAGAGAATGTAAATAAAAATAAATAAATAAATTTGATTCAAGAATAAAAGGAATGAAGGAGCATCAAGTTAAGGCCCTTCTACAAAAATGATTACCTAAAGAAAATAAATTAATAACAGGTCTTTCTATCCATGACTATGCCCATATTAATAGCATGTTCAATGAGTTTCAAGATGTTTACAGAAGGTGACCTTGTTTGAAATTGCTGTTATCAGTGAAGTCAAATAATAGGATCTATGTTCAGGTGAATGGAAAATGATGGATCTTCATTATCCAATACTAGCATGAACTTCAAAGGTCAATTTTCCCTAAAATCATTATCATCAGGTTTAAATGGAGAACATCTTAGTTGATTTTATAAAACTATTACTGTAATCTGCTGCTACTAATAAACTACTGAAGAGCTAATCAAAGTTTAATATATTGCTGAGAGAGACACATAAAAAGTGCAGGAAGTTGGCGGATTGTGAATATATACTTTTAAAAAAAGTTCCATTTTGTATAATCAATTAAGCTATATTATGATAAACTATTCACATCCTGCTTATAAAAGAAATCAATTTATCCTATTCACTAATGACACTGAAAGTCATATACCAAGGTTAGCAAGAAGGGAGAGGTGATCTCTTTGTTTTTCACATGGATGATCTGTACACATTTATAAAGCAGCCAGGGATGAAGGGAAAGAGACTAAAATAGAAATTTTATTGTTCCACTTTTTTGAAATGCATAGTGATTAAATGTAATTATGAGTTGTATTTAATAAATGAATTAAGGAACAGAAGAAATATAAGGTGAACGTTCAAAACTTGCCGAATGCATAAGATAACCAGGTCATTTCAGCTGGATATCTTTAGCAGAATATTCAGTACAATTAATATGCAAAAATGAAAAAAAAAAACCCTCACAAAAACTAAGCACTAAATTTAGGCAAACAATTGAAGTGTCTGTCATAAATTAAGCACTTAAGAGGCCAATATTTGTTCAAAACATATCCAGATAAAGAAACCTGGATATTTTTAACTTTATATATAAAAATATACTTAGATAAGTCAGTGCCATAGCTAGTTAAAAATATCTGGATACCTTGATGCATGTCTTCTATAACTGGTTAACAATAACCAGATAGCGACGGAATATTGTTGTCATCCAATTAAAGTTTTAACATATCTTTGCCAGGTATCCAGCTCCTCAAAATTTTAAAATTTCATTTGATGGAGTAGCCTAATAGAGCACCAAGTTGAGAAGCAAGGAACCATGGCCCAAATCTAACTGATGTTCCTTGCGGCCTTGGCAAAATCACTTGGGAAACTTAGGGATATGTTTACGAAAGAGTGGTGAGGGAGCAAAGGTGCCATTAATGGGCATTATCAATGCCCATGAGCAGTTAACGCCACAGAAGGTGGCAATAATGATGGATAAGCATTTGGAAGCTGGGCCTGTAGCATTAAGGTAACAGGAGGGTCTGTTCATAGAGCCACTGTGGCAGGAGATAAACCACATCAATTTATGAAAAAAAGAGGATTGACTATGATTAAGTGGACTTCTGCAGATAAGGAGGAGATAATATACTGCTACTTTTATGCTACAAACTCTATATTTAAATCAAGAGGGTATACAAAGAGAATCTGCCAAAATCAGGAAGAAAGAGGAAAAATGACAGAAGAAAAACTGCAAAAGCAACATATGCCAATTTAAGATCTTTAATTTTGCAGATGAAAGCAAACAAGTATGTGAATGATAGCATCTTGTGGCAACTAAGAGCTTCTGTGGAAAAAGAAATACAGGGAGGTGGAGGAGACCTGGGTGAGAGTACCAGAAGAAAGGACTACACAGAAACAGAAAGAGCAGTTGAGAAGGAGATGGAGACTGGAGATCAGGAACTGAAGGAGAGTGAGATAACTACAGGACAAGTCAATCAATAAACTGAAGAGCAGGGAGAAAGGGATGAGAAAGACCCAGAGGTGGAAGAATTCAAGATCAAAATTTGCTGGGTTTCAGGCAAGGGAAAGATTATCACAGTTAAATTTAACACCTAAGGTTAAAAGTTTGATTATAAAGATGAGCAAGGCCATATCCAGTATAAAGGAACCAGTTATTGAAATCACTGAAATAAATCAAATACAATATTGTGCATCAAAAATTATTATTGAAAAATACTTACCTGCTAAAGTGCAGGGCCAAAAAAAAAAAAGAAATCAAAAATATCTCCCTGGCTGAAGGCTGTGACATCAAGGAAAACATGTATAGGTATCTCGGAATAGAGGAAGGAACAACACTTAAGCAGAAATTACTGAGAGAAAAGATCAGTAAAGAATACTACAGGAGATTAAAATCATTATTGAAAAGTGCTTTAACATCACGGAATAACATACAAGCTATCAATTATCTGGCATTTCCTGTACTTTCATAGAACTTTGAGGCTGTGGACTGACCTCTTAAAGAACTTGAAAAACTGGATGTGTGAACAAAAAAATCTTCTCCATGCTCATGAGGTAATTTCAAGAATCAGTGTATGCCAAGACTGTACATCCCAAAAGCTAAAGGAGGACTAGTCCTTATAGAGATTGATTACACAAACAGAGCTACTATCATAGGCCTCCAGCCTACCTGACTGCATAATTGGATCAAAATATGCAAAAGGTGCTGTAATATGAAAGTAAACATCCAGAACCTGTCTCCATCATCAAACTTGGACAGGTGTTCTGATGACTAGAAGGAATGACACAAATGCACACAACCCAGACCTGCAGCCTGCTCCCAGCTGTTCAGCAACACCATCGCCCAGACTCCTCTGCTGCCATTGGACTGCTGCATAAAAGACAAAGAAAAAACTGTCCCAGCAATGGGAAGGTAAGTCCCTCCCCACTGCAATCATCATCATCGGCCTACACCCAAACCTTCAAAAGCTGGCTCTCCCAAGGTACGCCTTCACCTGGCAGGTCCGCGCCTGAGGGCTTCATAACATGGCCCTTGGGTATGGCCCTTAGGTGGTGACCATTACAATCTATTCACTGTTGACCATCACACATCCAAGAACCAACCCAATAAGGACAACAGATTCAAACACTCATTTCCTTCCTAGCAACACACAAACAGCGCACAAACTCCAAATGGTTTGCCGTAAACACACCCCAACCAACAATGCTAACCATATACCTAATCCTATACACTCTACTGGCAATCCTTCTATTCGCGTCAACACAACCAACATACACACATCAACCACCACTATGGTTCAGACTTACCTCCCACCAACCAACATTCATCCCATACCAACACACCATCCACAGAAATCCACACTGCCTAAAGCACATACCAAACTCACCCAACCATGCTTCCACAACCTTAACCAACATACCCCCATGCACACATTCCACTGCACACTCATCAATGCCCGCTTAATCAGAAATAAAATCCCCACCTAGACCTACTCACATCTTGAAACCTGGACATACTATGCATAACAGAGACATGGATCATGGAAACAGACAATGTACTGCTAAACCAACTTACTCCAGACAGATACACCCTCTTCCACTGCCATCAACACAAATGAAGAGGTGGGGGTATAATAACATTAGCAAAAACAAACCTCAGATTCTGAAATCATGCAACTGAGAGCACAAATGAGGCCGATGCCCTCACAATAATGAACAAGCAACTGATAATCGGCCTCATATACAGGACTCCAACCACAACTTACACTGAACTGTCCAACATCCTGGATGGAATACTCACAGCCACCAAAATGAACAAAGACCTCCTAGTCCTGGGAGACTTCAACTTCCCATCGCTACAACCAAAACGTGCCTGCTCATTCCTGCAGGCAATATCATCAATGGACCTCAGCCAGCTCATACTAACATTCACACATGAAAAGGGCAACACCCTTGACCTGATGTTCTTCAGCAACCATACAACCCAAAGTACCCCCTCCACTCTATTCAAACCCATCCAGTACCATGGTCTGACCACAAATTAATCTTCTCCTTCCCCCATGCCACCCCTGTGCACTCCCCATCCAGCAGTCAACAGAAAAACATTTCAGACAGTTCAACAAGGATACATTTATAACAGATATCATTCCTGAGCTACAAACTGATTCAAGTGACCCACACACACTAATGGAAAACTGGAACTGCATCATTGGAAAAGCAGTCACCCCAATGACTACACCACCATGCTTGCACAAGATACGTTCAAAACCCCATGGTACACCCCAGCCCTATCACCAGCAAAACTTAATTCCAAAGACAAGAATGGAAATGGTAGAAAACCAAGGACAATGATGACAAACACGACTATCTAAGTCAACTAAATGACAACCAGACCGCAACAGACAAGGCAGAGCACAAATACCATATGAAACAACTCCTCAATCAATTGCCCAAGAGAACTCTTTGACATCATAAAATGACTGACAAAGACACCCTCAAATGACAACCAAGACATCACACTCACTCCCTAACAGTTGGCAACACATTACAAACAGCTTCACCCACAACCAGAACCACCCCCTCTCCCCTGACAAAACCATCCACCCGAACCCTTGGTTCTCCTTCAGCAATATCATCCAGGAGCACATTGAAAACATCATTTCATCACTCAACACAACAACTTTGCCCCTTGACCCATGTCCGGTCACCTGGATCAAAGCAGCCAAAAAGGAACTCAGCCCAGCACTCACCAATTCAGTACTCCAACAAGGGTAAATGCCTCAATGCCTGAAAAACTCCTCCAGATGTCCCACTCTAAAGAAACCAGACCTGAATCCCTCCAACCTAGCCTCATAAAGATGCATAGCTAGTCTCCCCTTTACTGCAAAATTCATAGAAAAAATATCCAAAGTCAACTACAAGACCATATTGACAAGAACAATCTACTTGACCCAAAGCAACACAGATTCCACCCTCTTCATGGAGTAGAAACACTTCTGGTCACCATCATCAACACCCTAATAAAAGGAATGCAAAACACGAATCAAGGATTCCTACTAATCTTCCTAGATATCTCCTTAGCTTTCGACACCATTAACCACAATATTCTATTCCAATGCCTTCGATCCACCGGAATCCAGAGTACAGTTCTCCAATGGTTCAAATCCTACATAACCAACAGATGACAACAGATAAAAATCGGCCTGAACTACCCCATACCACCAAACACAAGGAGTTCCCCAAGCATCCACTCTCTCAGCCCTCCTACTCAACATCTACCTTCAATCCCTCTGCTCAATCATCAGGTCCCACAACCTCAACTTCCACATCTATGCTGATGACATCATGCTATATAGCCCTTTCAACATGAAACAATCCTCCTACTCTAACTACCAAGAGTGCTTCACTGATGTCTCCAACTGGCTAGAAGAAAGCAAACTAGCAATCAGCTATAAGAAAACAGAAACTCTCTTTATAACAAAAGACAACTCCTTTTCCCCACCAACCGACCTAACCCTGAACAACTCTGAAGTGAAGGTGCATAGGTAAAATACCTCAGAGTCACCCTAGATCAGCAACTCTCATTCAAAACCCATTGAAGCAAAGTAACCAGAGCAGCATATTTCAAAACAAAAACCCTGCAATGCCTCTGTACTCTGCACTCCAAGCCATAGTTCTATCACATCTTGATTACTGCAACATAATATACCAGGGCCTCCCACAGGCCACACTGCTCTATACAGACCACCTTCCACACAACGGCATGCATACTCCAAGGGGCAACAGGATCACATTACACCCATTCTCAAACAACTCCACTGGTTACCACTGCACAGTCATATAAATACAAAACCCTCCTCCTAACTCACAAAGCCATCCACTCAGACCTCCAACCCACCTCCGCAGTCTACTTCAAACTCCCCAACCCAACAGATCAAAATGGGTCTCTATCAGGAACACCCTAGTCATTCCCCATGCCAGAACTTAATTCAACCAACAAACCTGTGGACACAAAGGGCTATAGGGTGAGTTTGTATCAGGAGATGGAAACTTATACAAACTCACCCTAAGTTATCTAATAGCCCTTTGTGTGTGGCTTACAGTAGGGGAAGGAATTTTAGGGATAGACTTTGCCCAGCAGTTCCCAGATCACCTTGCACACAGGAAGTTATAGGACATGTTAAGTGTGGACATTGCTTATTTTGCCCATTGATGGTGGAAGAGAGATGTTTTCAGCATCAAAATATTAAGTATTACATGAAAAGCAACACAAATTGTACAACTTCATTTGTGATATATGTTCAATGCTGTCCATGTTTGAAAATGTATGTAGGAAAAACTACTCGTCTGCTTAAAGTGCGATTAGCAGAACATATGTACAGTATTAAGAAAATGAAAACGGAAACAGCATTGATTACACATTGTTCATTGATGTCATGCCTTTGAGGACTTGTGCTGCTCTATATTAGAACATGTTTCAGTATGTGCTCGTGGTGGGGATAGAGGGCACTTGCTGCTGCAAAAAGAACAACAATGGATTTATAAATTGAATGTATTAGTTCCTTGTGGTTTAACTGATAAAATAGAATGGTCACTATTCTTTTGAGGCCCTACTGCTTGAGTGAGTTGGAAGCTCTAACCGTACCTTGTGTTTTAAAAGTGTTATGATTAGTAGTTTTTAGAAAATAGTTACATCATTCTGTGGAATGTTTCTATTGATTGTTAGTCCTTAAATGCTGGAAAGCAATGAGCACAAATGCTCGAAGCTTAGTCAACAAAGTTCCTGACCTGGAAGCCCTAATGGTGGAAATGGACTTGAACATTGTGTAAAGGGTACGTTATTCCTTTCCCAGCACTTTTTATCACATACCCTGGGGACGTCTGTCTGGGTTGAGGACTCATCTTACCTTCTCTGTCTGGAATCCAGGGGTACAAACACACACACACTTGCACATAAGTGGTATGCAGTTTATTCCAAAGTGTGGAAGGATTGTCAGTACTTTTATACATTATCAGAGACATAGTCATACGTCATCCACCCATCTTCTGGGGGCCCACTATAGTTTATCAGTAACTAATACAAAAACAAGTCATCCTTGAGTCAGAGACATAGTCATCCTAGAACAAACAGCTTACACAGCAAATTCCTTTTTCCAACCCACCAGAATGTACAAAGGGCACACACATAGGATTCTGATTCTATAAGATTCTAATTTCTCTTGTGCAGGCCTCTTGTATATACACTTAAACTAAGCATTATTTTATTACAAAGGACATATATATATATATATATAGGATTCTGATTTCCCTAACAATCCCCCCTTTGGGCCTGCATAGGCCCACTATAAGAACAGCCTAACAATTTACTACAAAATAACTAAACAGACATTATTAATGGAACAGCTGTATGTGGCAGCTCAGGTACATCAACCACCATAAAAGCAGGAGTATAAGAATACATAAAAGTGGTAGAGCTTTGTAGGGCCTTTCAACAATAGCCAAGAACAAATGAATATACAACAAAAAAGAACAAGAATTATAAAACCGCTCAATAGGGCAATAAGCAGTCCTTTGAGACCACCCCAAAGAAAAATACATCAGAGAGTAATCAGCACTATGTAATGAGTAACCAATTAGCTTTTAGCAGCACAGCGACACCTGCTGGATTTAATGAACGTAATTATAAAATATAACTTCTGCTTTTTATATGAATAATATTGTCTATGTTGGCAAAATTGATGTACACGTGGAATTTGGAAAGTACCAGATGTTAATTAAAGATTAACTACATCAGCTGATATCACCTAATAAAAGCTACGGCTCTTTGGGACCATCTTTGAAGAGGCATATTGGGATAGTCAAATTGGATTCTGTGTGTCTCTTCCCTATCGAGCTCAATAGCAATTGATTGATTAATTAACTGTCTCGTGTTTTTTCTTTCCTGTTAAAAAGTACTGGAAGATAAGAGCCCAGGTATTTTGTGTGTGGTATCGTTCATTTGAGTCAACAATCATGAGAAACTTCCCTGTAGTTGAAGAACAGTATAGAACAGTATTAGACAGGCTAAAAGCAGAAACAATAAAACAATCCCAAGCATTAAAACTAGAGACAGTTTACAATGAACAAGGGACCTAGTCATATCCCAAAGAGGGGCGAGTAACACCAATGTTATACAAAAAGGTAGAAAAAGAAACATGGGGCTAGGTGCAGTTTGAATTATCAGGTACAGTAAACTTCTGCATTTCACACAGATTAGAAGGTACAATAATGAGACATGTTGAGAGAAAAGCTTCAGTTTGTAGCGAGCTGCGCACACAAAAAATAAGGCAGTCTGGGCAAGTAGTATTCCATATTAACAGTTCCCAAAATGGACTGAAGGAGGCACCACATGAGTGGTAGGAGGAGTCAACACAGTCTTGTGCGTGATGGTCAGGAGGCTGGAACCGAAGATGTCAGTGGAGACGATACACGCTTGATTCTTGACGCATGGATCCAGAAGGGGAGAGGTCACACAGGATGGCTGACCATGTGATAATGATCACTGTAGTTTGGAGGTCCATAGAGCGGGTCTAAGGTACCGTGCTTGTGAGGTGCTCTGACCTGTCACCAACCTTGAAGGGATATGTTGGTTCGGTACCTCTAGGCCGAAAGCTGCCTTTCTTCAGGAGTCTTCTCCTCTCCTCTCCAGTTGCTAGGGCCTTGGCTGCCCCGGCGTCAGCTACTTCTCATCCTGGTCCTGAAGCCTGATCTGTATATGGAGAATGTTTCCAGCGAGGGCAATGGCTTCAGGATCTTTTAGCCGTCACCTTCACTGTAATCGATGTTATCAAAAGAACTTGAAACGGTCCCATACTGGAAAAGGGGCTTGTACTATGTGCTGGTGGTATGTCTTTACCAAAATCCAGTCTCCGGATTAAAAGAAAAGAGCTGAGTCATCCAGCAGAAAGGACTGGACATGCTGAGCATACCTATGGAGGGAAGAGAGTTGCCTCTGCTGCTAGGAAATACAAGAGATCAAATGTGAGGCTCAGGAGTATAAAAGGTAAGCAGTCTTCCATATAACAGTTCAGAGGGAGAAAAAGTTCAGTCCACTCCCTTAGAGCAATTTTTTTTTTTTTTTTTGAACAGAGTCAAAGGCAGGACAGTTTAATTTCTTTACAAAGTTTTTTAAGGTTTCGGAGGTTCCCCCCTTCGTGGATTGCTGCTTGCATACAACAGCCAATCCTAAGCAACTCAATTTAGCTAATACATTTTTGACAAGATGCCCACACTTCCTCAAATTTTTTCCACAATTTTAGAATTATACCAATTTGTAAAAATTTGTGTAAGTAACTTTCCTCTTTTAGCTTCATGTGTCGGGCCAGGACACATAGAGGCAAAAAGGGATAAAAACATCTGAAAAGCACCACGTGGCCAGTGTGGGTCTCCCCAAAGCTCATTAGGATGAAAAGTGCACTCGGCCTATCTCCAAGTATCTATTTCCAATTATTGGGTATATCTCTGGGCTAGATGACTTTCAAAATTGGAATTAATGGGGATGGCATAATCAAATATTGTAGAGTATTCATTGTCAGTTTTCTTTCTAGATGGATACATCGGATACATCATTTCACATTTCAATTTACCCTCACCATTTTATAATGTTAATCTGAGTTCTCTTTTCCAACATAAATATTCCATCACACTCCTCTCAACACCACCTTTTTTTTTTTTTTTTTTTTTCCACTTACATCATTCCATCAAACTACATGCTAGGTCCTTCTGTCCTTTTTTTTTTTTTTTTTTATACCATACCAGTGTATCCTTATTTGGCAAGGCTGCTAAGAACATCAAACAATTATTAGAAACTTAGGGGCATGTTTACTAAAAGCCGTACAATTGCGTGCCGCACAATAGCGCACGGAAACGCGGCACTCAAACGCTCAGAAACGCTCTTAAACGCCCCGCACAAGTGCGCTTGGGCCCCGCACAATTGCGCGCCGCACTAACGTGCCCCGCAAAAGTACCCGGCCCGCAAATGTCCGATAGAGGCGTGGAAAGGCATTCTGAGGGCGGAGGAAGGCTCCCGAGGGGCGGAGGGACGGGGTCAATGGGTGGAGAGTGGGAGGGGAGAGGCTCCTCGCACAGTATCGGGCCCAAATTTGCATGTAAAAACTACCGCGAGTGAAACACTCGCGGTAGAAAAGCATTTAAAGGGAAGAGAAACCATTTCCGTCAGCAATGTACAGGAAAACCGGGGAAACCAGCAAAACGTGAGCAGTGTGATATATGTGCACAGCACAAAAGTGAAAATAAAAATAGAAAATGACCACAACAGACCTATTAAAAATAGTAATTCAGCTGGGGAACAGTTATAGTGATGGGCAAATACAGAAATCACACCCAGCAAAGCTCCAGAAAAAAGAAATGACTTTTGGAAGGGTCTACTGAGAGGAGACTCTTCCAAAAAACATTGCCACGTATTGGAGCTTTCCTGGGAGTGTTTGCTATGGTTGCCCATTAATATCACTGTTGCCCAGCGTGGTGATATTTTGTCCCACATTTTCCGTGGTCATTTCCGGGGTTTATGTGCACGTTTGTCACCAGACAGGGTGCATATGCCCACAGTAGAATTGCGTAGAGCAGGGTTTGTGACTCCATCCTGCCAGGCTTACTGCCTCCAGGGGCTGCACTGTCTCTGTGGCCAAAGTGTGGTACAGCGGATAGAGTCATTACCTCTAGGACCAGAGGGCAGAGGTTCAAAACCCAGCTGGGGCACCTGCCAGCCCAGTCCCTATATTTTACCCACCACTAAATAAAGATAGCGCAGACACCCCTGTATGCATGGGGAAAACACCCATATTTTACCCAACACCGCACACACACCACAACAATGGGCATTACCTACAGCCAAGTCCCCCAAATGCAGTCCCATACTGCCACATTGCAATCAGGTCAACTGCTTTTTCTGAGAGAAGTTCATGCCAGCATGTTGGCGGACAAGTACATGTGGTGCAGGGGGCAGTGGCTGCTAACCACAGAAGACAGAGGCCTAGCCATGTGCAGGCTGGCACAGTCCACTGCAACAGACAGGTCCTGCCGGATCCACAGTCATGGACAGTCCAGGGAATCCAACCAATCTGTGGCTACACAGTGGTGCAGTGCACACAGACAGTGCATACAAGAACAGAAGGTCACAGGTTCAAAGCCCAGCTGGGGCTACTGCCAATCCTGCCCACATATTTTTCCCACAACTAAACAGTGATAGTAAGGACACACCTTTCATGGCGGGGACATATGCAATGGTAAGACATCTATCTTTTACCCCACTGAGCACAGACACCATGAACAGGGGCAGTACCTAGAGCAGAATCACCCAAATGCAGTCCTGGTGGGCCACACACCAGTCAAGTTCCATGCTGACACTCATACATATGCCTGTGCTGTATATCTATGCACCACCCCCATGGCATGTAGATGTAGCCCATGCATATTCATGAGGGATAGCAGGAAAACCCGAACAGTGTGATGCAAACCTGGACTGGAGTTGGGAATCTGTGCCGTAAAGCAGCAGCCATCAAGGGCAGACACACCCACACCCACAGGCCCCATTGGCCAAAGTCTCCTGGAAAGGCAGAACATTGGACCGTGCATGCAGCACCCAAAACGAGCACTTGCATAACTTACCAATGTCACCCTACACCTGAGGTATACGGTACACAGCTCGGAGACGTTTGCTAGGAGCACAGGCAGGCAGTTATCCATACGTTACGTACATACTGCTAGTTGACCCCATCCAAACAATCTGTTAGGTGTTTGCGGGGCATGCTCCAGGCCTGGCCTCTGACGGTGCTTACCACCCTGGGGAGTGACCACCAGCTGTAATGCGTACCATATCCATGCCTTGCCGTGCTCAGGACCGGTTTGGTGGGCAAGGCTACTTACCCCCTCAATCGTAGCACCATGATGGCAGAGGTGTGGAAGTGTGTGTCTGTCTATACAGTGGGTGTTGGCTGCAAGCCCCTTCAACAGCCCGCACTGCCAGCACTGTTGCCAGTATTGGCCAGTCAATGTGCATAATGAGGTGCAAGGTACCATGGGTATAGCCAGGGCAGGGTGGCGTGGCCAGGATGCATCTGCACTGGGCATAGGGCCCTGGCAGGGACATTGGCTGGGATATTGTAGTGTCCGGCCACCACCTACACAGACAGGGTGGCCAAAGCATGTCCTTCTGGGGGATCACGCTCACCCTGACTGTGCAGTGACCACAGCATGGCTAGGCCCCCCCATAGTGCTGTATAGTAGTTCTCTCATGTGATAGATATGGGTTTCTCTTTGGGGCCCAGTCACTGATCTATCTGCTTGCTGTGTATGCAGACAGCCCAGTTCTGGGTGCATGCATCTCCATTGGGAACATGCACTATGGACTAACCAGCAGACTGTTTGTAGCTGGTAAATGTCTTGCTATAATGGCTTGCAGGGTGCAGTGGCTGTTGGCTTGCTGCAGGGGAATATCTGGTGGTGGAGTGCAGCTTACCATACCCTGGGCTTATGTCTGTCTGCTATTGTGTTATAGCTGTGTATGGAGCTGCCTGCCTGGGGGGGGGTGGTGGTGTTCCTCAGCAGGACTGGGGTTGATGTTGCCCTCTACTGCCACCTTTGCAGGGAGGTAGAGTGTGGATCCCTTGATGGGGACCATGTTTGCCACTGGGGGGGTGCCTGATGGCGGCAGACAGGGATATCCATGGTGTTTTGTGCAGAAACTAGCTATCTTACACATTAACACTGCTTTGGAACGCCCGCTTGGCTTCCAGCAGCCATGGCAGGTGTTGTTGACCTGGTCCTGGCCACCTCATTGCACACTCAGGGTGAGCACAGTACCCGCACGATGTAACGGTGTGTGGCTACTCTGTGCCAGTAAAACACCACCCGGTCAGTGCCCCCTACTAGGCCAAGGTGCTGTGTGGGTGCACCCGGTCACTTCCCCCAACAGGGCCGAGGTGCTGTGGGGGTGCATTCCCCATCTTGTGTCCATCTGCGGACAGATAATTTGCATGTGCAGTGCATCATGGGTACGGGTGGCATAACCCTATCCTGTTGACACCAGCAGACTGTCTGTGAGGTGACGTGTAGGCTATCTGCAGCCAGCCAGGGGCCTGCTTACAGCTATGGAGCTGTAGCGCAATGGTTACATCACTTCCTGTGCAACCAGAGGTCATGGGTTCAAACCCACAGTGGGGCCCTTTGGTAGGGCTGTCCACAGCTTTATTTTTATTTACTGTACATATGTCTATGCCGGCAAGACCACCCTCAGCTTACTATACCCATTAGGTGCCTCTGAGGGTGCTTCATAGGGCGCCCTGTAGGCCACCTTATGGTTGCCATCCCTATAGGGTGCACTATACATTATCCTGTGTCGCAACATACATGCTGCCCCATAGGGGTCATTCAAGGGTGCCTTGGCGAACAGTGCACTGTAACATGTGCCTTATGGGCCGCCGTATGTTAACATGCTGGGAGAGTGCGTTTGCTAGTAGTGATAACAAAATAAATTTATACAGCCTCCTACAGCATAATACATACTGCCTCAGCAGGCATTTTTCACTGGGCATTGTGAGGTGTTGAACCCCTGATCCCTGCACCATTGGTCAGTGTTGTAACCATTGTGCTGTGGCTCTGTTCCTGTGCTTGTGCATCAGCGCGCCGCCTTGTGCCTATCAGCGCGCCGCCTTCTGCCGCCCAAGGGGACCAGTGCGCCGCCTTCTGCTGCCCAAAAATAACTGTGCGCCGCCTTATGCCGTTCCAAATTAATTTGCCTCCTAAAACAATGTTAATCATTACAATTACTGCCTCAGCTGACCTTTGTCATTGCGCACACTGGGGGATTGAACCCATGGCCCCTGCACCATTGGTCAGTGTCTTCACCGTTGTACCATGGCTCTGTTGTTTTGTATACTCAGCAGCGTGCCACTTTGCCTTTCCACGCGCTAATGTCGACCCCCGCACATTAGCGCGACGCACACACATCCGGTTGCTTACTACCGTTTTTTTTCTATTTTCTGCCTGAACCGCCCACTCCTTATATGGCACAGGCACACTAGCACGGCCCCGCACGTTAGGAATGTTTAGTAAACAGACCCCTTAGTATTTTTGTAAACAAAGGTATATATAAAATATAAATGTAGATCCTTTTAACAATATGAGCAAATAGTGCTCATTCTAATTAGCAACTGCCTAAACAAAATATAGGTAAAGTCCTTACAATATAGACTAGTGCTTCACGGCATTTTATAACATCAATCCCAATAGAAAGAAATATGGCTCATCTCTCACGTATAACTAGAATCTGTCGTATACCCTGTCCTCAGTGAGAGTGCTGTTAAACTGATTTTAAAATTGCAGTGTTCACAAGGATTTGTATAAGCTACTCATTAATTATGGTGTCAAAAAGAGATCCTTTTGAGGTGAGAGATCTAAGAGGGTACAAGGCATTGGTGGCTAGGCCTCATCTTCAGGTTCTTCTTGGATTGCAAGGCATTCATGACTATCCTCGGGTTCTTCTCGGCCTATGCTCCCCTGCCTATTTATGTCTCTTCAGAGGCATAAATATGCAAGGTTCCTGTTCTTCAGGCCTTGTGGGTGGTGTCCTCGAGGAGTCTTAAAGCAGTCAGAATTCCGGTGGCCCAGATCATCACACTCGGAACAGCACGCCCATTGCCTTTTCCAAGGCTATAGCCTCACCTTCTCTCTCTCTCTCTCCTTTTTTTCAAACCTCTCCTAGATCGTTGCTAACAATTAAAATGTTGTTTATCCAATCAACTCAAGTTAATGTTATTGTTTTATTTGTTTACAAATATCCACTAAATAAGACCTATATGCTTGGGAACAGAGCAATTTCAGATCAGCCTCTTTCCAAAATTCTATAATTTCTGTGTATACTGAACCTCTATATAATGTACTGCTAGAACAAGTATTTTGGTAACATAAAGTGCAAATGTGTAAACTAAAGAAAAATTAATATCTCACAGTACTGCAACCTATATCTGTTTTCTCTGCAACATATATTTATTTTCTCAGGAACTGTATTGAAACTGAAATAAAACTTTCAGAACAAAGTACACTTTTTCGCTGGACACTAACACATAAAACAGGTGAATTTATCCTAAAATCCAATATTGTAATAAATCAAATCAGAAAAATCAATATCCAGCAGCCATGGTGCTACCCTCCTGTTCGTCAGCCATCCACACCGAGCTAAACAATGCAAAGTAGTTAACTCATAAAAAGGTTGATGGATATCTGGAATGCAAATACCCATATTTTTTTATATGTTTAAAGTAATACAGTAACATGGAATAGACAAGTCTTACTAAAACCATTTTAAGGTATCATTGCAGTATCAGAAAAGTGAATACAGTTGATCAAGGCAGTTAATGTCAAAACAGCATATACTGTCTGCAGATTAAAATGTATCATGCAGAAGTATTACTTGTATGTGCAAGTTCAGAAAAAGATTTGTTTGCAAAACAGAAAACATTTGTGCAGAAAACACTAAATATTTTAAAAGAATGAACCAAAATACATTAAACAACATCTATTTAAGTGGCTTCAGTGAAGCAGTTTTGTTAATGTATAATCAATCAGGTATTCTCTTCCTTTTATCTGCCTCTCTCTAGCATGGCACTAATAAACCCTTATTGAGTAGTTCTGACAACTGTCAATGTTTTTATTTTGTCGGTACTAATTACTGCTCTCAGACAGAACATGTTTACAGTTAATAACCAAAATGTACTTTTCACATTTAAATTAAAACCTTATATGTACTTTTCACATTTAAATTAAAACCTTATACATAATACCTGAGACTGGTATCAAACTGATCTGAAAACAATGAGGTTATTTTAAAGCAAATTACTCAGAGTTACAGCCAACCAACCTTGATGTTATCTTAAACACAGATAGTAAAGTAAACAGCAGGTCTGTCTTCTGTCCTTCAAGGCAACTGCAGATTACTGTCTTAACTATTTTTCAGCTGAACAAGATGGGGGAGTCGTAAACGCTAGAAGTTGCTTGAGAATTGTCACTAATTGTGATTGCTATTAAATTCCTATAGTTACATCTCTATGTGTTTCTATAATATATGAACAATAATTATGACCTCTGAGGTGCTTAAAAATTCATTGTTTCAAGTTGCAATCTTTTAATTAATGACTCAGGATGCCCCATTGTCCTGACAGCGTTCCCAACCCCCACTTTAAAGGTTAAAGAAAAACAATCCAAAACCATTCGTGCCTTCTGTAGCCCACGGGAGGGGCTGCCTCCTTTCCCTCTCTCTTCTTTATTCGCTGTTCATTTTTTAAATTTCTGGTTTTGGTTCTAGTGCTGTAGGGGGAAGGGATAGCCCCAACCGAATTTGTTTGTTTTTTTTGTTTGTTTTGGTTTTTTTTCTTCAGGACACCCTAAATCCTTTCATTCCCAAGAAATGCAACAAATTATGAATGGCTTCTATCACAACTGGTTTCTCCTTCCCCAAACTTTGAAGATCAGCTACATAGTGCCTAGAGAGCAGACTCAAACATATACCTCAAAGCTACAATACTAACCCATTTTATTCATGCAAAATTTAGCTCAATATTTTTAACCAAAAGCATAAATATACAAAGCAGGGGGTTTCTTTTTGAAATAAGGTTTTCAAAGGAAAGTATCCGTTGCTAGGTCTAGACAATCTTATTCAAATTTCTTAAATCCTGCACCAACCAGCAAGTAAAAGAAAAACAATATTTACTGTAAACAAAACATATATTTTTTTTTCAGCTTGTTAGGAAGGACACAAAGGAATTACTTATTTGGAAAACTTCTGTTTCAGTTCTTATTTAAACAAGAGACAAATCAAAGCTTACAAGTGCTTTCTTAAGAAATTTCACCCTGCATAATGAACCAGACCCTCTCCCTTGATTTCTCCACTTCAGACTTACCAGTCGCATAAAGGGTTAACACCTAACAAATCCAAACAACCAAAACAGCAGGAGGAGAGATACATTCCTTTGTACAAAGGGAACAACATTATTTCATCATTAGCATCTCACAGTTCTGATCATTCTACCCCTTTTCGTTACCACGGTCTGTGCACAGAATTACGTTGCGTTTAATGCACTGTCTGTCTGATTCACAATATTAGCTCTAGACACCTAGGATCATTACCAGCTAGCAGAGAGACCTCTCTGCAGAGAAGGAGGTGAGACTGTTGAAATCAACAGGACGCGTCTTCGCACCCCCACTCAGCACGAGTCACTCCACTGTGGGAAAATCCCAGCGAGCCCCAACTGTTATTTACACCTTTACCTGTGGCCAATTCACCTTTAGCCAAGCTGGCCAATGAGACTCTGAGAGGGATATTGTGAAGCAGATTTAAGAGCTCTTTTTAGTATTTCATTATTCAACATTGCTACAGCAATGGGTGTTTAATACAGACACACCCTTTTACATATCTCAGTGACAGATATACCATTGTTAAGTACAAAAGTAATGTTTTCTATTTAACTTGTCTACTTACAATATGGCAATAAAGAGACACTCTGCAAATAAATAATAGTTTACGTTTTAGTATACCGGTTAACTTTAAGTTTCTATTCTGTCTGCCTGTCTGTAGCCTTTGAACACAAAGAACAGAAAGGGAGGGGGAGGGAGGGGGAGGGAGGGGAAGAGCGGAGCAATGGAAGAATAAACAAACACCACTTGTCCAGGGACTCTGAATCATCAGTTTTACCTTTACTAGAGAGGGGGAGGGGGAGGGAGAGGGGTGTCGTATAGGCACAGAGATAAACTAAGCAAAGTAAAGCTTGCTAACAGACTGATTCAGCAGAATCTTGTAACTTACACTGACAATTTATGTAGAATGGCTGTTTTTTAGCTGCAGTTTTAAAACTTAACATTTAGCAGAACATACATACACGCGGATTCTGGAGTGGTCCCCTCACCTTGGGACCCCCCCATCCTCTAATTAATTCACAACAAACACACGGCTGGCCAGACACACACAAACACACAGAGAAGGAGAAGAATATTACCACAGACCTAGCAGGACGTCCCTGTTATTCACTGTGCTACCCGAGCGCATATTCCAAGCGCTACCCGAGGGCATATTCCCAGCGCTACCCGAGCGCATTTTTCCAAGACGAGCTACCAAAGCAACGTCAATTAAAAAATCTTTGTGCAGCTACCAAAGCTGCTTCAATTTAGAAAGTGCATCGGGGAAATCCCACTTCTAACACCAAATGTAAAGGGTACGTTATTCCTTTCCCAGCACTTTTTATCACATACCCTGGGGACGTCTGTCTGCGTTGAGGACTCATCTTACCTTCTCTGTCTGGAATCCAGGGGAACAAACACACACACACTTGCACATAAGTGGTATGCAGTTTATTCCAAAGGGTGGAGGGATTGTCAGTACTTTTATACATTATCAGAGACATAGTCATACGTCATCCACCCATCTTCTGGGGGCCCACTATAGTTTATCAGTAACTAATACAAAAACAAGTCATCCTTGAGTCAGAGACATAGTCATCCTAGAACAAACAGCTTACACAGCAAATTCCTTTTTCCAACCCACCAGAATGTACAAAGGGCACACACATAGGATTCTGATTCTATAAGATTCTAATTTCTCTTGTGCAGGCCTCTTGTATATACACTTAAACTAAGCATTATTTTATTACAAAGGACATATATATATATATATATATATAGGATTCTGATTTCCCTAACACATTGTGGCCATTACAGAAACATGTTTTAATGAATCGCATGAATGGGATATAGCCATAGCTGGCTATAATCTATTCAGAAGAGACAGAGAAAGAGGAAAAGGAGGAGGAGTAACCTTATACGTAAAAAGCAATATTAAAGCTACTGCAGTGCAGGGGGCATGGGGAAAAGAAGAAGCGCTCTGGATTGTGTTGGAAAGAGGAGATGGCACAGTCATCCATACTGCTGTAGTCTACAGATCTCCGACTCAAATCAAAGAAATAGATAATGAATTGATTATAGATATTGCTAAGTTAGCCACAAAGGGGGAGGTGATCATATTGGGTGACTTTAATCTACCCGATGTGGATTGGAGTATTCCTTCTGCGAATCTGGCAAGAAGAAAAACAATTGTGGATGCTTTCCAAGATGCGTCACTTAAACAAATGGTGATGGAACCAACCAGGGAAAGCTCAATGCAGGATTTAGTGCTCACCAACGGTGATAGCGTGTCGAATGTCTGGGTGGGTGCCCCTGTGAGCAGCAGCGATCATCACACAGTGTGGTTTGAGATAAAAGCCAAGATGCAGTCCAATCATAGCAAGCTCAAAGTCCTAAATTTCAAAAACAATGGCATTAGTAAAATGGCCAAGTACCTGAAGGAGGAGATGACAGGGTGGAAGAAGATAAGGGAAGTGGAATTGCAATGGGCTAAACTAAAGGTGGCAATAAAAGGGGCAACAGATAAATATGTAAGGAAAGTAAATAAAAACAAGAGGAGCAGGAAACCTAATTGGTTCTCCAAAGAAGTGGCTGCTCAAATAAAGGCAAAAAACACAGCTTTCACAAAATTCAAAAGCTTGCAAACAGAGGAATACAGTAAGGAATACAGGATCAAACTAAAAGAGACAAAAAGTGAAATAAGGAAAGCAAAATCAAAGGCAGAGGAAAAGATGGCTAAAGATGTGAAGAGTGGCGACAAAACTTTCTTCAGGTATATTCAGAGGAAGGCGACCAAAATGATTTGGAGCCTGCGTCAGAAGCCTTATGAGAAGAGAGGAGAGGAGGGACAGGGGAATATGATTCAGACCTTTAAATACTTAAAGAGAAATTATGGGCAAACACGCCTCTTCCAAAGACGGGGAAGCTGTAAAACTAGAGGGCATAATATGAAGCTGCAAGGGGGTAAATTGAAAGGCAATGTCAGGAAATACTTTTTCACTGAAAGGGTGGTGGATGCTTGGAATGCCCTCTCAATGGCAGTGGTGGGGGAAAATACAGTTACAGAATTCAAAATTGCATGGTACAGACACAGTGGATCCTTTAAGAGCAACAGGATAAAATCAAAATAAGCTTAACTAATTTTTCAACATACAGGGGTGTCCTACATGGAGCGGTGGGTTCACCCCTTAAACAAAGTCATGGGGAGGGGTGGCCTGCATGGAGCAGCAGGTGCACCTACTTTTGCCATCTTACTGGGCAGACTAGATGGACCATACTGGTCTTTATCTGCAGTCATTTACTATGTTACTATGTTACTATGTTTATAGTTAGTTACGTCTGACGCTGTTTTTCAGCAAGGAATTTTGCGGTATTGGTGAAACAAAGATCTTTGTCGGGAGGTTGGAGATCAGTGATGTGAGCGTCTGCTAGTCCTTATGGTGAAATTTTTCACCAAATGTAGTGCATATAGCCATCCTGAGATTTTATTTACCCCCTAATAAAATTTAGGATGTTAACTTCCATTAGATAGACTGATGTGAGGTTTGTATTAGTCCCTTGTGGGTGAATATAGCTTAGCTAAGATATTTTGTTGGTGTGATGTACACAATTAACCCATTTGGAGAAACTTCCCCACAAGAAGATACCTGGGCAGGAGAAGAAAGGTAAAGCAGTAATAATATTAGCATTAAAATCCTATGTCATAGAGGGAGAGAAAAAGTAGAACTAGAATTGAGATGGAGGCCCCAAGGTACCAGAAGAGAGTAAATAAGCCCCAACTTTGGGATGGAGACTTCAAGGCAGAGAAATGGTCATAAATATCACAAGTTAACAAGGAGAGAGATAAAGAAAAAAACAATTTTCCCAGGAAGACCCAAAGGCAATAGGACAAAAAGTGTGTGCACTGTCATTCAGTACATGGGAGAAGTGAGCTTCAAAGATTTGGCCATTGAAGTCCAGTCGGTAGATCAGCATTCCAAATGACATCAGTACTTGGGTGCACAAAATTTGTTAGCCTAGAAAGAAATATTATATTTAAGGATGCTTCATAATTGAGGGCTAGGGGATGCAGCAATCATTTCTTCTCTGTTGTGGATGGTTGAAGACTGCTAAGTCACTGCAGAAGATGTAAAGCAGCAAAAGTGAAATGAAGACCCAAGGCACAAAGAAATTTAAAAGTTTAAGACTGGCATTTACTTACAAAGGAGCTTGTTTACTAATATACACTGTGCAGCTAGGGTGCCGTTAATATATGGTTAGTATGAGGCAATCATGAGCCTGGGAACCATGGTAACTGTTACCATGCAGGCATTACAGCTCCCTTGTGCTAAAGTATAAATTTCCCATTGCGCAATGGGGTAGAGAATGAGTGGATTGGGGTTGAGTATGGGCATGGAGAGCACATTGCAGTTACTGCAGGGGTACATATTTGGCAATTAGCGTTGGCACACTTAACTATACTTCTATAGGTGGCATTAGATGCACACATGTTAATTGTGAATGCCTCTGCCATGCATTAGGGTACAGTTATGTGCACTAATTGCTGGGAACCTGTTGGGAGCACCCCCAACAATTAACACATGACTATTGCACTTACCTCATGTTGCTTTTTGCTCTCAATGTACAGTAAGACCTTTAGTGGAACTTTAGTAAATGGACCCCAAAGACGCTGATCATAGAGGATGTAAACTGATGGCATGGTTGGTAAGAATAGTGGATCATTTGTGCCAAGTTTAAGCAATGTTAGGAAGAGATATCAGAGAAAGGAAGAGGGTGAAGGAAAATCTTTTTCCATGGACAAGCATGATAAGTCCTCATGTGTAGGTGATGCCACCAATGGAGCCCCATGAGGGAACCTCCTCAAAATCTATCTAGAAGCTTTTTGAAAGCTCTCCTTGCATGCATGCCTACTCCTGCTTATTATTATCATGCTTGAGGACTTAAGCCTCACTTGTTCTGCAGAGTTGATTGGATGTTTTTTTGCCTACACATCACTTTGTCTGCATTTCATACCCTTTATCACTTTTTTTGCATATGTTGGTACATTGATTTTCCATTTTATTTTATTTATTACATTCTCTTATATACCATGCTATTTTGCATCAGTGCGGTTTACATTGAACAAAGTGAAATTACATTGAACAGGGCATTATAACTTGGAGATAACTATTTTACAGGGAACATGGGCTATGGAGGGTTAAGTGGCTTGCCCAAGACCACAAGGAGCACCTGTGGGACTAGAAACCCCAGTCCTTCTGTCCAAGGTTGCTGTCCTCTAGTGGGATTTGAACCCCCGACCTTAAGTACCTTGCCCCAACCACTAGGTCACTCCTCCACTCCACTCATGTTTTCTCAGAAACATGACAGTGGATTTAAGAAATACATCCAGTGCTGCCAGATCATGTCCATCATGGAAAACCACAAATAGTGCTTGCAGTGTCTGGGGCCAAGAACAGACACATGAATGGTTAAGGAGAGATGAACTGAAACTGAAGGATGAGAGGTTGATAGTTTCAGCCCAGGACAGTAGCTTACAGATGAGATGATTTACAATGAGCATTAAAAAAACTGGCAAAACAGACATATGTCGATTCTGTGGGAAGGAGCTATAAAAAGTGACCCACCTCATAGCTGGCTGTGAAGTTCTGATGGCAGAAGATTTCTATACAGAAAGACACAATAAAGTATATTATTCCTGAGTTCTCCACTGAGTCGCCTCTGTCTCTCCTTCCCCCTCTTCACGCTCAAATCCTTTCTTCAACCCCATCACCCTTTCTTCCTTTTCTAAAATCACCAAGGAGGAAACTGCACATTTCTCCTCTAAAATTACTGCCTGCTCATCTGATCCCATTTCCACCCATCTACTAAGCTCTATTTCCCCAGCTGTCAACCCTTCCATCTGACATATCCTCTTTATGTCATTTGTATTTGCAGTGACAAAATGAGGGTTGACAGTCAACATTTTGGCACTGAGAAGACTGGCCCATTGGCATCAGTGGCATCTGTCACAAATGGAAAGAAAGCTACTCTTGACCTAGTGGTGCATTGGTGCTGAGGGGTCCTCAAACTTACTCGGAGCTGAGCACCAGTAGGGAGTCCTGGAATTGGTCCCCTACCAATGCCACCCCAAGAAACAGGAAAGGTTCATTTTCAACTTCAAAGGCATTGAAAACTTTCAATTTCAAGCATCATCAAAGGCTTTGTTGCATCGGCATTGGATCACGATGCCAGAAGCCCCATGTAATCAAGCAATGCATGACCCTTGCAGCAGCACTTACGTGAAGACAGCACATCCTCCATACCATCATAGGGATCACACCAAACACCAAGGATCCATGACCATCCTGTCAGTATTTCTTAACCAATTCTAATGACTGCTGATGTCCATATGCCTTCTTTCATTGCAGCCCTCGAGGAGCGCTTTATTAATAGAATGGAAGAGAAACTCATGATGATTCTTTCTCTGTGGAATCTGGTGGCTCCAATGGTTCTGAAGCAGCAGCATTGCAGCATTAAGTTGATTCTCAAAACTCTGCATCTGTTTGATGGAGATGGGTCAACATTAAGATCTTGAAGGGCAACATCAACCAGTTCCTGGCTGATATCTGTATTGAGGGCATCGGGAGCAGAATAGTCCCTGAAGCATTAGAAGCCATCAGTTCACTGAAGCTCCCAGAGGAGATCCAACACCTATGCAATGTGGTAGGTGGCCAGGCAGAAACTCAGACATCCATATTTTACCTCTCTGAGGCTGAGCACACTTGGGTACTAACTATGATTCTGAATGTTTCTCAGAGAAGAGATCTTGAAAACTCACATTGGACCCCTCTCTACCTCATGAGCAATGAAGGTTTCCTGAAAATATGTCCTTCCATGAGTTTGATAGGGAAATGACTGATGCCATTCCATTTTAAGTTGGACATGGAGGAGGAACCCAGAGTTGAAGAGTTTGAAATCCTCCAGTATCCAAATCCCCACAAGGAAGCAGTGACAGTGCCTGTGCATCCTTCAGAGGTTACTGATGAGAATGTGGGAGGACCATTCTCTATACCTCCTGTTGGAAAGAAATCTGACTCTATGAATAGAGTTCAAAAATCTTCCTAATTTGAGAAGCTTCAGCACTGCTCTATGATCATCAAATCCACTTTCAAAAGAGCCTGAAGTTTTAAGTTGCACTGTTTGGTGCCACAGGGGAAAGAGGCTAGGACCCTGGATTCATCTCTCTCCATTGCTGTCTTATCTCCTCTCTCAGTCATTCTGGCATCTGAGTCTGTCAATTAGGCAATCTTTTCCTATAGCACTGTACTCTCATCTGCCTTGGATGCTCTCACAACTCCCCTTCCACGCCTTGTTAGATGTACCGTACCCCAGCCTTGGCTGACCTCCAAAATCCACTATCTAGATTTTTGTGTCCACTCTTTTTGAACACCTTTGTCTTAAATCCTGTGCCCACACTAAATTAATACATTTCAAATTCATGCTAATCCCCTTCTAGTCTGACATAGCATTCGCCATGCAAGAGTACCATATCCATCTGACAAACTCTCTTGTTTCTGACCATCGCCATCTCTTTGCAATGATCAACTCTGTCCTCAAAGTGTCTCTGTACTGACCACTTCTTCACTTTCTGCCCAGACTTTGGCTGAATACTTCCATGACAAAGTCCATTATTCCTGAGTTCTCCACTGGGTCACCTCTGTCTCTCCTTCCCCCTCTTCACTCTCAAATCCTTTCTTCAACCCCATCATCCTTTCTTCCCTTTCTAAAATCACCAAGGAGGAAACTGCACATCTCTCCTCCAAAATTACTGCCTGCTCATCGGATCCCATTTCCACCCATCTACTAAGCTCTATTTCCCCAGCTGTCAACCCTTCCATCTGTCATATCCTCAACCTATCACTTTCCATGACAGTGATTCTTACTGCCTTATAACATACTATGATTACATTGCTCCTCAAAAAGCCTTCACTGGAACCCACTTGCCCTTCCAATTACTGGCCCATCTCCCTCCTCCCTTTTGCATTCAAACTACTTGAACGTGTGCCATTGTCTTTGACTTTTTTCCCTCTCAAGCCATTCTGAATCCGGTGCAATTTTACTTTCATCCTCTACATTCTACAGAAAAAGCCCAGTGTACAGGAGCAACTTGCTGATTTGCTGAGCTGTGGTGAACATCTCTTCAGAGGCAAGGTTCAGGAGGTTACTATTATGATTAAGCAGTATAGTGATATTTTGCAAGCCCTCTCTAGCCCCACTATTGACCCAATCTCATATTCTATGAGGTATCAGAACAGAGCAGAGATGCGGTCCTGCTACTCACACAGGCATAGGTACCCTCCTCCTCCACACTCTTCCCATTCAAATTAGGCTCCTCACTTCCATCCCAGGCATCAGAGGCCTCAGAAGGCCTAACCAGCTCGTCATCGTAAAAAAAGAAAATGGATTTTGACTGACTCCTTGAAAATAAAGCTGGTCTAACAATACTGAATTTGGATACCATTCCTGTTGGGGGGGTGGCTCACCATCTTTGCAGGCTGCTGGCACCTCTTAACCTCTGTCAAAAACTTTTGTGTGTCTGGCCCTGTTGGCTGCTGCTTTACGGCAGAGTTTCCCAACTCCAGTCCTGGTGTTCCAAACACTGTTCGGGTTTTCATGCTGTCCCTCATAAATATGCATGAGCTACATCTGCATACCATGGGGGTGGTGCATAGATATGCAGCACAGGCATCTTTATTAGAGGCAGCATGGAACCTGAATGGTGTGGGGCCCTCCAGGACTGCATTTGCGAGACTTTGCTCTAGGTAATGCGCCTGTTTATGGTGTCTGTGTTTGGTGTGGTAAAATATAGGCGTATTAACCATGCGTATGTTCTCTGATATAAAGGAGTGTCTTTACTATCACTGTTTAGTGGTGGGTAAAACTATGGGGACTGGGTGGGCAGGAGCCCCAGCTGGGATTTGAACCTGTGACCCTCTGGTCTTACAGGCACTGTCTGTGTCCGTTGCACCACACTGTGGCCACAGAGACAGTGCAGTCCCTGGAGATAGGAAAACTGGCCTGACGAGTCAGAAACCCTGCTCTGCACAATTTTACTGTGGGCTCATTTACCTTGTATGGAGACAATAGTGCAAAGAAACCTCACAAAAAACCTCGAAAAAAGGGGCAAACACCCATAACCAAGCTGGGCAACAATGATATCATTGGGCAACATTGAAAAACACTCCCAGGAAAGCTCCAATAAAATGAAATGATTTTTGAAAGGGTCTACGGAGCGTAGACCCTTCCAAACATCATTTCTTTTTTTTTTGGAGCTTTCCTGGGAGTGTTTTTTATTGTTGCCCATTGCTATCACTGTTGCCCAGCTGAATTTTAATTGTTACCATTTTTCTTGTGGTCATTTTAACATTTTATTTGATATTTTGTTCTGTGCACATGTATCACACTGCTCACGTTTTGTAGCTTTCCCCGGTTTTGCTGTACATTGCTGACGGAAATGGTTTCTCTTGCCTTTAATATGCCTTTAACGACAGGTTTTCATTCGCGTTGGAATTGAGCTCTGAAATTCAGCGCGTTAGTGTGAGGGGAGCCTCTCCCCGCCCACTCTCCACCCATTGACCCCTTCTCTCCGCCCACTGCGCTGTTTTAACGCGTCGCGGGGGTTTACGATCGTTAAATGCGGTTAGCGCGCGTAATGTACGGTTAACGAACATTTCGCGCGTTATTCACGATTACCGCGGTTTAGTAAACATACCCCTATGTTGTCTAATTCAATCAATTAGCTATCTTGAATAGAATTTTGCGACCGCTTTGATTTTAAATTCACTTTGGAAAGTATATGGATTTGACACCATTGTATACAGGATAAAATGGGACGTATTAAGAATAGTGAGACTAGATGTTGTCTACATGATAGAATTATTCTTTAACCCTGAGAGTACTGATGGGGTCAAAAGTGACTCTATTGCAAGTTTCAAAATGCATATCTCGGAAACTAGTTGTTCAAGAATGCAATCTTTTTATGACTTTTCACATGTCAATATTCTCTTTTTATTCCACCATAACAGGAATAATTTTCATCCGCTAGGTGATGCTAGTGATGAATTGCAGCACAGAGTACCTGTGTGGTCATTTTTGACCCCAGTTGCTTACATCAGGTTTGGATCGTGATACAATTTGCAGTTTTGTCAATTTTTTGATCTGACAAAGATATTTATCATTAATTATACAAAGCAGTATTTTAATTTTCATAAAATAAGAGTACAAAAAATAAATGATACATAATTATGTATCATTTATTTTTTGTACTCTTATTTTATGAAAATTACACATTTTCTGTAATTCATATCATATGTTCTCTCATTATTTCCGATGAAATCTAAAGGCTTTCAGCTCGTTCATCACGATTATTGTACACCTATAGTAAAACTGCTTTGCGTTTTATTCAACTTTATCTTTGTTTATTTATTTTAGGTTATTGTTCATGATGTCAAAACAAAAGTATTCAGCTGCCCAAGTAAGAGAAATATTGCAACGAGATGCTGACAGTGATGGCTCTGAGTCGTCTGATGATGCAGCATATTCAGCAAGCGAAGAAACATATCAGCCAAGTTCGGGCGATAAATCCGATGATGACAGTCATGATTCAGATGGCGACAACAGTTGGTCGCCAAGTGAATGTGAGACTGATGTTGAGCCGGTAACATCGCCTGCAGCAAAGAGTCAAGTTACAGGTCGAGGCAAAGGTCGAGGCTGTGCTGGACGGGGAAGAAGGCAGGAATCCTCAGGGTCAGTATCATCTGTGAGGAATCTTAGTTGTGGTCATAGAGGAGCTAAGAGGTCATCAACTATAAGCACAAATGTTGCCATTGAAGCCTATGTATCTAAGGATGCCATACCATGAAACAGGAAACCTATAAAGCAAGCTGCTGGAAGATACGCCAGAGCTAATGTCATGCCCGTACAACAAAGTCCTACAAGGTATGCTGTATGAAATGTTGATGGCCCTCTCGCAGCATTCCACTTGTTTATGAGGAAGAATTTATTGAATGAAATCATGATGTGGACGAGCAAACAAGGAAGACACATTTATGACGACACCTGGAAAGATTTGACAGACAGAGAATTTCAACGTTTTCTTGGACTTATGATCCTCTCAGGCATGTACAAGTCACAAAATGAATCCATAGTTCAGTTGTGGAACCTTGAAGATGATCATTCTGTTTTCGGCAAAAATATGGCCCGTAACCGTTTTCAGCAAATTTCTTGTGCTCTCAGATTTGAGGATGCAACCAACAGACATAAACAACGAGGCTTGGATAAGCTTGCTCCAATCAGACATGTTTTTGATACCTGGGAAGCAACTCTAAGTGACGCCTTTGTTCCTGGTGAAAATTTTACCATGGATGAGCAACTGCTTACATATCATGGCCGTGTTCCGTTCAGACAATATATTCCCAGCAAACCTGGGATATATGGCATAAAGCTATGGATGTTGTGTGACAGTGCAACATCATATGTTCTGCATCTTCAAGTATATACAGGAAGGGAACTTGGACAAAACAGGGAACAGAATCACGGTGAAAGGGTTGTGTTGCAACTCACTGAAGGATTGACACGATCTGGCAGAAATGTTACTGTTGACAACTTCTTCTGCAGTTTATCCCTGTCACAGAAATGACACTTTTGGGGACAATTTGAAAGAACAGAAAATAATTACCTCCAGAATTTGTAACAGCAAAAGGCCGAGCGGTATTCACTTCACTGTTTGCCTTTCGCGATGGCGCCACTCTGGTTTCCTATTTCCCGAAGAAAGGAAAAGTGGTTGTTCTTCTGAGCAGTTTGCATGATCAAGAAGAAGTAGATAGCACACATCCAGATAAAAAACCATGCATGATCTTGGACTATAATTCTAGTAAAGGTTGAGTAGATACGGCAGATCAAATGTTGCGCACGTATACCACAAAACGAATGACAAAACACTGGCCAGTGACAATCTTCTACAACATGTAGGACATCAGTGCTTTGAACGCCTTCATTGTTTGGATGTCACTAAATCCAGAATGGCAGTCCAAGTCAAAGCACAGACGTCGTCTATTCCTCTTTGAATTAGGAAAGCAGCTGCTTCAGAGTAATTGCAGCGAGACCTCTTCCAGCATTGAAGAAGCCACTGATGCTGTTTGCAATGTCGGGATCCCAAAGAAAAGGGTAAGGTGTCCCTGCTGTTCCAGAGAAAAAGACAAGAAAAGCAACATAGTTTGCACCTCCTGCAAGCACAATGTTTGCAAAGAACATTCAGAAATTGTCTGTGTCTCATGCAAATGACTGTAGTACTTTACTGTGTTCATCAAGTGCATGCAAAAACTGCTTTCATGGCAACTCTTCTTCATGTAATTTTATGATAAAGCATTACATTTCAAAACATTTAACCTTCATATAATAAATAATTAATTTGGAATAATATTTTGTCTGTTTAGTTTAAAATTTTCATGGTTAACAATTAAAATTCATTGTGGGGTCATTTATGACCCCAACGGTATTCAGTGTGTGCAAAACATCTTGGTAATTCCAGGGTTAAATATCTCCTATAAAGCTCAATTTGTGGATATTATTGCATTTTTGTTAACACGCTCCTTAATAGATTGTAACATACTGTACCACTGGTGCTTCACTAATTGACCCTATGGTGGGAATTATGGATCTGGCAGGAGAGAATGCAGAAAGTAGATTGTATTAGAAAATACGTTTCTCATCTATCCAAATCTTGCCCATATCCAGAGTAATAATGTAGTCTATTTTTTTGTACATGCAACAGTAAGATAATTATTGAATTTCTTAAAACAATTGGATTCAGGCAATTGATCTTTTTCTTTTGTTAATAATCACAATAATTCTTCATTACTACCACACTGCCTTGGCTGCAGATTTAAAGGCAATATTTTCATCCCCTTGAAAGTAGTGTGAACTCAGTGTCTGTTTTCTAACAAGTATTAAACTTTAAAAGATTATGGGGATAATTTTCAAAGGAATTTTCATAGGTAATTAAATAGTTGCCTGGTTGAATTTCCCAAACTAAAAACTGCCCTTCCCTTAGTGACTAAAACTACATACTCTGATTCAAAGAAGAACATTCTTACAGCAAGATAAATGAGTAGGGATGGGGCGGAGTTTGTGAGGGGGAGACAAGATATTCATTTGGAGACTCTGGCATAGACTTTGCTTGATGCATTTTGCACATGCTTTCAAGCAATGCATCTGAAGATCTGTGAGCTACTGGTAGAGTCCGAAAATTATCTTTTTATATCCTCTCATGTATTCTTTTCAAAACATAGGAAAGAATTATACAAAAGGGTTGATAAACACAGGTACACTAAAAAAAATTTTTTTTAAACTGCCTCTAATGTTTCGATTGATTTTTACGTTTTTTGGTGCGCTGAATCCAAATCTGGTAACCAATTTGCTCCATCACGTACAGATTTTTTGCTACATTGGGTTAGCAGTTTGAGGTGAACGTTTCAGATTGAGTGCGATCAAGATAAAAGTTTCTTGGATGAATTCTTTATACTAATTGTTTAGTAGTTATTCAAATAAGAATAAAGAAAATTGTAACAAGGCAGCACATAAGAATAGAGTAATGTCAAGAAAACACACTGTGATGGTAGCAAAATTGTCTGCACTTAAAACAGCCACATACATGTGCACAAACATTGAGCATATAAGAGCGAGATTAGACACAAAGCAAAGCAAAGAAATGTGCAAAAAATGTTGTACAGGTATGTATGTAAGAATAGAAAACGCAAACCGCACCATTGCAATACATGAAGACAAACACCCGATGGTGTGAAAATAAAATTCTAATAAATGAGATTCGACACTGTGGTAATAACTAGCAAATTTTTATTTCAAAGTTTAGTAAAAACACGATATTTGTCAACACAGTTTAGATTTTAAAGTCATTCTTGGGTCAATCAATCTCCTGGTGGGCCCGTTTCTTCTTCCCCCGAATGCTTCTCTTGGTGCGCTGCTTGGCGTATTTTTCATCTGGGGTTTCCCGCAGCAGCAACCAGCAGAAATCAGCCATCATAGTGGTGTTCCATCTTCCTTGGTACCTTCTCTCTGCGTCCTTGATGTCCTGGTGAAACCTTTCACCTTGTTCTTCACTGTACGCCCCCAAGTTTTCGGGAAAGTAGTTCACATGGGAGTGCAAGAAATGGACTTTCAGGCTCATGTTACAGCCTTGTTCTTTGAAGGCATTGAGCATCCTGGCAACAATATCCTTATAGTTCTCATCCCGCCTGTTCCCCAAGAATTTGAGAACAGCATCCTTGAAGGAATCCCAGGCTTCTTTTTCCTTCTCAGACATCGTTTCAGCGAATGCTCCATCTGAAATGAGTTTCCTTATATCAGGGCCAACAAACACTCCTTCCTTTAGCTTTGCTTCAGAAAGTCGGGGGAACTTTGAGCAAAGGTACCGAAAGCACTCACCATCTTTTGGAAGGGACTTGATGAATTGCTTAATGAGACCCAACTTAATGTGGAGAGGTGGTAATAGAATTTTATCACGAGGTACCAAGCTCTCATGAAGAACATTTTTCTCACCGGGTCTCAAATACTCCCGAATTGGCCAATCTTTTTCCCCCAGTGTAGGTCGCGGGCCCGGCTATCCCACAAGCAAAGGAAGCAGGGATATTTGGTGAAACCGGATTGCTGCCCTAATAGCATGGATAGAATTTTAAAGTCTCCACAAATCATCCACTTATGCTCATCATAACGAATCTTCTGAAGAATCAGGGCCAAATTCTTGTATTTTTCTTGGAGAATAACAGAGTGAGCAATAGGAACTGAAGCGAATGTGTTGCCATTATGAAGAACACCTTTTATGCTGTCTTTTGACGAATCAATGAACAGCCGCCATTCAGCAGGATCATACTTGAGTTTAAACTTTTCCATCACTCCGTATATATCGTTGCAAAATACCAAATCTTCCTCTTTGCTGAAATACTTCAAAAATTGTGTCTCGCGGTTGCGGTACCAATAAAAAGTTGTTCCTCGTGACAATAGATTTTTCTGTTTAAGCCGAGAACCTAGCAGTTGGGCAGCATCTTTTGGGAGTCCTAAATCCCGGACTAAATCATTCAATTCAGCTTGAGAGAAAAGTTCAGGTTTCGGATCTGGTTCAGTTTCAAACTCGGAAGTACTGGACTCATCAGGAAAAGCCATCTGATGAGTCTCATCATGATCAGAACCGTCCACACAAATATGATCCAAAGATTTTGGTGGTTCAGGCACAGGTACTTCATTGCTATGAGGCATAGGCCTAATTGTTGAGGGAAGGTTGGGGTAACTTATTACGTTCTTATTTTTTAAGTTGTATCCCTTCACAATGCAAGAGCAAAAATAGCAGTCACTGCTGTGGTCTCTTTGTTCACGCCACATCATAGGTATTCCAAAACGAAATGCTTGTTTTTTACCTTTCATCCATAAGCGTAGATCTTCCTCACATGTCTTGCACACTTTGTGAGGAGCCCACAGTTTGTCTTGATCGCCTAACTTCAAACCGAAATAGGCGAAATATACTTTTTAAATAAATGCAGAAATGTTCCTCTGCCGCTTTTTCACGGTATATTCCCCACAAATAAAACAAAAACTGTCCGGAGAGTTGACGCAACCTCTGGCTCTGTGAGCCATCACAAATACACAGCACTGCAAACTACAACTGTAGTAAACCACTTCGGAATAAAGCTGGATTATGACTGAGCAAACAAAAGGTAATAATGAACTTGCAAGAAACTGAAATTTGACAGGAACGTTCATGTCGCAACCACCGTGTTTGAGCGAGCAAACGAGGCGAGGCGAACAGGAAAGAACATGCGCCAGCGCGAGTACTGGATTTAGCCCCCCGCCTCCCAATTGTCATGTTAATGTATAAAATGAATACAAAATACTCTAAAATATCATGAGGGAGTGTTTCTAGTTAGTTAACCATTACAACTTCTATTTTGGGCTAAGAAAATAAACTGCAGTCGGCTAAAAAGAAATTATGTGAACATTCCTTATATGGGTAAGAAATCTAATTTTGCAAGAAAACGTGACGTGATGGAACATTTTGGCTATTTTTCCTGGATTCAGCACCCCAAAATCTATAGGAATCAGTTGCAAAACTGGAGGCAGTTTTTTGGTAGTGTACCTGTGTAATGAATGTCTACATATTGTAATGTTATCTATGCAGGTCTCTCGTCTTCTCAGCTCCGCTGTCTCCAACTTGTCCAGAACGCCGCCGCTCGTCTTGTCACCTCATCTCCCGCTCGTTCTCATGTGTCCCCATGTCTCCTCACTTTGCACTGGCTCCCGATCAAGTTCAGGTTCGTCTTCAAATTGCTCATCATCGCTCACAGGGTTCTTCACACCGACACCCCCCAGTACCTGGCTAACATTATTCATCTCCAGCCCTCTCCCCGCCTTCTTCGTTCATCCCACGGTAATCCTTCTCTTCCTCCCTTCTCCTACTCAGGCCCGCCTGGAATCTACCTGCCGTTCTGCTTTCTTCTTCCTAGGACCCGCCCTTTGGAACTCCCTTCCCCTTCTTCTCCGTACTGAACTGTCCTACACTCCCTTCAAAGCCCTCCTCAAAACTCACCTTTTCTGTCAGGCTTTTGACCTCCCTCCCCCTGCCGATGGCGCCCCATCCCCCAGTCGTGCCCTCCATCCTCCATGATTCTTCCCTCTTTACCTCTCCTCCCTCTCCTCCCTTCTCCTCTCTCCCTCTTCCCCTCCTCCTATCCCTCTTTGGGGCTTTTCTGTCCTCCACCTTATTTTAGTGTCTCTCTCTGTCTTATCGTTTACTGGCATTCCTCTGTATCTTTTGTTTCCAGCAGCTGACATTTTTTTGTTATTGTACACCGCCCTGATGCTCCAGCCTGGGCAGTCTATCAAGTGCTTGAATAAAGATAAAGATAAAGATTTATCCCCCCGCCCACCCCCCCAAAAAAAAATGGCTTAATGCATTTCTGTGGAAGGAGTTCCACGTTTGTAGCATAGCACCTCTCGTACATGCTGTGAAACATAGCAGTCAGGGAATTCCTCCAGTCTAACTCCCTTTTCCTGCTCTCTAATATCCCAAACCCCCAAACTATTCCAACCCCTCCACAATTTCTCCACTACCTCATATACTGCCCCACTCCGCAAAAATACCCCACAGAACTACCCAACATCCCACAAACTATTCCATCTCAAAAACCATAAGTGTCAGAAAGGGGTGGGCAGGGGCGGGTCAAGGGTAAATATTTTCATTAGTGGGACAGGTTTAAAATTCTGCTTTAGTATCTTTCTCAGCCCTTTGAAGCTACTGACACCTCATAAGGTGTCAGTTCCCTCCCTATCCCCCCCCCCCCAATTCCCACCCACCCCTAGTGAGCAGTCTTGCTTTATTGGGCACCTCCCCAATTAACTACACACAGAGACTTAGAACAGCACATTTTTAAAACACTTAAAATAGATCTAACTGCTTTTTCTCTGAAAGGACAGCTGGGAAACTGTCTGGTTCTTTGGTAGGTCTCTATCTTTTGCTTCAACAGATACCTAAGCTCCAACAACTGAACAATGGCTGGGAAAAATCATATCACCAAAGCTGTTGCCCCTGTTACAGATCCTGCCTCTGTCCAGACAGAGGTCCCAATGCCAGTTGAAGGACCGGTTCCATGTGCAGGATGCCTGCATGCTGAAGCCCTCAGGAAACAAGTGGAGGAACTCAGAGAGGAAGTGGTGAGGCTGAGGAGCCTTCAAGATACTGAGAAGTACATTGATGAGATGCTTCTTGAAACATCCAAGCTCTCCAGCAGAGGAGAAGATGGGAGCCTACAGAATGATGAAGGTTGGACACAAGTCACTAGAATCTGCAGAATCACCAATCCAACTTCTCTAGCCCTTGAATTGAAGAACCATTATACAGCCCTGGAAGTGGAGGAGGTGAAAGCATCCCTGGAAAGAGAAGAACCAGAGCTCTAGCACACCAAACTTGAAGAATCAGTGAACACAAGAAAGTGCAGGGTAGTGGGTGACTGGTGACTCTCCTTGAGGGGTACTGAGGCTTTCATCTACTGACCAGAGGTATAATATCTGCCAGGTGCCAAAATCTGAGATGTTATGGAGAGTTTGCTGAGACTCATCAAGCCCACTGTCTATTACCCAGTGTTGCTAATCCATGTCAGCACAAATGATAATGCCAGGTATCCCTCTGAGTGTATCAAAAGTGACTTCATGGCTCTGGGGCAGAGGGTGAAGCAGATCAGAGTGCAAGTGGTGTTCTCTTTAATCCTCCCTGTTGAGGGAAAAGGCCAAGGCAGAGAAGCTCACATCCTGGAGATTAATGCATGGCTGTGTGGATGGTGTTATCGAGAGTGTTTTGGTTTCCTGGACCATGGGATGCTGTCCCAAGGGTTGCAGAGCAGAGATGGTGTCCATCTATCCAAGAAAAGCCAATGTGTCTTCAGTAGCAGACTGGCTAATCTACTGAAGAGGGCTTTAAACTAGATTCATTGGGGAGAGGTGAAGAAAGCCCCCAGGTAAGTGAAAGCCCCAAGGTAACTGAAACATTAAATAACTTTATGGAAATGGGTAAAAGGGGCAACATATAGAAAGTGGTGTGTATAAATGCACACAGAATGGTAAATAAGATCCCAGATGTTGAAGCTTTAATGGGAGAAGCTGACTTGGATTTAGTGACAGTTACAGAAACTTGGTTCACAGAAAACCTTGACTGGGATGTGACTATACCAGGCTATGCTTTATTCAGAAAGGACAGGGTAGGAAGAAGGGGAGGAGGAGTGGCACTATATGTAAAAAATAATATTAAAGCTTTGGAACTGCAGAGCTTAAAAGGGAGAGAGGAGGCACTGTGGATTAAACAAGAAAGAGGGAAAGAGAAATCTATTTGTATTGGCTGATATACAGACCTCCCTCACAGGAGGAAGAGGTGGATGGAGAGTTAAATGAAGACATGCACAGCATTATCAGGAAAGGGGAAGTGCTATTGATAGGGGATTTCAATATGCCAGATGTTGATTGGCACATTCCTGGTACAGTGTCATATAGAAGTAAAGAGATCCTGGATTCTCTTCAGGGAGAACTATTCAGGCAACTGGTAACAGAACCCACTCATGAAAGGCCATACTGGACTTGTGCTCACCAATGGTGAAAGTGTTTCTGATGTTATAGTGGGAAATCACTTTGCATCCAGTGATTACCAGATGGCGTGGTTCAGTATTAGGACTAGGGATGTTAAAATCCATTCAAAAGCAAGGGTCTTAGACTTTAGAAAAACTAACTTTGCCAAAATGGGTCAATACCTCAGGGAGTCGTCAGTGGGATGGGAACAGCTGGGGGATGTAGAAAAACAGTGGGCACAACTGAAAGGGGATATTTTAAGGGCAACCAATCTTTTTCTTAAAATGGTCAATAAAGGTAAAAGGAAAAGGATACCACTGTGGTTTTTGAAGGAAGCAGCTATAAGGTAAAGAAAAAGAGGGAGGCCTTCATGAAATACAAGAGATCACAGAGAGAGGAAGACAGGCATCTAGAGAAGCTAGAAAAGTAGCATGGATTCACCAGAGGCATGTCTTGTCAGAAAAATCTGATTGATTTCTTTGACTAGGTGACCAGGTAGTTGGACCGAGGGAGAGTCCTAGATGTGGTGTATTTAGACTTCAGTAAAACCTTTGACACCGCTGCACACAGGTGACATATAAACAAACTGAGCACCCTAGGGATGGACCCTAAAGTTACTGCTTGGGTTAGAAATTGATTGAGTGGGAAATGACAAAGGGTACAGATAAATGGAGCTCACTCTGAGGAGAAGGAGGTTACCAGTAGTGTACTCCAGGGATCGGTCCTTCGTCCGATTTTTTTTAACATCTTTGTTAGTGATATTGCAGAAGGGCTGTCAGGTAAGGTTTGAATCTTTGTGGATGATATCAAAATCTGCAGCAGAGTAGACACCCGGAAAGGTGTACATATATGAAGAGGAATCTCGCTAAGCTTGAAGATTTGTCTAGAGTTTGGCAGCTGAGATTTAATGTAGGTCAGGCTTTGGGCTGCAGCAATCCAAGTGAGCAATATAGTATAGGGGGTGAAGTACTTCTGTCCACTAAAGAAGAATGGGATCTAAGCATGATTGTGTCTGATGATCTTAAAGTAGCTAAACAGGTAGAAAAGGAGATGGAAAAAGCTAGAAAGATACTTGGGTGCATAGGGAGAGGAATGGCCAGCAGAAGAAAGGACGTAATAGTTCCTCTGTATAAGTCTTTGGTGTGACCTCATTTGCAGTATTGTGTGCAATTCTGGAGAACATACCTTCAAAAATATATAAACAGGTTGGAGTCGGTACAGAGGGTTGCTACTAAAATGGTTAGTGGTCTTCATTATAAAGCATATGAGGACAGACTTAAGGATCTTAATGTGTATACTTTAGAGCATAGGTGTCAAACTCTGGCCCGCGGGCCAAATTTGGCCCGTAGTGTAATTATATTTGGCCCGCGAGGCTATACCAAATGACTACTAGAGCTAGCCCGCCGGTATTATACAGCGCATTCATTCATCGCTAATACTACAAATCCCATAATGCCTTGCTGTTGTTTTGGCGCGTCAATCAGGACAGGTCCCAGAAACGCCCTCTCCTGTGTGACAGAAGTCATAGCGATCTCAAGCTACAACTGTCACTGTGGAACCCCTTCCCAAAAATGGCAAAAAGAAAGGCAGACAACAGGAACTTTCTGGACAGGTGGGAGACAGAATATTTGTTTACATATGTAAAAGACAGACCTGTTTGTCTGATTTGTGGAGTCAACGTGGCTATAACTAAGGAGTATAACATTCGACGACACTATGAAACAAAACACCATGACAAGTACAAGGACCTGGACATGACTCAAAGGAGCCAGAAAGTGGAGGAGATGAAAAGAAGTTTGGTTTCACAACAGAATATGTTCAAAAAAGCCACATCACAAAGTGAGGCTGCTGTAAAGGCTAGTTATATTGTGGCAGCAGAGATCGCAAAATCAGCCCGGCCCTTTAATGAGGGAGAGTTTGTGAAAAAGTGCATGTTGAAAGTTTGTGACATCGTGTGCCCAGAGAAAAAGCAAGCCTTTTCAAACGTGAGCCTGAGCAGAAACACAGTAGCTGATCGCACATGTGATCTTGCCACCAATCTGTATGACCAGCTTTTGGAAAAGGGAAAAGATTTCGTTGCATTCTCCCTTGCTGTGGATGAGAGCAGCGACGCATCTGATACTGCTCAGCTGTCAGTCTTCATCCGTGGAGTGGACTCAAATATGTGTGTTACGGAGGAGCTATTGGGATTCAAATCAATGCATGGCACAACCACAGGAAAGGAAATTTTTGAGGTTTCCAAATGCGTAACTGAAATAAAGCTGCCGTGGGATAAACTCGTGGGATTAACGACAGATGGTGCGCCAGCGATGTGCGGTAAAACAAGTGGACTGGTGGGCAGGGTCCGGGAGAAGATGCAGGAAGAGAACTGTGCAGGTGAACTAACTGTTTATCACTGCATCATACATCAGGAATCATTGTGTGGCAAAGCCCTAAAGATGGAACATGTTATGACCACAGTAACACAAGTAGTTAACTTTATAAGAGCCAAAGGTCTGAATCACCGCCAGTTTAAGTCTTTTCTGGAGGAGTGTGGTTCGGAATACGCAGACGTGCCATATCACACAGAGGTGAGATGGTTAAGCCGAGGAAAAGTACTGAATAGATGTTTTGAGCTGCATGAGGAAATATGTCAGTTTCTGGAAAGCAAAGGGAAGGACACAGCAGAGCTTCGGGAGAAAAAGTTTCTGTGTGAGCTGGCCTTTCTGTGTGACATCTCGAGCCATCTCGATGCGTTGAACCTGCAGCTTCAGGGGCGGGGGCGCATCATCACAGACATGTACGCTGCAGTGAGGGCTTTTAAAACTAAACTGTGCCTGTGGGAGAATCAGATGCTGCAAGGAAACCTTGGCCATTTTCCCTGCTGCCAAACCATGAAAACGCAGTTCTTTACCAACTTGTTCCCATGCGCACAGTTTGCTGAAAAACTCAGTGTACTCGGCGCTGAGTTTAGCCGGCGATTTGCCGACTTTGATGTCCAGAAATGTAGGTTTGAACTGCTCAGTAATCCCTTTGCAGTTAATGTGGAAAACGCACCAACCAACCTCCAAATGGAGCTAATTGAACTCCAGTGTAATGACACGCTGAAGTCAAAGTATGATGCTGTGGGCGCCGCCCAGTTTCCACAGTTCATCCCTGACACAATGCCTCAGCTCCGCACCCAAGCTGCTCAGATGCTCTCCATGTTCGGCAGCACTTATCTATGTGAGCAACTTTTCTCCTCGATGAAGATGACCAAAACATCTCACAGGAGACATCTGACTGATGAACACCTTCGCACGATACTGAGGATTTCCTCAGCTCAAAGCCTGAGCCCAGACATTGATGAACTATCATCCAAGAAGAGATGCCAGGTATCTGGCTTGGGCACATCAGATTAGATCAGTGTGCAGCAAACTGAGCAATAATTAACGTTTTCTTTATGCACTTTTTCTTGCTACTCCAAGACATGGGCTTGAATGGTTGATTAATTTTATTATTGTTATTTTATTTTAAAAATTATTATTTATTATTATTTTAATCGTATTTAATAAATGAATGTCATTGATGTTTTTTTTATTTGAAATTGGTTTTTGCATATCTGAACTATTAAGTTATAAATTGTATAGTAATAAGTGTTGCTTCATATTCAATGTTAAAGCAAATCTTGTTTGGGTCCATATTAAAAGGTTCATTTGTTCAATGCTGGCCCGCGACTTTGTTCAAGTTTTACATTTTGGCCCACTGTGTATTTGAGTTTGACACCCCTGCTTTAGAGGGAAGGCGGGATATAAGAGATATGATTGAGATGTTTGAATACCTCCATGACATAAATGCACAGGGGGAGAGCCTTTTTCGATGGAAACAAGCTCTGCTATGAGGGGACATAGGATGAGGGTGAAAGGCAATAGACTCAGGAGTAATATGAGGAAATATTTCTTTAGAGAAAGAGTGGTTAATGCATGGAATAGCCTCCCAGTGGAGATGGTACAGATGATGGCAGTATTTGAATTCAAAAATGCATAGGACAAAGACAGGGGATTTCTAAAAGAAAAAAGTGGGTAATATGGAAAAGCAGACTAGATAGGCCATGTGTCATAAGAACATAAGAACATAAGAACATAAGAACATAAGATATGCCATACTGGGTCAGACCAAGGTCCATCAAGCCCAGTATTCTGTTTCCAACAGTGGCCAATCTAGGTCATACGTACCTAGCAGTTTCCCCAAGGGACACAGGTTCCACAATGCTTGTATTGGTTCAAGCATTGATATCCTGGGTCCCTTCTTAATAATGGTTTATGGACCTTTCCTCCAGGAACTTGTCCAAACCTTTTTAAACCCAGCTACACTAACAGCCTTTACTACATCCTCCGGTAACAAATTCCAGAGTTTGATTACACGTTGAGTGAAAAAATATTTTCTTTTATTAGTCTTAAATAGTTTACCCTGTAGCTTCATTGCATGTCCCCTAGTCTTTCTATATTCTGATAAGGTAAACAATCGATCTACGTTTACCCGTTCCACTCCGTTCATTAATTTATAGACTTCTATCATATCTCCCCTCAGCCGTCTCTTTTCCAGGTTAAAGAGCCCCAACCTTTTTAGCCTTTCTTCATAGGAGTGTCCTTTTTCTGCCGTCATGTTTCTATGTTTCTAAAACTCAAAAGTGCTGAGAACGGATTCGTGAAAAATGACATTGAAAAAGCAAAAATGCTAAAGAAATACTTCTGTGCTGTTTTTACTAAAGAAAATCCTGGAGAAGAACCACCTGTGATTGACAAATATATAGAAATGGGAATGGAGTAGGTACTACACTACTCAGAGAAGATGATGTGTGTGAACAGCTTGCAATGCTGAAAGTAGACAAGACCTTGGGACTGGATGGGATACATCCCAGGATACCAAAAGAGCTCAGAGAGTTTCTTGCAAGGCCTTTAAAAGATGTTTTTAATGGATCCTTAAAGACAGGAGAAGTTCCACAGGACTGGAAAAGAGCTGATGTGCTACCTCTTTACAAAAGTGGCAGTAGGGAAGAAGTGACAATCTACAGGCCAGTGGTGGTAAAAATAATGGAGGTGCTGCTGAAAGACAGAATAGTGACTTTCTCAAAACCAATAAGTTGCATGATGCAAGGCAACATGGCTTTACCAAAAGACGATCATGCCAAACAAATCTGATTGAGTTCTTTGACTGGGTGACAAGAGAACTAGATCAAGGGCATGCAATGGATGTGATATACTTAGATTTCAGCAAAGCCTTTGATACTGTTCCTCATAGTTTTGAAGGACTAGAAAAGTAACTGCTACTTCTGGAGAGAGATCTGCAATTGTGCATATATACTTCTGGGAATTTTCTGAAAGGACTTTTTTTGTATTAAAGCTAATTAATCTGTGAACCCCGTGTTTTTGTTAAATCAGTCAGGGCCTAGTAGCAGCAGTTTAAGTTTAAATATAAAACACAGAAGAGAGCTTTCTGTTTAAATTTGGAACCCAACAGAGAGCTTGTAGTTTAAATTTAATAGTCACTCAGGTCCTAGTATCAGCAAAGTACTTTTAGTTTAAATTTAAAACACCGAAGAGAGCTTTCTGGTTAACTTTGGAAGCCAGCAGAGAGCTTGTAGTTTAAATTTCATAATATGTCAGAGCCTAGCAGTAGCAAAGAGCTGTAATTTAAATCAAATCAGAATATAACTTAGCATAAAAGGCAAAACAGGGTCAGTACTCTTTGAGCACAAATAAAATCTTCTAGAGACCCTTACAAAGAGGCCTTCTACCTAGGGGGCAAGAGACTTGTGAAACTTTTTCAATAGTTGTTAACACCAGGTGGAAGTTCAAAAGGCCATTTTTTAAGACTCCTTCTATCCAAGCAAGGACTGTTAATCAAGCAGGAAGTTTGTCACAGCTTACCTCAGCAGCACAGGCATAAATAGTTCAACCAGAGCTCTGTGAACCCCAGTCTTGAAGGACTACAAAAAGTGACTGCTACTTCTGGAGAGAGATCTGCAATTGTGAGTATATACTTCTGGGAATTTTCTGAAAGGACTTCATTGTATTAAAGCTAATTAATCTGTGAACCCAGTGTTTTTTGTTAAATCAGTCAGGGCCTAGTAGCAGCAGTTTAAGTTTAAATTTAAAACACAGAAGAGAGCTTTCTGGTTAAATTTGGAACCCAGCAGAGAGCTTGTAGTTTAAATTTAATAGTCACTTTAAAACACATAAGAGAGCTTTCTGGTTAAATTTAGAACCCAACAGAGAGCTTGTAGTTTAAATTTCATAATAAGTCAGAGCCTAGCAGCAGCAAAGAGATGCAATTTAAATCAAATCAGAATATAACTTAGCATAAAAGGCAAAACAGGGTCAGTACTCTTTGAGCACAAATAAAGTCTTCTAGAGTCCCTTACAAAGAGGCCTTCTACCTAGGGGGCAAGAGACCTCTGAAACTTTTTCAATAGGTGTTAATACCAGGTGGCAGGTCAAAAGGCCATTTTGAAAGACTCCTTCTATCTAAACAAGGACTGTTAATCAACCAGGAAGTTGGTCACAGCTTACCATAGCAGCACAGGACAGGGTACTGTGTAGCAGCCCTCTTTTAATAAGTGCTATTTCGCTCCCTCCCCAACACCGACCCACCCCTGGGATAATCATAGCTTTATAGGTACTTACATATCTTAAAGGATAGGAGGTGCTCTCAGGTGAAGCGGGTTATCCAAATCGATCATACCCTAAGGGCCTGAGATTAATTAAGCTTCAGGTGAACAAGGTATATTAAATGTATTAAGTACAGTTTTATTAGTATACATATACATAGCAACCCTTAGTATGTAAAGTATCTGAGCACAAGCTTAAAACTAAGATGCAGTCCAGCAGCAAGATGGAGGCTTTCCAGTCTTTTGCATTGAGTGTCACATGTATGATTTTCTCCCAGTTGGTGAGAGGTTTTACATGTGTACTAGCTGCAAGGAGCTCTTTGCTCTCAGGGAACAAGTACGTTCTCTAGAGGCTAGAGTAGCAGACTTGGAAAACATAAGAAAGACAGAGAGGTACATAGACCAGACCTACATTGATATAGTCCTGAAGTCCCACCTCCAGTCTGGCAGTATCCCTGTTGCCATGGAGAAGAGAGGTCACGTGACAGGAGAGCATCACCCTGGTGTGGCAGGTAGTGATCCTGTAACTAGGACCTGTCCTCAAGGTGATGTAAAACCCTCTTGCACCGAGGACGTTTTTCCAGGGCCATGGGCCCATGAGGGAAGGGTTAGGACAGCCGTTATAGTTGGTGATTCGATCATTAGGCATGTAGATAGCTGGGTGGCTGGTGGACATGAGGATCGCCTGGTAACATGCCTGCCTGGTGCGAAGGTAGCGGACCTCACGCGCCACCTAGATAAGGTCTTAGAAAGTGCTGGGGAGGAGTCTGCTGTCTTGCTACATGTTGGTACCAATGACATAGGAAAATATGGTAGGGAAGTTCTGGAGGCTAAATTTAGGCTTTTAGGTAGGAAGTTGAAAACCAGAACTTCCAGGGTAGCGTTCATCTAAATGCTTCCAGTTCCACGCGCAGGACCCAAAAGGCAGGCAGAACTCCAGAGTCTCAATGCGTGGATGAGACAATGGTACAGAGATGTGGGTTTTGGATTTGTTAGGAACTGGGGAACATTCTGGGGAAAGGAGGGGCTCTTCCAAAGGGATGAGCTTCATCTTAACTGGGATGGAACCAGGCTGCTGGCATTAACCTTTAAAAAGAAGATAGAGCATCTTTTAAACTAGATAATAGGGGAAAGCTGACAGTCACCCAAGAGCGCATGGTTCGGAAGAATGTATCTTTGAAGGATACTACCAAAAGCAGAGAGGTTCCAAAAAAGAGTAAGGTAGCCCAAATGCCTTCGAGTATGGAGCAGACACAGCTTAAAGATCCCAAATTACCCATGTCTACCAATAGCCAGATTAATATGAACAAAATACAGTCTCTAAAATGCTTGTATGCAAATGCTAGATGTCCAAAAAATAAGATGGGAGAATTAGAATATATAGCACTAAATGAGAGGTTAGATATGATTGGAATATCAGAGACATGGTGGAAGGAGGACAACCAGTGGGACACTGTGATACCTGGGTACAAACTATATCGTAATGATAGAGCTGATCAAATTGTTGGTGGGGTTGCGCTCTATGTTAGAGAAGGCATTGAGTCAGAAAGGATTAAAGTTTTGCAGGAAACAAAATTTGCTGTAGAATCTCTATGGATTGAAATTCCATGTAAAAAGGGGAAGGCGATGGCAGTGGGGGTGTACTATCGAGCGCCTGGCCAGAATGAACAAATGGATGATGAAATGCTCACAGAAATCAAGGAAGCTAACAGCACAGTAATAATAGAAACATAGAAATATGACGACAGAAAAAGACCACATGGCCTATCTCGTCTGTCCTTCCATATTAACAACTAAAACAGTCCCCTTTTTACCTTTAGAGATCCTCTGTGTTTGTCCCATGCTTTTTTGAATTCAGTTACTGTCCTCATTTCTACCACCTCCACTGGGAGACTATTCCACGGATCCACTACTCTTTCCCTAAAGAAATATTTCCACATATCACTCCTGAATCTATCTCCCTTCACCCTCATCCCATGTCCCCTCATAGCAGAACTTGCTTTCAATTGAAAGAGGCTCTCTCCCTGAACATTTATGCCACGGAGGTATTTAAACATCTCAATCATATCACCTCTATCCCGCCTTTCCTCTACAGGGTACATTTTAAGATCCTTCAGTCTGTCCTCATATGCTTTATAGTGAAGACCACTAATCATTTTAGTAGCCTCCCTCTGCACCGACTCCATCCTGTTCACATCCTTTTGAAGGTGCGGTCTCCAGAATTGCACACTATACTCCAAATGAGGTCGCACCAAAGACTTCTACAGAGGCATTATCACCTCCTTTTTTCTGCTAGCCATTCCTCTCCATATGCACCCAAGCATCCTTCTAGCTTTTGCCATCGCCTTTTCTACCTGTATAGCTACTTTAAGATCATCAGACACAACCACGCCTAGGTCCCGCTCTTCTTTAGTGGACAAAAGTACTTCATCCCCTATACTATATTGCTCCCTTGGATTGCTGCAGCCCAAATGCATGACCTTACATTTTTTAACATTAAATCCCAGCTGCCAAATTCTAGACCATTCTTCAAGCTTAGCTAGATCCCTCCTCATGTTATCTACTCCTTCCTGTGTGTCTACTCTATTGCAGATTTTGGTATCATCCGCAAAGAGGCAAACCTTACCTGAAAGCCCTTCCGCTATATCACTAACAAAGATGTTAAAAAGAATTGGACCAAGGACAGATCCCTGGGGCATACCACTGATAACATCCTTCTCCTCAGAGTGAGCTCAATTTACTTGTACTCTTTGTTGCCTCCCACCCAACCAATTTCTAACCCAAGCAGTAACTTTAGGGTCCATCCCTAGGGTGTTTAGTTTGTTTATAAGTCGCCTGTGAGGATCAGTGTCAAAGGCTTTACTGAAATCTAAATACACCACATCTAGGGCTCTCCCTCGGTCCAACTCCCTGGTCACCCAGTCAAACATATCAATCAGATTTGTCTGACAAGACCTGCCTCTGGTGAATCCATGCTGCCTTGGATCCTGTAATCCGCTGGACTCCAGAAACCTCACTATTTTCTATTTCAGCAGCGTTTCCAATAATTTACTCACCATCGAAGTTAAACTAACCGGCCTGTAGTTTTCAACCACATCCTTACTTCCGCTTTTGTGTAAAGGCACCACATGAGCCTCTCTCCAGTCCTTTGGCACCACTCCCGACTCCAACGAGGCATTGAAAAGGTCAGTCAGTGGAGCTGCTAGAACGTCCCCAAGTTCCCTCAGTATTCTCGGGTGTATCCCATCCGGTCCCATCGCTTTGTCTACGTTAAGTTGAGATAGTTTCTCACGAACACAGTCTTTTGAAAATTGTTCAAGATGTGCTTTGCTTCTGTTCCTATTTGTTGGTGTCTTCTGAGGTCCTGCTCCTGGTTCTTCATCTGTGAACACAGAACAAAAATATTTGTTAAGCAATTCCGCTTTATCCTTATCAGCTTCTACATATTCCTCCCCTGCACCCTTGAGTCTGACAATACCATTCTTGCCCTTCCTCTTCTCACTAATGTATCTGAAAAATGTCTTATCCCCCCATTTTATTGCATTGGCTATTTCCTCCTCCTTTTGGATTTTTGCCTTCTTGACTACTTTGCTAGCTTCTCTAAGTTTTTCCAAATAGAGATGCCTGTCTTCTTCTCTCTGTGATCTCTTGTATTTCATGAAGGCCTCCCTCTTTTTCTTCACTTTTTCAGCTACTTCTTTCGAAAACCATAGCGGTCTCCTTTTCCTTTTACCTTTATTTACCATTTTAACAAAAAGGTTGGTTGCCCTTAAAATATCCCCTTTCAGTTTTTCCCACTGTTTTTCTACATCCCTCAGCTGTTCTCATCCAACTAACGACTCCCTGAGGTATTGGCTCATCTTCGCAAAGTTAGTCTTCCTAAAGTCTAAGATCCTCGCCTTTGAATGGATTCTAACAGCCCTAGTCCTAATACTGAACCACACCATATTGGTGATCACTGGATGCAAAATGATCTCCCACTACAACATCAGAAACACTTTCACCATTGTTAAGCACCAAGTCCAGTATGGCCCCTTCACACGTGGGGTCTGTTACCAGTTGCCTGAATAGTTCTTCCTGTAGAGAATCCAGGATCTCCTTACTTCTAGAATGATACTGCAGCAGGAATGTGCCAATCAACATCTCGCATATTGAAATCTCCTATCAGTAGCACTTCCCCTTTCCTAGCAATGCTGCGCAAGTCTTCAATTAACTCTCTGTCCACCACTCCCTCTTGTGAGGGAGGTCTGTATATCACACCAATGTACATAGATTTCTCTTTCCCTCTTTCTAGTTTAACCCACAATGCCTCCCCTCTCCCTTTTAAGCTCTGTAATTCCAAAGCTTTAATAGTAGTTTTTACATATAGTGCCACTCCTCCTCCCCTACTTCCTACCCTGTCCTTTCTGAATAAAGTATAGCCAGATATATTTACATCCCAATCATGGTTTTCTGTGAGCCATGTTTCTGTAACTGCCACTAAATCCAAGTCAGCCGCTCCCACCAAAGCTTCAACATCAGGGATCTTATTTCCCATGCTACGGGCATTTATACACACTGCTTTCCATATGTTAACCCTGTTACCCATTTCCAAAAAGGTATTTAATGTATCACCTACCTGGGGGCTTTCACTTACCTGGGGGCTTTCTTCACCCATCCCCAACGAATCTAGTTTAAAGCCCTCTTCAGTAGATTAGCCAGTCTTCTACTGAAGATGTGTTGACCTTTCTTGGACAGATGGATGCCATCTCTGCTCTGCAACCCTTGGAACAGCATCCCATGGTCTAGGAAACCAAAATAATGGGTAATTTCAATTACCCCGGTATCGACTGGGTCAGTGATACAGCAGGACATGCTAGGGAGATAAAGTTCCTAGATGAAATAAATGACTGCTTCTTGGAGCAACTGGTTCATGAACCAACCAGAGGGGAAGCCATATTGGACCTAGTCCTTAGTGGAACACCAGATCAAGTACAAGAGATAAGGGTGTTGGGGCTACTAGGCAATAGTGATCATAGCATGATCGTATTTGATTTAATTAGTGGAGGAGGGATAGTAAGGAAATCCACAATACTACCTTTTAACTTTTGAAAGGGAGACTATGATAAAATGAGGAAAATAGTTAAGAAAAAACTAAAAGGGGCAGTTGCAAAGGTTAAAGACTTACATCAAGCTTGGGTGTTGTTGAAAAATACTATCTTGGAAGCCCAGACCAGCTGCTGTATTCCATGCTTTAAGAAAAGTGGAAGGAAGTCCAAAAAACTGCCAGCATGGTTTAAAGGTGAGGTCAGAGAGGCTGTTGCTGCAAAAAAAGCGTCTTTCAGGAAATGAAAAAAAGAGCCAAACGATGAAACCTGGAAACAGCACAAGCACTGACAAGTCAAATGTAAGGCATTATAAGGCAGGGAAATGGAGAATTTGATAAGAAGCTTGCTGCGGAAGCAAAAATGCAAAATAAAGACTTTTTCAAGTACATTCATAGCAAAAACCCCATGAGAAAGTCAGTTGGTCCATTAGACGATAGAGGGGTTAAAGGGGCACTAAGAGGCGACAAGGCGATAGCACAGAGATTGAATGAATTCTTTGCTTCGGTCTTTAATGAGGAAGATATAGGGATGTTACCCATGACTGAAGTGGTATTTAATGGTGCGGAAGAATTGAAGGAAATACCAATGCATCGGGAAGATGTATTACAACTATTAGATAAACTGAAGAGTAGCAAATCACTGGGCCGGAAAGTATACATCCAAGGGTGTTGAAAGAACTGAAATATGAGATTGCAGACCTGCTATTAGTAATCTGTGAATTTTCATTAAAATCATCTGTAATACCTGAAGATTGGAGGATCGCCAATGTAACACCAATTTTTAAAGAGGGTTCCAGGGGTGATCTGGGAAACTACAGACCAGTGAGCCTGACGTCAGTACCGGGAAATATGGTAGAAACCATCATAAAGAACAAAATTACTCAGCATGTAGATAGTCATGGCCTAATGGGAGACAGGTGGACAAAGGTGAGTCAGTTTATATAGTGTATCTGGACTTTCAGAAAGCCTTTAACAAAGTCCCTCATCAGAGACTTTTGGCAAAACTAAAGAGTCATGGGATAGGAGGCAGTGTACCATTGTGGATCAGGAACTGGTTATAAGATAGAAAGCAGAGGGTAGGGCTAAATGACCAATTCTCCTAATGGAGAAAGGTGATTAGTGGTGTACCCCTAGGGATCTGTGCTGGGTCTTCTGCTTTTTGACATATTCATAAATGACCTGGAAAGGGGAATAACGAGTGAGGTTATCAAATTTGCAGATGACACAAAACTATTTAAAGTTGTTAAAACCCAAGAAGATTGTGGAAAATTGCAAGAGGATCTTGATAAATTGGAAGACTGGGCATAAAAATGGCAGATGAAATTTAATGTGGACAAGTGCAAAGTTATGCACCTAGGAAAGAACAACCCAAACTATGGTTACACGATGCAAGGTTCCACTTTAGGAACCACCACCCAGGAAAAAATGTAGGCATCATTGTGGATAACTTATTAAAACCATCGGCCCAGTGTGCAGCGGCGGCCAAGAGAGCAAATAGAATGCTAGGTATCATAAGGAAAGGAATGGAAAATAAAACAAAAGATATTATAATGCCTCTATATCGTTCCATGGTGAGACTGAACCTTGAATATTGTGTACAATGCTAGTCGCCGTATCTTAAAAAGGATATAGCGTTATTAGAAAAGGTTCAGAGAAGAGCCACCAAAATGGTAAAGGGGATGGAAGGATACTCCTATGAAGAAAGGCTAAAAAGGTTAGGACTCTTTAACCTGGAAAAGAGACAGCTGAGGGGAGATATGATAGAAGTCTATAAATTAATGAACGGAGTAGAACTGGTAAACGTAGATCAATTGTTTATGTTATCAGAACATAGAAAGACTAGGGGACATGCAATGAAGCTACAGGGTAAACTATTTAAGACTAATAAAATAAAATATTTTTTCACTCAACATGTAATCAAACTCTGGAATTTGTAACTGGAGAATGTAGTAAAGGCTGTTAGTGTAGATGGGTTTAAAAAAAGGTTTGGACAAGTTCCTGGAGGAAAGGTCCATAAACCATTATTAAGAAGGGACCCAGGATATCAATGCTTGACTCAATATGGCATATCTTATGTTCTTATGTTATGTTAATGCGATTTATATGATTTTGTACATTTGATTGTACTCCACTGAGGATGGGAGATGCCCTCGATTGCTAGAATAGAACTGTTCTCAAATAAATAAAAAAATTGCAACGAACCAACCATTTGCTCTCATTGGCAATATATAAGTATCTGTATTTTAGGGAACTGCATTAAGCTCATGCCTTTCTCAGAAGTACAAGGTGAGTAACAATAGGTATTTTCTTGTCCCCAGAGAGCTTACAATCTCAGTTTGTACCTGAGACAATGGAGCATTAAGTGACTTGCCTAAGATCACAAGGAGAATCAAACCTGGTTTCCCTTGTGGTCAGACTGCTGCTTTTTCTAGGCTGACCATGTTTAGTATAGGCTTTAAGATCAGGGACGGTTTATAAAGGAACAACATTTCTTACATTGAACATGGTTTAACATAATTAGGTTGCCATGCCCTCCTAGCCCTGATCTCTGGAGCTGCAGACTCTCTTAACCCTGGAATTACCGAGATTTTTTGCACACACTGAATACCGTTGGGGTCATAAAAGACTCCACGACAACTTTTAATTGTTAACCATGAAAATTTTAAACTAAACAGACCAAATATTATTCTAAATTAATTATTTATTATATGAAGGTTAAATGTTTTCAAATTTAAAGCTTTATCATAAAATTGTATGAAGAAGAGTTGCCATGAAAGCAGTTTTTGCAAGCACTTGATGAACCCAGTAAAGTCCTACAGTCATTTGCATGAGACACAGACAATTTCTGAATGTTCTTTGCAAACATTGTGCTTGCAGGAGGTGCAAACTATGTTGCTTTTCTTGTCTTTTTCTCTGGAACAGCAGTGACACCTTGCCCTTTTCTTTGGGATCCCGACATTGCAAACAGCATCAGTGGCTTCTTCAATGCTGAAGAAGTCTCGCTGCAATTACTCTGAAGCAGCTGCTTTCCTAATTCCAAGAGAAATAGACAATGTCTGTGCTTTGACTTGGACTGCCATTCTAGATTTAGTGACATCCAAACAATGAAGGCGTTCAAAGCATTGCTGTCCAACATGTTGTAGAAGATTGTCACTGGCCAGCGTCTTGTCATTCATTTTGTGGTATACGTGCACAACATTTGATCTGCCGTATCTACTCCACTTTTGCTAGAATTATATTTATTTATTTTGACAGTTTTGTATCCCACCTTATCCTTCAATCAAAGCGGTCACAACACAATTGGGGGATACATTTAACACACGGGGATATGAGACACATAAACTAATACTTACAGGGAACATGGGCAATGGAGGGTTAAGTGGCTTGCCCAAGACCACAAGGAGCATCTGTGGGACTAGAAACCCCAGTCCTTCTGGCCCAAGGTTGCTGTCCTCTAGTGGGATTTGAATCCCCAACCTTCCGGCAAGAAGTACTTTGCCCCAACCACTAGGCTACTCCTCCCATCCAAGTCCAAGATCATGCGTGTTTTTTTGTCTGGACGTGTGTTATCTACTTCTTCTTGATTATGCAAACTGCTCAGAAGAACAACCACTTTTCCTTTCTTCGGGCAATAGGAAACCAGAGTGGCGTCATCGCAAAAGGCAAACAGTGAAGTGAATACCTCTCGGCCCTTTGCTGTTACAAATTCTAGAGGTAATTCTTTTCTGTTCTTTCAATTTGTCCCCAAAAGTGTCATTTGTTTTTCTAGCAATTTCTGTGGCAGGGATAAACTGCAGAAGAAATTGTCAACAGTAACATTTCTGCCAGATCGCGTCAATCCTTCAGTGAGTTGCAGCACAACCCTTTCACCCTGATTCTGTTCCCTGTTTTGTCCGAGTTCCCTTCCTGTATATACTTGAAGACGCAAAACATATGACATTGCACTGTCACACAACATCCATAGCTTTATGCCATATTTTCAAGGTTAGCTGGGAATATATTGTCTGAACGGAACACGGCCATGAAATGTAAGCAGTTGCTCATCCACGGTAACATTTTCACCAGGAACAAAGGTGTCACTTAGAGTTGCTTCCCAGGTATCAAAAACGTGTCTGATTGGAGCAAGCTTATCCACGCCTCGTTGTTCATGTCTGTTGGTTGGATCATCAAATCTGAGAGCACAAAAAATTTGCTGAAAACTGTTACGGGTCATATTTTTGCCGAAAACAGAACAACCATCTTCAAGGTTCCACAACTGAACTATGGATTCATTTTGTGACTTGTATACTCCTGAGAGGATCAGAATTCCAAGAAAACATTGAAATTCTCCATCTGTCAAATCTTTCCAGGTGCCATCATAAATGTGTCTTCCTTGTTTTCTCGTCCACATCATGATTTCATTAAATAAGTTATTCCTCATGAACAAGTGGAATGCTGCAAGAGGGCCATCAACATTTCGTACCGCATACCTTGTAGGACCTTGTTGTACGGGCATGACATTAGCTCTGGCATATCTTCCAGCAGCTTGCTTTATAGGTTTCCTGTTCCATGATGTGGCATCCTTAGATATATAGGCTTCAATGGCAACATCTGTGCTTATAGTTGATGACCTCTTAGCTCTTCTACGACCACAACTAAGATTCCTCACAGATGATACTGACACCAAGGACTCCTGCCTTCTTCCCCATCCAGCACAGCCTCGACCTTTGCCTCAACCTGTAACTTGACTCTTTGCTGCAGGCGATGTTACCGGCTTAACATCAGTCTCACATTCACTTGGTGACCAACTGCTGTCGCCATCTGAATCATGACTGTCATCATCAGATTTATCGCCCGAACTTAGCTGATATGCTTTTTCGCTTGCTGAATATGCTGCATCATCAGACGACTCAGAACCGTCACTGTCAGCATCTCGTTGCAATATTTCTCTTACTTGGGCAACCGAATACTTTCATTTTAACATCATAAACAATAACCTAAAATAAATAAACAAGGATAAATTTGAATAAAACGCAAAGCAGTTTTACTGTAGGTGTACAATAATCGTGATGAACGAGCTTAAAGCCTTTAGATTTCATCAGAAATAATGAGAGAACGTATGATATCAATTACAGAAAATGTGTAATTTTCATAAAATAAGAGCACAAAAATAAATGATACATAATTAATGATAAATACCTTTGTCAGATCAAAAATTCACAAAATTGCAAATTGTATCATGATCCAAACTGGACGTAAACAACTGGGGTAAAAAATGACCCCACTGGTACTCTGTGCTGTAATTCATCACTAGCGTCACCTAGCGGATGAAAATTATTCCTCTCATGGTGCAATATAAAGAGAATATTGACATGTGAAAAGTCATAAAAAGTTTGCATTCTTGAACAACTATTTTCCGAGATACGTGTTGTGAAACTTGCAATGGGTTCACTTTTGACCCCCATCGGTTCTCCCAGGGTTAAAGGAGACTGTTGATAATTCCTGTGGAGAGGGACAGGTAACATTCTATAGACCCCATCATAGCCCCATCATTGCAGAGCTTTCTTTCAATTGAAAGAGGCTCTTCTCATGTGCATTTATGCTATGGAGGTATTTAAGCATTTCTCCTCTCATTTTTCATTTCTCCTCTCTCCTGCCTTTCCTCCAATGTATACATTTTCAGATCTTTAAGTCTGTTACCATATGCCTTATAACGAAGCTCCCTGACCATTTTAGTAGCCACCCTCTGCACTAACTCCATCCCATTTATATCCTTTTGAAGGTGTGGTCATCAGAATTGCACACAGTACTCCAAATGAGGTCTCAACAAAGACTTATGCAGAGGCATTATCACCTCCTTATTCCTGCTTCCCATTCCTCTCCTTATGCACCTAAGCATCCTTCTGGCATTTGCTAATCACCTTTTCTATGTGTGTAGCCACCTTAATATTAACATAAACAATTGTGCTCAGGTCATGCTCTTCTTTTGAGGACAGAAGTGCTTTCTCTTTTAGTGTACTACTTCCTTGGATTTTGTAGCTCAAATGCATGACGCTGCATTTTTAGCATTAAATCTCAGGTATCAAATTTTCGACCATTCTTCACACTTAACTAGATCCCTCCACATGTTATTTACTCCTACCTGGGTGTCTATTCTATCGCAGATGTTGGTATCATCTGCAAAGAGGCAAACCTTACCCGATAGCTCTTCTGCAATATCGCTTACAAAAATGCTAAAAAGAATTAGACCAAGGACAGATCCTTGTGTCACACTGCCGGTAACACCCTTCTCCTCAAAGTGGGCACCATTTTATTTGTACCCTGTGTCTCCTCCCACTCAACCAATTTCTAACCCAGCCAGTCACTTTTGGGTCCATCCCTAGGGCATTCAATTTATTTATAAGTCGCCTGTGTGGATCAGGGTTAAAAGCTTTACTAAAATCTAAGTACACCACATCTAGGGCTCTTCCTCGGTCCCACTCTCTGATTGCTCATTCAAAGAAATGAATTAAATTTCCCTGACAAGATCTGCTTCTAGTATTACCATGCTGCCTTGGATCCTGCAATCCATTGGACAACAGAAACCTCACCATCCTCTGTTTTAGCAGCATTTCCATTAATTTACTCACCACAGAGGTCAGACCAACCAGCATGTAGTTCTCAATCTCCTTACTTCTGCTTTTGTGTAAGGGGACCGCATGCACCTTTCTCCAGTCCTCTGGGACCAAACCCAACTCTAAAGAAACATTGGAAAGGTCAGACAGTGGAGCCACTAGCACTTCTTCTAGTCCCTTCAATAGAAGTTCTAAGAGCTCCACTATCTGACCTTTTCAATGCTTCAGCTTCTCATGATATCTCTACATCTCCACGACTCTTTTCCAAACATTTTAAATCTAAGCAAAACAACCCTGGAAATCTCCACTCCATATTTTAATTGGATAGACATAGAGTTCTCTGGATGGACCTCTAGTTTTGTAAAATGGCTAGCATATACATGTAAGTGCTGACATTTACACGTGTGCATCTGAAATGCTTGTACTTACATGTGTAAGTTGCCGGGTTCCTGCACAAATTTTTTCCATATGTATATTTGAAAAATAGCATCTCACATTGTTTGTGAATTCCTGTCGTCATGTGTTCCTATTCTTCCTTCTTTGATTTAAAACACATATCAGCAGTGAAGGGAGGAGATGTCAGTTTTACATCAAACTTAGAAATGCCCAAACTCTCCTTTAAACTTGACATACATTTGTAGACATTGTTGTTTGGACATCATTGCAATCACATAAGCAGCCTTTCTAAAATGTGCAAAAAACAAAATTAGCACGCGTACAATATAGACACTTAAAATAGAAAGAAATAAAAATTCAAAAGTCATGCACATGCGTAATGGTTTGGGAAGTTAAAAAAGGCTTTTATAAGAGAAGTCATAGCCATTGTTATGATTAGCCCTAACATAAATTGAATGTAGATGAGGCATGAATCAGTTGGTAAAGAATGAAATAGTGGAACAGCCTTAACAATTAAACACTATTCCTTTGCTCTAAAAAAGATCTAAGTTAAGATATTTCAGCTTAAATGCAGGAGTTCTGTGCATATTGGAGGCCACAGTCATTCGTCACTTTGGAGTTAGTTATGTTGCTTGCCATGGTTTTTTTTTTTCTGTTCAGGGATTCCCCTCTCCTATGAACCTGGAGGCCATCTTTATATAGCCAGTAGCTAGGAAGAAATTGTATTACTGCTAGACAGTGCACATAAAATAGTGAAAAATAAGAGAAAATTCTGTCACCAGTGATAATGTTTCTTACTGATTCCTGTTGGATATCTAGTGACTTGACGATGAATGGTCATGACCGACAGTGTACTTCACAAAAAGATATTAGATGTGACTGGTGGCTGAAGTGCTGAAGTGGCTCTTTTCCTCCTGCATTTTCATGTCAATAGCTAATGTATACTTCAATTCCTTCTTCTTACGTGCTACCAAATCCAGTCAGAACTAAATTTCTGACATTCTCATTAAGAATTAACTAAACACTGAGTTATAGGTTATTGCATTGCATTTCTGTAAATTGCTTGAAGATGAGATAAAAAGCATGCCAATCAAGCTTTAAAGGGCATCTGGAGAGCATGGCTATAATGGTCCATGACCTTTAAAGGTTAAGGCTATAGCCCTTTTAGAACTATTGCAACTATGAAGCTTCCCAGGAAAATATGTTCACACATCCTTGCAGTTTAAGATTTTACGCAGCAAATGGGATAGAAAAGCTTTTCACTCTATAAATTCATTTCTCGTGGGAATCCCGCAGTGTGCAGCAATATGTCCTCACTAAGTATGTAGTCAGCGGGAGGTCCAATACATTAACCTAGTTTAACCAATGAGTTAAGCCAAGCGAACATCAAAATGGTATTTAAAACCAGGCACATATGCACTCTTCAATAATTTCTTTTAACACAGCAGCTGGTGTTCGAAAAACAATTCTTTTGCTGGAAAATGTGAAACAAAATACATTTAAATCTGCAGAACCTGGCAGAATGAGGTCAACCATTTATAGGTTATTAATTTTTCAGTTTTGTAAAGCTGTCTGAGAGAAGGTTGTAAAGAAGATTGTTATTATTTATATAAAAGCAATGCTTGCTTGCATATATCAAGACATATGACTGAAAATAGATTGGGCATTAAGAACACTATGGGGTATGTTTACTAAGCAGTTTTAATGTGCGCCCGGCGATAGTGTGTAGGAGGCCATAAAAGGAGTGGGTGTTTCGGTCTAAATGTAGCAAACCAGGATTATCATATGATAACGCGTGCTGCGCACATTATCGTGCGAGAAAGAGATAAGCACGTTAACGCGCGTTAATCTTAAATAGGCGCGCTGACATGCAAACAGAGCAGCAGAGGTGTAGCACGTTGGTTAATACATGGACTGGTGGTACAGGGTCATAGGTTCAATCCCCCAGTGTGCCTAATGAATAAGGCTGGCTGAGGCATTAGTACCCTTTATGTTTAAGCAGTGCTTTGTGAGGCATTTTATTTTTATTTTAATTAGTGCTGCCAGAAAACACACCCTCACAGTGCCGTAACCTAAGGTGCCACATAAGGCGCCCTATAAGGCACTCCAAAGGACACATCATAAAGTGCACTGTCTGCCAAGGCACCCTATAATATCCCCTATAGGACGCCTTATAAGGCGCCTTATGAGGCACCTTAAGGTTACAGCACTGTGAGGGTGTTTTTGCTGTCAGCACTAATTTACATTAAAAATAGACAATGCCTCAGACAGCCCTATCAATAACCCCACTGTGGGATCAAACCAAGGCCTCTGGCTCCACAGGCAGCAAAGCAACCAGTGGGCTACAGCTCTATAGCTACTAACAAACCCCTGGCTGGTTACAGAAGGCCTGCACGTCACCACACAAACATTCTGCTGTGGTTACCAGGATAGGGTCAACCCACCCGTACCCATGATGCACAGCGCATGCAAATCAGCAGTCTACAGATGATCACAAGATGGGGTATGCATGTGTGTGTGTGTTTGTGTGTGTGTGTGTGTGTTATAGGTAGTGCCTGCAGACACACCTAGGATATATTAGTGTCCATCTGTAGTTGATGCACCCAGAAGAGTGCATATTCTGTGTTGATGCCATGGTAACATGATGTAAGTGAAGAGGGGGAGGGGTGTTTGGAACCATAGGCAGATTATGTACCACCACCCAACCCACCCTCTGTGGCTCAGGGTGGGAGACAGAATTCCCTACCAACAGATCCACATTCTACCTCCCTGCAATGGTGGCAGTAGAGGGGGGGCCATCAACCCCAGTCCTGCTGGGGAACAGACACCCCACAGGGCAGCCAATGCAGAGCTGCACACATCCTTAAGGCAGTAGGCCTGAAAATACTCAGCTGCCCCCCACCACCATCTGACAATCTCCAGCAACAAGCACAGTGAGTCACCAGCCACTTCACCCTGCAAGGTGTTCCAGCCATACACATATAACTGCAGACAGCCTGCTAGCTAGTCCACAGTGCAAGTTCCTGGAGAAGATGTGAGCACCCAAAAATGGGATGTGAGCACACCCACCAAGCAGATAAGTCAGTGATTAGGCCCCAGAAAAAAGAACCCATACATTTCACTTGAGAGAAATACAATATAGCACTATGGGGGAACCCATCCATGCCATGGTCACTGCTCAGTCAGGGTGAGAGTGACCTCTGAGCAGGACATGCTGTGGCCACCCTGTCCATGCAGGTTGTGGCCAGGCACTACAATGTCTGAGCCATTGCCCTATGCCCTGTGCAGATGCATCCAGGCGAGGCCACCCTGTCCAGGCTATACCCACGGTACCTTGCTCCTCATTATGCACATTGGCAGGCTAACACTGGCTACAGTGCAAGCAGTGTGGGCTGAGTAAGGTGTTGGCAGGCACCACACACTGGATAGAGAGACACACACTCCCATACCTATGCCAGCATTGTGAAACTATAGAGGCTTTTGGCAGCCCTGGCCACCACATCAGTCCTGGGCACAGTGCAGGCATGGCTATGGTACACAATACTGTTGGGGTCACTCCCTGGGGTGGTGAACACTGTCAGACACCAGACCTGAAACACACTCCTCAGACATCAGAGAGGTTGGTATGATACAGCTCAATGAGCAGATTGTGCTGAACTTAGGAATTGCTATCTGCCAGTAATCATAGCAACCTTTTGATATATGTGTACCGTATGCCAGGGTTTAGGGTGGCATTGCTAAGGTATGCATGTGCTAGTATTGGGAGATGCACGCAGGGCCCAACATCCTGCCTCTCCAGGAGGCTTTAGATAATGGAGCCTGTGGGTGCGGGTGTTTCTACCCCTGTTGGTCGCTGCTATAGGGCAGAGGTTAAAAACTCCAGTCCTGCTGGGCCAAACACTGTTCGGGTTTTCATGCTGCCCCTAATGAATATGCATGAGATACATCTGCATACCATGGGGGCGGCACATAGAAATGCAGCACAGGCATCTTTATTAGAGACAGCATAGAACCTGAATGGTGTTTGGCCCTCCAGGACTGCATTTGGGAGACTCTGCTCTAGGTAATGCGCATGTTTATGGTGTCTGTGCTCTGTAGGGTAAAATATAGGAGTTTGAGGCATGTTTATGTTATCTGCAATAAAGGTTCCGTCTTTATTACCATGGTTTAGAACTGGGTAAAATATGGGGACTGGGTTGGCAGGAACCACAGCTGGAGCTTGAACCTGTAACTTTTTGCTCTTGAGCACACTGGCTCTGTGTACTGCACCACACTGTTGCAGCAGGGACATTTCATTCCCTGGGGATACCATGACTGTTTGTCAGACAGAGCCTGTCTGTTGCAGTGGACAGCACCCACTTAAACAGGGCTAGGCCACGGTCTGCTGTGGGCAGCAGCCACTGCCCCCTCCACCACCAGTACCCCTCGGCCACCATGCTGACATGCCCTTCTGCTGGTGGTGCTGGTGGTGCGCAGTCTCAGGCCATCCAGTGTGCCGGTAGGTGGCTGCCTATCGTGCTGGTTTTGGGGTAGGGGTGCCTGCATAGATGTCCACGCTTCCCCCCAGCACCGCCTGCCAATGTTCTGTGCCCTTGGGGGTACTGCTGGGTACTATCCCCTGTGACACTGTGGGAAACACACTCGTGCCCATGTTGGGCCCTCATCAGTTGCTGTCTGGCTGCTCTACTGTTTCAGCATTCCTATGGGCCACCTGGGCATCACCCTAGTCCGCACTGTGGCCCAGCTTCACCACAGCATGTGCCGCCTGCAGCCCTCTGTATCCCCTTTTCCAGCATCTGTCCAGTTGCCTGTTCCGACATGACCACACTGCTGTTGCGGAACATGTGCACGCCATAGGAAACCTGTCCAATAACAAGGGAAAAAACCCTGATCAGCACTATTTCACTGTGGGATCATTCACCTTGTATGGGGACAGAACATAGACCCTTCCAGACTTAATATCTTTTTTTTGGAGCTTTCTCAGTAGTGTTTTTTGCTGTTTCCCATTAATATCACTATTGGCCAGCTTGGTTCTGTTTTTCTTTCCATTTTGTTCAGGTCATTTTCGATGTTTATTTGCCCTTTTACTCTGTGCACTTGTATCACACTTATCACTTTTTGTTGGTTTCCCTGGCTTTGCTGTACATTGCTGACGTAAATGGTTTCTCTTCCCTTTAACTCTGCTCTAACGCAAGGGTTTTACTGGCATTAGTTTTCAGCCCCGAATTCCACAGCATTCGTGTGCAGGGAGCCTCTCCCCTCTCACTCTCTACCCATTTACCCTCTCTCTCCGCCCCTGGGGAGCCTTCCTCCGCCCTCCGGGAGCCTTTCTCCACCCTCAGCGCTCGTTTGTGCCGCTGAGCGCGTTATCGCGCGCTAAGGTACTTCTGCGCCCAATAAAGTGCCATTATTGCACGATAAGGTACCTTATCGCGTGATAATGTTGCAGCAGCGCAAATAGCGCCCTTTAGTAAACATACCCCTGTGTAAAGCTGACAGCATAAAGACTCTCTTGCATTTTAGTAACTATTTTTAAGACTGCAGGTACTTTCTCTCAATCTCTTCAGCAGTATACACATTAATCCAGTGAAAGTCTCACCAATAATTTGTACATTCCATTTCTATTGGTGTTCTCTTTCCCTATACACACTGGGAGTAATCTATACATTTTTCTTCATGTGTGTCCTTGTTTTACTTTGTAAAAGGGCTTTTATAAAATTACCTAGTGGTTATGGTGATAAAAAGGCACATACATTTTTTTCACACAACTGCTGAGCCCAGTTAAAGTGATATAAAAAAAACTCTTCCTTCAAAAATTGTTTTATCAGATCAAAACAGCATGGATTCATAATGTCAGTATGATCCATGGTCCATTTTAATTTAATTTTAATGATGTATATTAAACCCAACAGTTGGCATTAAAAAATATGTAATACCAGTTCTTCACTTACACTTCAATATCATGAATTAAATTAAAATAGAACATGGGTCTCACTGACATTATAAATTGTTCCCAGTGTGTATTTTAGCCCAACAAAAACACTTTTTGAAGACAAAAATATTTTAACATAAGAACATAATATATGCCATACTGGGTCAGACCAAGGTCCATCAAGCCCAGTATCCTGTTTCCAACAGTGGCCAATCTAGGTCATACGTACCTAGCAGTTTCCCCAAAAGACACAGGTTCTGCAATGCTTGTACTAGGTCAAGCATTGATATCCTGGGTCCCTTCTTAATAATGGTTTATGGACCTTTCCTCCAGGAACTTGTACAAACCTTTTTTAAACCCAGCTACACTAACAGCCTTTACTACATCCTCCGGTAACAAATTCCAGAGTTTGATTACACGTTGAGTGAAAAAATATTTTCTTTTATTAGTCTTAAATAGTTTACCCTGTAGCTTAATTGCATGTCCCCTAGTCTTCCTATATTCTGATAACGTAAACAGTCGATCTACGTTTACCCGTTCCACTCCATTCATTAATTTATAGACTTCTATCATATCTCCCCTCAGCCGTCTCTTTTCCAGGTTAAAGAGCCCTAAACTTTTTAGCCTTTCTTCATAGGAGTATCCTTCCATCCCCTTTACCATTTTGGTGGCTCTTCTCTGAACCTTTTCTAATAACGCTATATCCTTTTTAAGATACGGCGACCAGAATTGCACACAATATTCAAGGTGCGGTCTCACCATGGAATGGTATAGAGACATTATAATATCTTTTGTTTTATTTTCCATTCCTTTCCTTATGATACCTAGCATTCTGTTTGCTCTCTTGGCTGCCGCTGCACACTGTGCCGAGGGTTTTAACATGTTGTCCACAATGACCACTACATTTTTTCCTGGGTGGTGGTTCCTAAAGTGGAACCTTGCATCGTTTAACCATAGTTTGGATTGTTCTTCCCTAGGTGCATAACTTTGCACTTGTTCACATTAAATTTCATCTGCCATTTTGATGCCCAGTCTTCCAATTTATCAAGATCCTCTTGCAATTTTCCACAATCTTCTTGGGTTTTAACAACTTTAAATAGTTTTGTGTCATCTGCAAATTTGATAACCTCACTCGTTATTCCACTTTCCAGGTCATTTATGAATCACTTTGATTAAGCTCAACAATGGTTTGAATTAAATGAGTTTTATTGCCCCCTTTATGGATCCCTTTTGTGATGTATAGTGCCATACCCCCTTGCCTAGGAGTGGAGGAGTGGCCTAGTGGTTGGGGCAAGGTACTTTGGGCCGGAAGGTCAGGGGTTCAAATCCCACTAGAGGACAGCAACCTTGGGCCGGAAGGACTGGGGTTTCTAGTCCCACAGGTGCTCCTTGTGGTCTTGGGCAAGCCACTTAACCCTCCATAGCCCATGTTCCCTGTAAAATAGTTCTCTGTGTGCTGTGCTTTCCTGTCTAATCAATGTGTTTATACCTCAAAAATTTCCTGTCATGATTTGACAATTTCCAATCTGTAATCAAACCGCTGCTGATCACTGGAAGTAGCGGTATACAAATGTATACTAAATAAAAAAAAATAAATTTAAAAAAAAAAAAAAAAAAGGGCTGCCTTATTTATCCTTAAATAAAGAGTCACTGATTTTCTCCACCAGGGCATCCTGGGTGTTGTAGTTCTTACTTAAAGACAAAGTAGTATGACCACTTGGGTTTGTTCAGGCAAAACAAGAAAATTTATTTTGGGTCCCCTTTCGTATCAAATTCAAACACAAGGAAAAATAGGATTATTCTCCAAAGATAAGAGCAACAAAAATTGCATCGGGAACCTCAGAACTGAAAACACCTTTTCACATCACAGCTGTTCCCAGCTAATTCTTCAGCTTGTTAATTCACAGCTACCTCTTGTCATTCAAACCAGGTAAATTCATTCCATTTATATCCAATGTAGCTTTAGTTAATAAACTCAGGGTTCAGTGAATGTTCTTTAGTTTAACAGAAGATCTTAGCTTTCTCCTAGCTAAGTACAATATTGCTCTTCAAAGACTTCCTGTCTCAGTCCTTTTCTTAGCAATAATTAAACCTCCCTTCTACATAGAGAACAATCCATCGGTGCTACATTACACCTAGAATCTTCCTCACAAGGATCAATCTGCATGTCCTCTTGCACCATACATTGCTTATCTTCCCCTGGGTTTTCAACAACACGTTCAAACTTACTGTTTTGTAAAAACTTCTGGAGTTCCTCTAAAAACTGCTCTCCTGGATAAGAACTGGTTGTACCTTGAGAGTAGGCTTTTCTGTCTTGGAACAGTTTCTTTCATACTTTAATTGTATTCAGGTCTATCTCTCTGCTCGAGGCTGGGTTCTGGTTATCTCTGTCTATAACTGCTTGCACCCACCTTCTCTCAGCTTGGGTTCCTGGAATCGGGTTTTGCACACTCTGCTCTGCAGTCTGGCTCAGCTCATTAGCAACGTCCCCAGCTATCCATCTGCTGGACTCTGAAGCAGGCGTCCCTTTCACCTTAGAACTGCTTCTTTGGTTGCTAAAACCTTTCTCCCACGTGGAGTAAAGCTTTCCACGTCTGCCTTCTCTCGGCTTCCTTGAACCAGGCTTCACTGCTCCTGAACCCTCTGGCTTCACAGCTGCTGGACTCTCAACTGTTCTTTCTCCTTCTCCTCCCTCTGCTCTCACTGAGGCTAGCTTAAAAAGCCGCTTTCCTGCCACCACTTCCTGCTCCATGCACATGTGCCTGTGATTAGAGCTCAAACCTGCACCTACATTAGGGCTTGGGCGTGGCTCAGCCTCAGCTAGTATGTGCTTCTTTAGTTTATCTGAAGCTTGAACCCTGTGGAAACCTTGCCTGTCTCTTGTCTTAAAGGCGTATTCCTTATTTTCCTCTGTTTCCATCTGTTCAACACCACTCTCATCGTCACAATAGTATAACATACTTTTATATGACATGAGTGTAGGCATGTTCTGGGGTAGAGTTTGTGTGGGGAATGGGTGCAGTTGCAATGTACACTCATTCTTTGTAAAATGTTCACAGTCACACAGGTTTAATGCACGTGCATTTACAGCAACTCCAGAGCAGAAGCAACTTTCCACAGCTTCAGTCTATCTACAATTTCTGCTGACTTGCCCGCAGTATTTTATAAAGGGGCATAGCCACCTACGTGCCTTTATAAAATAGGTTAGAAATACGGTAGGTGCCTTCTTGCCCTCTCGGCTTAAGAAATTTCCACAAATAAAACACACATTTACACAAATAAATGGGCTCTTTGATTATTGTTCACCTTTAATGTAGATAAAAAAAATATACATTGTTCAACACTGTGGTTTTTTTTACTTGCATTGTTTTGAGACATTCCCGAGGCTGGAGTATGTTCCAGGGAGAAAACAATGTTATTGTATTTCTGATGGAAAAATTACTTGCAGAGATTGCAGGTGCAAATATCTGGCTAAATTGTATGTTTTACAACCCAATTGAAGTAGGAAAGAATTATACATGAAGAAGGTTATTTTATAAGGGGTTGCATTCATTTACACACTATCAACATACGTAAATCACGTATACTCTGCTATTCTGTAAGTATGCCTGTTAGACTGATGCTATGTGGTTTTGATGTCAGTATTCACAGGGACAGAGTTTCGACAGAGTGCAAATTTGCACACTTTAGTTAGAGAATACTATAACCTATGTTTATTCTCCACAAATCTTGGTACAGGCATTTACACCAAGTCTAGGGTTGGAGTAAGTGATTACACTTAAATTTGCCATGCATATCTCACCACTTATGGCCCTCTTTTATAAAGTACAGTATATGTGTACTTTGCTTTATAAAATAAGCTTGAAATATGTGCATTGCAATGCTTGTTAATCTAGGGGTGCCTTATAAAATTACTCTCAAGGGGTCAGGAATGGCTGTAATCAATTGGTCTGGAGGCAAATCAACTCTCTGAAAATGTAAAAGAATGAGATCAAATTTGGCACAGGGAAAAAAAGGCAGTAAGACACATTGCCTTTGAAAATAGGCCAGATTGGAGTGGGGGTTCCAGAGAAATAAGCTCCTCAAAAAATGGCCCAGTAGATTTCTATGGGAGAAAAAGTTCCACCTTTTGCAGCATAGAATGTTGATGCAGCGAAGTATAGAGGGCAATTTCTCCAACTAAGTTAGTCTTGCACATACCATGGCAGTCATGAGCCTCACTTCTAAACCAGAGTATGTGGAATATGATCTCAGTCTCTCAAATTTACTGCTAAATGCTCAGCATGGTACTTGCATCATGCCAAAGAGAACTTCCTTCTGGAGCTCGTAAGATATTACAGGTGTGGGTAATTTGTCAAGATGCGCTTGGAAATTCTTCTTTATCAAGCCTGTGGCTCCCAATACAATAGTAAATATTGTTGTATCATCTTGCCATTTTCTTGGTCTCTGACCGCATTTCTTGATATTTCAGGATCTTCTGCCTCCATGCGATTCACAGAATAATCATTTGGAACGACACCTCTATTATCAATGCCTTTCTAGTGTTTTTCTCCTTTAACACTATGTAGGGTTTCCTTGCATCCAGTTTCTTATATGTCGGAATGGGAATGTCCCAGGTGATCATAACTGCTTCATTCTATGTAATTCTCTTAGGGACATGATCTCAGTGCTTTTCTGGGACAGAGATGTGTAGTGTTTACAGAGTTTCCAATGGACAAGGAATGCTGATTTGTTGTACCTTTCTGTATAGAAATGAGTCACTGTTTCCAGCTCTGTTTTACAGAATCAACATACGTCTGTTTTGCCAGCTTTTTCAATGCTCGCTGTAAACCATCTCATCTGTAATCCACTGACCTGGACTTCAACTATCAATCACTCATCCTTTGATTTCTGTTTATCTCTCCTTAGGCATTCATGTGTCCATTTGTGATCAACAAATGATTCCTTGGGTAACACTTTGCATTTGCCACTGTGTTTGTGTATTTGCCACTTGTTTTTCCTCAGTTGTTGATCTAATTCTTTGAAGAGTTTTTTCTCTTGTTTTGCAAATTCTGTTACTTCCTTTCCTATGCATGCTTGTGGATTCTCATTCAATCCTTCTAATCATCAAAATGCTTGACCAAGTTTGATGATGGAGACAGATTCTGGACATTTACTTTCATATTTCAGCACTTTTGTCAGGTAGGCCTGGAGGCCTATGAAAGTAGATCTGTAGGTATAATCAATCTCTATGAGGCCTAGCCCTCCTTCAGCTCTAGGAATGTAAAGTCTTGGCATACACTGATTCTTGTAAATTACTTCATGGATATGGAGTTTTCTTCTTTGCACATCTAGTTTTTCAAAATCTTTGAGAGGACAGTCCACAATCCCAAAGCTGCATGAGAGTACACAAATTGCCAACTGATTGATGGATTGTTCCTTATTCTGTGATATTAAACACTTTTCAATAATGATTTTAATCTCCTTAATATTCATTATTGATCTTCTCTCTCAGTAATTTCTGCTTGAGTGCTATTCCTTCCTCTACTCCAAGATGCTTATATATGCCTTCCTGTTCAAGGTACTTGATGTCACAGCTCTCAGCCAGGGAGATGTTTTCCATTTTGCTCAGTTCTCCTCTAAAAAAAAGTTGCTTTAGCACACTTGTCATGGCCAAATGTCACCCTTATGTCATCAGAAAAGCTTTTCACCACACAGAGTTGCTCTGCTAATTGTTGGTTGCTAGTACTGTAGAGCTTCAGATTGTCTACAAATATTAGATGGGATGTTGTTTCTGGGTTGATACCTTCTTTAGGATTCAGGCTAAATCCATTTCCCAAAGAGCTGATGAGAATAATCATTGGATTAAGCACCACACAAAACAGAGGTAGTGACAGGGAATCTCTCTGAAATGTTCCTCACTGGATCTTAATGTTAGGAATGATATACTGACCATATTCATATCTTAAAAATAGTGTGGTTTACTACATGGTCATAGTGGACTTAATGTGCTCTTATCAAACCAGGATTTATTTTATACATTTTGAGGCAATTTATTATCCAAGAATGTGGAATGCAGTCAAAAGCTTTCTTATAATCAACCCATGCTATACTGACATTTCTGTCTTTCTTAGCACTGACCATGATGACCTTATTCAACATTAACTGGTCCCTGGTACCATATGTTCCCCTCTTATTGCCCTTTGCTTTATTGCCATGATGTTATTGAATTTAATATGCTCATGTATTCTGTCTGTATTTATTACAGTGAACAGCTTATAGGCTGTAGGTAAAAAGGTTATTGGTCTGTAATTATTGGGAATGTTACTTGGGTCTCCCTTTGTAGTAAGCCTCCTATAGTAAGCCATTGCGGTGTTAAGTCTGGCTGCTTGAACAATTGATTTTTGCAGTTCACCAGGTCTTGGTGGAGTGATGTTAGCTGTTTGAGCTAAATGTGGTTACTCTATCTGGGCCAAGACTCTTCCAGTTCGGGCTCATTTTAACCTGTATTCCACCTCGTTCATTGTTATTGGAGGTCATTCCATAGGTTTGATGTTTGCTTTTTCTAAACGCTCCTGTATGCAGGGTAACCATTCTGCTTCTTGATTATGCTCTATAGCAGGCATGTCCAACAGGTAGATCGCGATCTACCTGTAGATCGCGGAGGGGTCAGAGGTAGATTGCCGGGCCCCACTTGGCTCCATCTCTCCAGCAGCTCACCCCATCACTAGGAGAGAGCTTGTGCCGGCAGGTCATCTGCCGAGGGCTTGCTGATGCTGCTGATCCTTTGCCTGTCTTTTTTCCCTGCCTGCGGGAATCTTGCCTGTGGGTGTATTGGGGTGCTTGTTGTTTTCATGCCAATAGTTTGTGGGTACCCCAGGGGGCCATCGCCGCACCCCATGACGAGACGCCACAGGCCCAGCGCCATACCTGGTCTCCTGCCTCTCAGAATCATCCATTCCTGCCCCTGCCCCAACACCCCTTAGAAGTGTGTTATATACCGGGCGATATCCATTCGCCCGGGCTTTACCTGAATACACTTACCGTATTAGTTGTGTCATGTGCTGGTAATTGGTCGCTTCATAGTTTGCTTTCATTAAACGTTTTCGAGCAGACACAACAAAGGGGTCTGTTTACTAAACATTCCTAATGTGCGGGGCCGCGGTAGTGTGCCTGTGCCATATAAGGAGTGGGCGGTTCAGGCAGAGAAAAGAAAAAAAACGGGAGTAAGCGATCGCACATTTGCGCGGGGCGCTATTGTGCGCCGCGCTATTGTGCGCCGTGCATAATAGTGCGTGGGAAGGCTAAGTGGCGCCCTGATGTGCACATACAAAGGAGCAGAGCCATAGTACAATGGTTAAGACACTGACGGTGGGTGCAGCTACCATGGGTTCAATTCCCCATTGTGCACAACAAAAAGGGCTGGCTGAGGCATTAACTGTAATGGGTAAAAGTGCTTTAGGAGGCATATTAATTTTGGGCGGCATAAGGCGGTGCACTGTTAATTTTGGGCGGCATAAGGCGGTGCGCAGATGCCCAAGCATAGGAACAGAGCCACAGCACAATGGTTAAGACACTGACCAATGGTGCAGAGATCAGGGTTTCAATCCCCCACAGTGCCCAATGAAGAAGGCTCACTGAGGCAGTGTGTATTATGGGGATGAGTGCTGTAGGGGGCAATCTATTTTTATTTCAGTTATCACTACTAGCAAACGCACTCACAAAGCGTGTTAACATAAGGCGGCCCATAAGGCACATGTTAAAGTTCACTGTCCGCCAAGGCACCCTTGAATGTCCCCTATAGGGCACCATATATGTTGCGTCACAGGATAATGTATAGTGCACCTTATATGGACGGCAACCATAAGGTGCCCTATAGGGTGCCCTATAAAGCACCCTCAGAGGCACCTTATGGGTACAGTACACTGAGGGTGTGTTTGATGGCAGCAACATATGTACATTAAATCTAAAAAAAGCTTTGGACAACCCTATCAAATAACCCCACTGTGGGCTCAAAACCCATTACCGCTGGCTCCACAGGTAGTGAAGTAACCATTGGGCTACAGCTATATAGCTGCCAGCAAGCCCTGGCTGGCTGCAGAGAGCCTGCATGTCACCACACAGACAGTCTGCTGTGGGAACCAGGATAGGATTAGGCCACCCATACCCATGATGCACTGCACATGCAAATCAGCTGTCCACAGATGAACACAAGATGGGGAATGCACCCCAACAGCTCCCCGGCCTGGTAGGGGGACGTGTCCGTGTGCACCCACACAGCACCTTGGCCTGGTAGGAGGTACTGACCGGGTGTTTAATTTGCACAGAGTAGCTACACACAGTCACACTGTGTGGGAACTGTGCTCACCCTGAGTGTGCGATGAGGCGCCCTGGACCAGGTCCACAGCACCCTCCATGGCTGAGAGAGGCCATGGCAGAGCTCCAAAACAGTCGTAATCTGTGAGATAGGTAGTTTCTGCAGGAACACCTTGGATATCTCTGTCTGTCTCAGTTAGGGGGAACCCCACGGACCCCTAGGTGGGCTATGTACCACCAACCCCCCCCCCAGCTGAGGGTGGCAAACAGGCAGGGTCTCCCATCAACAGATCCCCCCTGCAATGTTGGCAGTAGAGTGGACCATCAACCCCAGTCCTGTTGGGGAACAAACACCCTACAGGGCAGTCCAAGCAGCCCCACACACACCCAGACCACAATATCAGATAGACAGTAGGCCTGGATATGCTAAGATGCACCCCACCACTATCTGATAGTCCCCTGCATCAAGCCATCAGCCACTGCACCCTGCAAGGCACTCCAGCAGGGCACATACCAGCTGTGAACAGTCTGCTGGTTAGTCCCACTGGAAATGCATGCACCCACAACTGGGATGGCAGCACACACAAGCAGATACATCAGTGACTAGGCCCCAACAGGTGACCCATATATATCACATGAGGGAAGTGCTATGAAGCACTATGGGGGTGCCTAGCCATGCTGCCATCACTGCACAGTCAGGGTGGAGTGAAAGCCCAGCAGCACATACAGAGGTCACCCTGTCTGTGGAGGTGGTGGACGGCCACTACAATGTCCCTGCCAGTGCCCTATGCCCTGTGCAGATGCATCCTGGCCAGCCCACCCTGTCTGAGCTATACCCATGGTACCTTGCTGCTCATTATGCACATCATCAGGCCAAAACTGTGGACAGTGTTTGCAGCCAACACACACTGTATAGACAGACACACACTCCCACACGTATGCCAGCATTGTGCTACTATAGAGGGGTTCAGAATCCTTGCCCACCACACCAGTCCTGGGCACAGTACAGGCATGGGTATGGTATGCAATACCGTTGGGGGTCCTTCCCTAGGGTGGTAAACACTGTCAGGGGCCAGACCTGACGCACACACCGCAAACATCAGATAGATTATTATGATGGAGCTCATAGAGCAGACTGTGCGTAACGTAGGGATATCTATCTGCCAGTACTCATAGCAAACGTTTGAGAGCTGTGTACCATATACCCAGGTGTAGGGTGACATTGCTAAGGTATGCAAGTGCTGGTATTGGGAGATGCACGCAGGGCCCAATGTCCTGCCTCACCAGGAGGCATTGGCCAATGGGGCCTGTGGGTGTGGGTGTGGGTGTGTCTGTCCCTGTTGGCTGCTGCTGTATGGCAGAGGTTCCCAAATCCAGTCCAGGTTTGCAATACACTGGTTGGGGTTTCCTGCTGTCCCTCATGAATATGCATGAGCTACATCTACATGCCATGGGGGTGGTGCATAGATATACAGCACGGTTATTTGTATGAGTGGCAGCATGGAACCTGAATGGTGTGTGGTCCTCCAGGACTGCATTTGTGAGACTCTGCTCTAGGTAATGCCCCTGGTCATGGTGTCTGTGCTTGGTGGTGTAAAAGATAGGCGTATGACCAATGCGTATATCCCCAGCAATAAAGGATTGCCCTTACTAACATGGTTTAGTTGTGGGGAAAATATGTGGACAGGAATGGCAGTAGCCCCAGCTGGGCTTTGAACCTGTGACCTTTTGCTCCTGCACACACTGTCTGTGTGCACTGCACCACTGTGTTGCCACAGATGTGCTGAATTCCCTGGGAAGTCCATGACTGTACATCCGACAGGGCCTATGTTGCAGTGGACGTGCCAGCCTGCACATGGCTCGGCCACTGTCTTCTGTGGCTAGCAGCCACTGCCCCCTCCACCACCTGTACCCTACCGCCAACATGCTGGCATGTCCGTATCTTGGAAAAGCATATGACCTGATTGAGTTGTGGCACTCCAGGACTGCATTTGGGGGACTCGGCTGTCGGTAATGCCCATTGTTATGGTGTGTGTGCGGTGTTGGGTACAAAATGGGTGTGTGAACCATGCTTATGTTCTCTGCAATAAAGGAGTGTCTTTACTATCTCTGGTTAGTGGTGGGTAAAATATGGGGACTGGGTTGGCAGGAGCCCCAGCTTGGATTTGAACCTGTGACCCTCTGGTCCTAGAGGTACTGCCTCTGTCTGCTGCACCACACTGTGGCCACAGTGATAGTGCAGTCCCTGGGGGTGGGAAACCTGACCAAAGGAGTCAAAAACCCTGCTCTGCACATTTGTACTGTGGGCTCAGTCACCTTGTCTGGTGACAAAAGTGCAAATAAACCCCTCAACCGACCACGACGAACTGGGGATAAATATAACCAAGCTGGGCAACAGTGATATTAATGGGCAACCATAGCAAACACTCCCAGGAAGGCTCAGAAAAAAGGAAATGGTTTTTGGAAGGGTCTCCGCTCCGTAGCCCCTTCCATACTTCATTTCATTTTTTTGGAGCTTTCCTGGGTGTGTTTCTTATGTTTGCCCATTAATATCAGGGTTCCCCAGCTGACTTCCTATTTTTAATATGTTTGTTTGGGTCTTTTTCTATCTTTATTTGCACTTTTGTTCTGTGCACATGTATCACACTGCTCACGTTTTGCAGGTTTCCCCGGTTTCCCTGTACATTGCTGACGGAAATGGTTTCTCTTCCCTTTAAATGCCCTCTACCGTGAGTGTTTCACTCGCGCTATTTTTAACCTGCAAATTCGTCCCCGATACTGTGCGGGGAGCCTCTCCCCTCCCCTTCCCCGCCCATTGACCCCGTCTCTCCGCCCCTCGGGAGCCTTCCTCCGCCCTCAGAATCCCTTTCCACGCCTCTATCGGACATTTGCGGGCCGGGTACTTGTGCGGGGCACGTTAGTGCGGCGCGCAATTGTGCGGGGCCCACGCGCACTTGTGCGGGGCGTTTAAGAGCGTTTCTGAGCGTTTGAGTGCCGCGTTTCCGTGCGCTATTGTGCGGCACGCAATTGTACGGCTTTTAGTAAACATGCCCCAAAGTGTCAAGAATTTGGTGATTTTGGTGGGCTTTTCCAATTTTGTTCTAACTTGCCTATGCCTTGCCTTCGAATTGTTTCAAACCACTGTGAATTTTGCTTGCCTCTGCAATTTTATTTTGCCTAGCCTTTGCATTGATTCTACACTGCAATTTTATTTTGCCTTGCCTTTGCGTTGATTCTACACTGTGTGCAGAATTTATTAAATCGCGTGTGGTGGTATTTGAACTTGTTTGGCGGTATTTGATTTTATCTGGTTTGCTGGACAGGTGTTTGAGGTTTTTTTATGATTGTTTGGTGGTATTTGATTATTGGTGCCAGTATGATGAATTCTTATTTTTACTTTTAGAACTGCATGTGTGGTTTTGGCATCTCCAGTCCTTGTATTACACATCATCCAGAGGTCTTCAGTTCCTGTTCATCTTTAATACTTTGGGACAGTGGCAGTCTTGGATCAGATTCAGCCAGTGTTTATACTAACTTAGCAGATTTGGCCTTCTTACATCCAGCCGCCCCAGTATAATGAAGATGAGTGTTCCAAAGAAGAGCAAAAAATACCACTTTCATGATGAATGGGAAATGGACTACCTCTTCATAATGGTAAAAGACAAGTGTTGTTGTCTAATTTGTAACGCCCCAGTATTCTTGCCCAAAAAGGGTAATCTGGAACGTTATTATAAGGCTCTGCATAGCAATAAGTTTGATGCTGATTTTCCACCCAAAAGTGAAATTCATAAACTGAAGCTCAAAGAACTTAAATCGAAATTGGCTACTCAACAACAGTTGATGGCGAAGCCACGTTCACATTCGGTCAATGCAACCATAGCATCCTTCAAGGTCAGCAACCTGATCGCAAAGAAATGCAAACCTTTCATTGAAGGGGAATTTGTAAAAAATTGTTTTCTTGAAGCAGCTGACAATCTTTTTGAAGGATTTAAAAATAAGAAAGAGATCATAGCTGCTATTCAAGATGTACAATTGTCAAGAAACACTGTCGTGCGGTGAATAGAAAAGATGTGTGGAGACACAACTGAACAATGGTTGGAGAATGTTTCAAATTGTGTTGCTTTCTCACTCCAACTGGATGAATCTACAGACATAAGAGATATAGGGGTATGTTTACTAATCCGCGCACAAGTGCGCGGCACACAGTAGCGTACGCTAATGATGCACTTAAGTGCTCTTAAGCTCCAAAAAAAAGAAATGATTTTTGGAAGGGTCTACGCTCCGTAGACTCTTTCAAAAATCACTGCATTTTATTGGAGCTTTCCTGGGAGTGTTTTTTATGGTTGCCCATTGATATCACTGTTGCCCAGCTTGGTTTTGGTTTTCTTCCCCTTTTTTGGAGGTCATTTTTGAGGTTTATTTGCACTTTTGTCCCCATACAAGGTAAACGAGCCCACAGTAAAATTGTGCAGAGCAGGGTGTCTGACTCGTGCGGCCAGGTTTCCTATCTCCAGAGACTGCACTGTCTCCGTGGCCACAGTGTGGTGCAGCAGACACAGCCAGTACCTGTAAGACCAGAGGGTCACAGGTTCAAATCCCAGCTGGGGCACCTTCCAACCCAGTCTCCCTAGCTTTACCCACCACTAAACAGTGATAGTAAGGACACTTCTTTATTGCTGAGAACATAAGCATGGTTCAAACACCCATATTTTACCCTACACCGCACACAAACCATAACAATGGGCATTACCTACAGCCGAGGCCCCCAAATTCAATCCTGGAGTGCCACAACTCAATCAGGTCATATGCTTTTTCCTAGATAAGGACATGTCTGCATGTTGGCGGAGGGTACAGGTGGTGGAGGTGGCAGTGGCTGCAAGCCACAGCAGACAGTGGCCTAGGCGTGTGCAGGCTGGCACCGTCCACCGCAACAGACAGGCTCTGTTGGATGTACAGTCATGGACTCCCCAGGGAAAGCACCATATCTGTGGCAACACAGTGGTGCAGTGCACACAGACAATGTGTGCAGGAACAGAAGGTCACAGGTTCAAAGGCCAGCTGGGGCTACTGCTAATCCTATACACATATTTTTCCCACAACTAAACCATGATAGTAAGGACAAATCTTTATTGCTGAGAACATACGCATGGTTAATACGCCTATATTTTACCACACCAAACACAGACACCATAAACAGCCGCATTACCTAGAGCAGAGTCTCCCAAATGTAGTCCTGGAGGGCCCCACACCATTCAGGTTCCATGCTGTCTCTAATAAAGATACCTGTGCTGCATATCTATGCACCACCCCCATGGTATGCAGATGTAGCTCATACATATTTATGAGGGACAGCATGAAAACCCGAACAGTGTTTGGAACACCAGGACTGGAGTTGGGAAACTCTGCTGTAAAGCAGCAGCCAACAGGGCCAGACACACCCACACACACACCCACAGGCCCCATTGGCCAATGCCTCCTGGAGAGGCAGGACATTGGGCCCTGCCTGTATCTCCCAATACTAGCAGTTGCATACCTTAGCAATGCCACCCTACACCTGGGTATATGGTACACAGCTATCAAATGTTTCCCACGATAACTGGCAGATATCAATTCCTACGTTAAGCACATTTTGCTCCTTGGGCTCCACCATAACAATCATTCTGATGTCTGCAGTGTGTGCTGCAGGTCTGGTCTCTGACAGTGTTTACCGCCCTGGGGAGTGACCCCCAACAGTATTGCGTACTATATCCATGCCTGTACTGTGCCCGGGACTGGTGTGGTGGGTATGGCTGCTGAACCCCTCTATAGTAGCACAATGCTGGCATAGGTGTGGGGGTGGCTGTCTGTCTATCCAGTGTGTGGTGGCTGCAAACACCTTCCACAGCCCACACTGCCAGCAATGTTGCCAGTATTGGGCTGCCAATGTGCATAATGAGGAGCAAGGTACCATGGGTATAGGCTGGACAGGGTGGCCTGGCCAGGGTGCATCTGCACAGGGCAGAGGGCACTGACTGGGACATTTTAGTGCCCGGCCACCACCTACACGGACAGGGTGACCTCAGTATGTCCTGCTGAGAGATCACTCTCACCCTGACTGTGCAGTGACCACAGCATGGCTAGGCACCCCCATAGTGCCATATAGTATTTCTCTCATGTGATAGATATGGGTTTCCTTTTGGGGCCCAGTCACTGATCTATCTGCTTGCTGTGTATACTGACATCCCTGTTCTGGATGCATACATCTCCACTGGGAACATGCACTGTGGACTAACTAGCACACTGTTTACAGCTGGTATGTGTTGTAATGGAGCAGGGTGCAGTGGATGATGAATTGCTGCAGGAGAATAACAGATAGTGGTGGGGTGCAGCTCACCATATCCAGGCCTAATGTCTGTCTGCTATTGTATTATGGATGTGTATAGAGCTGCATTGACTGCCCTGTGGGGTATGTGCTCCTCAGCAGGACTGGGGTTGAGGGACCCCTCTACTGCCACCTTCACAGAGGGGTAGAATATGGATCTATTGATGGGAGACCCTGTTTGCCACTTTCAGCCCAGGGGTTGGGGGTGGTACATGGCCCACCTAGGGGTCCATGGGGGCTACACCTGACTCAGTCAGATGGAGATATCCAAGGTGTTTGTGCAGAAACTACCTATCTCACACATTAACACTGCTTTGGACCTCCAGCATGGCCTCTTTCAGCCATGGAAGGTGTTGTGGACCTGGTCCTGGGCGCCTCATTGCACCCTCAGGGTGAGCACAGTACCCGCACAATGTGACGGTGTGTAGGTACTCTGTACCAGTAAAACACACGGTCAGTACCCCCTACCAGGCCGAGGTGGTGTGTGGGTGCACATGGTCACTTCCCTCTACCGGGCCGAGGTGCTGTGGGGGTGCATTGCCCATCTTGTGTTAATCTGTGGACAGCTGATTTGCAAGTGCAGTGCATCATGGGTATGGGTGGGCTAACCCTATCCTGGTGACCACAGCAGACTGTCTGCGTGGTGATGTGCTTGCTCTCTGCAGTCAGCCAGGGGCTTGCTAGCAACTATAGAGCTATAGCCCAATGGTTGCTTCACTGTCTCTAAAGTCAGAGGCCATGGGTTCAAACCCATAGTGGGGCTATTTGATACAGTTGTCCAACACATTATCTTTTTTTAATGTACATATTTTGATGCCAGCAAAAACACCCTCAGCGTACTGTACCCATAAGGTGCTTCTGAGGGTGCTTTATAGGGCGCCCTATAGGGCACCTTATGGTTCCCATCCATATAAGGTGCAATATACAATATCCTGTGACGCAACCTATAGGGTGCCCTATAGGTTGTGCTGTGGCCAACAGTGCAATTTATAATGTGCCCTATGGAGTGCCTTATAGGGTGCCTTATACGGCACCTTCAATTACGGCACGTGAGGGCGTGTTTGCTGGCAGCAATTAATAACATAAAAATAAAGTGCTGCAGGACAAAATATGTACAATGCAAAGCTGATGCCACAGCCAGCCTTACATATTAGGCACACTGGGGAGCAAACTCATGACCCCTGTATCAGCAGTCAGTGCCTTAACCATTGTGCTCCACTGCTGCTGCTCCTTGCCTGTCCGCGCACCTACTTATGCTTTTCATTCCTTAAACTGCACAGTGCTGCCATAAAAAACAGTACACTGACCTTGCGGTACCTCATACGGCACCCTCTAAAGCGCCCTATAAGCAACATTCTAGGGTGCCTTGGCTGACAGTGCACTTTAAAATGTGCTTTGAGAGTGCGTTTGCTAGTAGTGATAATTAAAATATGAATAAAATGCCTCCTAAAGCATTCTTCCCCATAGTATGTCATGCCTCAGCCAGCCTTATTCATTGGGCACTTTGGGAGATTGAACCCCTGATCCCTGCATTATTGGTCAGTGTCTTAACCATTGTGCTGTGGTTCTATTCCTGTGATTTCACATCAGCGTGCCGCCTTATGCCGCCCAGTATTAAAAAGCCTCCTAAAACATTAGTGTGCCGCCTTATACTGCCCATCATTTAAATGCCTCAGCCAGGTGTCTCCATTGGGCACTGTGGAGGATTGAACCCCTGATCCCTTGGTAAGTGCCTTAACCATTGTGCTGTGGCTCTGCTTTTCTTCCTGCACATCAGCGCGCCACTTATACCACCCAGTATTATAATGCCTCCATAAACATCAGTGCGCTGCCTTATGCCGCCCAGTATTAATATGCCGCCAAAAACATTAGCGCACCGCCTTATGCCACCCAGTATTAATATGCCGCCAAAAACATTAGTGCACTGCCTTATGCTGCCCAGTATTTCTGTGCATCATAGATTAATGCCTCAGCCAGCTGTCTTCATTGGGCACTGTGGGGAATTGAACCCCTGATCCCTACACCATTGGTCAGTGTCTTAACCATTATGCTGTGGCTCTGCTCTTTTTCTGGCACTTCAGCGTGCCACTTATGCCTCCCGCGCAGATATCTCATGCGCTAAGGTGCAGGGCACACATGGGCGCCGCGCACCTTAGCGCATATGTAAATTCCGGCTTTTCTTTTTCAGGACGGAACGCCCACTCCTTATATGACACCCGCACACTACTGGGGCCCGCACTCTACCGGGGTTTTAGTAAACATACCCCTTAGTCCAGTTACTAGTCTTTATCCGGATGGTTTTTGAAGACTTCAGTCTTAAAGAAGAACTACTTGGAATGATTTCTTTAAAAGGGAGAACTACCGGTCAGGAAATATTGAGTTCTTTCCATTCTTTTCTGACAAAGTGTAATCTTCCATTGCATAGACTTGTTTCCATCACTACTGATGGAGCAAGAGTAATGACAGGTGAGGTTAACAGTTTCATAGCCCTCTGTAAACAGCATGATGACTTCCCAGATTTCCTTTCTTACCACTGCATCATTCATCAGCAAGTTTTGGCAAGCAAAAGACTCAATACAAAGACTGTCATGAACATCACTTTCAAAATTGTAAATTCAGTTTGTGGAAGATCACTTCAAAGACGGCTTTTCAATCTTAATCTTGATGAAGGGGCAGCAGAAATCATTTTGAACACAGATGTAAGGTAGCTAATTAGGCACAAATTTCTGTAAAGATTTCATGATTTGCTGAATGAAATAAGACGTTTTTTTAAGGAGAGGGGAGATGACCAAGCAGTGTTGGAAGATGAGGAGTGGTTATGTGATCTGGCATTTCTCGCTGACTTTACAGGCGAACTAAGTGATATGAACCTTGAACAACAAGGTAAAAACAAATGCATTGGCGAGATGATGAGTACAGTTTCATCCTACAAGAGCAAATTTGAGCTAATGATAACTGACCTTGCAAACAACACTTTTTATCATTTTCCTAATACGCAGGACCATCTGGGACAATATCCAACTTTTGTTTTTCAGAAAGAGAAGTATGTGACAGAAATCTGTTCTGTTATCCAGGAATTCAAAAGTAGATTCTATGACTTCCAAAACATTGGAACAGTTGTGGAGTACTTGTCATACCCATTCAAAGTAGATGTGGACATTAAAGAAACTGCAGCTGCTATCAGTAAAAATTACTCATTGAACAAGCCATCTCTTGAAAACGAAATATTAACCCTTACAAATGACATTTTTCTCAAGACCCGTGCTGAGCAAGAATCGTTTTGGAAGCTAGTGCCTAGAGACAAATTTCCCAACTTGAGAAGATGCAGTGAAACTGTACACTCCTGTTTCCAGTCAACTTATTTGTGTGAATCTGCATTTTCCCATCTGCAAATGACAAAGAGTACACAATGTTCCAACATGACAGATGAACATCTCCAGGATTCCCTGAGACTGGCCCTCACGCAATATTCACCCAACTTCAAAAAGCTGGTGGATGAAATGCAGGCTCAGATGTCTCACTAATGAGCAAGAGCGAAATATTAAAGATTGTGAAAGATCAGCCTGGATCAATACTCAACCTAAATTTAACACAAATTACTCAACAAAAGTTAAAGAAAGTTATTAAGGCAGTTAAAGAAAGTTATTACTCAATAAAACTTTAAGAAAAAAAATACTTTTCATTTCCCCTCGCAGTTCTTACTGGATCTTCGTCTCTCTGTTTTGTTTTTGCTTAATTTGCTTAACAGCTAATCACATCCAAGTAAATGACAGAAAGTTCATTAAAAATGGGGGGGGGGGGGATCCTCCAACTTTATTGGGTCAAAATTTAATTTGAAACGAATTTGAAACTTAATTTTCATGGTGGTAGACCACTGGCACTTTTGGCCAGAAAAAGTAGATCACGACTTGTTTGAAGTTGGACATGTCTGGTTTACGCCATCAAAATATAGAAAGAATAGGGGACATGCAATGAAGCTACAGTGCAACCTATTTAAACCTAATAAGAGAAGATATTTTTTTACTCAACATGTAATCAAACTCTGGAATTTGCTACCGGAGGATATAGTAAATGCAGTTAGTGTAGCCAGATTTAAAAAAGGTTTGGACAAGTTCCTGGAGGAAAGGTCCATAAACCATTATTAAATGGGATCCACAATATCCATTGCTTGACCCAATACAAGCATTGTGGAACCTGTGTCTTTTGGGAAAACTGCTAGGTACTTGTGGCCACTGTTGGAAACAGGATGCTGGGCTTGATGGACCTTGGTCTGACCCAGAATGGCATATCTTACATTCTTAGGAGTGGTGGTGTGGAGGTATGGTAGTGGTATGGAGGAGTGGTGATGATAGGTGGTGGTGCAGATGAGAGTAGGAGGAGGAGGAGGTGTGGTGGTGCAGAGGAGAGGAGCGGTGGTATAGTGGCGAGGCATGGTGATGTGGTGGTGAGGAGTGGTGTTGCGGAGGAGAGGAGTGATCATGTGGAGGCCCAAGGACCATTTAAGCTTGTCAGTGGGGAGGATGGGCATGCTCGATACAAGTCTCACGGTGATGAGCTAGGACCCTCGTCTCACTCACCTGTAAGGGTAGTGAGGCCATCAGAGGATCTGGGTGATAGGCCAGCCCCTAAGAGGAGGAGGAAGAAGAGTCTTGTGCCCGAGGAGGACCAGCAGAGGGCACAGCTCTATGACTCTGAGGCCAATGACCTCATATTAGAGATGGTCATTGAGCATTATGAGCATCTGCTTGGACAACAAATTGTCCTAACACCACCCTCTGCATGCAAGGCAATTTGCCAAAATATAGAAACATAGAAATATGATGACAGAAAAAGACCACATGGCCTATCTAGTCTGTCCTTCCATATCAACAACTACAGCAATCCCCTTTTTACCTTTAGAGATCCTCTGTGTTTGTCCCATGCTTTTTTGAATTCAGTTACTGTCCTCATCTCTACCACCTCCACTGGGAGACTATTCCACGGATCCACTACTCTTTCGGTAAAAAAATATTTCCGCATATCACTCCTGAATCTATCTCCCTTCACCCTCATCCCATGTCCCCTCGTAGCAGAACTTGCTTTCAATTGAAAGAGGCTCTCTCCCTGAACATTTATGCCACAGATGTATTTAAACATCTCAGTCATATCACCTCTATCCCGCCTTTCCTCTAAGGTGTACATATTAAGATCCTTCAGTCTTTCCTCATATGCTTTATAATGAAGACCACTAATCATTTTAGTAGCCACCCTCTGCACCAACTCCATCCTGTTCACATCCTTTTCAAGGTGCGGTCTCCAGAATTGCACACTATACTCCAAATGAGGTCGCACCAAAGACTTATACAGAGGCATTATCACCTCCTTTTTTTCTGCTAGCCATTCCTCTTTGTATGCATCCAAGCATCCTTTTAGCTTTTGCCGTCGCCTTTTCTACCTGTTTAGTTACTTTAAGATCATCAGACACAACCACGCCTAGGTCCCACTCTTCTTTAGTGGACAAAAGTACTTCACCCCCTTGGACAAAAGTACTTCGTACCCCAGGGTTTGGGAGCAAGCCCTGTCACTATGGATTATGAACATCTCTTGTGCCCAATCTCAGTGGAGACTGAGTCTATGGCCCCTCACTATGCTCTTGATTCCCTTTCCTTCCAGGGCTGACAGATGTCCACACATTTTCATACATCCTCCCCAAGCTTTGGGAGCAAGCCCTGTCAGTATGGACAATGGATACCTCTTATGCCCAATCTCGGTGGGGAGTGAGTCTAAGGACATTGCTTGTGCTATGTACCCAACAAATGGAGTGTTGTCATTCCTGTTTATAGGCAACTGTTCACAGCATACATGTGAGAAACCAACCTGGTTTAGTCATGTAGAGAAAACTAATCTCTATCACAGTATCTAGAATACAGGTCTGATATGTCCATGCAGGTGTTTGTCTAAAAGTCAGGCTAAGTAGTTTATGCAAATGTGTTAAGGTATATGTATATGGGTTGTAAACAACTGAAGGGTGCCAGGTTGTGTAGTTGACATATTGGTTATCACAGCTTCCTACCTAAAGTGGCATGAGCCAAGATATGGCTTACGAGGGTGTCTGACGGTTCCCCCACATCACAGCTTTTGGCAAAGCCACGTTTTCTATCATTGCTGTCCACACATCTTCTTACCCCATCCTGCCCTCACATATTATCACAGTATAACTCTCACCCCCATCCACACTTCTTGCCCATTCTGTACCCTCCCCCTCTCTCCTCCCCTCTACGAACCCCAAAAGCACCTTCTACCCACCCACCATTGGGCCTCCCACCCCTCACTCTCGGTCATCCATGATCCTACTCCACTAAAACTCACCATGTTGCTCGACTGGCCCACCTCTTCTCTCCTTCCCTTTGTGTTCCTCAGTGAATGTTACTCTCTGCCTATCACCTGTGTGCAGGTCATGAACACTGAGCACACTTTAGATTTCCATTTCTGTCCTGCCTCAGTGAGGCCCATATCCTATCCATTTCCCTGTTGTCTATCAATGTGACAAAGAGTCATCCCAATGACCCTATCATATCGCCCATGAACAGTCCAAAAAATGTCCAGCATGATTTAAAGGTGAGGTCAGAGAGAAGCTGTTGTTGCCAAAAAGTATCTTTCAGGAAATGGAAAAAGGAGCCAAATGATGAAAACTGGAAACAACACAAGGACTGGCAAGTTAAATGCAAGGCATTGATAAGGCAGGCAAAGAGAGAATTTGAGAAGAAGCTTGTTATGGAAGCAAAAATGTGTAATAAAGACTTTTTCAAGTACATTTGTAGCAAAAAAAAACTGAGTCAGTTGGACCATTTGATGATAGAGGGGTAAAAGGGGTACTAAGAGGGGACAAGGCCATAGTGGAGAGACTGAATGAATTCTTTGCTTCAGTCTTTACTGAGAAAGATGTAGGGATGTTACCCATGAAATGGTATTTAAAGGTGATGCCGCAGAAGAATTGAAAGAAATATCGATACACCGGGAAGATGTATTACAACTATTTGATAAACTGAGGAGTAGTAAATCACCTGGACTAGATGGTATACATCTGAGGGTGTTGAAAGAACTGAAATGTGAGATTGCAGACCTACTATTAGTAATCTGTGAACTATCATCAAAATCATCTGTGATACTTGAAGATTGGAGGATGGCCAATGTGACGCCAATTTTTAAAAAGGGTTCCAGGAGTGATCTGAGAAACTACAGACTAGTGAGCCTGATGTCAGTACTGGGTTAAATAGTAGAAACCATTACAAAGAACAAAATTACTGAACATGTAAATAGTCATGGCTTAATGGGAGACAGCCAATATGGCTTCAGCCAAGGAAGGTCTTGTCGTATTAACCTGTTATGTTTTTTGAAGGTGTGAATAAACAGGTAGATAAAGGTGGGTCAGTTGATATAGTGTGTCTCGACTTTCACAAGGTCCCTCATGAGAGACTTTGACAAGGTCCCTCATGAGAGACTTTTGGCAAAATTAAAAAGTCATGGGACAGGAGGCAGTGTACTATTGTGGATCAGGAACTGGTGAAAGCAGAGGGTAGAAAGTTGAATAGTGGAGTACCCCAGTGATCTGTGCTGGGTCCACTGCTTTTTAACATATTCATAAATGATCTGGAAATGGGAATAACAATTGAGGTAATCAAATTTGCAGATGACACAAAACTATTCAAAGTTGTTAAAACCCATGAGGGTAGTGGAAAATTGCAAGAGGACAAATTTGGGCATCCAAATGGACAATGAAATTTAATGTCTTGGTCACAGGAATAAACAACACCCAACAAGGATTCGTCCTCATCTTTCTGGACATCTCTGCTGCCTTTGACTCTGTGAACCATGATATACTCTTACAACGCCTAAAAGAAAAGGGAATTCAAAGCACGGCACTAGAATGGTGCAAATCCTACCTATCCAATAGGTGGCAACAAGTCAAGGCAGGCCACATATCCTCAGAACCATTTCTGCAGACACAGGGGGTGCCTCAAGGTTCGTCCTTATTGGCACTGATGTTTAATATCTACATGCAGCCGATATGTGACTTGATCCGATCCTTCAACGTACAATGCCTTGCTTATGCAGACGACATCCTCCTTTACATGCCGTTCACAATTGACCAACCAGTGCTCTCCCCAATAATAAGATGCTTCGAAGCTGTAGCTGACTGGCTGTTGACACAAAATCTACGGATCAACCATGACAAAACTGATGTTCTATTCGTCACGAGGAACCGGAAGTTCATACTTCCCCCATCACTACAGGCCAACAATGCAGAGTTGAAATCCAAATCCACTATCCATTATCTAGGCATCATTCTCGATCAGCACCTTGATATAACAACACATGTAAAAAACGTCACAAAGGCAATATATCATAAGATCAGAACGCTGCGTCACCTTCGCCCCCTACTGGATTTTACCGACTACCGGACAACCTTCCAGGCATTAGTCCTCCCACATCTGGACTTCGCTAACATCATCCTCCACGGACTCTCACAATCAACCTTAAATCCACTCTGCCTAGCTATGAACGCAGCTGCAAGAGTCCTTTCGGGATCGTCAAGATCTGACCACATAACGCCAATCATGAAAGAACTGCATTGGCTACCATTACATGCCAGACTCCAATACAAGTCAATAGTCCTTACATTCAAAGCCCTAAATAACCACCCCTCTACGCCAATCAGCAAGCTAATCCACAGTACCCCAGAAAATAGAAACAGGAGACCTACAACAATGAACACCTTAGTAGTCCCCAAGATGACGACAAAATGCACAAAGACAACCTCCAACAGGGCCTTCTCCATATTTGCTCCTTTAAACTGGAATGCCCTTCCCCATGAAATCTGAGGCATCAAAAGTCTAGCCCCATTCAGAAAAGCCTTGAAACACCACCTGTTCACAAAATTCAACCGGAAACTATCTGAGGTAAATACTCAATTAGCAACCCACCCGCATGTCCCAGCCGCCCTAACACCCTAACACAAACAGAAAATGGTTAGCCTACACATAAGTCCCACCACTAACCATCACACGTGCACTGTCCACCCACAAATGCACATGTAACAACTAGATGAGTTAGAGAAGTGTACATAGTATAAAGTTAGCTTGTAAATAGTTTTCCCGGTTTTCTCCATGTTTAATATCCTGTTTCACTGTAAACTCAATGTTGCCTGTAAGCATTGTAGTATGTTTTTGTTCGATGTACACCGCACTGATTATAATAGCGCGGTATAGAAGAAATGTTAAATAAATAAAATAAATAAATGTGGAAAAGTGCAAAGTTATGTACCTAGGAAAGAACTACTCAAACTATGGTGACGTGATGCAAGGTTCCAGCCAGAAAAAAGATATAGGCGTCATCCTGGATAGCATGTTAAAACCCTATGCCCAGTGTGCTGCAGTGGCCAAGAGAGCAAATAGAATGCTAGGTATCATAAGGAAAGGAATGGAGAATTAAATAAAGGTTATTATAATGCCTCTGTATCATTCCAGGGTGCGACCGCACCTTGATTATTGTGTGCAATTCTGGTCACTGTATCTTAAAAAGGATATAGCATTATTAGAAAACATACAGCCACCAAAATGTTAAAAAGGATGAAAGGATTCCCCTATGAAGAGAGGCTAAAAAGGTTAGGGCTCTTTAACCTGGAAAAAAAATGGCTGAGGAGAGATGTGATAGAGGTCTATAAATGAATGAATGGAGTGGAATGGGTAAACGTTGATTGATTGTTTACACTATCAAAACATAGGACTAGGGACATGCAATGAAGCTATTTAAGATTTATAAGAGAAAATATTGTTTCACTCAACATGTAATCAAACTCTGGAATTTGCTACTGGAGGATGTAGTAAAAGCTGTTAGTGTAGCTGGGTTTAAAAAAGGTTTGACAAGTTCCTGGAGGAAAGGTCCATAAACCATTATTAAAGGGGACCCGGGATATCCATTGCTTGACCCAATACTAGCACTGTCGAACATCTGTCTTTTGGGGAAACTATTAGGCGCTTGTGACCTGGATTGGCCACTGTTGGAAACAGGATACTGGGTTTGATGGACCTTGGTCTGACCCAATATGGCATATTTTATATTCTTATGTTCTTAACACCACAGTTTTGAGGAGATGGAGAGAGGATGATGCTTACATCACTGCAGCTGGTCATGAAGAGTAGGAACAGACCACAACAGCAAAGCTTAAGTGAACCTCGGGGTACAGTCTGTCTCTGAGGTGATGTTACTGATGGGTGGTCCAGGTGCAGGCTCAGCATGACAGAGCCTAAATCAACAGTTTACCTCCATACAGAGCATATGGATGATCTTTCAGCAGGTGCCTTCGGCTGGAATGCAACTCGCTCAGATGCTCCATGGGCAGGTGCAGGCACAGCAGCTCCTAGTCCTGCAAATGCCTGGCCCATATGTTTCTTGGGAGGCAATGGCATATGTATATGTTAGCTACCTGTGTTAACAGGTTTATGGGCATTATACAATGCATTTGTGACAGGCAATGTCTGTTTTGTCAGTGAGCTCATTTGAGGGTCATAAACCAAACATATACCCATACAGGTATCTGGTAATTTCCATTGACAGACGTACACCAACAAGACAGTTACTAGTAATCCAGGGTGGGCAATTATCAAGGGATGTGTTTGCACTACAGACCTAGGAATAGATTCTCATTCATCTTCCAGGAAGAGATGTGGCGTCATATAGGTGCATGTCTCACAAAGTTACATGATGTACAGTTGTGGTCCACATTCTTGGCACCTTTGCTTTCTTGTCATGTTTTGTAAAATATATCTCAAAAATGCTTAGGAAGTATGACAACTTTCAACCATGATAGTCTTCTTATAGTATGTTCAAAGGGAAACAACACATTCCTGATGTCTTGACAGTGTGACGTGGTCTTTTTTATTTCCAAAGGATAATTATGATGTTGCCACAAATAATGGTACCCTTCTGTTGTATTTGTCTCACAAGCCTTGGGCATGACGACAGCCTCCAAACAAGTTTTGTGGCCATCTACTTGTCCCTGACATCTGTCTGATGTTTGTTTCTCCTGCTCGTCCACTGCAGTTTCTTTCTGCTTCATTATGTTTCCAGGTTCACTTTAACAATTGATCTTGCTTAGTATGAGATCCACACTCATGGCAGGCCTGTTATGAAGAAGCCATTTGACCCTGTGGAAACATTCTTGGCTACATTTGGATGTATGCTTTGAGCCAGTGTCCTGATGTCAGAGCCAAGACCTTTGAGCCAGACATAGCTTTGTGACACTACATAGCACATCTCGCTCCCAAATTACTTGGTTGCCCTCTATGTTTGAGTCTGTGAATACATATCAGGCCCTCCAGTACCAGAGGTGGCAAAACAGCACCACAACCTAAGGATAGTACAACTTTTTTTTACAGTGAGAAGGGTGTTTCTCTAATATGCTTGAATTCCTTCCCTGTATGTGTATCGCTGGCCTGCATTAGCAATGAGCTGTAGTCTGCTTGCATCTGTCCACATAAATGTGGCCCACATTTCCAAAGATTCAAAATTGCCTGACCAAGATAGTGGATTATGCCCACACAAATCCCTAGTTCTTTTGATAGCTCTTCTGTGTTCACTATTGTGAACGTGGAACAGGGATGAATATGGACATTTTTGTCATTAGAGACAGCATGCTTTTAGTGAATCAGGTGCTGTGATTAGTGACTATCACTCACTGCTGCACATGGTTGTACTTCAATGAGTATGTGTTTCTTCTGGTCAAACTGAAGAGGTCTTTTTCTGAATGCTGGCAATAACCATGCACTGGTGATGTCTCCATTTGCAGACTGTGTCCCACTAGTTAGTTTTTTCACTTGAGTGTGAGTTGATAATTTGAAGTGCCAGATATGTATGCATATATATTGAAGCAGAAAGCCATGTTGGGATATGTAATTATTTGAGCTCTTGTACAGTGAGAGGTTGAAGTGTTAACCACAACTGTCCCGGGATGCAAATGATCTAAGAACATGAAAGGGCAGGTTGATCCACTGGAAGAATTGGTGTTTGGAACCAACAACATGGTGTCCTTTATTGAAACAGCACCATGCTGTGACTGCCAATGCACCACTACTATCACTTATTTTAGGGCTCCTGTCTGGGAGGTGCACACTGCACCCATATGAGTGGGCCCTCTCTGCAGGGTTTAATGACTGAGAATGACTCTCTTTCTTCCAAAGGAGCCCTTAATGCTAGGTTTTAGCTGGTGTTAAGGTTCACAGTGGCTGTGCCTTTAAAGCACGGTACTGGAAAGGGAATTAAGGGCACACATGCTGCCTTTGCCTACACTCCACCCAGTTAACACCCTTCTCCACCCCTTTGCAACTTACTAGCTAGTAACATGTTACCGGTCATTACGTCTGTGCTATTGGTGCTTTCCACAGTGGTAACAACTACGGGGAGTCGATAACACTTGCACATGGTACCTTTACCCCTTAACAGTCCTTAGCAAATATGCCCTTTTTATTGGAATTGTTCCAAAGAAATTTTTACTGTAACTTAGGTAGGGAAAGAAGAAAAGGCTGTATACCAAATATTTGTATTTATTTTTCTATAAATCAAAACAAGCATCTTTTTCTAAAACATATCATTAAACAACATTTAGTCAAACATTCAGTTCTGCTGTATAATAGCTTTCACCAATGTTACTGCATCCAATTGTTATAGTAACAATGTTATTTTCTCCTTCTAGCTCAATCCAGTCAACCTCAGTTGTTATTAGTGAACAAATTCACTTTAACATCAGATAAGTATCATTAAATATTGTGTATTAGGTTTGCTGTAGTTTGTTAATTTGGATCAGGTTCTTTGTTCTAAAATTGTTATCCTGTCTCTACAGGTCTGATCACTTCCCAGGATTTCAAGTAACTATCTGTAATTCTTTTTGTTTCCTATATTCAGTAATTAAAAAAAAAAGTGTTCAAAGCTCTGGAGTTGCAAAATGCTCTAATGTTTTCCCTTTTTAAACAAACAAACAAATAAACTACTGACCAGGGTATAAGGGGTTATTTTAAAAGTTTTAGTCGTGATTTGGAGATCCAAAAATGTACATGTGGATGTCCAAATCATGGAGACGTCCCTAGAGCCATTTTACAATTGGCTTTTAAAGACATCTCTGGTGCAGGGATATCCAAATTATTGGAGAGCTTGACAGAGGCGTGTCTGGGACAGTGCAATGGACTTACATGTTCCTGCTCAATTTCAGAAATGTTAGACCTGCTCCAGGCATGAATAAACATCAGGAAAGTACTTGTTTTGGCCATAAAATATCCAGAGAATGTAAAGAGTTAAGTGACTAGCCTAAGATCACAAGGAACAGTGCTGGGATTTGAACACTGACCCTAACCCACTACTCTAATCTTTAGGCTATAAGACATCTCCTTTTTGAAATTCTCTTCTGGAGAAGTCTATTTAGACATCTCCATAGATATCCATATCAGGCACGTCCACAATTGTGAAATTGTGCCTGAACTTGGTTGTGCCTGCTTTTTTTTTCGACATTCTGGCTTGAATGTTGCAGATCACACTTGGATGTTCTTTGTAAAATGTGCTTTCTGATGTGTGAGTGAAACTGTGTGCACACTTACGGGCATGTTTATTAAACTGTGGTAATGTCATTCACGTTAGGTTCTGCATTGAAGAAACAGATGCCCATATAAAGGAGTGGGCGGGGCAGCTCTAAAGCTGTGTCAGATAAGGCGCGTTATAAGGCACATAAGAAGGCACGTTAGAAGGCATCCTATGAGGCACAGTACAAGGCACGTTATAAGGCACCTCATTAGGCACAGTACAAGGCATGTTAAGGCACGTGCCTTGTACTGCGCCTAATAAGGTGCCTTATAACGTGCCTTGAACTGTGCCTCATAGGATGCCTTCTAACGTGCCTTCTTACGTGCCTTATAATGCGCCTTGTACTGTGCCTAATAAGGTGCCTTGTAACACCCTATAAGGATTGTTGCCAACTGTGGTGAGGGTACTATGGGCTGGCAGCACAGATCTGCAAAGATATGACTGTCACAGACAAGCAAAATATCTGCCTTGGACAAAAGGGAACAACAATGAATTGAACCCATGACCTCTGCCTCCATAGTCATCAAAGCAACCAGTGGGTTACATCTCTATAACATCAAAAACACCGCTGGCTGAGGAGGCGGAGCCAGCGAGACTCCAATATGGCCGCTTGAGATTTTTCTCCTCCGGATTCCCGCTATCATTTTGATACATCTCTGAGTTTCTCCCCTGAATCAAAGGGCGTATTCTACTCCGGCACTTCTATTTATGGCTGGAAGCAAGCAAACGCGGTTGGAGTTCACCAACCCCCCTACTTCTGGCTCCAAACGATCTAAGACTGACCCGCCCTCCCCCCAGAAGCAGGCCTCCTCGCACGACAAACCGGAAGGGTTGCAGGAGCTGCTCCACGAAGTTCGGGCGATCAGAGCGAGGGTGGATCTGAATGGGGACACCCTGGTCGAGATGCAGACAGACATGAAAGAGATGCGGTCTCAAATGCTCACATTCTCCTCCCGTCTGGAAAAGGCTGAAGTGGCGATAGCCAAGTGTGAAGAAGGTGCCCTACAGTCGGCAAAATCAGCCCGGAAGGTGGAACGCCTGGAGAAATCCATTGAGGATATGAATAATAGGGCGAGACGCAACAATCTCCGTCTCATCGGTCTCCCGGAAGGCCTGGAAGGGCCTGATCCAATCCGGTACCTGGAATCGTGGCTGCCGGAGTTCCTGCACATAGATTTTGCCCGCCCGCTGGAGATTGAGAGGGCGCATCGCATCCCGACCTTTGCCGCCGGGCAAAGCAACAGACCGCGTCCCCTGATTTTTTGTCTCTTGCGCCATCAACACGCCGTCCAGATTCTAGCGGCGACAAGAGGGAAACAACTTCTGCTTCCTGAGAACCAAAGGAAATTATTCTTTTTCCCTGATTATAGTAAGCCCACGGTGGAGAAGAGGAGGGCCTTCCTTGAACTTAGACCTCGTCTACAACATTTGCAGGCCCGATACGGGCTTCTGAGCCCAGCGAAGTTTAAGGTCACTTTACACAACGTGACGAAGACTTTCGAGGACCCGATGGCTCTCAAGCGGTTTGTGGAAGAGCAGGAAGCCCTCATGATGCATCAGAACTAGTCGGGAAAGGGTCCTGTTCTATATTGGCTCTTTAGTGTGAAGTGAGGAACACGGAGAGCTGGGTGAATTTGTGCCCTTTATCATGGCCTACGCGGAGGGCGGCTGGTTAGGCCTGCCCTTTAGTCTGAGTAAGGGGCAGTTGCCGCGCCCAGCCCTTTTTTTTTTTTCTCTTTTTTGTTTCTTCCAGGAGCTCTCAGGGCCATGAGTGCTATGTGTTGTGGATATTCAGAGATGTCTTGTTTTTCCTGTCATTACAAGCCATCATTGGGCCTGATAGGATAGCGGGATCGGAGTCGGCCATATGTTAATAGTCTAGCTGACTTACCTGTTTATTTGGGAATGGGATTGGGTTTTATATGTCGGTTCTCTGAGGTCAATGGGGATGATTTATTATGGATATATGTTGTCTGGGTTTTTTGGGCATGATGGGGTTATGTTTTATCTAGGATGCAATGGCTAATCATTTAAAAGTGGTATCCCTGAACGTTAAGGGCCTCAAATCCCCAGCCAAACGACAGAAAATCCTGTCTTACTGTGGGAGACAAAAGGCTGACGTTATTCTTTTGCAGGAAACTCACCTCACAGCTGCAGAGCTGAGTAAGCTGGAAAATAAACAATTAAGTATTATAGGCTCCTCTCCTGCCCTCCATAAGAAAAATGGGGTGGTCACACTGGCTAAGAAATCCTTGGGGGCTCAGGTTCTCAGTTCATCCCATGACGGAGACGGCAGATGGGCAAACTCTCTCATTCAGATAGGCACACAGTCTCTTTTAATCTCCAATGTTTATGGCCCTAATTGTGACGACCCCCTCTTTTTCCGCTCTCTTTCAGGCAGATTGCAGATGGGGACCGCCGCCTCTATCATTATTGTGGGTGGCGACTTTAATGTAGTGGGAGACTCGCTTTTAGACCGCCTACCGGGGAGAGTAGACACTTCGTCTAAAGCATCTTTAGCTCTTCAGGCTCTTTGTGAATCTTCTGGTCTGGTGGATGCATGGAGGGTTCTCCATCCCACGGACAGGGACTTCACCTATTTCTCCCCTTTTCATAAGTCTTCCTCGCGTATAGACTTTTTTCTGGTGTCAAAATCCTTGATTTCCTTGGACTGTACTGCAGGCATTGAAAGTATCTGTATCTCGGACCATGCTGCGATCACCCTACAATTTGCGCTACAGGGCTTAGACCAACCCTTCCCGGCCTGGTCGTTTAACAGGGCCTGGCTAGCCGAGACTTCATTTCAGTCAGAAATCAGGGAGACAATACAATCCTATTTTGCGGTCAACAAGGTAGGTGATACCACGATATGGGCCTGGTGGGAGGCGTTTAAAGCTTCCCTACGGGCTGCAATTACTAGCTATGGGATCCGGGAGCGTAAAAAGAATAAAGCCCACTTATTGGCTCTTGAATATCAGATCAAAGCGGGAGAAAGATTGTGGACAAAACATTCTGACCCCAGTATCATCCTTAGACTCCAACGACTAAGATATCAATATAATGAGATAGTTTCCTCGGAGGTAGATCGAACGCTTTTGCAGCAGTCGGCCAGGTTTCACATCGAGCGAAATAGAGCGAGTACAACCCTGGCCATGACACTGAGAGGGAAGCATGAAAAGAAAAGAATTGTGTCTATTCTGGATGATAACTCTGTGCAGCAAACAGCGAGCGAGCGCATTTTAGATGAGTTTTCTAAGTATTACGAGAAACTATACTTTTCTGATATTAACCCTGATTTGAACGCTTTTACAACTTTTGTGGAAGATCTTACGCACCCCTCCGCGTCTGCACGACAAGTGAGAGATCTGGGTATTGCACTCTCTAGCAAAGAATTGCGGGCCGTCATCAGAGGAATGCCCAGGGGCAAGGCCACTGGTCCTGATGGCATCCCAGCCGAATTTTACCAGATTTTTTGTGAGGATTTGCTCCCATATCTCCTGATTTACTACTCAGAGTTACTAAGGGAGCAAGGCATTACTGGGAATTTTTCAGAAGCTACTATTGTGGTTTTGGAGAAACCCGGTAAGGACCCTGAGCGTGTGGCGAATTACCGTCCGATTTCCCTACTAAACTCAGACTATAAGATCTATGCCAGTGCTCTGGCACAGAGGCTCTCTAAGGTGATTGGAGATCTCATCCATCCGGATCAATGTGGCTTTGTCCCAGGGAGGGCTACGTCAGACAATGCCCGATTATTGTGTAACCTTTTGGAGAGTGCCTCCTCTTGCTCGGAGCCTTATATTGGCCTCTCACTCGACGCGGAGAAAGCGTTTGATAGGCTGGAATGGGCCTTTCTTTTTCAGGTGTTGCGGTGGTTCGGCCTAGGGCCCGAGTTCATCCAGATGGTTAAAGTCTTATACGCGAATACCAGCGCTCGCATCTACGCCAATGGTATTCTATCCAAATCGTTCTCACTCTTCCGTGGCACGAGACAGGGTTGCCCCCTCTCTCCTCTTCTGTTTAATCTAGCTTTAGAGCCACTGGCGATAGCTATCAGGCAGCATCGGCATATTGCTGGCTTTAGAGTGGGGGACTTACAGGTGAAGCTTTCCGCCTACGCTGACGATCTTATGCTTTTCACGCAACCGGTCGAGGTCCCTGCCATCTTATCGGTCATCGAGAGCTACTCTGCAATCTCTGGGTACAAAATTAACTGGTCTAAATCTGTAGCCTTTCCACTAAATAATGTCTCTAACTCGAGCTTAATGGCGGAGTTTCCTTTCCGGTGGACATCCGACCAAATTACTTATCTGGGCACACAATATTGTGCCTCTCGCGAAGACACCATCTCTTCAAACTTGACAGCCCTCCTTCTGTTGATTCGCAAACGATCCCTTTCTTGGTCTCTCTTAAACCTTTCATGGTGGGGCAGGTTGGAGACTATCAAAATGACGCTCACACCAAAAATAAATTACGTGTTGGGCATGTTACCCTTCCCCCTTCCTTGTAGTGCTTATGGGGAACTTGAGCGTTCATTATTGGCTTTTCTGTGGAATGGGAAACGCCCAAGAATAGCTATTAAGAAGCTTAAGGCGTCTAAAGCAGAGGGGGGCGTCTTATTTCCAGACTTTCAAAGATACCATCAAGCCCTTTTACTGAAGCAAGGGGCACTGTGGCTAGAGCCTGAGGGATCAGTGCACAGACCTACTTGGTTGGCTGTAGAGGAGCGTCTGGCGGCCCCTTACCCCCTGCGGTTCTTATTGGGTGCGCAACTTCCCAGAGATTCTTTATCAGGGGGGGTCATTTCGGCCACTCAGGAGGCTTTTTTGCAGCTTCTCCGGCTTAAGGGCGCCCAAGAGGTCTTTTCCATGTCTACCCCCCTGTGGTGGAATCCCTCCTTCAGAATCCGGAACCAGATGTTCGCTTGGCACAGGTGGATGCGCTGCGGCATTTGGGTCCTGGGGCAGTTGTCCGACGGTCAGAGATGGAAAGATTTCTCAACTTTACAGAGAGAGTTCTCCCTACCCCGCTCCTGTCTCTTTCAGTGGTTACAACTTAAGCATTGTCTAAAGGCCAAGGGAGTGAAGGGTGGAGATCTGTCCCCAGTTGGGTTTCCCTATTCTATAATCCGGGGGTCATCAGGCCTTAAAGGTGCTATGTCCTTCCTTTATAAATCTATTAGAGAATGTGTCCCCATAACCAACCCGGGATTAATTAAGACTTGGCAGTCGGACACGGATACCGAGATCTCTCCTGCTTCTTGGAAGTTACTATGGGGTCCAGTCTCAAGGGTGTCTCGCTCTGCAGCTCTCACTCAGTCCATGTTTTTTTTCCTGCACAGAGCTTATATTACCCCCATTAAATTATCTAAATGGGACAAGCTGTCGGCTGGCACATGCTGGTCATGTCAGCTGGAACTCGGTACTTATAAACATATGTTTTTTGATTGTCCTCTGCTCCTTGGTTACTGGCATAAGGTTTGGGCGCGGATCCAGAATGTTTTAGACTTTTCTCACCCATTTTCATACTCCGTAGTGTTGTTACGATCTGCAGAGCCCTCTCTGAATCTTTCCAAGGAACAGACGTTTTTGTTTAACTTTATGTTAGCCATTGCACTTAAACTTATCCTTACCCACTGGAAACAATTTCGCTTACTGCATTTTGATTGCTGGTGGAACTTAGTTTGCTATTATGCTAAACTGGAAAAACTGTATAGTAAATTGCATTATCCGAGTAAGGTGGAGTTAACGGTGTATAGATGGTCCCTGCTTGATCACTATTGTGCTCGTTCTTCTGTTTTTTGAGGCAGGGCATTATTGTTTATTTAAGTGGCCCCCTTGGGGAATGTTTCATTTACCTCTATTTATTTAGCTTGCTCTTTTGTTCTATTCCCCTTCTTCCTTAATTCTGTTAACCAGATAACGGTTTATTATAATGTACCTCAGAGAACCAGGGGGGGGGGGGGCCTAATTTCTTTGTTTTCTTTCTTTGTTTTTACGGGTGGGGCTTGGCTTTAGTTCTTTTTCTTTTCTTTTCTTCTTTTTTGTGTGTCTGGCTGTCAGGTATATGACTTTTTCATAGTTGTAACTTTATAAAGTTTTTGAATTTTGTTGATGTTTTGAAACTTAAATAAACGATATAAAAAAAAAACAACAAAAAAAAACACCGCTGGCTGGATACAGAAAGACTGCCGGTCACCACACAAACTCTTTGGGGTATGCTTACTAAACTGCATTAGTGCAATTCACATTAGGAGCCGCGGTAGAGACAGAAACCCCAAATAAGGACATGGGCGGTATATCGTTTCTGAGAACGCACCGAAAACACGCATTACAAGGCGCCATAAATGAACAAGTGCTACAGGGCATGTTACCGCACGTTAATCTTAAGAAGGCACGCAGGCATACAAGCAGAGCAACAGAGCTGTAGCACAATGGTTCCAACACTGACTGATGGTACAGGGGCCATGGGTTTGATTCCCCCAGTGGGCCTAATGTATAAGGCTGGCTGAGGCAGCACCCTTTACATTGAAGTAGCGATTGTTGAGGCATTTGATGTGTATTTTAATTAGTGCTGCCAGCAAACACACCCTCACGGTGGCATAACCTAAGGTGCTGCATAAGGCACCCCATAGGGCACATTATAAAGTGTACTGTCCGCCAAGGCAACCTATAATGTCCCCTATAGGACACCTTATAAGGATGTGAACAAAGCCCTGGCTGGCTGCAGGACTGCACGTCACCACACAAACTGTCTGCTGTGGGTACCAGGATAGGGGTAACCCACCCATACCCATGATGCACTGCACATGCAAATCAGCAGTCAAGGGATGGGCACAAGATTGGGTATGCACCCCCACAGCACCTCAGCCTTGTAGGGGGAACAGACCATGTGTGGCACTGCCACAGAGTAGCCACAGACAGTCACATTGTGTGGGTACAGTGCCCACCCTGAGGTTGAGGTTGGGCACCCAACACCAGGTCCACAGCACCTTTCATGGCTGAAATATGCCATGCTGCAGGTCCCCAGCAGTGTGTGATAGGTAGTTCTGTTAGACACACCTAGGATACATCTGTGTCCTGCTGTATGTCTCAGTCATGTCTAGTCCCTATGGGCGATACTGCACCCAGAATAGTGCATATCCTGTGTCGGTGCCATCGTTACCTGCTGTAGGTGAAAGGGGGGGTATATGGACCCATAGGCAGATTATATACCACCACACAACCCACCCTCTGGGGCTCAGGGTGGGAAACAGGATCATCCACCAATAAATCCACAGTCTATCTCCCTGCAATGGCAGCAGTAGAGGGGACAAACAACCCCAGTCCTGCTGGGGAACAGACAGAGTGGTACACATCCATAACGCAATAGCAGACAGACGGCAGGCCTGGACATGCTCAGCTGCCCCCCACCATTATCTGACATTCCCCAGCAGCAAGCCTCCAGCCGCTGCACCCTGCAAGGTGTTCCAGCAAGACACATACTAGCTGCAGACAGTCCACCAGCTAGTCCATAGTCCTGGAGGAGATGCATGTACCCAGAACAGGGATGTCAGCATATGCACCAAGCAGTGATTGGACCCAATAAGAAAACCCATAAATATTACATGAGAGAAATGCTGTATAGCACTATGGGGGAACCTAGCCATGCCATGGTCACTGCTCAGTCAGGGTGAGAGTGACCTCCCAGCAGGACATGCTATGTCTACCCTGTCTGTGCAGGTGGTGGCCAGGCACTACACTGTCCGAGCCATTGCCCTATGCCATGTGCAGATGCATCCAGGCCAAGCCACCCTATCCAGGCTATTTCCACAGTACCTTGCTCCTCATTATGCACATTGGCAGGCCAATACTGGCAACAGTGCTAGCAGTGTGGGCTGTGGAGGGTGTTGGCAGCCACCACACACTGGATAGACAGACACACACTCCCCACACCTATGCCAGCATTGTGCAACTATAGAGGTGTTGGGCAGCCCAGGCCAACACACCAGTCCTGGGCACAGTGCAGGCATGGCCGCAATACTGTAGGAGTCACTCCCCAGGTTGGTAAACACTGTCAGACACAAGACCTGTAGCACACTCCACAGACATCAGAAAAGTTGCTATGATGCAGTTCACTCAGAAAAGTGTACTTAACCTAGGAATTGCTATCTGCCAGTACTCATAGCAACCTTTTGATAGATGTGTACCATATTCCCCGGTTTAGGGTGGCATTACTAAGGTATGCAAGTATTGGGAGATGCACGCAGAGCCCAAAGTCCTGCCTCTTCAGGAGGCTTTGGATAATGGGGCCTGTGGGTGCGGGTGTGTCTGCCCCTGTTGGCTGCTGCTTTACGGCAGAGGTTCCCAACTCCAGTCCTGCGGTGCCAAACACTGTTCGGGTTTTCATGCTGTTCCTCATGAATATGCATGAGATACATCTGCATACCATGGGGGTGACACATAGAAATGCAGCACAGGCATATTTACCAGAGGCAGCATGGAACCGGGATGGTGTTTGACCCTCCAGGACTGCAGTTCGGAGGCTCTGCTCTAGGTAATGTGCATGTTTATGGTGTCTGTGCTCTGTAGGGTAAAATGTAGGTGTCTTGGGCATGTTTACGTCATCTGCAATAAAGGTGCTGTCTGTATTAGCACATTGTAGTAGTGGGTAAAATATGTAGCATGTTGTAGTAGTGGGTAAAATATGGGGACTGGGTTGGCAGGAATCACAGCTGGGACTTGAACCTGTGACCCTCTGCTTCTGAATACACTGGTTTTGTGCACTGCACCACCTTGTTGTCACAGAGTTAGTACATTCCTTGGTGATACCATGACTGTTTGTCAGACGGGGCCCATCTGTTGCAGTACACGGCACCCAACTACACAGGGCTAGGCCACAGTCTGCTCTGGGTTGCTGCCATTGCCCCCTCCACCACCAGTATCCCTCAGCCACCCTGCTGACATGCCCTTCTGCTGGTGGTGCTGGTGGTGCGCAGTTTCATGCCATCCAGTGTGCAGGTAGGCGGCTGCCTATGGTGCGGATTCTGGGGTAGGGGTGCCTGCATAGGTGTCCACGCTTCCCCCCAGCACCGCCTACCAATGTTCCGTGCCCTTGGGGTTAGCTGCTGGGTACTATCCCCTGTGACACTGTGGGAAACACAGTCGTGCCCATGTTGGGCCGTCAGCAGTTGCTGTCTGGTTGCTCTGCTGCTTCAGCATTCATATGGGCCACCTAGGCATCGCCCTAGTCCGCACTGTGGCCCAGCTGCACCACAGCATGTGCCACCTGCAGCCCTCTGTATCCCCTTCTCCGGCATCTGTCCAGTTGCCGTTCCGACATGCCCGCCCTGATATTGCGGGACATGTGAATGCCATACGAACCCTGTCCGATGGTGGGGAAAAACCTGAGCAGCGCTATATCACTGTGGGCTCATTCACCTTGTATGGGGGTGGAGTATAGACCCTTCCACAATTTATATCTGTTCTATGGAGCTTACTCGGGGGGGGGGGAGGGGTTGATGTTTCTCATTGCTACCACTATTGGCCAGCTTGGTTATGGTCTTTTTCCAGTTTGTTGGGGTCAGTTTCAGTGTTTATGTGCCCTTTTGTTCTGTGCACATGTATCACACTTATCACTTTTTTCAGGTTTCCCTGCCTGGGCTGTACATTGCTGACACTGAAATGGTTTCTCTCCCCTGTAATGTGCATTTAACGGCAGGTTTTCATTCGTGTTGGAATTGAGCTCTTCAGATCAGCGCATTAGTGTGAAGGGAGCCTCTCCCCGCCCACTCTCCGCCCATTGACCCCTTCTATCTGCCCTCTCTCCACCTTCTGCGTTGTTTTACCGCGCCGCGGGAGTTTACGATCGTTAACTACGGTTAACGTGTGTTATGTAATGTTAACGATCGTAAGCGCGTCATAACGTGTGTTATGATGTGCTTACGATCGTTAACGTTACATAACGCACTTTATTTAAGATTACCGCAGTTTAGTAAACATTCCCCTTTGCTGTGGTTACCAAGATAGGGTAAACCCACCCTGTACCCATGATGCACTGCACATGCAGATCAGCAGCCTACATCTGGTCAAAAGATGGGGTATGCACCGCTGTAGCACCCCGGCCTGGTAGGGGGAACTGCACGTGTGTGTTACTGGCACAGAGTAGCTACAGACAGTGACATCGTGTGGTTCCTGTGCACACCCTGAGGGTGAAGTGGGGGGCCAGCACCAGGTCTGCAGCAAATGGGATGGCTGAGGTAGGCTGTGCTGCAGGCTCCTATTCTTGCTAGTGTGTTTGGGTAGTTCCTGCAGGCACACCTAAGATACACCTGTATCATCCAGTCATTGTTTAGGCCTTGTGGACTATGATGCACCCAGAATAGTGCATATTCTGTGTGGGTGCTATGGTCACATGTTATAAGTGAAGAGTGGCGTTTGGACCCAAAAGCAGATTATGTAGCACCATCCAACCTTCTCCTGTGGGTCAGGATCTCCCACCAACAGATTCACATTTTACATCTCTGCAATAGTAGCTGTAGAGGGGAGTGAGCACCCCACAGGGAGATCAATGCATATTTGTACACATCACATAGGGCAGTAGGTCTGGAAAAGCTCAGCTGCCCCCACCCCTAACTGACATTCACCAGCAGAGGGCACGGTCAGTGTCCACCCACTGCACCCTGCAAGGTGTTCCAACCATACACATGCTAACTGCAGACAGTCCGCTAGCTAGTACTTGTCCCTGGGGGAACCATGCACACTCAAAAATGGGATGTGAATGCACACACCAAGCAGGTATGTCAGTGAGTGGGCCCCAGAAAAAGGAAACCAGAAATATCACATGAGAGAAATACTATATAGCACTATGGGATACCATAGCCATGCCGTGGTCACTGCACATTCAGGGTGAGAGTGACCTCCCAGCATGACATGCTGTGGCCACCCTGTCCGTGCAGGTGACAGCCTGGCACCACAATGTCCCAGCCATTGCCCCATGCCCTGTGCAGATGCTATCTACCCAGGCCGCCCTGTCCGGGCCATACCCACAGTACCTTGCTCCTCATTATGCACATTGGCAGGCTAACACTGGAAACAGTGCAAGCATTGTGGGATCAGTAAGGTGTAGGTAGCCACATAACACTGGATAGACATATGCACACTACCACACCTATTTCAGCATTGTGCAAATATGGAGGTGGTTGGCACCCCTGGCCGCCACATCAGTCCTGGGTGCAGTGCAGGCATTTCTATGGTACTCAATATTGTTAGGGTCACTCCCCGGGGGAGTTAAACACTGTCAGAAACAAAACATGAAACACACTCCACAGATATCAGAAAGGTTGATATGATGGATCCCTGTCAACAAATTGTGTTCAACGTAGGATTTGTTATCTGACATTATTCATAGCAACCTTTTGATATATGTGGAACGTGTTTCCACATTTAAGAAAGCATTGCTAAGGTATGCAGGTGCTGGTATTGGTAGATGCTGCTGCGCGCAGGGCCCAACAGCTTGACTCTCCATGAACCGCTGCATAGTGGGGCCTGTGGGTGTGGGTGTTTGTGCCCCTGTCGGCCGCAGAGGTTCCCACCTCCAGTCCTGATGGGCCAAACACGGTTCAGGTTTTCATGCTGTCCCTAATGAATATGCATGGATACATTTGTATACAATGGGGGCGGTGCATGTAAATGCATCTCATGCATATTTATTAGGGACATCCTGACAACCTGAATGGTGTTTGGCCCTCCAGGACTGGGGTTGGGAAACTCTGCTCTAGGCATTGAACATGTTTATGGTGTATGTGCTCTGTAGCATACAATATAGGTGTTTATGGTGTGTTACTTTTATCTGCAATAAAGATTCCGTCTTTATTACCACGGCTTAGTAAGGGTAAAATGAGGGGACATGGTCTGCAGGAGCCACAGCTTGGACTTGAACCTGTGACCTTCTGCCCCTGCGTAACCTGGTTGTGTGTACTGCACCAAGCTGTTGCCACAGAAGCAAGCTATTCCCTGGGGATAGCATTACTGTTCATCAGACAGAACTTGTCTGTTGCACTGCATGCCACCCACCTGAACAGGGCTTGGCCTTGGAGTGCTGTGGGAAGATGCCACTGCCCCCTCCACCACCAGTACTCCTCTGCCACCATGCTGACATGCCCTTATGCCGGTGGTGCTGGTGGTGCGCAGTCCCAGGCCATCCAGTGTGCCAGTAGTCAGCTGCCTATGGTGTGGTGTTTGAGGTAGGGGTGACTACATTGACATCTGCGCTCCCCCACGGCACTGCCTGTCAATATTATGTGTCCTTTAGGGTACCTGCTGGGTGATGTCCACTGGGGCACTGTGGGTTACACACTCATTGCAATGTTTGCCCTTAGTCAGTTGCGGGCTTGCTGTTTTTCTGTTTCTGAGTTCCTATGTGCCACCTAGGCATCTGCCTGGTCCACCCTGTGCCCCAGCTGCCCCACTGCATGTCCCGTCTTCAGCCCCATATACCCCATTTGCAGCCTCACCGTTTGTGCCCACTCGTACTTGGCCACTATGCTGCTGCTGCTGCACATGTATCACTACTATCACTTTTATTGGTTTCCCTGCCTTTGCTGTACATTGCTAACTGAAATGGTTTTTCTCTCCTGCAATTGTGTGCTAACGCCAGGTTTTCAGTTGCGTTAGGATTCAGCCCTTAATTTCTCCACGTTAGTGTGAAAGGGGCCTATCTCCACCCACTCCCCGCCCATTGACCCCTTCTCTCTGCCCTCTCTCCACCCTTTTCTGGCCTTAACGCAGCCAGGAACGTTAAGGCACGTTATGTGCCATTGAGGCGCCTTAACGTTACAGAATGTAACGTTAAGGCACCTTAACATTACATACTGTGCCTTAACGTTGCCGCTGCTATGTTACCACAGTTTAGTAAACATGCCCCTTAGTTCTCATTCTGATGCTTACATAGTCCAGGTCTACGTCAGACTGCTTTGTAGTACACAGTGCTCTTCTGGTCCTCTTCTTCACCTTCCTAAGCAGTTTCCCACTATGCTATTCTTAAAGTAACTCAAAGAATCAAAACCTTAATGGAATATTACAACTAGGGTTTGCATCAAATTTTGTTTGTTGAAATTCCTTCAGACTATGTCCTTATTTTTATAGCAGCTTTCTCCCTATCTCTAGCACTGTCCCTATCTAGTTTAAATAAAAAAGCTAACTGTTGTACTCTATTTAAACAGCAGACCAAAGAATTCTTGTAGTCAGGCATGCACTCACTCTTTCTCTCTCAAATAGTATTCTGTTGTCCAAGGTGACACTACTACTACTATTATTGCTAATATTAATCATTTGTATAGTGCTACAAGGCATACATGGTGTTGTACGGACATATATAAAAGACAGTTCCTGCTCATCAGAGCTTATATTCTCATCAAGACAGACAGTACAATAGATGAGAAAAAGGGTACAGAAGGGAAGATTAATGAGACAGAAGGAAAACAAAGGATTAAGATCCAAAAGTGGCCTGAAAGCCTTTAGTATGGATTTGAAAAGGGGGAGAGATGAAACCTGACATAAAGATACAGGTAGTTTGTTCCAGTCATAAAAACAGCAAGGTGAAAGGATAAAAGTCTGGAATTAACTGCTGAAGAGAAGGGCATAGAGCGAATCAAGCCAGAGGAAGAGCGGAGTTCAAGAGGAGGTGTGTAGGAAGAGAGAAGAGAAGAAAGGTAATGAGGAACAATAGAACGAATGCACTTGTAGGTCAGAAGGAGAAGTTTGTATTGGATATGGATATGAAGGGAAGCCAATGAAGGGATTTGAGAAGAGGGGTTATATGAGTTTATTGGGGCTGCTGGAAGATTAGCCGCACAGAGGAGTTTTGAATAAACTGAAGGGGAGAAAGATGACTCAGAGGGAGACCAGCGAGGAGAAAATTGCAATAGTTGAGGTAAGAAGTGACTAAAGAGTGGCTAAGTGTTTTAGTAGAGTGTTCAGAAAGGAAGGGCAAATTTTGTTAATGTTGTAGAAAACAAAACAACAGATTTCTGCTGTTGGATATGTGTGGAGAAGGAGAGGAGAAGCCGAAGATGGCTCCATGGTTGCAGGCTGAGGAACCTGGAAGCATTAAAGTTTTATCAACAGAGATAGAGAAGCAAAGAAGGAGGGAATAGGGTTTAGGGGGAAAATAAGAAGTTCAGTTTAGTTAATGTTGAATTTCAAATGGCGGTGATGTCAGATAGGCAGGCTGATATACGGTTTTGGAGTATAAGAGAAATATTAGGTGTAGATAGATAGATAGATCTGCAAGTCATCAGCACAACAATGATATTGAAAGCCATGGGAGGAAATGAGAGCACAAAGAGACTGGGTATAGAGAGAGAAAAGGAGAGGGCCTATAACAGACCACTGGGGTACACCAACTGAAAGAGGGATAGCAGTAGAGGAGGAACCACTAGAACAGATGCTGAAGGAGCAATAGGAGAGATAAGAAGAGAACCAGGACAGTACAGAACCCCTAAAACCAAGTGAGGACAATGTATCAAGGTGGTAGTCAACAATGTCAAAAGCAGCAGAAAGGTCAAGAAGAATGAGGACTGAGTAAAGGCTTTGGATTTAGCCAGGAACAAGTAGCTGGAGATTTTAGCAAGGGCCGTTTCAGTAGAGTGTAAGGGACAAAAGCTGGATTGAAATGGATCAAAGAGGACTTGAGAGGAGAGAAATTCAAGACAATGGCAGAGAACTGCAAATTCAAGAATTTTAGAGATGAAGGGAAAAAGGGAGGTGGGTCAATAAATAGAAGAACAAGTAGGGTTAAGTAAAGATTTATTGAGGAGAGATGTGATCGGAGCATTCTTGAAGGCTGCAGGGAAAGTTGCAGTAGAGGATGATAGGTTGTGTGTGTGTGTGTGTGTGTGTGTGTGTGTGTGATAGAAGGGATGAGAGGAGGAGATGGAGTTAAGGAGATGGATGAGGATAGGATCAGAGGACATGTAGTAAGTTTAGAGGAGGAAAGAAAATGAGAGGTTTCTTCTTCAGAGATCTTGGAAGAAAAGGTAACAGAGATTGAGGGAAAAAGTATTTAAGAAGGGGAAGAGGAGATGAAGCAGATCTTGAGGTGAAATGGAGTGTAATCTTGTGAACTTTGTCATGGAAATAGTCAGCGAGGGTAGGCTAGCTAATGGATCAATAGCATGAAGATTCCTAAAAAGGTAGGAGGAGACTAGGTGAGATTGAGGTGGGGAGTGATGAAGAGATGAAGCTAATCAGATGATGGTCAGATAAGGGAAGAGCTGTGATATGGAAATTAGAGGGTAAACAGAGAAGAAAACCAAGGTCAAGGCAATGGCTATGCTAATGAGTGGGAGCAGAAGAGCAAAGCTGAAGGTTAAATGAGGAGCTAAGGAAAAGGAGTTTAGAAGCACAGGGTTCAGAAGGGTTATCAACATGAATGTTAAAGTCACCAAGAATAAGGGAAGGGGAAGAAGAATCAGGAAAGAAAGAAAGCCTTAAGAAAAAGTCATAGGGAAAAGTAGAGGTGGACTTGTCAGGTGCTATCCGGAAAGGTAAGAGATTAAAAAGGCGGATGGAGTGGACTTCGAAGGAGGAAAAGGAGTGAGACTGAGGTAGAGGGAGGGGTTGAAATTGGCAGGAAGGAGAAAGCAGAAACTCCACACTACCACCACTGTGGTCAGTGGCACGAGGAGTGCGTGAGAATTGGTAGCTGCCGTGAGAGAGGGCAGCAACCGAAGCAGCGTCATCAGGTTCGAGCCAGGTTTCAGTAAGAGCTAGAAGTTGAAGAGAGTTAGAAATGAAGAGATCATGGGTAAAGGGAATTTTATTAGCTATGGAATGAGCATTCCATAAGGCACAAGAAAAAGGGAGAGAGGAGGGAGAAAGGAAAAGAATATGGATGAGGTTAGAGCAGTTGAGTGAGGAGCAGGAGTGAGAGAGAAGTCTCGGGGGGCCAGGGTCAGGATTAATGTCACCAGATGAAAGAAGAAGAAAGAGGAGAAGAGTGTGAGACAGAAAGGAGATGGAATGGTGGAAATGAGGATGAGGTTGTCTAAGAGAAATGGGAGAGGGATGAATGAGAGGAAGAATAAAATAGTTTTTCTTAGAGCAGTAGTGAATCTCAGTGGCAAAACGAAACATTCAGTACTCAGCAGCCAGTGTAAAAGGGCCTCCTAGCTTTCTCAACAAGCTTAGGCCAGCTTTTGTTCTGAGCCCCTGCCTTCTCTTGTGCACGTATTAAAAACCATTCATAAATTACATTTGCTCTGCTGGGCTATTAATGAGTTTAGGCCACTTTACAAATTAATTTCCAGCAAGGTTTTCCCTCAGGAGGCAGCACACAACTACCTCAATTGCACGTAAAGCAGCACAATTGCTCATGAGCTACTTAAATTAATTTTAAAATACATTCTCCCTTTCTTGAAAATAGAGAAAATTACTTATTTTCCAATTTTTCTCAGTTTCCTAGGTCCAAATGCTCAGCCTCCCACACAAAGATCTGCTCTCAACAAAATCTCTTGATGGTCTCCACTGTAAACTGATGCATAACCAGGGAAATAGCAACAGTTCCAGGGCATCTCAATAGCATCACTGTGATGTTGTCTGGGATACACCAATAAGGCTTCACGCTTTAGTTTCTCCCTTATCTTGGGATTCTAAAGTTCTAAACAACCTGATTCAGAAGTTCTAAACAACCTGATATAGAATGTTTCTGAGTTTTAAAACTTTCCTCATAGTAAAAACAGCTATTTATTAAGTTAAAATTAATCTTCTAAATTAATCTTTTTCCCAACAAAGTTAAAAAAAATACTCCTAAAATGACTCTTCCAAATGCACAGTAATCTTTTTGACAGCTGCGTTCCTTTCTAGCACTGTAAAAAGTAAATATCACAATCATTTCAAACCATGTTTCCTATTTTCTCATCCCAGCCACTTTCTCTACATTTTGGTCACCACTGTCTCTCTCTCATTTCTCTCAGACAGCTATCTGTCATGTTTTTTTGGTTTTTTGTTTTTTTATTTTTAAAGTGCCATTTGTAACTTTTCCTCTGAATGTTGGCATTGTAAAAAGGTTTAGGCAGTCAGACAGTCACCAATATTACTGTCCTCTCAACCTTGCTCTGCCTCCTGCACTACCAGGAAAACTCTGCTATCCTTCTTCTCCAATTTTTAGAGCTTCAGTGCTTTTATATTTCAAAGGCAACTCTGATCTACTTTACTTTGAGTCACCTTACCAGTATCCTGACATGATTTGAGGCTTTTTGCCATTTATTTTTAACTTTATGTACTCAGACATGGCCCTTTTATATCTCTTGGCCTAGTGTTGTGGCACCAATCAGCTCTAACACTGCTGTCAAGCCACTGATTGTGGCTGTCAGACTCGTCCCTAATTCATGGCCTAGCGCTGCTGACAGTCCCAGCTCTCTCTCACTCATGGCCATGCTCCAGTTCCAGCCCAGCACTGCTGCAGAGTGCCGCAACTGTGGATTTTTTTCAAACAGCCTCAGTACTGCTCAAGGTCTGAATCTCCCCTTGTCATGGCTGTCAGCACTGCCTTAATCTGGATTCTTCTTAGCACGACCCCTGCCATGGCGGCAAAATCATGGCCTTGATGTTTTTAATTTTTCTGCCTCCCTCTGCCGTCCTCAAAACTGCCGTGAGGAAAATCCTGATGCTGCCCTGTTGCTGGCCCAGTTGTAATTTTATAAAAGGATGTAGCCACCTCTCCTGACTACAAAGCACTGCTACAGGTTCCAATCATGAATCCAGGGGTCCCAGGTAATAATATTCTTATTTTTCATTGCAACCGTTCATAGAAAGATCAGTGTTGGAGATGCATGTAGGGGAGGAAGTAAAGCAAAGAAGAAGGAATAGAAACAATAAATGGACTGGAAACCTGGAAACAGAGATAAAAAAGAGAGGACATCAGAGGAAATAAATGGCCTGTTATTCAACAGCACTTATTTGAATTGCAATACCTGCCATCTGGATAAGTGCCACTGACCAGGCCTATCTAGATATTTTCAGCAGCACTATCCTGATAGTAACATTAAATTAAGACTGATTGCCTTGGCACTATGGGGGCCATTTAAAAATGCTTAGAATTGATTTTGATGTCTGAAAACATGCATGTGGATGTCAAATAATGGAGACGTCTCCGGAGGGATTTTGAAAATTGGAGTTTTTAGATGTCTCCACTGCAGGGACATCTAAATTGGCAGGGCATGTGATAGACATGTGTCCAGGGTAGAACTATGGACATAGATGTCCCTGATTGATCTTAGAATCCTTGGGGATGGGGGAAGGCACTTGTGCCCTGACAAAGATGGCTGCCTTACCTCGCTGCACTGGAGGTGTACAGCAAAACTGTTTGGTGAAGGGTCCTTGGTTCAGTGGCTCAATTGCACTGAAAGTTTCAGAGACTCATGAGCCTGGCTAAGAGGTGATTTTGATGCCATGAAACGTTGGTTTGAATATGCTGGACTGGAGTTCTAATCAGGGCCTGCATGGCCACAATGGTGGGGCGTGATCATGTGGAGGAGGCCCGGCAGGGAGCAGACAGCAAGCTACAGCAGTGCTGAATGCAGGGCCTATGATTGGCGTATGGAAGAGGACAGTCTGTCTTGTCCTGAGGACTACAGGGTCACTAGCACAGTGGCTAAGCATGCAGCTTCTGTTCTGCCTGCTTGCATGTTATCGGCAGAAGATCAAGAACATACTGTGAGAGCAATCTTGTGCTAGCTGCTTGATTTGAGGAGGGGGCCATATTGCCTCTTGGAAGAGGCATGAGAGCTGCACTCTGAGAAAGTGTAGAACATTGATAATGGTACAGCTGATGATACAGTGAAGGAGCATATCAGTCTTCCAGGCCTATAGCAACAGGCTCTCAGGTCCTCCAATGGACTAAAGATTTAGGGGCATGTTTACTAAAAGCCGTACAATTGCGTGCCGCACAATAGCGCACGGAAACGCGGCACTCTAACGCTCAGAAACGCTCTTAAACGCCCCGCACAAGTGCGCTTGGGCCCCGCACAATTGCGCGCCGCACTAACGTGCCCCGCAAAAGTACCCGGCCCGCAAATGTCCGATAGAGGCGTGGAAAGGCATTCTGAGGGCGGAGGAAGGCTCCCGAGGGGCGGAGAGACGGGGTCAATGGGCGGGGAAGGGGAGGGGAGAGGCTCCCCGCACAGTATCGGTGACGAATTTGCAGGTTAAAAATAGCGCGAGTGAAACACTCACGGTAGAGGGCATTTAAAGGGAAGAGAAACCATTTCCGTCAGCAATGTACAGGGAAACCGGGGAAACCTGCAAAACGTGAGCAGTGTGATACATGTGCACAGAACAAAAGTGCAAATAAAGATAGAAAAAGACCCAAACAAACATATTAAAAATAGGAAGTCAGCTGGGGAACCCTGATATTAATGGGCAAACATAAGAAACACACCCAGGAAAGCTCCAAAAAAATGAAATGAAGTATGGAATGGGCTACGGAGCGGAGACCCTTCCAAACACCATTTCCTTTTTTCTGAGCCTTCCTGGGAGTGTTTGCTATGGTTGCCCATTCATATCACTGTTGCCCAGCTTGGATATATTTATCCCCAGTTCGTCGTGGTCGGTTGAGGGGTTTATTTGCACGTTTGTCACCAGACAAGGTGACTGAGCCCACAGTACAAATGTGCAGAGCAGGGTTTGTGACTCCTTTGGTCAGGTTTCCCACCCCCAGGGACTGCACTATCACTGTGGCCACAGTGTGGTGCAGCAGACAGAGGCAGTACCTCTAGGACCAGAGGGTCACCAGGCTCAAATCCAAGCTGGGGCTCCTGCCAACCCAGTCCCCATATTTTACCCACCACTAAACAGAGATAGTAAAGACACTCCTTTATTGCAGAGAACATAAGCATGGTTCACACACCCATTTTGTACCCAACACCGCACACACACCATAACAATGGGCATTACCGACAGCCGAGTCCCCCAAATGCAGTCCTGGAGTGCCACAACTCAATCAGGTCATATGCTTTTCCAAGATACGGACATGCCAGCATGTTGGCGGTAGGGTACAGGTGGTGGAGGGGGCAGTGGCTGCTAGCCACAGAAGACAGTGGCCGAGCCATGTGCAGGCTGGCACGTCCACTGCAACATAGGCCCTGTCAGATGTACAGTCATGGACTTCCCAGGGAATTCAGCACATCTGTGGTAACACAGTGGTGCAGTGCACACAGATAGTGTGTGCAGGAGCAAAAGGTCACAGGTTCAAAGCCCAGCTGGGGCTACTGCCAATCCTGTCCACATATTTTCCCCACAACTAAACCATGTTAGTAAGGGCAATCCTTTATTGCTGGGGATATACGCATTGGTCATACGCCTATCTTTTACACCACCAAGCACAGACACCATGACCAGGGGCATTACCTAGAGCAGAGTCTCACAAATGCAGTCCTGGAGGACCACACACCATTCAGGTTCCATGCTGCCACTCATACCAATAACCGTGCTGTATATCTATGCACCACCCCCATGGCATGTAGATGTAGCTCATGCATATTCATGAGGGACAGCAGGAAACCCCAACCAGTGTATTGCAAACCTGGACTGGATTTGGGAACCTCTGCCGTACAGCAGCAGCCAACAGGGACAGACACACCCACACCCACACCCACAGGCCCCATTGGCCAATGCCTCCTGGTGAGGCAGGACATTGGGCCCTGCGTGCATCTCCCAATACCAGCACTTGCATACCTTAGCAATGTCACCCTACACCAGGGTATATGGTACACAGCTCTCAAATGTTTGCTATGAGTACTGGCAGATAGATATCCCTACGTTACGCACAGTCTGCTCTATGAGCTCCATCATAATAATCTATCTGATGTCTGCGGTGTGTGCGTCAGGTCTGGCCCCTGACAGTGTTTACCACCCTAGGGAGGGACCCCCAATGGTATTGCATACCATACCCATGCCTGTACTGTGCCCAGGACTGGTGTGGTGGGCAAGGATTCTGAACCCCTCTATAGTAGCACAATGCTGGCATACGTGTGGGAGTGTGTGTCTGTCTATACAGTGTGTGTTGGCTGCAAACACTGTCCACAGTTTTGGCCTGATGATGTGCATAATGAGCAGCATGGTACCATGGGTATAGCTCAGACAGGGTGGGCTGGCCAGGATGCATCTGCACAGGGCATAGGGCACTGGCAGGGACATTGTAGTGGCCGTCCACCACCTCCACAGACAGGGTGACCTCTGTATGTGCTGCTGGGCTTTCACTCCACCCTGACTGTGCAGTGATGGCAGCATGGCTAGGCACCCCCATAGTGCTTCATAGCACTTTCCTCATGTGATATATATGGGTCACCTGTTGGGGCCTAGTCACTGATGTATCTGCTTGTGTGTGCTGCCATCCCAGTTGTGGGTGCATGCATTTCCAGTGGGACTAACCAGCAGACTGTTCACAGCTGGTATGTGCCCTGCTGGAGTGCCTTGCAGGGTGCAGTGGCTGATGGCTTGATGCAGGGGAATATCAGATAGTGGTGGGGTGCATCTTAGCATATCCAGGCCTACTGTCTGTCTGATATTGTGGTCTGGGTGTGTGTGGGGCTGCTTGGACTGCCCTGTAGGGTGTCTGTTCCCCAACAGGACGGGGGTTGATGGTCCACTCTACTGCCATCATTGCGGGGGGGGGGGGGGGGGTGTATAATGGGGATCTGTTGATAGGAGACCCTGCCTGTTTGCCACCCTCAGCTGGGGGGGGGGTGGTGGTACATGGCCCACCTCGGGGTCTGTGGGGTTTCCCCTGACTGAGACAGACAGAGATATCCAAGGTGTTCCTGCAGAAACTCACAGATTATGACTGTTTTGGAGCTCTGCCATGGCCTCTCTCAGCTGTGGACCTGGTCCAGGGCGCCTCATCGCACACTCAGGGTAAGCACAGTTCCCGCACAGTGTGGCTGTGTGTAGCTACTCTGTGCAAATTAAACACCCGGTCAGTACCTCCTACCAGGCCAAGGTGCTTTGTGGGTGCACACGGACACGTCCCCCTACCAGGCCGGGGAGCTGTTGGGGTGCATTCCCCATCTTGTGTTCATCTGTGGACAGCTGATTTGCATGTGCAGTGCATCATGGGTATGGGTGGCCTAACCCTATCCTGGTTCCCACAGCAGACTGTCTGTGTGGTGACATGCAGGCTCTCTGCAGCCAGCTAGGGGCTTGCTGGCAACTATATAGCTGTAGCCCAATGGTTACTTCACTGCCTGTGGAGCCAGCGGTAATGGGTTTGAGCCCACAGTGGGGTTATTTGATAGGGTTGTCCAAAGCTTTTTTTAGATTTAATGTACATATGTTGCTGCCATCAAACACACCCTCAGTGTACTGTACCCATAAGGTGCCTCTGAGGGTGCTTTATAGGGCACCCTATAGGGCACCTTATGGTTGCCGTCCATATAAGGTGCACTATACATTATCCTGTGACGCAACATATATGGTGCCCTATAGGGGACATTCAAGGGTGCCTTGGCGGACAGTGAACTTTAACATGTGCCTTATGGGCCGCCTTATGTTAACACGCTTTGTGAGTGCGTTTGCTAGTAGTGATAACTGAAATAAAAATAGCTTGCCCCCTACAGCACTCATCCCCATAATACACACTGCCTCAGTGAGCCTTCTTCATTGGGCACTGTGGGGGATTGAACCCCTGATCTCTGCACCATTGGTCAGTGTCTTAACCATTGCGCTGTGGCTCTGTTCCTATGCTTGGGCATCTGCGCACCGCCTTATGCCGCCCAAACCTAACAGTGCACCGCCTTATGCCGCCTGAGATTAACAGTGCACCGCCTTATGCCGCCCAAAATTAACAGTGCACCGCCTTATGCCGCCCAAAATTAATATGCCTCCTAAAGCACTTTTACCCATTACAGTTAATGCCTCAGCCAGCCCTTTTTGTTGTGCACAATGGGGAATTGAACCCATGGCAGCTGCACCCACAGTCAGTGTTTTAACCATTGTACTATGGCTCTGCTCCTTTGTATGTGCACATCAGGCGCCACTTAGCCTTCCCACGCACTATTGTGCCCCGCGCAAATGTGCGATCTCTTACTCCCGTTTTTTTTCTTTTCTCTGCCTGAACCGCCCACTCCTTATATGGCACAGGCACACTACCACGGCCCCGCACATTAGGAATGTTTAGTAAACAGACCCCTTAGTTCACTTGGCCCGTTTCTTTTGCGTGACTGCAGAGCTGGATTTTAGAGCTTCCTCCTATTTATTACATGTACTGGAAGTTGCGATTTTTTTCTGAGGACTGGGCTGACTAGCAGGTAAATCATCTCATATCCAGAGAACTATTAAGTGTGCCAAGGTGAGGCATGGGGCACTGACTGGGATTCAAGGGGTCCTTAACCAATTGCCCAAGAGTCTATTTCAGGTGATCTTTTCAGATATGTTAGGGAGAGGAGGACGTGAAAAAGTGGTATTCTCAGACTCAAGAGGAAGGGGAGGAATATATAGAGGCTGATGAGGATAAAGCAAAATTGCTTAACAAATATTTTTTTCTGTGTTCGCAGATGAAGGACCAGGAGCAGGACCCCAGAAAACACCCACAAATAGCATCAGAAGTAAAGGGGATCTGTAGTAATTTTCAGAAGACTGTGTTCACGAGGAACTAGCTAAACTAAGGGGTATGTTTACTAAACAGCAGCAAGGGAGCATGCTTTTCCGAGTGGTAACGGCAGCGAAAAGGGGTTTTTATGCAAAAAAGGCTCTGAGCGTGTAGGAGGTGTACTGGCGTTAAAGACGCTATGGGCTATTTAACATGCGGTAACAGGGCATTGGATGTTAAGGCGTCAAGCAGGCACCTTAATGTCTGAAAACAACTATAACCCTAATGCTAGATAAAGGAGCAGCAAGGGAAGACAATCCAAAGGTGATGGATGGAAGGACAGGTGGGAGATGATGGATCGGCCAGGCCAGTGGGCACCCTATGTGGCAGCCAGTAAAGTGGTTGAGAATGTGGGAGGCTGGTATATGGATGCGCAGGGGATGTTAATGTAATATGGCACATTGTCAGTGTGTGGCATAGGATGTGGAACACGTGTCCCCCAGTGGAGTCAGAAATGGCAGGATGTGTGCAGTGACAGGAGGACGGAGTAGGATTGGTGATGTGTAGATCATGCACAGGAGAGGTGAGAAAGAGTACCAGTGTAGGCCATGGTATAGCTGTCTGCTCGAAAAGACAGGATTCACCAGTCGACAGAGGTGGATGGATGGTCTGAAGGATGGATGATGGCAGAGGAGAGGGTGGAATGGGCTGGTAGCACTGATATGTTGTAGGTGCCATCCCCAATATATCTGTACTGTGCATAGGGTTGCCAACCGGCCGGTTTTCAGCCGGCCTGGCAGGTTTTTCCATGGCCAGGCCGGCTGCCGGCGCAGAGGTAGAACCGGCCCTTGAAAAGCCATTTTTTTGCTCTGGCCGCAAGATCGGAAGCAGCCAGAGCAAAAAAACGGCTTTTCTTCCGATCCGAAGAAGTCCGCGGAGTTTAAAAAAAAAAACAGCCCGCACACCAGAAGACTTCAGAGGGAGCCGGGGAAGCCCGCGCGAGGCCCCGGCTCCCTCTGTACAACTGCCAGCGTGAAGATCCTTTTCCTTCACGCTGGCGGCTGTTTCTGTGAAGCCGCGATTGCTGGGAAAGGTTAAAGGCAATGCCCTTTAACCTTTCCTAGCATTTGCGGCTTCACAGAAACAACTGCCAGCGTGAAGGAAAAGGATCTTCACGCTGGAAGTTGTACAGAGGGAGCCGGGGCCTCGCGCGTGCTTCTCCGGCTCCCTCTGAAGCCCCTCAGACAGCTGCGGTGCTGGTCGGGGGGGGGGGGAGAGGCCAAGGACTGCAAGGGCTGTGATGGGTGGGGGGGGGGGGGGCTAGGACTACAAATGGGCGGGGGGGGGAGACCTGGACGGGAAAAGGGCTATGGGGGGGGGGGAACTTGAACTGGAAAAGGGCTATGGGGGGGGGGGGACTTGGACTGGAAATGTTGCTGTGATGGGTGGGGGGGACATGGACTGGAAAAGGGGCTATGAGGGGGGAACTTGGACTGGAAAAGGGCTATGGGGGGGACTTGGACTGGAAATGTTGCTGTGATGGGGGGGGGGGGACCTGGACTGGAAATGGGCTGTGAGGAGGGGAACTTGGACTGGAAAAGGGCTATGGGGGGGGGGACTTGGACTGGAAATGTTGTTGTGATGGGGGGGGGGGGACCTGGACTGGAAATGGGCTATGGTGGAGGGAGGGGGAACTTGGACTGGAAATAGGCTGTGATTAGGGGGGTTAGGACTGCAAATGGGCTGTGATGGTACAGGGGGACTAGGACTGCAAATGGGCTGTGATGGTGGGGGGGGCCTAGTACTGGAAATAGCCTGTGATGGGGGGGGGGGGCTAGGGCTAGAAAGAGGCTGTGATGGGGGACTTGGACTGGAAATGGGCTGTGATTGGGGGGGGGGTGCTAGGACTGGAAATGGCCTGTGATGTGAGGGCTAGCAAGGGAAATGGGCTGATGAAGAGCTGGAATAGGACTGGAAATGGGCTGATGGGGGCTACAATAGGACTGGAAATGGGCTGATGTGGGGCATGGGAGAATGGGACTAGAAGGGAGTGGATGCTGGGTGGGTCTAGAACTATAAGGGAACTGATTTTGGGGGAGGACTAGAATGGATGGGGAATGAGAATGGAAGGGGAAAAGATATTTTGTGTGGAAGAAAAGTCTATGATGGGCCGGGTATTGGGAGAGTAAGAGGGGCTTGAGAATGGAAGGGTGAAATTTAAATGGATGATAAAGGAATAAGGAAAGAATTGGGGGAAAGAGCAAAAGGGAAACAATCAGTATGTTAAAACAGAAATAGAGAGAGAATGGAAAACATCTAAAAGAGAAGAAAGGACAAATGGATAGCTCGCAGAAGACACAAAGAAACCAGAAGAAAGTGACTGGAGCAATTGCAACTGAAATATAAAATGCCCAAACAGAAGGTAGAAAAATACTTTTTATTTTGAATTTATTAACTGAAATATGTCTGGTCTGGGAAGTGTGTATTGCTAACATCTTTGCGTTTTTGTTTAGTGCAAGAGGAAATTACTTTATAGTTTTATTTCTCCAGTGTTGTACATTTCATGTTTGGCTTTTGGGGTTCCCAGTTTAATTATTATCTGACCAAGGAAGTTAGCCTACACGTATCCTCGGTAATTTTTGTGGGTGGGGCTGGGGACAGGGGGCGGGGCCGGGGTGGGACTAGGGGCGGAGAATGGGTGGAGCATGGCGAGCCACAGGTGTCGGGTTTTTCTCGGTGAAAAAGTTGGAAACCCTAACTGTGCATGAAAATGTGTGGCAATGCTACCTGGAAGGCCTGATACCAGACATGTAGGACTTATACTTGTCCTAGCCACACAGTCAGCAGACAACACCTCAGACAAATGTGCTGATAACAACTGCACAGGTGTTATCCATACCAGGCACATGGGGTATGTATGGACATGAGCTGAGATCTGCAGCTGGATATCCAAGAGATAGGATGTGTCTGCATGTACTGCAGAGATGTGAGGGAGCCAAAGCTGTACAGTAATAGACATGATGTCAGACATGACTCATGTTGCCCAATTATGTTACAGCTGTGTGTATTTAACTGCCTGTTAGTATCCCGCTGTAGCAGTGCAGTAACATTGGGATACATCTTACCATCGCTTGGGAATGTCTGATGTTAAACAGGGATTGTATGGACCTGCAGTCAGCTGAGCCATTGTTGGGTTAAGGGATCTGCTCAAGGTCACAAGGAGGTGTTGTAGGTCCATGAAGGTTGTGGCAGACGTACAATGAAACAGTAATACATTCTGAAATGTTACATAAGAAGTGATAGTGGGCCTGAAAATGTGGTATCATAGCCACCAAGCAATGACCATCACGCCACGCCTCCAAGCGAGGGCCTGACATCTGCAGGGTGAACATATCTGAACTGGAGCATTTGACACCCGTTAAAGTGACTTTTTTGTGGCGTTAAGAGTGCCAGGGTGCCAATTACAGGCGTTAATGGCACACTGGCTCCCTTAACTCTGTTTAGTAATCATACCTCTAAAAGTAGAAAAAATGAAAGGGCCAGAAGGGATACATATGAGAATACTGAAGGAACTTGGGGACATTCTAGCGGCTCCACTGACTGACCTTTTCAATGTTTCTTTAGAGTTGGAAGTGGTCCCATATGACTGGGGAAAGGTACATGTGGTCCCTTTACAGAAAAGTGAAAGTAAAGATGAGGTTGAGAACTACAGGCCAGTTTGTCTGACCTCCGTGGTGGGTAAAAATGGAAATGCTGCTAAAAGAGGATAATGAGGTTTCTAGAGTTCAATAGATTGCAGGATCTGAGACAGCATGGGTTTATCAGAGACAGGTCTTGTCAGACAAATCTGATTGATTTCTTTGACTGGATGACCAGGGAGTTGGACCAAAGGAGAGCCTTGGATGTGGTGTACTTAGATTTCAGTAAAGCCTTTGACACTCTTCCGCACAGGTGATTTATAAATAAATTGAGTACCCTAGGGATGGGCCATAAAGTGACTGACAGGGTTAGAAATTGGTTGAGACTGTGGCGACAAATTGTACACATAAATGGAGCTCACTCTTAGGAGAATGAGGTTGCCAGTGGTGTGCCCAGGGATATGTCCTTGGTCCGATTCTTTTTAACATCTTTGTTAGTGATATTGTAGAAGGACTGTTGGGTAAGACTTGCCTCTTTGTGGATGATGACAAAATTTACAATAGAGTAGACAACCAGGAAGAAGTAGATAAAATGAGGAGTGATCAAGATAAAATTGAAGAATGGTCAAGAATTTGGCAGCTGAGATTTAATACTAAAAAACGTAGGGTCATGCATTTGGGCTGCAAAAATCCAAGGGAGTGATATGGTTTATGGGGTGAAATACTTCTGTCAAAATGACAGAAGAGAGGGACCTGGGTGTGATTGTTCCTGATGATCTTAAAGTGGTTAAACAAGCAGAAAAGGCAACAGCAAAAGCCAGAAGGATGCTTGGGATGCATAGGGAGAGGAATGACCAGCAGAAACAAGGAGGTGATAGTGCCTCTGTATAAGTCTTTCATGTGACCTCATTTGGAATATTGTGTGCAATTCTGGAGACCACACCTTCAAAAGTATTTAAACAGGATTGATTTGGTGCAGAAGATGGCTACTAAAATGGTTAGTGGTCTTCGTTATAAACCATATGGGAAAAGACTTAAAGATTTTAATATGTATATGTTAGAGGAAAGGTGGGATAGAGGAGATATGATAGAGATATTTAAATACTTCCATGGCATAAATCTACAGGAGGAGAGCCTCTTTCGATTGAAAGTAAACTCTGCAATGAGGGGGCATAGGATGAGGGTGAAAAGAGTAATATGCAGGAAAATTTCTTTATGGAAAGAGTGGTAGATGCGTAGGACAGTCTCCCAATGGAGGTTGTAGAGATGAGGACAGTATCTGAATTCAAGAAAGCATAGAACAAACACAGAAGATCTCTAAAGGAAAATAAAGACTATAATAGTTGATATGGAAAGCAGACTAGATAGGCCATATAGTCCTTTTTTTCTGCTGTCATGTTTCTATGTTTATATCTTGTGATGGAAGTGAAGGCAAGCTATGCTTAAGCCCTTGCCAAATTTAGTAGAACAGCCAAATATATGGTGCCTATCACCAAAGCCTCCATGTCCCTATGAAAGTCTCATGGCCAGAGAAATAGGCTATGTTGGGAGCTCCAGTTACCAAGGCTAACTTCCTGGAACTATTACAAGAGTTGAAAATTCTAAGGGGTGACCTCTCCCAGGTGGCTGGAGAGATTCAACAAGAAATTAAATTCCTAAAAGGGAAAGTGACACAGAATGAAATAAACATCAGGGAGCAACTAGAAGCCACGGTGGTATTCCAATCCAAACTCAGAAAGATGAAAAATCTAACTATGGAAATGGGGGAACAACTTGACAATCTGAAGTACAGATAGAGGAGAAGCAACATCAGCATTTTTGGGTGGCCAGAACTCCTTGAAGGTGCTGAGGATGTCATGAAGATGGTGCAGGATTTCTTTGCCTTTTGTGTCCTTGGCAGTAAGTCTAAAGTTTGAATTGACAGAGCAAACAGAGGGATGTGGAGTCATCTCAAGAAGCATGATTTGCCTAGGCCAATAGTAGCTTGCTTCCACTACTTTTAGGACAGGTAATGTCTGTTACAAGTGAGGAGGAAGATGGTGATAGAGTTCATCAATATCATCTGCAGATTTATCTAGACTTGTGCCTATACACTTTGGAGAAGCGCTGTAATTTTCACCTGTTGACACAGCTGCTATTGAATAGTGGAATTAAGTACAGATGGGGATTTCTATTCACACTTTTTTTGAGTGGGAAAACAAATCCTATCATGTCTTGGAGCTGGGAGAATGCTTGGAATTTGCAGAAGAACTCTTTGATTCTCCTAATAGCAAGAAAGCAGTTTCAGAGAATCAACAGAATCCAAAATGGAAAGCCTCTACCCTTAAGTGGAGGAAGGCATGGGGAAGTTGCTGAGAGCTCTAGACTTTGGGCAAAGTTCCAGTGGATAAGGACATGGACACTTCAAGACCAATGTGATGGGATAAGAACATAAGAACATAAGATATGCCATACTGGGTCAGACCAAGGTCCATCAAGCCCAGTATCCTGTTTCCAACAGTGGCCAATCTAGGTCATACGTACCTAGCAGTTTCCCCAGAAGACACAGGTTCCACAATGCTTGTACTGGGTCAAGCACTGATATCCTGGGTCCCTTCTTAATAATGGTTTATGGACCTTTCCTCCAGGAACTTGTCGAAACCTTTTTTAAACCCAGCTACACTAACAGCCTTTACTACATCCTCTGGTAACAAATTCCAGAGTTTGATTATATGTTGAGTGAAAAAATATTTTCTCTTATTAGTCTTAAATAGTTTACCCTGTAGCTTCATTGCATGCATATGAGGAGGCAGACAACTTGCGTGGACAGTGCAGTCTGAATCTAGGAAGTCCATTTGAATATGGACTGGAAGCGATAAATAGAGCAGGACTGTGGGGAACGGTTTTGGTTTTTGCCAGTTGATCAATTATGTGGGAGAAGCCGGTTTGGAGAGTAACACTGTTTGCTCTTCTTTCTTTCTGTCTGCCACAATAATGAAAAGTAACAAACACAGACTGACAATACCTCATCATAACACGTAAGATTTACTGTTGTACAGTTGAGCATGTTTTACTTCACATGTACAAATGTGTTGGTTGTGGAGGCTCTGTTTGTTTGGTGGACAGATTGTTCCACTGAGGGATGGGGAGTTTAGGGAATTTCTGCTGAGATTGCTAAGATATTGGAGGGTTGAGGGTGGAGGAAGGGAGCAGGATAATGGCTAGAGGGGTTGTGGAAAGTTGGGAAGAGAGGAGTCCCTTGAGAATGCGGCCCTATTTGTTATTGACTGGTGGTGGTGATGCCAAGATGATGTGGGGGGGGGGGGGGAAGAGGGGTAAAACGACTAGTCATCTGGATTGTGCAGGGACTGAACTGCCCAATAAAGCAAGAGTACTAAATCAGCTAATGAAAACCCATACAGATTTTTTTTTTTTTTTTTGCAGGAGATCCATCTCTCAGCTATGGAACACATGAACCTGATTGGGAAAGGGATGCCCTACACATCGGAGAGGAGTCATTATTCACTTAGCAAACAGCTATAGGTTTTGAGTAGAGAAACAAATTGTGGATAAGCAGGGTAGGTATTTTATTTTGATTGGGGTGCTGGGGGAAGCTAGGGTCATCCTGGCTAATGTTTATGCACCTAATTCCCAGGGTGATTTTACAACTGTTCTCATGATGTTGGATTGTTCTCTAAGCTTGACAATTTGATTATGGCTGTTTCATCACCATTCCAAGGGATATCATGACTGCGAGGTTCCAGATGGTAATGTGCTTGTATGCTTGTGTTTGTACTTATATAGGGGTTGGTAGTTATTCAGTTGTTTAGCTTGCAGGGTTGGATTGGTTGGTTCCCCTGAAGGTTGCTGTGGGTGATGCTGTTCCTGGGCCTTGTTGGTGGAGACTCAGCTCTTTGGTCTGTAGGGATTGATTGATTGGTTTCCCTGAGGGTTGTTGGGGTGTGGTTGCTGTTCCCGGGCATTGATGATGGTGCCTCAGCTCTTTGGTACACAGGAATTGGTAGATCGGGTCTATGTCAATAGGTGTATTTATCTTTTTTGTGGTGGAAAACCAGGCTTCCAGAAATTCTCCTTCTCTTTTTGTTTGTGCTCATGCTATGATTTCAGTTGCGTTCCAGATGAATTTGCATAATTCCATGTCTTTATGGATTGAGATCAGGGAGAGTGGGTCATGTCTTTTGCTGGCTACTTGATGTTCATGTAGTCTGGTGGATAGTTTTCTTCCTGTTTGGCCAATATAGTTCTTCTAAAGGTCATCATATTGAATTCTGTATTTGATGTTTGTCCTTTGATCTATCTCTGGTTGTCCTTTCAGTTTTGACAGGATTCTTCTGAAGGTCATGGTTGGTTTGTGGGCTATTGTAATTCTGTGGTTTCTTAGTAATCTTGCGGTCATTTTGGAGGTGTTCTGGATGTAAGGGAGGGTGAATCATTAGGGTGCATCTTCGGTCTGGAAGTTGGGGCTCAGGAAAGGCAACCACACCCCAGCAACCCTCAGGGAAGCCAACCAATCAACCCCTGCAAACCAAAGAGCTGAGTCACCACCAACCCCAATTTAAGTACAAACACAATCATTCAAGCACATTACCATTTGGAATCCTGCACTGATGATGTCCCCTTCAATGGTGACAAAACATCTGCAATCAAACTTTATCATTTCAGTCAAAGTGGTTTACATTGTAGCTTAAACTTGGTCATGTACATTAAACAGGGGCTTTATTAACTTGGAGTTTTTTGAAGCAATGGAGGGTTAAGTGACTCGTCCAAGGCCACAAGGAGTGCTAGTGGAGACTGAACCTTTGTCTCCTAGTTCCCCAACCAGTGCTCTAACCATGAGGCTACTCCTACACTCTGTTAATCAAAACTGGGCTGTGGGTCTACTGTAAATGGCCCCAATCCACTGACAAATTTAAATATCTCTATCATATCTCTCCTCTCCCATCTTTCTTTCAAAGGATATATTATTTTTATTTAGTTAATAATATTTCTAACATCAACATACATAAAATCACAAAATCAATAAACATCAGTATAAAAATCACAAAAATTGGAAAAAAATCAAAATACATTTAAAAATGGATAATATAGGGGAGGTCACGTGATGCGTGAGTGAGCGCGGACGCTTCCCGCTCGCTCTGGAACGGCCACAGCTAATAATCTGCTAAATACCTGCTTTAATTTCCTCAGATTCCCCTCCAGCCCCTATCAGTGCCTACGGGATTGTGGGCTGCCTACGGTGGGCTATAGGGCAGACTTGCAATGCCGCTCGCGCCGAAGAGAGAGCGGGAGAAACTTACTAAGGCTGGGCCTTCCGCGTCGGCGTTGCAGCAGCCGTCCTCGCCGGGTGGAGACAGCACGGATTCGGCCCCGGCGGAGTTGGAAAAGGAAGTAGTTAAGCTGCTCGACCCGAAATTTGACCTCGTATTGAAAAAGCTTGACGGCATGGAGGAATCCCTGACAGACTTCGGCAAACGGGTGGACGAGCTGGAGCATCGGGTTGCCAGCATAGAGGAGGAGGAGGGAAGTCGCGAGAGAGAACTGGCTAAGCACAAGCAGCTACTGCAAGAAATACAACTAAAACTGGACGACCTGGAAAACCGTTCGAGGCGCAATAATTTGCGGCTTATTGGCATCGGAGAGGAAAAAGCGGACCGGGACCTGCTACCCTTTTTAGAGACCTGGCTGCCCGAGGCCTTAGGGCTGGATGACCTGCGGGGACGCTTCAAAATTGAGCGAGCGCACCGCCTGGGGGCACACCGTGAAGGGGGAGAACGGCCCAGAGCGGTGATTTTGAGAGTTCTCAACTTTCAGCACAAGTCCGTGATCTTACAAGCTTACCGGAAAGCTCCTGCACTGATGCTTGACAATCGGAAAATACTCATGTTCCAAGACTACTCCGCACTGGTAGCAGCAAAGAGGAGAGAGTTCGCGCCTATATGTGCCGAGTTGTTCCAGCGGAAGGCCCGTTTCACCCTGGCCTTCCCGGCCACGCTGCGCGTCACCATACAGGGGAAGACCCACACTTTTGAGCAGGCGGGTCTAGCGAAGCAGTTTGTGGCACAACTACCTGTTCCATGAGTGAAGAGTAGGCTACTCTGGACCTTTTTTCTGGCGAGGACTGCGATGGTGGATATGCCGGAGATTGGACTGTGGGGTCTGCCCTTGGCCACCCTTGGACATGCTACTCCTGCTGAGAGCCCTGGTCCATATCTGGGCCGGCGGGGGCCTGGTGGTGGCCCGTGGTTTTCCCTTTTGCTCATGTTCCAGTTTGGACTGAATGTTTATTGTCTTTTGTCTCTTCCTTCTTTCTTACTTTAGTTGCTTAATGCTTCAATAGGATATGCAAGTTGAGTTACCGAATGGTTGGGGGGGATGGGGGGGGCTTGCTGCAGCTGTGGCCGCCCCACTGCATTGCTTTGACCTAGGCCTCAGTATCTGGAACTGAGGGTTATGATTAGAGTGGTTTTAAGAGGGTATGGGGAACCAGAACTCTCAGGGAGTGGGGGGGAGGGGAAGGGGCAGAAGGGGGGGGGGAGAGGGGGGGGAGAGGGGGAGGGAAGGGGGGTGGGGGGGGGCCAGGGAAGACCAGGGATGGTGGAGTTGTCACTGGAGAGTATCTCCCGACAGGGAGGGCAAGTATATAGAGAGGGGACCCCCAGAATACGGGGCGGTTTTGAATGGCTGTGGGGTGGAGGCTGGGCTGCCCTGCACTACAAGAGTCATGTTTTATCTACAGGCTTTGGGAGTCGGAATGCAGCAGCGCCCCCCATGACCTGAAATTGGTGTCCTGGAATGTTGGGGGGATTACAACACCGGTGAAACACACTAAAATTCTGCAGGCCTTAAAGAGAGGGAAGGCTCAGGTAGCCCTACTGCAGGAGACGCACTTAACTGCCATTGAGCATGCTAAACTGCGCTGTGATTGGGTGGGAACGGTTCTGTCCGCTTCCTCCAACATGAGACGTAAAGGGGTAGCCATTCTGGTCCATAAGAACCTACCTTGTGAGGTGTTAACGGTAGAGGAGGACCCCGGGGGCAGGTATCTGTTCGTGCACGTTAAGATTCAGGGTGAGGAACTATTCCTTGGGAATGTATATGCCCCTAACACTTATGATCATGAGTTTTTTAAATCTATCTTGGCTAAGATTTTGGGGTCCCCGAAGGTACCGGTCATTCTTGCAGGCGATTATAATTGCCCATATGACCCCCTCTTAGATCGCTCTCACCCTCATCCTGGGAGGGCTGGAATTCCAGGGGGGTGGGCTACCTCTATGAATTGGGGGAACTGGTTGATGTCTGGAGGGTACTCCACCAAGGGAGCAGAGACTACACACATCTGTCGCGCGCTCATCAAACGTGGTCGCGAATTGATTATATTCTGGTATCAAAACCCTGGTTTGGGAAAGTGCTTGAGGAGGAGATAGGGCCTATTCTTGTTTCTGATCATGCTATGGTCAGCATGGTCTGGCGGAGTGAGCGGGCGGGTCATGGTAAATGGCTCTTCCCTAATTCCGTAATTATGTGACCAGACACTGAGCTGAATATGTGGAATTTAATGAGGGGACGGCCAGCTCTGTGGCATCCTTTTGGGAGGCTGGGAAGGCAGTGCTTCGCGGGTATATCATAGCTTATGTGAGTGCGGAATGCAAGAGGGTCAATGAAGAGGTGCTCCGACTGACAAGGGACCTCCGCAGGGCTAAGGACATGGCCTTAAGGCACTCTGCTGGAGTTCAAGGCTACATCGAGACTCAAAAGAGGCTGAACGACTTGTTGCAGGAGCGAGCGATTCAGTCTCAGCAATACTATCGTCATCAGTTCTTCCGACATGGCGATAGATCGGGGAAGCTGTTGGCGAGGTTGGTGAGGGAGAGGGCAGGCCCCCGCGGGGTCACGGTGATCCGGGATGAGGTAGGAAAGCGTTCCACGCGACCCGAGGAGATAGTCTGCGTCTTCCGTTCCTTCTACGAGAAGCTCTATATGTCGGAGGAGGGCGATGCGTCTCTAATGGATGAATTCCTGGAGCGAGCCTCGCTCCCGCAGCTCTTGGAAGAGCAACGGGAGGTGTTGAACCGCCCTATGATGGGGGAAGAAATTCAAAGGGCAGTAAAAGCGGGTCCCCCTCATAAGACGCCCGGCCCGGACGGTTACTCCTATGAAGCTTATAAGATGTTAGAGCTGGCGGTGGTGCCCACGCTTGCAGCCGTGTATGAGGAGGCCGCGGAGCTTGGCACCTTCCCGAGAGACATGCGTACCGCCAGCATCATACTACTCCCAAAGCAGGGAAAGGACCCTGAAGATCCCGCTTCTTATAGGCCGATCTCGTTAATCAATGTTGATCAAAAGCTCTTTGCGTCCGTGCTAGCAGCTCGCCTCCAACTATTTCTTCCTGGACTGGTGGGATCTCACCAGGCGGGTTTTGTTAAAGGCAGGGAGGCTTGGGGGCGGAGCCTGATGTCCAGCGGGTAGGACGCTTTGCGTTGAAGCTCCCGAGAGGCCTACTCAGAATCCTGACTTACTACCTATATAAATTTACTATTTTGCTCCGAGCTGACCGGGGCACCTCGGGGGGGATGGCGGCCCACAAACCAGCGCGCTTGGACTTCGGGTCTCCTTCTTCTTCTCACGGAAAACGCTCCAAAACGGAGGTATCCTCCCCGCAGAAGATGGTTCCATTTCGTGAAAACCCCGCAATGCACCTGGAGATTTTGGAGGAAATACGCGGCGTGAAGGAATTGGTGCAGTCTAATGGAGAAGCGCTTCGAGCCATGCGAGAAGACTTTGGAGTGCTCCAAGACCGACTTGAAGGTCTTTCATTACGGCAGGACAATATGGCGGGGGTCCTCGACTCGCACGAGGTGCGCTTGGGCAAACTGGACGAGGCTGAGCGCCAGATACAGAATCTTCAAAAGGAATTGGAAGATAGCAATAATCGCGCCCGTCGCAACAATGTGAGGCTCCTTGGAATGCCGGAGGGAGTGGAAGCAGGAGATATAAGAGAATTCTTGCTCAAAACTCTTCCCTCCTTGCTGCAGATTACTTTTCACAGAGAACTGGAAATCGATCGAGCATACCGTGTTCCTGCCCGCATGGCGCTCAACCGCACGACCCCCCGGCCTATTATCTTTAGCTTGCTACGATATCAACAAGTGGAACAAATTTTACATGCTGCTCGAGCGAATCATCATTTGGAATATGAAGGTCGTAAGGTCTCCTTCTTTCCGGATTTGGCAAAGCCTACCGTTGACCGTCGGAAGAAACTCCTTGCTCTTCGCCCTCGACTTCAACAGCTACAGGCTCGCTTTGGCCTGTTGTATCCAGCGAAACTCCGAGTGACTCTCCATAACCAGACCAGGACGTTCGAGGATCCTGATCTATTATCAACATTTTTGGACTCCAAAGAAGCAGAACAGATGCGCTAATCCCAAATTTTGGACTCTTATCTGCCGGCTCTGTCCGCCATTTTGAAGGGCCCGATGCGGCGATCATAGCCCAGCACAGAAATAGCCTGGACTTTCTTTCTTTCTCTGTATGACTTATGTCTTTGGTCTCCTATCCCTTCATGATGTGTGCCTCGGTCGGATTTGGAGCACGCACAGTCCTACAGGTTATATGTTTTTTCAATTCCGGCCTTCTCTGGGGTTTCTCCCCGCAGACACATGGTCGCCAGTAATTTTGGGGTTTTGCTTCTCCTCTACCGTACTGCGGTTATCTTTGTTAATGTGGGGCGCTTCATTGTATTATATTAGCTTATTTTCCTATGTCATGTGTACAGCCAGATACAGTCAGTTTGAGGGACACAGTAAAACTATGTGTGCTATCATGCTCAGAATTTTAACTTTTCTGAATGGCCTCATGTAAAATCTTATTATTCATCGTACAAGGCATTGCTGGTCCACTCCGCAGAAAGAAAATCCTTAGCTATCTTAGACACGAGCACGTTGATTAGGTGTTTCTTTCGGAAACGCACTACACTCTGCTGAAACACTGAAACTCAATGCTAGGCCTCACATGGTAGCTGCCTACTCTCCCACCGTTTCTAAATGGTACGGGATAGTCATTCTGGTTAGGAAGTCTTTGCACGCTACTGTACCTGATATTAGCGCTGACATGGAGGGTAGATGGGCCCGTGTACACCTTGAGGTTGGAGATAGTGAATTTACGTGTATTTGCACTATGTCCCGAATGTGGACAACCCTGCTCACTAAGCAAGTTTTGATATTGCACTCTCAGGAGTCCCTTTCTCGGAGGGTAGTGGGACTTCGCCCAGTTGCGGGGATCCCCTCTCTCCCAAGAAATGGCTTATCTCCTTTTGAACTTTATGCTTGGCATTGCTGTTTCCCTCATTGAGTAATACTGGGAAATTAGTTCCCATCTGGGCCTCAATGAATGGTGGAATCATGCCTGTCTCTACAGTAAATATGAACAAATACCTCGTCTGTGTGCTTCCTCCGTTCAGACTCCTTCTTATTGGTCTTAATGGAAGATGTTCAATGAATATGTACATTTTGCTAAATGCTCTCATCTGACTGTCTAACTTTGTATCTATCTCTGTCTCATGATCTTGCTGTATTGTGGATATTTTTTGATTGTTTGATGTATAATCACTGTTAACGGGAAGCGCTCACATGCTGATACAAACGGGTAGAGAAGAAGCACTGGGGTGGGGGGTAATGGGTTTACTTTTCCTTATTGTATACTTGTTTTGTATCTTTTGGTGTGTTGTTCCTTTGTTTGTTGTAAAATGAAAATAAAAGTTTCAAAAAAAAAATATAAATAAAAAAGGCAGGGAGGCTTGTGTGAACATTAGTAGGGTATTGTTGGGTATGAAGCTAAATTTGCAGGCGCAGGATCCACTGATCCTTGTCAGTTTGGACTCAGAGAAGGCATTCGATAGGGTTTCCTGGCGATATATGTTTGCGGCTCGGCGGCGGTTTGGCTTTCAGGGTCTATATCTGCAATGGCTACAGGCGCTATATGAGTCCCCCTTGGCGGTGGTTGAGGACGGGGGTGTGCGATCGCCGTCCTTTTTGTTAGCGAGGGGCACAAGACAGGGCTGTCCTCTTTCCCCCCTGCTATACGTTCTACAGTTGGAGCCGCTCCTGCTCTCTTTACTTGCGTCCGATCAGATTAAGGGAGTCACTTGGCGAGATGGTAGTGTTAAGTTGAGCGCCTTTGCGGACGATATTTTGCTGTGTCTCACCCGCCCGATGCTGTCTTTGCCGGCGGCACTGGGGGTTATTGAGCATTTTGGCGGCTTTTCCGGCTTCGCATCAATCAATTCTTAGCCGCTAGCATCAGCATATCATAGCCACTCAACACGACGATTGATTTTTCTGACGGCATTTGAAGCTAAGTATATAGTATGATGATTGTTGTTTCGAAAGGCATTTAATGCTGAGGATTGGAAGTACGTATATCTTTTCAATCAACATCATATCAATGGATACTTTTGGAGAACGAAATGCCAACATGAAGTTTTTAAACATCTGAGTCAGAAAATTTGTCAAAGTTTCATCATAATAATATTTTCATGAGTCGGAGTAGAGTGGGCTTGGTTTTGATCACATACAGAATAATTTGAATTTTATAATTAATTAATAATTTTAAGAAAATTTGGATGAAAATATTTAATAATAATGAAAAGGATGATAATTGTCAGAGTGTACATAAGACAAGGTCATTGATGTGAACAGCAGCGTTAATAAGGGTGGTGAATATGAATGAACCCCTTTTTTACAAATAGCTGCGCATGTTTCAACTGAGACCTTAGTACACAATTACAATAAGTCCTACTAGTTTCAAGAGGTGAATATTCGAGTATACAAATATTTTTTACACTCCAGTAGGAATTGCTCGATTAAATAGACCACTTGTTTGTATATTTTGGAATGCTGGCATTTGTACATGCCAGCCACGGGGACGTCCAGATTAGCCTGGTTCTGAAATCACATTTTCTACATCTTGGCGGGAAACATATCTGACATCCAAACCACCTCCATTTCTTGCAAAATAACCTCCTATCATCAGAGTCTCCGTATTTATCTTTATTATAGGCTACACATATTGAGATCCTTAATTCTGTCCCCATAAGCCTCATGACTAAGACCACTGATTATAAATATATTAGTAGGTGTGTTCTCCAGAATTGCACATAGTACTTCAAATGAGGTCTCAAAAGAAGACTTATATAGAGGCACTATCACCTCTTTCTGCTGGCCATTCCTCTCTCTATGCCCTCAAGTATACTTCTGGCTTTTGTCATCACATTTTCTACCTGTTTGGCCATCTTAAAATCATCAAACAATCACCCTCAGGTCCTGTTCTTTTCTTATGGACAAAAGTACTTCACCCCTTATACTGTACAGCACCCTTGGATGTTTGCAGCTAAAATACATGACCCTGAATTTTTTAACATTAAGGGGTATGTTTACTAAACCGTCTTAATGTTACCGGCGCTAGTTGCAGCGTTAATATGAAGAATGCCTTATAAGGTAGTGAGCGGTCTGGAGGTAAGTTTGCAAGGAAACGGTATTGTGCGATAGTGGGCGTCGTGGCACATTAACACGCGTTAACCCTAACTTCATGCCAGCGCGGTGTTTGAACCTATAAAGATGTAGCCCACTGGTTGCTGCAATGACTGTGGAGGCAGAGGTCATGGGTTTGATCCTGCCATGGTGTTATGTAAGAAGGCTGTCTGAAGCATTTCCTTTTAATTTAAATCAGTGCTGTCTGAGGCATTTCCTTTTTTAAATTTAAATCAGTGCTGCCAGCAAAAACACCCGCACAGTGCCGTAACCTAAGGTGCCACATCAGGTGCCCTATAAAGCACTCTAAAGGGCACATTATAAAGTGCCCTATCCGCCAAGGCACCTTATAATGTGCCCTATAGGGTGCTTTATAGGGCGCCTTATGAGGCACCTTAGGCTAAAGCACTGTGAGGGTGTTTTTGCTGGCAGCACTGATTTAAATTAAAAGGAAATGCCTCAGACAGCCGTATTAAATAACACCACTGTGGGATCAAACCCATGAACTCTGCCTCCGTAATCACTGAAGTAACCAGTGGGCTGCATCTCTATAAAGTCTAGCACACTGCTGGCTGGCTACAGAAAGACTGCAGGTCACCACACAAACTGTCTGCTGTGGTTACCAGGATATGGTAAACCCACCCGTACCCATGATGCACTGCACATGCAGATCAGCAGCCTACATCTGATCACAAGATGGGGTATGCACCTCTATAGAACCCCAGCTTGGTAGGGGGAACTGACCGTGTGTGTTACTGGCACAGAGTAGCTACAGACCGTGACATTGTGCGGTTCCTGTGCTCACCATGAGAGCGAAGTGGGGCACCCAGCACCAGGTCCGCAGCACCTGGCTTGGCTGAGGTAGACTGTGCTGCAGGTCCCCATCACTGCCAGTGTATGATAGGTGGTACTTGCAGACATATCTAGGATACACCTGTGTCCGTCTGTATTTCCCAGTCACATCTAGCCCTTGTGGACTATGATGCACCAAGAATAGTGCATATCCTGTTTGGGTGCCATAGTCACATGTTATAAGGGAAGGGTGGTGTTTGTACCCCAAAGCGGATTATGTAGCACCACCCAACCCACCCTCTGTGGTCAGGATGGGGGGACAGGAACCCCCACCAACAGATCCATATGCTACATCTCTGCAATGGTGGCAGTAGAGAGGATCATCAACCTCAGTCCTGCTGGGGAATGGGCACCCTACAGGGCAGTCAGTGCTGATCTGTATGCATCACATAGGGCAGTAGGCCTGGAAAAGCTCAGCTGCCCCCCACCCCTAGCTGACATTCACCAGCAGAGGGCACAGTCAGTCTCTACCCTGCAAGATGTTCCAGCCATACACATGCTAACTGCAGACAGTTTGCTAGCTAGTACATAGTGCATGTTCCTGGAGAAACTGTGTGCACCCAAAAATGGGATGTAAGCACACACACCAAGCAGGTATGTCAGTGATTGGGCCCCCCCAAAAAAAGAACCCATAGGTATCATTACAGAAAAAAACTGTAAAGCACTATGGGGGAACCTAGCCATGCTGTGGTCACTGCTCAGTCAGGGTGAGAGTGAGCGCCCAGCATGACATGCTGTGGCCACCTTGTCCTTGCAGGTAGTGGCCGGGCAGTACAATGTCCCAGCCATTGCCCTATGCCCTGTGCACATGCATCCTGCCCAGGTCGCCCTGTCCGGGCCATACCCACAGTACCTTGCTCCTCATTATGCACATTGGTAGGCTAAGATTGGAAACTAACTCAGTCAAGGCTCTTCTATGGAGCTGTGGTGCTATGGCATCATGTTGCCATAGCACTGCGGTTCCATTGAAGAGCCACAATGCTGTCCACCACAAAAGAAAAGCATATTCCCTGAAGCCTGATCGACAATCTGACCTCCTAAGGCCAGGGTCAGGCTGCGGGGAATGTCCCCTGGCCCCCCTGCCCCATCCGCGCCCCGGGCATACACTTTGACAATGTCCAGGGAAGTTATTCCACCTCAGAGGTGGAATAACTTCCCTGCACATGTTGCTGACTCTGGACATACTGGCTTGACATTAGAATCGGCCCTGTACATCCGGGGCCGTTGACTGCCCAGTCTCCGCCCCTTCCCTGACCCCGTCTAACTTCCCCACACAACAGGCAGGGAAGTTAGTCGTGGCCCAGAGAAGGCACAAATAGCAGGGATGGATCTCCCATTGGGTCATCCATCCCTGTTATTCATGGCACAGAATAAACCCCAGTGAGGGGATTTCCCTCCTCCATGCTCCCTAACTTGAGCTCTGAGGTGACCCCCCCCCCTTTTGTGTGCCTTGGGAGAAGCACCATCTCACCCCTTGCCTCAAAAAGCAGAATGCCTTGAGCTGCCTCCTGAATGAGAGGAGGGGCATATGGATGAAGATTCGCCTAGGGTTTCGGACACCCCTTGACCCAGCCCTGCTTTAATGCAAGTACAGTATTTCATAAACTGACATATACTGTATAGTCCCTCTTAAAAACCTTCACCTTACTTGAACTCAGAACCTGGCAGTTGAGTGCAGTTTGTGTTTCTTAGCACAGTTCCAATGAAGCCAAATTATTCAATATAAAAACAGAAGGATTTCCAGCATCATCAGAGGATATATGCAGTAAGAATACAGACATAGCTACTGCACAGTAATATAACAATAAATTAGCTTGTCTTCACTCCTTCCATGAAACTCTTTTCCCAGAATCCTGTCTCTTACATAGCAATTGCTACAAACCTCTCTAGAAAATCTTCAGGAAGTTAAAAGGCTAAAAGATCACAATCCACTGTGAGTTTCATCATGTATACCCTGTAGATGTCACTGTTGACATCATCATTCCTTAAAGTCACGTAACCCTTATTCAACCTTGCTACAGTGGCTCTCAACCAAGTCCTTGAGACAGGCCCAACCTGTCTGGTTTTCAGGATATCCACAATGAATATGTATGACAAAGATCTGTGTGCAGTTCTTTCATGGTGTGTAAATTTATCTCATGCATATTCACTGTGAATATTCTGAAACCTGATTACTTGGTTATGTCTAGAGGACTGAATTAAGAACTACTGGTTCATAGCATCAACACAAACAGATAGCTGTCCCACGCTATCTGATCGGCACACCCATGCTTTAGCATGTGCCAGTCAGCGTAGGGCAACAGTCACTGCACTAAAACAGATAAGTATGTTACAAATTCCTCACTAACTGCGTAGTGTGCAACAAGATGGAAAATGGGTAGGTTAGGGATAGAGAGGGTGCCTTAGTGCACATTGCAGTTAATGGGGAGTTAATGCGTTCATTTTAGCAGCTCTCATTGTGAGTTTGACATCAGAAAACAGGCACAAAGATGTCCAAATCTTGGAGGTGTCCCCAGAGCCATTTCTGAAAGTTGAGTATATAGACGTCCCTGGAACATGGTGGTGTGGTAGAGGCATGCCCTAGGTAAAGCAACACAGTTGCACGTTTCTGTGCAATCTCAGAATGGCACAAGCATATCAGGCCCTGATTGTTGAAGCGACCGTGCCTATACTTTCTCCTGACAATGAATACGGTGCAACACTTCCAAGGGGAAGAGCAAAGGCACTTATATTGCAGTGGTCAGAAGTTCCTGGCTAATGAAACCTGCCCAAAAATACATACTCCAAAATATTACTGGCCCACCATCACACATCTGAGTATCTGGAATGGCAGGCCAGGACATGCTAGTCTCATAACATAGATGACCCACTTCTGACCTACCCAGTTTGAGGTGTCCAAGTCCCCAGCTCTGAGTGTGTGCATGTTAGGGATGTCCATATTTGTAAAATGGCCTATACTTGTGCACGTACCCAGCCTCGCTATTTGCCATTAACCAGGACGTTGATTCTTCTGGTTTTTGGACACTCTGCTTTGGATGTCTTGGATGTTTTGTAAACAAATGTAACGTTATGTCACTTCTCAGAGCTGTAAAAACTATCAAGTTAAATATATGAAATGCAGCTCTACTCTTCACCCATAAGATGATCTATATTGTGGGACTCTCTAACATATGTCACATCCTTAGCTTTTCAAGCAACTGGGTCTTAGAATCAGCATGGGGCGACTTATGAAGCACACTTATTCATGTGAAAACTGCGCCCAAACCTTACATCAACGACTCGTCTTAGTTGCTCAATTTTATATTGAAGCTAAAATAGATGTTATAAATGTTATGACTTCCATGTTATTAATTTCAAAATTATCAGCGTGACTTGAATTTAAGGATGCTTATCTGTAACACGGTGAGCTTTTTCTCCCAACACTTGAATTATAGCGCCATATCATTTCACATACGAACGTTTCTTCAGGGGATACTCATCTGCTTTGCTCCAACTTAATAGCAATCCTTATCAGAAATCTATAATATTTAAACAAAGCAAAATTTATTTTTTAGTTCATCTTATATTGATTGTTATTCTCAATTTCACATTAACTGGAACTCACCCCGTGTCGGCTGTTGCTGTTCTCATCAAAAAACGCCGTGCTGTATTCAAAAATGTCCAGTTCCAACGTTAAGGAACAAATATCGCAAGAGCCACACTTTCGATGTCCGAGTTTTGACGGCATAGGACTCACTGGCTCAGAACGGAGTACTGTAGGGCTAAGAAGTTCTTTCATGTTCCGCTGCCTCTGCCATACACATCGAGCATAGTGGTTCTCTAAACCCGGTATGCTGTGTAACACGTTTTCATGTTTCTTTAGTATATTTATAATATTATGACTGTAAGGTGAATATTTAGTGATAAGATTTACACATACTTGTCCTGTTCCCTGGGAACTACGAGGAGTTAACAGATGATCTTGATTGTAATAGAGTGCTCGTTTATATGCTAACTCTATTATACGTTCAGGGTAGCCACGTGCACGAAGTTTATCCTTCAAAACTCTCGCCTGGATTTTAAATTCTTGCACCTCCGAGCAGTTACGGCGATATCGTAGAAACTGGGAAAATGGGAGACTGTTTATTAGGCGTTGTGGATGAGCGCTGGTGTAGTGTAACAAAGTGTTGCGGTCCGTGGGTTTACAGTAGACTGTGGTGTGCCATGCTTCAATTCCCTTGGATATTCTCAGATCTAGAAAAGTGATGGAAGTAAAACTGCTCTCATAAGTGAATTGAATGTTTGTGTCACAGCCATTCAACCACTCAACAAATGCAATCAAGGACTCTACTGGGCCCAGCCACAACATGAAGACGTCATCTATAAATCGTTTCCACAATTTTATATTGTTATAAAAAACAGATGTAGAGAGCCATCTGCGCTCAAACATTTCCATATAGATGTTGGCTACTGATGGGGCACACGTGGCTCCCATGGCCACCTCAGATGTTTGTAAATAGATGGTCTTCTCAAATAGAAAATAATTGTGGAACAACACCAATCGTAACAAGCGCATTAAAAACCGATGATGAGCTTCTACCCTGAACGTATAATAGAGTTAGCATATAAACGAGCACTCTATTACAATCAAGATCATCTGTTAACTCCTCGTAGTTCCCAGGGAACAGGACAAGTATGTGTAAATCTTATCACTAAATATTCACCTTACAGTCATAATATTATAAAAATACTAAAGAAACATGAAAACGTGTTACACAGCATACCGGGTATAGAGAACCACTATGCTCGATGTGTATGGCAGAGGCAGCGGAACATGAAAGAACTTCTTAGCCCTACAGTACTCCGTTCTGAGCCAGTGAGTTCTATGCCGTCAAAACTCGGACATCGAAAGTGTGGCTCTTGCGATATTTGTTCCTTAACGTTGGAACTGGACATTTTTGAATACAGGACGAGAAGGTTCTGTCTTAAACATTCTACATCATGCAGCTCCACCCACGTGGTTTATTGTATTCTGTGCCCTTGCCATTTGGCATATATTGGCAAAACCACACGACCGTTCAGAGTACGCATGCGTGAACACCGAAGCAAGCTTAAATGTGGGTATACGCAAGCTCCCATAGTCCAGCATTGTCTAGATTTTAAACACAACTTTGATTCTCTCAAATGTTTTTGTATAGATTTTATAGAACGGGGACTGGAAGGTAAATCAAGAGATCTCACATTGATTCGCACAGAACAGAAATGGATTTTTGAAGCTGCTACAGTGTATCCGAACGGGTTAAATATGCAAATAGAGTGGGGTGCATGTTATTAACCAATTGACTCTCAGGATATTCTCACGTTTTATTCTTGTGGGCCCTTTAAATGCTCTCAGTAGAGTTTACCTTGCAAGCATGGCGTTTTTTGATGAGAACAGCAACAGCCGACACGGGGTGAGTTCCAGTTAATGTGAAATTGAGAATAACAATCAATATAAGATGAACTAAAAGATAAATTTTGCTTTGTTTAAATATTATAGATTTCTGATAAGGATTGCTGTTAAGTTGGAGCAAAGCAGATGAGTATCCCCTGAAGAAATGTTCGTATGTGAAACGCTATGGCGCTATAATTCAAGCGTTGGGAGAAAAAGCTCACCGTGTTGCAGATAAGCATCCTTAAATTCAAGTCACGCTGATAATTTTGAAATTAATAACATGGAAGTCATAACATTTATAACATCTATTTTAGCTTCAATATAAAATTGAGCAACTAAGACGGGTCGTTGATGTAAGGTTTGGGCGCAATTTTCACATGAATAAGTATGCTTCATAAGTCGCCCCATGCTGATTCTGAGACCCAGTTGCTTGAAAAGCTAAGGATGTGACATATGTTAGAGATTCCCACAATATAGATCATCTTATGGGTGAAGAGTAGAGCTGCATTTCATATATTTAACTTGGATGTTTTGTAGACATCCCTTCTAAAATGATACTTTAATTGTCAATGCTGCAATTATCATGGATGCATTCAACACTACATGAATGGATTGCATTATATGCACCTGCATTAACTGTGAATGCTGCTGCTGTGCAGTAGGGAACTGTTCAGTGCAATAACTTCTGGGAACATGCTGGGAGCACCCCAACAGTTAGCGCAGGACTGTTCACATTCCATACATTAGTTCCTGCTCCAAATGCTCATTCAGCACAAATCCTTTGTGCAGTTTAGTAAACATGCCCCATAGATGCTATTGTTCCTTCTAGAGGTCAAGTATATGTGAAGTTTAAGGCTATTTTTTTCTAATAAAGACTTAAGGTTATACTTTTAGGGCCAGTGTCGCTTCACCTACCAAGTGAATCATCCCTACTCTCATGAAAACTAACCCTAGTAATATTACACAGTAAAATAACCAAGTGAGGTAGAAAAACAATGAAACAAGAGTTAGACACTGTGAGATGATACTGTATATAAAAATTCAAATTTCATGTTTGGCAATTGAAAAGGCAAACTACCATAAGAAAATCCATATCCAATTATTTGTACTTCTTCACTCAGTTATAAATGATTGCTCTGTAAAAGCAGGTAGTGCCTCACCTTCTAAAATTACCTCATTTTGTGCATTCAAAATGAGAGATTTTTGTTCATTCTCTAATTGACTGTTGCAGTTGCCATATTAGTTTATTTGCGTGCAAAAAAAATAGGGGTCAACAAACAAGTTGTAGGATAGTTCCTTTTTTTTTACCAACTCAACATACCTGTAACTATCTTTCGATAACATCCTGTAGTATGAAGGCCACCTCCTGCCTAGCTGATTCTGAACAACTTAATTCAATAAAACTGCACTTTTTCCTCCCTGATGATAACGGGAGAATAACTCTGCTAAACTAAGCACAAATGTCAAACTAAGCTAGTCAATCTTACTGTGACTTCACATTTCAATGGGAAAAAAGCTTTTAGCACAATTTATTTGAAGTCTTACAAATTCTGAAATGTTAGTTTGTTGTATTATTTTTCTTCTTAAATGTAGTACTTGTGTGTATAACATAGAAAGGTTTTTTTTGTTTTTACATCATAATTTTTATATTGCTGGGTTAGGGGTTGATAATTACTTTTTGCTTTAATACAGAGGGATTTTTTTTTGTGTGTGTACTTTAATAGAACGATTTTTCTTTGGTTTTCTTTTTTACCTCTAGTTCAAAAGGAAGAAGATTGCTAATACTCTTTAATTTCACAGTATTTTTGAGATGTTAGATCCCTCCCTCTTTACTCTTACTTCCACATATCTCACCTGCCAAATCTTACTTTACAGATCACTCATCTATTAGCAGGTTCAATCAGATAGAATTGTTTGTCATGGGTTGGAAGGCAGAAACGATAATTTGATCAGATTTTGGTTATCTGTGAAAAGAAAATAATTAAATATATTTCAGGGGGGCTTTCATTAGTAATACTTTTGAGGTAATTCTGAAAAGGGAACACACCTCAGATACACAAATATATAGGGACCAATATTCAAATGTATGTATTCCATTGGCAGCCCCTGCTGCCTGGATAAGTGTCTGCCAACAAGAAATTTAGCAGTACGATCAGGATAATCCCACTGAATATTTCTTCTGACTACCTCGGCACTATCTGGATAGTGCTGGGGTAATCTGGGGACAGAACTTTGGCAGTGGTTTGGATTATTCATTTGGCGGAGATATTCAGTTCATTAATCAAGTAACTATCCAGATAAAGTTAGGACAGCAAAAAAGAATGTCCTGTCTGGATAGTAGGCTTAGGAGCCCTTTCTCTGAAGTGCTTTAGTTTGTGCACTAAAGAGCAAAACCTAATGTGCATTACGTGCAGAGCCTCCAAGACAGCTGTCAAGGGTATGACCAGTTACTGTGCAGATACATACCCTAATGCTCAACCCTCTTTCCGTGGGTGCACTTACCCCTACCTATTGGAGTGGAGGTAAATGAACCCTCACTAATTGCAACATTGACAGTGTGTGATGTCTCCCTATGCTAACTGCAAACATGCTCAACATGCCCACCGGCTGCCCCAACCGGCCCATTCGATTGGCAGTTAGCATGAAATTTGGCATGCATGAACTGTCGTGCTCCCACAGTAACTGCTACTACGGGCCTGAGCATGCAGTTAGTGTATGCCAAATCGTGTGTTAACTACATAGCACACTTTAGTAAAAGGATCCTTAGTATCTCTGCCATCTGCATAGTGCCAGTAGTAGGCACGGGATCTGCCACATTCTAGTACTGAATATCCAGATTATATTTAACTGTGGCAGCCAGTGCTTAAAAAAATGGGAAGGGAAATTTTGGATATAGCTGATGCCTTATTCAGGAGCAGCTCAAGGCAAGTTACATTCAGGTACAGTAGGTATTTTCCTACTGCAATCTAAGTTTGTACCTGCGGCAATGAGTCATCAATAACGTCCACTCTCATTCAATATTATGCTCTAGTGATTGATAGTGTGCACTTTTGCTCAATAGTTCGCACTATTTAAATATAGGAGTCCTACTGGAGAATGGTTCACCTATTGATAGTGTATGCTATTGATCAATATTGCACATTATTGAGTGATAGTGCACACGATAGATGACATTGCCTCCTGAAATTTAAAAACAAACAAACATTTAAACAAAATGAAAACAGCACAGGAAATTAAATAAAATGCTTTTCTTGCCTGTACAATCCCTAGAAAACAATGGGGGCAAACAAAATGCATCATAGTTGTTAAAAGAACATAAAGATGTTTGGGCAACTCCACTGACTGATCTTGTCAGTGCTTATTTAAAATCAAGAGGGGTTTTAAAGGGCAAACAAATAAGTAGATGTGGCACACTTCAGAAAAGTCCCACCGCGCCGTAGGGCAGGGTCCCGAGGCCGGTATTAGTAACCGGGCCCCCGGGGCCCGATGCACCCTGGCGTGGGCGAATGAGGGGGGTGGGGGGCAGGGTCGGAGAGGGAGAGGGCGTCACGGCCTTGGCTGCCCCTCGATGGGGGTTGGGATCTGGCGATTGGCTGCAGGGCATTGCTGTGGGCGGGGCCGGCAGTTTGAAGGGAGAGCGGAGGCGTGGGGTCTTCCTCTTTCTGCCGGATCGCCACGGAAAAGGTGTGTGCCTTGGGTTACCCGTCGGTTTTCTCATTCCTGGGCCTGTGCACTGGGGTTATTAAAGAATTGCTAGCTCGTTTATAGGGACTGCAAGGCCGAGCGCGTCGTCCCAACCCCGGCGGTTTCCGGGCCGGTCTCCATTCAGAGCGTGGCCATCGGGGCTTTGCCACGTGGTGGGGTGGGGGGGGTTCATCTTGGCAGCTCCCTTCCCACTGTTGTGTGTGTGGTCCGCGTCCTTAGCCGTTCGGGACCGGGTGGGGGGGGGGTCTTTCGGGGGCGGGCGTTGAGAGCGTGCTCCATTGCTTGGCCACCCCTTTTCAAAAAAAAAAAAAAGCACAAAAAACTAGACATCTAAAGCTTCGCTTCCGGCGGAGCAGGGCTTGGGAGCAATTTTCAAAAGGATCATAATACCAAAAAATAAATAAATAAATAAATAAAATGAAATAAACAATAAAACAACAAATAATAAATAGCACCACACACAATCTTCTCTTTGAGGCCAGACTCCCCTCCCTTAATTACCGGCCGCGGCAGCTAGGCCCGTTTTTTTCCTGCATACAGCAGTGAATAGTGGCTCGGGGGATATGGTGCGTCGGCTTAGTGTGAGAGGTGCCGGGCAGCGGGGGTCACGGTATGTGGGTGCGACAGAGTCGTCGCGCGGGCATGGTATGCTGCCAGGCTGTCGCAATTGCCCGTCCAGGGGCGGTGTGGATGGCAGGGGTGCGGCGGAACCACGGGTGCCGCATAGTGTTAGGGGTGGGTGGGGAAAAGGAAAATCCAGGGGGGTCGTGGCAGGTGAGGCTCCAGGAGGGACACTTCCACTCCGGTCTGGGAGGGGGGCAGAAGAGGGTTTGGGGTGTGGGGAGTCCGGGCATTTCTTGCGGGCGGGGGGTGGCGAGGCAGTGGGAGGAGCGGTTGGGGTGGATGGTGCCGCGGGCTCCGCCGGTATTGGGGCGGTGGAGTCATCATCGGGGAACGCTGCTGATCTATGTTCGGAGGCCTCGGTGGGGGGGGCATTCGGGGGTGTCTTCGTCCGTGCCAGGGAGACCCAGCCGCGGGGCGCACCCAGGCCTCATTGGGCCCTTGGGGCCTTGGATGTGCGGTGCGGGTACATGGGGGGGTACGGGCTGTGGGGGGGAGGCTGGGGTGACTGGTTTGGGGCTGGCTATGGGGGGGCTGGGGCTGGCTATGGGGGGGCAGGGAGTGTCCTGGGCAGGGGCGCAGCTGCTTGGGACGCTGGCGGGCTGGGTTCCTCGTCATGGGGTTGGGGGCGGGTCCGAGTGTGGGGTCCAACGCTCCAGGGGCGGTTGCTGCTGGCTTTCCTTCTTCTTTCCCCCTGCAGGTCCCGTTCCCCACATCGTCCAGGATTGGGATGGCTGACTCGAGTGGCCTAGTGTCCGGAGGCCCCGCGAGTCCCTCGGCAGCGCAGCCCGGTGCGGCGGTGCAGGTTCAGTCTGAGAGCGTTCCGGTGGAGCCCCCCAGTGGGAACGGTGAGTATGAGGCTGGGGGCAGGGGGGCAGAGGGATGTGGTGTGGACCCCGAGTGCTGGCATAGCTGTGGGACCTAAGGAACGCTCTAAGCGCCGGCGGGGTCACCGCTGCTGGCGTGCGTCTTCCTCATCCTCGTCCTCCTCATCGGCTACGGTTTCGTCGGGCGATTCGGGGCCGGCGGCGGGGCAAAAAGGGGAGGGCAGAGCGGCTACCGTGGTTCGCTGCGCCGAATTGTGGTAAGGCGTGCCGCGAAAGCTGCATCATCGGATCAAGCGCCGTCGGTACAGTGACATCTTTCGTCTGCTCGAGGGCAGGAAGCGCTCCGGGGAGAGCCGAAAGAAACGCAAGGAGGATGAGAAAGCGGGTAGGGTGTGGAAGGTCTCCCGCAATACCCTCAATTGGACTCATGACTTCTTGCGTTTAGCCAGTGTTTGGGGCCATTACTTCCCTGAGCAGTATGCTGCGCTGCTTGCTTACGCGGATACCATTCTGGCTGTGTCCCAGGCTCACGACGGCTGGGCTTGGTTGAATTATGACGAGGAGTTTCGGGACATGATGGAGGAGAATGTACAGTTGTCGTGGGGGACGAAGGACATCAACCTGTGGTTGACGCAGATGTCTGTAAAGAGTCGGGTGGGGGGAGCGAGCGGAGCAGGCGGCAAGGTGGGGCCGCCTGTGGTGGTGTCTGGTTTGTGTTCCTTTCGGGCGCCTACCCTCGCCGCGTCCCAGCCAAAAGCGGGTTCCGCGGGGGGCGACGTTTGTTGGCGTTTCAACAAGTCGTCGTGCCCATTCCCCGACTGTAAATTTAGACACGCCTGCTCCCTGTGTGGGAGTGGCCATGCGGCCATCAAGTGTAGTCGCAAGGGAGTGGCAGGAGCCCCTGCGGGGGGTAAGTGATGGGGTTTGCTGGGCGTTGGCTCCCACACCCGTGCGGGTGGAGGCGATGCACCCATGGTTACTGCAGTATGGGCTGTGTCGACGGGGTGGGGCTTGGCAGTTGCTTTTAACAGGCTTTTCCGAAGGTTTTCAGATTCCATTGCAGGGTGCGCCGCTAGTGGGCGGGACGCGTAATGCTAGTTCAGTGTGGGCCCAGGTCGCGGTGGTGTGCAGGAAGCTTGCCAAGGAATGTGGACTCGGCAGAGTGGCAGGGCCTTTCCGTGAGCCCCCTTTTTCTCTGTTAACGGTTTCCCCATTGGGAGTGGTTCCCAAGAAGGAGCCAGGCAAGTTTCGGTTGATTCATAACCTTTCTTGCCCTCCTGGCGATTCTGTGAACGATCACATTCCTCGAGAGCTTTGCTCGGTGCGCTATGCCTCCTTCAATGCGACTGTTGCCTTGGTGAGTCAGTGTGGGCGGGGTGCTTTTCTGTCAAAGGTCAACATTGAATCGGCGTTCCGGTTGTTGCCCATCCATCCTTCGGCGTTTCCGTTCTTGGGTTTTTGTTTCGAATCCAGTTTTTATTTTGATAAGTGCATGCTTATGGGCTGTGCGATATCCTATTCCTATTTTGAGGCTTTCAGTACATTCTTGCACTGGGTGTTGGAGCAGAAAACGGGGGTCAGTACAATTGTGCACTATCTGGATGATTTTCTTTTTGTGGGGCCCGGTCGTGGGGGTACCTGCGCTACCTTGCTCGAGACCTTTTAGGGCATGGCAGGCGACTTTGGCATTCCCATTGCTGCTGGCAAGACCTTGGGCCCAGTGACGTGCCTCACATTTTTGGGAATTGAGATTGACACTGCGGCTATGGTGGCACTTCTGCCGGTGGAAAATGTTGTGCGGCTCCGTGAGTTGGTGGCCTTAGTGGGGTCTTCCAGCAAGGTCACTCTTCGGGTATTGCAATTTTCACCAGCAGTGGCTGAACTAGTAGTGGATAGCTAGGCACACTGCTGGGCCTGACCCTTCTATGAAAGAAAGTGTAGTTGAGACGGAGTGGTCAGGTTTAAATAAGGATTTATTCCCCTCCCGGGGTTTGCTGGATTTTCAAAACAGTACAAAAATACCAAACTTAAGAGGCAGCCATGCTTCTGGCAAAAACAAAAGGTGAAAGGAAAACACAGCTTCTTGCTTGAACAGAACCACTAATTATAACAAACAGAAATCAGGTAATAATGTTGGCAGTTCCCTCTGTGCACGTTTATCCTTCTCCCCGGTACACTTATCTTCTACTAGCGTAGAGAAGTTTCATCAGTTATTAATAAAGAACAGTCCATGTCCTCAACATAGGGAAAGCATTCACTTTGCTCCGTGCACATCGGTTCATCAACTATCTTATCTTCTTTAGGGCAGAGAGTCTGGAACCTTCTCCAATCAGTCCCTAGCTTCTCTTCACCACTCTCTCCACAGTATGGCAAATAATTATCAGATAGTTTGTAAAACTGCCTTGTTCTGTTTCTAATAGGTCTCTCTCTTGGCAGTTTTCTGCCAGGCTTTAAATACATGCAATCATCTTCTTCACTCATACATATGTCCTCAATCACTTTACTTTACTTTTCCCAAGGTTGTAAATATCTTAGGCCATTCTGCCTTTCAGTAATACAGAGTTCCTTACCAGCTGCTCTCCGTTCTCCCCACTGACCTCTGTGTCTGGGAAATTCTTCCTGCGTCACAGGTGAGGGTTTTCTGCAGTTAATCCCTCTGCTGGTAAACGGCTTTCTGTCTCTTTTCAAAGCCCTGCTTGGCTTTCTATTCCAAGACTCAAATGAAACAGCATTAGGCTGAGAGTATTCTGACCTTCTGTTAGAGAGCTGCAAGTCTTCCCTTACTTGCCAAGTTTCCAAATCACTCTCAACTTCTGAGTCTCCAAAACCACCGTCAGAATCAGCACATGAATCCAACTCAGCCTCTCTCACTGCAACTCCTGCTGGGTCTCCTACCAGCTTTCTTCCTCGATCTAACTCTGTTTGCCTACCACGTTTCTTATACATGGTTAGGGGCATTTTCCTGCACATTTGCAAACTGTTCTCTTCATTACCTGGGGAGTGTTTGTTGGCTAGGCGTGCCCTCAGACCTCGTGTTTCAGCCTGCTTTGGTTGCCTATGGTAACTGTGAAGCTTTTGATCTCCCTTCCTGTCAGAATCTGTGCCAAACTCAGCAGCTTTCTGTGTTTTAAAGGTATAGGGCAGATCTTCGGTGTCACATAATCTTTAGTGGGGCACCTTAATTTTGCTTGCAGGGTTTTGCCTATGGGGCGCCCCTTTGCGCGGCGACTGTCATTGGTTACGGCAGGAGGTCCACCTTCCGCATCATCGTATCCACGTATCGGTAGGTATGTGTGAGGACCTGCTGGTTTGGGATGCCTTCTTAGCTGGTTTTAATGGTTGCTCCGTGCTTCAGCAGCCAGAGCTATCGAATCGGGATCTACATTTGTTTACGAATGTGGCGGGCGGCTCCGGTTTTGGAGCCTATTGCCAAGGGGCGTGGTGTGCGGAACCTTGGCCGCAGGAATGGGTGCATTCTGGCTTGACCCGTAACATTGCCTTTCTGGAGCTTTTCCCTATAGTGGTGGCGTTTTGGGTCTGGCCTGAGTGCCTGCGTGATCTGAGAGTGGTGTTCTGGTGCGACAATGCAGCGGTGGTCTAGGTCATTAATCGCCAGGCGCCGCGCTGCCTTAGAGTGACGGTCTTGATGAGGGTGTTCGTACTGGCTTGTCTGCAATTGAATGTCACTGCCAGGGCACGTCACGTCCCGGGCTCCAGTAATTCCATTGCTGACGCTTTGTCCCGTTTCCATTGGGTGCAGTTTCGGCAGTTGGCCCCAGGTGCAGAAGAGTGGGCCTCTCGGATCCCAGAGCATCTTTGGAAAGTTGGGATGCTGACTTGATGTCCTTGTTAGCTGCGTCCATGGCTTGGGGCACTTGGATGACTTATCGGCGTGGATATGCTCAGGTGAGTGTGTTCCTGGGTGCACGCGGTTGGGCAGGTGGGTGTGTGCCTGACGGACTTGTGGGCCAGTTCGTTTTGTGGGCGAAGAAAGAGGGTTGGGCTCGGTCGGCAGTGGGGGCGGCTTTGGCGTGGTTTTCCTTCTTTTGCAAAGCGGCTGGTTGGGGCAATCCCTGGGTGTCCTTTTTGGTTAAGCGCCTTTTGGCCGGTTGGGCCAGGGGGCATCCGCGAGTGCGGGACTGGAGGCTCCCTGTTTCCCATGAGATTTTGCTAAAAATTTGTGAGACTTTACCTCGCATTATGGTGTCGAATTACGAGTCCGTTTTGTTTCACACGTTGTTTGCAACGGCATTTTTTGGGGCATTTCGTGTGCGAGCTTGTGCCCTGGTCGGCGCGTGTGGGTGCGTTTGGTGGGATTGACTGTTCCCATGTCCAGTTAGAGGCGTCCCAGGTGTGCCTTTACATCCTGCGCTCAAAAACTGATCAGACGGGAAAAGGTTGCTGGGTTGTCCTGAGTGCCATCTTTCCTTTGTTATCCTGCCCAGTTCATGCTCTTAGTGCCTTCCAGTGGTTGTGGACGGGGGGGCTAGGAAAGTTTTTCATCCATGCTGATGGCAGGCCGGTGACTCAATTCCAGTTTACCGCGGTGTTGCGCTTGGCATTGCGCTTCCTGGGTTATGATGACCGGAGTTTCGCTTCGCATTCTTTTCGGATTGGGGTGGCCACGAGTTCGGCAGCTGCTGGGCTTGATGCCCGGGTCATTCAGCAGATTGGCAGGTGGTGTTCTGGGGCTTATGAAGGGTACGTTTGCCCTTAGCTACTCTGTGGGGTAAGACAGGGGGATGTGGTGATGGCGGACTGAGGCATTGGGGCAATGGGTGCGGGGGGGGGGCTATTAACATTTTCCTTCGCCTTCCAGAGTTGCTTGCTGGTGGCAGTCCAATCTTCTCCTTACAGATGGCGTTTGTGCGGGAGATTGGTGGATCGTCGGCCATTCCTTTGTCTACTGGGCGGAGCGACATGCGGCGGTGCGGCCGCTCGGCATCCACCTTGGGCTGGCTGATTCCGGTGTGCGGCTCTGCTGGATGGGTCAACGCGGCATGCGATGGTGGCAACTCCTGGCTTCTGTTCGGGCGAACCGCAGCCAACGGCGGCAACCAGTCGGGTTCTAACTTCATCTTGGTGGCAATGACTTACAGGGCTGGTCCTGTCGGCAGCTCATCCGGGCTGTGCAGAGGGACCTCACCATTGTTCGGGAGTTGATGCCGGGTGTGGCCCTCAAATGGTCTGACATTATTCCACGCCTGGCATGCTGGGATCAGCGGCGCTGGTCACGTGGCCTGGTCAAAATAAACAGGCAGATCGGTCGTTGGGTGCAGCAGATGGGAGGGCGCCAGGTGCTGCACCCTTGGGCTGAGGTCCGGTGCACAGGGCTCTATCGCTTGGATGGGGTGCACCTTGCCCCGGTGGGTCAATATCTTTTGCTGAATGACTGGCAGGAAGCTTTAGAGGGTTGGTGCTGGTCGCAGCTTTCTGCGGGGGGGGGGGGGCGGCGCAAGGTTAGGGGTCTACCTTGTGCCGGTGGCGGGGTAGCGAGCTGGCACTCGCCGATCCGGCGGGGGAATCGAGGTGGGTGCCGCCTCGTTTGCGAGCGGCAGTGCTCCTAGATTGGGAGAGACTTCGGCTGGGGTCTCTGCCCGGTGGAAGGCAAAGTAGCCGGCTTTTGCTAATAATATGGCGAGGCGGGCGGTAGGGGGAATGGGGGATGGATGATGCTCCACTTTGCTATAAATGGCTGGTGGGGGGCATCATCCGGATTGGGGTGTGGGGGGGGGGTAATTTGTTGCATTACAATTGTTGAGTTGGCCCAGGCTGGGCCGGTGTTTAATACTATTCAATACGGTTAATAAAGCTGCGACCAAGCACTTGTTTTCCAGATTCCTGTGTCTATGTGCTTTGTTCGGGTACTGGAAGGGGGGGGCGGGAGGGGGGACATTGGGCACTGTCGGATGCTTATAGTGGATTGGCAAGGTGGGCTGCAGGTTTTCAGAGTCGACAGGGAAGGGCATCCGGGTGCCTCGGTTACAAAAGGCTGAGATAAACAGGTCGGTTAGTCAAATTCTGGTGGTGAGTAAATTAATAGAACTGTTGCTAAACCGAAGATGCATAGTTTCTGGAATGCAGTGGAAGGTAAGTCTTGCAAGCTTAGTTATTTCTTTGAGTGGGTGACCAGAGAGTTAGACTGGAGAGAATGATAAATAAAGTATATTTGGATTTCAACAAAGTCTTGAGACAATTTCCATATAGGCAATTTATAAACAAACTAAGTGGCCTTAAAGGGTTGAGTTTAAACTAATTGAATGGAATGCAGCAAAGGGTTGTGGTTAACCACACATACTCTTGTATAAGGGGGTTGCCACTGGGGTTCCTCATGGATCTGTTTTTGGTTCAGTTCTGTTCAAAATGTTCATAAGCAATATTGTGGAAAAACTATCAGGAAAGGTTGCACTTTTTGTAACCTTTCCTAATCTACAAGGAGTAGAAACCCTGGTATGTTTGGAAAATATAAGGAGGGATAGAGTGAAGTTCATGGAAACCTTTCCTAATCTACAAGGAGTAGAAACCCTGGTATGTTTGGAAAATATAAGGAGGGATAGAGTGAAGTTCATGGAACAGTCCTGAAAGCAAGTCCAGAAGAGAGCAAACATACTTGCAGCAACAACGAACACAAGCAAGATGGAAACAGCAAAAACCCTTATCTGTTGTACCTGATACGGTCGTGCTTCGGCTCTTGCCATCGTCAGGGGTAGGACCTCAGTGGTAAATAATATAAAATAAAAACATTTAGTAATAAAGAAACGCTCATAAAGAATGCCGTACATATAAACAAAATAAAACATGATTTCAGAACATATATAATGAATAAAATACAAATAAAGATATATTAGGTATACTTTTAATATATGGTTTAAAAAATATGCGACATAGAAGGTCAAAAGACGAATGTAAAAAAAAGGTATACCAAGTCGTATTGATAATATCTATATAAAAGAGTGACCAAATGCATGAGGGGACACCTAAGAACTGATCTAAGAGGACCACACACAAAAATGGAATCAAAGGTATTGTATGGGCAAGGAAAATATAAAGGCAACCAACCCACACAACAATTAAACCATATATTAAAAGTATAGCTAAATATATATAATATAATGGATCACTGTTTCTGTTATTTTATCAGTGGTCCATTATATTATGTATGTTTAGCTCTACTTTTAATTCACCATTTGGTTCCTTCCCCCAACTTCCTTCCTCTTCTTTCCTTCAGCTCAAATATATGGTTTAGATTGTCATATGGGTTGATTATCTAAAGTCTTCTTAGGTCAGTTCTTAGGCATCCTTTCATGCATTTGGTAACTCTCTTATATAGATATGATCAATTTAACTTGGTATACATTTTTTTTTGCATTCATCTTTTGTCCTATGTCGTATGATTTTTAATTTATCACTATTTGTATTTTATTCATTTTATATGTTCTAAATCAGATGATGCTAACAAATATTGACTTTCTACATTGATTTCAAGCATGTGAAGAGAAGCATCTTATTGCCCTAGTTTAGTCTGCAAGTAAAAGATGAAAGAAGCAAGTGTTGTGAAGTGTAGCACCTTATCTCCATATGTGGAAATATAGTTTAAAAAATTATAATGAAGAATCATTGATCTATGATCATTAATATTTATTGAACTAATAATACATTTTCTGGCTAGCTTTTGGAAGTTTTATGTCCCTTGCGATCAGCAAAATACACATGCATGAAGGCCTGCTGTCAGCCTTGTCTGCATGACTCTGGTGGGATCCTTGGCCCTGCCCTTCAGCAGAACAAGGACAATGGGGAGAACAAGTTGGAATGAGAGTTTAAATCTCCACTAAAGCTTCATAGGGTGACAGCTTATATTTATATTTTTGTCAATCTTTATTTTCCTATAATTAATTAGATAGCAACCACTTGCCTTCCTCTACATTAACTTTTAAATAATCAAGCAATTTTAAAATGATAAGGCACTGAATATAATTATATTATTTGAAATAAAAAAAAATATTGTGTTCAACATCTAAAGATTTTGTCAGGGTAACTATAGGAATTACCCTAACAAATCTCTGACGAACACTTGTGGCTGAATATCTTTGCTATTTGGATACATTTTGGCTTTGTTCCCAGAACACCCCAACACCTCCTAATTTTAAATGCATACATTTACATTGGATATGGAGTTGTCAGACCAACATTTATCTGTTAGCTGACACAAATTTAAATAGAAAAACATTTATGTGTCTTGACTGCATATATGCTTTTAAATACTGATCTGTTGTTTTTTTACACATGCAGCCTGTTGACCAGTACATATGTTAATGCAATAAAATGTAACCAACTTGCCTTTATTGTTTAGAAAAGGCATGCAAAAATGTATTTATTTAGCAGAATAGAATATACAGCTTTGTAGCCATCTTGCCTTTATTGTTTAGAAAAGACATGCATATTTATTTATTTAGCAGAATAGAATATAGAGCTTACAGGGCTGGCATCTAAGCAGTGGATAAAGACCAGACATTGATTATTCCGAACAAATGACAAGACTCTGAGACAAACCTCAGACAACATCGGGAAAGGGCAGCACAAGGGGGTGGGTGCTGAATAGCACAGTTTCTCCTTCAGACTAGAAATTATGCGACACAGCATGGGAAAAAGGAGGAGCCTAGGAAACCAGGGGAGTCATTGAAGTTACAACAAATGTGGCTGAGAGGTAAACAGTCCACCCATGGCTATGGAAAGGCCTGAGTGAACAACAAAACTCATCAGGCGAACACTGAATTTTTTACATGAACTTGCAAAGTACGGGCTTTTCCAAAAGGATTGGCTCCGCCTTAACTGGGATGGAATCAGGCTGCTGGCATTAACCTTTAAAAAGGAGATAGAGCAGATTTTAAACTAGATAATAGGGGAAAGCTGACAGTTGACCAAGAGCGAATGGTTTCGTAGCAATGAATCCATGAAGGATACTAGCAAAAGACTGAAGTCGGGGCATATCGCCAGAAAGGTTCCAATAAAAACAAATGTAACCCAAATGCTCTTAAGTACAGAGCAGACAGAGCTTAAAGATTCTAAATTACTCCTGCCTATTGATAGCCATAAGAACATAACATAAGAATATAAGATATATATAACCCTTCCCCGGTTAATTTATCCATCTTTAAATCTCACCACTCCTATTACCGTTCCCAGCTTCATTCTGCAAAACGTGATTACTTTTCCACCGCTATATCTCTTGCTCCTAATCAGACCCGCCACTTATATTCCACCTTTCAGTCTCTTCTTTCGCTACACACCCATCTTCAGCCCCCGCAGTTCAACCTTGCCCTTCCCCCTCCCGTCTGGCTTCCTTTTTTATCTCTAAAGTTGATCTCTTGCGTGACTCTCTTCCTACCTGTCCTGCCCCTATCACCTCTCCTTCCCCCCTTCCCTCTCCTCCACCAGTTTCCCACCTTTCTCACTTCTGGGCTACTTTCTCCCCCATTACAGCGCCTGAACTCCATCATCTCATCTCCTCCTCCAAGAAGACCTTCTGTTCGCTTGATCCTATCCCCTCATCTTGGCTCCTCACTCCTTCTCTTGGCTGTTTTTCTCACATCCTTACTATGTTCAATTCTAGCCTTTCTACAGGAATTTTCCCTAAACCATGGAAGCACGCATTGGTTCGCCCTATCTTAAAGAATCCCTCCTCCGATCCTTCACTTCCTTCTAACTATCGACCAGTGTCTAATCTTCCTTTCCTCTCTAAACTTCTTGAAAAATTTGTTTTCGCTCAGCTCTCTCACCACCTTGATTCCACTAACTACCTTCATCCACGTCAGTCTGGCTTTTGTCCTGGGCACAGCATTGACACGGTTCTTCTAGCTTTCACTAATGCACTTCATGTGGCACATGATCATGGTGAGGTTTCGGTGGCGGTTGCTCTGGATCTTTCGGCTGCGTTTGATCTTGTCGACCACTCTCTCCTTCTTCACCGTCTTCGGGAAGCTGGTCTTTGTGGCACTGTTCATCATTGGTTTCACTCCTTCCTTTATTCCCGCTCATGTGCAGTTCTCTCCTCTTCATCTGTAATTCCCCTTCTGATTCACAATGTCTTTCCTGTGGGGTCCCTCAGGGTTCTGTTCTTGCTCCCCTTCTTTTCAACCTATTCCTGGCACCTCTTGCTCTTCTAATCCAGCAGTCCGGCATATCAGCTTTCTTCTATGCCGATGATATTATTTTGCTTCATCATACCTCCTCTTCCAATCCTGATCTGACTCCTCTGAACTCCTGTCTTTCTTCTGTTGCTCACTGGCTTACTCTTAACTGTCTCCATCTGAATCTGACTAAGACTCTTGCTATCTGGTTTTCTGGTGTGGGTCCCTCTCCTTCACTTGCTCCTTCTTTCTCTGGCACTCCGGTCCCCCTAGTTTCCACGTTTCGTTATCTTGGTGTTCACTTTGATTCTGACCTATCTTTTCGCACCCATATCTCGCACATCGCCAAAACCTCCTATTTTTTTCTTTACCAGATCCGCTCTGTACGCCCCTTTCTTTCTTCTTCTGCCTTAACTACTCTGGTTCTATCTCTAGTAATGTCTCGGGTTGATTTCTCTAATTCTTTATTTCTCGGTCTCCCTAAAAACCAGTTAGCCAGACTCCAAAGGATCCAAAACACTGCTGCTCGTCTCATCACCTCTTCCACAATTCGCGATCACGTCACCCCTCTGCTTTTTCATCTTCACTGGTTGCCTGTTTCCTTTCGTCCTCAATATAAAATGCTGATTTTGCTACACAAGGTCTTTCATACTAGCACTCCCTCATATCTGGCTGACCTGCTTTCTTTTCACACTCCTAGGTACACCCCACGTTCCTTTCATCTTAATCGTCTATCTCTTCCCCCTCCCTCCCGTGCGCACTTACAGTCCACCCGTCTCTCTGCCTTTTATTTTGCTGGTCCCGCTCTCTGGAATTCCCTTCCTTCCTCCCTCCGTCTCGAACCTCTTCACACCACTTTCAAGCACAACCTAAAAACCCACTTATTCTCTCTAGCGTTTGATGTTCCATCTCCTTTTGTTTGATGTCTTCCTCTGTCTGTATTTGCTCCCCTTCTTTTGTCCTGTCAAATCTGTCGTCTTCTTTTTCTTTCTCCCTGTCCTTTATAATTTTATAGCCTATACTTGATGTCTCAGTATAAATTTTATTTATTTTTTGGTTGTAATTTTTATATTTATTATTATTGTATATTTTCTTTTTACCCTCCAGCTTTGTCTGGATTTTATGTGATTTATTTTTATTGTACACCGCCTTGATTATACTTGAAAGGCGGTTTTTATCAAGTTTAATAAACATAAACATAAACATAAACATACTTGGTCAGACCAAGGTCTATCAAGCCCAGTATCCTGTTTCCAACAGTGGCCAATCTAGGTCGTACGTAACTAGCAGTTTCCCCAAAAGACACAGGTTCCGCAATGCTTGTACTGGGTCAAGCATTGATATCCTGGGTCCCTTCTTAAGGTTTATGGACCTTTCCTCCAGGAACTTGTCCAAACCTTTTTTAAACCCAGCTACACTAACAGCCCTTACTACATCCTCTGGTAACAAATTGCAGAGTTTGACTACACGTTGAGTGAAAAAATATTTTCTTTTATTAGTCTTAGTTTACCCTGTAGCTTCATTGCATGTCCCCTAGTCTTTCTATATTCTGATAACGTAAACAATCGATTTACGTTTACCCATTCCACTCCGTTCATTAATTTATGGACTTCTATCATATCTCCCCTCAGCCGACCCTTTTCCAGGTTAAAGAGCCCTAACCTTTTTAGTCTTTCTTCATAGGAGTATCCTTCCATCCCCTTTACCATTTTGGTGGCTCTTCTCTGAACCTTTTCTAATAACGCTATATCCTTTTTAAGATACGGCAACCAGAATTGCACACAATATTCAAGGTGCAGTCTCACCATGGAACGGTATAGAGGCATTATAATATATTTTGTTTTATTTTCCATTCCTTTCCTTATGATACCTAGCATTCTATTTGCTCTCTTGGCTGCCGCTGCACAATGGGCCAAGGGTTTTAACATGTTATCCACAATGAAGCCTAAAACCTTTTCCTGGGTGGTGGTTCCTAATGTGGAACCTTTGCATTGTGTAACCATAGTTTGGGTTGTTCTTCCCTAGGTGCATAACTTTGCACTTGTCCACATTAAATTTCATCTGCCATTTTGATGCCCAGTCTTCCAATTTATCAAGATCCTCTTGCAATTTTTCACAATCCTCTTGGGTTTTAACAACTTTAAATAGTTTGTGTCATCTGCAAATTTGATAACCTCACTCGTTATTCCACTTTCCAGGTCATTTATGAGTATGTCAAAAAGCAGCGGACCCAGCACAGATCTCTGGGGTACACCACTATTCACCTTTCTCCATTGGGAAAATTGGCCATTTAGCCCTACCCTCTGCTTTCTATCTTTTAACCAGTTCCTGATCCACAGTAGTACACTGCCTCCTATCCCGTGAATCTTTAGTTTTCCCAAAAGTCTCTGATGAGGGACCTTGTCAAAGGCTTTCTGAAAGTCCAGATACACTATATCAACCGACTCACCTTTGTCCACCTGTTTATTCACACTTTCAAAAAAACATAACAGATTAGTAAGACAAGATCTTCCTTGTCTAAAGCCATGTTGGCTGTCTCCCATTAGACCATGACTATCTACATGCTGAGTAATTTTATTCTTTATGATGGTTTCTACCATTTTTCCCAGTACTGACGTGAGGCTCACCGGTCTGTAGTTTCCCGGATCACCCCTGGAACCCTTTTTAAAAATTGGTGTTACATTGGTGATCCTCCAATCTTCAGGTATTAGAGATGATTTTAATGATAGTTCACAGATTACTAATAGCAGGTCTGCAATCTCATATTTCAGTTCTTTCAACACCCTTGGATGTATACCATCCGGCCCAGGTGATTTGCTACTCTTCAGTTTATCTAATAGTTGTAATACATCTTCCCGATGTATCGATATTTCCTTCAATTCTTCTGCACCTTTAAATACCACTTCAGTCATGGGTAACATCCCTACATCTTCCTCAGTAAAGACCAAAGAAAAGAATTCATTCAGTCTCTCCGCTATCGCCTTGTCGCCTCTTTAGTAGTGCCCCTTTAACTCCTCTATCATCTAATGGACAAACTGAGTCTCTCACAGGTTTTTTGCTGCAAGTGTACTTGAAAAAATCTTTATTTCCCGTTTTTGCTTCTGCAGCAAGCTTCTTCTCAAATTCTCCCTTTGCCTGCTTTATCAATGCCTTGCATTTGACCTGCCAGTGCTTGTGCTATTTCCAGGTTTCGTCATTCGGCTCTTTTTTCCATTTCCTGAAAGATGTTTTTGTTTGGCAACAACAGCCTCTCTGACCTTACCTTTAAACCATGCTGGCAGTTTTTTGGACTTCCTTCCACTTTTCTTAAAGCGTGGAATACAGCTGGTCTGGGCTTCCAAGATAGTATTTTTCAACAACACCCAAGCTTGATGTAAGTCTTTAACCTTTGCAACTGCTCCTTTTAGTTTTTTCTTAACTATTTTCCTCATTTTATCATAGTCTCCCTTTCAAACGTTAAAAGGTAGTACTGTGGATTTCCTTACTATCCCTCCTCCACTAATTAAATCAAAGGCGATCATGCTATGATCACTATTGCCAATTGGCCCCAACACCCTTATCTCTTGCACTAGATCTGGTCTAATATGGCTTCCCCTCTGGTCGGTTCATGAACCAGCTGCTCCAAGAAGCAGTCATTTATGTCATCTAAGAACTTTATCTCCCTAGCATGTCCTGCCGTGACACTGACCCAGTCGATACCAGCGTAATTGAAATCACCCATTATTACTACTCTGCTGTGACTTTTGTTAGCTTCCTTGATTTCTTTGAGCATTTCATCATCCATTTGTTCATTCTGGCCAGGCGATCGATAGTACACCCCCACTGCCATTGCCTTTCCCTTTTTACATGGAATTTCAATCCATAGAGATTCTACAGCAAATTTAGTTTCCTGCAAAACTTTAATCCCTTCTGACTCAATGCCCTCTTCTAACATAGAGTGCAACCCATCCACCAATTTGATCAGCTCTATCATTACGATATAGTTTGTACCCAGGTATCACAGTGTCCCACTGGTTGTCCTCCTTCCACCATGTCTCTGATATTCTAATCATATCTAACCTCTCATTTAGTGCTATATATTCTAACTCTCCCATCTTATTTTTTAGACTTCTAGCATTTGCATACAAGCATTTTAGAGACTGTATTTTACTCATATTAATTTGGCTATTGGTAGACATGGGTAATTTGGTATCTTTAAGCTCTGTCTCCTCCATACTTGAGGGCATTTGGGCTACTTTACTCTTTTTTGGAACCTCTCTGCTTTTGGTAGTATCCTACAAGGATGCATTCTTCCGAACCATCCGCTCTTGGGCGACTGTCGGCTTTCCCCTGTTATCTAGTTTAAAAGCTGCTCTATCTCCTTTTTAAAGGTTAATGCCAGCAGCCTGGTTCCATCCTGGTTAAGGTGAAGCCCATCCCTTTGGAAGAGCCCCTCCTGGTTCATGAACAGACAAGAGGGAAGCCATTTTGAACCTAGTTCTTAGTGGTACACAAGATCTAGTGTAACAGATAAGGGTGTTGGGGCCACTTGGCAATAGTGATCATATCATGATCACGTTTGATTTCATAAATGGAGGAAAGACAGCAAGAAAATCCATAGTACGACCTTTTCACTTTCAAAAGGGAGATTTCGATAAAATGAGCTAAACAGTTAAGAAAAAACTAAAAGGAGCAGCTGCAAAGGTTAAAGATTTACATCAAGCATGGGCATTATTTAAAAATACTATCTTGGAAGCCCAGACCAGCTGTATTCCATGCTTTAAGAAAGATAGAAGTCCAAAAAATTGCGAGCATGGTTTAAAGGTGAGGTCAGAGATGCTGTTGTAGCAAAAAAAAAAAAACATCTTTCAGGAAATGGAAAAAGGAGCCAAATAACAAAAACTGGAAACAACATAAGCACTGGAAAGTTAGATTCAAGGCATTGATAAGGCAGGCAAAGAGAGAATTTGAGAAGAAGTTTGCTGTGGAAGCAAAAACGCATAAGAAAGACTTTTTCAAGTACATTCATAGTAAAAAAAAAAACAACAACAACAACAACAACCTGTGAGAGAGTCAGTTGGACTATTAGATGATAGAAGAGTAAAAGGGGCACTAAGAGGGGACAAAGCCATAATGGAGAGACTGAATTAATTCTTTGCTTTGGTCTTTACTGAAGAAGATGTAGGGGAGTTACCCATGACTGAAATGATATTTAAAGGTGATGCATCAGAAGAATTGAAAGAAATATTGATAAACTGGGAAGATATACTACAACTATTTGATAAACTAAGAGTAGGAAATCACCTGGACCGGATGGTATACACCCAAGGGTGTTGAAAGAATTGAAATATGAGATTGCAGAGGTACTATTAGTAATCTGTGAACTATCACTAAAATCATCTGAAGATTGGTGAATTGGCAATGTAACTCCAATTTTTAAAAAGGGTTCCAGGGGCGATCCGGGAAAATACAGGCCAGTGAGCCTGACATCAGTACCAGGAAAAATGGTGGAAACCATTATAAAGAACAAATTTACTGAACATGTAGATAGTCATGGTTTGATAGGAGAAAGTCAACATGGCTTTAGTCAAGAAAGGTCTTGTCTTACTATTCTGTTATATTTTTTTGAAGGTGTGAATAAACAGGTAGACAAAGGTGAGACGGTCGATATAGGGGTATGTTTACTAAACTGTGGTAGCATAACAGCGTCTATGGTAACGCATGTTAAGTAATGTTAATGCACGTTAACTTAACGTTAACGCACATTAACGTTACCTAACGTGCATTAACGTTACATAACGTGCGTAAACCTTACTGGCTGCGTTAAAGACCAGTGAGGGGTGGAGAGAGGGTGGAAAGAAGGGGTAAATTTGCGGGGAGTGGGCGGGGAGAGACCCCTGCTACACTAACGCATTGATCGTAAGGCCAGAACATTACCGCGAGTGAAAACCTGGCTTTAGAGGTACATTTGCAGGAGAGAGAAACCATTTCAGACAGCAACGTACAGCATAGGCAGGGAGCCCAATAAAGTTGATAGTAGTGCTACCTGTGCAGCAACAGCATAGTGGCCAGGTATGAAATGGGGCATATGGGGCTGCATGGAGGACAGGCAGTGGTTGCAGCTGTATGTGGCACATAGGTACACAGAAACAAACCAGCAGCAAGACAGCATATGACCATGGCCAAACATGCACATCAGTATGTGCTCTACAGTGTCGCATCCAGGGGACACATGACTAGTAGGTACCCCAAATGTCACACAGGAAGCTCAATGCCTGTAATGGGGCAAGCAATGCACATCTGGGGATCATGCCTACAAGGGTCCCTGCACCTTCCACAAGCTACGTCCAAAATAGACCAGACACCCAACTAAACAAACACCCGTTACTACAGCTCCTGGAAGGCAGTGCAGAGTGTGACCACACGTTATCTGAAACAGATGTGCACCCAGTAGTCCAAACCGGGTATACCATACCCGCACTGCATGCCCTAGCCAGTCCATAGTCTGCTGGCATAACACCAGCTATCTACCAGGTCCACCCACGCCAATAGCTGTGGGATAAACAACCTGACACCCAAAGCCAGCATCAGCCCATGTGGAAGGGACATAACAGTGGCAGGCGGAGATTGGGGGGATGTGGAGATGTACAAGTAGGCCCCACCACTCCAGAAGTCAGATGCTAGGCACCCACCTACCTGTACAGTAGATGGCCTTGGACAGTGCTCCACCATCACAAACAGCATATGGGCATGTCAGCATGGTGTGGCAGCAGGGTATTACAGTACACACAGACAGTGGGTCCTGGAACAGAAGGTCACAGGTTCATATCCCAACTGTGGCTTTCACACAGCACATCCTCATGTTTTACCCTACAATGCAGATAAACAATCAGAATGTGCAGTCCCCAAAGCAGCAGCGAACAGAGCGACAAACATCGACTCATACAGCCTCCATGCTCCAAAGCATCATGGTGGCTCATGCTGTTGGCTACAGCACGGAGCTGCAGATATCACCAGTGCATAACTACTACCTCCTGCACAGTTAAACAAAGTCGGCACTGTGATCAGGATCAGTGTGCCTGGCAGCCTTGCCAACCACCCGTATCTATGCACAATGATGCATTAGAAGAGTGTGTATGTGTATGTCCAGGCATTGTTTTGTGGCTGGCCACACCTCACAGGGCCCACAATGTCCCACTGTTACCAGCGAGAGGATGCAAATGTGCATAATGAGGAGCAAGGCATTGCGGGTATGACAAGGACAGGGCGGATTGGGCAGGATGCATCTGCACAGGGTGTAGGTCAATGGCTGGGACACTGTAGAGGCCGACCACTACCTGCATGGGCAGTGAGGCCATAGCATGTCATGCTGTGAGGTAACTGACCGAGCAGTGACCATGGGATGTCTATATTCCCACATAGTGTCATACATCATGTGTCTTGTGTCACACCTGGGTGTTCCCAGTGCTGTTGGCAAGCACAGTGCTATCTACTTGGTGCACAATGGATTGGCTAGTGGACTGTCTGCAGCTAGTCTGTGCATGGTTGGAATTCTCTGAGGGTACTGCAGGTGCAGTCTGCTGGTGAATTGCAGATGGCAGTGGAGGCTTTACAGGCATACACACAGCAGTATTTCTGGGGTGTCACTGGCCCAGTCACAGTTATGGCTGTGGGCCACAAACCCTGGGGTGCTGTCCATTGACAGCAGGATGGGGTTTGCTGGTCATACAGTCATTGCTCCACTCCCTCAACTGCCAAAAGGGTGTTTAGGGTGCCCTGGGGTATGTACTGTATACTACTTCAACCTGTAGAGGCACAGCCACACAAACATGGTGTGTGTCTAAACACCCTTCCACCCAAATAACAGGTGTCAATGGCAGCCATACCCTAACAACGGGTACACAATAATCTGGGTGGTGACTTGACCCAGAGGGCCACGTGTGAGTGTAATGCAGATGCACTGCAGGGAACACCTGGCACACACTAGTAGTGATAGGGATGTACAGCAGGACCACTCACCAGTGGCATATGTGCTACTGACCTAGTGCTGTGTGGCCATCCTACTGCTCAGGGTGAACTCTGAATATGCACAATGCCCTGGTCTGTAGCTGATCTGTGGCAGCATCACACAGTGTCCAGTCTTTTTTTCAAGCTGAGGTACTGGAGAGATGCAGATCCCATTGGGTCATCAGCTGTATACAGCTAATCAGCATGTGCATTGCATCATGGGTACTGTTGGGGGTTGCCCTATCCTGGTAGACAAAAAAAGTACTGGTCGTTACGGAGTGTACAATAATCTTGAATTCAAAAGCAATCACTCCATTAGAAACAAACACATGATCAAAGTGGAATAATCCTTGTAACTAAGCGATGGGCTCTGTTTTATGAGCAATGCTTATCTAGATACCAGGAGGTCTCAGACCCATATATGCGCTCGAGCTAATGCTTGATTGAAAGTCTAGCATTGGCGCATGGTAACATCAACGACCAACCTGAAAACTTTGTTTTTTCATTTTTTATCTTGCTCATAAAAACCCCAGTTCCCCACCACTTGTGTATCAAAACTGATATTAAAATTTAGTTCTTAAGAAGCTCTTAGCTGTATGTTTTTTCAGTTGTTATATGTCTTCTGCCTCTACGCCTCCCCCAAAACTAAAAATTGAATTTTTTGCTTAAAATTTCACCCAATAGGAACTAATGTAGCGAAATTACAAAGGCTCATGGGTCTCAGTATAAAATTCCGCAGTCATTTGCAAGGTCTATAAATCAACACACTTGCTAGACTGCTATTCACATCAATGACCCAACTGATGATGCCTTTGAAATTATTTTGCTACTTTATTTTATCATGCATATTTCCCATTTTTTTATATTATTTTGTTTTCTTTATATTCTCGTTCGTATCTCATTCAATTCTTTCTTCTTATACTGGTGTAGTAGTACTTTAACATCTCCATATTCCAATATATATCATAACAATGTCCCATATGTGTGTACTGATTGCCAGTATTGCAATCACCTCCTAAAAGTTCGTTTATAAGCTGCAATAAAGTGTCCAGAGCAATGATGTTCAAAAACAATTCAAAAACTTTCTTATCTACAAATCATGGACACTTATCTTCAACTCAGCCGATGTTAATCTTCTATTCGTAGAGGTGATGAAAAACTTCTTTTTGCTGGCGAGTGTTCACTCATATCCCGAGTGTTCACTCAAATCCCAACGCCGATGTTCTAAGGCGCCCAAGCGTTTCTCTCCATGAGGTTCTTCAGGGGAATGGTTTATTACACAGAGGACTCTTCTAAAAAATAAATTCAAACTTTCACCACTGATAATTATTTTTAAAAACTTTAAAACTCATACCATATCGTTCCCAAACCAAAATCTAACATGTCGTCTAGGCTCAATATATTAATATTGATCAATTTCACCTCAATATTATCCCCGTTGCACCATACTTTTTCTCATCTTAAATGAAAGAAAGTTGTGAGCGTTGTTGTTCCATATGAGAAGCCAAAAACGCCGCGCATGCGGCTAAGCGCTTCCCCCAGCTCTCTTATTGGCGTTCAATTCAACGCCTCCCACAATTTCCATGATGTCATCTGAATGATCCGGGTGCCACTAATTTCTTTAAACACATAACTGCCAATCTATAGAGGCGTTTAAGCCATGCGGGCGTACTGTATTAAGTTTAAAGATCCATCTTTGCTCCTCTCGGATTAATGATTGTTCTTGAGTACGTATTCCCCGGGATTCCACTACCTGATCTATAACGAATACTCGAAGCTGATCAAACGCCTTCCCCGGCACCTTTGTAGCGTTTCACTCTGCTAGGCGTTTCTTCAGGAGGGTCTACAAAAATACAGGCAAAAACATCAATACCATTGAGCTTTAAACATCCAACCCACTGTAATACGAAGGCTCTGTGTACTTTTAAAATTCAATCAATAAGTCAAGAATACCCCTAAGATGAACATATAGTCCTACTTACTAAATTTGCTGCTGCCCGCGTTTAGTCAATTATTCCTTCATTATCAAAAAACGCCGCGCATGCGGTCTAGCTATCTCATTCACTCTTTTGTAGCTGATACGAGCCGTTTCCATTGGTTTATGTTCTCCAATCATTTTCTCTCCTATGCTTACATGTAATTAAAGACATACTTTCCATTCTATGGAGGAATTCAGACCTTGGGGTTGCAAAGTATTGACTTTAAAAATCCAGCGTTGTTCACAGGACAAGAGAGTCTCATCCAAAGTCTTACCTCTTGTTGCTGTACTAATATAATTTATACAGAAGCACCGTAACTGGTCAAAATCATGTTGTAACTCAATGCAATGTTGAACTAGGGGAGCTGTCAGTACTTTACACCGTAAGCGACTCCTATGTTCTAGTATCCAAATTTTAAATACTCTTATTTGTTTTACCAATATAAAGTTTGTTACACGGACACCTAATAGCATAAACAACTGAGGCTGTAGTACACGATGTTGTATGTTTCAAAATGTAGGTATTCCCTAAATAAGTAAACTCAGTTGTTTCTTCTGTAACTTCGCAGATAGAACACTCTCCGCATCTCGTGTGTCCTCGCGTTTTATTCCTTTCTTCTGTGTTTATAAGGGGTCGTAAAATTGCAGGGCTGCGTCTGGCAACAGAATGTAAATCTTAAAGAACAACTTAGCCCTGCAATTTTACGACCCCTTATAAACACAGAAGAAAGGAATAAAACGTGAGGACACACGAGATGCGGAGAGTGTTCTATCTGCGAAGTTACAGAAGAAACAACTGAGTTTACTTATTTAGGGAATACCTACATTTTGAAACATACAACATCGTGTACTACAGCCTCAGTTGTTTATGCTATTAGGTGTCGTGTAACAAACTTTATATTGGTAAAACAAATAGAGTATTTAAAATTTGGATACTAGAACATAGGAGTCGTTTACGGTGTAAAGTACTGACAGCTCCCCTAGTTCAACATTGCATTGAGTTACAACATGATTTTGACCAGTTACGGTGCTTCTGTATAGATTATGTTAGTACAGCAACAAGAGGTAAGACTTTGGATGAGACTCTCTTGTCCTGTGAACAACGCTGGATTTTTAAAGTCAATACTTTGCAACCCCAAGGTCTGAATTCCTCCATAGAATGGAAAGTATGTCTTTAATTACATGTAAGCAAAGGAGAGAAACATGATTGGAGAACATAAACCAATGGAAACAGCTCGTATCAGCTACAAAAGAGTGAATGAGATAGCTAGACCGCATGCGCGGCGTTTTTTATAATGAAGGAATAATTGACTAAACGCGGGCAGCAGCAAATTTAGTAAGTAGGACTACATGTTCATCTTAGGGGTATTCTTGACTTATTGATTGAATTTTAAAAGTACACAAAGCCTTCGTATTACAGTGGATTGGATGTTTAAAGCTCAATGGTATTGATGTTTTTTCCTGTATTTTTGTAGACCCTCTTGAAGAAACGCCTAGCGGAGTGAAACGCTACAAAGGTGCCGGGGAAGGCGTAGAGGCAGAAGACATATAACAACTGAAAAAACATACAGCTAAGAGCTTCTTAAGAACTAAATTTTAATATCAGTTTTGATACACAAGTGGTGGGGAACTGGGGTTTTTATGAGCAAGATAAAAAATGAAAAAACAAAGTTTTCAGGTTGGTCGTTGATGTTACCATGCACCAATGCTAGACTTTCAATCAAGCATTAGCTCGAGCGCATATATGGGTCTGAGACCTCCTGGTATCTAGATAAGCATTGCTCATACAACAGAGTCCATCGCTTAGTTACAAAGATTATTCCACTTTGATCATGTGTTTGTCTCTAATGGAGTGATTGCTTTTGAATTCAAGACTATCCTGGTAGACAGCAGGCTTCTTGTGTGGTGCTCTGCAGTGTTCTTGTATGCAGCCTTTGCTGTGGTGCTCACGTTGGTGGTGTAGCCTACAGGTTTGTGCATTGATGTGTGCTACTGTTCATGGTTTCAATTCTTCTCTATTCTCTTTTAAAGTTATGCCTGTTGTACACAACTACGTTTCATTCCTGCGACAGTCATATCTGTGCAGATCTGTGCTGTTGCCACATTATACCCTCATCACAGTTGCCAACCATCCTTCTGTCTGTCTATATGTGTCTGCCAGCTGTGTGGCGTCCTGCCCTAATGTGCAGGCTGCTACCCCATGACCTGCACTGTGACCTTTTTTTTTGCATTGTGGCTCATCATGCTTGCCTCTCCTGTGTCTGCTCTACATGGCACTGCTACTCCTCTGTCCTCCTGTCATTGCACTTATCCCGCCACCTCTACCTCCTCTGGCAGACACATATTCACATCTTCTGCCACACACAGTCATTGTTGCACTTTACAGTACCATCACCCTGTGCATCGGTACAGCTGCCCCCGTTATATTTGTCCACTTTACCAGCTGCCACATGGCCCTCATGCAGATTTGGCAGGTCCTTCACCTCTGACATTTACTTCCTTACATCACTTGTTAATTGGCTTTCCTTGCTGCTCTGTGCAGTGTTAGAGTTACATCTGTGTTTGGCCCATACATTTCATGCTTGTGACCTTGGTCCACCTTACTGCCCTTAGCCAACATTTCTTGGGTCACCTTAACATCCTTGGACCACCTTTAGTGTCATCTTTGGTTTGGCCAGCTTATGGGGCACATTATATGCTGACTTGGGGGGTGCCACCCTTTCATTCCACCCTCTAGGGCACATTATGACCCACCTTGGATGACGTGGTGCTCTATGATGTGCCTTATGGTGCGCCCTAAAAGGTGCATTAGGTTACGGAACTGGGGTGAGGTTTTTTTTGGCTGGCAGTACAGGTTGTTGAGATGTGTCTGACTGTTAAAGGCAGGAAAATTAATTGCCTCTGACAGCCTAATGAACTTTGCCCACAGAGGGATCGAACTCATGACTGCTGTATCAGCAGTCATTATATTAACCAGTGTGCTACACCTCTATTTCTTTGACCACACCCCACAGCACAAAATTAAGGTTAACGCGCGATAGCACGCCACTGCACCCTCTATAGCGTGATAACAGCAAGGCACCCTCTATCGCGCGATAAGCCGCCATTGCTACCTTACCGCTGAAATACCCACAACCTTATATGACATTCCTCACGTTATCACTGCAACTAGTGCAAGTAACATTAAGATGGTTTAGTAAACATACTGTGGTGGTGAGACTGTAGTAGTGCCCAGGGAAATGGATAGAAAACAAACATTTACCCCAAAGCAGAAGAATAGTTCAGGGAGTTTTGACTTTGAAACTCCAGCCAAGGAAAAAAAACACACACACATAGAGTTGCTGAGTGTAAGCCACGCCCTAGCTCCAAGGCAACCAGGGTAGGTAATGGGGAACACCCGGAGGCGGAGTTTGAAGCCATAGGGCAGCCCCAGTCATTTAAGCTTGAGGAAACAGGAAGAGAGGAGACAACCGGGGGACCTGGAAGAGAAGGAACAGCCGAGGAACCAGGAGGAGAAGGGTAAGATTCTTGCAAGGAAGCTGAGAGAGAGAGGTGTTCTAGGAGCAACCTCAGGGAAGGTTCTTGTTGCAGCTGGCACACAGGAAACTACAGCTCTGAAGAAAGCCCATGTTGTAGGAGCATTACAGCAGGCCCTGAGGACAGGAGAGTTTATCCTGAGGAAAGTGCTGTCTTTGAGCAGAGCACGGGCGTGGTCCTGCCAGAACCTGGGGGAAGAGTTTCACCTCGAGGAAGGTCTGTAAAGAGCTCTGTTACTAGAAGTAAGGTGAGCCCATTTGAAACCTTGCATAGTTTATTGAAGGATAAGAATCCCTTCAGACCTTCCAGCATTCCTCAGCATAGAAAGAGGTCTCATTGGGAGAAGGTTTTAAAGTTATTAGAAGAAATAAAATCTGAAATCCCATAAGCTTATTCCAGCCAGATGCTAACTGACCCCGAGTATGAGAGCATTCAGGTAGATAACTATGATTCTGATAATAGTTCTGCCGACTCTCAAATGGACTGTTCTTTGTGCGTAAAGAAAAGATGAAGAAGCTGTAAGGTTTAAAACTGAGAAAACCCAGAAGCTTTGTACTTGCCTGTTCTGCTAGAAATGTTTGGAATGAAGTGCTAACATTTTAAAGCTGGCAGAGAATGTTCAGAAGTGCTGATTTGAATGCTTAAGAAGTCCTTACCTAAACGTATAAACAGCCAGAAGTAAAGTGGGTTGGGCTTTGCATAGTGCTCAGTTTGGAAGAGCAGTTATTTGGGCTGAACTGAGCCAGGAACCCTTAAGCTGTATTCTTGAACTCTGGAAAAAGATATACTACTGGTATAACAAGCTGAGTGAAGCGTTGCTACCGGTGTTACTGTGAAAGTTCCTTTTTCTTTATTTGGAGAAGTATCCTACTTTTGTTGCTGTATGTTTGAAAGGACAAAAGAAGAAAAGAATAAATTTTTCCTGTATTTGCCTTCAACCCTCGGCTACTCATTTTTTCACAACTACAATCCCCAGAAGCCCTTGGCTTTGGGAGCCCATAATACCAAGGGACAATAGGAGGTACGTCCACTGCCTATAGGCAACTGCCTAGCCAGCAGTGGGCACGACAATACCCCATAGTGTATTTGGATTTTCAGAAAGCCTTGGACAAGGTCCCTCATGAGAGACTCTTGGCGAAGTTAAAAAGTGATGAGATAGGAGGCAGTGTACTATTGTGGATCAGGAATTGGTTAAAAGACAGAAAGCAGAGGGTAGGTCTAAAAGGCCAATTTTCCAAATGGAGAAAGGTGAATAGTGGAGTACCCCAGAGATCTGTGCTGGGTCTACTACTTCTAACATATTTGTAAATGTCCTGGAAATGGGAATAACGAATGAGGTAGTCAAATTTGCAGATGTCACAAAATTATTCAAAGTTGTTAAAACTCAAGAGGATTGTGAAAAATTGCAAGAGGACCTTGACAAATTGGAAGACTGGATATTCAAATGGCAGATAAAATTGAATGTGGACAAGTGCAAAGGAGAAAGACTGATAGAATTCTGCAAAATCAATGATCTATTCATCTAAAACAACTTTTTCCAGCAACACAAGCACCAACGGTACACATGGACTTCACCCAATGGATTCTACAGAAATTAAATTGACTACATCTGTGGAAGACAATGATGGAAAAGCTTGATAACATCAACAAAGACAAAACCTGGAGCTGACTGTGGTGCAGATCACCAACTACTAGTATGCAAACTCAAGCTAAAGTTGAAAAAGAACAAGCCATTCATTAATGTAGCAAAATATGACCTTGAGAATATACCACTGGAATTTAAAGACTGCCTGAGAAATCAATTTGCTGCTTTAGAAGCAAATGACAGAGTTCCAGAAGAGTTATGGGATGACATCAAGAAGATTGTAATGGAATAAGCAATAAGTCTCTACATAAGATAAAAAAGCAAAAATGGCCAATATGGATGATTGAAGAAACTCTGAAAATTGTCCAGAAATGCCGAGAAGATAAAGCCAGAGGAGAAAGAGAGGCAATCACAGAATCAAAAGAGATTTCCAACCTGTAGAAAGACAGGAGAAGAAAAAGTACTACAATGACACATGCAAGGAAATAGAATCAGAAGCTATCAGAGGAAGAACAAGATTGGCCTTTCTAAAGCTACTAGAGTTAAAGAAAAAATTCCAGCCTCAAATTGGAATGCAACAAGATGCTCAAGGATCCATGCTGAATGATGTTGAGAAGATGAAGAAAAGGTGGAAAGTATATACAGAGTCATTATACCATAAAGATCAAGTGGACCAACAGCCATTTCAACCTATACCTTATGATCAGGAACCATTGATGAAAAAAGAAGAAATTGAAGCAGTATTGAAAGCCTTATCAAAGAGCAAAGCACCAGGCATTGATGGCATTCCCATTGAGTTATTACAGCAATCAGATGAAGCTGTTGCCATACTTACAAGGCTCTGCCAGGAAATTTGGAAGACAAATTCATGGCCAACTGACTGGAAAAGATCTGTGTTTATACCAATACTGAAAAAATGTGACCCGAATAACTGGAAATGATTGCACTGTCACTTTTATCCCACATGCCAGCAAAATTCTACTCAAGATCAGTCAGCAGAGGCTACAACCATATCTCCAATGAAAACTGCCTGAAGTGCAAGCTGGGTTCAGGAAAGGGAGAGGAACAAGAAACATTATCGCAGATGTGAGATGGATCCTTGAAAAGACAAAAGAATACCATAAGGATATCTTTATGTATTTTATTGACTACAGCAAGGCTTTTGACTGTGTAAACCATGAGAAACTCTGGGCCACATTAAGAAGCATGAGTATACCAGAATACCTGATTGTTCTCTTGCACAACCTTTACACTGATCAAGAAGAAAGAGTTTGAATGGAAGAAGGAGAAACAGAATGGTTTAAAATCAGCAAAGATGTATGGCAAGGCTGCATACTTTCCCCCTACCTCTTTAATTTATATGCAGAATAAATCATCAGAGAAGCAGGACTATATGAAGACAACAGAGTGTGAAGATTGGTGGAAGAGTCATCAACAACTTTCGCTATGCTGATGATACCACATTACTGGCTGAAAGTGAAGATGATCTGAAACATTTGCTTCTCATGATCAAAGAACATAGTCTCAAAATGGACCTGCAACTTAATGTAAAGAAGTCAAAGATCATGACAACTGGCAAAATGAATAAGTTCATCGTTGATGGAGAAGAAATTGAAATAGTTGGCAATTTTAACCTACTTGGATCAACTATCAATAAAGAAGCAACAAACAGTCAAGAAATCCAACGACGCATTGCTCTTAGCAGAATGGCTATGAAGGACCTAGATAAGATTTTCAAGAGCAGAGTGTCTCTCTCCATACAAAGATTCAACTTGTTGAAGCCATTGCATTTCCAGTAACATCATATGGATGTAAAAGTTGGACAGTGAAAAAGAAAGACAGGAAGAAGGTTGATGCCTTTTAATTATGGTTCTGGCGACGAATACTGTGCATACCATGGACTGCCCGCAAAACAAACCAGTAAGTACTAGAGGAGATCAAACCTAAGCTTTCTTTAGAAGCTCCGATGATAAGACTTTGACTTTCATACTTTGGACACATCATGGGAAAAGAGAGATCATTAGAGAAAGACATCATGCTTGGCAAGGTAAAAGGTCAATGCAAAAGAGGAAAGACAACAATGAGATGGATCAATACAATAACAGCAGCTACAGGTGCCAGTCTGTCAACAATGAGCCGCCTGACTGAAGACTGAACACAATTTAGGACAACTATCCAGAGGGTCGCTATCAGTCGATACCGACTTGATGGCACTTAACAACAACAACAACAACAAGTTCAAAGTTATGCACCTAAGAAAGAACAACCCAAACTATAGTTACACAATGCAAGATTCCAGATTAGGAACCACCACCCAGGAAAAAGATTTAGGCGTCATTGTGGATAACACTTTGAAACCTTCCATCCAGTGTGCAGCGGTGGCCAAGAAGGCAAATAAAATGTTAGGAATGTAGTTTTATGTTCATTGTAAACCGCACTGATGTCAAATAGCGTGGTATAAAAGAAACTGTAAATAAATAAATAAATAAGGAGAGGAATGGAGAATAAGACAAAGGACATTATAATGTATCTGTATCATTCTATGGTGTGACCGCACCTTGAATATTGTGTGCAATTCCGGTCACCGTATCTTAAAAAGGATATAGCAGAATTAGAAAAGATACAGAGAAGAACTACCAAAATGGTATAGGTGATGGAAGGATACTGTTACAGAGCAGACTCACTAGCGGACCCTATGGAGATAGATGAAATAGCAGATCAGGAAGACACTGACGTTTGGGGAGAGCACATGTTAGAAAGTTGCCATGAGCAACGAAAGCAAATGAGGTCACGAGCCAGAGAGACACGCCCAGCCAGCAGAGAAGCTAGGAGATTCTCACCTGATACAAATCAGCTGGGGGGAGGTGCTGCTCGGAGATACCTAGATAAGCACAGCTCACAAGCAGTTAGGCGGATGAAGGTTGAGTCCAAGTCTCAAAGGGAGCCTAAGACTCTGAACGAAAGCAGAAACAGAAGGAACTGGGTGAACAGAGAGGACGAGAGAAGCTGGAGAGATAGCTGTGAAGAAAGCGTGTCTGACTACCACTTTGGAAGCCTGAACGGAGGTCTGTAAGATTCCAATGAGTGCTTGAGTGAGAGGCAAAGACAGCTGGACTCAGAGAGTGAGATTGAGTACAACAGCCCAGGTTGGAACGGAGCCAGGAGGAGAGAGGTACAAGCCAAAAGGTTTTACTCTTATCCTAAGAGGGAAAGCACAGGGCTTGGCTATAGGAAACAGTTCATTGAAGTACAAAAGCCATATGAAGCCAGCTTAAGGGAAGCAGAGAAGCTTCACTACCCCTATTATAAGCAAGAGAAAGTTAAAGGCTTTTTACCTGCAGAAGTTAATCATTCTGAGAGAAACGTAAGGAACAGAATCTCAGAAAGGCTGCCGTTCAAAGCTCCAGCTATCCACAGGGTCCTGAGCCAAGCAGAGGCTAGAGGTGAATCAATTCCTTCTAATAGGAGTGCAAGAGAATATTTTAGCTTACCTACCAGGCACCAGCAGGGGAGAGGCTCTTACCAGCAGAACCCCAGTGAATGTGGTAATAGCAATCAGTTTACTCTCGGAGAAAGGAAAGTACGTCACAGCCAAGACGGACTGTTTGAAAAGCTCCCACATGAGGAAGGTAAAGATGTGTTAATCCCTGCTGAAGAATTCATGCAATGTGAACCATCTGAAGTGGAGAATAATGTTGAGCAGATGGACTGTAGTATTTCTGTGGCTGACAACATATGGGGCAGCAGCGGAGTTCACTGAAGCGTCCAGGGAAACGGCCGGAGCTTTTCCAGCAGCAGGGCTTACCTCCATTGGAGCGCGGGAGTCAGCGCTTGATCCTGAAGCAGCAGCAGGGTCCCTGATGTGCATCGGGCTGGGAACGGAGGCCCCATATGGCGCGTCCCGCCTGGAGGGAGTCCAGTCGGCAGCAGTGGAGGCACGGCTGAGGATGGAGGCCCGTTCAGGCACATCCTGGGCCGGCGGAGGGTCAGCCGGAGGCGTGGAAGCAGAGCACACCTCATGATAGCCTTTCTTCATTCCTCCACAGTGGGAGCATCCGTGCGAGGTATGTTTTTTGTTGCCACAGTGAGGGCATTTTTTTGCATAGTGTTTAGGCATAGTTTTGGCTAAAAAGTAAAACAAAGAAATAAACAAATGAGAGCAGAGCAGGGTCCGTCTTGCTGGCAAGGCGGAAGAACAAAAAACTGGCCGGACCAGGGGGTGGACCGGTGGGATGGGCTACCTAAGGTGGGCCCATGAGGGCTCACCTTTCGTAGCTCTAGAGAGAGCACTTCCGTACTCGGCTCCGCCCGGAGGACGTCACCAAGTGTGGCTGACGCAATCCTGCTGGTCCATGGAGAATAATGTTGAGCAGATGGACTGTAGTATTTCTGTGGCTGACAACATATTCTCACTAAGGTAAAGAGAAATAAGAAGCCTGACAGTGTGAAAGGAAGGCTTATTCCTATCTCTGCAAGTCTGTGTTTAAGTACATTTGTTTCTGGTTAAGAAGCTGAAAGGAAGCTATTTTTGGCTACAGTTTTCTTTTGTTATATGCCCAAGAAGGGTTGTGTTTCTTTGTTTTTGTACATGATAAGAAGTCCTTTTGGGAAAGGGAAATAAAGCCCTTATAACCTTACCATCGATTCCACGACTGATTTTTAACTGGCAGCACAACTACAACTACCAGAAGGCCAGTTATATTAAGGCCCCAGTGCAGTACCCTGCTTAACCTACAGGTGCGAAGAGGGGGCATGTGACGATACCCATATGAGGAGAGGCTTAAAAGGTTAGGGCTTTTCAACCTGGAATAGAGACAGCTTAGGGGAGATATGATAGAGGTCTATAAATTAATGAATGAAGTAGAACGGGTAAACGTAGATTTGTTTACACCATCAAAAAGTAAAAAGACTAGGGAACATGCAATGAAACCATAATGTAACCCATTTAAGACTAATAAGAGAAAATATTTTGTTCACTCAACGAGTAATCAAACTCTGGAATTCGTTACCAGAGGATATAATAAAAGCTGTTATTGTAGCTGGGTTTAAAATAGGGTTGACAAGTTCCTAGAGGAAAGGTCCATAAATCATTATTAAAGAAGACCCTAGGTAATCCACCGCTTGTCCTAGTATAAGTATGTGTGTCTTTTTGGGAAACTGCTAGGTACGTATGAGCTAGATTGGCCACTCTTAGAAACAAGATACTGGGCTTGATGGACCTTGGTCTGACCCAATATGGCATTTCTTACGTTCTTATTAAAGTGAAGTTCAGTAAGGAGGGTATTCCAAAGAAAAGGTGAAAAATAACTAAACACCCTGGCTCAAGAAAATTCTAAAAAAGAAAAACCAACCAAGCAGGCACAAAGACTGGTGACAATAAGTCCAGAAACAAATTCTTTATTAAGCCCCAAAATTTGTTTCTGGACTTATTGTCGCCAGTCTTTGTGCCTGCTTGGTTGGTTTTTCTATACACAGTGTGCAGGCATCCTTTGCTCTTTCTGGTACTGTTTGTTCAAGAAAATTCTAGCCACATGGTAGAAATGGTAGGGAATACTAGTAAATTTGAGTAAATAACTAGCAAATTTGAGTAGATAAATAAATAAAACTTGATTATTATTTTTTTATTATCATTGTTAATCTATATCTGCTTAGAAGGAACTCTGGTATGTGGATAAAATTAAATAAATAAATAAAATTAAATAAGACACTTATTTATCATCAAAATATTATGTGTGATGAATTGTCATATATAGGAAGCGCATAGCTCTGATCAAATAAACACCAGACCACTGGGCCACCTTGCCATAATCCTCTACTTGTACTTGCCTTTCAGACAAGAAAGAATGAAGCCTGTTTTGTCCCTTGGACCTGATCACTCATAGAGAACATGTTATAGAGGCCCCCTCTCAACTTTTCCAATACCAGCTCTTCACAACATTGAAAAATCTGGGTTTGAACAAATGTGGATCCACTTTTTGGAATACATAGGATGAAAGGTTGCTGGCTGGTACCTATGGACCTAAAAGCTTTCCAACATTTTCTGAGGTTCAGTGATTATTATCAATACTGTATTCTGACTTTTTCCAAGAATAAAGGCCCTCAATAATCAAAAACAACTTTTGTCATTGGCCCCAATCCTATATTATCCTGATTTTGTAAAGCCTTTTATATTAGAAACTGACACCCCTGAAATGGGGTCAGGAGCAATACTGCCTAATTACACAGTATGTAGATAGTCATGGCCTAATGGGAGACAGCACACATGGCTTTAGACAAGGAAGATCTTGTCTTACTAATCTGATATGTTTTTTTTGAAGGTGTGAATAAACAGGTAGACAAAGGTGAGTCGGTTGATATAGTGAATCTGGACTTTCAGAAAGCCTTTGACAAGGTCCCTCATCAGAGACTTTTGGCAAAACTAAAAAGTCATGGGATAGGAGGCAGTGTACTATTGTGGCTCGGGAACTGGTTAAAAGATAGAAAGCAGGCGGTAGGGCTAATTGGCCAATTTTCCCAATGGAAAAAGGTGAATAGTGAAGTACCCCAGGGATCTGTACTGGGTCCGCTACTATTTGACATATTCATAAATGACCTGGAAAAGGGAATAACTAGTGAGGTTATCAAATTTGCAGACAACACAAAGCTGTTTAAATTTGTTAAAACCCAAGAGGACTGTGGAAAACTGCAGGAGGATCTGGATAAATTGGAAGACTGGGCATCCAAATGGCAGATGAAATTTAATGTGGACAAGTGCAAAGTTATGCACCTAGGAAAGAACAACCCACACTATGGTTACACAATGCAAGGTTCCACATTGGGAACCACCACCCAGGAAAAGGTTTTAGGAGTCATCGTGGATAACATGTTAAAACCCTCTGCCCAGTGTGCAGCAGCAGCCAAGAAAGCAAATAGAATGCTAAGTATCATAAGGAAAGGAATGGAAAATAAAACAAAGGATATTATAATGCCTCTGTATCGTTCCATGGTATGACCACACCTTGAATATTGAGTGCAATTCTGGTCGCCGTATCTTAAAAAGGATATAGCGTTATTAGAAAAGGTACAGAGAAGAGCCACCAAAATGGTAAAGGGGATGGAAGGTTACTCCTATGAAGAGAGGCTACAAAGGTTAGGGCTCTTCAACCTGGAAAAGAGACGGCTGAGGGGAGATATGATAGAGGTCTATAAATTAATGACTGGAGTGGAACGGGTAAACGTAGATCGATTGTTTACGCTATCAGAATATAGAAAGACTAGGGGACATGTAATGAAGCTTGTCGTGACCCCCTGCCTAGGCCAATGGCCGATAAGCAAAAGGGCTGCCTTATTTGCCCTTTTGAGTACTGTCCCAAGTCTTTGGCTGCCAGCACTGAATGCTGGGACTTGTAGTTTCAGATACTCTCCAAGCAAAGTAGTGTGACCACACAGTTTGTTAGGCAAAACAAAGAAATTTATTTCGGGGTTTCTCCCTCGCATCAAAAGTCATAGCGCCAAAACAAGGCAAGGATAAATTCTCCACAGTAAATGAAGAAGAGGAACAAAACAGGCTTAAACATCAAAGCCAAGTATATTCTTTCCACAGCAGCTGCATTCAGCTTTCTTCAGATAAATGCCTTTCACTGCTATGGCTGTTAATCACATCAGGCCAACTTAAAACTTCTAGCAAGAGTTTTCTTTCTCACTCAGCTTGACAAAAACCAGGTTAAACAAACTTCTTCTCAGGGCCAGAGCCTAGCACATGTTTAGTTTGTTTGTCTTACAGAATGAACATTCCATTTCTGCTACGTCACTATCACAAGGACTTTCATACATTTCTATCTGCATTTCTTCAACTGCTTCACTTGAGTCATCTTCCTGGGAGCTTATATCAAAAGGTTTGAATTTTACATTCTGCAGAAACTCTTTCAGCTTTCCTACAAAGTGTTCTTTCTGTTCTGCACCAGCATAGGATAAAGAAGGAGTTTATCTCTCATAGAATAGCTTATCAACAGCCTCTAAAGCTGATTCACGGCACTTACTTGAACTGTTCCTGTTCCTGCCTGGAGCTGCTCTTACTGCCTGTTGGCTAGCACAGCATTCAGCGCTTTTCCTCAGCTCTCTGACCATGTCTTCAGAAAAGCCTCTATTAGGAACTTTAGCAAACTTGTTTTCCCCACCTCCCTTACTTGGCTGGCTCTCTGAGCTGCTTCCCCACGTGGAAACAAACCTCTCCAGCTTCTTTTCTCTGGGGTGCTTTAGGACAGGTTCCAACTTTGGTTCCACTGCTTTCTGAGAGTAAGAATCAGCTGTCCTTCCTTCTCCACTCCTTCGCTCCTCGTGCTCCCTTTTCCCGTGGCTTCCTTTCTCCTTCTGACTCTCGCTTTTCTCTTCCTCAAACTCTGAGGCAGTTTTAAAATGGTGCTTCTTTTCAGCCACACCTTCCTCTCTGCACATGTGAAAGCTGTTAGGGCTCCACCTAGCTCTTATGTCACTGCTTGGGCAGGGCTTAGCTCTAGCTACTGCATGCTCCGTTGGCTTGTGGTTTCTATGGGAACCCTGTTTACATCTGTCTTTAAAGGTACATTCCTCACTTCTCTCCCATTCCATCTCATCCACACCGCTCACCTTATCACAAGCTACAGGGTAAACTATTTAAGACAAATAAGAGAAAATATTTTTTCACTCAACGTGTAATCAAACTCTGGAATTTGTTACCGGAGGATATAGTAAGAGCTGTTAGTGTAGCTGGGTTTAAAAAAGGTTTGGACAAGTTCCTGGAGGAAAGGTCCATAAACCATTATTAAAAAGGGACCCAGGATATCAGTGCTTGTCCCAATGCAAGCATTGCGGAACCTGTGTCTTTTGGGGATACTGCTAGGTACGTATGACCTAGATTGGCCACTGTTGGAAACAGGATACTGGGCTTGATGGATCTTGGTCTGACCCAGTATGGCATATCTTATGTTTTTATGTTCTTAGATTAGGGGTTCTCAACCCAGTCGTCGGACACACCTTGCCTGGCAGGTTTTCAAGATAACCACAAAGAATATCTTTACAGGAGGGATTAAGGGTATTATTCCCCTTAATCCCCCAATAATTATTACCCCTCCATTTTGAAATAAGGTAAAAATATAATCCTCTGTAGTTAATTAGCATCATCTAAATGTCTAAGGGGTATGTTTACGAAAGGGCATTTAGGTAACAGGCATTAACAGCAGCAATAAGGGGTGTTACATGCGCAAGGGGCTCTGGGTGGGTAGGAGGCATTCTGGCATAAAGGGCGCTATAGGCCCTTTATCATGTGTTAACAGGACATTAGGCATTAACGTTTCAAGCATGCAGAAACTTTAACATCTGAAAACGGCTGTACCCCTAACGTTGCATAAAGGAGCATCAAGGAAAGTCAATGTAAAGGTGATGGATGGAAGGACAGGTGGGAGCTGATGGACCTGCCAGATCCATGGACACCCTATGTGGCAGTCAGTAAATTGGACAAGCATGTGGGAAGCAGCTGTACCAATGCACAGGGGGGTGCCAATGTAAAATGGTGCAATGCCACTGTGTGGTATAGGATGGGGAAGACATGTCTCACAGCGGCGTCAACAATAGCAGGATGTGTGCAGAGACAGGAGGACAGTGGTAACATGAAGATCAGGGACAGGAGAGGCATGTGTGAAGAGCTAAAATGCGGAAAAGAGTACCAGTATAAGCCATAGTGTGGCATCCTGCACAAGAAGACATGACTGCACACAGCCAACAGAAGCAGATGGATGGGATGAAGGAAGAATGGTGGCAGAGGAGATAGGCTGGCAGCACCGAAGTACCATAGGTGCCACCCTCAGCGTATTCGTACTGTGTGTGAAAATGTGCACCACTGCCACATGGAAGGCCTGATACTAGACATGTGGGTCTCACACCTGTCCCAGCCACAGAGCCATCATACAACATCCCAGACAAATGTGCAGAAAACAGCTCGACAGGTGTCATCCAAACTGGGCAAATGGGGCACGTACGGACATGAGGTGATACTTGCATGTGGCTATCTGAGGGGTAGGATGTGTGTGCATGTACGGCACAGATGTGATGGAGCCAGTGCTACACAGTCACAGTTATTATGGCATACATGACTCATGTTGCACAAGCAGATTACAGCTGTATGTATGCAACTACCTGTTAGTATACTGCTGCATCAATGCAGTCACGTTGGGATACCTTGTACCAAAAAAAGTTGTAATGTCTGATGAAAAACAGGGACTATAAAAACCTGCAGTCAGCTGAGGCAATGGAGGGTTAGGTGACCTGCCCGAGGTCAGAAGGAGGTAGGATGTTGCATACATTAAACTGCACAGTAAAACCTTCCAAAGTATCACAAAAGGAGTGCTAGTTGGGCTTCAAACCCTGGTATCCTGGCCCCAATCCTGTACAATGACCATTATACCACACCTCCAAGCAGTTGCCAAATATTTGCAGGGTAAACATGTATGACCCCCTGCAATGTGCTCTAACACAGCCAATAAAGCCACACTCTCAGAAGGGCATGGTGGCGAATAGTCTGTTTGCTGGTCCAAATTGTGGGCAGAATGCATAACAAAGTATAAGGCTGTCTGTCTGCCAGTCACAGCAGAGCTCTGACTGTTACAGGAATAAAAATGACCTGAGTAGCACACAGTCACAAAAAGAAAAAGTAGGAACTGAACCCCTGTTTCTTATATCTGGAGACATTACACTAACCGGTAGGCTACACTTCCACACTGTTCTACATAGCAGTGACTGGATACAAAGAGACTGCAGGCACTGCCTAAAATGTCTGCTGGTGTGCTGGTATAAGTTAGCCCCTCCAGTACCCATGATGCAGTGCACATGCAGAATAGCATTCTGCAGCTGATCATCTTAGCTCAGTAAGATGTACTGACATTGTGTGATACAAGCACAGAACAGCTACAAACCATGCTACTGAACAATTTCTGTGGTCACACCGATGGTGAGGATGGACGCAGCACACCTGGTCCCCAGAGCTTTCACTGACAGAGACAGTCTCTGCTGACCATGCTGCAGATCCACATCACTGTCTGTGTGCGTTAGTTATTGTCTGTAGTGTGTTATGTTAGTTACTTTGTTTGCTACAGAGTTACAGCATACTATAGCTGGCTGTTGCATCTGGGCCCTGGGCCCTACCCCTGCTGGACAGGGACCTTCCTAGAACAGCACATGTCAGTACCCAGTGTTGCAGCAGTAGGTACTGTGGTGCCGCAGCCAGTAGAGAGCCTATTGAAACAGAGAAAATGCTGACAGTTTTCCCTAAGCAGGAAAACAAGGCTGAAAAATGTATCTTTAAGAATCTAACTGAGAAAGAAAAAAACCTCTCAAGAACTGCTGAGTCAAAGCCACGCCCCAGCTATAGGGAAACTGAGGGTGGTAACCAAAGGCAGTTAGGGGCGGGGTGGAATGGTATTAGGCAGAACCACTTATATAAACCCCAGAGAGCAAGTTCAGGGAGAGACTGCAGGGGAGAGGGCAGAAGAGACTGCAAAGGAGAGAGCAAGGTGGACTGCAGTGCAGCAAGTCCTGTTGCTTCAGACATACCAGATGTGGGAGATGGGTCAAACCTGAGAGATTCAGCAAGTAATACCAGACACAGTCGCAGGAGCATTGGTAAGGCTCAGAGCAGTGTTTGGGGAAGCAAGAGTGCACGTGGCAGAGATCTCCAGGAAGTTCCAGAGACAGTTGATTCTGACTCAGAGACAGACTCTGATCATGAACCTCTGCATGGACAGAAGCTGCTTCCACACATGAGGGTAAGAGAGAGAAAGCCTCCTCGTTGTCATAAGCAGTTTGACCAGAGAATTCCCACTGAACCATTTGAACAGGGCTTGAATCAGTTCCAAGGCTATAAGAAGCCGGCTAAAGGTTCAAGAGCCCAGAGAAGCAAAGCTGAAAGAATTACAGAGAGAGTTCAGAATATAAAAGCTTACCAGGAAGGTTTGAATCCTTATTTCTTGTCTCAGGAAGAGCAGATAAGGAAACCCTTGAACAAGAAATCTCTTAATGTTTTAAGTCTCTTAAAACGTTTGATACAGGATCAGGAAGTAGCAGGTTTGAAGTGCAACCCTGAGTCCCGGGAGAGTTTTCACAGAGAACAGCTGTTAGCTGATGACGCAGCAAACAGTGAATGTTCTGAATCTAATGCAATGGATATATCTGTTAACCAAAGTTCCTCAAGTGAGAGTGACCAGGAGATGGACTGTAGCTTTTCCTTGAAGGTAAAGTAAAAGTTGCAAGGGTCAAGCTTGAAGAAAATATATCTTATTCTTGTGCATGAATGTTTTGAAGAAACATAGGAAGTTTTAACTAGTATGGCTGCTGTGATTTTTACATAGAAAGCTGGATGAAAGAAATACCCAGATTCTCTAGTGCAAGCCAGAGTAAAGCTCCTATTTGTCTTAAACCAAAGAAGAAGATTTTCTTACCTGTTTTGATTGCTTGCAAAGTTCTGCAAAAGACTGTTTTCATTTGCTGGAAAGTTTATGTGCTGGAAAACTGTATTGAAGAGTTATGCCATGCTGAAGGAAGCAAATGTTAGGGCTGAACGTTAAGCACCATTTTGTTTTTCTTGTAAGAGTAAAGTAATAACATGTGAACTACCAAAGCTTCCATTTGAAGTTCCTGCCTTTTAGGGAGGCGATTAAAAATCCTGTTTGCTTTCAAGCCTTGCCTCTCGGTATATTTATTATATCACAACTACATGAAAACATTCAAGGTACTTCCACTCCCAGAAGTCTGTGTTCTAGGAGTTGGCATAAAGAAAGTCTGAGGCACTAGCCTTCTCAGGCATCCGCCTAGAGGGGCGTAGCTAGTAGCCTTGACAGTACCATGCATGCTAACTGCGGTGGGGAGCTGACTAGGCCTGCCATTACCACAGTGAGCAGGGCAGGAAGAGCTCCTATTCTACCCATCAGGAGCTACCAATCCCCCTCAGCAGGCACAGTTAGACTGCACCTGCATCCCACCACAGTGTTATCTCAGCCATGCACATACCAACTGGTCAGAAATACTGCATATACACTCTGGTTTGGGACAAACCCCATGGACACCCAGCATGTGGCAGAGTGATTGGTTGCCCATGAGAAGAAGTGTACAGTGTGCAACCAGTGTGCCCACACTGGTTGCACACTGTATAAGTGTTATGTGAACCTCTGTGGCCACCCAGGCCATGCATGTGGCAGACAGGCACTACAAAGTCTCAGCCATTGACCCTACCTCCAATGCAGACACATCTTGGGTAAACCGCTCTGTTTATGGCCATTCCCACAATACTCTGCTCATCATCATGCACATTTGCAAACTAATGCTGGGATGAGTCTAGGCAATGCAAGGCACAGTGCAGTGCATAGGCTAAAGCTTATTCACAGGGATATGCAATACATGAGCCACAGCAGGGCCTTGAACCTGTGGCCATCCACTAATATACACAATGGGGGTAATTCTGTGCTACGAATAGTGAGGATAGATGGCCCGACGGGACATCCATCCCTACTATTCATGCCGACTCCTGCCCCTGACTAACTTCCCTGCCGGTTGTGTGAGGAAGATAGACAGAGATGAAGAATGGGCAGCCTGAGGCCAGAGTCTGGGTGAGCAGTGGGCAGTTGCTAGCCCTGGATGTACAGGGCTGATTCTAATGTTGGCCCTGTACATCCAGGGCCAGTGACATGTTTGGGGAAGTTATTCCACCTCCAAAGTTGAATAACTTCCCTGGACATGTTCTTTTTTGCCATGCTAGCAGGGCCAGCCCATCCATTGTGCGATAATGTTGTTCACACAGGGCCCACGCTTCAGGGGGCCCCACGTGAACACCATTATGGCACACCGAATGGCTTCAGAGGGAGCCAGAGAAGCCCGCGCGAGGCCCTAGCTCCCTCTGTACAACTGCCAGTGTGAAGATCCTTTTCCTTCACGCTTAGGGTTGCCAACTTTTTCACCGAGAAAAATCCGACACCTGTGGCTCGCCATACCCCACCCATTCTCCGCCCCTAGCCCCACCCCTGCCCCGCCCCACCCCAGTCCCACCCATGCTGCACTCCAGCTCCACCCACAAAAATTACCAAGGATAAGTGTAGGCTAACTCCCTTGGTCAGATAATAATTAAACTGGGAACCCCAAAAGCCAAACATGAAATGTACAACACTGGAGAAATAAAACTATAAAGTAATTTCCACTTGCACTAAACAAAAACGCAAAGATGTTAACTATACACACTTCCCAGACCAGACATATTCCAGTTAATAAATTCAAAATAAAAAGTATTTTTCTACCTTCTGTTTGGGAATTTTATTTTTCAGTTGCAATAACTCCAGTCACTTTCTTCTGGTTTCTTTGTGTCTTCTGCGAGCTATCCATTTCTCCTTTCTTCTCTTTTAGATGTTTTCCATTCTCTCTCTATATCTGCTTTAACATACTGATCATTTCCCTTTTGCTCTTTCCCCCATTTCTTTCCTTATTCCTTTATCATCCACTCAAATTTTACTCTTCCATTCTAAATCCCCTCTTACTTTCCCAATACCTGGCCCATCGTAGACTTTTCTTCCACACAAAATATCTTTTCCCCTCTCCATTCTCATTCTCCATCCCCATCCCCTTCTAGACCTCCCCCCAAATCAGCTCCCTTATAGTTCTAGACCCACCCAGCATCCACTCCCTTCTAGTCCCATTCTCCCATGCCGCCACATCAGCCCATTTCCAGTCCTATACTAGCCCATCACCCATTTGCAATCCAAGCTCCCCCCATCAGCCCATTTCTAGTCCTATTCCAGCTCCTCATCATCCCATTCCCAGTCCTAGCCCCACATTTGCTCTTTTCCAGTTCCATTCCAGCCCCCCATCAGCCAATTTCCACTCCAAGCTCCCCCATCAGCCAATTTCCAATCCTTGCCCCCTCGTCAGCCCACTTCCAGTCCTATTCCAGCCCCCATCAGCCCATTTCCAGTCCTATTCCAGCTCTTCATCAGCCCATTTCCAGTGCTAGCCCCCCCCCACCATCACAGCCTATTTCCAGTCCTAGGCCCCCCCACCATCACAGCCCTTTTGCAGTCCTAGTCCCCCCCACCATCACAGCCCATTTGCAGTTCTAGCCCCCCCCATCACAGCCCATTTCCAGTCCAAGTCCCGCCCCCCACATCACAGCCCATTTGCAGTCCTAGCCCTCCTAATCACAGCCTATTTCCAGTCCAAGTTCCCCCTCTCCCCACCATAGCCCATTTCCAGTCCAGATCCCCCTATAGCCTATTTCCAGTCCAGGTTCCACCCCCCCCCCTATAGCCCAATTCCAGTCTAGGTTCCCCCCCTATAGCCCATTTCAAGTCCAGGTTCATCCCCCCCCATAGCCCAATTCCATTACAGTCCCCCCCCCCCCAATAGCCTATTTCAAGTCCAGGTTCCCCCCCCCCCATAGCCCATTTCCAGTCCAGGTACACCCCATCACAGCCCATCCAGTCCGTGGCCTCCCCTTCCCCCCCCATCAAAGCCCATTTGTAGTCCTAGCCTCCCTCCCCCCCCCCCCCAACCAGCCCCACGGCTGTCTGAGGTGCTTCAGAGGGAGCCGGGGAAGCCCGTGCGAGGCCCCGGCTCCCTCTGTACAACGGTCAGCGTGAAGATCTTTTTCCTTCACGCTGGCGGTTGTTTCTGTGAAGCCGCGAATGCTGGGAAAGGTTAAAGGGCATTACCTTTAACCTTTCCCAGCAATCGCGGTTTCACATAAACAGCCGCCAGTGTGAAGGAAAAAGATCTTCATGCTGGCCGTTGTACAGAGGGAGCCGAGGCCTCGCACGGGCTTCCCTGGCTCCCTCCCCCACGGACTTTGGGAGAAAAGCCGGTTTTACATCTCTGCCAGCAGCCGGCCTGGCCATGGAAAAACCGGCCAGGCTAGCTGAATACCGGCCGGTTGGCAACCCTATTCACGATGATGGCTATTTCTGTGAAGCCGCGATTGCTGGGAAAGGTTAAAGGCAATGACTTCTATAAAAAGTTCTTCCTCTAACCAGCAAGGACCTCTGTGGCACCCTATATAGTTGGATAGTCCTCTCAGATCTATGGCCCATACTTGGTGCTTGGTGTTTGCTGTCTAGAATACATATACTTTCAGTTCCTTAGTTAGAAGTTACCAGAATTTGGTCTCTTCCTTCATCCCTAGTGTTGGAAACTTACTGCCTAAGATCTCTTGCTAACATGATTTGAGTGTTCTTGCTTCTTCTCTTTGAAATTGACTTGCTCAGGCTCCAGTGCTCCTGCCTAGGTCAGGTTATATCCCCCTGCTGAAACTTTGCAGGCCAATAGCTCTTAGGGGCTGAAACTAAAGTGAAAGCAAAAGATATCAGACTATACCAGTCTGAGGCTGTTAGACTTGCCTAAGTCTGCATGTGCTCAATCCTGGCTTAGGTGTTGCGATCAATTTAATGGACTACACCGTAACAAGGAACAACTGATGTCTTCTCAGATGATTTTTCTGTGTCTATTAGGAACAGTATCCCAGCCAAATTATCAGATTTGTAATCTCAGCAGTACTAATCATGTTGAAGAACAGTGCCATTGGCCACTGTTGATTTTCTTCTGGGATGTACTTATCCTCATCAAGTGCTCTAAGTTGTTCACACCAATTTTGTTATAGCCCAGGATGGCATCGGATTTCTTTTTATTTCCACTTACTTCAAGTTCATGACACATGATGGAAAATAGCCATATGGGGCCTGATTCTAAGGCATTTACATGATTTAAAAACATGCAAATCATGTAAATGCCCCTAAGCAGGATATTCAGCAGCACTAGTGTTAGTGCCGCTGAATAGCCCCAAGTAACACCACTATACACCCCCATGCTAACCGTTTAACATTGTGGCATGTTGGGGGCATTCTGAGGCATAGCAGAGGCAGAGCTGATTGCAAACTGGTCAGCGGCAATACTGAGCCACTGCCCAGTTTGTGATCTGTGGTGAAAGCCAGGCACAGGAAACCCTGGCCTAACTTTTACCGCGTATCCCTAATAGGCAGTGGCTCAATTTTACCATTGCCATGTTAATGATTGGACTCTGTGGTGACCCTGAATATTCAGTGCCGGGGCCAGATATGACCCTTGCATTGAATATCCGCATTCAATGTTCAGCACCAGCAACTAGCCACGGTAATCGTGCTAGCCGCCAGGGCTGAATATCGGACCCATAGTCGTTCCTTTTCATTCCCATCAAAATCAAAAGGTAAGAAAAATACTTCTTCAGATGTGGAAGCATCTAAGTTATTTGTCTTAATGCAAGTATATTATATTCTTCTTCAAATATGTTTGGCCATTTCAGTGGAAGTAAAGAACTTATTATCCACAATCTTCCATCCAGTTTGGATCATAAATCAACCCGATTTTCAACCAGCTCTTTCCAAGCTGTGCTTGTCTTCAGAAGATAGAAAGATTCTTTACTTCAGCACCACCTAATTTTATTCCACATATTACAATCTTGCTGAGCATTGTCTCCTCAAAGCTGTTTTCAAGATTATCAGCAGCTCTTCTTTGGAGTTAGGTTTATTATTGTCAAACCTCAGGGTAGACATTATCTTCTGAAATCCCCTCAGACATCATAGCACAAACGTATAGGCACCCAGTCCATTCTCCCAAAAATCTTACACAGCTTTTGGCTTCCAGTAACAATGATGACATTGATATGAACATTCAGTTCAGTCAAGTTCATTTGTTTCCATTCTTTGAAAAAGTCAGGATAACTTTCATATCAGTCAATGCCCTCCCCCTTTCCCGCTCTCCATTTGTATCTCTAACTAAAAGGGTAAGAATTATCTTTGAGAGTAAGAAAAGGAGGAATGTGTCCATGATAGTCTCCTTCTTGCTCTCCAATGTAGGCCTAGCATGCTCAGGAATAATGTGTGCTAGATGAAATTAGATTACATAAGAACATAAGATATGCCATACTGGGTCAGACCAAGGTCCATCAAGCCCAGTATCCTGTTTCCAACAGTGGACACTATAGGTCATACATACCTAGCAGTTTCCCCAAAAGACACAGGTTCCACAATGGTTGTATTGGGACAAGCAGTGATATCCTGGGTCCCTTTTTAATACTGGTTTATGGACCTTTCCTCCGGGAACTTTCCAAACCATTTTTAAACCCAGCTACACTAACAGCTTTTACTACATCATCCTGTAACAAATTCCAGAGTTTGATTACATGTTGAGTGAAAAAATATTTTCTCTTATTTGTCTTAAATAGCTTACCCTGTAGCTTCATTGCATGTCCCCTAGTCTTTCTATATTCTGATCACGTAAACAATCAATCTACGTTTATCCGTTCCACTCAGTTCATTAATTTATAGACTTCTATCATATCTCCCCTCAGCTGTCTCTTTTCCAGGTTAAAGAGTCCTAACCTTTTTAGCCTTCCTTCATAGGGGTATCCTTCCATCCCCTTTACCATTTTGGTGGCTGTTCTCTGAATCTTTTCTAATAACGCTATATCCTTTTTAAGATACGGCAACCAGAACTGCACATAATATTCAAGGTGTGGTTACACCATGGAATGACACAAAGGCATTATAATAATTTTTGTTTTATTTTCCATTCCTTTCCTTATGATACCTAGCATTCTATTTGCTCTCTTGGCCGCCGCTGCACACTGGGCGGACAATATTAACATGTTATCCACAATGAAGCCTAAATCTTTTTCCTGAGCAGTGGTTCCTAATGTGGAACCTTGCATTGTGTAACCATAGTTTGGGTTGTTCTTCCCTAGGTGCATAACTTTGCACTTGTCTACATTAAATTTCATCTGCCATTTTGATGCCCATTCTTCCAATTTATCAAGATCCTCTTGCAATTTTCCACAATCCTCACGGGTTTTAACAACTTTAAATAATTTTGTTTCATCTGTAAATTTGATAGCCTCACTCGCTATTCCCTTTTCCATGTCATTTATGAATATGTCAAAAAGCAGCAGACCCAGCACAGATCCCTGGGGTACACCACTATTCACCTTTCTCCATTGAGGAAATTAGCCATTTAGCCCTACCATCTGCTTTCGATTTTTTAACCAGTTTCTGATCCACAATAGTACACTGCCTCCTATTCCATGACACTTTAGTTTTGCTAAAAGTCTCTGAGGGACCTTGTCAAAGGTTTTCTGAATGTCCAAATACACTATATCAACCTTTGTCTACCTGTTTATTCACACCTTCAAAAAAATATAACAGATTAGTAAGACGATGTGAAGATGTCCAATGCCACTGGCAGCCATGCAGCCCCAGACCATGACCTTCAAAGGATGCTTCACAGTGAGGTTGAGACACTCAGGCTTGAATTCCTCTCCAGGAAATCTCCTCACATAGGTATGGGCCTGGTTACCAAACAGGCAGAAGGTGCTTTCATCGCTGAATAGCACCTTTTCCCACATTTCAGTCAACCAGGTTGAGTGCTTTCTCTCCCACACAATCCGGTTGTGCCTTTGTATGTCAGTCATCAGTGGCTTATTCCATACTTTGCAGCCCCAGAGACCAAACTGCAGGCACCGGCGACGAACTGTTGATGAGCTGACACTGACCTCACTCTTGTCTGACCACTCTTGAAGTAGCTGAGGAGAGATCAACTTGCGATTAGTCAGTGAAATGTGTCTTAGTGCGTGGTCCTGGCGTGATGTTGATGCACATGGATGACCTGAACGAGGCTTGTCCACCACTGACCCCTTTTCTTTCTTCTTCTGTACAATCTTAACAACAGCGCTCTGACTTCAGATAACTTTCCTGGCTATCTGATGACTTGAAAATCCTTCCTCGCTCCTAAAGGACACACGAACACGCTCCTCCAACATCAGGGTCCGAGTCATCTTCATGGTCGATCCAGAAAGCGTATGCAATTCAAAAATGTTGCGCATTTTTATAGCTGCACTGTTGGCTAGATATCTGCATTGTGTTTGGTTAGTGAAACCAGCCTCCTGATTGGTCAGAAATAACGTTTGCATATTGGATAATCTCGATCCAGTTTTGACTCAGGATCCACAAAAATCACAGTAGCTATCTCCTAGTGTCTGTAAAGTATTTAAATTGGAAGCAAGGAATGCAAAAAAGTCAACTCTAATAGCCAATTGTATCCCTTTTAACGTGGTAGAAAGATGAATATGCTGGGCTAATGCAAAATTTAAAAAAAAAAAAAAAGTTAAAAAATACAAACCCCCCCCCCCCCCCCGCAAAACTCAAGTGATTCTAGACTTTTGCACACACACACATACACACACACACAACCCCAATACCAGTGCCAACAGTGTTTTTTTTTTTCAATTTAAGCAGTTTTCTATTTTGATGAGTTCAAAATGCAGTGTTGTGTCAGCATCTTGACAATATGGGATATGTTGACAATATAGGACAGAGGTTTCCAACGTCGGTCCTTGGGGAACCCCAGACAAGTCAGGTTTTCAGAGTACCTACAATTAATATGCATGAGATAGATCTGCATGTGCAAATCTATCTCATGCATATTAATTGTAGGTACTCTGAAAACCTGACTGGCCTGGGATTCCTCGAGGACCGATATTGGGAACCTATGGTATATGATATTCAGTTTAAAAAATGATAATATTGCATGACGACATAGAATAGGCCTTTAAATGAGTATATTGAATTGTGGCACTGTTTTTATCTATATTAAAATGAACCAATTTATCTAGCCACTTGTTTGTGTGAGTTTGAGAAAACGTGTTCTGAAAAAAATAATTTTTGGAACCAGTATTGGGGTATATATATGCTTCTCTTGCTATGACATCAGCAAAATTCCTTCCTTCCTTGCTGAACATGTTACTAAGACCCTTATCCACTCTCTAGTCACCTCCAGTCTTGACTATTGCAACCTGCTCCTCACTGGTCTCCCTCTGAATCATTTTTCTCCCCTTCAGTCTGTTCAAAACTCAGCTGCATGGCTTATCTTCTGGAACAAACTACCTTAGTCAGTACATCAGGCTACCTCTCTAGCTCTATTCAAATCCAGGCTAAAAATCCACCTCTTTGAGGCTATGGTTGGATCTTGATGCCCCTCACTCTCTAATTCACCAGATATGTTTATCTTACTATGCTCAAGTCCCCAGTTTTGTGATGTTCGTCTTGATGAGATTGTAAGAACTGATGAGCAGAGACTGTCTCTTACATCTATATGTACAGCGCTGCATATGCCTTGTGGCACATTTCTAATAATAAATAGCAGTGGTAGTAGTAGTAGTGATAGTAGTGGTTGTAGTAGTAGTGGTAGTAGTAGTAGTTGTAATTGTGAATAATACTTGGAAACCCTCTGCTCAGTGTGCATTGGCAACAACGAAAGCAAACAGAAGGTTAGGAATCATAGGGAAAGGAATGGAGAATAAAACCAAGGATGTTATAATGCTTCTATATTGCTCCATGATATGACCACACCTTGAATATTGTGTGCAATTCTAGTTGGCTTATCTAAACAAGGTTATACTGTGGCAGAATTAGAAAAAATATGGAGAAGAGTCACCAAGATGAATAACATGGATGGAAGGATACCACTATGAAGGAAGGTGTAAATGATTAGGGGTCTTCAAATAATTCAATTTGTGATGATCACTGCAAGCTGAGTTATTCTTGGAAAAATAATGACAGATCAACTCTCCCAGTCACACTCTTTAAGAGGCCAGTGCACAAAAGTGCAAAGAGCAAACTAGGGGTCCTATCCCCTTGGCTCTAACACAGTCAGGGATCCCTGTTTTAACATACCCTATGCCACATACAGACCCAGCCCCTCCAAACCATATTTCTTCCCACTACTCCACCTACCCAGAACCACAAGACTGTTCATTTTAAACCTGGTGCCTGGCTGGAGAGGAGCAAGTGGGGGTTGCTCTTGTCTTCCAAACATTACTTGATGTAGGCCCTTGGGGGGTGGGAGACTTGTGATCTGCGATCCAGGAGGGATGCTGTCAACAGGGTGGGAGGATTAAATGTGGTTTAAGAGGAAGTTCTATGTGGGGAGAGGGATATGTTGAAGGAGTTCTCATACATTTTGTTTGGACCAGGGGTATGGGACACCTAGCCCTCCCCTTATACTTTTGTGTGCCAGCCCCTTTAAGAAGGCTTCCCTCGAGCATCAGACTGTAAGTTAGCAGCCTGATGTTCCAGGGGAATCATGCAGGTTAGTGACTCCTGCAGTAAATTAAGCTGTGATAAAATGAGACCTTTCACAGCAGCTTAGTAACTGTCCCCATAAGTGTTTTTCAGCAGTGTTAACATTTTAATGTGTATGAAGTTCATGGTGAGTAATTTTATAAATCAATCCATCCGCTTCAGTCACTGAAACCAATGCAGCAATCACAATATTAAATAAACATCCTTAGGCAGAATATGTAAGGGGAAGGGGAAACACCTCAGAATGTGTCCTTAATGCTATTTTTTATTACCAAAACCACTAGATATCCCTTACAAGGCACTCCAACATTTTTAAGGACTACTACTCACAAGTTAAAAAAACTCTTTCATAACCTCATATCATGTGCCTCTATATGCTAAAATGGTGAACAGTGGCCTGCGTTTCACATTCTATTGCCTCAAGAGTGCAACCTTTTAATGAATCATTATGACTGACAATATCGATCAACTTATTCTGCCTAAGGATGTTTATTTAATATTGTGGTTGCTATGTTGGTTTCAGTGACTGAGAATTGATATGTTAGGTGCCACTGAAGTCCATTTCTTGATTAGGTTAATTCTATAAACCATTTTCATGCATAAAACTGTATGTGAAGTGCAATGTTAGAAAGGATGTTCATGTACAATCTCAGATGTCCAGGGAAAAACTCAGAGAAAAATGCTGGGGACATCTATGTTTTGTCCCAAGTTTAGAAATATGGACCACCTCAATGTGAACACCTATGCTGACCTCCACATAGACATCCCTGCTACAAAAATGTGGGTTGGGGACATCTATTGCATTCTAATTTGCATATGGAGAAATCCATCAGTGTGGCAAAACAAAGACATGAGCCATCATTCCCTGTCAGTGTTTGTTGTTAACATGGAAAATATAGGTAATATAAGGTACCTCCTTCTCCATACCCCCAGGATCTTAGACTGGGAAAACTAGCACTTCTCCAATGCCTATACATGCCTAGAGCAGATATAAACTTGGCCATGGCTTGGGACGTGTAGGCATTTCTGAAATTGGGCATGGATGCCAAGTTCTTGTGAATGTTCTAGTCAAGCCAACCACATGCCTCCATTCCGATTTAGATATCCTCGCATGCAAGATATCTTTAAAACCTCTTTCTAAAATGGCTCAGATGATGTCACCATGCTTTGGACATCTGAATGCCAATTTTTGGATGTCCAAAGCATAAATACAGCTTCTAAAATAACCCCCTTTATGTGCACGAATGGACTCTTATAAAATTAGACCAAGTCGTATGGTTCAAATTGTTGGCGTACTTGTACAGTAGTCATGCACAAGAGCGGATTTTGGGTGGAGAATGGATGGAGTCAAGATTTATGTGTGTATCTTATCAAAGATGCATTAATATTTATATCTTCTTTCAAGCAGGTGTCATGTGTGTGCCTTGAATGTACACGCTATTGCTGCTGGATTTGCATTAGTCTTCCATGAAGTCACATAGGCTCCTGTCTTTATAAATAGAGCTAATCTGGTTCACTTAACCTAGTCCCCTGTTAGAAAATTACCCCCAACAGAAGATAACTTAATAAGGTGAAACGTACTTTAAGTTGCAACCTATGAACCAACTTTGTTGATATTTTAGTCATTTAAACCTCTGTGGCCACATATGTGAACTAATAGTCTCATAGGAAATATGTCTTAATTTTCTGGACCAGCCATCGATATAGTATTCCACCAAAGTGGTTTACAAAAAAAATAAAATAAAACAAGGCAAAGGCCACATGATTCCAAAATAGAACCAAATGATTGATCAGACAGAGATCCAGCCAAGACTACTCAATCACATGAACATAACGAAAAAAGAATGGGGGGAGATATTCAAAGCAATTAACGTGGTTAGCAGACTTGCTAACTAGGCGACTTGCCTTGGTGGGATACTCAAGAGGTACTAGTATGGTTAGTGCCACTGAATATCCACGGGTGCCGCCACTACATGCCCTGATACTAGTGGGTTGGCATTGGGGTGTTCCAGGGTGGAGCAGTGGTGGCACCCAGCAATAACTGGGGTGGCGGTGATACTGAGTCTTTGCCTAGTTATCTCTGCATGGCAAAAGTCAGACACAGTAAAGGCTGACCTAACTTTCACTGCCAAAGCTAACCGGGCTGTGGTTGAATATCACAGCTGCCCAGTTAGCTTTGCTGCTATTTGACTGATCCGGTTGTTCAATGCTGGTGGCCAGATATGGCCCTAGCATTGAATATCTGGGTCTTAGTTTCAGTGGCAATGACTAGTTGTTTTAGATTGACTAGCTGCTACCACTGAATACCAGGCCTGATGTCTCTTACAGGGGAAGGAGAGAAGTTGCACTGAGTCAGTTTAGCACTTCAGAGTCTAAAATGCAGATCTCTAACTCAGGTGACGTGGACAATAAGTTACCCATAAAAACAAAAGGTCTGTAGAGTTGACCAATAAGGTTAAAAGTTACATTCTGATCTGAGATTTAGAGCAGACGGATTTATTTATTTATTTATTTGCATTCTCTTATATACCGCGCTATTCTGCATCAGTGCGGTTTACATTGAACAAACTAAAATTACATTGAACAGGGCATTATAACTTGGAGATAACTATTTTACAGGGAACATGGGCTATGGAGGGTTAAGTGGCTTCATCCGTGTTAGAGTAGAAGAGTCAGAAGCAGTATTTGAGACCTATGAAACTAAAGGTTACATGACCATTGCAGACACTTGAGTTACTGTAAATAGCACAACATACAAAAATAAGCTAGGTAGTGTAACAGGGCAGACCCCGAACAACCCGAGAAAATGCAGTTCAGCATAAATGAGCACAGAAAAAGTGACAGGGTAAACAAGGAAATGTCAGATGGTTACCGTGAGCAACCTAAACACATGTGCAAAAGCCCAAGGAAGACACACCCAGCCAGCACAGGATGGGAATTCACTTTACCTGACAGGGTTCAGCTGGGTGGGGGTGGAGCAAGGAAACACTGGGATAAAATAGGCTCTCAGGCAATCAGAAAGGGAGAGGAGCTGAAGCAGCCAAGGACACATTCAGAGAGAATACAGCAAAGGCAGCTAAAACCCTGGGAAGCATGGAGCAGGTATGAGAATGCAGGAGAGAGTGACGAGGAGGCTTTGAAGCAACTAGAAAGCCAGCATGAAGGTCAGAGGGGACCCGAAGACCTGAATGAAACAGAGAGATATCAGCAGCCAGATAGTGTGTATGAGCAAGAGAAACGCAAGAAGACTGCAATTGCAGGTTCTGATGCAAAGTGTGAATGCAGGAGTGATTTGCCGTATGAGAGAAGACAACCTTGGAGGTATGGAAACAGGCACACAAAGTTCCCTTATCTAGAGGCTGAAAATATCTTTTCTTCTGGTTTTAAAAATCCTAGAAAGAAAAGGATTTACTCACCAGATAAAGCTGAAGAATTTCATAGGCATTATAAGCTCACAGCTCCCCGTGAAACTCTGTCACGAGCTCTCCAATCTAGCTCAGCTGGGTTACAAAGGGGAAAGCTGAATAGACAGGGAAATTCCCTTAATTACCCAGCCAGCAAAGCAAACAAGGGATTGAGCTATATTCTAAAATACCAGCAGGGGCAGTGCCCTGAAAAGCTCAACTCTAGAATATATGGTAATTCCCAGAGAGGCACTAGCTCTGAGGAAGAAAGGAACTTCCTGTCTGACGAGTTTAGCCAGCCATTCTCCCACGTAACTTCTGAGGTTCAGAATGAAACTTCCAGTCAGCCGGAACTGATGGAATATGAAAATGCTGAGGTAAATGATATGCCAGAATTGATGGACTGTTCTTTAACCTTGATTGAACCTGAGTTCTCTCTCAGATAAGCAACTAGCTTGTGTCCTAGCTTTAGTGTCGTAAGCAACAGGCTGCAGCTCTCTCTAAACAAAACAGATGCAAGCTGTGCTGCAGCTGCAAGAGAAAGAACCAGTATTGAAATACTCAGGCTGTTTTTTCTTTTCATTTATTTGTTGTTTTGGAAGCTGAAGAAAGCGAGTTCTGTTGCCTTTGTTACTTTGTGTTATATGCCCAAGCAAGTCATTTGATTTATGTTTCCTGAAGATTAAGTACCCTCAAGGGACGGGGAATAAAACCCTTTAATTTGAAGAGAAGTGTTTGTAGTTTATATCAGTGGAGACACAACTACTACCCTTACAGAGCCTTGCAATACCAGTGGCTACCGCTTGGCCAGAGAGGGCACGACATATAAATGGCGTAGAGAAGAGGATAAAATTTTCGGGGGGCATAATAAGGATTTGCCTGAAAGGACATTGCTGAAAAGCAAAAGAAGTGTTTCAAAGCACTAGTCAAGGAGGATTCGACTGGTAAAAACGGCCAGCGGTGGAAAAGACCTCTTCTCACAGGCTGATGTCACCAGGAAACTAAGGTATTAGTAGCCTGGGGGGACACGTATAGGATACCGTGAGAAAAGGGAGCTAAAATAAAAAAAAAAAAACAACCTTTGTGTGTGTACCGCACTTGGTGGGTCTCTTCTCTTTTATTTTCAGGTGCAGAAAAAGGAAGATGGAGCCCCAGGATGTATTGGCTTGGATGAATGAGCAGCAGGAGAAGCAGGCCAGGATGCTCCAACGCCTGCAAGAACAGTACATGACTGCACTGAAGGAACAGCAGAAACCGTTGCTAGAGGCAATGACCGCGTTACTGGAAAAGGCTCGGGAAGACAAAGCTACAATACCGCAAGTAGAAATGAATACGGGACTTGTATGCAGACATTTAGGGCGGGAAGATAATCCCGACGATTTTCTAGAGGCCTTTGAACGCATTGCTGAGAACTCAAAATGGCCTGTGGAACAATGGGCCATGCGTTTCGCAATGACTTTGAATGGCGAGGCCTTATCCGCTTTCAAAACCATGTCTGCCAGTTTGGCAAATAATTATAATGAAATTAAAAAGGCCGTGGAAGACCGCCTTGGTCTCACGCCAAGACATTACCAGAGATTATTTAGAGAGGCCATAATGATGGAAAACGAGACTCCAAAAGCCTTATGCCAGAGGCTCAAGAGCCTAGCTTATAAATGGTTGGATCCTGATGGCAAAACGCTTGAGTCTATACTAGACGAAATTGTCCTAGAACAATTTTTGATGTCAATACCAGGTGAAATGAAAACGTTTTTGACCCTGCAAAATTGTTCAAACACCGGTGAAGCAGCCCGGATGGCTGAAGTGTTCAGGGAGGCAACACATGCTAGTACTTCTAATGTGAACCTTTCAAAGGGTGCAGGTGTGACTGGAGTGTATGAGTGTAAAAAGTACACGCGAGATAGAGTGACTGCATATGACCCTAGCAAGGAGGGCAGAGATAGGAACACTAGAAGGTGCTATAGATGTAATAAACCTGGTCACACGATAAAAGATTGCCGAGTTAAAACAGTTCTTATGGTAAGGGCAGGAAAATCAGTTCCAAAAGAAATATTCCTACAGGTACAGGTTGAGGGGGCAGATGCCCTAGCAATAATTGATTCAGGGGCCGAGCAAAGTTTAATAGCTCAGGAATTTTGGGAGACTCTGAAACTGTCTCGCCCAGTAGACCCAAGACAAATAGAAATAAAGTGCGTACATGGCGCACAGCTTCCTTACCCTTTATGCCAAGTGCAGGTAAAAGCACTAGGAATAGAAAGGAAGGTGCAAGTAGCAGTGGTCCCTGGGCTACCCCAAAAATTGGTTTTAGGCAGGGATTGGCCTTCTTTTACGGGTGGATTGAGTCAAGGGATAATTATGAAAGCAGATTTAATTTCAACGCGCTCCCAGACCCCCATAACTACACCCCAAGAAACTCCCGTAGAGGAAGTGGAAATACCTACAGGAAAAGGGGAAAGAGAAGTTCCTGAGGAAGAGGTAGAAGGGGCAGAAGAGGTGAGTCCGCTACCTAATCATGATGAGTTGGTGCAGAACCCTGAGGGAGAAGGAAAGAAAGCCAGGGCCAAAAAACAGCAGGAAAAAAACAAAAGAGCCCACGGGAGAAGGGAATTAGAAATGGGAGAAGGATTACCCTGGGTCCCTGCTGCCCTTGTCCAAAAATTTCCATTTTTCCCAATGGAGCAGAGAGCAGATCTAGCTCTCAGAAGAGCTTTCGAATGGGCCCAAGAGGAGCGGGAGGTGTTGCCCCGGTTCTTATTAGATGACAATATTCTATATAGAGAAGGTTTGGATCCCTATACCGGAGCAGTAAGAAAGCAATTGGTGGTGCCGGTAGCCTTTAAGGCAGTAGTTCTACGCTTGGCCCATGACCATCCAATCGGGGGGCATAAAGGTGTTCAAGGAACACTTGATCAGATTTTAGCCCGTTTTTATTGGCCTGGGGCATATCAGGAAACGAAAAAATACTGTGATGCATGCCCCGCATGTCAGAGGGTTTCTGTATCCAGACCCAAAGCAGCCCCTATGATACCATTACCCACCATAGCTGCCCCTATTAGAAGAATAGGGATGGATATCGTAGGCCCTTTAACTAAAACGCCTAGGGGTTTTCAGTATCTCTTGGTCATCGTGGACCATGCGACCCGATTTCCCATGGGCCATACCCCTTAGAAACATCTCTGCTAAAATCATAGCGCAGGAGCTAATAAAGCTATTCTGTGAGGTGGGGTTTCCCCAAGAAATCCTGACTGATCAAGGCACCAATTTTGTCTCGAGATACCTTGCAAGAGTTTGGGAGGCGTTTGGGATACGCCACATTAAGACATCGGCGTACCATCCCCAAACCAATGGATTGGTAGAACGCACCAACCAATCGATAAAACACTTATTGCGGAGAGGATTAAGAAAGGAGGAAATGAGAGAATGGGATACGTTACTTCCATTCGTAATGTATACATGCCGAGAGAGGGTTCAAACCTCGCTGGGAGTATCCCCATTTGAATTGTTATTTGGAAGAACGCCAAGGGGGGTGTTAGACATCTTAAAGGATGAATGGGTAGAACCGAAAGTACCAGAAGTAGGGATTCCTCAGTTCCTGAAAGAATTGAGGACACGCCTAAGAAAGACATCCCAAGCCTCGGGGGAGAATCTAAACCGTAGCAAACAGCGCCAAAAGCGTTATTACGACAGGGATACACAAACTAGAGAACTGGCAGCAGGCGATAAGGTTCTGATACAAGTAGCGGACCCAGGTCCGAAGTTCGAATCCCGCTGGAAAGGTCCAGCTGTGGTAATAAAAAAGATAGGTTTTGTATCATATTTAGTAGAAAATGATAGAGGACGTAGGCAAGTATACCACGTCAATGTGCTGAAACCATGGAAAGAAAGGGTAGCCACGGCCAATTTGGCCTATCACGAGCAGCACTGTTGGACCCCGCAAAGGATTACTTGCTGTCCGCTAAAAACTACGGCAGCAAGTAATATTTTAAGGAGGGGAATATGTAACAGGGCAGACCCCGAACAACCCGAGAAAATGCAGTTCAGCATAAATGAGCACAGAAAAAGTGACAGGGTAAACAAGGAAATGTCAGATGGTTACCGTAAGCAACCTAAACACATGTGCAAAAGCCCAAGGAAGACACACCCAGCCAGCACAGGAAGGGAATTCACTCTACCTGACAGGGTTCAGCTGGGTGGGGGTGGAGCAAGGAAACACTGGGATAAAATAGGCTCTCAGGCAATCAGAAAGGGAGAGGAGCTGAAGCAGCCAAGGACACATTCAGAGAGAATACAGCAAAGGCAGCTAAAACCCTGGGAAGCATGGAGCAGGTATGAGAATGCAGGAGAGAGTGACGAGGAGGCTTTGAAGCAACTAGAAAGCCAGCATGAAGGTCAGAGGGGACCCGAAGACCTGAATGAAACAGAGAGATATCAGCAGCCAGATAGTGTGTATGAGCAAGAGAAACGCAAGAAGACTGCAATTGCAGGTTCTGATGCAAAGTGTGAATGCAGGAGTGATTTGCCGTATGAGAGAAGACAACCTTGGAGGTATGGAAACAGGCACACAAAGTTCCCCTATCTAGAGGCTGAAAATATCTTTTCTTCTGGTTTTAAAAATCCTAGAAAGAAAAGGATTTACTCACCAGATAAAGCTGAAGAATTTCATAGGCATTATAAGCTCACAGCTCCCCGTGAAACTCTGTCACGAGCTCTCCAATCTAGCTCAGCTGGGTTACAAAGGGGAAAGCTGAATAGACAGGGAAATTCCCTTAATTACCCAGCCAGCAAAGCAAACAAGGGATTGAGCTATATTCTAAAATACCAGCAGGGGCAGTGCCCTGAAAAGCTCAACTCTAGAATATATGGTAATCCCCAGAGAGGCACTAGCTCTGAGGAAGAAAGGAACTTCCTGTCTGACGAGTTTAGCCAGCCATTCTCCGACGTTACTTCTGAGGTTCAGAATGAAACTTCCAGTCAGCCGGAACTGATAGAATATGAAAATGCTGAGGTAAATGATATGCCAGAATTGATGGACTGTTCTTTAACCTTGATTGAACCTGAGTTCTCTCTCAGATAAGCAACTAGCTTGTGTCCTAGCTTTAGTGTCGTAAGCAACAGGCTGCAGCTCTCTCTAAACAAAACAGATGTAAGCTGTGCTGCAGCTGCAAGAGAAAGAACCAGTACTGAAATACTCAGGCTGTTTGTTCTTTTCATTTATTTGTTGTTTTGGAAGCTGAAGAAAGCGAGTTCTGTTGCCTTTGTTACTTTGTGTTATATGCCCAAGCAAGTCATTTGATTTATGTTTCCTGAAGATTAAGTACCCTCAAGGGACGGGGAATAAAACCCTTTAATTTGAAGAGAAGTGTTTGTAGTTTATATCAGTGGAGACACAACTACTACCCTCACAGAGCCTTGCAATACCAGTGGCTACCGCTTGGCCAGAGAGGGCACGACAGTAGACAGAAGCATAGAGCAGTTGATGCTGATTTCAATATGCTGGATGTGGATTGGCACATTCCAGCTGCAGTGTCATCTAGGAGTAAAGAGATGCTGGATTTTCTTCAGGAAGAACTCTTCAGGCAATTGGTAACAGAACCCATATGTGATGGGCCCGTACTGGACTTGGTGCTTACCAATGGGGAAAGTGTTTCTGACGTTATAGTGGGAGATCATCTTGCATCCAGTGATCACCAGAATGGTTCAGTATTAGGACTAGAGCTGATAAAGTCCATTCAAAAGGGAGGGTCTTAGACTTTAGGAAAACCAACTTTGCCCAGATGGAGCAATACCTCAAGCAGTCATTAGCAGGATGGGAACAGCAGGGGGATGTGGAAAAGCAATGGGCAAAACTAAAAGGAGATATTTTAAAGGCAAAAAAACCCCATTTTTGTTAGAAAAATAAATAGAAGGAGAAGGAGGCTGCTATGGTTCTCAAAAGAAATAGCTGAAAAGGTGAAGAAAAAGAAGGTGGCCTTCTTAAAAGAGATCACAGACAGAGGAAGAAAAGCATAAATATTTGGAAAAACTTAAAGTAGCTAGGAAAGTAGTCAGAAAAGCAAAGATACAAAAAGAAGAAGAAATAGCCAATGTAGTAAAATGAGGGGACGAGACAGTTTTCAGATATGTTAGCGAGAGGAACACATGCAAAGGTTTTATAGGCATTGCCAGACTCAAGGGTGAAGGGGAGGAATATTTTGAAGCTGATAAGGATATAGCAAGAGCTGTAACCAAGCCAAGCAGTTCTAACCAGTTCAACCAGTTCTAATCAGTCACTAGTACCTAGCTGATACTATTTGCCGGTACCCTGACTGTTCTATATCTGATCCTGACTATACGTTTACTCGAGCCCGTTGTACCACTTGCTTGAACACAGCCTGTACCATTGCTTTAGCACAGTAAAGCTGTACACTGAGCATAGCTCCTGACTCACCCAGGCACCATGTTACTACCCACCACCCTGTGCCCCCATTTCCTTGCCAGCTGCTGCATTATCTTGGCCCTAGCACATGGCACACAGGCCCTCACTTCTTCTCACAACCTCATCCCAATCTGGCATGGCTCACGGAGAAGGTGCAATGGGTACCCGAACTACCAAACACATAGGATGGAACGTATGCCACACCCACACCTCATCTATGTTGCCCTCCAGCAGCCCAAACCCCCCCTGGGGGAACAACTTAACCTGAATTGCGCCTCATAAATGCGCGATCGATTCAAAAGAAATGGCCAGCCTTGGCCGACATGCTATCAGCCTATGACCTCGACAACCTATGTGTCACTGAGACATGGCTGTCCACCTCTGACACCATTCTCATTCATCAGCTTGTCCCCCCCAACTTCGTTATCCACTCATGCCACAGAACTGACCGGCGAGGAGGAGGAGCACTCATACTAAGATGGATCTACACTTCCAGCTAATCACCTCCAGTAGCACCTCAAACCTCGACTCCATCACCATAGCAAATAAATACAGCACCATTAACCTGCTCTATAGAGCACCCTCCCCATCCCCTGAAGACCTATCCACAAAAACTGACCTCACCTGCAATCCCTTGAACCCCCACACACCTAACTGGGTAATGGGCAATTTCAACCTCCCTGCTCTCCAGGACACCCATTCCCAAGCCTTCCTTGAAGTCCTCAAAGAGCTAGGAAATGCACAGATGGTTGTCACCCCTACCCACATAAAGGGAAACATGCTGGATCTAATCTTCGCACCACAGGCAGCCCATATCCCCTCGCACAACCTCGATCTATCAGTAAACCCGGTACCATGGTCCGATAACTGCCTGATAAGATTCAAGATGCCAATACACCCTGACTCCACCAAATCCAACTCAGCTAGTGAACCTGATGCAGTACCATCAAAGTGCTTCTGTCCATTCAACAGAGAGGAAATACTAGATAGAGCACGGCCCCTCCAGGACCCTCCTGTTCAGAGCCTCGACGACATGATTTCCACATGGAACTCAAGTCTGGACGCTGTTGTTCCCTCACTACCAAATAACAAAGCACCAACCAGGAAAAAGAATGCACCTTGGTGCTCTCTTGAGCTCTGGAAATCACTCCTCCACCTTAGACAGCTTGAAAGACGTTGGCGCCGAACCAAGTCAACAGAGAGCCAAGAAGCATACTCTGCCCAATTACGAAGACACAGTTTAGCAGTTTCAACAGGAATGAAATGATTTCACGCAGTTATTGCAACACTCCCTAAATAAACCGCACAAGCTTTTCAACACCATTAAAACCCTGGCAAAAGAGCCCTCCCACGGGCAATCGAGCCACCCGGATCTGCAGGAATATGCAGACTACCTGCAAGCCAAATCAAGCCAGTCCAGTATACCCACAAACCCCCAAATTCCAGAAGAGGCACCCCAGCTGACTCCTTCGCCCACACCGACGCAAGCATAAAAGGATACCCAACACATCATCACTGCCTTCGCAGCCCCAACCGAGGGAGACATCCAAGACATCATCACAAATATAAACACTACCACAGCTCCCAATGACCCTTGCCCAGCATTCTGATTAAAATCCCTGCCTGCTGACCTCAGTCCATTCCTGACCAAACTTATAGGACTTTCATTCTCGACCGGGACCTTCCCCCGAACCCTGAAACAAACAGCCATCTGCCCACTACTAAAAAATAGCAAATTGGACCCTGCAAAGATGGACTCCTATAGGCCAATCTCAAGCATTCCACTTCTAGCAAAAATTATCAAAAAGATCGTCCAACACCAGCTGCAACACCACATCGAGACCAACATACCCCTTGACCCCTGTCAGCATGGATTCCGGGAGGCACACGGCGTAGAGATGCTGCTGACCACCCTAATCAACACATTAACTATAGGTCTGGACAACATTAGAAGCGGATTTGCCCTGATCTTCATGGACATTGCTGCTGCTTTCGACTCCGTCAGCCACGATTTGCTCCTGGCACTCCTCATAGAGAAGGGTGTACACGGCACAGCACTATCCTGGTGTGCATCATACCTGATGGACAGATGGCAGCATGTCTGTTATGAACCCTCCATCTCCACACCTTTCCCTCAAGAGAAAGGCGTACCACAAGGATCCTCACTCTCAGCCCTATTGTTCAACGTGTACATGCAACCCATTTATAACATAATCAGTTCCTTCAACATCGACTGCCTAGTCTATGCTGATGACGTGCTGCTATACATGCCGATCTCGACTGAAAATCCAGACCTCTCTCCACTGATCACTTGCTTCGATGCCGTCACGGATTGGCTTCATGCACAGAAGCTCAAAATAAACTTCAAGAAGACGGAGGTCCTTTTCATCTCCAGGAACTCCACATTCACCCCACCCCCTACACTAAAAGTACGTGATGCAGAACTCCTCAGCAAACCCACAATAAGTTACCTAGGGGTCATGCTGGACCAACAACTCAACATGAAGGCCCAGATAGGTAATATGTTAAAGGCGATTTACCACAAAATTCGGATGCTCCGCCACATACGACAGCTGCTTGAGCCGGAAGACTTCCGGACAGTCTATCAAGCGCTAGTAATACCACACTTCGACTATGCCAATGTAATACTGCATGGCCTCCCAAAAAGCTTGCTTAACCCTCTACAACTTTCTATGAATGCAGCAGCCAGAATCCTTCACGGTGCAGCAAGAAGAGATCATATCACCTCCCGTTCTGAAACATCTGCACTGGCTGCCGGTGCACTGCAGGATATCCTTCAAGATTCTAACGATGACCTACAAAGCCATCAACAAGTGCTCCTTCTCCTCCCTCACTGATCTCATCTGAACCACCCCCTCAACAGAGTAAGGAGATCAGCTGCCATCAATACCCTTACACTCCCGAAGGCGATCACCAGATGCTCTCAGGCCACGAGAAACAGAGCCTTCGCCTTCTATGCCCCCTCCTGTTGGAACGCCCTTCCACCATCCATTAGAGCCATCAATGACCTCTCCCAGTTTAGAAAGGTACTGAAGCACCACCTGTTCCTCCAGTGCTACACCGAACCAAATGACTTCTCCCAGCCTGTCACACTCATGACCCAGGCCAGCATCTCCAGCACAACCACCTTACTCACCTCCAGCCCCTGCCTTTGATAGTCCCACCCAAACCCTCCCCCCTGTGTACAGCCGACCCTACCTGTAGACAATGAGGAACTGTTACCAGAGAGAATGTAAATATTGATGATATTAGCATGTAAACAATTCTGAGCAGCCCATAACAGCCTGCTACAGCCAAAAATGTATATAGTTACCCTGTTTAACCCTGTATAAAGAACCTGTTTACTGTAAGTCCATTGTGGCCCTACCTACACTGGACAAATGTGTTACTTGTAAACCGCACTGATTTCAAATAGCGTGGTATAAAAGAAACATAAATAAATAAAGTAGAATTGCTTAACAAATATTTACTTTCTTTGTTCACAGATGAAGGGCCAGGAGTAGGACTTCAGAAATCAACCACAAACAGGAACAAAAGTGAAGGGGATCTTGAACGATTTTCAGATGGTTGTGATAGAGATGAACTAGCTAAATTTAAAGTAGACAAAGCCATGGGTCCAGATGGGATACATCTAAGAATTCTGAGGGAACTTGGGGACATTCTAGCGACTCCAGTGTCTGACATTTTCAATGCTTCTTTAGAGTTGAGAGTGGTCCCAGAGGATTGGAGAAAGGCGCATGTGGTTCCTTTACACAAAAGCAGAAGTAAGGATGAGATTGAGAACTACAGGCTGGTTAGTTTGACCTCCAATGAGTAAATTAATGGAAACACTGTTAAAACAAAGGATAGAGAGGTTTCTGGAGTCCAATGGATTGCAGGATCTGAGGCAGCATGGGTTTACCAGAAGCAGGTCTTGTTAGACAAATTTGATTGATTTCTTTAACTAGGTGACCAGAGAGTTGAACTGAGGAATAGTCTTAGATGTGGTGTACTTAGATTTCAGGAAAGCCTGTGAGACCGTTCTGCACTGGCGACTTATAAATAAATTGAGCACTCTAGGGATGGACCCTAAAGTGACTGACTGGGTTAGAAATTGGTTGAGTGGAAGGCAATCAAGTGTGCAGGAAAATGGAACTCACTCTCAGGAGAAGAATATTACTAGTGGTGTGCTGCAGGGATCTGTCTTTGATCCCATTCTTTTTAACATCTTTGTTAGTGATATTGCGGAAGGGCTGTCGAATAAGGTTTGCCTCTTTGTGATGATACCAATATCTGCAATAGAGTAGACACCCAGGAAGGAATATAAAACATGAGGAGGGATCTAGCTAAGCTTGAAGAATGGTCTAGAAAATGGCAGCTGAAATTTAATGCTAAAAAATGCAGGCTCATGCATTTGGGATGCAAAAGTCCAAAGAATCGGTACAATGTAGGGGTGAGGTACTTCTGTCCACTACAGAAGAGCGGGACCTGGGAATAATTGTATCCAATGATTTTAAAGTAGCTAAACAGGTAGAAAAGATGACTGTGAAAGCCTGAAGGTCAGTTGGGTGTATAAGGAGAGGAATAGCCAGCAGAAAAAAGGATGTGATAACGTCTCTGTATAAGTGTCTGTTGCGACCTCATTTGGAGTATTGTATGCAAGTCTGGAGACTGTACCTTCAAAAGGACATAAGCAGACTGAGTCAGTGCAAAGGGAGGCTATTAAAATGCTTAGTGGTCCTCATTATGAAGCATATGAGGCAGACTTAAAGTTTCTTACTGTATGCATACTTTAGAGGAAAGGCGGGATAGGTGAGATATGATAGAGACATTTAAATACCTCTGTGGCATAAATGCACAGGAGAGTGTTTTTCAATTGAAGGCAAGCTCTGCTACAAGGGGACATAGGATGAGGGTGAAAGGAGATAGACTCAGGAGTAATATACAGAAATATTTATTTACGGAAAGAGTGGCAGATGCCTGGAATAGTCTTCTAGTGGAGGTAGTAGAGACGAGGACAGTATCTGAATTCAAAAAGACATGGGAGAAACACAGAGGATCTCTAAAGGAAAAAAAGGCACTATTGTAGTTAATATGGAAAGGCAGACTAGTAAGGTCTTTTTCTGCCATCATGTTCCTATGTTTCTAAGAAAACTATTATGGCTAGCTCTAAGAAAACAGAAACCTCAGGATAGTCTAGGCTGACTATAAGAAAGCTATAAATAGCATCTCACACTCTTGGGAAATAAATTGACTCAAAATGTACTGAGTAAAACGGGATTGACTGAGAACATGAAAATGTGGCAAAGTTACCCTCCATCAGAATTATGAAGAAGGACAGCTTGTCATTCCTAACATCAAACTAAGGAAAACCTCTCTCAGACAGAAGATGAATGTGAAAGAGTTTGAGCAGGACAGCATGCAGAAATATCTAGGGGTCTATATATATACAGGGTCTATATCTAGGGGTCTATATATATACAGGATAACACAGGATGTGCCTCAAATTGGTCGCCTCTGTCTCTTTCCTGAAGGGGAAGCCTGGAAGGGTTCAAAATAGTGTTCTGGACATGTTCCTGCTCTTATTTTCCGAAGCATTGTTTTAAAAATAGATCAGATGCTTTACTTGTGAAGTTCTCGTAGAAAGTATAATCTCTCCTTATAGCACTGCACACATTAAAATATGACAAGAATAGAGGCAGTGTTAACTTCCCACAGTTTGCAAAATGCCATTATGCATTTTCCTGAGGCAGAGTGTGTGTGTATTCACCCATCTCCTGATGTGGAGAGCTCCAGTTGCTTTAGTTTGGTAAATAGGCTTGTACATGCATCTCTATTAATTTGGTTTCTCTGGATGTCCAAAATTTAAAAGTGCATGCAAATCACTTGTCCATACATACATACATACATGTAGACCCAGTAAAATGCATGCATTTTTTTATTTTCTGCATGCACATGGGGCGGAGGGAGGAATTGAGAAGGGACATCCAAGTGCAATCTGAGACGTCTGAGCCAAAATATCTGAAAAAAAGCAGGTGCATCCAGGTTCAGGCACAATTTCACAAACATAGACATCCTCGATATGGACATGTGTAGGGGCTGTATTTCTGAACCTGGACTTTTAGGGTAGTCTAATGGTTAGAGTAGTGGGCTAGGAACAAAACAGCAGGGTTTAAATCCCACTGCTACTGCCACTGTCATTGTGCCAGATATTGAGGATGATGGCATGCTTTCTTCTCTACACCCTCTGGATGTTTTTCAGCCAAAGCAATCACTTTTCAGATGCCTGTTTGTGCCTGGAGCAGGTCTAAGCTTAGACACAATACCGGATGTCCATGAGGTTTCTGAGATCAGGCGGGGATGTCCAGTTTCCTGGGAACGTCCCTACCATGCCTCCACCATGCTCCTGTTCAGACTTGGATGTCCTCAGCAACGGCTTCTAGTATGGCTACAGCAATATCTCTGCTTTGGATGTCTCTATGCCCATTTACAAATGTCCAAAGCACAAATAGGGCTTCCAAAATGACCCGCATAGTGTGTCACACAAGTGGACGAATACATGTAATGAACAAAATGAAATCAGAGACAATTGGAAAATGATTGCGTCCATGCATATTTCTTAACTCTGTCATCATCTATGGTGATATGAACTTCAGTACAGAACAACCCAACAATTGTAATCACCTAACAACTGTAAATTTACCAATGAGTTGTAAATTGGCCAATCTGGCAAGAAAAGGGCATATGATCATTGGCCTAATTATCACTGATAAAACAAACAAACAAAAAAATCCTGGCATCATTTGAAATCCTTCCAGATAATTTTCATCAATCTAATAAGCAATAGTTTCACTGTGTGCAGCTGCAACACTGCATTCTTCTAATAAAATTGTCAGAGCTGCAAGAGGAATGTGATATTTTTCAGCAATGTGTAGCTATACTATCCTTTTCCATAAGTGCTTCTAATTTTTATATGCATAAGGACTGAACTGCCCACAGACCTGTGGGTATTAGAAAAGTGTATGGAAAAAAAAATGTAAAACAGAGTCAGAAAGGCAAAAGAACCCACCAACACAAAGTAAGGGACATAACATATGCCTGTTTTGTTCCTTCCAGAAAAAAAGAATATAACATAATAATTCAGCTTTTGTCATGGGAGTTGGAATTTTGTTGAGAACATTTGCCTACAGTCCTGCTGTCAGCCACTGCTACAGACACAGAGGGTCATTCTAAAAGCTTTAGTCGTGGTTTGGACATCTGCAGACATGCAAGTAGACATCGAAATCAAGGACACATCTCTTTAATCATTCTACAAACATCTCCAGTACATGGACGCTCACGTAGGCATAGGGGTGTGGCAGAAGTATGTCTGGGGAGGGGAAATAGACTTACACATCCCTGTTTGATCCCAGAAGCAGGCATGTGTCTGCAGGCATGTGCATTTTTATTCCTGCTCCAGGCAAAAATAGGCATCAGGAAAGTGTTTGTTTTCACCTTAAAACATCCAGAGAGTGTAGAGAAGATATAGAATTAGGTGACTAGTTTTAGATTACAAAGTGATTGTGATTTGAATCCTAGCCACCCAGCTCTTAAGCCACTACTCTAACCATTATGCTATTAGCTTTTGGTTCTGTGCTGCTCTCTGGAGATGTCTATATAGACATTTGATATACCTGCATATCTGGCATGTCTACGATTCTGGAATTGTGCCTGAACGGGCATCTGCCTGCCTTTCTTTTCAGAAGTTCTGGCTTTGATGTCCCAGATTGCACATGCTAATGCAGTCACTTCTTGAACGTATAGAGTCTAAACCTGTTTCCAAAGGTCTCAGACTTCTCATAGCACAATTGGCTGACAAAGTCTAGCCATTAGTGCTTATTTGCATCAATGACCTTAATAATGGAAACTGGCTCGTTTTTACTATTTTTCTTATTTTCTTATTTTCTTACACTCAGCTACTATATCGCTTGTTCTCAGATATATTTCAGTTTAGTGACGTATTCAATTACAATCAAAAAATGGAAAGATGTTGTTATAAATGTTTCGTCACTTTGCTGCAGACTTTTATAACTTTCAAAATTCACCGCCGTGTGTATCTTCAGTAACATTGGAAACAGGTTTAGGCTTTATTTACAACAGTGACACAAAACAAGTTTGTTTTGAATATTGTTTAAGTTGAACGCATCATTATAAAAAAAATTTTGACCAGATTGCACATGGACATCCCATTTGAAATGTGCCTCATATTGTTTTTCTTAAGGTTATCTTTACTAAATTGCATTAGGGTTTTACTGGTATCACATGGTTATGGTAGATATCAATGCGCAGAACATGTAAAAATAATGCATGACTTGCTCAGGGCATCTACAGCATGGTCCCAGTAAATACTGCAATGATTCAGACCCTAATGCATGCCAGCGGCAACATAGATGCACTTAACACTCCCAATTATGGTGGTATTAAGTGCACCTGTGCCAGCTGCAGCATTGATAGCAAACACATGTTGTCAATTCCTGCTCTAACTGTGATATGCAGATTCCCCTACCCTACCCATTTCCCTCCCCATCACGCACTAAGCAGATAGCATGGAATTAACCACACATTTTCTGTTTAGTATGTGTGCTGACTATCATAGTGGGCCATTAGCACATGCTCAAGCCCACATTAACAGCTAGTACAGTTTAGTAAACATACCTTTTAATCTATTGAGTGATAAGTACACCAAAAATCTTGCTAAATTTACCGAGCAGAATAAATGTTGGTCCTGCTCCACTTGATATGCAATGCCACTTGTTATTTTACTGTTTGAAAATGTACAGCTACTGGTACTTGCTGGGGGAATGGATTTGAAAGCTTTTGAGCATCCAGAAAGAACTCCCTTTTATCAAGTTATACAGAGGAACTTTGCAAAAGAAACCAACAAAATCAGTAAGTAAATTGCTAGACATACTTGTGGCTTCAGCTATAAAAGTAGCATGCAATAATTCGAAAAATGGTTCTGAAGCTGAAAGGAATTTGTGGTCTCTAATGTGACTTACATATAAATATGAAGCTGCAGCAGCTAAAAGGGGTAGTAGGGTATACCTGGTCCATAAAATCTGGGAACCCAGTGATCAGAGTCTTGAAGACTGACTGTGACTGCCTGACACCAGGATAAAATTGCTCATACTCCACTGACTCTTCTTTTTCATGTTGATATTTGTACTTTTACTTGTTGTTGTTGTTAAGTGCCGTCGAGTCGTAGTCGACTCATGGCGACCCTCTGGATAGCTATCCTAAATTGTGTTCAGTCTTCAGTCAGGCGGCTCATTGTTGACAGACTGGTACCCGTAGCTGCTGTTATTGTATCGATCCATCTCATTGCTGGCCTTCCTCTTTTGCGTTGACCTTCTATCTTGCCAAGCATGATGTCTTTCTCTAATGATCTCTCTCTCCGCATGATGTGTCCAAAGTATGAAAGTCGAAGTCTTGTCATCTGAGCTTCTAAAGAAAGCTTAGATTTGATCTCCTCTTGTACAGACTGGTTTGTTCTTCGGGCAGTCCATGGTATACACAGTATTCGCCGCCAGCACCATAATTCAAAGGCATCAATTTTCTTCCTGTCTATCTTTTTCACTGTCCAGCTTTCACATCCATATGATGTTATTGAAAATACCATGGCTTGAACAAGTCGAATCTTTGTATGGAGAGAGACATCTCTGCTCTTGAGAATCTTATCTAGGTCTTTCATAGCCATTCTGCCAAGAGCAATGCGTCGTCTGATTTCTTGACTGGACTTTTACTTATTTTCTCTTATTAGTCATAAAGTCACTTCAGCTTCATTGCATGTCCTCTAGTCTTTCTACTTTTTGATGGTGTAAACAATCGATCTATGTTTACCCATTACACTCCATTCATTAATTTATAGACTTCTATCATATCTCCCCTCAACCATCTCTTTTCCAGGTTGAGATTCCTAACCTTTTAAGCCTCTCCTCATAGGGCTATCCTTCCATCCCCTTTACCATTTTAGTGGCTCTTCTCTGTACCTTTTCTAATTCTGCTATATCCTTTTTAAGATACACCTCCATATCACCCAGTAATGCCCCCAACATGCCCCAATGCAAATCGCATAGCATCTGGGTGTGTAAGGGACAAACTAGGAAATTTTCAAAGGCACTACTCGTGTTAGTGCCTTCAAAAATTCCCTGTTAAGCATTTACATGGGTAACTAGGGCTGTTTAAATGTGTTAAAAAAATTGGGCCCTCTTACGTTTTTCCAAATATTGATGCTTGTCTTCCTCTTTCTGTAATCTCTTGTATTTTATGAAGGCCACCCTCTTTTTCTTCACCTTTTCAGCTACTTCTTTCAAGAACTATAGCACCCTCCTTTTCCTTTTATATTTATTTACTTTGCTAATAAAAAGGTTTGTTGCTCTTAAAATATCCCCTTTCAGTTTTGCACATTGCTTTTCTATGTACCCCAGCTGTTTCCATCCCACTAATGACTCCTTGAGGTGTTGTTCCATCTTGGCAAAGTTAGTTTTATTAAAATGTAGGACCCTTATTTTTGAATGGATTTTATCTGCCCTAGTCCTAATGCTGAACCACACCATCTGATGATCACTGGATGCAAGGTGATCCCCCACTATAACATCAGAAATACTTTCCCTATTGGTAAGCACCAGGTCCAGTATGCCCCTTTCACATGTGGGTTCTGTTACCAGTCAGTGGAATAATTCTACCTGTAGGGAATCCAGGATATGCTTACTTTTAGGTAATGCCACAGCAAAGATATGCCAATCAACATCTGACATATTGAACTCACCTATCAGAGGCGCTTCTCCTTTCATGACAATACTGTGAATGCAGAAACATGGAAACATGATAGCAGACAAACACCATATGGCATATCTAGTTTGGCCTTCCATATCAACTACTATAGTCCCTTTTTTTCCTTAAGAGACCTTCTGTCTTTGTCCCATGCTTTCTTGAATTCAGATACTTTCCTCATCTCTACTACCTCCACTAGGAGACTATTCCACAGATCTATCATTCTTTCTGTAAATAAATATTTCTGCATATTACTTCTGAGTCTATCCCCTTTTACCCTCATCCTATGACCCCTTGTTGCAGAGCTTGCTTTCAATCGAAAGAGGCTCTCTTGTGCATTTATACAACAGAGGTATTTAAACATCTTTTTCATATCTCCTCTATCTTGCCTTTCCTCTAATGCATACATATTAACATCTATAAATCTGTCCCCATATGCTCTATAACGAAGACCACTAACCCTTTTAGTAGCCACCTTCTGCACTGATTCCTTCCTGTTTATATTCTTTTGAAGCTGTGGTCTCCAGAATTGCACACAATACTCCAAATGAGGTCGCACCAGCAATTTATACAGACGCACTATCACCTCCATTTTTCTGCTGGCCATTCTTCAATTAGACCTCTGTCCACTTCTTCTGTATATCACACCAATGCAAATGGATTCCCCATTCCCTCTTTCTAGTTTATTTATTTTATTTAACAGGTTTCATATACTTTTTATTATTTCAGTCAAAGAGGTTTACATTGTAACTTAAACTTTGTAATATCTATTAAACAGGGACATTAATAACTTGGATTTTTCTGAGGCAATGGAGGGTTAAGTGACTTGCCCAAGGCCACAAGGAGTGCTAGAGGGAATCAAACCCTGGTCTCTTTGTTCCCAAACCTAACCCACAGTGCCTCCTCCTTCCTTTATAAGCCCTGTAATTCTGTAGCTTTAATATGATTTTTTATATATAGTGCCACTCCTCTTCCACTTCTTCCTGCCCTGTCCTTCCTGAATAAAGTATAGCCTGGTATAATTACATCCTAGTCATGGTGGTCCATGAATCATGTCTCCGTAACAGCCTCTAAATCCAAGTCAGCCTCTTTTATTAAAGCTTCAACATCTGGGATCATATTTCTCATCCTATGGGCATTATTGCACACTGCTTTCCAGACATTGCCCCTTTTACCCATTTCTACAGAGGTATTACATGTTTCACTTACCTGAGGACTTTCTTCACCCATCCGCAATGAATCTGGTTTAAACCCCTCTTTAGTAGGTTAGCCAGACTGTGGCAGAAGACACTTTGTCCCTTATTGGATAGATGGACTCCATGTCTGCTCAGCAGCCCTTGGAAAATCATCCCATGATCCAGGAAATCAAAATGCTCTCAATGACACCATCCATGAAACCATGCATTCATCTCCAGGGTGCAAGCTTCTCTGCCTTGGCCTTTACTTTTAACAGGTAGGATTGAAGAGAATACCACTTGTGCTCTGCTTCACCCTCTGTCCCAGAGCAATGAAGTGTGAGGGACACCTAGCAGTATCATTTGTGCTGACATGGATGAGCATCATCGTATAATAGTCAGTAGGCTTGATGAGTCTCGGCAAACTCTCTGGAAAATCTTGGATTCTGGCATCTGACAGACAGCACATCTCCCTGGACAAAAAGTCTGGTTAGCATATGGATGTCTCTGTACCCCTTAGAGGAGAGTCATCAACCACCATTACCCTTTCCTTGTGGTCACTGATTCTGCAACTTTGGGGTGCTTAAACTCTGGTTCTTCCTGTTCCTGGGATGTTTTACCTCTTCTACTTCCAGGGCTGCATGCTAGTTCTTCAATTCAAGGGCTGGAGGAGTTGGATTGTCAATTCTACAGGCTCTGGTGGCTTGTGTCCAACTGCCTTCATTATGCAGCATACCATCTTCACCTCTGTTGGAGAGCTTGGATGCCTCAAGAACCATCTCAATGTATTTCTCACTGTTATGGATGCTTCTGAGCCTTTCCACCTCTTCTTTGAGCTCCTCCACTTGTTTCATAAGAGCTTCAGCTTGCAGGCATCGTGCACATGGAACTCATCCCTTGACTGGGATTGGGCTGCCCATCTGGACAGAGGCAGAAGTTGTAATGGGGGCAACAGCTTTGGCAACACAATTCTTCCCAGCCATAGCTCAATTGTTGGAGATTCGGTACCTGTTGAAGGAAATAAGAAAGACTTACCAAAGTCCCTAAACTTTTCTCAGAGAAAAAGCAGCTAGTCTCTTTTATGTGTGTTCTAACAGCTCTGTCCTATGTTCCTGTGTGTAGCCCTGCTAGGTTGCTAAACAGCTATTATTTTACACCACTAAATTCTGATATTATATGTCTGAGGTATATTGTTTAATGTGTTCCCTTTGTAAAATTACCTAATAAAAGTTCCTTCAAGAATATCAAATTGTTTAGTTTTAGTAGATATCCAAACGTGGAATTGTTTTCTTCCCTAGATTTTGCATTAAAAAATCAGTTATCTTTGCTAACAAACTAATTGGTGAGTTGCCCTATATAGCAAGAATTCTCATATTGGGTGAGAAGGGAGGGACCTAACACCTGAGAAGTGCAGTGACTTCAAAGAGCTTGCCTTACTCTTTGAACCTGAAAGCTAGAAGAGAAGGAAAAAAAACCTATAACAGTAGAAAACGTTTTGCTAAAGAACACAAAAATATCTCTTGTGCAATACAGCTACAATTCACTAAGCAATACAGCAGAACAAATTAGTAAAAGCACAAGGTCTTCAAGATTCCAGTGCGCTTGTAAAGCCCTAATGGTTCTACCCCCTCTGATGAATGCTTTTTAAGTCATAGGCGGGGGCGGAACTGACAGGGACTTTACAAGCATGATGGTGTCTTGAATACCCAATCTTTTTGCCTTTTTCTTTTAAGCCGCTGCTTTCTTTATATGCTTCTTACTATTTCTCTAGTGTTGGACTACATGTAGAGTATTGTTTCTTGGAGTTTCAGTTTCATTTTTGTCAACATATTTATATTTTTATTTTTTGGCCACTTATTCTGCAGTTAGTGACGGTCTATTTATATTTTAAGGGGTATGTTTACTAATCTGGGCTAACGGTTAACCTGTTATTCAGTGGACCTAGTTGCAAATAGTGTGGGTTAACTGTTAGTGCAGCTTGGTAAGCATACCATTCAGGGCTTGACTGAGATCAGGTATTCTACTCGTATGGAGTTTCTGTGTAGGAATCTGACTTATTTAGTTTTCCCAGTAGGTGTATGGATATTCAGCGCTCCACTGCACTATTTATGGTGCCACCCTTTTCTGGTATGCTCCTTGTTGTGTGTGTTTTGGAAGTTAGTGCTGTTATGGAATGGTAGATTTGCTCTATGAGTCCTGTAGTCTGGTTAGCTTCCTGCTTCGCCGGCCGATCCGGATATTCAATGGCAGTAGCCGGATATGGGCCTGGTATTGAATATCCGGGCTTAGAGTTCAGCGGTGGTGGCTACCACTGTAATAGTGCTGGCCATAGCTGCTGAATATCAGGCCCTATAGCAGGACTGTGTCAGAAAAAACACTGGGATCATGATCCAAACAGAATTATGGGACATTCCTATCCCCCTGATAAGAAGCTCATTGCAAGAAAGCTATACATTGTGGTAAATAAGAATAGTACAAGAAAAGAAAAGTAGAAATGTTAGTGTACACTGAGACATGATTATTCTATGCTAATATGCCCCAAACGTAGAGAAACAGAAGATCCTCAAGTGCCAACAATGGAAGAAAATGAGATGTAAAGATACAGAAGTCGTTCCAGTTTTACTGGACACTAGTAGTGCATCTTGAGGTTGCTTGCATTTATTATACCTTATGAACTCCAGAAGGAAGTTCTCTCTAGAATGATTCAGTTGAGATGAGCACTGAGGATGAATCTGAGAGAACATGACATTATGTATTCAGGGGCGGCCCAAGGGGGGTGCGGGGCCATGTGCGGAGACTCAGTGTGGGGCCTCATTTGCATAAATATTTGCATAATGTTACCATACACTAACTTTTAGTAAACATGTCTCTTAATGAGTGTATGGATAAAGAAAGACTAAAAGATTTCTACATTACTATAATCCAGTGCCAACCGCCAGGCACATTAGGAACTACTACAAACGCTGCCCATTTAGAACCCATAGCAAACCCGCCGTATCCTGACAGCATTACCAGGACTCACAAAGCACCATACCCTACCTATCAAAAGGCAACACTGCAAATATTAAACCAATACATTTCAGAGAATACTGGGGAAAGAGAACAAGTGGCAATGTCAAATAGGAATTACATAAACAGAATACATCAGCTCAGTTACACATGCAGAACATAGACCATCACCAAACAAGGAATCACAATTTAGAAACAGGAAGGCAATAATTAAACTGGGAACCCCAAAAGCCAAACTTGGAAGTACAACAACACTGTAGAAATAAAACTATAAATTAATTTCCTCTTGTACCAAACAAAGCACAGACGTTAATGATGCACATTTCCTAGAGGTTTCATATTCCAGTTAATAAATTCAAAATAAAGAGATATTTCTACCTTTTGTGCATTTTTTTTCAGTTGCAATTGCTCCAGCCACTTTCTTCTGGTTTCTTCATGTTTTCTGCTAACTGTCCATCGTCTGCTGTCCATTTGTTCTTTCTTCTCTCTTCTAGTTTTTTTTTTCCATTCTCTCTCTCTACATCTGCTTTAACATACTAATCTTTCTCCTTTTGCTCTTTCCTCATTCCTATTTCATCCACACAAATTTTACCCCTCCATCCTCAATCCCCACTTACTCTCCCAATACCAGGCCAATTGTAGATTTTTCATCCCTCCCACACAAAATATTTTTCCCCTCTCCATTTTACTCTCCCAGCCCCATCCCATTCTAATCCTCCCCCAACATCAGCTCCCTTCTAGTTCCAGTCTCACCCAGCATCCATTCCCTTCTAGTCCCTGCATCAGCCCATTTCCAGTCCTAGCCCACCATCAACCCATTTCCAGTCCTAGCTCCCCCATCCATTTTCAGTCTGAGTCCCTTCATCAGCTCATTTCCAATCCTAGCCCCCCATCAGCCCATTTCTAGTCATTTCCTAGCCCCATCATCAGCCCATGTCAAATCATAGCTCCCCTCCACTCAGTCCAATTCCAGTCCAAGCCCCCCCCCACCAATGAGCCTACTTTCAGTTCTAGCCCCTCCATGAGTCCATTTCAATTCAAGCCCCCACCACAGCCCATTTCCAATCTTAGCTCCCCCCAACAGCCCATTTCCAGTCCTATCCTAGCTGCTCCATCAGCCCATTTTCAGTCTTAGCTCCCTTCCCTCACAGCCCATTTCCATTCCAAGCTCCCTCCCCATCAGCTATTTGCAGTTCAAGCCTCCCCTTCCACTCAGCCCATTTCCAGTCATAGCAACCACCCAACCCATTACCAGTCCTAGCCCCCCATCAACCCACTTCCAGTCCTAACCCCCCCATCACCCCATTTTCAGTTTAAGCCCCCCCTATAACCCATTACCAGTCCTAACCCCCCCATCAGCCCACTTCCAGTCTTAACCTCATCAGCCCATTGCCAGTCCTAAACCCCCCCCATCAGCCCACCTCAAGTCCTAACCCCACCCCCCAGCCCATTAGCAGTCCTAACCCACCCCCACCCCCCAGCCCATTAGCAGTCCTAACACCCCCCAGCCCATTAGCAGTCCTAACCCACCCCCAGCCCCAGCCCCAGCCCATTAGCTGTCCTAACAACCCCCCCCCAGCCCATTAGCGGTCCTAACAACCCACCCCCACCCCCAGCAGTCCTAACAACCCCCCCCCAGCCCAGCCCAGCCCATTAGCAGTCCTAACACCCCCCCCCAGCTCAGCCCATTAGCAGTCCTAACAACCCCCATCCCAGCCCAGCAGCAGTCCTAACAACCCCCCCAGCCCATTAGCAGTCCTAACAACCCACCCCCCAGCCCAGCAGCAGTCCTAACAACCCCCCCAGCCCAGCCCATTCCATTAACAGTCCTAACACCCCCCCAGCCCATTAGCAGTCCTAACAACCCCCCCCCCCAGCCCAGCCCAGCCCATTAGCAGTCCTAACAACCCCCCAGCCCATTAGCAGTCCTAACAACCCAGCCCAGCCCATTAGCAGTCCTAACAACCCCCCCAGCCCAGCCCAGCCCATTAGCAGTCCTAACAACCCCCCCCAGCCCAGCCCAGCCCAGCCCAGCCCATTAGCAATCCTAACAACCCCCCCCCCCAGCCCAGCCCAGCCCAGCCCAGCCCATTAGCAGTCCTAACAACTCCCCCCCCAGCCCAGCCCCGGGAAAATTAAATAAAAATAAAACCTGTCTGCTGCCGCGGTCGGGGCCGCCGCGGCAGAATCGAGCGTGCCGCGGGGCCCCCCTGTGCACGGCAGAGCCTGCCCTCCCCTGTAGCAGCTCTCTCGTTGGAGCTGAAGTCAGAAGCGCCGGCGGGCAGAGCAGAGCGCAAGAGAAGAGTTTCTCCCTCGCTGCTCTGTTAAGCCCGCGGGGGCTGAGGGGCACGTCCCATCAGCCCCCGCGGGCTTAACAGAGCAGCGAGGGAGAAACTCCTCCCTCGCGCTCTGCAAGCCGGCGCGTCTGACTTCAGCTCCAAAGAGAGAGCTGCTACAGGGGAGGGCAGGCTCTGCCGTGCACAGGGGGGCCCCGCGGCACGCGCGATTCTGCCGCGGCGGCCCCGACCGCGGCAGCAGACAGGTTTTTTTTTTTTTTTTTCAATTTTACTTTTCGAAAAGAATGTTTTTTGCGCGGGGCCCCCTGAAACGCGGGGCCCTGTGCAAAAAACATTCTCGCTCAATGGACGGGCCGGCCCTGTATGTATTACTCCATAACAACAATCATCCTTATGTTTACAGAGACAACAAGCATTGGTTTGCCTGATGGTGACAGTGGGACACTGACTTCTGAATGGTGCATGCACAATTCCAGCAGAAGGAATGTGCAATAGGATGTAATGTTGGTCTCTGCATCTTCTGCCACCATGTGGGAAGGCAGGGTCTTCAGGTAAATGTTGGGGTGGAGGTGGAGGGGAACAGTCCCATACATGTTTTGAATGAACCCCTGGTAGGTGGCATTGCTGGGCAGAGGATATGTTCAGATGCATAGAAGCTCTGAGGGCCTACTCAGCCTCTGTATGTTTCACATCGCAGGTCTTGCATGACAGCCTCACCCACTCTCCAAGGGCACCGAGTGTGACAGCCACAAGGACACTGTTAGAGTAAAAAGAGGCTAGGGATGGTGGCATATGTGTATCCAGCAACTGTAGCAACATTTAACCCCATGTCTAACCTGCCATGTTTCCACATACTCTTTGGTGGGGCAGGGGGACTGCATCCAAACTGTGGGAGAGCACATGTGCTGCACTGGCCATTTTTGCAATGTCCAGGGCCGGGGACATGATATACTATGGGAGTATGACATGGCATTATGTTCAATGCCCACTGCCAAAAGCTGTGTAGAGGGACACAGTCTTCTAGTATGTGACAGACATAGGCCACTGTAAGCCAAAATGCACTCGGCAGCCCTTCTTTGGACCAGTTTCCAGTGCTTTTTATATTGCATTAGCTCTCCCCAAGTTCAAACTAAAAGGGTACACAAATGAAGAGCAGAGGATTCTGGGCATTGTCTAAAACAGAGCAGTTTGCATAGGATGCACATGAGTCAGAAGTTAGGTAAATGGCTGAGCCATCTTAACATGGGCACGAGCATGGCCTGACTGCACACCTCTGTTCATGCTGAGAGGCCACTGACCATGTCACGGCTATGTATCGACATATTGCTATCCAGAGTTAAGCTTTGGTGATATGAGCATTGTTTCTTTATGGTAGTTTAATCACTAGCCAGGCTTCTGGCTGTTCTTCTGTTTGTATGAAGCCATCTTGGTGGTGGCTAGAAAACCTGGCACAGATGTTATGTGAGTGACAGACACAGCCCAGCATTGCACAACATCTGCAGATTGACTGTGATTGATCTAGCTGAATAGATACCACAGAAAGAGAGGAGAGCAACTTTTCTGGGGCTTCCTGTAACCTGTTGGGGACAATGGTTTTGGCATGCCATGTTAGTTGGTGCCACCCCCCCTCCCCTCTTTTCTGCCTAGGCAACACTGACTGCATTCAGATCCCTTGGAAACAGCTGCCTGAGTACTAAAACATAATTTAAGAAGTTTCATTGGAGTCCCTGGCCAGCATACAGAATACAAAACCAGATTAGGACATGCCTCTCCACTCTGCTGCAGTTGTATAGAATACACACTTATTAGCATAGCATAGCATAGCATAGCATACTACACTGAACCCCTACAGCAACCCAGAAGTAGAACAGATCTGTCCCAGAACCTAGAGAGATTATCTATTCTGGTGCTTGGTCTGGGGACCAGGTGATGTGTGTCCTTTCTAACATTCAAGGTGGCCAGTGAAGAAGGACACTTGTACGTGTGGTGGCTGTTATGTCCATGAAGCACACAACGTGCCTGCACATTACAGAGCTGATGTGACAGATTGCTGCATTCTCCAAAGGGGAAAAAATAGCATATAGGTGTTCAGATTGTGAGGTGCATTCTGGGAAATGTTATGTTATGTGAGATATGTTAGCGAGAGGAGGAAGTGCAAATGTGGTATTGTCAGACTCAAGGGTGAAGGGGAGGAATATGTAGAGGCTGATGAGGATAAAGCAAAATTGCTCGACAAGTAGTTTTTTTCTGTGTTCACAGATGAAGGGCCAGGGGCAGGACCCTAGAAAACATCCACAAATAGGAACAGTAGTGAAGGGGTTCTTGAATGATTTTCAGAATACTCTTTGTGAGGAGCTAGCTAAATTAAAAGTAGACAAAGAGATACATCCCAGACTATTGAAAGAACTTAAAGAATTTTTAACGGCTCTACTGTCTGAGCTTTTCAATGCTTCTTTAGGTTAGGGAGTAGTCCCAGAGGACTGGAAAAAGGCACATATGGTCCTTTCACACAAAAGCGGAAGTAAGGATAAGGTAGAAAAATACAAGCGGTTGAGACTGACCTCTGTGGTGAGTAAATTAATGGAAACACTGCTAAAACAAAGAACAGCGAGCTTTCTGGAGTCCAATGGAATGCAGGATCCAAGACAGCATAGTTTTACTAGGGACAGGTCTTGTCAGACAAATCTAATTAATTTCTTTGACTGGGTGACCAGAGTTGGATGGAGGGAGAGCCCTAGATGTGGTGTATTTGGATTTCAGCAAAGCCTTTGACGCCGTTCTGCACAGGCAATTTATAAATAAATTGAGCACTCTACGGATAGACCCTAAAGTGACTGACTGGGTTAGAAATTAGTTAATTTGGAGGCAAAAAAGGTTACAGATAAATGGTGCTCATTCTGCAGAGAAGGATGTTAGTAGTGGTTTGCTGTAGGGATCTGTCCTTGATCCAATTCTTTTTGCAAGTGATATTGGAGAAGGGCTATCGGGAAAGGTTTGCTTCTTTGCAGATGATAACAAAATCTGTAATACAGCAGACACCCAAGAAGTTGTAAATAACATGTGGAGGGATCTAGCTAAGTGTGAAGAATGGTTGAGAATTTGGTACCTGATATTTAATGGAGTGGAGTGGAGGAGTGGCCTAATGGTTGGGGCAAGGTACTTCAGGCCAGAAGGTTGGGGGTTCACAATCCCACTAAAGAGCAGCAACCTTTGGCCAGAAGGACTGGGGTTTCTAGTCCCACAGGTGCTCCTTGTGGTCTTGGGCAAGCCACTTGACCCTCTATAGCCCATGTTCCCTGTAAAATAGTTATCTCCAAGTTATAATGCCCTGTTCAATGTAATTTCAGTTTGTTCAATGTAAACTGCACTGATGCAGAATAGCATGGTATATAAGAGAATGTAAATAAAAAAATGCAGAGTCACATTTGGGCTGCAAAATCCAATGGAGTAGTACAGTATAGGGGATGAAGTACTTCTATCCACAAAAGAAGAGCAGGACCTGGGCACAATTGTTCTGTTGATCTTAATGTAGCTTAAGAGGTAGAAAAGGTCACAGCAAATGCCAGAAGGATGCTTGGGTGCATAAGGAGAGGAATAGCCAGTAGGAAGTAGGAGGTGATAGTGCCTTGGTATAAGTCTTTGGTGAGATCTCACTTTGAGTATTGTGTGTATTTATGGAGACCACATCTTTAAAAGTATATAAACAGGATGGAGTCGGTGCAGAGGATGTCTACCAAAATGGTTAGTGGGCTTCATCATAAGGCATATGAAAACAAACTTAAATATCTCAATATGTATACTTTGGAGGGAAAGTGGAAAAGGCAAGATATGCTAGAGATGCTTAAATACCTCAGTGGCATAAATGTACAGGAGGAGAGCATCTTTCAACTGAAAGTAAGCTCTGCAATGAGGGTGGCATAGGATAAAGGTGAAAGGGGATCGCCTGAGGAGTAATATGCAGAAATATTTCTTTATGGAAAGAGTGGTAGATGCATGGAATTGAAAGGCCGCGGGCCCCCGTCCACGTGGCCGCCGGTAACCGGGGGGGGCGGCAGCTCGCTCGCGCCAATGCGCTTCGTCGGCGCGTTGGGACGCCGGGAGGAGAGCGGCGTCTGGTGTCCTCATTGGCTCCCGCTGGCGTTTTGAATGTGCGGGAGCCAATGGGAAAGCTGGGACCTCGGGCGGGGGGTGGGGGGGTAGTGCGGGGACTCGGCGCCCTCCTGCCTTTTCGTTTTCGAGGTGGGAGGAGCCGGACGCCCGCCCGCCCACCCTTGCTGAGGGACGCGAGGTGTTTTTGGGGGTGGTGGGTTGTTGCAGCTGGGGGGGGGGGGTTGGCAGGATCCCGGAGGTTTCCGGGGTCCGGAGCCGGAGGCAAGCATGAGGGCGGGGGTGGCGGTACCCCCGACCCGGTTAATCCCTCAGGTTTTTGCTAATAATATGGCGAAGTCGGAAGAGGGAGGGCGTGGAAAATTTGTTGGGCCTGTGCCCGGGGAAGCGGAAGCGGCGTCACCTTGCTACTAACATGGCTGGTGAGGGCTCGCTCTGCTTTGGGGGTGGGGGGGGAGTTATAATGCGTTGAGTTGTATTGGTTGGTTTGTTATAAGAAAAAGGTTATTAAAGCTGCGACCAGTTAAGACCAAGAGTGTGTCATGTTTTATTTTTATTTATTTATTTAACAAACTTTTATATACCGCAACCTTCCGTTGATCAGGTGCGGTTTACAAATAACAGTTGAGGAGACAGAATGGCATTTCTGTTTACATTGAACAATTATATGAATTATATACATGAACAAATTAACTTTTGTAAACTTTTAACTTTGGATAACTATGTACAATTTAAACTATGTACAATAAACTATGTACAGTAAGATCGACAAGTCAACATCCTTAGGCAGTGTCAAGGTCAAGCTGTATGAGGCATTGCAGTGTTAGTTTCAGAGTGTTATATAGATCAACCCTTTTCATTTAGAAGTTGAGAATTTGCTAGTGGGCCATAGTGGGAGATAAAGAGGTGAGTTTTTAAAGTCTTACGTAGGTCTTTAAGGTCGGTTAATGCTCTGATTTCATCAGGTAGAGAGTTCCAGAGTATAGGGGCAGCATGGGAGAATGCTTTTTTATTGGTTGTTTTTGTGGTCTTTGTGAATTCTTTTGGAATCTTTATTTTGTTGGCGTTGCCTCTTCTATGTGCGGATTGGGGTGTGTCTTTAGAGAGTAGTCTATTTAGGGGGGCTGGGGCAGTGTTATTTAATGCTTTGAAGGTAGTTATTATTAATTTATAGTTTATTCTGCATTGGATAGGGAGCCAGTGTAGATTGGCTAGATAGGGTGATATGTGCTCAAAAGGGTGTACCTTCATTATAGTTCTGGCTGCAGCATTTTGGGCCAATTGGAGCCTTTTAATGTTTTGGTTGTTTGTGCCTAATAAGGAGAGGTTGGCGAAGTCAAAATGTGGTGTGATTATGGCTTGAATGATGCTTAGGAAGTCTTGTAGGTGGACTAGAGGGCGTAATTGTTTTAATACTTTGAGTTTGAAGTATATTTTTTTGGTTGTATTTCTTATGTGTGTGTTCATGCTAAGGTGGGTATCTAGTATCACCCTTAGATATTTTATTTCGTTTTTTATGTGAATGTCATGTTTCTGAAGTGTAATGTGGGTGGGGAGGGTGTAGGATTTGTTTTTTGTTACAATCAGTATGTCAGTTTTGGAGTGGTTAATAAAGAGGTTGTTGTCTTCTAGCCAAGTTGCTAATTCCTTAAAACAATCTGTTAATAGTTGAAGTGGAAGCGTGGGGATAGTGAAAGGAATGTACAGCATGATATCGTCCGCATATATATGGTAATGTATTTTGAATTTTTTAAAGATATTGCAAATTGGTTGTATGTATATATTAAATAGGAGGGCAGAGAGAGCAGATCCTTGGGGGAGGCCTATTTCTTGTTTGTATGTATTAGAGGTTTGAGTGTTGATCCTGACAGTTTGAGTTCTGTTGGATAGGTACGAAGTAAACCATTTCAGAACTATGGAGTTGGCACCTATTTTACTGAGCCTATTAAGCATTAAAGTATGGTGAACACTGTCGAATGCAGCTGATATATCTAGAAAGAGTAGCAGGAATGCATTTTTAGGGTTGTCTATTCCTCTTACTAGTGTGTCTAGGAGTACAGTTAAAAGAGTGTCTACCCCATGACCAGGGCGAAAGCCATATTGTTGGTCATCAAGGGGAGCTGATGTATCAATGTGTTCCTGTGTTTGGATTTGAACTACTTTTTCTATGAGTTTGGCCATAAAAGGTATGCTAGAGATGGGTCTATATGAATTCGGTGAAGTTTTGTCAAGGGTATTGTTTTTTAATATGGGTCTGATTTGTGCATGCTTTAGTATGGGCGGGAGGTAGCCTTGAGTTAGTGAGAGGTTAATTAGTGGAAGGATGAAAGGGGATAATGTTGGAAGGGTGGTTTTTATCCAAGTTATGGGGCAGGGATCAAGGTGAGAAGTTGTAGTGTTTAAGTTTGACATTATATTTTTAAGGGTCTCTTTAGTTATGGTGTAGAATTTGTTCCAGGAATCTGGTAGGGATTGGTAGGTTATGACTTGTGGAATTGGTAGGATATTATTTATTTTTGATTTGTTTATGTAGTGATTTGCTAAGGTTTGGGGAGAAATGTCATTGGCTTCATGACTGGAATTGTATGCGTTTTTAACATAAGAACATAAGAACATAAGAAATGCCATACTGGGTCAGACCGAGGTCCATCAAGCCCAGTATCCTGTTTCCAACAGTGGCCAATCTAGGTCATACGTACCTAGCAGTTTCCCCAAAAGACACAGGTTCTGCAGTGCTTGTACTAGGCCAAGCATTGATATCCTGGGTCCCTTTTTAATAGTGGTTTATGGACCTTTCCTCCAGGAACTTGTCCAAACCTTTTTTAAACCCAGCTATACTAACAGCCCTTACTACATCCTCCGGTAACAGATTCCAGAGTTTGATTACACGTTGAGAGAAGAAATATTTTCTCCTATTTGTCTTAAATAGTTTACCCTGTAGCTTCATTACATGCCCCCTAGTCCTTCTATATTCTGATAGCGTAAACAATTTATCCACGTTTATCCGTTCCACTCCATTCATTAATTTATACACCTCTATCATATCTCCCCTCAGCCGCCTCTTTTCTAGGTTAAAGAGCCCTAACCTTTTTAGCCTCTCTTCATAGGAGTAGCCTTCCATCCCCTTCACCAATTTGGTGGCTCTTCTCTGTACTTTTTCTAATAACTCTATGTCCTTTTTAAGATACGGTGACCAGAATTGCACACAATATTCAAGGTGCGGTCGTACCATGGAGCGATACAGAGGCATTATAATATCCTTTGTTTTATTCTCCATCCCTTTCCTTATGATACCTAGCATTCTATTTGCTTTCTTGGCCGCCGCTGCACACTGGGCGGAGGGTTTTAACATGTTATCCACGATGACTCCTAAATCTTTTTCCTGGGTGGTGGTTTCTAATGTGGAGCCTTGCATCTTGTAACTATAGTGTGGGTTGTTCTTTCCTAGGTGCATAACTTTGCACTTGTCCACACTAAATTTCATCTGCCATTTGGATGCCCAGTCTTCCAATTTATCCAGATCCTCCTGCAGTTTTCCACAATCCTCTTGGGTTTTAACAACTTTAAACAGTTTTGTGTCATCTGCAAATTTGATTACCTCACTAGTTATTCCCTTTTCCAGGTCATTTATGAATATGTCAAAAAGTAGCGGACCCAGTACAGATCCCTGGGGTACTCCACTATTCACCTTTTTCCATTGGGAATATTGGCCATTTAGCCCTACCCTCTGCTTTCTATCTTTTAACCAGTTCCCGATCCACAATAGTACACTGCCTCCTATCCCATGACTTTTTAGCTTTGCCAAAAGTCTCTGATGGGGGACCTTGTCAAAAGCTTTCTGAAAGTCCAGATACACTATATCAACCGACTCACCTTTGTCTACCTGTTTATGCACACCTTCAAAAAAACAGATCAGATTAGTAAGACAAGATCTTCCTTGTCTAAAGCCATGTTGGCTGTCTCCCATTAGGCCACGACTATCTACATGCTGTGTAATTTTGTTCTTTATGATGGCTTCTACCATTTTCCCTGGTACTGACGTCAGGCTCACCGGTCTGTAATTTCCCGGGTCACCCCTGGAACCCTTTTTAAAAATTGGTGTTACGTTGGCGACCCTCCAATCTTCAGGTATTACAGATGATTTTAATGAAAGTTCACAGATTACCAATAACAGGTCTGCAATCTCATATTTCAGTTCTTTCAACACTCTGGGATGTATACCATCCGGTCCAGGTGATTTGCTACTATTCAGTTTATCAAATAGTTGTAATATATCTTCCCGGTGTAGCGATATTTCTCTCAATTCCTCTGCAGTATCACCTTTAAATACCACTTCAGTCTTGGGTAACACCCCTACATCTTCCTCAGTAAAGACCGAAGCAAAGAATTCATTCAGTCTCTCTGCTATAGCCTTGTCTCCTCTTACTGTCCCTTTTACCCCTCTATCATCTAATGGTCCAATTGACTCTCTCACAGGCCTTTTGCTACGAATGTACTTGAAAAAGTCTTTATTTCGTGTTTTTGCTTCCGTAGCAAGTTTCTTCTCAAATTCCCGCTTTGCCTGCCTTATCAATGCTTTGCATTTAACTTGCCAGTGCTTGTGCTGTTTCCAGTTTTCATCATTTGGCTCTTTTTTCCATTTTCTGAAGGTTGCTCTTTTGGCAGCAACAGCCTCTCTGACCTCACCTTTAAACCATGCTGGCAGTTTTTTGGACTTTCTTCCACTTTTCTTAATGCGTGGAATACAGCTGGTCTGGGCTTCGAGGATAGTATTTTTAAATAACACCCAAGCTTGCTGTAAGTCTTTAACCTTTGGAACCGCTCCTTTTAGTTTTTTTTTCCGAACTATATTCCTCATTCTATCATAGTCACCCTTTTGAAAGTTAAAAGGTAGTACTGTGGATTCCTTTACTATCTGTCCTCCACTGATTAAATCAAACATGATCATACTATGATCACTATTGCCAAGTGGTCCCAACACCCTTATTTCTTGCACCAGATCTGGCGTTCCACTAAGGACTAGGTCCAGTATGGCTTCCCCTCTGGTCGGTTCATGAACCAGCTGCTCCAAGAAGCAGTCATTTATTTCATCTAGAAACTTTATCTCTTTAGCTTGTCCTGCTGTGACACTGTCCCAGTCGATACCGGGGTAATTGAAATCACCCATTATTACTACTCTGTTGTGGCTTTTGTTAGCTTCCTTGATTTCTTTGAGTTAGGTTTTTAGTTAGGTTTTGGACAATGGAGAAAAGTTCCCTTGGTCTGTTGATAGACTTGTTTAGGACGGTTGAATGAAAGTTTTTTTTAGCACTGTCTGTAGCGTCTTTATAATTTTTAAGATGGGTGCGATATAGTTCATTGTATGATGTAGATTTTCCTGAGTGTTCCCTTCATAGCTTTTAACGTATTGTTAAACCAAGGGGCATCGCCAGTTCTGGGGCGGAAGTTCCTCTTGTTTGGTTGATTATATGTGGCTGCTTTTGCGATTGTTTTATTCCAATTTGTGATTGCCTCATCAAGGTTGGAAGGTGATGAGGAGAGGTTAGGGATTGTTAAATCTAGGAAATCTTCTGCATTAAAGTTTTTAAATCTAGGAGGTGGGGGGTTTTGCTGGTTGTTTTTGTTATTGGGGTCAGTGTGTATAAGGTTAAATTTAATCAGGTAGTGGTCTGACCGTGGGATCGGTATGCAATGTAAGGATTCTGGATTGAAAAGTTTATGGAATATTTCCGGGAGAAAGATAAGGTCTAAGGTTCCTCCTTTGTTATGAGTTTTTATATTGATGATTTGGTGGAAGCCTATATCATATATTGATTCAAGAAAAAGGGTTGAGTATGTGGTGGGTAGAGATGGGAGATTAAAATCTCCTAACATTATTATTGGGCTTAGGTCTGTGGATGAACTGAGTAGTTCTATTAGGGCATCCATATTTTCTGTTTTGTGGTCAGGTGGTCTGTATATCAAACATATTCTAAAGTGGTCAATCTTTATGATGAGTGTGTCAGTGTTGTTAATGATTTCTGAGGATTGTTGTTTAGCATGTAGGACCCTTTTAGTCATTATCAGTACTCCTCCTCCTTTTTTGTTGTTTCTATGTGTATGGTAAATGTCATAGTCATTCTTGTTTAATTGGTTTAGGTATACCACATCTGTGTCAGATAGCCATGTTTCTGTAACACAGAGGATATCGGGTTTATTGTCATTTAAGAGGTCGGTAAAGATCGGGAGTTTGTTTTTCATGGATCTAGTGTTTGTTAGGATACATGATAATATAGCTGGTTCTTTTTTGTTTGGTGGGGTATTTGCTTGGTGTGGTGTGGTAGTTTTTATGTGTATAAGGCGGTTATGATTTACCTTTGTGTTGGGCCAATTAGGTGCATACGCTGATGGTGTATGATGTCGGTTAATACTTTGTATGATTGGGATTGGTTTGTATTGTTTGGTATTTAGAGTGTGTGTGAGCGCAATTATTGTTAGTACAATGACACAGCTGCAAAATATTCTCAGGTGAAATGTATTTGAGTATGTCATTTTGATGGCTGGCAGTTATAAATTCGTTGGTTACTGGCGATAGTAATAAATCTAACACGGTTAAGTGGAAAAGGGTTACTGGCAACAGTAAAAATCTAGCAGTTAGGTGAGAATGAGTTATTGGCAACCGTAATAAATCTAACACAGTTAAGTGGGAATGGTTTACTGTGCTGAATATTGTGTTTTGTGCTGAATATTGTGGTTTAGAGGGTAAGTTATTGAGGTGGGGGGAGGGGCGAGAGGCGACATGTCCGCCTTACCCGGTTACAGTCTGTCAGTGGAGGGAGTATCTGAATTCAAAAAAGCATGGGACCAACACAGAAGATCTCTAAAGGGAAAAAAGGGATTATAGTAGTCGGTATGGAAGGGCAGATTGGATAGGCTATATGTTTTTTTTCTGCCGTTCCTATGTTTCTATGTAAATTTGAAAACCTAAATATGTATACCCTTGAGGAATGGTGGGACAGAGGAGATATGATGTTGGCATTTAACTACTTAAAGGGCATTAATGAATAAACAAAACTTTTTCAAAGACAGAGAAGTTGTAGAACTAGACAAGAAATTAAGCTGCAAGGAGGTAAACTCAAAAGCAACCTCAGGAAATACTTTTTTCATAGAAAGGGTGGTGAATGCCTGGAATACCTTCCCAGTGGAGGTAGTGGGGTTAAAACAAGATGGAATTCAGAAAGGCATGGGACAGACAGAGAGAACTCCTTTATAGCAAGAGGAGGGAATCAAAGCCAGTTTATATTTTATACTTTAAAAAACAGAGAGAGGTAACCTGCACAGAGCAATATGTACAACCACAAATAAAGGCACAGAGGGGAATAACCTGCATGGAGCAGTGGGTACAACTTTCCCCACCTCACTGGGCAGACTAGATGGACCATGCAGGTCTTTATTTGTCGTCATTTACTATGTTCAGTTTGTCTCCATCATAAACCTTTGGAGACCACTGACCATTTTGGTAGCTACCCTCTGGACCATCTTCATCATGTTTATAGTAGGGGTGTGCAGGCTAAATCTTTTTTTTTCCATTCCCTGCGTTATTTACAGGATTTTTCATTTTGTTTAGTTTATTTTTGGTTTTGGGAGATATCAATAGTGTGCCCATTGATAAACAGTGTACAATTGAGCGAGTACACAATTTTTTTCCAACATTTATTTAAATTTTTCAAATTTACAACTTAGCAAAGAGTAACAATATAGTAGACACCAATGGGGTGCCCCTCCCCCTCTGGCTCTTTTTGAAAGGATAATAAAAGCACCACAGTAAGAGAGATCACGCTGTACAGAGGGGCATTACATGGAATTAGCCAAAAGGTCATCCAAAAGTTGCCAGTACATTTACAATTAGATTTAGCTAAGTATGAGACTTCATATTTCTGGTATAAACAGACTGTATTCCAACACTGATGTATTTCAATCTTGCTATTGGTTTTCCAGTGATAGACAATAATCTTTAAAGTGGTGCTAAGGAGGATGTCAAAGAGAGGCTGTTCTGCTTTAGAAAGCATACAAGGAAGCAAGAGAGATTGGTCGATTAATATTTGAAAGCTGAATGGGTCCATCAGCTTAAAAATGTGTTGGTCTTTACACCATACTTTCCACCAGTAGGACTGAAGATTGAGGAAGTCAAAAAGAACATGGGGAAGAGCCCCAGTTTCTGAGTAGCAGGACCAGAAGCAATTGTCTTTGGTTGGGGACCATTTGGAGAGAAGAATCAGGATAAGAAGGGTCCGATGGGCCAGGAAAAATAATGATTGGGTAAGAGAGGCTGATCCAAGGGGTCTGATCAGGGAGTTCCAAATATATTTCCATTGCTTATGTGAGAGTGGGGAGCCTGTATATTTTTCCCAGTTGCTTTCCACCCCTAGGCAGGGCAAGTCTGCTTGGACCAGATACTCGCATAGAAGCATGCTGCTTCATGTGCAGAGGCCAAGATGGGGCAGATGATAAATAAAGCAGACCAGTTGTCTGGGAGATCATGCTTGACTAGTCCAGCTGAGGCTAGACAATATTTGAGTTGGAGTCATTGAAAATAGCAATGCGTAGGTAATTGGCATTCTTCCTGTAAGTCAGGGAAGGACTTATAAGTATGACCTCTCAGGAGTTGTCTAACAGTCCACATATCTAGGGGTTTGTTTACTAAAGGGCATTAAGGTTACAGGCGTTAACTGCAGTAATAAGGGGTGTTACATGCGTAAAGGATGCTGGGCAGGTAGGAGACGTTCTGGTGTAAAGGACGTTATGGGCCTTTTAATGTGCGTTAACAGGACATCAGGCGTTAAGGTGTAAACCATGCACCTTAACGTCCGAAAATGGCTGTAACCCTAACTCTGGATAAAGGAGCACCATGGAAAGTCAATGGGGAATGTTTACTAAAGAGCATTAAGGTAACAGGCATTACTGGCAGTGATAAGGGGAGCTAAGTGCATAAAGGGCACTGGGCACATAGAAGGCATTCCAGCTTAAAGGGCACTATGGACTATTTAATGCATGTTAAAAGGACATTGGGTGTTAAGGTGACAAGCATGCATCTTAACATCCGAAATGGCTGTAACCCTAACATTGGATAAAGGAGCATCAAGGAAAGTCAATGTAGAGGTGATTGATAGAAGGACAGGTGGGAGCTGATGGATCTGCCATATCCGTGGGCACCTTCCATAACAGCCAGTAAAGTGGATGAGCATTTGGGAGGCAGCTATACCAATGCACAGGGAGGTGCCAATGTAAAATGGTGGCATAGGATGGGGAAGACATGTCTCACAGCAGAACCAGAAGTGGCAGAATACAGTATATGCAGCGACAGGAGGACAAAGTAGGAGTGGTGACATGCAGATCAGGCACAGGAGAAGCGTGCATGAAGAACCGAGGTGTGGAAAAGAGTACCAGTGTAGGCCATGGTATAGCAGCTTGCACAAGAAGACATGACTGCACACCACTGACAGAGGCAGATGGATGTGCAAATAAGGAAGCACACATATACAGAGAGTTGTATAAAATAGTATGACTTACTGTAGCTTAAGTGAAGAATTCACAGGTGTGCAAATGTGCAGATTCCTATGATTCCTACTCAATCCAGGACATCACACCTTCTTTTATTAAGAAAATACTGCTACATGGTGCAATTTTTTTTCTACATCAAGCTTTGTTTATCTACATATTACAGGTCAAAGCACAGACATATTGCCCAACTTAATTAAAACAAAAGTTCCCTGTCTTGCAAGATGTAACCTTCAGTGTCTCTCTTATTCATAAACACTCCCTGTTATACTGACAGAAATATTCAGTGCTATTTTTCACACTTCATATTAACTGTTTCAGAAGGTCCTGGTATCCCACTTCAAGTCCCTATCAACAGGGTCCAAGATGATGTTGAAATCGACCCCTACAATAAGGGGAAGAGGTATCATGTCGTTAATTTCCTGGGCAATCTCATGGAAGAAATTAGGGCAATCTATGTCGGGGGCCATAAATATTAAGGAGACCTAAGGACACTGTTCCTATTTTTGTGATAGCCTTCACCCAACGACCTTCTGCATCTGTCCTAGGTTGAGAAATCTGGGGCAGGAGGGTGTGGAAAATTAGAATCACCACCTCATTTTTTTCCCTGCTGCGGGAGGTGGGATGTAGTGGCGAGCTTGGCTGACTCAACACTGTTTAAATGGGTCTCTTGTAAAATTATAATGTCCACGGCCTCTCTTTGGCGGTATAGTTGATTTTTTTTTCTGTTTGATAGGGCTGTTTATACTTTTAACATTAAGAGAAAGAACTTTCAAGGCTGCTGTTTTAGCTCTAACTTATACAAGCAAAATACAGCAGGACAGGATAAAGCAACTGCTGGTGAGAATACTGGCACATGGACAATGGCCTTGGAAAGGAGATTAGTGGTGGTCAAAGGACAAGTATTGTATAGCAGCATTTGTATTACTGAGATAGAAGGATGAACTGTAGAACAGTTCTACAAATACATAAAATAAAATAAATACAAAAGAACCTAAAAGATATGGAGCCCTAGGTGAAAATGCGTTGAGGAGAACAACGCCAGTGCAGATGGCAAGACCAACCAGCTGTGCACTCCAGGTAGGAGCTGCCCAACAGCTAAGCTAAATCTTCCCCCTCCTTCTTTCCCTTCTTAGTAAATAGTGAGTAAAAACTAATTGGCTATTACTATTTCGGTGAAGGTGGTTTGTACTTAGAGCGCTTGACCCCCTGAGGCGTGCCGGTTTGATGCTAGCCATGTTCCCAAATCATTTGCGTAAGGGAAGAGAATTTATCCACTGGAGGAGAGTGAGAAATTAGCAGGATTCTATGTTGGGCTCAGAGAGCTGTCGCTTAAGCAGCCATCCTGGTCTGTAGCTAGCTCCGCCCCACCCCTCACAAGTGTGCAATTTTAAGTGGTAATGCAAACTATCGACAACACAGGCAAAATGAAAAAAAAAGTTGTTGGTTTTTTAAATTCCTGTCACTTTGGACACTTCTGTCCACTTTTTATGCCACTAAGGACTCTCCTGTAAGTACCAGGGGGATCAAAGAAGAGGATTTAGATCCTGATTGGGGGTTGGGAGTCTATCCTGATCATGGAAGGGGGATGAAGGGGCTTGAGATGCTACCACAGTCATCCTTATAACTGTATTCTGATAGCACACGTGCACTTAAAGCCTCTTCTTGCAGCAGCAATGACATTTAGCATGCGGTAAAGTACCATGTGCAAGTCAATGTGCAGTCCATATCCATTCTCCACCCATAAGCTGCCCAATTCTCATCCCATAGCATGGCATGCTGTTAGTATTGGCATTAGAACACACTGTCCTGCCACCATTGTATGTTAAATACTTTGTATGTTAAATACTTAGTAAGCAGGTCCCTAAGCACTGATTTGGAAATAGCTTATTCAAAGGCTAATTCTTTAGCACTGTTACAAGTGCCCCTGCGCCCTGCCCCCCCCCCCCCCCCAGTTGCTTTCTTGCAACCTCATCTGAAGACAGAACTATGCAATCTTGAAAGTCAAAGTCTAACATCTACAGACTTTTCTTATCTCAAAACAATAAAATATATCATAATCTGCAAAGAATCCAACTTTTTCCAAGCACAACAGCTAATAGAACTTTCAACACAGAGATAAATGTTCACATCACTTCTGGAAAAGCAATACATAGAAATAGAATAGATATCCTAACTTTACAAATGATTGTTTTCAGAAACAGCTTCTAGATTGGTCTTTTAAATTGGAAAGAAAGAGCAAAACTCTTTCAAGAGACACATTTCCTAAAATTGTACTAAAATTTGTAAATTAAATATTGATCTCCGTATCAAATAATGGTTTCTAGCTAAACAGATGTGTTTGTGTGAAACTCTCTGCCTAGACTTTGAAAAAGGCAATAAATCCATCAACATCCTAAATCTTGAAAGAGACTGCAAGATAATTAACTGGCAAAGAATCAGAAGCAAATTCAAGCTTAGGAAGAATGTCATTGGAGGAAGAAACACAACTGAAATGGAAGACATTTACTTCAAATAAAGCTCTCATGGAAACGCTAACATCATTGACAATTGCATAACAAAATGAGAAAGTGAAAACTTTAGTGATTAACTTGCTCAGTCTCAGAAAATACTGAACGCTGAGGAATAATTGCCAACAAATTTCAAGTTAAATTACCGATAAGCTTTTTTAAAAACAGCATATATACAAATTCTAGGGAGATGATCACAGACCACAGAGAGTAAGGAAACTGCAAACTATATTGAATACAACTAAAATAGGAATCTTGAAACAATTAAAACAGAATGACATTTAAGACAGCTATCCAGATAATTGATTTGGCAGAAGGTACATAAAAGTTTTTATGGACAGAAAATCTGTATTTATATAAAGACATTTTTGCATATAAATACCTTTAAATAAAGGTAGAAGGATTTCTATGAAGTTGCCTCAGGAATTGTGCATGATGACAATAAGACGTATACTTTTATATGCCCTGTGTGTAGGTGTTTTCTAGGGTGGAGTTTGGCTGGGCCATGCGCACAGTCATGATTTATAAGCACGTTTTATGAAATACATACATACATGCATAAGTGCATACTTTATGTTCTAGCAATTATGACTACTTCTGAGCAGGTGTAAATGTCCAAAGCTTGCTTGCTGTTTTGTTTATTAAAATTTGATATACCATCTTCCAATAATGATAACAATGTAGCTTACATAATTAAATCATAGTGGCTGGTTTTAATCTAGCTGTTATTTCTCTCAGTTTACCCATAGTATTTTGTAAAGACACATACGCGCCTGTGTGTCTTTAAATAGGCTAAATTGAGGTCCCTGTCTGACCTTTATACATAAGCAACCTGTTATAAAATAATCCACATACTGTACATTATTGATGCATTTTGACCAAGATCCTCAGGTTCCTGTGAAATTGCCACAAGAGGACTGGCTAAACATGGGTGTATAGAGAGGATGTTGAAAATGGAGAAAAAAGATGGAAGGGAAAAATCATCATTGAAGCCAGATGAAAAGGGGGCAGGAAATAAAGACAGGGTGAGAAAAGAAAGAGAAAATGGAAGGACTTAGAAGAAGACAGATGTGGAAAAAAAAGAGACCATAAAGTGATAAGATGCAACAAAGATACAAAATTCATATTTTATTTCTAGATTTTAGTGACTGAAATTTGTCAACGTTGGGAATGTGTGTTGCTTATAATTTTGTGTTTTGGTCAGTATAGGAATAAATGCATTTTCTTCAGTATTCTTCAGTTTATTTCACTGTCTGGTCTCATGGGGTTTCCACTACAGTTTTTGTCTGCATATTTCTTTTGCCAATTTGTAGTTCCATAGTTTGTTTTAGGTAAAGGTCAGCTTGTATTCTCCGTGTGAGACTGAAATACAGTATTTCTGCTATCATGCAGTTTCGGTAGAGGAATCTATAAAACTCCAGGAGTATTTGGGGTTCTAGAACTTACTATAATTTTTGCAGTGTGATTCCACAGGGCTCCCCAACCCTGGATGCTGTTGCTTTCTTCATGCCCTGTGCCTCCATGGTGTTTGCCCTGCGCTTCCAGCCCTCCTTCTTCCTCCATGACTACCAGGGCTATACTCATCCCTGTCCGGAGGGGTGACAAGTCTTTTGGGAGGTGCCTCCTACTCAGTGCTATGCAGACCCTTTCCCTGCCCTCCCTTCCTACCCAACTAAGAGCACACTGCTGGCCATTCCATTCAAGCAGCACATTTACAGTGGCTGCATGTATCATTTGCTGCCTTACTAGTATAGAGGGTAGGATTTGCATTCTGCTCCTTGCGGGAACTGCTTGAAGCCACTCCCCCCACAAGATCCATCATGGTAGCATTTTCTGCAGGCTACATATGGTGCTTCATCTGGTCAATATCTCCTTACTGCTGTCCATTTAGTTTCACGGCATGTGAGGGATTAGAGGGAGGAGTGGTCTAGTGGTTAGGACAAGGTACTTCAGGCTGGAGGGCTGGAGGTACAAGTCCCACCTGGGGACAGCAATCTCAGGCCAGAGGGACTGGGATCTCTAGTCCTATAGGCACTCCTTGTGGTCTTGGGCAAGCCACTTAACCCTCCATTGCCCATGTTCCCTGTAAGTATTAGTGTATGTATCTCATATCCCCTTGTGTTAAATGTATCCCCCAATTGACCATCTTGACTCAGTGAAAAGCAGGATATAAATACAGTAAAATAAATAAACATGTAGGGACATAAAGAAGAGGTACAATCACCTAGGAGCCAGCCACTGGTGATTTCTCCATTGCTGAATTCCTCATGCATTTCTGATTGCACCAGGATGTAGCCTGGTAATCACAGCAATACATCAGTTATTTCACCTTCTGCACTGCAGACCACCTACATGTTCATGGAGTTGAAGGCTTTTTTATTCCTGTACATGGCTTCCTGTGTCCTTGGGGGATACAGGAAACATGCTATTTGGTAGAATTGTAGGATGGTCCATTGCTGCTGCTGCTGCTGTACTCTGCTGGAGAAGCTTATGCACTGTGTGCTCCTGGTGAGAAACGCTGCCAGAAACTGTGTGAGACGCTGCAGCACTACTGACTGGCTGATGCAAGCACAGATTGAGAGCTGCCATTGGCAAGGAATGTGAGGGTAATTGCTATCTTCATTTTTTTTAAACATATCATAAAATAAAATAAAAACACAGCATAAATAAAATGCTTAACAGTATTCCACTGAGCATGCCTGCCTAAACAGATAGGTCTTTAGGGCCTGATGTTCAAAAGGCATTTACATAGTTTACAGCCCTGTAAACCATGCAAATGCCTCTAACCAGGATATTCTATGCTGCATGCCCCAATGCTAACTGCTTAACATCAGGGCGTGTCATGGGAGTTCCAGGGAGGAGTGGAGGTGGCAACAGTCGATAAACAGACAGTGGCGATATTGCATGCTGCTCAGTTAGCGACCTGTGGCTAAAAGATAGGCGAAGCAAAAGCTTTTCATTTCACACATAGCAGTCAATTTTCTGGGATCAATTAAGAACATCACATAATAGATCCTAGCAATACAAAGTAGCAGTCTCTTTAACGCATCTTGTATTCTCTTCACCACGTTAATACCTGCTCTTGTGCCATCAACAATAAACGTCTTTGAGCCTGATGGGAGTTGAACCTACACCACTGGCTTACAAAAAGCAACACTTCACATGCAAGACCACTGAGCTTAATGCTCACTCAAACTTTATCCTGGTCAGTCCCAAACCTCCTTTACCCCTTAGCTTTACTCTGGCTAAGTGACAGTAGGGAAGCATGGTGGAGCAGCTCACCACAGGTTCTGCTCTCTTCTAAGTTCTGTTAGTTAAGAAACAGTACAAGGAAGGAAAAGAAACTGCCTTCTCAAATGGAGCATAGCTGATGTGACTTCTTCCACCCTTCTACTGCAACCTGGGCTGTTTCACTTAAACTATGTCTGAGATTTTCAGTCTCAAAGGCAACACAAGACAAAGTTCTACAGCAGACACTGATGCTTTTTAGGACCATCCTGCAGTCAGTGTAATTTTATGCCACAAATACTGTACTGAGGTTTCTTGTAGCTTAGCCTCCTACTTGCTGTCAGCAAATAAAGGTCCATGCTTAACACTTCTATCCCTGAAGCTCACTACCTTGCTCTGTACCAAACATTCTACTAGAGTCTAGTGCAACAGTGTATAGTTTGTACATACAATTACCTAAAATTCTTCTCAAGCCTCCATCATCTTCCAGCATAAGGTACTGGATGGGAAGTCCCTCCCCAGAACGCCCCCCTTGAGGCTTAGGAACATTTTTTAAGGCCTCCTAGGGAAGTAACCCATGCTGAATTTTCTACCTTAGCTTTTTGTCTCCCCATTCCTTAAAAGGACCAACACTCAGAAAAGCAAGGATCCAGTCCAAAACAACATAGGGATACTTCCTTGAGCGTAGCTCACCCTTACAGTATATCCTACCCATCAAATCAAATGGATTAATTAGAGATAATCCCCAAGGCCAATATGGAGGGTATAGAGGCAGCTTGATCACATCTGCTGAAAGTCCAACAAGCAGTGATTTTGTAAATGTCATGGGTGAGGACATAATTCATCACCCACTGATGACCATAGACAATAGTGTGCACCTGTCAGACATTAAGAACTACATATTAAAATGACATTGAAAGACACAATTGAAAGGGTTGAAAGGGTACTGTAAGCAAGGTCATAGCTTATTGGAGATCCTAGAGGAGCACATAGCTATCGCTAGGCTACAGTGAACACCTGAGCCAGTGGGCATCAACCCTTGGTCAGGGATATGAATTGTGTGATGGTTATGAGATGGACAGGGGTCTCCTAGTGTACTAAGGTGGAGGTGTGAGGGGACAGTAGGTAGATTTAGCTGGGCGTGGAAGGGATGTTAATCTGGTGGCTTGTTAATGATTGAGATGTTTGTGCATATCTTTACTTCTAAGCTGGCTTGGGGCTAATGATGTTACTACATATGTGTGTCCAATAAAGCTGTGAGCTTTACAACTGATAAAGAATGTGTTTGTAGCCACTTGGAAAGGGAAGAGGGAAGTGTGCCACTCTCCATGTTAAGGAGAGCACCTGGGCTAGAGTGCCCAGAAGTGAAGATAACTGAATGTCACTGTCCCTTTCTGGAGAGGGGAAGGGATAGTGATCCAGCCTCTGGCTTCTTCCCCTCTCCTCTGACCAAGTGACCTGGAGGGCAAGGGCATAGGCAGAGAGCTAGCCAAAGGTGGGCCCAGGTGAGCTGGAAGTATACTCATGGTGGTAGACTTAAGAGGGAGTGAGACGGGGGGCTCAACTTTTTTTCCTACTTCTGTATTCTGCTCTCCTGCCTTTGGATAGACCAGATTGGACAAACCAGAAGTCTGTGGTAGAGGGGGCCAAAGCGGCAGATTGAGCAGAGGGAAACTGTGATGCAGCCCCAGAGATGGAGGGTAAGTACTGCATCATGGTTTCAGGGACAACTGCCGCTGCTGCTGGCACCAGAAAGGGGAGGCAATGACAGCAATGTGCACAGAGGGACAGCTGGAGGTGGCAGGATGGAGTCCCATCTAAGGCACCTCCTGACTTTGTACCACCCCTGAGCAGGATGATTACATGCCAGGTCTGCCCCTTGTCCAAGCCGCTGACAAATGCCTTCTCAAAGAGTTTTTAGTCCTCCTTTAAACTTAATAGAAATTTCAATTCTTTAGTATTGGGGCAAAGAATCCATGAGAGAGGAGCTAGACAGAAAATGCCAGTAGGTAGGTTGGCTTGTAGTGAACCTGTGATGGACTAGAGATAATTAGTAAATTTTTGTTTAAGCAATGTTGAGTCCTAGATGGCGTATACTGTAGGAATCAATAAATCAAGGAGATACAGTATTATGGAACACCTTTCAAAAGTGTTTTGAATGTAAATAATGCAATTTTGAACTTAATGTGGTATAAAACAAGGAGCCAAGAGCGGGAAGTATAGTATTGTTTCTCCTGGTAGGGACAGTGCCCAGCAAGTGACTGGTGCAAACCAGGGCTGAGCTGCGATGAAAGGCATCAGAGTCAGATGAATAGATTCACTTTTGGCAGATTTATCAGTCCTGAGCTGCAGAGAGAGTGACTATTCCCAGTTCTGTGGCTTTCTCACCTTATTCTTGGAGCTGTTGCCACTTTCCCAACAAAGGGAAAGAAGCACACGATCTGAACAGTGGAAAAGCTCAGAATGCAATAGAGAGCGTTAGAAGGACCACTGAGCGTTAGAAGGACCACTGAGGCTCCTCACAGTCAGCTGCAGGAAGGAAAGAGAGAGAAAGAGATAGGGGCAGACTGGAGTACATGGATAAAACTGGCCAAAAGAACTTGTTCTGAGGGCTACATCTGATCTGGAGACAAGAATAGCATAGAGGGCCATACAAATTTGTTCTAAGGGTCACATCTGGCCCCTGGGCCTTAGTTTGGGGGCCCTTGCTTTAGAATCATAGTTATAATGTGATTAGAATTCCAGAACAGTTCCTTTGATTAAATAATACTAAATCTTCATTAATGTTTATATAAGCTTAAAAACGTAAATTACTCAGATATGCTAGTGTTTTATCCATTAACATATATTCTTTACCATGTTCATTTTTCCCTGCTCTTTTGTCAATATTCTCCAACCACTTAAATTTAATTTTGTGGGTTGAACGGCTTTTTTCACTTTAGTGGTTTCCCACTCTCTTGCCATGGGAGAGCTGTGCATTTGTACTTTCAAATTTAAATTTGCAAGCTAATGAATATTAAAGTGGACCTTCCTCCCATTAAACAGGTACAAATGTTCCCTCAGAAATGATTCTTCAGTCATTAATAACCATTTTGAACCCTCAAGAGGAAAAACGATTACAATTGATATAGAAAATTGCTGCTCTCTGGCTTCATGCCTACACAGACAAAGAGCTAATTTCTGCCTTGACTCTAGGTGGGTTAGAATGCTAGTAAATGGTAAAATAGCTGAACTAAAAAATAAACAAAATTGAAAAAAAAACCAAGATAAAAAACAGGTGTGTAAACTTCCAGACGAAGAAATGCTGTGGAGTATCAGTAGTTGTTCTGCTATATATATTTGGAGCACATCCACATGGAGACTATATAATTTGAAATCATCTAACTTCAAGCATTTGCTCAGGGTGTCATCCATTTAGGCAGTGCTGTTGAATATATACATATAAACAAAATGTTTCAAGTTATACCTGTTAGTTGTGCTGCCTACCTAGATATTTAGCAGTTTAATTTTTCCACTTAGACATATAAATTATGTCTATGGAGGTTATTTACTAAGCTGCACTACCTGTAAACACAACAGATAGCATGTGCTATTGGGTTGCATTAATGGATATCTCATGGGAAATGCAGATAGTGCAGTCATTTTTTGTGCTATCTGCAAATCCCCCATTATCTGCTGGAGTGGGAGGGATATGGACGGGGAGTGGGTCTGCTTGCAACACACTGCTACTGTGGGCGTACTCAGTGCATTCAACTAAAGCAATCTAATAAAAACTTAGAACAGTTTAATTTAGTTTGGTTTAATTAGAACATTTTTTGTATTGGCTATTGAGGGTTCAGTTCACAGAAAAATGGAATGCAATTTAGAAAATTAAAAATATAATTCACAAACTGACAGAAATCATGCAATAGTTGCATGATCAAAAGCAACATAGTTTTACCGAAGGATGATGATGCCAAATGAATATGATCGAGTTCTTTGTCTAGGTGACTAGAGAACTAGAACAAGGATGACTAGAGAACTAGATCAAGGGCATGCATTTTATGTGATCTACCTAGATTTCAGCAAAGCTTTTGATACTGTCCCTCATAGAAGGCTTATCAATAAACTGAGCAGACTGGGGATGGGTCCCAAAATGATGAACTGGATCTAAAATTGGTTGACTGACAGACGACAAAAGGTGGCTGTAAATAGAATTCACTCAGAAGGAAGGAATGTGTGTAGTGGAGTGCCCAAGAGACCAGTTCTGACACTAGTGCTGTTCATTATCTTTGTGAGTGATTTTGCTGAAAGACTGAGGGGCAAAGTTTGTTTTTTTGCAGATGACATGAAGATTTGGAAGAATGGACTCCTCTGAGGAAGTACAACAAAAGTAGCACGACACCACGTGAAAATAGACCACCCAGTAAAAAACATGGATTGCAATGAAGGAACGTATAAAATGTAACCTTTATTAAAAATTATTGTTATTCCTCAAAGTAGACAACATGATCTAATACTTGGTAGTTAAGATTTACTGTAATGCAAAGAGTTGCAGAGTCATAAGCTTAGGATGCAGAATTCCAAAGGAGTTATGATAGGAGGTAAGAGGCTGGTGTGCACACACCAGGAGAGGGTTCTCAGAGTGATAGTATCTGAGGATTTCAAGGTGGCGAGACAATGTGACAAAGCGATAGCCAAAGACTTAAGGATACTAGGTTACATGTTGTTGTTGTTAAGTGCAGTCGAGTCGGAGTCGACTCATGGCGACCCTCTGGATAGCTATCCTAAATAGTGTTCGGTCTCAGTCAGGCGGCTCATTGTTGACAGACTGGTACCTGTAGCTGCTGTTATTGTATCGATCCATCTCATTGCTGGCCTTCTTCTTTTGCGTTGACCTTCTATCTTGCCAAGCATAATGTCTTTCTCTAATGATCTCTCTCTTCGCATGATGTGTCCAAAGTATGAAAGTCGAAGTCTTGTCATCTGAGCTTCTAAAGAAAGCTTAGGTTTGATCTCCTCTAGTACCGACTGGTTTGTTCTTTGGGCAGTCCATGGTATACACAGTATTCGCCGCCAGCACCATAATTCAAAGGCATCAATTTTCTTCCTATCTGTCTTTTTCACTGTCCAGCTTTCACATCCATATGATGTTATTGAAAATATCATGGCCTGAACAAGTCGAATCTTTGTATGGAGAGAGACATCTCTGCTCTTGAGAATCTTATCTAGGTCTTTCATAGGTTACATACAGGGATGAATAACTAGCAGAAAGGAGGAGATGCTAATGCCCCTGTACATGTCATCAGTAATGGCTCACTTGGAGTATTGTGTTCAGTTTACAGACCATATCTGACAAAGAATTTAAAAAAAAGGTGGAAACAGTTTAGAGGAAGGTGACTAAAATGATTTAGAGCCCGTGCCAGAAGAGATATGAGAAGAGACTTGAAGACCTAAATATGTACTGTATCCCTAGAGGAGAGGAAGGACAGGGGAGATATGATACAGATGCTTTTTCAAAGACAGGGAAGCCACAAAACGAGGGAATAAAATGAAGCTGCAAGGGGATAACCTTAAAAGCAGCTTTCAGGAAATACTTTTTAACTGAAAGACTGGTGGATGCCTGTAATGCCCTCCTGATGGAGGTGGTAGGGACAAAAAAGTGACAGAATTCAAAATGACATGGGACAGACACAGTAGATCCTCATATAGCAAAAGAATGGAAACAAATCAAACATAAATATATTTTATACTTCTACAAATGGAGGGAATGACTTGCATGGACTGGCAAGCACAACCCTAAACAAAAGGAATAGAGTGGGGTGAACTGCACAGAGTGGCATCAGGGGCTGCCCAAGGGGGGTGCGGGGCCATGTGCAGAGACTCTGTGCGGGGCCTCTTTTGCATAAGGGGCCTCATTTGCATAAATATTTGCATAATGTTACCATACACTAACTTTTAGTAAACATGCCTCTTAATGAGTGTATAGATAAAGAAAGACTAAAAGATTTCTACATTACTATAATCCAGTGCCAACCGTCAGGCACATTAGGAACTACTACAAACACTGCCCATTTAGAACCCATTCTAAATCCTGAATCTCGTATGTCTCCCACATATATAACCAACAGACTTAGAGAAACATTCACACATACATATTTTTGTTGGAACTCACACTTTGAAGGACCATCCTTCTCGTGGCGTGCTGTTCCCTTTTATTCTTTATATAGGGACGCAACCCTAACATGCGTTCAAAGGGGATATCTATCCCTCAACATCAACCAGTTAACATTCTTTCATTCAGGAAAAACCCTCTTAGAAGCCACTTATCTGAACGGAGACTTTCCACAGTTCATAGGCAACTCGGCATCTTCCCCAGCTCATAGATAGACTCTATTCAAGTAGCAACCATACGAGAGTCTGAAAATGACAGAAAATGAGGGGAGACTCTCGTATGGTTGCTACTTGAATAAGTCTCAGAAGTCATAACGGATGACCTTCCCTGTTGGTTACATTGATTTGGAGGTGTTGGGTTTTACCCGGTATCGGCGGCTGATAAAGGGACTTCTCCATTTACCATCAGGAGTGGACGTTGAGTCTATCTATGAGCTGGGGAAGACGCCGAGTTGCCTATGAACTGTGGAAAGTCTCCGTTCAGATAAGTGGCTTCTAAGAGGGTTTTTCCTGAATGAAAGAATGTTAACTGGTTGATGTTGAGGGGTAGATATCCCCTTTGAACGCATGCTAGGGTTGCATAGCAACCCCGCCGTATCATAACAGCACTACCAGGACTCACAAAGCACCAGACCCTACCTATCAAAAGGCAACACTACGAATATTAAACCAATACATTTCAGAGAATAACAATACATGACCTACTGGGGAAAGAGAACAAGTGGCAATGTCAAATAGGAATTACATAAACAGAATACCTCAGCTCAGTTACACATGCAGAATATAGACCATCACCAAACAAGAAATCACAATTTAGAAACAGGAAGATAATAATTAAAATGGGAACCCCTAAAGCCAACTTAGAATGTATAGCAACACTGTAGAAATACAACTATAAATTAATTTCCTCTTGTACTAAACAAAGCATAGACGTTAATGATGCACATTTCCCAGAGCTGACATATTCCAGTTAATAAATTCAAAATAAAGAGATATTTTTCTACCTTTTGTGCATTTTTTTTTCAGTTGCAATTGCTCCAGCCACTTTCTTCTGGTTTCTTCGTGTCTTCTGTTAACTCTCCATCATCTGCTGTCCATCTGTCCTTTCTTCTAGTTTTTTTTCCATTCTCTCTCTACATCTGCTTTAACATACTAATCTTTCTCCTTTTGCTCTTTCCTCATTCCTATTTCATCCACTCAAATTTTACCCCTCCATCCTCAATCCCCACATACTCTCCTAATACCCGGCCAATTGTAGATTTTTCTTCCCTCCCACACAAAATATTTTTCCCCGTTCTATTTCACTCTCCCAGCCCCATCCCATTCTAATCCTCCCCCAAAATCAGCTCCCTTCTAGTTCCAGCCCCACCCAGCATCCACTCCCTTCTAGTCCCCGCATCAGCCCATTTCCAGTCCTAGCCCCCCATCAGCCCATTTCCAGTCCTAGCTCCCCTATCCATTTCCAGTCCTATCTGAGTCCCTCCATCAGCTCATTTCCAATCCCAGCCCCCCATCAGCCCATTTCTAGTCCTTTTCTAGCCCCATCATCAGCCCATGTCAAATCCTAGCTTCCCTCCACTCAGCCCATTTCAATCCAAGCCACCTATGAGCCTACTTCCAGTTCTAGCCCCTCCATGAGTCCATTTCAATGCAATCCCCTCCACCACAGACCATTTCCAATCTTAGCTCCCACCAACAGCCCATTTTCAGTCCTATCCAGCCCCTCCATCAGCCCATTTCCTGTCCTAGCTCCCCCCCACTCAGCCCATTTCCAGTCCTAGCTCCCTCCTCACAGCCCATTTCCATTCCAAGCCCCCTCCCCATCAGCTATTTGCAGATCAAGTCCCCCTTCCACTCAGCCCATTTCCATTCCAAGGCCTCCTCCCCATCAGCTATTTGCAGTTCAAACCTCCCCTTCCACTCAGCCCATTTCCAGTCCTAGCAACCCCCCCCAACCCATTACCAGCCCTAACCCCCATCAGCCCATAGCACATTACCAGTCCTAACCCCATCAGCCCACCTCAAGTCCTAACCCCCCATCAGCCCATTTCCAGTCCTAACCTCCCCATCACTCCACAGCACATTACCAGTCCTAACCCCCCCCCATCAGCCCATAGCACATTACCAGTCCTAACCCCATAAGCCCACCTCAAGTCCTAACCCCCCATCAGCCCATTTCCAGTCCTAGCCCCCCCCATAGCCCATTACCAGTCCTAGCCCCCCCATAGCCCATTACCAGTCCTAACCCCCCATCAGCCCACAGCACATTACCAGTCCTAACCCCATCAGCCCACCGCAAGTCCTAACCCCAATCAGCCCATTTCCAGTCCTAACCCCCCCATCAGTACACAGCACATTACCAGTCCTAACCCTCCCCCCATCAGCCCATAGCACATTACCAGTCCTAACCCCATCAGCCCACCTCAAGTCCTAACCGCCCATCAGCCCATTTCCAGTCCTAGCCCCCCCATAGCCCATTACCAGTCATAGCCCCCCCCATAGCCCATTACCAGTCCTAGCCCCCCCCATAGCCCATTACCAGTCCTAACCCCCCCCCCCCATCAGCCCACAGCACATTACCAGTCCTAACCCCATCAGCCCACCTCAAGTCCTAACCCCCCCATCAGCCCATTTCCAGTCCTAACCCCCCCATCAGCCCACAGCACATCACAGTCCTAACCACATCAGCCCACCTCAAGTCCTACTCCCCCCAGCCCAGCCCAGCCGAGCCCACATCAAGTCCTACTCCCCCCCAGCCCACATCAAGTCCTACTCCCCCCCAAGCCCACATCAAGTCCTACTCCCCCCCAACAATTACTACCCCCCCCCCACATCAAGTCCTACCCCCCCCCCCCCAAGCCCACATCAAGTCCTACTCCCCCCCCCCCCCGGGAAAATTAAAACTTTAAAAAAAAGCTGGCTGCTGCCGCTGCTGCGGCGGTAGCAGCAATATCGAATGTCCCGTGGGCCCCCCCCCCCCTGCCCAGCAGATCCCTTCCTGCTTGCCTGCCTGCCTGCTTCAGTCAGTTCTTCTCTGCTTCGGCTTTCAGAGCCGCGAAGGGAGAGCTTCTCCCTCGTGACTCTGTTAAGCCCGCTGGGGCTTATGGGAAATTTCCCATCTGCCCCGGCGAGCTTAACAGAGTCGTGAGGGAGAAGCTCTCCCTTCGCGGCTCTGAAAGCCGAAGCGGAGAAGAACTGACTGAAGCAGGCAGGCAAGCAGGAAGGGATCTGCCGGGCAGGGGGGGGCCTCGCGGGACATTCGATATTGCTGCTACCGCCGCGGCAGCGGCAGCAGCCAGCTTTTTTTTTTTTTTTAAATTCTACTTTTAAAGCGGAATGTTCTTTGCGCGGGGCCCCCTGAAACGCGGGGCCCTGTGCAAAAAACATTCTCGCTCAATGGACGGGCCGGCCCTGAGTGGCAGGAACAACCTCTCTAGTCACATTACTGAGCAAACTAGATGGAATATATTGGTCTTTATCTGTCACAAATGGCTTTTAAAGACATCATCAGCATGGGGACATCCAAGTGGCAAGGTTTAGCCAACTGTGTACGTCCAACTCCAGCATGTGCTGCCAGCAAGAGTGGAAACACCCACCAGCAGCACAGACAGGCTCCACTATCCACAGCTGTTTACATAGAAACATAGAAATATGATGACAGAAAAAGACCACATGACCTATCTAGTCTGTCCTTCCATATCAACAACTACAACAGTCCTCTTTTTACCTTTAGAGATCCTCTGTGTTTGTCCCATGCTTTTTTGAATTCAGTTACTGTCCTCATCTCTACCACCTCCACTGGGAGACTATTCCACGGATCCACTACTCTTCCGTAAAGAAATATTTCCGCATATCACTCCTGAATCTATCTCCCTTCACCTTCATCCCATGTCACCTCGTAGAAGAACTTGCTTTCAATTGAAAGTGGCTCTCTCCCTGAACATTTATGCCACGGACGTATTTAAACATCTCAATCATATCACCTCTATCCCGCCGTTCCTCTAAGTTGTACATATGAAGATCCTTCAGTCTGTCCTCATATGCTTTATAATGAGGACCACTAATCATTTTAGTAGCCACCCTCTGCACAGACTCCATCCTGTTCACATCCTTTTGAAGGTGTGGTCTCCAGAATTCCACACTATACTCCAAATGAGGTCGCACCAAAGACTTATACAGAGGCATTATCACCTCCTTTTTTCTGCTAGCCATTCCTCTCCGTATGCCCCCAAGCATCCTTCTAGCTTTTGCCATAGCTTTTTCTACCTGTTTAGCTACTTTAAGATCATCAGACACAACCATGTCTAGGTCCCGCTCTTCTTTAGTGGACAAAAGTACTTCACCCCCTATACCATATTGCTCCCTTGGATTGCTGCAGCCCAAATGCATGACCTTGCATTTTTTAACATTAAATCCCAGCTGCCAAATTCTAGACCATTCTTCAAGCTCAGCAAGATCCCTCCTCATTTATCTATACCTCCCTGGATGTCTACTCTATTGCAGATTTTGGTATCATCTGCAAAGAGGCATACCTTACCTGACAGCCCTTCCGCTATATCACCTGATAGCCCTTCCGCTATACCTGACAGCCCTTCTGCTATATCAGCCTTTCCGCTATACCTGACAGCCCTTTCGCTATATCACAAAGATGTTAAAAAGAATCAGACCAAGGACAGATCCCTAGGGCACACCACTGGTAACATCCTTCTCCTCAGAGTGAGCTCCATTTACTTGTACTCTTTGTCGCCTCTCACCCAACCAATATCTAACCCAAGCAGTAACTTTAGGGTCCATCCCTAGGGTGCTCAGTTTGTTTAAAAGTCACCTGTGAGGAACAGTGTCAAAGGCTTTACTGAAATCTAAATACACCACATCTAGGGCTCTCCCTCAGTCCAACACTCTGGTCACCCAGTCAAAGAAATCAATCAGATTTGTCTGACAAAACTTGCCTCTGGTGAATCCATGCTGCCTTGGATCCTGTAATCCGCTGGACTCAAGAAACCTCACTATTTTGTCTTTCAGCAGCGTTTCCAATAATTTACTCACCACCAAAGTTAAACTAACTGGCCTGTAGTTTTCAACCACATCCTTACTTGTGTAAAGGCACCACATGAGCCTCTGTCCAGTCCTTTGGCACCACTCCTGAATCCAATGAGGCATTGAAAAGGTCAGTCAGTGAAGCTGCTAGAACGTCCCCAAGTTCCCTCAGTATTCTAGGGTGTATTCCATCTGGTCCCATTGCTTTGTCTACTTTAAGTTGAGCTAGTTTCTCACTAACCTAGTCTTCTGAAAATTGTTCAAGATGTCCCTCGCTTCTGTTCCTGTTTGTGGGTGTATTCCTCCCCTGCACCCTTGAGTCTGACAATACCACTTTTGCCCTTCCTCTTCTCACTAATATATCTGAAAAATGTCTTATCCTCCCCATTTTATTGCATTGTCTATTTCCTCCTCCTTTTGAATCTTTGCCTTCCTGACTACTTTGCTAGCTTCTCTAAGTTTTTCCAAATACAGATGCCTGTCTTCCTCTCTCTGTGTTTTCTTATATTTCATGAAGGCCTCCCTCTTTTTCTTCACTTTTTCAGCTACTTCTTTCGAAAACCAAAGCGGTCTCGTTTTCCTATTACCTTTATTAACCATTTTAACAAAAAGGTGGCTGTCCTTAAAATATCCCCTTTCAGTTTTGCACACTGTTTTTCTACATCCCCCAGCTGTTCCCATCCCACTAACGACTCCCTGAGGTATTGGCCCATCTTGGCAAAGTTAGTCTTCCTAAAGTCTAAGATCCTCACCTTGAATGGATTCTAACAGCCCTAGTCTTAATACTGAACCACACCAACTGGTGATCACTGGATGCAAAATGATCTCCCACTACAACATCAGAAAGACTTTCACCATTGGTAAGCACCAAGTCCAGTATGGCCCCTTCACATGTGGGGTCTGTTACCAAATTCCTGAATAGTTCTCCCTGTAGAGAATCCAGGATCTCCTTACTTCTAGATGATACTGCAGCAGGAATGTGCCAATCAATATCTGGCATATTGAAATCTCCTATCAGTAGCACTTCCCCTTTCCTAGCAATGCTGTGTATGTCTTTAATTAACTCTCTATCCACCTCTTCCTCTTCTGAGGTAGGTCTGTATATCACACCAATGCAAATAGATTTCTCTTTCCCTCTTTCTAGTTTAACCCACAATGTCTCCTCTCTCCCTTTTAAGCTCTGTAATTCCAAAGCTTTAATAGTAGTTTTTACATATAGTGCCACTCCTCCTCCCCTTCTTCCTACCCTGTCCTTTCTGAATAAAGTATAGCCAGGTATAGTTACATCCCAATCATGGTTTTCTGTGAACCATGTTTCTGTAACTGCCACTAAATCCAAGTCAGCCACTCCCACCAAAGCTTCAACATCAGGGATCTTATTTCCCATTTATACACACTGCTTTCCATATGTTACCCCTGTTACCCATTTCCATAAAGGTATTTAATGTAGGGGGGCGGAGCCTGATGTCCAGCGGGTAAGACGCTTCGCGCTGAAGCTCCCGAGAGGCCTACTTAGAATCCTGACTTAATACCTATACAAACTTACTATTTCGCTCCGGGCTGACCGGGGTACCTCGGGGGGGATGGCGGCCCATAAACCAGCGCGCTTGGACTTCGGGTCTCCTTCTTCTTCTCACGGAAAACGCTCCAAAACAGAGGTGTCCTCCCCACAGAAGATGGTTCCATTTCGGGAAAACCCCGAAATGCACCTGGAGATTTTAGAGGAAATACGCGGCGTGAAGGAATTGGTGCAGTCCAATGGAGAAGCGCTTAGAGCCATGCGAGAAGACTTTGGAGTGCTCCAGGACCGACTTGAAAGTCTCTCATTACGGCAGGACAATATGGCGGGGGTCCTCGACTCGCACGCGGTGCGCTTGGGCACACTGGACAAGGCTGAGCGCCAGATACAGAATCTTCAAAAGGAGTTAGAAGATAGCAATAATCGAGCCCGTCGCAACAATGTGAGGCTCATTGGAATACCGGAGGGGGTGGAAGCGGGAGATATGAGAGAATTCCTGCTCAAAACTCTTCCCTCCTTGCTGAAGATCACCTTTCATAAAGAACTGGAAATCGATCGTGCACACCGTGTTCCTATCCACATGGCGCTCAACCGAACGACCCCCCGGCCTATTATCTTTCGCTTGCTACGATATCAACAAGTGGAACAAATTTTAAATGCTGCCCGGGCGAACCATCATTTGGAATATGAAGGTCACAAAGTCTCCTTCTTCCCTGATTTGGCAAAGCCTACCGTTGACCGACGGAAGAAACTCCTTGCTTTTCGCCCTCGACTTCAACAGCTACAGGCTCGCTTTGGCCTGTTGTATCCCGCGAAGCTCCGAGTGACTCTCCACAACCAAACCAGGACATTCGAAGATCCTGATCTACTATCAACATTTTTAGACTCCAAAGAAGCAGAGCAGATGCGCTAATCCAACGACTTGGACTTTTATTTGCCGGCTCTGTCCGCCATTTTGAAGGGCCCGATGCGGCGGTCATAGTCAAGCACAGAGACTACCTGGACTTTCCTTCTTTCTTTCTATGACTTTTTTGTTTTTTGGTCTCCTATCCCTCCATGATGTGTGCCTCGGTCGGATTCGGAGCACGCACAGTCCTACAGGTTATGTGTTTTTTCAATTTCGGCCTTCTCTGGGGCTTCTCCCCGCAGACACATGGTCGCCAGTAATTTTTGGGGTTTTGCTTCTTCTCTACCGCGCTGCGGTTTTTCTTTTTAAGGTGGGGCGCTTCATTGTATTATCTAAGCTTATTTTCTTTTATGCCATATGTACAGCCAGATACAGTCAATATGAGGGACATTGTGAAATTATGTGCGCTATCATGCTCAGAATTTTTAACTTGTCTGAATGGCCTTATGTAAAATCTTATCACTCAACGTAAAGGGCATCAATAGTCCAATCAAAAGAAAGAAAATCCTTAGCTATCTTAGCCATGAGCATGCTGATTTAGCGTTTCTTCAGGAAACGCACTTAAACTCTGCTGAAACACTGAAACTCAATGTTAAGCCTTACATGGTGGCTGCCTATTCTCCCGCCGTTTCCAAACGGTGCGGGGTAGCCATTCTGGTTAAGAAATCTTTGCAAGCTACTGTACTTGATACTAGCGCTGACAAGGAGGGTAGATGGGCCCGAGTACATCTTAAGGTTGGAGATAGTGAATTTACATGTATTTGCATTTATGCCCCGAATGTGGACAACCCTGCTTACTATGCATGTATTGCGCAGTTGGCACAGGCCTCTGCCAATATTCCATTAATACTTGGTGGTGATTTTAATCAAGTGTTAGACCCTCTGATAGATAGACAGCCGCCTAGAACGAGTAGTCCACCAAAGAGTCTTGCTACCCTTACAGCTCTGATGCAAGATCTTGCGCTGGTAGATATATGGAGGCTGCTTCACCCCTCCGACTTAGAGTTCACTTTCTTTTCTGCCCTCCATCACTCCCAATCTAGAATAGATTTTTTTCTCATTTCCAAAGCACTGATTTCTCAAGTAGACACGACTAGGACTCATCCTCTTCATATTTCAGATCATGCTGCCATATCTTTATCATTACATGTCACTGCGCGGGACGATTCTCCCCGAGCTTGGTTTTTTGATAGATCCTTACTGGGTCAAAAAGATTTTCAGGTTGATATAAAGGCCGCTATCCAAGATTATTTTCATTTTAACTCACCCCATGACACAGCGAGCTGGGCTTGGTGGGAGGGTTTTAAAGCCTCTATCCGTGCAACTATAACTAGCTATCAAATTCGGCAGGGGAAACAAAGAAAGCAGCATTTACTGATTCTAGAGCAGCAGATACAAGCTGGGGAGCGTCTCCTCACGTCCCGTACTGACCCATGTATTTTACTCCGTTTACAACGCTTGCGTTTTCAATACAATCAGCTTTTGTACACTGCTGCTGTTAAAAATATTGAATCACAACAAGGGCTATATTATCGGGAAAATAACCGTGCTGGCAAATTATTAGCAAATGCCCTAAAAGGCCAAAAAGAAGCCAAGCGTGTTACCGCCCTCCGTAATCCGTCGGGGGGGGGGCTTAGTCACTAAAGATACCGAAATCTTAGAACTCTTTTGTGATTTTTATACTCGGCTTTATCAATCTGAATGTGATTTTGAGCCAGATGTATTTGAACGCTTACTTTCAGGGGTACAAAGACCAACCCTATCTGACGAAGATAGAGTGGCCTTGGACACACCATTTACTGTCTCAGAAATTCATTCTGCTATCAAGAAATGTGCCTCAGGTCGAGCCGCAGGCCCAGACGGTCTCCCTGCTGAATTCTACAAAACCTTTCACGCTGACTTAGCTCCAGTTTTGAAACTTTATTTTTCTGCTCTTGCCGAGGAGGGTTCTCCTTCTGGGTCCTTTTCAATGGCAAATGTAGTAGTTTTTGAGAAAGAGGGGAGAGACCCGCAACTAACAGCTAATTATCGTCCAATTTCCCTCCTAAACGCGGACTATAAAATATTTGCCACCATTCTCTCTACCCGGCTCTCTGATAGGATGCCTACCTTAATACACCCAGATCAATGCGGTTTCATTCCTGGTAGATCAACTGCTGACAATGCTCGGACTCTATGCCATGTACTGACTACCGCAGTTAATCTTGATCGCCCATTTGTTGGCCTCTCACTTGATGCTGAGAAGGCCTTTGATCGCTTAGAGTGGCCCTTCCTGTTTGCAGTCCTCCGCTGGTACGGATTCGGGGAAGGTTTTCTCCGTTGTCTTCGCACCATGTACGCACAGCCTACAGCCAGTATATGTGCCAATGCTTTAAAGTCTCAGCCTTTTCCCCTTCAACGCGGCACTCGCCAGGGATGCCCACTGTCTCCACTTCTCTTCGATCTTGCACTCGAACCCTTGGCTTTACTAATCCGGCAATCGGAGGAGATTCATGGAGTCCCCTTCACCCATAGGGAAATCAAAATTTCAGCGTATGCTGATGACCTTATGCTTTTTGTCTCTATAGACTCAGTACCGGCTGTCCTAGAGCAAATTGGTAAATACTCACAACTGTCCGGTTATAAGATAAATTGGACCAAGTCGGTAGCCTTTCCATTAAATCCTTTGCTTCATCAGGCAGATATGCAACCCTTCCCCTTTTTATGGCAACCTCGCATGGTCAAATACCTTGGGGTTCACTATTGTTCTCCTTTGGAAGACACTATCTCCTTCAATGCCAAAGACTTAACCTCTAAAGTCCGGGCGCTTACTCACCGCTGGACTCCTTTAACACTTACCTGGTGGGGTCGATTAGAAACCATAAAAATGATGATTGTTCCGAAAGTGAATTATATCTTAGAAATGTTGCCCTGTCTCTTACCTCGACGTATATATAAAGATATAGAGGGCCTTCTGACTAGATACTTGTGGCAAAACAAGACACCTAGGATAGCGAAACATAAGCTGCAAGCAGATAAGGAAAATGGGGGTGTCAGATTCCCTGATTTCCTGAAGTATCATCAATCTTTTCTTCTCAAACAAGGCGCTCGTTGGCTGGAAGATCCAGTACCGAGTAGACCTGTGTGGCTAGACATAGAAGAGGACCTTTGCAAACCGATTCCTCTTACTTTTCTCCCTGGTATGACTCTCCCATCAGACTCCCACTATCCACCAATGCTTTTAGACACCTTAGGTGCCTTTAATACTCTTATGCAATCTTTAGACTCCCGACTCTGTCCGTTAGACAAGCTCCCACTTTGGTACAATACTCGATTTCGAATACAAAATAAGCCGATGGCGTGGAGCCCCTGGTACACTAGGGGCATTTGGATTCCTAGTCAGTTGTTCCATGAAGGTCGCTGGAAAACTTTTAGTGAATTGCAAATTGAATTTGGTCTCCCAGCGAAACACTACTTTCAGTTGGTGCAACTTCAGCATTGCCTTCGGAGTGCTAAGGTGCTCCCGCCATCGGCCTCCCCTACACAAGGTTGGTCGGAGACTATCCGATCTATCGGTAGTTCACCGGGTGTAGCATCCAATTTTTACAAAACCTTATGTAATGCTATAACTAGAGATACCCCTATAGCGCAGAAAGCATGGGAGAGAGAATTGCATGTGACTTTGACCCCGGAGCAATGGAGCCTTGTCTGGAGTAGAGTGACACGGGTCTCCCGATCCGCCTCACTCACTCAGACACTCTTCTTTCTAGCCCACCGGTGTTTTTACACTCCTGACAGATTAGCCAAATGGAACACTACTCAGGGCAATAGTTGTTGGACATGTCATGCGGCCATTGGTTCACTACCTCATGTTATGTATGAATGTCCCGCACTACAGTATTACTGGCGTCGGGTCTGGGGTCGTATCCAGTCTATTTTGCACTTTCAAGAGCCCCTTTCTTGGAGGATAGTGGGACTTCGCTCAGCTGCGGGGATCCCCTCTCTTCCAAAAACGGCTTACTTCCTTTTGGACTTTATGCTTGGCATTGCTATTTCCCTAATTACGAAATACTGGAAAAATAGCTCCCATCTGAGCCCCAATGAATGGTGGAATCATGTCTGTCTCTACAGTAAATATGAACAAATACCTCGTATGTTTGCTTCCCCCATTCAGACTCCTCATCATCGGTCTAAATGGAAGATGCTCAATGACTATGTACATTCTGCTCAATGCTCTCATCTGACTGTCTAAATTTGTATATATCTTTGTCCCATGATTATTCTGTATCGTAGATACTCTTTTGATTGTTTTGATGTATAATCACTGTTGTTTGGAAGCGCTCACATGCTGACATAATCAGCTAGAGAAGAAGCGTGGGGGTGGGGGGTAATTGGGTTTACTTTTCCTTATTGTATACTTGTTTTGTCTCCTTTGGTGTGTTGTTTCTTTTGTATGTTGCAAAATGAAAATAAAAGTTTAAAAAAAAATAAAAGGTATTTAATGTATCACCTACCTGGGGGCTTTCACATACCTGGGAGCTTTCTTCACCCATCCCCAACAAATCTAGTTTAAAGCCCTCTTCAGTAGATTAGCCAATCTACTACTGAAGACGCGTTGACCTCTCTTGGACAGATGGAGGCTATTAGCACAGTGTGGGCAGTGAGGCCAAGGCACCCTAATAGCGCCTGAACACAGAATCCTTGACCTGGCAGGAATGCCAACCATACCTACTTTAGCACAGTGTGCCAATGAGAGTGTATGTATGTGTGTGTGTGAGTATTGTGTGTGAGTATGGCTCCCCTTTGTCTTGTGGCTTTCTGCACTTCACTTTGGCTCACATTGTCTGAGTTGTTCTCAGCCTTTGTTTGAAAATGTGAATAATGTGAGGCAGAGGATTGTGGGTATCACCTGAAAAAGCGCAGATGGGAGGAGGCGGAGCCAGCAAGACTCCAACATGGCTGCTTGAGAATTTTCTCCTCCGGACCCCACCTACCATTCTCTAACATCTCTGGGATTATCCCTCGATTCCAAGGGTGTACCTAGATTCGGTGTTTCTAAATATGGCTGGGAGCAAGCAAACTCGGCTGGAGTTTAGCAATCCACCTACTTCTGGCTCAAAACGGTCCAAGACGGACCCGCTCTCTCCTCAGAAACAGGCCTCTCCGCAAGATAAACCGGAAGGCTTGCTGGAGCTTCTGCAAGAAGTACGGGCGATTCGAACGCGGGTGGATCTGAACGGGGATACACTGGCTGAAATGCAGGCCGACATGAAAGAGATGCGGTCTCAAATGCAAACACTATCTTGCCGGCTGGAAAAGGCCGAAGCGGCGATTACCAAGTGTGAGGAGGGAGCCCTACATTTTGCAAAAGCGACCCGGAAGGTGGAATATCTGGAGAGGTCCATAGAGGACATGAATAATAGGGCCAGACGCAACCACCTCCGTCTTGTTGGACTCCCGGAGGGTCTGGAAGGGAAAGACCCGATCCGGTACTTGGAATCTTGGTTACCGGAGTTTTTACATCTCGATTTTGCCCGGCCTTTGGAGATAGAACGGGCGCATCGAATCCCGACCTTTGCCACTGTACAAAGCAGTAGACCGCGTCCGGTGATCTTTTGTCTTCTGCGCCATCAACAAGCAGTACAGATTTTGGCGGCGGCAAAAGGGAAACAACTCCTGCTATCTGAAGGTCAAAAAATATTCTTCTTCCCAGACTACAGCAAGCCCACGGTGGAGAAGAGGAAGGCATTCCTCGCGCTCAGACCTCGTCTACAGCATCTACAGGCCCGATATGGCCTTGTAAATCCAGCAAAGTTTAAAGTTACCTTGAACAATGTGACCAGGACCTTCGAAGACCCGATGGCTCTTAAACGATATGTTGAGGAGCAGGAAGCCCTCATGATGCACCAGAATTAGCCGTGTGAGTTACTTGCATTGTAATGAAGTCTCTGGCGGAGTGGAGATGGACATTGGATTCCAGGTGCTTTCTTGCCCTAACTCCGGCCTGGTCGGTGGGTGGATGGCCAGGCCCGCCCTCAGAGTGTAGACCGGGCTTGGGATGTCTGTAACTGCAGAAAGCAGCCTTATCGTGCTCCTAGCCCCCTTCGAGGGATATATGGGTTATTGTGTGTTGTGTGTAGTGATTTATCAGGGATGTTATGTTTTAAGTTATTATATTTTAGTCTGAGGTTTTGGTAGGGTGGTGGGGCCCGAGTCAGCCATGTTTTATAGTCAAGCTGACTTACCCATATATTTGGAAATGGGAGTGGGTATTGTATGTTGGTTCTCTGAGGATTATGGGGAAGATGTGCTGTAGATATATGTTTATCAGTTTTTCGTATATGCTGGGTGCTGTATTACTTTTTGCTTTAAGATACAATGGCTACTAGTCTAAAACTGCTGTCCCTAAACGTCAAGGGTCTCAAGTCCCCGGCCAAACGACAGAAAATCTTGTCTTATTGTGGGAGGCAAAAGGCTGACATAATTCTTTTGCAGGAAACGCACCTTATCCCCATGGAAGTGGGCAAATTAGAAAATAAACAATTTAGTGTTATAGGCTCCTCTCCAGCTACCCACAAGAAGAATGGGGTAGTTACGTTACTTAGGAAAACGCTGGGGGCCAAGGTTGTCAGTTCATCCCATGACGAAGGGGGAAGATGGGCAAACTCCCTCATTCAGGTCGGAAACCAATCTCTCCTAATTTCTAATGTTTACGGCCCTAATTGTGATGATCCTCTCTTTTTTTGCTCTCTTTCGGGTAGGCTACAGATGGAGACACTGGCTCCTATTATTGTGGGGGGCGACTTTAATACAGTGGGAGACTCGCTAGTAGATCGTCTTCCTGGGAGAGTTGAAAAACCTTCTAAAGCCTCTTTAGCACTTCAGGCTCTCTGCGAGTCCTCCGGGTTGGTGGATGTCTGGAGAGTACTCCATCCAACGGGAAAAGATTTCACCTATTTTCCCCTTTCCACAAGTCTTCCTCGCGTATTGACTACTTTTTGGTGTCAAAATCCTTGGTATCCATGGGTTGTGCCGCCGGCATTGAAAGTATTTGTATCTCAGATCATGCCGCAGTCACTTTGAAATTTGAATTACAAGGATTAGAGCGACCCGCACCGCCCGGGTCGTTCAATAGGGCCTGGTTAGCTGTACCCTCTTTTCAGACAGAAATCCGGGAGGTTATAAGATCCTATTTTGATGCCAACAAGGTGGGTGATATTACGATCTGGGCCTGGTGGGAGGCGTTTAAAGCTACCCTTCGGGCTGCAATTACTAGCTATGCGATCCGGGAGCGTAAAAAGAATAAAGCCCACTTACTGGCCCTTGAAAGTCAGATCAAGGCGGGGGAAAGATTATGGGCAAAGCATCCTGACCCTGGTATCCTACTCAGACTCCAAAGGTTAAGGTATCAATATAATGAGGTAGTATCCTCAGAGGTGGAACAAACGCTGCTACAGCAATCGGTCAGATTTCATATTGAGCGGAATAGAGCAAGTAAAGCTCTGGCTACGGCCTTGAGAGGGAAGCACGAAAAGAAAAGAATTGTTTCTCTGTTGGATGACAATTCAGTACAACAAACGGCAAGTGAGCGCATATTAGATGAATTCTCTAAGTATTATGGGAAGTTATACTCCTCAGATATCAATCCAGATTTGAACGCTTTCACAACTTTCTTGGGAGACCTTGCTCACCCTTCCGCGTCTACACGACAAGCGGGTGATCTGGGTATTGCACTTTCTTGTAAAGAATTGCGTGCTGCTATCAGAGGTATGCCCAGGGGCAAAGCCACCGGTCCCGACGGACTTCCAGCTGACTTTTACCAGATATTTTGTGAGGATTTACTCCCATATCTCCTGATTTACTATAGAGAGTTAATAAGGGGGCAGGGAACTACTGGGAATTTTTATGAGGCTATAATTGTGGTCCTGGAGAAACCCGGAAAGGATCCCGAGCTCGTGACAAATTATCGGCCGATTTCCTTGTTAAACTCAGATTATAAGATTTACGCAAGCGTCCTGGCACAGAGGCTCACCAAGGTAATTGGCGATCTCATTCACCCGGATCAATGTGGCTTTGTTCCTGGGAGAGCTACCTCGGACAATGCTCGGTTGTTATGTAACCTATTAGAGAGGGCCTCCATTAGTTCTTTGCCTTATATTGGCCTCTTGCTCGACGCAGAGAAAGCGTTTGATAGGCTGGAGTGGTCCTTTCTTTTACAGGTTCTACACTGGTTTGGTCTAGGGATGGTTTGGTCTAAGATGGCTAAAGTCTTATACGCGAATACCAGCGCTCGTATCTTCGCCAATGGCATTCTTTCTAACTCGTTTTCGCTCTATAGAGGAACGAGGCAGGGTTGCCCTCTCTCTCCCCTTCTGTTTAACCTAGCATTGGAACCTTTGGCTATAGCTCTCAGGCAGCATAAGGAGATCACTGGCTTCAGACTAGGGGACTTGCAGGTGAAGCTTTCAGCCTACGCGGATGATCTCCTGCTCTTCACCCAGCCGGCAGAGGTTCCCACAATTTTATCGTTAATCAAGAGTTACTCCGCGATCTCCGGGTATAAAATAAACTGGTCTAAATCTGTAGCATTTCCATTGAATAAAGTCTCCAACTCGAGCTTAATGGCGGAGTTCCCTTTTCGGTGGGTAGGAGATAAAATTACTTATTTGGGTACCCAATATTGTGCCTCCCGGGAAGACACTATTACTTCAAACTTGACGGATCTTCACTTGCTGATCTGCAAACGAACCCTTTCTTGGTCCCCCTTGCACCTTCCATGGTGGGGTAGATTGGAGACTATCAAAATGTCTCTTACTCCCAAAATAAATTATCTGTTGGGCATGTTGCCCTTCGCTCTCCCTTGTGGCACCTACGGTGAATTAGAGCATTCGTTATTGGCCTTCCTTTGGAACGGGAAACGCCCAAGAATAGCCACTAAGAAGCTTAAGGCATCCAAGGAGGAGGGGGGCGTCCTGTTTCCTGATTTCCAAAGGTATCATCAAGCCCTTTTGCTAAAGCAAGGGGCCATGTGGATAGAGGCTGAGGACCTTGAGCATAGACCTATTTGGCTAGCAGTGGAGGAGCAGCTGACTGCCCCTTGTCCCCTGCGGCACTTGTTGGGTATGCAATTTCCATGGGACTCTGCGTCAGGGGGGGTAATTTTGGCTACACAGGCGGCTTTTTTGCAGCTAGTTAGGCTCAAGGGCGCCCAAGATGTCTTTTCCAAGCAAACTCCTCTGTGGTGGAATCCATTGTTTAAGATCCGGAACCGAGTGTTTGCCTGGCGCAGGTGGATGGGCTGTGGTATCTGGGTGTTAGGGCAGGTGTACGATGAGCAGGGATGGAAAGATTTCTCAGTTTTACAGAGGGAGTTTGCCCTCCCCTACTCCTGTTATTTTCAGTGGTTACAACTCCAACATTGTTTAAATGCAAAAGGTGTGAGGGGCGGGAATTTGGCCTCTGTTGGGTTTCCCTATAACATCATTCAGGGGTCTCTCGGTCTGAGGGGTGCCATGTCCTTCCTTTATAGATCAATTAGAGAGTGTACCCCAATAACCACTCAGGGACTAGTCAAGACTTGGGAGTCGGACATGGCAGCTGAGACCTCTTCCGCTATTTGGAAGCTCCTGTGGGGTCCCGTCACGAGGGTGTCACGCTCAGCAGCACTTACTCAATCCATGTATTTTTTTTTGCATAGGGCTTATATTACCCCTGTTAAATTATCTAAATGGGACAAGTTGACGTCTGGCAGCTGTTGGTCCTGCCAGCTTGAGTTAGGCACTTATAGGCATATGTTTCTTGACTGTCCCCTGCTCCAAGGTTTTTGGCAAAAGGTATGGGCTCGGATACAGAGTATTTTAGATATCTCCTACCCTTTCTCAAGCTCTATGGTGCTGTTAAGATCTGTCGAGCCCTCCTTGGACCTTTCCAAGGAGCAGGCGTTTTTGTTAAACTTTATGATAGCCATTGCACTTAAGCTTATTCTCACCCATTGGAAGCACTTTCGATTATTGCATTTTGACTGTTGGTGGAATTTAGTGTGTTATTACGCTAATCTTGAAAAATTGTATAGCAAGTTGCATTATCCGAGTAAAGCGACGTTAACTGTGTATAGATGGACACTTCTTGATCAATATTGTGCCCGTTCCTCAGTCTCATGAGGTGGGTTATTGACCAGCTGGATGTAATGGGGCAACTCTTAATTCCCTCTTAATTTTCTATTTTCTATTTTGTTAATCCCTAATGTTGCTTAATCGGATGTGGATGTCCCGCATTGTTTCTCAGAGAACCGGGGGGGGGGTGGGGGGGGGGTTGATTTCTTGTTCTTGTTCTGTAGTTTTTGATTTAGCTGTTTTGTCTGTTTGGTTTGATGTGTATATGACTCTTTCACAACTGTAACTTTGTATTGCTTTTGGTTTCTTTCGTTTTGGTGTCTTTAAAAGCTTAAATAAACTCATTAAAAAAAAAAAAAAAGCGCAGATGGACCTGAATGTGTCTGCCGCAATGGTAAGGTCAATGGCTGAGATGTCATTGTGCCTATCTGCCATGCACATTGCCTGGGTGGTCACAGCATGTCATGCTGAGATGGTACTCTCGCTAACACCAAAAAGTGATCATGGCACGGCTATGTAGCCCCACAGAACTATTACAACATCTGGTTCTATTGATGTAGATGCACACTTTGTCTAGGGATACTAATCACTGAACAAAATGCTGTGTATCAATGCTGAGTATTCCAAGGCAGAATATTTGTGGACCAATAACAGTTGGTTTGTGCATGGCTGACATAGTTCAGTGAAGGGGCAGTCTTACTACACATGCTGTGGTTGATTGTTGGTCCTCAGTGTTTGGTGGAGCAGTGGTTCATGGCCCAACCTATACTTGCACACACAGCAGATAGTTTGATCAGAGATCTGCAGGCTCTTCGCATCTATGTAGAGCTGTGTGGAGGTGTAATCTACTTGTTGGTGCAATGTTTCCATATTCAAAAGTCCAGCATTTGATTCTCACTTGTTCATTTTGTGTCTGGGTGCTACTCAGGTCACTTGCCCACCTCACACAGTCCTGGCTCTGCTGTGACCTGCAGACAATCATCCTTCTATGTTTCTATGCATTATTGCCACAAGTTGGGTAGCCCAACTTGACATTCCCCATCATGGACATCTGAGAGTATGGCTTTAGTAGCTCTGCCGCAGCCCATTGAAGCGGGTCAGTGATGTATATGCAGCAGATGTCTTGGACAACTGATATTGATGCATTTTCTATTGTACCATCATTGTGACCTCCCAGCTTTATGTAAAGAGGATATATTCCTGGGCAGACCAGATGGACCATGCTGGTCTTTATTTGCCATCATCTATGTTACTATCTCATATATTCAGGCACATAACACGTTGCATAGCCATACCCTGCACTTTTCTGCCATCATTACTTGCTCCATATGGGGAAAATGGGTTCAACTAATCCTTTTCTATCATGCCACTCAGTCGGGTGTATTGTCTTTCAGTTGCACAGGCTGAGGCACCAGTCTCAACCACACAAATGGTGTTTCATGTACCTCATGGCACTGCTACTTTCGGATCACATACATCAAATGCTTTTGGTCAGTAAGATCCCATACATCCACCCACCAAACACATTGATAACTCTCTGCTTGGCAAATCCATGACACAGTTCTGCACCCACCATTTGGCCATCAGGGGTCAATATTAGCTCAAGCATTGCTAATGTGTGCTCATTGTGCAGGAGCTAGTAGCGCCCACTCAGTTTGCTGGTGCAATCAGCCTGACTCAATCCAGCTGTGAATAGTGGAACCTGTCTTTGTGGCTGATGGGTGTTTGTACCATGGCTAGTCGATTCAATGGGGGTTGCACATGCTGGTGTTGTACCTGCACTGTAGGCTAGAGCCAGCCACAGGGACATACAGTGGAGGAGTGGCCTAGTGGTTGGGGCAAGGTACTTCAGGCCGGAAGGTCGGGGGTTCAAATCCCACTAGAGGACAGCAACCTTGGGCTGGAAGGACTGGGGTTTCTAGTCCCACAAGTGCTCCTTGTGGTCTTAGGCAAGCCACTTAACCCTCCATAGCCCATGTTCCCTGTAAAATAGTTATCTCCACGTTATAATGCCCTGTTCAATGTAATTTCAGTTTGTTCAATGTAAACTGCACTGAAGCAGAATAGTGCGGTATATAAGAGAATAAAAATAAATAAATACAACACCTGATCTACAGCCAGCACCTGAACCTATGACTTTCCACTCATATACATACCAACTGTGTATATTGAGCCACAGTGCTGCCATATGGCTATAACAGTCCCTGGGGCTGACATGCTACCCATCAGACAGACATTGGCACATGTTTCAATGCACACAGGACCAGGACATGGCTTTGATCTGCTGCAGGTGGGTGCCACTGCCACCTCTGCCAACACCCTAACACCATGCTGACATGCCCATGTGCTGTCAGTGTTGATGGTGCACAGTCCCAGCCCATCCAACCTACAGGATGGCAGGTGCCTAGGATGCAAGGTCCAGATGGTGGGGTTGCATAGGCATACATGGATGGCCACACAGCCCCCCCCCCCAACCATCTGCTTCTTTAGGGACCCATCACTGCCTTCCAATGTTATGTCATGGGTGGAGGATGACAGACACTGCTGTGGTAGTTCCCCGGACACCTGCATGTTGCAGCTACCTGGAGGGCTACAGCTGCTGACACTCTCGGCCACTTCCCCCCACAGCTGGGTTTAGCGGCAGCAGGAGGGGGCCAGCTGGAATATCTGCCTGGGATGCTAGGATGCTTGGACCGCCCCATGTGGCACATCTCCTTTCTGCAGCAGCAGCATATCTGATGGTAATGCGGATAGCAGGATACTCCTATGAGGAGAGGCTAAAAAGGTTGGGGCTTTTCAACCTGGGGAAGAGACGGCTGAGGGGAGATATGATAGAAGTCTATAAATTAATGACTGGAGTGGAACGGATAAATATAGAATGATTGTTTAATCCATCAAACTGTAGAAAGATTAGGGTACGTGAAATGAGGCTACAGTGTAACCCATTTAAGACTAATAAGAGAACACATTTTTTCAGTCAACGCATAATCAAACTCTGGAATTCTTTACCAGAGGATGCAGTAAAAGCTGTTAGTGTAGCTGGGTTTAAAAAACGTTTGGACATGTTCCCGGGGAAAGGTCCATAAACCATTATTAAAAAGGACCTGGGATATCCACTGCTTGCTCCAATTCAAGTGTTGTGGAACCTGTGTGTCTTTTGGGGAAACTGCTAGGTACTTGTGACCTAGATTGGTCACTGTTGGACACAGGATACTGGGCATGATGGACCTTGGTCTGACACAGTATGGCATATTTTATAATCTTATGTTCTTATGTGCCACCTGGGCAGCTGCCTGGTCTGCCCTGTGCACCAGCAACCCCCACTGCATGACCCACATACCACCTCCTTTGCCCCATTTGCACCATCAACATAGTTGCCCTTTCAATCTTGGGCACTATGCTGTTGCTGTAATGGAAAATATATAATCAGATCCAATAAACAACACAAAGGACAAACATTAAACAACAGGACAATATTTTTGTAGGAACGTTCATCAGGTCAGGGGACAGTGTAACCCCATCGAATAACAAACTTCTCCCTTCAATCTTAAATAACAATGTGCAGACAATTTAAAACAGAACTTCAGAAATGGAACCATAAAGCCACATTGCTAAGGACCAAAAATTAAAACCGAAGTCCATGTTACGCCAGACGCCATCCTCTTTAGAGGACACCTTGAGTTTGTAACAGAACTTTTTATCAATATGGAGTGCTGACTATTTGGGAATTTGGAGCAATTCTAATTCTTTACCACCTGAGGCAGGATCAGTGGATCCAAAACGTGATGCTGTGTCGTGGTGACCTCGATAGGGGAGAAAACTGTCTCGTGGGGAAAATAACATCTCTTAACCCTTGCAGGGGGTGAATGGTCTCCTGATTCAACTATAATTGCTACGATCTACTCGGCATCTCTCATCTGGGACCCAACTGCTAGATAAGTTTGAGTTTAAGAACTTCGGTTCTAATTTTTGGTCCTTAGCAATGTGACTTTATGTGTCAATTTCTGAAGTTCTGTTTTAAATTGTCTGCACATTTTTATTTAAGATTAAAGGGAGAAGTTCGTTATTCGATGGGGTTACACTGTCCCCTGACCGGACAAACGTTCCTACAAAAATATTGTCCTGTTGTTTAATGTTTGTCCTTTGTGTTGTTTATTGGATCTGTTTATATATTTTGATTATTTGGAGCACTGATCTAAATTTTTGGTATATATTTTTTGAGTTGCTGTAATGGAGCACCACCCTATCTTTGGCTCCCCTGCCTGTGCATCACATTGCAGATGTTAAAATAGACTCTCTCTCTCCTCAAAATATATCCTTTTTGCGAGGTTGTACTTTGCATTAAGGTTCCCAGAGTTAAAGGATTTTAACACGTTATCGCAACAAACGTTAAGGGAACACCCGTTGTTAATGCCCTCTCTCCGCCTTGTTAATGCCCACTCTCCACCTACTGCTCCCTTTACACTGCAAGAGTCTTTAATGCCCGTTAATGTAGCTTTTTCACAGTGTAAAGGGTGCAAGGGTGCCGATAAGAGGCGTTAATGGCACACTGGCTCCCTTAATGCCCTTTAGTAAACATACCCCTATGAGCAGGGCAACTCAGAGTGACTAAAAATTATGGGGTCTTTTTACTGCAATGTGCCATGAAAATAACTTCTATTATTTTCTGATTAACATGCAATAATTTGCAATTACATTTGTTATTTGTTAATAACACAGCTTAATGTAGGAATTTTTACCACCTTGTATGCTAAATAATAATGAACAATGAAGCATGCAAATACATAGCAAAGCTGTCCATTATTATGCAAACTAAATAACACAATTTACATTAAACTTTGCAAATTGCATTATTCATATTTATTTGTTTATAGTATATTTTTATCACACATCTGTCCACTAGTAGATACTCCCAGGGATAAAGTTAAAGGGGCCTCCAATGTTAGAAAAATACCCCTCACTACCCCAGTCCTTTAGCAGAAATGTCTTGTGCCACTTTACTCTCTCCCATCCCTTCACAAGTAAAACGTACCCATCACTGACTTCCCCCTGCCCCCACATTCCAATTTCATTAAGAACTATGAGTGCACCCCTCCAATCAGCTAATTTCCAATCATTGAAAAGTATTGAAAGCTCCACCCCCCCCTTTAGCAAAAATGTTTAGTACTTCTGGCTTCCCTATTCTCCACTGCACATATCATGGTATCTCTGATATATAATGGAAGGGGGGGGGGGCTGAAGTGATCCTCAATCCCTCCTGGCCCAGCAGTTCTCTGTTGCAAAATGGCACCTTTCAGGCTGCTAGCAATAGTTTTCAGTCTTACCACTAGGGGTGAGCTCTCTAAATATGGGATTATTCTATTATTTAGCACCATAACTTCTAGAAGTAGCATCATAGGACTACCTCTAGGGACAGAAAGGTACAATTTTGGAACAGACAATGGTGAGGGCAGAAGTAAATAGTCCCCATCAGACTCCAAGGATCCCCTGATGAATGCTGAACGGGGAGGGAAGGGGAGGTACAACAACACTATGAATTTTTACTAAATAGATTGAGATGGTGGTGGTGGGTTTCAAGAAAAATGTTCATATTTCCACTAAAGAAATTCAGAATGGGACTTTGAGAATTTTTCAGGAATTAGGAATCAGGTGGGTGAAGTTATAGTTCAGGAAGGGACCATGGAGGTGTGCAGGGGTTAGCCAGTGGGAACCAATGGGCAGTCTTCTTTATTTGTGAAATGGATGGAGGTAGGGCTTCATTCAGGGGGCTGAGATTGCATATTTTTAAGGGACGATAGAATGGAGTGGGGAAACTCACCTTTTGTAAAAGGGATCAGTGGGATGCGTTATTTTTGCTGAACTGCATGATCAACTCTTTGAAAGCTAGTGAATCTGGCATGTGGCCTGCTAACCTTGTGTTGCTGCAATCAGGTATGTGCAATATTCCTGACTAAAGCAATGTAAAACCAAATTTACCATAATTTAATTTAATTTAAATTACAAAATTAGAATCCACCTTTTCACCCACAAGGATGTACAAAGTGGCTTAGATGATACATAAATATCGAAGCATACATACATATACTAAAAACATAAGATTCTACAATAGAATAAATAAAATAATCAAAAACATGAATTAAATAATCTACCAATCCCCTCCTAATCATTATCAATAAAATTCCTTAAAATCATAATTAAACAACAATTTTTTAACTAATTCAAATCGTTTTAGTGCTCCCTATTTTCTATCCTGGGAAATTATTTCAGAAAGGCAATGCCACCTGACCAAAATCTTGGGGCACAATATTCAGTGATGGTGGCTAGGGCTACTAAAACAGCTAGCCGCCGCCAAACTTTAGACCGGGATATCAATGCCAGGTCCCTATCCAGGCTCCAGCACTGAAAATCTGGGTTGCCCGGAATTCCATGAAGCTAACCAGAAAGTGGCTCAACATCGCCACCGCCCAGTTTGCTTCAGGAGCGAAAGTTAGGCCAGCCTTTGAGATGCCTAACTTTCACCATGTCGTGATAACCAGCAGTGACTCAATATCACCACTTCCCAGTTATCAGCAGGTGCCATATCTGGAATGCCCCCGTGCTAGCCAGTTAGCATCTGGGCGTGCAGAAGCAGCACCTAGCGATATTCAGCTGCTACCCAGTTGACTTCTACAACAAACGTTAGGCCAGTCTTTCCTGCCTTTCACCACTTGTCACTAACTGGGCATCAGCTCAATATTGCCACTGCCCAGTTAGCGATGGGTACCACACCAGAACACCCTGGCACTCCCCAATGCTAAACAGTCTACAAACTGTGTAAATGCTTTTGAATATTGGGCCCTTTAAATTTTATTTTCACCTCCACTGACAGACAATGTAATGACCAGAGCAACCTCCACGGCTCTAGGCCAGTTGTCATATCAAAAGGCCATTTCCAAGAAATGTGTTTTCAAAGTAGTCTTGAATTTTTTATAAGAAAATTCTAGTTGAGGAAGTAGTGGTAGGAAGTTCTACAAAGATGGAGACAGGAAAATAAAAGCTGAGCAGGGAGTGGATTCTAATTAAGCATGGGAAACTGAAGGTATTGATAAAAACTTCTTATGCTGGGACCAGTGAACATAGGAAGGTGTATTTGGTACAAGTGAAATGGATAAGTAAGATGGCATCCCAGTGCAATAAGCTTTATGAGTGAGCACAAGAATCTTAAAGAGCATCCAACAGGATACTGGAAGCTAATGCTCTTGAATGTTTTTGCAAATGTTGGTATAGAAATGTTTTAAAATAAATAAAGAAAAGAAAAGAAAGAAGAGAGGTGATATGATCAAACTTGGAAGCATTACAAAGGAATCCAAAGGAGATATTTTGTATTGTATGGAGTCATTTAATTTGAGAACCTAATTCCACAAAAGATGCAATTATATGTGCATGGACTAAAGTATGCTGTATAGGGGAAACCACATAATTGATATCTTCTAAAGCATTTGTAAAGATGATTTAACAGTGGCCAAAAACTGTGACTCATATGTTAATTAAGAGTCAATGACGACCAGCATTGTACCAAGACAGCAATGTACTCTCTGCAGCTAATTAAGCTGGTGCCCCTCCACTCACCCAGCTGTATGCATAAGAACATAAGATAAGATAAGATATGCCATACTGGGTCAGACCAAGGTCAATCAAGCCCAGTATCCTGTTTCCAACAGTGGCCAATCAAGGTCATAAGTACCTAGCAGTCTCTCCAAAAGACACAGGTTCCTCAATACTTGTATTGGGTCAAGCAGTGATATCCTGGGTACCTTTTAATAATGATTTAAGGACCTTTCCTCCAGGAACTTATCCAAACCTTTTTAAACCCAGCTACACTAACAGCTTTTACTACATCCTCCGGTAACAAATTCCAGAGTTTGATTACACTTTGAGTGAAAAAATATTTTCTCTTATTAGTCTTTAATAGGTTACCTTATAGCTTCATTGTATGCCCCCTAGTCTTTTTATATTCTGATATATACAGGAACTGACTTTGTCAGGCTTCCTAGAAGCCCAGTGATGATACTAACATTCCTTCTATATTTGAACCCTGTGCAGCCACACCTCTTACATGACCTTTGGTATGGCCCTCATGATGACTCCTAAGAATATCAGTCTGTCAGGGTAATCAGTTTACCAATCAGGAGAGGAAAGTCTACAGGTGTGAAAGACAGTCTAGTGCCCAAGCAGTCGCTGACTGGCCATATTCAATCTTAGGCGATGATATGTAAGCCAAGCAGCTACTGCATCAAGGAAGGAGGTAAGGGGAACTAGATTCACCAACAAGGATATGTGAAAGCTGTGATTAAGATATCATTGGTATAGTAATGTTCACTGATGCCGTGGTCCTGAACCAATGTGGTGGGAGAGGCAAATGAGACACTAAAGAGGAGAGGAACAAGAATTGAACCTCGTGGTACACTACAGGTCAAAGGATGATAGGGTAGATCAAATTGGTGAAGAGGTCCAATGGGACATCCATCCCCGCTTTTTTTTGTTGGACAGAATGACCCCCCCCCCAATAGTGGATCTGGACTTTCAGAAAGCCTTTGACAAGGTCCCTCATGAAAGACTCCTGGTGAAATTAAAAAGTCACGGGCTTGGAGGCAGTTTAGCATTGTAGATCAGGAATTAGTTAAAAGATAGAAAGCAGAAAGTAGGGCTAAATGGCCAATTCTTTCAATGGAGAAAGATGAATAGTGGAGTACCCCAGGGATCTGTTCATGGCCCGCTGTCTTTTAACATATTCATAAATGAACTGGAAATGAGAATAACGAGTGAGGTGAAAAAAATTTGCATATGACACAAAATTATTCAAAGTTGTTACAACAGAAGAGGATTGTGAAAAATTGCAAGAGGACCTTGAAAAATTGGAATATTGGCTATCCAAATGGCAGATGAAAGTTAATGTGGACAAGGGAAAAGTTATGCACCTAGGAAAGAACAGTTCAAACTACCGTTACTCTATGCAAGGTTCCCAATTAAGAATTACCACTCAGGAAAAGGATTCAGGCATCATCGTGGAAAATACATTGAAACCTTCTGCCCAGTGTGCAGTGGTAGCCAAGAAAGAAAATAGAATGCTAGGAATGATAAGGAAAGGAATGGAGAATAAACCAAATATATTATAATTCCTTTGTATCGTTCTATGGTGCAACCGCACCTTGAATATCGTGTGTAATTCTTGTCACCGTATCTTAAAAAAGATATAGCAGAATTAGAAAAGGTCCAGAGAAGAGCAACCAAAATGGCAAAGGAGATGGAAGGATACCCCCATGAAGAAAGGCTTAAAAGGTTAGGACTATTCAACTTGGAAAAGAGACAATTGAAGGGAGATATGATAGAGGTCTATAAATTAATGAATGTAGTGGAATGGAAAAACAAGGATCGGTTGCTTACTCCATCAAACAGTAGAAAAATTAGGGGCATGCAATGAAGCTACAGTGTAACCCATTTAAGACTAATAAGAGAAAATATTTTTTTTCACTCAACATGTATTCAAACTCTGGAATTTGTTACTGGAGGATGTAGTAAAAGCTGTTAATGTTGCTGGGTTTAAACAAGTTTGGACAAATTCCTGAAGGAAAGGTCCATAAACCATTATTAAAGAGAACTCGGGAAATCCACTGCTTGCTGGGACAAGCATTTTGGAACATTTGACAATTTTCAAAACTCGTACCTTTTTAGGAACCTAACAAGTATTTAAAGGTGCGGAAGAATTGAAGGAAATATTGATACATCGGGAAGATGTATTACAACTATTCGATAAACTGAAGAGTAGCAAATCATGGAGTGGAGGAGTAGCCTAGTGGTTAGAACACTGGCTTGGTAAACAAGCAACCAGGGTTCGATTCCCACTAGCACACCTTGGGCAAGTCACTTAACCCTCCACTGCCTCGGAAGAAAGGCCTGGCAATCTACTTCCCGTGACACTGCCAAGAAAACCCAGGAGCTTCTGGGTCCCCAGGAGTCAGGACTGACTTGAAGGCACACATTGCAGCAAATCACCTGGGCCAGATGGTATACATTCAAGGGTGTTGAAAGAACTGAAATATGAGATTGCAGACCTGCTATTAGTAATCTGTGAACTATCATTAAAATCATCTCTAATACCTGAAGATTGGAGGATCGCCAATGTAACACCAATTTTTAAAAAGGGTTCCAGGGGTGATCAGGGAAACTACAGACCGGTGAGCCAAACGTCAGTACCGGGAAAAATGGTAGAAACTATCATAAAGAAAAAAAATACTCAGCATGTAGATAGTCATGGCCTAATGTGAGACAGCCAACATGGATTTAGACAAGGAAGATCTTGTCTTACTAATCTGTTATGTTTTTTTGAAGGAGTGAATAAACAGGTGTACAAAGGTGAGTCGGTTGATATAGTGTATCTGGACTTTCAGAAAGCCATTGACAAGGTCCCTCATCAGAGACTTTTGGTAAAACTAAAGAGTCATAGGATAGGAGGCAGTGTACTATTGTGGATCAGGAACTGGTTAAAAGATAGAAAGCAGAGGGTAGGGCTAAATGGCCAATTTTCCCAATGGAGAAAGGTGAATAGTGGTGTACCCCAGGGATCTGTGCTGGATCCGCTGCTTTTTGACATATTCATAAATGACCTGGAAAGTGGAATCACGAGTGAGGTTATCAAATTTGCAGATGACACAAAACTATTTAAAGTTGTTAAAACCCAAGAGGATTGTGGAAAATTGCAAGAGGATCTTGATAAATTGGAAGTCTGGGCATCAAAATGGCAGATGAAATTCAATGTGGACAAGTGCAAAGTTATGCACCTAGGGAAGAACAACCCAAACTATAGTTACACGATGCAAGGTTCCATGTTAGGAACCACAACCCAGGAAAAAGATTTAGGTGTCATTGTGGATACCATGTTAAAACCTTTGGCCCAGTGTGCAGCTGCAGCCAAGAGAGCAAATAGAATGCTAGGTATCATAAGGAAAGGAATGGAAAATAAAACAAAATATATTATAATGCCTCTATATCGTTCCATGGTGAGACTGCACCTTGAATATTGTGTGCAATTCTGGTCGCCATATCTTAGAAAGGATATAGCGGTTTTAGAAAAGGTTCAGAGAAGAGCCACCAAAATGGTAAAGGGAATGAAAGGATACTCCTATGAAGAAAGGCTAAAAAGGTTAGGGCTCTTTACCAGGAAAAGAGACTGCTGAGGGGAGATATGATAGAAGTCTATAAATTAATGAACGGAGTGGAACGGGTAAACGTAGATCGATTGTTTACGTTATCAGAATATAGAAAGACTAGGGGACAGGCAATGAAGCTACAGGGTAAACTATTTAAGACTAATAAAAGAAAATATTTTTTCACTCAACGTGTAATCAAACTCTGGAATTTGTTACCGGTGGATGTAGTTGGGTTTAAAAAAGGTTTGGACAAGTTTCTGGAGGAAAGGTCCGTAAACCATTATTAAGAAGGGACCCAGGATATCAATGCTTGACCCAGTACAAACATTGCGGAACCTGTGTCTTTTGGGGAAACTGCTAGGTACGTATGACCTAGATTGGCCACTGTTGGAAACAGAATACTGGGCTTGATGGACCTTGGTCTGACCCAGTATGGCATATCTTATGTTCTTATGTAAGTATTTGTGACCTGGAAGGGCCACTGCTGGAAATAGGATACTTAGCTTGATGGACCTTGGTCTGACCCAGCATGACATTTCGTATGCTCTTATGATGAAAAGAATCAGCATTGAAGGAAAGATGAAAACCAGTGCCGTAACTGACTTTCTATTCCTTCTCTTTATGTATCAGTTGACTCCTTTTCCTCTCTCTTTTCTTAAAGCAGAAAGCTATTAGATATCATCTAAAGGGTACTTTTATTAAAGGCCGGTAAGGGTGCACCCTGTTGCATGCACTAATGGCTACATTAAGGCCCCCTTTGTGCGTTAAAGGCGGGGAGTAGGCATTCCAGCGATAAGAGCACTAGCAACCGGTAAGCTGGTGTTAACAGGACATCAGGCAGTAAGAGCGCCAAGCGCGCACGTTAATACTCGATAAGGCTGGTTACCTTAACGAGGGATAAAGGAGCCTTACTGCAAGTCAAATTTCAGGTGCTGGATGGAAGCAAAGGTAATAGCTGATGGACATGTCAAGTCATAAATCCCTGAAGTGTTCAACAATAAGTGGCAGGATAATGTGGGAGGCAGGTGGACGTCATCATTGAGGGGTGTCCTGCTCATTTGGGGTGATGTCAGTGGGTGGCCAAGAAGTGGGGATATATGTGTCAGTGGCAATCACCCAGCAAATAAGGACAGCTCTGGGGTAACTACAACTTCCCCCCACCAGGTCTGTAAGTATAGCACCAAGGTGGGCCCAGGAATCCAAGGACAATGCATAGCAGATCTGCAGCGCTGTCCTGATAACCTAGATATGTGCAGTTTCATATTCACAAATCCTTCATGCTGCACACATACACCACTCCTACTCCCTCATTCTTGGCCTGAATTGCTAGGGTTATCAGGTCCAGGAAGCAGTGGCAACCTTTCATAAGAACATAACATAAGAAATGCCATACTGGATCAGACCAAGGTCCATCAAACCCAATATCCTGTTTCTAGCAGTGATTTATCCACATCACAAGAATCTGGCAGGTTCCCAAAAAGGCACACAGTCCACAATGTTCATCCCTGGTTAAGCAGTGAATTTCCTGGGTCCTCTTTAATAATGATTTATGGATCTTTCCTCCAGGAACTTGTCCGAACCTCTTTTAAACCCAGCTACAATAACAGCTTTTACCACATGATCCAGTGACAAATTCCAGAGTTTGATTATTATGCATTGAGTAAAAAAATATTTTCTCTTATTAGTCTTAAATGGGTTACATTGTAACTTCATTGTGTGTCTTCTAGTCTTTCTACTTTTTGATGGCATAAATAACTCATCTACATTTACCTGTTCTACTCTATTCATTAAGTTGTAGACCTCTATCATATCTCTCCTTAACCATATCTTTGCCATGTTGAAGAGCCCCATCCTTTTAAGCCTCTCCTCATAGGGGTATCCTTCCATTCCCTTTACCATTTTGGTGGCTCTTCTCTGTACCTTTTCTAATTCTGCTATATCCTTTTTAAGATATGGCGACCAGAATTGCACACAATATGATACAGAGGCATCATGATATCCTTGGTTTTATTCTCCATTCCTTTCCTTATGATTCCTACAATTCTATTTCCTTTCCTTATGATTCCTACGATTCTATTTGCTTTCTTGGCTGTTGCTGCACACTGGGCAGAGAGTTTCAACATATTTGATGACACCTAAATCTTCCTGGCTGGTGGTTTCTAAGGTGGCTCCTTGCATCGTGTAACTACAGTTTCAGGAGTGGGGGGGGGGAGGTAATGTGGGAGGGGGGATGAAGGGGGAGCAGGGAGGGGGAGGATGTAGAGGAAAGGAGAGGAGGTAACATGGCAAGGGGGGAAGAGGGTGGTGTGTGAGCCAGACAGATCCATACAGCCATGCCTTTACCTCACCCCAATAGCCCCCATCTAATAGGCAGCCCATACCCTTTGCTCATAGGCATCTATCTCACTGTTGCATATCTGAATCTCATCCTACATTCATAAAATTACACTTCACTAGCTGCATTCCAAGAGTCCTAATAATTATGGCTAGTTGTACCCATCATTCCATCATCTCCTGAATCATCCTCTCACTTTGAATACTTATCCAGCTGCAAAAGCAGGATCTTTACTTTTGCACCCCTTTCCCTTGTTTGCTCTGCCCAGGGTCTACTCTTTTTCATGCCACATCAACATCATTCCTCAAAGAACTCATGCTGTATGTGTAGTAGGGGTCACCTTCATATCATTGGGTTGAGCTTTATTTACTGCAACAAAGTATATGGAAGTGCTCTCTGATATTTTAAAGTCCTTCCATTTTCCTGCTACACAGTATATACAATTGTGATCAACATTATTGGCACCCTTGCAAGTTCAACCCCTTAACGTCCAATATCTCCTAAAAAAAAAAGTAACCAGTGAAATAGCTTTGGACTATATATGCACACATATTTGACACCCAAAAGGATCAAATAAAGCAAGAACAATTAAAAAAGGAAATAGTAGGAAATACAATAAGTGGACATTGCCAGGACATGATTATTCCCCCAAAAAATAAGGTGAAACAAAATATTATCCAATTCCCTATGCTTACCTATCACAGAATAGTTTTAACTTATTTTTGTCGGATCACCCACTATGAGAGGGAAACCCCCTCTTGTAGTGGATCCTCCTTTTTAATCAAATAAATTCCAAAATCTGCCGCATACACTGCTTAAAACATCACAAGGTGAACACCCACCAAAGTGCACCTCAGAAAGTACGCTGGCTATGCCCTTGATTGTTCAATGGCTTGCTCAAACAGGTTTCACTTGCCATATAACACCAAGCCGCAGTTAGCACAAAGAATCAGCTTACAATGAACACCATTTTTAGGCAATTACTCAGCTGATATGAAGCATATCGCGGCAAAAATCATCCTCCATTGGGCACTGCAACACAATGCCGTGTTTCAAGCTCTTCATCCTGCTGGCTCTTTCTCAAGCAATGTGACCCAATGAAACTTCCTGTTCTGGTTTTATTTCATGTCAGTCAAACAGCATTAAAGTTGGAAATGAGATCATCAGATGTCAATTAGTAAAGTGGGAACTTAATGACAGACAAACATGAGACAACTGGTGTAAAACAGTGATGTAATGACGACCATTCAATATTGGAGTTTAGACCATTAGGGGCAGTAGATCATAATACAAAAATCCATCATTGTTCTTTAAAATGTAATTGGCTGGGGCGGAGCCTGATGTCCAGCGGGATAATCGCATAACGCTGAGGCTCCCGAGAGGCCTACTCAGAATCCTGAATTAACACCTTACATTTTGGAACTTCTACTCTGATCTTGCCGGGGCACATTGGTGAGATGGCGGGGACCAAACCGACGCGCCTGGAATTTGGGTCTCCAGCGGCTTCTCACGGCAAACGTTCCAAAACTGAACCTCCGTCCCCGCAGAAGGGGCCGGCCTTGTGCGAGGGCCCCGAAATGCAGCAGGAAATCCTCGCAGAGATTAGAGGGGTCAAAAACCTTGTGCAGGCAAACGGTGAAGCACTCCGAGCGCTGCGGGACGATTTTGGTGTGCTGCAAAGCAGGCTAGAAGGGCTTTCTTCGCGTCAGGACAAAATGGAGGGCATATTGGACTCCCATGCGGCCCGGTTGTCCAAACTCGACAAAGTTGAACGACAGGTGCGGGCATTGCAGAAAGAGGTGGAAGATGGCAATAATAGAGCGCGCCGCAATAACATACGACTCGTGGGCATACCGGAGGGAGCGGAATCGGGAGACATGAAAGAGTTTTTATGCAAAATCCTCCCTTCCTTGCTCCAAATCACCTTTACCAAAGATTTGGAGATTGATCGCGCTCATCGTGTACCCACAAACATAACGCTCAACAGGAAGACCCCGCGGCCTATCATTTTTCGACTATTGAGATATCAACACGTGGAGCAAATTCTAAGTGCCTCTCGGGCAAAGGGCCATATGGAGTTTGAGAGCCACAAGATCTCCTTCTATCCTGACTTGTCTAAACCCACAGTCGACCGCCGAAAGCGCTTTCTGGAATTCCGGCCGAGGCTTCAACAACTACAAGCACGCTATGGCCTGATGTACCCGGCCAAGCTCCGAGTCACGCTTCACAATCAGACAAGAACATTCGAGGACCCTGATCTACTAGCGGAATTTTTGGATTCCAAAGAAGCCGACTTGATGCGCTGACTTCCAGAATATTCCTGCAAGTCTCCTTATATCCGCTGTACCTGCCATATTGGATCTGCCGCAGCCTAGCAAAGAGTCTAGCGTGGGCAGTCTGTTGCCTTACTCTTGATGGTATCTGTGACCCGACTCCATCTACCCACAGTAGCCTCGATGAGTATCAGAGACAGTGTTATTATGGACTCTGGTGTTTCTTTTCTTTTCTTACATGTCTTCTATTTCCTCTCCAGGGCCTCCTCCCGCAGACATATGGTCGCCATATTCTTTGGGGGTTTTGCTTCTTCTCTAAGATACGTTGGTACATACTTTTTAATATGGGGTGTATTAGCCAGAATACTCGGTGATTATGACATTGTTGTACAGATTCTGCTTATGTTCTATGTTATCAAGCGCCCTTACCTAAAATGTCTACTACCGATTGATGGCACCATGTAAGATTTTTTCATTGAACGTAAAAGGCATCAATAATCCGATAAAACAGAAGAAAATCCTAAGCTACCTCAGTCAGGAAGCAGCGGATCTGATTTTTCTCCAAGAAACGCATTTAAATTCGAAGGAAACTCTTAAACTCAATATTAAACCTTACATGGTGGCCGCTTATTCCCCAGCCGTTTCTAAGAAATGTGGGGTTGCCATACTGGTTAGGAAATCTTTGCATGCTACTGTTATTGCGACTAGCTCAGATACAGAAGGTAGATGGTCTAGAGTTCACCTCAAGATAGGTAGCCTAGAAGTTACATGTATATGCCTTTACGCTCCTAATGTTGATGACCCTGCCTTTTTTGCTACCATTGCTCAGGTTGCGCAGGCTTCTGCTAATACTTCATTGATCATTGGGGGGGATTTCAATCTAGTCCTTGATCCCCTGATTGACAAACAGCCGCCTAGGACGAGTGGTCCCCCCAAGAGTCACGCTACGCTTACCTCCCTGATCAAGGATCTTGCTTTAGTTGATCTATGGAGATTGTTACATCCCAATGAGCTTGACTTCACCTTCTTCTCCTCCCCTCATAAATCCCAGTCTCGCATAGACTTCTTTCTAATCTCAAAGCTGTTAGTTCCTCAGGTGGACACTGCAAAGATTCACTCCCAACATATTTCAGATCATGCTGCCATTTCCTTTCAATTACACACTACTGCACCCCAGGGAAACTCGGGAGCCTGGTTCTTTGATAGAGCCCTGTTAACTCAGCCAGAGTTCCAGTCAGAAATTCGAGTAGCCATACAGGATTACTTCCATTTTAATCTACCCCAAGATACTGCGAATTGGGCTTGGTGGGAGGGCTTCAAAGCGGCCATTCGGGCAACGATCACTAGCTATCAAATCCGCCTGCGGAAACTACGTAAACAGCAGCTGTTCATACTAGACCAACAAATAAAAGCAGGCGAACGAGTTCTAACTTCACGCACTGACCCATGTGTATTAATTCGATTACAGCATCTCCGTTTTCAATATAATTCAATCCTCTCAACTGCAGCTTCTAAGAGTATTGAGCTTCAGCGAGGGACATATTATCGTGAAAATAACCGAGCCGGTCGACTCTTAGCCAATGCCTTGAAAGGTCAAAAAGAAGCCAAACGCGTTGCGGCCCTTCGAGCTCCACAGGGAGGGGGCATAGTGACCACAGACTCCGATATTGTAGAGCTCTTTCGGGATTTCTACACCCGCCTATATCAATCTGAATGTGAGTTCTCGTCAGAGACATTCGAGCGATTGCTCTCTGGCATCCAGCGGCCGACCCTCTCTGAAGATGATAGAGATGCGCTGGATGAACCCTTCTCTACTTCAGAGATCCAATCTGCCCTAAAACGAACAGCCTCGGGCCGTGCCGCAGGGCCCGATGGTCTCCCGACCGAATTCTACAGAACGTTCAGTGCAGATTTAGTTCCCTATTTAAAACTCTACTTTACTGCCCTTGCGGTAGACTCATCCTCTTTGGGATCCTTTTCTGCAGCTAATGTGGTTGTATTTGAGAAAGAAGGCAGAGACCCGCTACTGACCGCCAACTACCGTCCAATCTCCCTACTTAATGCCGACTATAAGATCTTCGCAACGATCTTGGCCACCCGGCTATCTGACATGATGGCTACCCTAATTCACCCCGACCAATGCGGTTTTATACCCGGCAGATCAACTGCTGACAATGCTCGGACCTTGTGCCATGTATTATCTAGTGCTGCCAATCTCGGCCATCCATGGGTGGGTCTTTCCCTGGATGCCGAAAAAGCCTTTGATCGTCTAGAATGGCCCTTCTTATTTGCAGTTCTCCGATGGTATGGCTTTGGAGAGGGCTTTCTCCGATATCTCCAAGTCATGTACACTCAACCCGTCGCCAGTATTTGTGTAAACGCCATCAAATCTCAGCCATTTAACCTCCAAAGAGGTACGCGTCAAGGTTGCCCCCTATCACCAATGCTTTTTGATCTCGCTCTTGAACCCCTAGCCCTCCTTATTAGACAGTCTGCACGTATTCGAGGTGTCCCCTTTAGTCATAGGGAGATTAAACTCTCTGCATATGCAGATGACCTTATGCTCTTCGTTTCCCTCGATTCGGTTCCAGCTGTCTTGGATCTGATTGACGGATACTCACAATTATCGGGCTATAAAATTAACTGGACCAAATCTGTAGCGTTCCCACTGAACTGCTGGGTACATGAGGCTGACATGCAGGCCTTTCCCTTCCTTTGGCAATCCCGCATGGTGAAGTATCTCGGGGTCCATTACTGTTCTCCTTTAGAAGACACTATCAGTTTTAATGCCAAAGAGGTAGTCTCCAAAGTCCGTGAACTCACAAATCGTTGGTCTCCCTTATCTCTCACATGGTGGGCCGCTTAGACACTGTGAAGATGATGATAGTCCCCAAAGTGAACTACATTTTAGAAATGCTGCCATGCTTACTTCCGCTACATACTTATAAAGATATTGAGGGCCTTCTCGTCCGTTATCTCTAGCAGGGCAAGCCACCAAGGATAGCTAAACATAAACTGCAGTCTGCAAAGGAACGAGGGGGTACCAGATTTCCTGATTTTCTTAGATATCATCAAGCCTTTTTACTTAAGCAAGGTGCCCGATGGCTAGATACCTCAACAGCCCGCCGACCAGTTTGGCTTGACATAGAAGAGGAGCTTAGTAGCCCAATTCCGTTGACCCATCTCCCCGGCATGTCTTATCAAGTAGACACCCGCCATCCACCAATGATTGTCGATACTCTAGCGGCCTTTAACACTCTCATTCTATCACTGGGCCCGAATGTATGTCCTCAGGACGGACTCCCGCTATGGAATATCCCCAGAATTCAAGTCCTAAATAGAACAATAGCCTGGAAACCCTGGTACTCCAGGGGGATCTGGACACCCCAACAGCTTTTCTCAGCAGCTCGTTGGAAAACCTTTTCGGATTTACAAAAGGAATTTGCGTTACCAGCGAAACACTACTTTCAATTGATGCAGCTTCAACACTGCCTCAAAAGTGCTCAAATCATGCCGCCCTCTGCCCCTACTGAGGATGGGCTATTAGAGATAGTGCACTCCATTAGTAGTACACATGGGGTAGCCTCTAATTTCTATAAAATACTTTGTCAGGGTACAGATACGGACACTTTTAGAGCCCAACAAGCCTGAGAGCGCGAACTGCAAACCACTATAACCCCTGTGCAATGGAGCGTTTTTTTGGAGTAAAGTAGTGCGGGTTTCCCGGTCTGCCTCTGTTACCCAAACTCTCTTCTTCTTTGCACACAGATGCTTTTATACCCCAGAAAAAATAGCCAAATGGAACCCAAATGCTAGGGACCTGTGTTGGTCTTGCCATACTGCTGTGGGATCCTTCGCTCATGTCATTTATGAATGTCCTCAACTACAGGTCTATTGGGGGCGGGTCTGGGGTCGTATTCAATCTATCTTACACTTTCATGAACCTCTTTCTTGGAAGGTTGTGGGACTCCGCTCTGTGGCGGAGGTCCCCTCTCTTCCCAAGAAGGGTCGCTTTCTCCTTGATTTCATGCTAGGTATAGCCATATGCTTAATCACGAGGAATTGGAAGGATAGCTCTCGACTTACTGTCAATGAATGGTGGAACCTCGTCTGCTTATATAGTAAATATGAGCAGATACCTCGGAGAGCTATTCCCCATATCCAAACTCACTCTTGCTTGTCTAAATGGCAGATGCTTAATGATTATGTACAATCTGCTCATTGCTCCAACATGCCTGTATAATGTGCATTCATCATGTTTTAGATCACCGTTAGGTTTTGTAATACAATAATGTAAGTACACGCCCGCTTCGGGAATGCTTAGTTTTCTAGAGAAGAAGCAGGGGGGAGGGGGGTGGTAGGGGTTTACTTTGGTGTATGTATTACACGTTATGTATTTGTCTTTTAGCTGTATGTCTTCCTTTCCTTTGTTGTTATAAAACGAAAATAAAGAATTTAAAATGTAATTGGCTAGCTCGATCTCCTCCTCGTGCTAGAGTCGTAACAGTGTCAAGTACTAATCACCGTAAGTCTTCGAAACAATAACCTTGTTGAAGACAATGAAGTGCCAATGGAGCTGTAGTTACATGAGAGTAAATTCGAGAGTGATGCTCCTGTAATTGCTTCTTGAGTATGCGTGAAGTCATTCCCACATATTTTTTCATAGAAGGACTAGAAAGGCGGACTGTTACTTCTGGAGAGAAATCTGCAACTGTGAGTCATTCCCACATATTTTTTCATAGAAGGACTAGAAAGGGGGACTGTTACTTCTGGAGAGAAATCTGCAACTGTGAGTATATACTTCTGGTAATTTTCTAAAGAATTATTTGTATTAAAGCTACTTAATCTGTGAACCCACTGTTTTTTGTTGGATCAGTTAGGGCCTAGTACAGCGATGGTGAACCTATGGCACGCGTGCCAGCTGTGGCACGCGAAGGCCTTGCAGCTGGCACGCGGGAAGGTCGCACATTAAAAAAAAAAAAAAAAGCTGCCCGCTGCCGCCGCGGCAGCATGGAGTGTCCCGCGGGGCTCCCTCTGCCCGGCGGGACTCTCCCGGCGCTGCTCAGCCCCTCTCTGCCGGCTTGCAGAGACGCGAAGGGAGAGTCTCCCTCGGGTCTCTGTTAAGCCCGCAGGGGCTGATGGGAAATTTCCCATCTGCCCCTGCGGGCTTAAGAGAGACGCGAGGGAGACTCTCTCTCCCTTCGCGTCTCTGCAAGCCGGCAGAGAGGGGCTGAGCAGCACCGGGAGAGTCCCACCGGGCAGAGGGAGCCCCGCGGGACACTCCATGCCGCCACGGCGGCAGCGGGCAGCTTTTTTTTTTTTTTATTGCCATGAGCCGAGGGAGGGGGGTTAAGACTGGCAATGGGCTAGGGAGGGAGAGAGGGAGGGGGGTTAAGACTGGCAATGGGCTAGGGAGGGAGTGAGGGGGGCTCGTTAATACTCGCAATGCGCTAGAGAGGGAGGAAGGTTCAGACTGGCAATGGGCTAGGGAGGGAGGGGGGGTTGAGACTGGCAATGGGCTAGGGAGGGAGGGAGGGGGTTGAGACTGGCAATGGGCTAGGGAGGGGGGGTTAAGACTGGCAGTGGGCTGGGGAGGGGGGTTAAGACGCAGTGGGCTATGGGGGGGAGTTAAGACTAGCAATGGGCTGTGGGCTGATGAGGGCTGGCAATGGGCTATGAGCTGATGAGGGCTGTCTGGAAATGGGGTGATGGGGGGGTTAGGACTGGTAATGGGCTATGGGGGGGTTAAGACTGGTAGTGGGCTGATGGGGGGGGTTAGGACTGGTAATGGGCTATGGGGGGGTTAAGACTGGTAGTGGGCTGATGGGGGTGTAGGACTGATAATGGGTTATGGGGGGGGCTAGGACAGGAAATGGGCTGATGGGGAGGGGTTAGGACTTGAGGTGGGCTGATGTGGTTAGGACTGGTAATGGGCTGTGGGCTGATGGGGGGTTTAGGACTGGCAATGGGCTATGGGGGGCTGACTGGAAATGGGCTGATGGGGGGTTAGGACTGGTAAAGGGTTATAGGGGGGGGCTTAAACTGAAAATGGGGTGATGGGGGTTAGGACTGGAAGTTGATTGACGGGGGGCTAGGACTGGTAATGGGTTGGGGTGTTGCTAGGACTGGAAATGGGCTGAGTGGAAGGGGAGGCTTGAACTGCAAATAGCTGATGGGGAGGGGGCTTGGAATGGAAATGGGCTGTGAGGGAAGGGAGCTAGGACTGAAAATGGGCTGATGGAACAGCTAGGATAGGACTGGAAATGGGCTGTTGGGGGGAGCTAAGATTGGAAATGGGCTGTGGTGGGGGCTTGAATTGAAATGGACTCATGGAGGGGCTAGAACTGGAAGTAGGCTCATGGGGGGGCTTGGACTGGAATTGGGCTGAGTGGAGGGGAGCTATGATTTGACATGGGCTGATGGTGGGGCTAGGAAATGAGTAGAAATGGGCTGATGGGGGGGCTAGGATTGAAAATGAGCAGATGAAGGGACTTGGACTGGAAATGGGCTGATGCAGGGACTAGAAGGGAATGGATGCTGGGTGAGACTGGAACTAGAAGGGAGCTGATGTTGGGGGAGGATTAGAATGGGATGGGGCTGGGAGAGTAAAATGGAGAGGGGAAAAATATTTTGTGTAGGAGGGATGAAAAATCTACAATTGGCCAGGTATTGGGAGAGTAATTGGGGATTGAGGATGGAGGGGTAAAATTTGTGTGGATGAAATAGGAATGAGGAAAGAGCAAAAGGAGAAAGATTAGTATGTTAAAGCAGATGTAGAGAGAGATAGAGAATGGAAAAAAAACTAGAAGAGAGAAGAAAGGACAAATGGACAGCAGATGATGGAGAGTTAGCAGAAAACATGAAGAAACCAGAAGAAGGTGGCTGGACCAATTGCAACTGAAAAAAAAATGCACAAAAGGTAGAAAGATATCTCTTTATTTTGAATTTATTAACTGGAATATGTCAGCTCTGGGAAATGTGCATCATTAACATCTGCGCTTTGTTTGGTACAAGAGGAAATTCCTATTTGACGTTGCCACTTGTTCTCTTTCCCCAGTATTCTCTGAAATGTATTGGTTTAATATTTGCAGTGTTGCCTTTTGATAGGTAGGGTATGGTGCTTTGTGAGTCCTGGTAATGCTGTCAGGATACGGCGGGTTTGCTATGGGTTCTAAATGGGCAGCGTTTGTAGTAGTTCCTAATGTGCCTGGCGGTTGGCACTGGATTATAGTAATGTAGAAATCTTTTAGTCTTTCTTAATGAGTGTATGGATAAAGAGACATGTTTACTAAAAGTTAGTGTATGGTAACATTATGCAAATATTTATGCAAATAAGACCACTTATGCAAATGACGTGCTGGCACTTTGAGGAAATTCTTTGGTTTTGTGCGGCAGTTTGGGCACTCGGGCTCAAAAAGGTTAGCCATCACTGGCCTAGTAGCAGCAATTATAGTTTGAATTTGAAACACAGAGGAGAACTTTCTGGTTACATTCCATACCCAGCAGAGAGCTTGTAGTGTACATTTAATAGTCACTCAGGGCCTAGCATCCGAAAAGTACTTTTAGTTTTAAAACACAGAAGAGAGCTTTCTGGTTAAATTTAGTACCCAGCAGAGAGCTTGTAGTTTAAATTTCATAAGAAGTTAGAGCCTAGCAGCAGCTAAGAGCTATAATTTAAATCAAATCAGAATTTAGCTTACCTCAGCAGCACAAGACAGGGTACTGTGTAGCAGCCCTCTTTTAATAAGTGTTATTTCCCTCCCTCCCACCCCTGGGATAATCATAGCTTTATAGGTACTTACACATCTTAAAAGACAGGAGGTGCTTTCAGGAGAAGCTCATTACTCAAATCAGTCATACACTAAGGACCTGAGATTAATTAAGCTTCAGGTGAACAAGGTATATTAAACGTATTAAGACAGGAGGTGCTTTCAGGAGAAGCTCATTACTCAAATCAGTCATACACTAAGGACCTGAGATTAATTAAGCTTCAGGTGAACAAGGTATATTAAATGTATTAGGTACAGTTTTATTGGTATAAATATCCATAGCAACCCCTAGTAAGTAAGAACTTAAAGATCTAGACACAAACTTAAAACTAAGATGCAGACAGCAGTCCAGCAGTGGGATGGGGGCTTTCCAGTCTTTTGCATTGAGTGTCACATGTATGATTTTCTCCCAGTTGGTGAGAGGTCTTACGTGTGCACTAGGTGCAAGGAGCTCTTTGCTCTCAGGGAACAAGTCCGTTCTCTAGAGGGTAAAGTAGCAGACTTGGAAAACATAAGACAGACAGAGAGGTACATAGACGAGACCTACAGGGATATAGTCCTGAAGTCCCACCTCCAGTCTGGCAGCACCCCTGTTGCCATGGAGGAGAGAGGTCACGTGACAGGCGAGCATCACCATTAGGCATGTAGATAGCTGGGTGGCTGGTGGACATGAGGATCGCCTGGTAACATGCCTGCCTGGTGCGAAGGTAGCGGACCTCACGCCCCACCTAGATAAGGTCTTAGATAGTGCTGGGGAGGAGTCTGCTGTCTTGGTACATGTCGGTACCAATGACATAGGAAAATGTGGTAGGGAGGTTCTGGAGGCAAAATTTAGGCTTTTAGGTAGGAAGTTGAAATCCAGAACTTCCAGGGTATCATTCTCCAAAATGCTTCCTATTCCACGCGCAGGACCCAAAAGGCAGGCAGAGCTCCGGAGTCTCAATGCGTGGATAAGACAATGGTGCAGAGATGAGGGTTTTGGATTTGTTAGGAACTGGGGAACATTCTGGGGAAAGGAGGGGCTCTTCCGAAGGGATGGGCTTCACCTTAACCGGGATGGAACCAGGCTGCTGGCATTAACCTTTAAAAAGGAGATAGAGCAGCTTTTAAACTAGATATTAGGGGAAAGCCGACAGTCACCCAAGAGCGGATGGTTCGGAAGAATGTATCCTTGAAGGATACTACCAAAAGCAGAGAGGTTCCACAAAAGAGTAAAGTAGCCCAAATGCCCTCAAGTATGGAGCAGACAGAGCTTAAAGATCCCAATTTACCCATGTCTAACAATAGCCAAATTAACATGAATAAAATACATTCTCTAAAATGCTTGTATGCAAATGCTAGAAGTCTAAAGAATAAGATGGGAGAGTTAGAATATATAGCACTAAATGAAAGGTTAGATATGATTGGAATATCAGAGACATGGTGGAAGGAGGACAACCAGTGGGACACTGTGATACCTGGGTACAAACTATATCGTAATGATAGAGCTGATCAAATTGGTGGAGGGGTTGCGCTCTATGTTAGAGAGGGCATTGACTCAGAAAGGATTAAAGTTTTGCAGGAAACAAAATCTGCTGTAGAATCTATATGGATTGAAATTCCATATAAAAGGGGGAAGGCAATGGCAGTGGGGGTGTACTATCGAGCACCTGGCCAGAATGACCAAATGGATGATGAAATGCTCAAAGAAATCAAGGAAGCTAACAAAAGTTACAGCGCAGTAATAATAATGGGTGATTTCAATTACCCCGGTATCAACAGGGTCAGTGTCACGTCAGGACATGCTAGGGAGATAAAGTTCCTAGATGAAATAAATGACTGCTTCTTGGAGCAGCTGGTTCATGAACCGACCAGAGGGGAAGCCATATTAGACCTAGTCCTTAGTGGAACACCAGATCTAGTGCAAGAGATAAGGGTGTTGGGGCCACTTGGCAATAGTGATCATAGCATGATCGCCTTTGATTTAATTAGTGGAGGAGGGATAGTAAAGAAATCCACAGTACTACCTTTTAACTTTCGAAAGGGAGACTATGATAAAATGAGGAAAACAGTTAAGAAAAAGCTAAAAGGAGCAGTTGTAAAGGTTAAAGACGTACATCAAGCTTGGGTGTTGTTGAAAAATACTATCTTGGAAGCCCAGACCAGCTGTATTCCACGCTTTAAGAAAAGTGGAAGGAAGTCCAAAAAACTGCCAGCATGGTTTAAAGGTGAGGTCAGAGAGGCTGTTGTTGCCAAAAAAGCATCTTTCAGGAAATGGAAAAAAGAGCCAAATGACGAAACCTGGAAAAAGCACAAGCACTGGCAAGTCAAATGCAAGGCATTGATAAGGCAGGCAAAGAGAGAATTTGAGAAGAAGCTTGCTGCAGAAGCAAAAACGTGAAATAAAGACCTTTTCAAGTACATTTGTAGCAAAAAAACTGTGAGAGAGTTAGTTGGTCCATTAGATGATAACGGGGTTAAAGGAGCACTAAGAGGTGACAAGGCGATAGCGGAGAGACTGAATGAATTCTTTGCTTCGTTCTTTACTGAGGAAGATGTAGGGATGTTACCCATGACTGAAGTGGTATTTAAAGGTGCGGAAGAATTGAAGGAAATATCGATACATCGGGAAGATGTCTTACAACTATTAGATAAACTGAAGAGTAGCAAATCACCTGGGCCGAATGGTATACATCCAAGGGTGTTGAAAGAACTGAAATATGAGATTGCAGACCTGCTATCAGTAATTTGTGAACTATCATTAAAATCATCTCTAATACCTGAAGATTGGAGGATCGCCAATGTAACACCAATTTTTAAAAAGGGTTCCATGGGTGATCCGGGAAACTACAGACCGGTGAGCCTGACGTCAGTACCGGGAAAAATGGTAGAAACCATCATAAAGAATAAAATTACTCAGCATGTAGATAGTCACAACCTAATGGGAGACAGCCAACATGGCTTTAGACAAGGAAGATATTGTCTTACTAATCTGTTATGTTTTTTTGAAGGAGTGAATAAACAGGTGGACAAAGGTGAGTCAGTTGATATTGTGTATCTGGACTTTCAGAAAGCCTTTGACAAGGTCCCTCATCAGAGACTTTTGGCAAAACTAGAGTCATGGGATAGGAGGCAGTGTACTATTGTGGATCAGGAACTGGTTAAAAGATAGAAAGCAGAGGGTAGGTTAAATGGACAATTTTCCCAATGGAGAAAGGTGAATAGTGGTGTACCCCAGGGATCTGTGCTGGGTCCGCTGCTTTTTGACATATTTATAAATGACCTGGAAAGTGGAATAACGAGTGAGGTTGTCAAATTTGCAGATGACACAAAACTATTTAAAGTTGTTAAAACCCAAGAGGATTGTGAAAAATTGCAAGAGGATCTTGATAAATTGGAAGACTGGGCATCAAAATGGCAGATGAAATTTAATGTGGACAAGTGCAAGGTTATGCACCTAGGGAAGAACAACCCAAACTATGGTTACACGATGCAAGGTTCCACATTAGGAACCACCACCCAGGAAAAAGATTTAGGCGTCATTGTGGATACCATGTTAAAACCCTCAGCCCAGTGTGCAGCGGCAGCCAAGAGAGCAAATAGAATGCTAGGTATGATAAGGAAAATAAAACAAAATATATTATAATGCCTCTGTATCGTTCGATGGTGAGACTGCACCTTGAATTTTGTGTGCAGTTCTGGTCGCCGTATCTTAAAAAGGATATAGCGATTTTAGAAAAGGTTCAGAGAAGAGCCACCAAAATGGTAAAGGGGATGGAAGGATACTCCTATGAAGAAAGGCTAAAAAGGTTAGGGCTCTTTAACCTGGAAAAGAGACGGCTGAGGGGAGATATGATAGAAGTTTATAAATTAATGAACGGAGTGGAACGGGTAAACGTAGATCGATTGTTTACGTTATCAGAATATAGAAAGACTAGGGGACATGCAATGAAGCTACAGGGTAAACTATTTAAGACTAATAAAAGAAAATATTTTTTCACTCAACGTGTAATCAAACTCTGGAATTTGTTACCGGAGGATGTAGTAAAGGCTGCTAGTGTAGCTGGGTTTAAAAAAGGTTTGGACAAGTTCCTGGAGGAAAGGTCCATAAACCATTATTAAGAAGTGACCGAAGATATCAATGCTTGACCAAGTACAAGCATTGTGGAACTTGTTTCTCTTGGGGAAACTGCTAGGTACATATGACCTAGACTGGCCACTGTTGGAAACAAAATACTGGGCTTGATGGACCTTGGTCTGACCCAGTATGGCATATCTTATGTTCTTATGTTCTTATAAATGATGAGATAAACAATAAAGGATGACAAACAGGTTGTAGAATGATTCAAAATGTAGGTGTGATCCATTTGTGGATCAGTCTACTTAGAACCTTCAATAGTTGTCAAACAAAAGTCACAAGTACCACAGGCATAATGACCTCTCTGCCCAGATGCCCAATTTCTTGTATCAAAGGTAGAAGTTCTAACCACCAAATCACTAATATTCGAGCCCCTGCGATAAGCCATCATGGGTAGTCATTGAAAACACTCATGTAGTGATAAAATAGGCCAATGTTTTTTTAAAATGCTAGTTATCTCGGTAGTGTTTAGCATATATGGGAGCACTCCCATAAAATAATCTCTTGTATTTTGTTTATTTTATTTATTTATTTTATTTATAGTCTCTTTTATACCGCGCTATTCAACATCAGTGCGGTTTACATGAAACAGAATGACTAGCACAGTGCAGCAAGCTGATCTGTGTTTACAAAGAACAGGTACTACAACTTGGATAAAACTGGGGTAATTATGTACATCTAGGCGACACGTTATGTCATGTCAAAAGTAATCGTAGTCATGGATGGCTTGCGGGGTATGTTGCTGTGGCTGTACTAGATGGGGGAGGGGGCTATTGGAGCGCTGTCTTCCGGGTAGTATTTGAGGAAGAGGTGGTGCTTCAATGCCTTCTTAAACTGGGTTAGGTCAGGGATTGCCCAGATGCTGGGTGGTAGGGTGTTTCAGCATCTGGGTGCACAGAATCTGAAAGCCCTTTTTGCTGTTGCATGGGTGCATTGGGTTATTTCCTTCAGGATTACCAGTGTGTTGACTGTTGAAGATCTTCTGGACCTATTGGGGGACATGGTTTGGATAAGCTCTGCTAGTGATGTGGAGGAGAGCCCATTGATGCCTTGAAAGTCAGCAGTAGGGTTTTGAAAGCGAGTCTGCCATGTATAGGGAGCCAGTGGAGGTGCTTCAGGATGGGCGTAACATGATCGCTCCTAGAAGCCCCGTGTAGAACTCTCGCCGCGGCATTCATCGTGAGTTAGAGCGGGTTCAGTGTGGATTGTGGGAGCCCTTGTAGGACTGCATTAGCGTAATCAAAGTGCGGTATAATCAACGCTTGATAGATTGTCCGGAAGTCATCCGGCTCTAGTAGGAAGCGTAAGTGCCCGAGTGTTCGGATTTTGTGGTAAATTGCTCTTGCTATTTATTTATTTATTTAGACAGTTTTTGTATACCGACTTATCCTTCAATCAAAGTGGTCACAACACTATGTTGCTTATGTGCACCTTCATGTCCAGTCGTTGGTCTAATGTGACTCCAAGGTATCGGATTGTGGATTTGTTTATAGCTCTGCTTCCTTAACCTTTAAATGGGATGGCAGGGTGAAGTTTTGGTTCCTCGTAATGAAAAGGACCTCTATTTTCTTGTGTTGTATTCGGAGGTTTTAAGATCCGAGCCAGTTGGATACTGCGTCAAAGCAGGCTGTCAGTGGGGAGAGGTCCAGCTGCTCTGCTGAGAATGGCATGTAGAGCAGTACATAATCTGCATATATCAAGCAGTTGACATTGAATGATCAGATGAGGTTACAGATGGGCTGTATGTATATGTTGAACATCAGGGTGGAGCGGAAGGATCCTTGTGGCACGTCTTGCCTTTGGTGGAAAGGTATGTGAATCTGTGGTTGATGAATCCTGATCTGACCACCATTCAGGGTGGTCCTATAATGCTCGTTTGTAGGCTTTATCAACCAGGTAAGATGGATATCCTCTAGCCTTCAAACGAGTTTTCAAATGTTTATGAAATTCTGAAAGAGTCGTACACAATCGTCTGATCCTTAAAAACTGGCCTAAATGGTGTGTCCTACATAAGGGACCCGGGTGATAACTACTATATTTTAACAAGGTGTTTCACTGAACTAGTTTACGGTATAGGGTGGTTTGAAATTTTGTCCCTTCTTTATATATCCGTAAATCCAAAAATTCAATCCTATCCTTATGAATTTTAGGTTGGAACTGTATATACCCATTTAAGGAATTAAGCCAAATCAAAAATTGCTGTAATTCATTTGACAAAACTGTCCATAAAAAGAAAATATCATCTAGAAAATGTTTCCAGAAAGGAATATGATGAAACCATGTTGACCTATAAAGAAACTGTTCCTCAAAATGAGACATGTAAAGAGTAGCCATTAAAAGAGCTACTGTTGCCCCCATAGCTACTCCAAAGCATCCATTCTAAAACCCACTTAAGTAAGTGCAAAATAAACTCATGAGGAATCCGAGATGGTAACATTAATGGTAAACAAGCCATTATTTCAAAATCTTCTTGCTGATGAATATTAGTATACAATGCCGCCACATCCAAAGTGACCATAATGGAATGACTCAAAACTGGTATTGTTAGTAGTAAATACAAAAAATGAAAATAATCTCTAATATATGATTTCACTTTCAAGGTTAAAGGTTGAAAATACTTGCCACAAAATTGGGATAATGGTTCAAGTATCGAGCAGCGACATGACACTATAGGTCGTCCTGGTGGATTTAATAAAGATTTATGTACTTTAGGAACCATATTCATTATAGGAATCCTTGAAAGTGCAATCTTATATTAGAGAATATACAATTGGAATATTTCCAATTATTTCTCAAGATATTGCAAGATAACGTACATAACATACCTAAAATGCAAGGGTACCAATAATGTTGACCACAATGGTACACTCAGCCTAGTGGTGTACAGCAAACTGTAAATTCTTGACTCTCAGCATCATCTTGATCCTTGTGTTAGCTGCAAGCTTCCTTTGAGTCTCATAGCTGTAGTCTAGGAAAACCGCCCCAATCCATTTGACTCAATCCCTTTACTTTCCATAGAATCCATTATTTAGTTATGATTTTTTTTTAAATCATATTGTTTAATGCAATTTGTATGTACAATCCAAGAAGCAACTCTTCTTCAGAAATGGTGCACTACAGATGCAATATTGACATCAAGGAAAAAAAAGAATGTTCAAACCATAAAGTTCTCAAAATAGGGGCGGGAGCATGGTAGAGTCTAAATTTCAATGAAAAATAGGGAGCATAACTTGCTTGCTAAAATGTAAAGAGGAAAGAAAATGACACCTAACTTAGTACATCCTTGTCAAGACTTATTTGAAGTTGTAGAAGCAGTTAAGAGGGATCGAGCTCCCAACACAGAGAGCAACTGTATTATAACCCCCCCCCCCTGTGGGGTTATGTTTGTTTGAGAGGGGGTTAAGTACCTTGTGAGGTTAAGTTTTTGTTGGGACTGTGCGGTGCCTGAGGAGTGTGCACATTTACATTTGGATGTATTAGAATGTGTGAGTTAGCTGAGTTCTAAAGAGTTGTGGATTTTGGATTATCTGGAGAGGTTTTTATTATCTGAAACATCCTGGTTGAGTTTGTGCCATTCTTTTTAATGAGATGTGCAGTTGAAAAGTAAAACTGATTTTCTCCTGCAGCATTTGGTTTAGGTTCTATTGCTTCATTTGCATATTTCGTAAACATGTTTTTGATTGGTTAGAGAATCTAAGGAAACAGATGCATGATGTCAGCAGAGTCTTGGTTTCCTTGACAGCAATAGTAAGAAAGTTTTTGTTTACTGTCTTGTTTTTGAAACTGAAGAAGGAAGGCAGGGAAACTGAAAAGGAACTGTAAGAAAGTAAAAGGTTTGCTTTCTGAAATAGGGAGAAGTCTGTGTACAGAAGTACATTTATTTCTTTGAACAGAGAGAAGTCTTGTGCTTGAAGTTGTACAGACTGAAGTTTTTTTTTTTTTTTGTGTGATCCTGAGTGAGGAAAACAGCAGTTTGAATTGTGTTTGAAGATGTGCTGTTATGCATTTGTGAAAGTATCTATTGGAGATACATTGTATTGGAAGTGTGAAACTGGAGTTTGTGTTTAGAGACTTCAGGCTAACTGGAGATGGTCCTGATGAGGAGAGGTTTTGAACAGTGTAGGTGGAGACTCTGTTGGTTATGAAACCAGAGGTTTTTACCAAAGACTTTCTTGGGAGTTCTCTGCTAGAAACAGACAGAGTGTGTTAGAGGTTTCTTAAGCAGAGCTGAGTTTTTAGTAATCTGTATTTTGAAGTGTTTGAAGTCATAAAGCCAATCAGCACACTAAGAAATTTCCTGCTGTGACAGAGAGTTAAAGGCAGAAACTTGGAATGTATTTAAAAACTGCTTTGTTTGTGACAGTGAATGTTTGAAAGAAAGCTCTGTTAAAGATAGAGAAATATTGGTGAACAGGTTTTCTTTGTTAGGGAATTCAGGAACTTGTTGTTTCACCAGTATTGGTACAGCATTGGTACAGCATTCGTATAGCTTTGGAACAGAATTGTGTAGAGGCTAAGCATTGTGGAATGGTTATAGACAACTGCCATTCTGAGTTTTGAAGACTGAGTAAGATTAGATACAAGGTGTGTTATGTGAAAAGAGAGTTTGGTAAATACTTCAGCATAGGGATTAAAGTACTGTCAGGTGAAATTTAGTTAGGGACTTTGATTAATTTTATTTTTATTAGTTAGGGAAATAAACTTATTTTGAAGAGCAATAATACATTGGAATGTTGTGAAAACAGAAGTAGAAAGTTAGGGTTTTGCCTCCTGTTACTTTCTTTAAGATAGGGAGACAGGTCACCAGATTTCCAAGGTTCCTGAGGAGCAGTGTTCCTGTGCAAATTCTGGGCCCCAACTCTTCAACCTTCACAGTCATCTGGATGAAAGATATCGTCCACAAACATCAGGAAAAAGCTAAGTGAAGCTCTGGACAGTTTTGTAGTATAAACAAAGGAGAAGAAGAGAGTAAGAAAAGAGAGAGAACTACTTTCTATTTGTTAGTTTTGTAATATGCTGTTGTTATAAGGGAAAGTAAATTTACAAGAAGTTATGAATTCAGGAGACAACTATTTGAGGTTGAGAGAGAAATAAACTTTGGAATGCTGGATAGTCAGAATAGTTGTGCAATTGTTTAGAAAACTTAGAGAAAGCTTTATAAGAGTTGTAAAGAATTGTGGTTAATGTTAATTAATACTATTTGTTAATACAATAAATACTGAAATGCAAGAAGGGTTATTCTCTTATGTCCATCTGGCTGAATAGAAAGATGATTTCAGCTGAAGGTACAGTAAGGTGTTAGAACCTTGCAGAAATAAATATTAAGATACCTTGCTGTAGCTTCATTTATAAATTGTATTCTTAACATCTAAGTTTACCCATTGTAAACCTTTTTCCCCAGTACCTTTTGAAGGTACCGGTGTGTACTGCAACCCCCCCCCCCCCTTGCCTCGCTTTGCAGGTCTGGTGCCGACGCCCGACGGCCACTGACTACACGAGAGGAAGCTACAGCAGGGCGTGCGGTATCAGGTCGCCTGCAAAGGCAAGGGCAAGGACGACACGTGCGCTCGCGCGCGCGATGAAGGGGGCAGGCTACAGGTTTTTGGTGTAGTCGGCAGGATTCAGAAAGGATTCAGGAAGGATTCAAATTTAAATTGCTCACTCTGACTTTCTTAGAGGTTAAGCTGAATAATTTGCAAGTTTTAGAAAAGTTTTGTTAACGCTGGAAGAACAATTCAATAACTTTGTTTTGGGTGTGTTTGACAATTATTTAGTCAGGAGAGTAAGTTCTGTTTCACAACAACATTTGTTTCCTTAAATTAAATAACTATTTTTTTTTTTTATTAAATATTTTTTTGAAAATGGAATTAGAAGCTGGATCCAGTGGACTTCGAATGCCTCAGATAATTACTAATACAGTAGTAATCCCTCATGAACACATGATTCCAAACTTTTCTGGGTTCCAGAAGGAAACTTTGGATTTAACTGTGGAAAAGTGGATAGAAAAAGTGAGAGTTAGGATGAGAATTTTAAAGATTTCTCCGGAAGACCAAGTAGACGTTATCAGAGATCATCTGAAAGGTCTAGCAGCTGATACCATGAAATATTCTTTATCTACAGACTGTACTGTGGAGGAGATTTTTGAAATTTTAAAACAGGTGTACGGAGATAAAGTTGCTTTGGGAATAAGGATACAAGAATTTTACAATGACAAACAGGAAGAAAAAGAAACTATTAGAGTTTATGGGTATAAACTACAACAAAAGATGGATGCAATTTTAAAAAGAGATCGCAGAAGAATGGGAACGCCGGAGGAAACCTTAAAAGAACAATTTATTCTGGGGTTAAGAGATACCTCATTGAAAAGGGAGATCACTAAACGAAATGAAGACAACCCAGGGTTGAAATTTTCAGAACTGTTACATGTCGCCATAAGGTGGGCAGGAGAAGAGAGAGTACCGGTCGTGGTAGAGCCGAAGAAAATTCTCCAGAGGCCTAGAGAAGATGCGGATGATGTTGCAAGTAGGGATACCACTGCAGCAATGATTGGACAACTGACCCGGTTGTTTACTCAGTGGACTGAGCGACAAGAACAAGAGTGGGAGATGCAGAGACAAGAAAGATGGATTAGAGGAATACAGAAGGAATATAATAATGGTAGAACCGGTGATTCTCAAGCCAGGAGGAGAGATTTTGTTTTGGGAGAAAATTCAAGAAGAACATCCTCAGAACAAATTATGTTTTAAATGTCAAGAACCGGGACACATAGCTCGACAGTGCAGGAGTGAAAAATTTCAGCAAGTACCTCATTTTGATAGTGGGAATGGGAGTCTAAACAGTAGTGGTATACCAAGTACCAGCAATGAATCGCTTAAAAGAAGTCAACTGAGTGATTCCATAGACAAAGAGATTGGACGAAAAGCTGTGGTAAAAGAACAAGTGACTGAAATCAAGAGGGAAAAATCTGAAGAAAAATTATTTGGAGAACAGGCAGTGGGACCAAGTCCGCTCCTTAAAATGAGAATTAATGGAATTGAAATAACATGTACCATTGATACTGGGTCAAGCGTATCCACTATCTTAGCCAGTTTTTTCTATGAAAATTTCCCTGATCCATATTTGCTTCAGGATGCCTCACAGTTGAAGTTAATAGCTGTGAACGGAACTGGACTATCAGTTCTAGGGTACATTGATGCTAACGTGCAGGGCTTGGGACAATTAATTCCAGAAAGGTGCATATTTGTTGTTCAAGACAACTTCAGAAATGGAAGATTGGAAGAAAACACAGCCCAAGGTATCGTGGGAATGAATGTGTTAAGTCACTTGGAAGGACTGTTTCGGGATTTATTTGGTTTTACGCTGGAACCAATAAAACTTTCAATGGTAATTACGGAAATAAGTCTTCAAAAGCAAAATCCAAAAGAGCACCGAGAACATTTACTGAAAGTTTTGGGAAGAGTAGGTCAATTGATTCCCACGAGGTCTGAAAAGATAATTGTAGGAAAATATAATACTGTTAGGAACTGGGAAGGACCATTGTTGATAACTGCTACCCAGTCCGCCAGTATGTCAAACAGTATCCTGATAGCTAAAGTTCTAGAGGAACAAGAAAAAGATAATGGTGGAAAAGATTTCTTGAGACTCAATTTGTTACAGTGTGTCAAAAAACCAAATACAAGTGAAGATATTCCCAGGAAGCAGGTGATAGTGTTAAATAAGTTGATGTTATCTGATCAATTACAAGAATAAATTTATCTAGCTCAAACGACTGATCTGGTAATAAAAGTAATATTAGAGTGGCTAAGACAAAAACCTACAGAAGTGAATTGGCAACAAGTAACGGGAGAAACAAAAATGCTCTGGAAACAAAGAAATAGATTAATGATCAGAGATAATGTATTGTTTAGAAAGTTTGAAGACTGCTGACATGGAGATGTGGTGTGGCAAGTGGTGGTGCCTGAAGTACTAAAAAACAAAGTATTGAAAAATTTCCATGATAGAGCAGGACATTTTGGAGTGGAAACCACTTTTAAAAATATACGTAAGCAACATTTTTGGGTGCATTTAAAAAAGATGTTGAAAAATGGATAAGCAAATGTTCTCAATGTTGTTTTGCAAAATTACCGTGTCCTCGAGAAAGAGAAAAAATGGGTTCTTTCCATGTAAATAGACCCTTAGAAGTTTTGGCAATGGATTATACGATACTAGAAAAAGATCGTAGTGGTTTTGAATCGGTTCTGATCTTGACAGACATGTTCACTAGATTTACTGTTGCGATACCTACTAGGAATCAAACGGCAAAAACTACTGCAAAAATGCTTATTAATAGAAGGTTAGCTGTCTTTGGAATTCCGGAACATTTACATTCGGATCAAGGAAGAGTATTCAAGTCAGAAGTAATAAAGGAACTTTGCAGTTGGTATGGCATAATGAGATCCAGAACTACTCCATACCATCCTCAAGGAAATGGTAGGTGCGAGTGATTCAATAGGACAATGCATCAAATTTTGCGTACGTTCCCAGAGAATAAAAAAAGAAAGTGGTCCGAATATCTGCCTGAACTGAATCAAATATATAACAGCTCAATACATTCTTCTACTGGTTTTGCTCCAGATTATCTATGTTTGGGTAGAGACACATTACTTCCTTCATGCCCCTTGGCAACGGTAGGAATGTCTTCTGATGGTGATATTGAAATGCCTGAAAACTGGATTCAACTTCAACAGGAAAAATTGGAAGTTGCTCGTAATGTAGCCCGGGTGAGGTCCGCAGAAAGTTTCTTGAAAATGAAGAAAGTTTTGATAAAAAAAAGTAGAATGTCTGAATTACACGGAGATAGAGTGGTGCGAAAACAGAGTTATTCTGGTTGACATAAGTTACAAAGTCCGTGGGAAAGTGAAATTTATATAGTTCTAGAGATTTTGGGAACTAATCAAATTGTGTTTAGAATTCAAGGTGAATCAGGAAAAATAAGAGCGTTACACCGAAATATGTTAAAGATATTTCCTTTGGATTTGGAAAGATCAGAAACATCCAGTGTGGGTATGTCATCCCAGATTACTCCAATAAATTTTGATTCTGGAAAAGAAAATTTAATGGGGAAGGTGATGAAAAAAGAATGTTATTGGGTACAAACCTTTGTACAATTACGAGAACCTTTACCTGATAAACAGAGGGTAGCTATAACTGAAAGTGAGAAGAATACAATGCGAAGTTCCACATGTGAAACTAAAGGTTTGTGTTCTGCTTACTTAAAGGAAAATTATATTTTGGGTTGAGTATGAGAGATGATAAATTATTTTGTTTGTAATCAAAATTAAATACCACCTACCTGAAACAAAGTAAGAGAACTAAGCTGGTGATTTTGATAATGAACTGTAAACAATTTTGTTAAAGCCTAAACAGAATTGTAAACCGGATTTATTATGTATGTTAATTGAGTAAATTGTAAATGTTGTTGGAATAAATTTTAAGGGTGCATAGAAATGTTGAGGACAACATTTAAAATTTAACATGGGCGAATGTAACCCCCCCTGTGGGGTTAAGTTTGTTTGAGAGGGGGTTAAGTACCTTGTGAGGAAGCTATATCAGGGTGTGTGGTATCAGGTCGCCTGCAAGGGCAAGGGCAAGGACGACACGCGCGCTCAAGCGCGCGACGAGGGGGCGGGCTACAGTATGAATTGGGAAGAGTGAAAAAAAAGCACACTTAACATTTCATTACTTGACCATGCATCTACAAGGAAATTTTAACCAAAATAGTGCCTCTAGTTGTAACCCTCCAGTGCACATATGAAGAAAATAGTTTTTTGGGTTTTTTTGCTGTGTAGATACATCTGGGAACATCTGAACATTGTATTCAAAAAAAGTCTGTCTGATGGTGGAAGTAGAGACGCAAAAAAGAAAATCTCTGTCAGAATCTAAAGCCAAAATAAGTTATAAAGTAGCAGGTGTACACTTTTCTTCAGTAGTCGTTTCCAATAAAGTACTCAAACCAGATGACTCTAAAGTTTGTTCTTGCTGCCCCACTATGTCCTAGGCAGGTAATATAACTTTGAAATTAGTGGGCAAGCCTTCTCAGGAATTTTCAGAAATTTTATTTTATTTATTTACATTCTCTTATATATCATGCTATTCTGCATCAGTGCAGTTTACATTGAAGAGGGCATTATAACTTGGAGATAACCATTTTACAGGGAACATGGGCTATGGAGGATTAAGTGGCTTGCCCAAGACCACAAGGAGCACCTGTGAGACTAGAAAACCCAATCCTTCTGGCCCATGGTTGCTGTCCTTTAGTGGGATTTGAACCCTTGACCTTTCAGGCTGAAGTACCTTGCCCCAACCACTAGGCCACTCCTCCACTCCATGCAGCCATATATTTTTTTGACATTTTTTTAAGAGGAGTATAACATCAGCAAGGAAAATCAATCAAAGATTTTTCTTCTTTATAGCATTTTCCAGTGCCTTCATTTTATTCTGAACATGTAGACTTCCTTTTATCATGGGTATTAGGACATCATGTTCTTCACTAACTTATTTTCAATAGACTGAAACTTTACTAACAGCTTTTTGTTGTCCTCATGCTGAACCCCCACTGCCACAGAATGTGACTCAATTTGGACAAACAAAAGAACAATATCAGAGGAAACAGTCATCAGATTCTCTCAGATCATTTTAAGATTGCTGACACTAGGCTTCAAAGGAATAGAAAATGCTGGTAAAGTATTCGCCAAAGGTTCAGATCCTCCCTATGTTGTGGGTTTACCGGAATTCTGCCACTGCACCAAATATTCCTTGTCTGGACATGGGAAGCATGTAATGCAGTCTCAAGACCTACTGCATTGTTCCTGGGTGGGATTGCACTTCTGCCTCTGATCAGGGCTGGTGCTAGGGTTTCTAGAGCCCCCTACAACCTATAAATCGGCGCCCCTCCCTCATTATTATTAATGTTGGCTGCATTGTACTCTCTTTTTTCCCAAAACTGCTTTGTGAACTCTTTTCATGTGATTTTAACATTTCTCCTTCAAATCCAGTGTTGTAAGAAAATTACAGCGAAAGAGCCATTACATAGCCAAAATAAAAATAATTAACAATAAATACTTAGCATCATAAAAATGGGCTGTCATAGTAAAAAAAAAAAAAAATCTGATTCTAGTCATCTCACTAACAACAACATAAACATTCTTCAGTGCCAGACATATTGTGAACTAATATTTATTTACTTTATTTATTTATTACAGGCTCTTATATACCGCTCTATTCAGCATCAGCGCGGTTCACAATATAACAACAGACCAGAACAACAAACTGTTTGGTTTTACAGAGAACAAGGTCAGAGAACTTGGATGAAACATGGGACGTCATTACTGCAACTATTTACATGAGTATTTACAAGTATACATAACAGGATTTGTTCTTAGTTTGGGTAGTGATCAAGATTGGTTAGCTGGTCAAGTAATATTGGGGGAAAAGGTGGGATTTGAGTGCCTTTCTGAAAAGGGATAGATCAGTGATATAATATAAAAGACTGCAAAAGTCACTGAAGATCTAGAAGGACAAGTCTATCATATCATATCAACATACACTTCCAAAACTTACACAAAACAGTGCAATAGGTCCCAAAATATCCATACACCTATTTGAAAAGCTGTACAAGTCAAATTACTACAGTACAGATACCTACGCACAAACTCCATGTTAACAGAACACCTGGCCTTGGTAACACACTCAGAACACAGACCCTCACCAAGTACAGAATAAGTGACCACAATCTAAAGTAAAAATAAAAATATGTAGACAAAAATTAAAATGAAACCCCAAGAAGCCAAACTCTGAATGTGGTGCCACACCAGATAAGAGATGCAGTTCCACATACTGTGTGAAATATAAAGATAGCGCCAAGTCCAATCACTAAATTGAAAATAAAATTATTTTTTCTACCTTTGTTGTCTGATGATTTTTGATCATGCTGGTCCCAATCTGAGGTTTCTGTTTTCCTCTGTCTTCTCTTAGCTCTCTTTCTATGGTCTATAACCCATCTGCCATTTTGTGTCTCTCCTTTTGCTTTCTTCATTTTCTTCCATCAGTCTTTTTCCAGTCCCAGTAACCGTCCCCAGTATCAACCCCCTTTACAGCCTCCCCTCCCAGTGCCAACCCCCTTGCATTCCCAGCACTGCCACTGGTGTCTATTCCCTTCCAGTCCCTCTCCTTCTCCATTGTCCAGCCCCTTCTAGTCCAAATACCATCCCAGGCATCAGCGAACTTCCAGTCCCAGTGCCCCCCTCACATGTCAGTTCCCTTCCAGTCACCTCTCCTCTGTCCATCCCCCTTCCAGTCCCATTCCCAAGTGTCTGCTCCCTTCCAGCTCCCCCCAGTGTCTGTTCCCTCCCAGCTCCCGCAGTATCTGCTCTCTTGTAGACCCCCATGTCTTCTCCCTTTCAGCTCCCCCAGAATCTGCTTCCTTCCAGCCTTCCAGTGTCAGCTCCCTTCCAGCTACCCCCAGTGTCTGCTCCCATCCAGCTCCCCACAGTGTCTGCTCTCTTGTAGCCTTCCATGTCTGCTCCCTTTCAGCTCCCCCAGTGTCTTCTCCTTTCCAGCTCCCCAGTGTCAGCTCCCTTCCAGCTCCCCCAGTGTCTGCTCCCTTCCAGCCCCCCCAGTGTCAGATCCCTTCCAGCTCCCCCCAGTGACTGCTCCCTTCCAGCCCCACAGTGTCAGCTCCATTCCAGCTCCCCCCGGTGTCTGCTCCCTTCCAGCTCCCACCATGTCTGATCCCTTCCAGTTCCCCCCTTGTCTGCTCCCTTCTAGCCCCCCATGTCTGCTCCCTTCTAGTTCCCCAGTGTCTGCTCGCTTTCAGCCCCCCATATCTGCTCCCTTCCAGTTCACCGATGTCTGCTCCCTTTTAGCCCCCACATGTCTCCTCCCTTCCAGCTCCCCCCAGTGTCAGCTCCCTTCCAGCTCCCCCCATTGTCTGCTCTCTTGTAGCCCCCATGTCTGCTCCCCTTCAGTTTCCCCAGTGTCTGTTCCCTTCCAGCCCCCCAGTGTCAGCTCCCTTCCAGCTCCCCCAGTGTCTGCTCCCTTCCAGCTTTCCACAGTGTCTGCTCTCTTATAACCCCCCCATGTCTGCTCCCTTTCAGCTCCCCCAGTGTCTTCTCCTTTCCAGCTCCCCAGTGTCAGCTCCCTTCCAGCTCCCCCCAGTGTCTGCTCCCTTCCAGCTCCCCGCAGTGTCTGCTGTCTTGTAGCCCCCCCCCATGTCTGCTCACTTTCAGCTCCCCCAGTTTCTGTTCCCTTCCAGCCCCCCAGTGTCAGCTCCCTTCCAGCTCCCCCCCCCCCCCAGTGTCTGCTCCCTTGTGGCCCCTGTTTCAGAGGAAATGCTTATTACTGTCTTTGGAAACTCTGCGACACAGCATTTTAAAAGAGAGCAGAGCCACAGGAACAGAGAAATGTTCCTGCGGCTGTTTTCTTTTTTGAAGTGGTGGGTGGCAGGTGGCTAGCAATGGTGCCCCCCCCCCCCCCCCCGCCGGCACCCTACTGCCATGCATACCCAGCTTATCGGTTAGCGCCGGCCCTGCCTCTGATGTTGTCAGCAGGTTCTCTCTGGCAACACTTGCTCTAGAACACCTATCCCTTGGCATGGGGGTGGGGAGGTATCTGCAAGATGGGACTAAGAGATGTTTTCATCCCAGGAATTGGTGGCAATGGACCACTTACTGTTGCTGTGTTCAGGTACACACTGTTTCCCTCCATCTTTGGGGTCAGGACTAAGTGTTGATCCTTGGTGCCACTCTGCAGCACTCTGGTGTCCTTAGGCTACTGTTCCCATATTTTCTCCTTTTGTTTGATTTTTCCCATGGAATACTTTGGATGAAATTTCGAATAAAGAAGAAAGGCTCAGCGAATGACCTCACAAGATAGTTATGGTGTCGGCCAACTTGTTCTACCTCAGTGCGTTAATCATTGTTTGAAAATTTATACACTTTGAATATCATGGTCCTTGGTACATTTCAGTCTTTTTTAATTCATTTGGATACTCTATGGACATAATCTAGCTTCAGCTAAGAACCCCTCTCCCCAGGGCTCAACAGTTCTTTTAACAGATTCTCCACAAAACTCTATATGTTATTTCCCTCATACTTTTCAGGAACTCCCATGATTCATATATTCAAGTGTTAGGATTGATCTTCGAGGTACACTAAACCAGTTGCCTATAATGCTCCCACCTGTTACCATAAGTGTGAGAATGACCCCACTGCCTTTAATGCTCAGTCTTCACTATCCAACACTTCTGCTCCACCCTCCACCCTCAGTCCTTCAAGCTTCTCATCCAGACCTGCTAACTGGGCTTTCACCTTCCTCAGTTCTTTTGGGAAGTCTAATCTTAGGCCCCTGATCTCTACAAACATGCCAACCCACTGCTCCGGTGCTCTAGTCAGCTTGGTGTGTGCCACTTCTGGCTCCAAATCTGTAGGCATCTCCTTAGTGCATATGCTGCTTTGGTCAGACCATAAGAACATAAGAACATAAGATATGCCATACTGGGTCGGACCAAGGTCCATCAAGCCCAGTATCCTGTTGCCAACAGTGGTCAATCTAGATCATACGTACCTAGCAGTTTCCTCAAAAGACACAGGTTCCACAATGCTTGTACTGGGTCAAGCATTGATATCCTGGGTCCCTTCTTAATAATGGTTTATGGACCTTGTCACCCTGCACCCACTCCCTAACCTTGAGGGTTAAGGAGGGATGGGCCTGGTGTAGTTGTGGGGGCCAATGAAAGTCGGGAACAAGACATTTATATTTACAAGGATTTTATTTTCCCCGCTCCTTGGTGGACAGGAACAGGTGAGAAGAATAACCAAATCAGGAACAATGCAAATTACAGGCTTTCAATACTGTGCTTCAGCCTAATCTTCATTGAGGAAGCACATTACACCATGTGTCTTCTCTGTGCTGTATTTACAAATACTCCGGTAAGAAATAATACTGCTTTTCTCTTGCAATCAGGTTACAGTCCAGCTTATTTCAGTGCTTCATAAGCTTGCCTTTCAGTTGCTCAAACAGTATTCATTTCATAAGCTTTTCACATATCCTTGGTTAACATAACCAGAATAAAATATCAGGTATAATCATTCAAGCTTGGCTCTTCTCAGCTCTATCTATTAGACCAATCGAGCAGTCCATCGGCTGGTTAACTTCAATCATGGGACCTGGAGCCGGTGTGGGAAATCCTATCTCAGGATTACTTCCTGCTTGAATGCTAGTCTGTTCTGAAACAGCTCTTCTATTTAGAAATTGTTTGAATTCATTCAAGAGTAGTTCTGCCTGTCTTCTAGCAGGACTACTGGGTGAACCTTCTCCTTGCTTGGGCAGGTAATTATCTGCTTCTGGTAAACAAACAATGCTCTCCCTGTTTAGACACTCTGTGCCCGTGGTGGAGTTACCCCTCCCCACTTATCTCTGTTAAGGAGTATTGGAATCACACGTTCCTCTGCACGAGCTCTGCTCTTAAAGAATGCTTCAAAGGTAGGACCTTCTGTATCAGTGTAGCCTAATTCTCTTGTAAACAGTTTAGCTGAATTCCTCTCGTCAGCTTGCTTGTTAAAAGCAGGAACTGCTGGCTGAGAAAAGCTAGGCTTAGTTAGAGAGCTTTCAGGCTGTAACCGACGTCTCTCACATTGCCTGAAACTATCCTGTACTTTAAAATCAGGATTCCCTCTTTCTGGCTTATAAAACTTGTTAAAGGAATTAAGTGCAGCAGGTACCTTAAAATGAGGCTTGTCAGAAAATGCCTTGCCAGCGTGCCTTTCTCTCCAAGGGTAAATGCTGTCTCCCAACAACCTAGGCTTTACTCCTGGTTCTGAATCAGTTTCCCTTCTGTTGCAGCTGGGCAGTATTTCTGTAGCAGGGTCAAAGGGTTCTGCATTCAAGAGAACTTCTTGCCTTCCCAATGCCTTTTGCCTTCTCTCTTGTGGATTCAAACCACCTTCACTTCTCATTCCATTTGTAATGCTCACTTCTCCATTCCTTCTCAGCACCGTCCTACTCCTTCTCCTTCTCATTCCACTGTCTTCCCTCTCTCTGCTTAACAAGGGGCCCCTGCTCTGGGAAGCCCGCCTCCTACTAGGGCATGCCCAATCCACAGCTCTGCTTCTCTCCTCCCCTGAGGTGAGCTGATTAGTTGCCTGTAGGTTATGCTGAGAATGGAAAACCCTGTCTTTTCTTGCAATACCTGAACCAACCAGAGGGTCAGTATCAGTTTCCATGGCTTCTGAAGTTGCCACTGCGTCACAGATCCCTCCCCTTAAGATATCACGGGCTGTTTTAGGAGAATCCGGACAGCACGCGATACGACCTATAGTCTCCGGGCTAGTACACGGCACTGAATGCGTTTGTCTCGGAGAGGCTATCGTGGCTACTTGGGCTAAAGCTACCCTATCATGCAAGGGCTTTAACAGATTAATGTGGTAGACTTGCCTTAGACCCTTTCTATTCTCCACTAAGTAAGAAACGGGTCCTACGGGACGTATGACCCGACATGGGTCCTTCCATTGGCTTTCAAATTTGGGCTCCGTCCCAGCCACCATCACTATAACTTTTCTCCAATCAGAAGCTGTCTTTCCTTAGTGTTCCTATCATAATAGGATTTTTGCTTGCCCTGACTTCTTTGTAAATTTTCCACCACAACCTTTGAGGTTCAGCGCAGCCGCTTTTTCAAGTCCCTTAGGAACTCGGGGACCTCTACCTCCCTGGCGTCTGGTTCTACCCACTGTTCCTTTAGGATGTCCAGAATCCCCCGGGGAGACCTCCCATATAACAGCTCATAGGGTGCTGTTCCCAATGAAGCTTGTTTCCTTTCTCTACAGGCGTAGAGAACAAAAGGGAGCATTATATCCCACTGGTCCAACTCACCCTCCAGACTCCTACGTAGCATTTGTTTAAGTGTTTGGTTTTGTCTTTCAACTAAACCGTTCGTCTGGGGGTGGTATGCGGCTGTCTTAATATGTTGGATGCCGAAGGCATCCCATACTTGCGTGAGGTACTTCGAGAGGAAGTTACTCCCCCTATCGGTGAGGACTTCCCTTGGAAACCTGACTTCGCAAAATAGCTTGACCAGCTCAGTAGCTATTATTTTTGCCGAAGTGGAGCGGAGTGGTATGGCCCACGGGAATCGTGTGGCATGGTCCACTACTACCAAGATGTAACAAAAACCTCTCGGAGTTTTGATCAATGGTCCCACTATATCTACCCCTATCCTCTGGATGGGGTCTTTGATCACTGGTGACGGTATCATTGGGACATCCCTGGGATGGATTGCGGAGACACGTTGGCAAGTGGGGCAAGCCTCACAGAACCGGGTCGTCTCTTTAAAAAACCCGGCCAGTAGAATCGGGCCAGAATTTGATCAAGGGTCCCCTGACTGCCCTTGTGTCCCCCTACCGGATGGTCATGGGCCAACCGTAGTACTATATTCTTGAAGGTAGTGGGTACTACCAACTGTTTTCTACTGTCCCCCGTAAAAGGATTCTTACTTTCTCTATAAAGGATCCCTGACGTGAGGAGAAATCTAGGCAGTGTATCCCTAGGGTCCTGGGCCCACTTAAAAGCATGTGTGAGAGCGGGGTCTGCTTGCTGCTCTTTCGGGAATGATGGAAATTTTTTCATCAATTCTTCCGGTAGCCATGGCAGCTCTTGCCCTGCCTGCACTTCAGACCTGTTTTTAGAGCGGGACTGTTTTTCTTTACGCTTCTCCGCTTTGCCCTTCTTCACCCTGGGATCAGGAGGGGTCACTAACGCATCATCAGAGGGAAGGGCTTAATCAATAATAATAATAATATAATAATAATAATAATAATCATCCCTGAGAACACAACACCCACCTTGAACTCTAAGTAATTTACATTGCTGTACCACAACATGTACATAGTTTGGTTACTTGATTGAGAGTTTGTTAATATCTCTAGTTAAAATATAGTCATTATGTTTAATGTTCCATGCACTTCTGTTTGAATTGTTTCATGATATTACACTGAGTTATTTGTAAACCATCTTGACTTGTAGAAAGATGGTATAAAAAAACAAATCTGTTAATAAATAAATAAATTATGTTCTGAGTTAAATCTTTTGATCTTTCTTAAAGGTCTAAAAATGTTTCTCTTTCCTTAGTTTTTTGTCTCCTTAGGGAAATAAGGATACAGTGGCAGTGAGGCAGATATGAGACAGCTGGATGGGATATGAGGTTGAATGGGATATTTTTAATTATTTTAAATTTTAATTTGTACTTGATTTTGTTGTTTTATTGATGTCTGTATTCTGCCTAGAATGCTTGATGTTTGGGATAGAGTTCTTACTTTAGAAGTCATTGTTTAGTTTTTTGCCAAGCAAAACATTGTTATTGAGTCAGAAAGTGAACGTCTTGGCCACATTGTTGCCTCAGGTAAACATGTAGATTGTGAGCCCTTCAGGGAGGAGGGAATATATACAGTACCCAATTGTTAACTGCCTAGACTTCTGCCTTGTGACTTTTAGGTTCATTCCCATCTCCATCTATATCCCCATCTCTTGAAGGTATTATTATGCCAAAAGTTCAATCACTTAAATATGTAGAGGTTGTACTCGATTCTGCTCTTACTTTTCACTCTCACATCAGCTCTACTATTTGTCGGTGTTTCTTCTCCATGCAACAGGTTTGAGCTATTCACTCTTTTCTGCCCACAACTGCTATCACCACTTTGCTTCTTTCTCTAGCTATTACAAAGCTGGACTATTGTAACACCATCTACTCCGGTCTTCCACAATATCAGCTGAAATGCCTAAAATCAGTCCAAAATACCGCCATCCATTTGCTTCATCATTCCTCCCATTGTGAGCATGTCACCCCCATTATTCATTAAGTCCCTCTGGCTTCCTAGTCCCTATCATATTCAATATAAACTGTTCATCACCATACACAAGATTCTCAGTTCTGGAATTCCTTCTTACCTATCCTCTCATATCATTCCTTATGCACCCACATGCTCACTTCATTCCATACATGCCTATCATCTCTATTTACCATCCCCAACAAATGCACACCTAGACAGTACCCATAACTGCATTTTTTTTTCTCGGTCCAGAATCATGGAACTCACTACCACCAGTTCTACATATGGAATCGCCGTTCGTAAATTTTAAAGCAGCGCTCAAGACACACCTTTTTCAGCAGGCTTTTAACAGCAATATCAATCCAGCTATCACCTAAGATTACAGGCTGCTCACTCAGAACACCTGGATACTCTACCCCATGCCCTCCCTCCCTCCCTGACTATTACTTATATCTCTTACTATTCTATCCTAGTTTAAAATGGCATTCTTTTCTCTTTCCTTATTGTTTTTAATTATTGTTTAGTGTATACTGCCCTGATACATTGTCAAAGGGTGGTATATCAAGTTTTTTTTTTAATAAACCATAATGCGTTCACAGATGGGTGGTATATAAATGCCTCAATAAAATAGAATACAATAGTATAGAATACAATAGTGACACTGGTGGAAGATTAGCCTTGTGGTTGAGTGCTGAATGAAGAGGAGAGACATGATTCGGGGAGAGACCAACAAGAAACAGGTTGCAATTATCTAAATGGGAGGTGATTAGAGAATAGATAAATCTTGGTAGTCTGTTCAGAAAGGAATAGATTAATTTTGCTGATGTAATAGAGAAAGAAATGACAGGTGTTGCCTATATGTTAGATATGTGCAGTGAAAAAAAGAGAAGAGTCCAAGACGACTCCAAGGTTGTGAGCAAAGGAAATATGGAGGGTGATAACATTATCTGCAGAAATAGAGACAAGGGGAAGGGGGAAGGTGGGTGTAGGGGAAAGGTTAATGAGCTCTGTCTTGGCTATGTTCAATTTTAGATGGCTGTGGGATATCCAACAACAACATCAGACAAGCAGGTTGAGATACAGGCCTGGATTCCTGGACAAATTTCTGATGCAGAGAGGTAAATCTGAGAGTCATCAATGTAAAGATGGTACTGAAAACCATGGGAGGAGATTAAGACATCAAAATAAAGAGTGTAGAGAGAGAAAGAAGAGGTCCAAAGACACATCCCTGAAGTACAGTGTGATGTGAGAGATAAGAAGAAAGATAAGTGAGAACAGAACCCCTAAGGCCAAGTAAGAACTGATTATCAAGGAAAAGGTAATGAGCAACAGTGTCAAAAGCAGCAAAGTCCAGAAGGATGAGAATCAAGTAAAGGATCTTGGATTTGGTCATGAAGAAGTCAATGGAGTCTTTGGCAAGGGCTGCTTCAGTAGAATGTAGAGGTTGAAAGGCAGGCAACAGTGGATCCAGAAAGGCTTGAGAGGAAAGAAATCAAGACAACAATGGTGAACGGCACATTTGAGTAGCTTGGATGTAAAAGAGAGAGGGAGATGGGCTGATTGAAAGGGTAGGTAGAGCTAGAGAAAGATTTTTCAGAACAAATGTGGCCATAGCATGTTTGTAGATAGCAGAAACAGATGTTGTGGAAAGCAATAGATTAAGAACATGACAAAGAGGGGATGATAGTGAGTAAGATAGAGTTTAGCAGATGAGTGGCAACGGGATCAGAAGAGGCGATGGTGGTTTACAGCAGGAAAGAAGATGTGCAGTTTCCTCCTCACTGATTTTAGAAAAGGGAGAAAGGGTGACAAAAGTTGAAAGGATATGAGAGTTAAGATGAGGAGAGGAAGATGGAGGTGGAGTTGGTCCTACAGAGAACTCAAGACTAATTTTGTGGACTTTATCGTAGACATGGTTAGCCAACATTTGGGCAGAAAGCAAAGGAGGGGTAGGGGGCATAGCCACTTTGAGAAGGGAATTTGAGAGTTGCAAAGAGACAGCAAAGGTCAGAGGCAAGAGAGTTTGTCAGGGGTATATTTACTAAGGAATGTTAACAGTGCAAAGGTATTATTTGGTGCGCTATCGGTGCCTGGTAGTGGATACCACTGTGAAAAGTGCTGATAACATGGGCTTAATAGGTAGTAACATATTACCGGCCAGTAAGTTTCAAAGGGGTAGAGAAGGGGGTGTTAACTGGGCAGAAAATAGGAGATGGTGTGTGCACCCTTAATTCCATTTCTCTTATCATGCATTAAAAGCTGGCATTAAGGGTTCATTTTGAAGCCAGAGAGCCATTCTCAGCCATTAAACACCACACAGGAAGCCTATTCACATGTAAGCAGTCTGCAGCAAGAAAACTGAAAACCTGAAATTAATAATAGCTGTGGTCTATTGACAGTCACAGCATGATGCCCTTTCAATAAAGGACACTATGTTGTTGGTACAAAAGTGGCAAGGGTGGTGCCATCTGAGTGATTGGGTGGGACCGATTAGTCCGCTAGGTGGACAAGGTGGCTACCTAGGGTGTACATCTGTGATGTCTGATGTGATGGCATTGAATATCCAGTTCTGGCAGCCAAAGAAAACTGCTGCAGGGCCTAACTGGATAGCAGTGATATTGAACCGCTACCCAATTAGCATCTGCAGCTAAAACTAGGTGAGCCAAAAGCTGGCCTAGTTTTAGCTGAAGATCGCTAACTGGGTAGTGATGCAATATCACTGCTAACTGGTTAGCGGTACTCCCTGCCTCCGCTCCACCCTGGAATGCCCCCGACACACCCCGATGCTAACCAGGGGCACCTAGGGGAGTTAGGATGGGATATTCAACTGCACTAGCCATGTAAGTGCCATTGAATATCCAGGCTTAAGGCATTTACATGGTTTACAAGGCTGCAAACCATGTGAATGCCTTTCAAATATCGGGCCCATATTGTCCCCAAAGCTGTGACACTCAAATGCTTTCACAGTCATCAGGGTTGGCCCAAGGGTTTCTGCTGCCCTAGGCAGAAACCCTGGCTGCACAGCCACCCCCAGCTACCGCTGCCCCGCCCCCCCCCCCCCCCCCCAGGTGCCGCTGCCTTTGATTCCGTCTTGGGAAGGAGAGGCGGGCAGGGACAGTATTTCTAAAAGGGGTGGCAAAAAGCCTAGTTTTCCTAGTGGACAGGCCAGCCCTGCCAGTTACACCATCTTCAAGGCCCATCCCCATAGCATGCCTCTACACTTATCTCACAACATGACACTGCTGTAAAGTTTCCATATCACCTGCTGGTTTTCCTGGAGTGAGCTGGGTAGACATGGTCTCACCAGGGAGAGCTTCATCACATGTGTATGTGCAGCAACTCTCATCTCTGACTGAGCCTCCAGGACTCAGGACACACATGGATGCACAGGTGAGAGGCCTGCTTAATGCCAACTGCCATAACAGCTCTACCCACGGCAACACTGTCAGCCCCCTTGGTGCAGCTGCAGCCTATTGGGAGCTGGGCTCACGTAGAAGGTTGGCCTCTATGAATGCCCCATGGAGTTACTGAGTTGATGAGACAGTAAAGAATCTGTGCTCTTGTCCTATGCTGTGGTCACAGAGTGAACTCTGGGAGTCTCTTAGCTTCATGCACAGTATGCATATATAGGTATGTCCATCTCAGGCACATCTGCACATGATATACATTATCTCAGAACTGTCTACTGATCATTGACCACAGCAGTCAGCATGACATTATGTATTACTGTATAACTACAACCAGCCTTATGTTTATAGCAACGACATGTTTTGGTTTGACTGATTGTGAATATGGGACACTGACCTCTGAATGGTGCTTGCACAACTCCATCTGGGGGAATGTGCTGCAGGATGTCCTATCAGTCTCTGCATCACTGGCCACCATGTGGGAAGGCAGTGCCTGGGGATGAATTTTGTGGTGGAAGTGGTGAGGGGGGGGGGGCATCCCATACATGTTTTGAATGTGTCCTTGATAGGTGGCATAGCCGGCCAGAGGCTCTGTTGAGATGCACAGAAGCTGTGAGGACCTACTCAGTCTCTGTATATTTCACATCAGAGGCCCTGCATGACAGCCTTACCCACTCTCCACAGGCACTGAGTGTGACAGCAACAAGGACATTGTTAGAGTACAAAGAAGTTCGGGATGGTAGTGTATGTGTTGCCAGCAACTGTAGCAGCATCTAACCCCATGTCCAACCTGCCATGTGTCCACGTGCTCTCAGGGAGGGAATTGTGTCAGAGCATGAGAGAGTGCATGTTCTCCACTGGCCATTTTTGCAGTGTCCATAGCCAGGAACATGTCATGATATGGGAGTACGAGCATAGCACTATCTTCAGTGCTCACTGCCAAAAGCTGTGTAGGGTGACAGAGTCCTCTGGTATGTGGCAGATGTAGGCCACTGTGGGCCAACATGCACTTGCAGCCTGTCTCTGTGCCACTTTCCAATGCTCTTTGCATTGCATTAGCTGTCCCCAAGTTCGAAATAAAAGGGTACACAAATGAAAAGCAGAGGATTCTGGGCATTGTCCAAAACAGAGCAGTTTGCACAGGATGTATATGAGTCAGAAATTAGGCAAATGGCTGAGCTATCTGAATGTGGGTCTTGCACGAGCATAGCCATAAGAACATAAGAACATAAGATATGCCATACTGGGTCAGACCAAGGTCCATCAAGCCCAGTATCCTGTTTCCAACAGTGGCCAATCTAGGTCATACGTAGCTAGCAGTATCCCCAAGAGACACAGGTTCCACAATGCTTGTATTGGGTCAAGCATTGATATCCTGGGTCCCTTTTTAATTATGGTTTATGGATCTTTCCTCCAGGAACTTGTCCAAACCTTTTTTAAACCCAGCTACACTAACAGTCTTTACTGCATTCTCCGGTAACAAATAACTGAGTTTGATTACACGTTGAGTGAAAAAATATTTTCTCTTATTTGTCTTAAATAGTTTACCCTGTAGCTTCATTATATGTTCCCTAGTCTTTCTATATTCTGATAGCGTAAACAATTGATCTATGTTTACGTGTTCCACTCCATTCATTAATTTATGGACCTCTTTCATATCTCCCCTCAGCCGTCTCTTTTCCAGGTTGAAGAGCCCTAACCTTTGTAGCATCTCTTCATAGGAGTAGCCTTCCATCCCCTTTACCATTTTTGTTTATTTATTTATTTATTTAACAGTTCTTATGTACCGCTTTATCATTGAATCAAAGTGGTTTACATTATAACTCACAGGATTTACAATGAACTCGTTATGAAACCTGAGGGGGGGGGGTGGTATGCAGGAGATGCACTGATGCATAACTTATTTACAAAGAACTTATGTACATACAGTGGGTGGGTGCAGTTCAACCGTCTAAGAGTTAAGTGGTTACATGGATATGATCAGTAAAGAGGAATGTTTTTAGTTGCTTTCTAAAGTCATTCATGTCAGTGGTGGACCATAGTTTTCCGGGGAGGGAGTTCCATATGGCTGGTGCTGCAAGCGAGAATGCTCTCTTTGTCATTGATTCCTTTGCTCTTTTGTATTCAGAGGGTGTAGGGATAGAGTCAATTGTACTCTGTCTCTGAGGTCTATTATTGTCTTTGATGTAGAACATCTCCTCTAGAGCTCCCGCTGTCATGTGATTTCTTATCTTGAATACGTTCAGTGCAGATTTGTATCTAGCACATTCGGTGATAGGAAGCCAGTGGAGTTGATGTAGGAGGGGGGGGGGGGTTATATGTTCTTGCTTATTTGCACCAGTGATGACTCTAGTGGCTGTGTTTTGTACCAGTTGTAACGATCGTGTAGCTTGCTTTGGTAGGCCTTGATAAATTGCATTGCAATAGTCTAGGATAAGAGTTATAATTGCTTGACAAACTGATCGGAAATGGTCCTGGTTGAGGAGTGGCGTGAGTCTCCATATGGTGGCAAGCTTGTATAATGCGTTCTTGGTGATTCTTTTGATGTATGGTTGTAGGTTTAGCTGGCGGTCAAGTGTTACTCCAAGGTATCGGATTTCATCCTTAATTGGGATGATAGAGTTTGCTACTGTTATTGAAGTGGGTAGGATGTGCGAGGTATTCCGAGTGATGATTAGTGCCTCAGACGTTTTCATATTTATGTTTAGGTTATTGTTGGAAAGTCAGGTGGATATTTCTTGGAGACAGTTTATGATGGAAGAGTAAACTGGAGAATTTGTTGTTTCTTTATGGTAGTCCATTCATTAGCTGGGCTGCTGGATGTCTTGCTGTTTGTATGAAACCAACATCTTCATAATGGCAGCAGACTGGGCACAGATAGTATGTGAGTTGCTGATACAGCCCATTGTTAAACAACATATGTAGGATGACTGGGCTTGATTTTGCTGATTAGATGACTCAGAGAGGAAAGGAGCTTTTTTTGGGATTCTGGTAACATGATGCCTACTATGGTTTTTGGCAGGTCCTATGGGTTGGCATCAGCATGCATCCCCTTCCTGCCTAGACAACTTTCACTGCATTCAAGTTCCTTGGAAACAGCTGCCCCAGCTCTAAGGCATTGCAGAAAATGTTATACAAGAGTTTCTTACCGATGGATGCAGGACACAAGGGCCAGATAAAACATGCCACTCCAACATGCTGCAGTTGTATATGGTACCAAACAGCTAGTATCATATATCACAATTAACAGTTACAGCAATCTGACAGTGAAATACATCTTCTCCCAAACCTGGTGACATTATCTATTGTGGTGCACGGACTGGGGACTAGGCAATGTGTGTCTTACTCACATTCAGGGTGGCCAGTGAAAAGGGACACTTGTACATGTGGCGGCTGTTATGTCCATAAAGCACACAATGTGCCTGCACATTGCAGAGCTCATGTGATAGATCACTGTATTCTCCATAAGGGCAGAAATAGCATATAGGTACTCAGATAGTGAGATGCAACCTGGTAAATATTTTAAAGGGCCAACCAACACCGACACACATAACCCACATTGCAACCATAGTAGTGACCCTGGTCACTGGAGCATTGCCCAGTACCTGCATGATGAAGGAGCAAGTGTGCATGGCCCACCAGAAAGGGCAGGGTGGTCTGGGATGGAACTCATGGGTCATGACTGAGGTTTGATCTTGGTGTATGTGCAAAGATACTTATCTGGTAGTGTACAATAGGTTATAAGGGAACTCTCATCCTGCACATGTGCTGCCTCAGAGATTAGTGCCACACTGCAGCCCAGCAGACCTCTGGGTGTGAATGTTGTTTGACTTAGGAGGTACAGTGGAGGTAAGGGCATCTTGCACTCACATGTGCTTGGCCTTTGGAGAGGAGATTGATACTACTGCTTTGTATCTGTTATGTAGATGCAGTACTGAGTGTCTAGTGCAATCCGTACTATATGTGTTCCGCTGCAGGCAGGTCCTAGGTGTGGCTTACAACTGTTTCAGAATGTACCTGCCATGTTGTTTCAAGTCCTGGGTTTAGGCCATTGTAGGTATGGAGGTGTAGCTGACTAGTTAGATCACTGATTGAGTAAATTACAGACCAGTGTTCAAATCCTGATTGTGGCCTTAGGAAAGTTACTTCATCTTCCATAGTCTTGGAAGAAAGGCCTGGCAATCTACTTCTAGTCTAAGTAATGGGGTTCCCAGGCATCAGCATTGATTTTAGGTCATACAATATTATTAATCTGTTTTTATGTGTGCAGTGCCCCCTTGAATGCGCTTCTGGGTCTGGGACCTGCCTGGCTGAAATCCCGAGGGCAGGCTCCATTGGTCCTTGTCCGTTTGGCACCTGGTACCTCCACCTGGGGAAGAAAGTTGTTAGCAGGCAGGATTTACTTTCTTTTATCCCAGGAAAGCCTCTCAAAAACACTGCTGTGAATAAAGCTGACTATAATAGTATTTAGAATTTATTTACAAAACATATACATCAAGTATTGATTCTCTGCTGCAGCTTCCCCTGGAGCTGATCCACTGCTGCAGCTCCCCCTGGAGCTGATCTTCCACTGCAGCCCTCTCTGGAGCTGATTCTCTCCTGCAGATCCCCCTGGAGTTGATCCACCACCCCAGCTCCCCCTTGAGCTGATAAATTGCTGCAGCTTCCTCTGGATCTCATTCTCCACCACAGCTCCCCATGAAGCTGATTTTCTATTGCAGCTTCCTCTGGAGATGATCTACCATTGCAGCTCCCCAATGAGTTGATCTTCCACTGGGCTCTTCCTGGGCCTTGGTGCTCCTGGATTCTTTGCTACTGCAGTGCTCTCTCTTGAGCTGATCCACCGCCGCAGCTCCCAATGAGTTGATCTGCCACTGGCCCCTTCCTGGGCTTTGTAGCTCCTGTACTTTCTGCTGCTGCAGCTCTTCCTAGAGCTGGTCTACTGTTACAGCTCCCCCTGGAGCTGATCCACCGCTGCAGCTCCCTCAGGAGCTGATCTGCTGCCTGGACTCCCAAGCCTGGATTAGGCTCTCCAGAGTTTCTCTGCTGCTATCTCCACTCTCTGGGTTGGGAAGAAACCATCAGCCCCCATCTTCATTCCTACCCCCGTCTGGGTCTGTAGCAGACTCCCTGCTGGCATCTTCACTCCAAGTCTGCCTAGACTCCCATGAGAATTTCTAGTGCCATCTTCAGGAGAAGAGCCTGAAAAGCAGGGGAGCTCACTCCTCCCCTCTCAGATGAGGGTTAAGATCTTCTAGATCAGAGGTACTCAAATCCAGTCCTGGAGGGCCACAAACCAGTCAGGTTTTTGAGATATCCCTAATGCATATGTATGTAATATATTTGCATGCACTGCCTCCATTGCATTTGAATCTATCTCATGCATATTCATTAGGGATATCCCGAAAACCTGACTGGTTTGAGGCCCTTGTAAGGCCCTGTTACTTACAAGAGACCGATTACTAATTATCTATTTCCTGTATAGTCCAGATTCAAAAGTCAGTACAGGTGCAATCAGAATCTCTGTTTATTAGATTACTGATGAACAAATACAGGCAAGGGAGAGGAGAATTTCTGACAGTCATCAGACACAGACAACTCCAGAATCCCTCCTCCCACTGAGTACAATAGTCGTTTTAAATATATACATTTTTCTGATTTCCGTATACGTGCACAGCTCCCAAATCTATCTCTCCCCCTTGTATCTCATCTCCTCTTGCCATCTGTTTCCTGTTACTTCCTTTCTATCCCCTTGTTCCTGTTTTAATACCCACTCAAGTTCCTTTTCGTTCGCTCTTACGCCATACCTTCCAACCATCAACTGTCTTTTTCTTCAGGGCTTGATGTATAGCTCAGCATATTCTTCTTTGCATGGTTTCCTGTGTATGTGCCCTCTGCAAAAGAAGTCTCTGCATGGACCCTTCAATCCAAGCACACACACTTTGCTAAGGCTTATGATATTTCCTTATGGTTCTTTATGCTAGCTGTTTCTTCTTGCCCACTGTAACGACAGACTGGTTGATATATATATTTTTATTAGAGCAGAATAAAGGCCATTGAGTGACTATGAACCAGGAACATTATAATCCCTTAACCCTTCGCTTAACTTTGCACTTAACTCCTTTGCACTTAACCCTTACAAATCCCCCATTTTTTCTTTTTTTTCTTTTTTATTGTGGAGGAGATAAGACCAAATCAGAGAATTCAGAAGTGGGGACCACAGCATAGGAAACATTCACATGTGTATGGTATGTTAACCAATTACCTACATTCAGTCTTCCCTTAAAGTCATCAATATGTAAATCTGACAGGTGACGCATTTTATCCATAGCATTAAGCACAAACACTGAATGATTCGCTATGACTATACAACAGATAGTGGCATTAATAAAAGAAACAAAAGGCCTCATTCAGAAGCAAGGAGCAAATCTAGGGCTTGTCTATTTTGCAGAGTCATTTGTGTATTTTGCTCCAGTGACTCTGACAACTTACTAATAGAATCAAATAACAGCTTTCATTTGAACATACAGTAAGCATTGCAGATGGCATATAGCCATACCAAGTTCAGCAGTTATGGCAGGGGTCTAGAAAGATATCAAGAAAGTCCAGCATCTAACCTACGTGTAATAGCAATGGAGCAAAAAGTTCAACAGACTGTCCCGATTTCAGTTCAAGGCAGGGTTGAAGTGAGAACTTCTTTGGAGATGTGTGTTGTACTGTGAACACGCAGAAGTAAAACTAATTGTCCATCAGGATGAAGGAAACAGATGGTGTCCCAAGGAGCAGGTTTGGCAGCAATTATCTTGGTCAGCAACAGTTCATACAGGAAGGAAGTAGATCAAACAGAGGTGACCGTTGGAGAAAACTTCAACTCACTGACATGAGTCCAAGTGTCCGTATCATTCAAGTGGGCAGCAAAGGGGGAAGCAACAGTGACAATGGCCTTAAAGAGGTAAGCCTAAAGCATGGCTTAGAAAAAGAGCAGAAATAGAGCCTGATACACTAGCTTCCAGGCATAAAAAGGATTAAGTACAACAGCAGTGAAACTGATATTCTTGGATACATGACAGCATTTAAAACATAATGCAGCAAACACTTGCCATTCTCCAGAGAGAGAGCAGAAGGAGAGAACACATAATACTGTTTATATCATTATACCATTCTATATAAATTGCAAACAAGCTTGAACCAGTTCAAAAGGTCACACAAAAGTCAGCATTATGTAGTTGCAGTAGGGGTCGCTGTTGTCCACGGGTGTGCTGCATTAGATCTGAAAAAACTTCTTATCAGAATGTCTGTCACTCGCTCCACCAATTCAGTTGCCTGAAATTCTACAGGTACAAACAAAAGAGAGAATGCTGTTTCCCCTCCCCCTTTCCTCTTCTTGGATTGCTTTCTGGGATTGCTGCTCGCACACAACAGCTAATCCTGCTTCTAAAACAATTGTTAAAAGTCAAACAAATGGGAGGCAGAAAATATAAATTTAGATTCTTAAACAGTGTCTCAGTCCCACTAACTTTATTGGTGTAGTTTTGAATGGATATATGTGCTCATTCTAAACAGCAACTAAAGATTGAACTCCTGGAACTGAAATTTCATCAGTGCAGAGCTAACACACACACAGTAATTTACCCTGACTCTTACAGTTCGGGGAAGCAGACATTTCAAACTGATACTTTTTTTTTTATGAAAAGACTGGTGGACATCTAGAATGCAAGCACTTCCCTTTTTTAAGTTATTTCAATCACTGAGAGTTACAGCTAACCTCAACCTTGCCACAATATATAAAATCCCTGTTTAACTTTTAATTTTGCTTAATACAATCAGAACAAAATCCAAACATGATTAACATTTTATTCATTCAGGATTTAAATCATTCTCAAGTTGCAATCTGCTCAGAATACCACATAATCCTGCAGGGATCTTAATCTCTACTTTGAAGGTCAAATGGAAAAAGGAAACAGTTTTCTTCTGTTGCACCAGTAGCAAAGAATTCTAAGCAGTTCAATTTCAGAGATCATAAAATCTAATTAAGAAAGCGTTGATTGTATGAGTGTTATACTAAACCAGGCACTTCCAGAAGGGAAACGGCTGCACTGGTAATTTTTGCTTCAAAAGCAAAGTAACTTTTGAATCACACTCTGCAGATATCATAGCTGTTATTGTTCCTCTATTACCAATTTTGTTTCCAGAATATATATATTACCACAAAACAATAATCATATATCAAAGCATGGAAGATCTTCCCATTCATTCACAACAATTATAACTATCACACATAGAACAGAATCAGGTCCCTAAGTTTTCTAAACAGTTTTTTCTTTCTCTCAGCGTCATTTCCGTACCTAGAAAGCTAGCAAGCTAATTACAGAGGAAAAATACTTCACCGAAAGAGGTCTGAACTTCAACTCCTGTCACACTGAATAAATCCTTTATTTAAACAAACAAGTGAGACTGCTCAATCGGGAGTTTCCCCCAGGCAATGCGTCCATTACCAGAAGAAAATCCCCCAGCAGTCCCCCTCCCTTTCTCTAGCTGAAAACAGGCAACATCTTATCCTAGACAATTAGCTATCTTTCATCAGGCGACATATAGGAGCAATTATTCATTAAACACAACCAAGCACTGGCCAGGTGACCGGCAATGTTCAAAGAACAAACCTCAAAATTCAGAACTCCATAATTACAATTGATGTGTATCTTGTTTACATTGTTATGTAACTAGACTGATTCTTTCAATTGATCTAATTGTCACCCTCTCTGGTCTGATCCCAGATAAGGAGATTTCTTCCATTGTTTTCTTTTAGAACAATCTTGTATTCTCCTTCACTGTCCCTCAGCCTATAAATCAATAAACCTGGTGTTTTCACTGTGTGGGGGTGAAAATAGACAAAACTTTCTCTATTTCCTTTCCTAATAAGGGATTATCTCTCATCATCCGTTTGACCGGAGTCACTGGGGGAACTTGATTTACCATTATGTCCTGATTGCCATCTTTCTCTCTCCTAAACAGAGACATGATTCCTACGTGCAACCTTTTATTTAAGGGTCTCAATACCCACCCTCTTTATTTACAGAGGAAGGAAGTGCACGAAATGTCCAGGACACCTTTCAAACAAGAATTCGCTTCGTTCAAGCCCAGCCAATCTCCTCGCGGAGGTATGGAACCGTGAGCAAGAACACACACACGCTTCGTGTCAGACGACACGTACTGTCTCAATCACTTATCATTCAGTCCCAGTTTATAACAGCAAATTATTCTTACACTTTATGCATATAACAACAACAAAAATTAAATAACACATACCAAGCTTGGTTAAAAATACTCATACTCACGACGCCATCATTACAGGCCGCTGTCATCCTAGGGAATCAGTCACTCACTTCTTCTCCGGTCTATACTACGCGCCGGAAACGTACTTCCCTCTGTCTTAAGGGGAATCCAAATCTTTACATACCTCCCTCTTTTTCTTGAGGGGAATCCAAATCTTTAAATTTGTATCTTGGTCATAAAGACCCACCCGTAGTCCAATCCCGGGTGTTCGGCACCAATTGTAAGGCCCTGTTACTTACAAGAGACCGATTACTAATTATCTATTTCCTGTATAGTCCAGATTCAAAAGTCAGTACAGGTGCAATCAGAATCTCTGTTTATTAGATTACTGATGAACAAATACAGGCAAGGGAGAGGAGAATTTCTGACAGTCATCAGACACAGACAACTCCAGAATCCCTCCTCCCACTGAGTACAATAGTCGTGTTAAATATATACATTTTTCTGATTTCCGTATACGTGCACAGCTCCCAAATCTATTTCTCCCCCTTGTATCTCATCTCCTCTTGCCATCTGTTTCCTGTTACTTCCTTTCTATCCCCTTGTTCCTGTTTTAATACCCACTCAAGTTCCTTTTCATTCGCTCTTACGCCATACCTTCCAACCATCAACTGTCTTTTTCTTCAGGGCTTGATGTATAGCTCAGCATATTCTTCTTTGCATGGTTTCCTGTGTATGTGCCCTCTGCAAAAGAAGTCTCTGCATGGACCCTTCAATCCAAGCACACACACTTTGCTAAGGCTTATGATATTTCCTTATGGTTCTTTATGCTGGCTGTTTCTTCTTGCCCACTGTAACGACAGACTGGTTGATATATATATTTTTATTAGAGCAGAATAAAGGCCATTGAGTGACTATGAACCAGGAACATTATAATCCCTTAACCCTTCGCTTAACCTTGCACTTATCTCCTTTGCACTTAACCCTTACACCCTCCAGGACTGGATTTGAGTACCTCTGTTCTAGATAAAGAAGCCTGATTCTTTTAAATATCAGGTAACTGTTCTCTATGCTCTTTTCTGCACAGGGATTCTGGTGCCAGTGCCAAGTGATACTAATAAGAGAAAATATTTTTTCACTGAACGTGTAATCAAACTCTGGAATTTGTTACCGGAAGATGTACTAAAAGCTGTCAGTGTAGCCAGGTTAAAAAAAGGTTTGGACAAGTTCCTGGAGGAAAGGTCCTTAAACCATTATTAAAGTGGACCCAGAATATCCACTGCTTGCCCCAATATAAGCATTGTGGAACCTGCATCTTTTGGGGAAACTGTTAGTTAGGTACTTGTGACCTAGATTGGCCACTGTTGGAAACAGGATACTGGCCTTGATGGACCTTGGTCTGACTCAGTATGGCATATCTTATGTTCTTATGATACCATTTCTCTTAGGGTGACCAATTTTCACCGGCCCCAATTTTTACTTCTCCACCCTCTGTCTAATGTGTGCACTTTATTCCCCTACATTATTCCCTATAGATTTAAATCTTAATAATAGATGTAAATGTGGGCAAATATTACCCTTGCTCCTTCAACACAAGCAATGATTTACATATCCCCCCTAAATGTTTACTTTCCAGCTCTGCTAGCCTGGTGACTGTTACTGCAGGCTGCTCTTTTAATGTTGTCCCTCATCTGACATCCCCTGCAGCCACTTCTTCAACAACATACAGTGACCATTTACCTTTCAGTCTACATTATTCAGTACATTCTCAAACACCCACATTTAGGGAGAGGGGGGGGGTCATGGGTTAAGATTGCACATTGGGTTTACAAGCATGCACATTGCAATCACATCCATCTGACAGCATGACTTTATTGGCTCTGCTGCAGTACATTGCAATGGGTCATATAACTTCATCCTGTAGATGCATGACACATGAGTTGCACATGACCGAAAACATTTGTGATAACTTTTCTGATAACTGTGAATAAACATCTTTTGCTCCATCATATATATGCAGTACATGCAGGCATGGCATGCTCCTGGGATGGCCTCCTGCACAGATCATCACAGATTCTTACTTTCTCCATATGGCCAATGAGAACAGCACATCAATTCAGAGACATAAATGGACACCAGGTGTGTAATATCATGTGAGTGACTTTGTTCCACCAGACAGTATGAATGTAGACCTTATCTGTACAAGAGCACTTTGTGTTTGCATGCAGCTTCTACAGATGTGTGGCTTTTCTGTCCTTAGATCATAGCATACTTACTTGGCTAGCTGTTATATGCATATGTGTCAGCAAGATTTTATGGTGATTAGAGCTGCTGAGACAGCTATGACACCCAAATAGATGGTAATATACCTTCCCTGTTGCACAACAGCTATTTTTCCCATACACTAAAACTGAGGTTAGCTGCATTTATGACATCACATCTGGTAAATTGGGGCAACAAGCCATCCAGCATTCTCATCTACCCCCATCCATCCTTCAGCCCATCCATAAGCATGCATCCATCATGTTCACTCATGTATTCTCCTGCCATGGCCCACATAGTAAAATTTTACTCATTATGGCATATCACTCACACCTCTTCTGTGGCTGATGTGCACATCACCACTCCTGCCAGTCATTCTTTTGATGCCCACATCATGGCCCTGCTGGCACACTTCTACCCAGTCCTAGGTCACCCACTGACATCACAGCAGGTTACATTAGCACCCCTCTCTGATACAGTCAAACTGCCTCCCACATTATTCTCACACTAACTGTCTAACACATAAGAGACATATGGATGTGACATGTCCATCAGCTATTACCTTTGCTCCCATCCAGCAGCTCAAATATGTCTGGCAGATAGGCTCCCTTATCCTGTGTTAAGGCAACCAGCCTTATAGGCATTAAGGTGCACAGTTGGCACCCTTATGTTTATGTTTATTGGATTTGATATACTGCTGAGGAAAAACATCACAGCGGTTTACATAATACAAATTAAGAGAGGAGGAAAAACAAAACCCCATGTAGGTTTTGAAAGGAAAGGAAGTTACAATATGGGATAGGAGAGCAAAATAACAGAGTCATACAACAGGACAGAGACGGGGAAAGAGAGGGAGGACAGAGTAGAATAAGGTCACACAAAAGGATCTGGTAGGTCAAAGGCACGGGCAAAGAGGTGAGTCTTGAGGTTTTTCTTGAAAGTAGGGTGTTCGGACTCAAGCCGGATGGAGGAAGGTAGGGAATTCCACAGAGCGGGGGCCAGGAAAAAGAAAGCAGATGAGCGGGTGGATTACTGCCCAATGTCCTGTTACTGCCTAATAATTGACTGCTAGCATTCTTACAACCGTACGCCTACTCTCTGTCCCATCCTTTAATGCACATTGGAGCCCTTACCACAGCCATTTTGTGTCACAAATGTTGTGCCCTTAGCATCTCTTAGTAAACATACTCTGTAGTCTCTTGCTTGGCAAGTGATATGGCAGACTGGAAGGAGTTTAGCATGAATTTTAAATGTAGGAAGTCCTCATGAATATGGATTTTAAGCCAAAATGTGGTCAGCAAAATGGGCACATGAATGCAGGAAGCAGATATTGGAAGTCAGCCAAGGCTGAGGTATAGTATGTCTCATGGTTCATGGAATGGGAGAAGTGTGAGAATCCAAAGCAGAGGAAGGTATAGTATTGTAGGAAGAGACTACTTTGTCAACAGACTCAGGTGATACAGTGAAAGAGAGAGGAGCTGAGACAGCAGTAGAGAGAGTAAAGGAATCAGTAGCCTTAAGGTTCCTAAATGTGTAGGTGGAGACAGGCTGAGACTGTGGCAGGGGATAGTTAAGGGTGAAAGTTGGCAGAACTGAGAAAAAGGGACCGAGGTGAAGAAGTTAGAGTTCAAGTGGCTTGAGATAAAGACAAGACAGAGGGAGTGGCCATGATGATGAATAGAACACAGCAGAATGTTGAAAAAGAAGGTTAAGGCAAGGAGCTTTGGGGCATAAGAGTCAGAGGGGTCATCAACATGAATATTAAGATCTCCAAGAATGAGGGAAGGGGAAGATGGATCCAGAAAGAAGGAAAGCCAGGAGTCAAAATGAGTGAAAAAAAAAAGAGGTGGGCTTGTCAGAGGGTCAATAGATGACAGCTACCCAGAGAGGCAGTGGAGTAAATAGGTGGATGGAGTGGGCTTCAAAAGAAGAAAAGGAATGAGACTGAGGTAGAAAGAGAGGTTGAAACTAGTAGGAAGGAGAGAGTAACAATCCTACACTACTGGCATGACCAACCAAAGTGTATGGTAGAAAAGGTAGCATCTATGAGAGAGTGCAGCAACTAAAGCAAGTCATCAGAAAGAAGTCAAGTCTTTGTTAGAGCAAGAAGATACGGAGCATTAGAGACAAAGAGGCCATGAGTGAAGGAGGCAGAGGGGACATTCCATAGGGCACATCAGAAATGGAGAGAGGAAGGATGAAGGGGAGGGATATGAAAAAGATTAGAGGGCTGCAGAGGGAGGGAGTGAAAAGCTTGGGGGGGGGGCAGGATTGATATCTCCAGATGAAATAAGCAGAAGGAGCAGGAGAGTACAGAGAGGGAAGAGGTGGCCCAAGGATGATGGAGTTGAGGTATTCTCAGAGAGAGTGAAGATGGCAGAAGAAATAAAGAAACAAAGAAACTTGCTATCAAATTAAAACACACAAACTGAAACCCAGCAATGAAATTATACCAGAGAGTCACAGCAGAGACATACTTATTAAAATAAACAACGATAACCAATGATACAAATTTCAACCAAAAAAACCACAGCAGAGAGATGAAAATTTACAATTAAAGTTAAAATTTAAGATGGAGTCGTATCTGCACAAGCAGCAATGGGTTAGTAAATATGTCCCATGTCAGCAAAAAGAAGCACTACACAGTAATTGAGGTCCAAATTGCATGTCAGGAAGCACAGTTCTGCACTGTAATTGAGGTCCATATATATTATACTACTGTGTAGTGCAGGACTCTGCGTTCTGACATGCAATTTGTTAGATGTTTTTCTTTCCTTCTGCAGATAAATTAACTGAAGTGATCTACAAGGTCATGGTTATCTGAAGACTGGATCAGAAACTGGAGGAAGTACACCATAATCTGGTTTAATCCCATTAGAGCCCTGTCACTCTTGGGCCTTTGCTGTGATTAGACAATTAGATACTAATAGTTCTCTAATGGATTTACTTCAGGGCATTAGCTAATGAAAACTCTACAACTTCAGCTGCCTGCATTCCTTAAAAGATGCAGTCAGAGAATCCAGTTGTTTCCTCTATAATATTGTTAGTTATTAGAATTCAGCATAAATAGTTATTACATTGCAACTTTTTCCTAAGAACTGTGGTATCATTCGGGATCTGATTTAAGATTTTTTGCCCCCACAACCAAAAAATGGAAAACAAACTATAACAATTAAAGCCCTTATTTTTCATCTTGTATGTACTTAACTAAACAAGATGAGCTACCATATTTTGTTTTGATGTATGTAGCATTCGGTGAAACAACAAGGAAGTCTTTTTAGAAACCTTGGGTGACATATCAACATGTAAACAGTCACATTTCCATGTGCAGATTGCTTGCATGTCTAAGTTGCAATTTCAGAATGTTGCTATTTACACATGGAGATGGCCTGGAATGCACAGATTTTAAGGGGATGTAGTTTGGGCAGGTCAAAAAAATTTACGTATTTCTCATTTTACAATGGGAATGCATGTATAGTTCCAAAAATTTCCCTTTCGGTTTCTGCACTTCCTCCGAGGCATGCACAGACATCTGCAAGTACTCCTTTCGGTCAGGACTTGAAATGAATGATTGAGGGGATAATAGTGCTTAGTCCTCATGCTTTCATTTTCCCTTCAAAATGCTAAAATTCACATTTCTCGGTTCTCTATTTAATTGGCTGCAGATATGCATTTAGGTAACTGGAATACGACTTTTATAACTGCTTGCACTTATACTTGGTACTTCTACATATAGTTGTAAGCACACATCATAGATGCTTAGTGGGGCCACTCTCTTTCTGCATGTGTAGGTTTGTGAAATCGATGTTCTTACTCTATGTGCATGCAAACACACATTTGCAAGCGTCTTTATATTTATTATAGTTTATTTATTTGAAGACATGTTATGCCACTTTTAAGCCGAATGGATATTCCAAAGTGGTTTAAACATAATGCACAAATATAGAACAGAAATGAGGTTATAATAATTAGAGAGAAAAGAGAAAAGTAATAGAAGAAAGGGGCAGAATAGGGAGGACAGCAGAAAAAAAGCTTAGGTTTCATCTGGGTCTGTGTCAGAGGATTTGCCAAATGCAAGGGGAAAGAAGTGTGTCTTCAAAGTGGATCTGAAGTGGATGCAATTCAATTTACCTCTTAAATGGTGGGGGAGAGAGTTCTGGAGTATGGGATCATAGCAAGAGAAAGCAGTGTCAGAGGTAAAATCAACATAGCTCATCCCTCCTGACAGAAATATTGTTCTTCAATCAAGGGTATAACATTTGCTGCACTCCCTTGCTAGAACTCCCAAAAGCGTATGATAAAAATTTGAAAATAACAAGAGAGAGATCAAGGCTGGGTTGTTAGGGACTACATGCAAAAGCAGATAGCAGAACAACCCAAAGAGGCACATAATAACAAGCTAAAGGCACCACAGAGCTGCAACGTGGGAGGTTGATGAAGAAGAGTGGTCCAGAAAGAGCTAAAGCACACTGGTCACAGAGTCACACAGCTAGAAGGGTGGCGACATGTCAGCATGACATTTAGGCATTCTGTTCGTGGTAAGGGGGCAGAAAGGCTGCATCACATAATCAACATTAATACATGTCTCCAAGCCTGGTGCAAACAAGAAGGATTTAGATATATTGGTGATTGTGGAAATAGATGGAACAACATGAGGCTATACTGTGTTGATGGACTACATCTCACTGTCACAGGGAGAAGGATCCTAAGTGAAAAATTCAAGCAATATGTGGACAGGCATTTGAACTAGGGAGAGGGGGTGATGGATGGAGAAAAACAAATTCAGGATGTCACTGCCAGCAAAAACATTATAACATTAGAAACAGCCACACTATTAACCCACACATCAATGGCACGCGGGAAGAGGCATGCAGAACAAAATCCATGCAAAATACAAGCAAGCCAGTCAACAAATGCTGGAAAGCAATGAGCACAAAAGCTCGAAGCCTAGCCAACAAAGTTCCTGACCTGGAAGCCCTAATGGTGGAAATGGACTTGGACATTGTGGCCATTACAGAAACATGGTTTAATGAGTCACATGAATGGGATATAGCCATAGCTGGCTATAATTTATTTAGAAGAGATAGAGAAGGCAGAAAAGGGAGAAGTAGCCCTATATCTCAAAAGCAATATTAAAGCTGATGAAATGCAGGGGACATGGGGAAAAGAAGAAGCGTTGTGGATTGTGTTGGAAGGAGGAGATGGCACTATCAACCATACTGGTGTAGCCTACAGGCCTCCAACTCAAACTGAAGAAATTGTTAGAGACTTGATTATTGATATTGCAAAGGTAGCCATGAAGGGAGAAATGATCATATTGAGTGACTTCAATCTACTGGATTATGCAACGGAGATAGCATGACAAATGTCCAGTGAGTGCCATGTGAGTAGCAGTGATCATCACATGGTGTGGTTTGAGATAAAAGCCAAGGCAAAGTCCAATCACAGCAAACTCAAAGTGCTAGACTTCAAAAATGCTGACTTCAGTAAAATAGCCAAGTGCCTGAAGGAGGAGTTGGCAGGTTGGGACGAGGTAAGGGAAGTGAAATTGCAGTGGGCTAAACTAAAGGAGCCAATAAAAAGGGAAACAGACACATATGTAAGGAAAGTAAATAAAAACAAGAGGAAAAGGAAGCCTATTTGGTTCTCCAAGGAAGTGGCTGCACAAATAAAGGCAAAAAACACAGCTTTCACAAAATTCAGAACATCACAAAAAGAGGAACACAGAAAAGAATATAGGATAAAGCTAAAAGAGACAAAAAGAGTAAAAAGGATAGCAAAAGCAAAGGCAGAAGAAAAGATGGCTAAAGATCTGAAGCATGGTGACAAAACTGTTTTCAGGTATATTCCGGAGAAGAGGAAGATCAGAGGTGGAATTGCAAGATTTTAAAATGGCAAGAACGATTCATGGAAAGTGACATAGAAAAAATGAAAATGCTAAACAAATACTTCTATTTTTACTAAAGAAAATCCTGGAGAAAGATTGCCTGTGATTGACACTTATGTAAAGGAGAATAGAGTAGATTGGAGCAGATACTACACCATTCACAGAAGATGATGTGTTTGAACAGCTTGCAAAACTGAAAGTGGACAAGGCATGGGACTGAATGGGATACATCCAAGGATACTGAAAGAGCTCAAAGAGGTTCTTGCAGGACCTTTAAAGGATATTTTCAATAGATCCTTGAAGACAGGAGAAGCTCCACAGGATTGGAGAAGGGCTGATATGGTACCTCTTCACAAAAGTGGTAATAGGGAAGAAGTGGCAAACTACAGGCCAGTAAGCCTTACCTCAGTGGTGAGAAAAGTAATGGAGGCACTCCTGAAAGAAAGAATAGTGGACTTTCTCAAAACCTATAGGTTGCATGATCCGAGGCAACATGGTTTTACCAAAGGATGATTATGCCAAACAAATCTGATTAAGTTCTATGACTGAGTGACCAGAGAACTAGATCAAGGACATGCGATGGATGTGATCTACCTAGATTTCAGCAAAGCCTTCGATACCATTCCTCTTAGGAGGATTATCAAAAAACTGAGCAGCCTGGGATGGGTCCAAGGTGGTGAACTGGATCAGAAACTGGTTGACTGACAGATGACAGAAGGTGATGATAAACGGAACTCACTCAGATGAAAGGAAGGTGATTAATGGTGTGCCCGAGGGATCGGTACTGGGACCAATACTGTTCAATATATTTGTGAGTGATATTGCTGAAGGATTGAATGGAAAAGTCTGTCTTTTCACAGATCACACGAACATTTGCAACAGAGTGGACTCCTCTGAGGGAGTGGATAACATAAGGAAAGATCTACAAAAGCTGGAAGAATGGTTTAATGTTTGGTAGTTAAGGATTAATGTGAAGAAGTACAGTGTCATGCACTTGGGATGCAGAAATCCAAGGGAATTGTATGTGATAGGGGACGAAAGGTTGATGTGCACGGACCAGGAGAAGGACCAAGAAGTGATTATTTCTGAGGATCTCAAGGTAGCAAAAGAGTGTGCAAGGCTGTGGTCAAAGCCAGAAGGATTCTGGGTTGCCTACAGGGAGGAATTACCTGCAGAAAGGAGGAGGTACTAATGCCACTGTACACATCGTTGGTGAGGCCTCACTTGGAACATTGTGTTCAGTTTTGGAGACCATATCTCACAAAGGATATAAAAAGAGTGGAAATGGTTCCGAGGAAGGCGACCAAAATAATTTGGAGCCTGCGCCAGAAGATGTATAAGAAGAAACTTGAAGATCTAAATATGTATATTCCAGAGGAGAGGAGGGACAGGGGAGATATGATACTTACCTTTAAATAATTAGGGGTATGTTTACTAATCGGCCGTAAGGCTTCTGTGCAACATCAAGGCGCGGTCGCATTGACGTCAATGGGACTGTGGCTCCGATATCGCACAGAAGCTGCTACTGCTGATTAGTAAACATACCCCTTAGAGTATTAATGAATAAACAAACCTTTTTCAAAGACAGAGAATCTGTAAAACTAGAGAGCATAAAATGAATTTGCAAGGGGGTAAACTGAAAGGCAATCTCAGGAAATACTTTTTTACTGAAAGGGTGGTGGATGCTTGGAATGAATTCCTGATGGAAGTGGTGGGGGCAAATACAGTGACAAAATTCAAAATGGCATGGGAAAAACACAGTAGATCCCTTTATAGAAACAGGATAAAATAAAAAAAATTAACTATTTCTTGTATCTCAACAAAAAGGGGTGACCTGCATGGAGCGGTGGGTACACCCTAAGCAAAGGCATGGAGAGGGGTGACCTGCATGGAGTGGCAGGTGCACCTACTCTTGACACCTTTCTGGGCAGACTAGATTGACCATACTGGTCTTTATCTGCCATCATATACTATGTTACTATGAAATTCGTACAATGACAAGCCTAAGCAGTGCACCCACAAAGGGACAAAACAGGAGAATGCTGGAGTCAAATCACACTGGCCTCAGAGCTACATAACTAGAAAGATGGCACGAAACACCCAAATTAGAAGAGGAGGGGGAAGGGGAAAGGTAGCAGCAAGATAAGCCATGAGAGCAGTGCCAACACACTGACACAAACAGTAACAGCAGAAAGAGGCACGGAGAAAGGAGTATTTTTGTGGGGGAATGGAGTTTATGTCATTATTTTCCTTTTCTTTTTTTAGTTTTAGCTTTGCCATGCATGTGCCTATTTGACCCAGTGGAAATGTGCTAGCAGCCTGCAAAGAGGTAAATTCCATATAGGCTGGTTATCTCTGGCATATATGCTTAAATCGGACATGGGCATTATTCAGTCCAAATATTGCATCCACAGGTATAGATGAGCTCGGGTTTATGGAATCAGCATGTAGACATCTCCATCATGGCACATCCAACATGCTGTTCAGTGGCTTGTGCATGTATTCAGAGTGAGAGCCACACACGGGTGTAGGCATTGGCCATAGAATGAAGCAGAGAAACCCGTCCCTGGTACTATTATGGGACATGGGTAGGAGTATTCTGGACAGCTGCATGTTTTTAATTGTGCCCATCTGAATGATAAACCCGTGGATACCTCTGACGGCCGTGGCTCCTTATTTATTTATCTAGTCCCACAGGTGCTCCTTGTGGTCTTGGGCAAGCCACTTAACCCTCCATAGCCCATGTTCCCTGTAAAATAGTTATCTCCAAGTTATAATGCCCTGTTCAATGTAATTTCAGTTTGTTCAATGTAAACCGCACTGATGCAGAATAGCGCGGTATATAAGAGAATATAAATAAATTTAAAACGTGCATGTCCTAAACTGCTGTTCTCACTGACAGTATTTTGCTGATGCAAACTGTTTTTGTTGTTAAGTGCCGTTGAGTCGGAGTCGACTCATGGCAACCCTCTGGATAGCTATCCTAAATTGTGTTCGGTCTTCAGTCAGGCGGCTCATTGTTGACAGACTGGTACCCGTAGCTGCTGTTATTATATCGATCCATCTCATTGCTAGCCTTCCTCTTTTGCGTTGACCTTCTATCTTGCCAAGTAGGATGTCTTTCTCTTATTATCTCTCTCTTCGCATGATGTATCCAAAGTATGAAAGTCAAAGTCTTGTCATCTGAGCTTCTAAAGAAAGCTTAGGTTTGATCTGTTCTAGTACCGACTGGTTTGTTCTTCGAGCAGTCCGTGGTATACACAGTATTCGCCGCCAGCACCATAATTCAAAGGCAGTAATTTTCTTCCTGTCTATCTTTTTCACTGTCCAGCTTTCACATCCATATGATGTTATTGAAAATACCATGGCTTTGTATGGAGAGAGACAGCTCTGTTCTTTGATTGTGAGAACAAATGTTTCAGATCATCTTCACTTTCAGCCAGTAATGTGGTACCATCAGCATAGCGAAGGTTGTTACTGAGTCTTCCACCAATCTTCAAACCTCTGTTGTCTTAACCCTGGGAGTACCGATGGGGTCAAAAGTGACCCCATTGCAAGTTTCACAACGCGTATCTCGGAAATTAGTTGTTCAAGAATGCAATCTTTTTATGACTTTTCACATGTCAATATTCTCTTTATATTGCACCATGAGAAGAATAATTTTCATCCGCTAGGTGATGCTAGTGACGAATTGAAGCACAGAGTACCAGTGGGGTCATTTTTGACCCCAGTTGCTTATGTCCAGTTTGGATTGTGATACAATTTGTGGTTTTGTGAATTTTTTGATCTGACAAAGGTATTTATCATTAATTATGTATCATTTATTTTTTGTACTCTTATTTTATGAAAATAACATATTTTCTGTAATTGATATCATATGTTCTTTCATTATTTCTGATGAAATATAAAGGCTTTCAGCTCGTTCATCACGATTATTGTACACCTATAGTAAAACTGCTTTGCGTTTTATTCAACTTCATCTTTGTTTATTTATTTTAGGTTATTATTTATGATGTCAAAATGAAAGTATTCAGCTGCCCAAGTAAGAGAAATATTGCAACGAGATGCTGACAGTGACAGCTCTGAGTCGTCTGATGATGCAGCATATTCAGCAAGCGAAGAAGCATATCAGCCAAGTTCGGGCGATAAATCTGATGATGACAGTAATGATTCAGATGGCGATAGCAGTTGGTCGCCAAGTGAATGTGAGACTGATGTTGAGCCGGTAACATCGCCTGCAGCAAAGAGTCAAGTTACAGGTTGAGGCAAAGGTCGAGTCTGTGCTGGACGGGGAAGAAGGCAGGAGTCCTCGGTGTCAGTATCATCTGTGAGGAATCTTAGTTGTGGTCGTAGAGGAGCTAAGAGGTCATCAACTATAAGCACAAATGTTACCATTGAAGACTATGTATCTAAGGATGCCACATCATGGAACAGGAAACCTAAAAAGCCAGCTGCTGGAAGATACACCAGAGCTAATGTCATGCCCATACACAAGGTCCTACAAGGTATGCTGTACAAAATGTTGATGGCCCTCTTGCAGCATTCCACTTGTTCATGAGGAAGAATTTATTGAATGAAATCATAATGTGGACGAGCAAACAAGGAAGACACATTTATGACGACACCTGGAAAGATTTGACAGATGGAGAATTTCAACGTTTCCTTGGACTTCTGATCCTCTCAGGCGTGTACAAGTCACAAAAGGAATCCATACTTCAGTTGTGGAACCTTGAAAATGGTCGTTCTGTTTTCGGCAAAAATATGGCCCGTAACCATTTTCAGCAAATTTCTTGTGCTCTCAGATTTGATGATGCAACCAATAGACATGAACAACGAGGTGTGGATAAGCTTCCTCCAATCAGACACGTTTTTGATACCTGGGAAGCAACTCTAAGTGACGCCTTTGTTCCTGGTGAAAATGTTACCGTGGATGAGCAACTGCTTGCATTTCGTGGCTTTGTTCCGTTCAGAAAATATATTCCCAGAAAACCTGGGAAATATGGCATAAAGCTATGGATGTTGTGTGACAGTGCAACGTCATATGTTCTGCGTTTTCAAGTACATACAGGAAGGGAACTCGAACAAAACAGGGAACAGAATCAGGGTGAAAGGGTTGTGCTGCAACTCACTGAAGGATTGACGCAATCTGGCAGAAATGTTACTGTTGACAATTTCTTCTGCAGTTTATCCCTGTCACGGAAATTGCTAGAAAAACAAATGACACTTTTGGGGACAATTCAAAAGAACAGAAAATAATTACCTCCAGAATTTGTAACAGCAAAGGGCCGAGAGGTTCACTTCACATCGCCTTTCGCAATGACGCCACTCTGGTTTCCTTTGCCCGAAGAAAGGAAAAGTGGTTGTTCTTCTGAGCAGTTTGCATGATCAAGAAGGAGTAGATAACACACGTCCAGACAAAAAAACACACATGATCTTGGACTATAATTCTAGTAAAGGTGTAATAGATACGGCAGATCAAATGTTGCGCACGTATACCACAAAATGAATGACAAGACGCTGGCCAGTGACAATCTTCTACAACATGTTGGACATTAGTGCTTTGAACACCTTCATTGTTTGGATGTCACTAAATCCAGAATGGCAGTCCAGGGTCAAAGCACAGACGTCGTCTATTCCTCTTGGAATTAGGAAAGCAGCTGCTTCAGAGTAATTGCAGTGAGACTTCTTCCAGCATTGAAGAAGCCACTGATGATGTTTGCAATGTTGGGATGCCAAAGAAAAGGGCCAGGTGTCACTGCTGTTCCAGAGAAAAAGACAAGAAAAGCAACATAGTTTGCACCTCCTGCAAGCACAATGTTTGCAAAGAACATTCAGAAATTGTCTGTGTCTCATGCAAATGACTGTAGTACTTTACTGTGTTCATCAAGTGCATGCAAAAACTGTTTTCATGGCAACTCTTCTTCATGTAATTTTATGATAAAGCATTAAATTCCAAAAACATTTAACCTTCATATAATAAATAATTAATTTGGAATAATATTTTGTCTGTTTAGTTTAAAGTTTTCATGGTTAACAATTAAAATTTGTCGTGGGGTCATTTATGACCCCAACGGTATTCAGTGTGTGCAAAAAATCTCGGTAATTCCAGGGTTAAACAGGTAGGGGGAATGTATGCAGCCTTGTCTTACACCTTTGCTTATTTTAAACCATTCTGTTTCTCCTTTGAGAATATCACCTGCTCACTTGTCTGCTTCACCCTCTGTCCTAGAGCCATGAGGTCACTTTTGATATTCTCAGAGGGATACCTATCAGTATCATTTGTTCCGAGATGGATGAGAAACATCAGATAATAGTGATTAGGCTTGATGAGTATCGGCTAACTCTCCATAACATCTCAGATTTTGGCACCTGGCAGACAGCACACTCTCTGGACATCAAATCTGATCAGCAGATGGATGTCTCAGTACCTCTTAGAAGAGAGTTACCAATCACCACTACCCTTTGCTTCCTTTTGGTGAATGACTGCAACTTTGAGGTGTTTGAGCTGTGGTTCTTCTATTTCTTCAGATGCTTCCACCTCCTCAACGTCCAGGGCTGCATATTGCTTCTTCAATTCAAGGGCTGAAGGAAGTGGAGTGTTGATACTGCAGGCTCTGGTGACTCATGTCCAATCTCTTCCTTCTGTAGCCTCCCATCTTCACCTCTCTCAGAGAGCTTGGATGTTTCAAGAACCATCTCATCAAAGTAGTCCTCACTGTCTCGAATGCTTCTCAGCCTCACCTCCTCTTCCCTGGAGTCTCCCACTTCTTTCCTGAGAGCCTCAGCATGCAGGCATCCTGCACATGGAACCAGTTCTTCAAATTGGCATTGGAATCTCTGTCTGGACAGAAGCAGAAGCAGTAATGGTGGCAACAGCTTTAGCAATATGATTTTTCCCAGGCATTGTTTAGTTGATGGAGCTTTGAAACCTTGCATTGCAATGCAGTCCATCAGGAATACCCCTTCCTGATTGGCTCTAGTGTATCAAGCCAAGCATGCATGCACAATGAAAGTGAAGTTCACAATTAGCAATTCATACACATTTTCTGAACATGTACACTTGCTTAGTTAGTGCTGAGATGCAATGAAAATCACAATCTGTGTCAGTTTTAGCATTCATACAAAAATTAATGCACATGTCTAACAGTTCACAAGCTGGAAAGTATGCATGGGTCTTTCATTCTAAAACCTCACACATACTTTCCTTCAAGTATTTTTGTACTTATTTCAAAGGCAAAAATAGATTTAGCTCACACCTTTCTCAGAAATTCAAGGCGAGTTACGTTGATTGATTGATAGATTGACAGACTTAATATACCACCTTCCAACTAAGTATAAAAACAGTTTACAAAAATAATACCGTACAAGGGGAAAAGTGCACACTTGCATGCGACACAATTGCACATTTTCCCCATTTACAGAATTAGACATTTAGAGGGGAGGGTCATCTATGTGTGTCCTAGGAATTGTTAGAGTGCACAAATGTGTCTGTCAGTTAGTGTGTGTGTTTCTGTCTTTCTGTGTATCATGGGGACTACCAGGATCTACATACCCATGAGTATATATGTGTCCCATGGGGACTGTCAGGAGCCACATATACATGTGTGCCTGTCTGTGTGCATGTGTGTATGATGGGAACTGTTGGGGGCTGCATATATGTATGTGGGGGGATGTATATGTTCATAACTGTTGGGGACTTTGTGTGTGTATATGAACAGGGCCATACCAAGTTAGAATGCGCCCTATGCGACTTATGCACCTAATGCCCTCCTACCCCACCTAGGTGCATGCAGGAACTGACTCTTACTGGGCTTCCTGGAATCCCAGTACTGACATCAGCACCCCTTGCTTGCTTGTGCCCTGTGCGGCCTGCACTGATCGCATATCCCTTGTTATGGCCCTGCATATGAAGCACCTACAGTGTGACAAAGTGACATGTTTCTCCTTCCTTCATTTGCAAAATCATATATGTCTTGGGTGTGTGTGTGGAGGAAGAGTTCAAAGAGAGATTATAACATGGTAGCAGGGGCTATATAAGAAATCTTTAGAACTGGTGTTATCTATGTATTTGTGTCTATCTTCAGATAGTGCTTATGTTTATGTTTATCTTTGTTTGCCTTTATTTGTAACCGTAGTAACGCGTACTCGATGCTCCTCCTTATCCCATCCCCCTTTTCTGACCTCTTCCCCCCCTTCTCCCTCCCTTTTATAAACACGCAAACACCGTTTTTGGAAACGTCTGGTCGCAGCTTTATTTACCATAACAGGATAACAATCAACTTTAATAACATTAACAATCCTTCTCATACCCGCGGAAGGATGCCACACCAGCCATACCACTAGCAAAGTGTGCACGCCTCCGCTTTACAACTTCCTACCCTCACTTGGCCACCCGACTTCGCCATATCATTAGCAAAAGCCAACCTAGGGGCTGTCCGGGTCAGGGGTACCTCACCCCCGTCCCAATCTTATCCAACAGCTCCGGACCCCAGAAACCTCCGGAATCCCACTCACTCCCCCTCCCCCAGCTACGACACCCCTTTTGGAGTACCCCTCTGCAGGGCGGGCGGGCGGGCCACCGTCCACCAGACCTCTCTGCCTGCCTCGCCAGCCCCTTCTGCTTCAATCCACTGACTCTCCCTTCGCTCCCCACGCACCAAAAGGGAGAGCCAATGGATTTAAAAGATGCAGCTGCATCATGCCATTTCCCCGCCCATTTTCCCCGCGGGCCCGCGCAGGCTCCACATCTCGCCGCGCCCCCGGTTACGGGCGGCCGGCTCCGGGACTTCCGCCCTTGCGGCCTTTATACCACATTTATGCGAACAAGCAATGCGGCTTACAAAAAATCTGCTAGTTAAGACTGAAAGGAAAAGAACTCCACTGCCAGTATTATGAAAGATGAAGAAAGAAAAGAGAAGTTTGCAGGGAATAGTGGAAGGAGAGAAGGAGTCCAAGCAGAAAGGGAGGAGGAGTCTCTGCCAAACAGCAACCCAGTGGTGCCCAAACTATGGGTGCCTAAACTTTCGGGAATTCAAAAACCTGATTCAGATGTCTTCAATGCCTTCTTGATTCAAGGCGTAAGAGGATGGGAAGACCATTTGGGGGGGTGTGGTGCTGGGGTTTAGTGACTGTGTGTGTGTATGTCTCAGGGGTGGGGGGGTCTGTCTGGGTGGTGAACTGTCTGTGTGGTGCCTCTGTGTGTGTGTGTTGTAGTGGTAGGGTTTGTAGGGAGGAGGTGGGGAGCCTCTGAATGTTCTGAGGGGGTTGAGGGTTTATACCTTTTAGCATATACCCATTCTGTACTTTCATCCTCATGCATTCATCTCTTTAACCTCCATTACCCCTCTGTAACCACTTTCCTTCTAACCCCTTCTCTCTGTTCTCTTCCCAGCCTCTGACCTTTTCTCCATGCCCCTTGCACTCTCCCCCCCCCCCACCTCACACTCCATTTCCTTCTCCCATCTTCCTTTCCCAAACGCACTGCCCCTTTAAATTTCTCCTACCTCCTGTGCATCTCTCTGGCCCCAGCTCTTCTTCCTTCATCACTCTGCCACAGCTCTTCTGCCGGAGAGAAATGTTGCCCCTGCCCACACACTGCTCCACTCTTTGCAGTGATTGTGGTCTGCTGCAGCTCTTCTGCCCATGAGAGATGTTGCTCACGCTGGCACACATTGGTGCATTTCTACTGCACCTCTTCTCCCTGCAATGCTTTTCTGTTTAGCTGGAGGGAAGGCTAGCTAGTGCATGTTTGTTTGTGCATTCTTGCGCATGTGCAAACATGCAAGGACAGACAACATTTCTGAGCCAGAGCCTGACAAACCCTTGACAACAGGTGCTTATGCCTACATCAAACACCCCTGCTAAAATAACACAGTAAGTTATCTTGTCATACAATCACAATAATAAAATTATACAGTCATAATAATTCAAATTTTCATTCAATCAGACCAACAAATAATTCAGGTATATAAGTATTTTTCTATTTCCAAAAGGCTTACAATTGAAGAGGTCCTTTAACTTAAGTGTGCTAAGCAATTAACATAAGTTTTTGCATGTGGTATCTGTGTGCAAGGACCCACAGTAACTGTTACAAGGGTGCTCACTATTGAGCAATAGCGTACACTTTTGCAAAAGAACATGCACTATTGCGGAAAAACAATACGAAATTAAAAAAAAGAAAACTCAAAAAGGAAAAAAAATTGGCCTGCACATCTATGTTATCTGCTCATCTATGTTGCCTGATACTGCTAGATATATATCTATATGTTTCAAAACATACTTTATGGCTCTGGGAGAGAGGGTGAAGCAGATAGGGATATACCTGATATTTCTCTCTCTTCTCAACTCATTGATAAATGTCATATCAAAGAAGCTCACATTCTAAGGATTAATGAATGGTTGCATAGATGGTGTCAACGAGAGCATTCAGATTCCAGCATTAATTGATGATATTGCTAGAACTTCTCAGCAGAGAAGGCATCTATCCATTAAAAAAGGAGTAAAGCTTCTTCCAGAATAAACTGACATTAAACTAGGATCACAGGTAGAAAAGGTTTTCAGTTAAGTTAAAACCTTCAGGTAAGTAAAACATTACAGAGTACAAACATACAGAAAATGGGAACAAAAAAGGAGCAACATCTCCATCACTGTGATCTCCGGAATGAAACCAAGGAACATGATGTGCAAACATATTCTAAAGCTTTTATCGTCTTTGTATTCTTATCTTCTAAATGATTTCCCACTTTTGCGATACCTATTTGAGCATTGATCTCAAAATCACATAAATATTCAACTTCTCATGGAAGTCTGGGTCCTCTGTCATAGCCTGCTGGCAAGCTAGTCTACTTTCAGCATAGATAAATTGCTACCTCATAATTGCCTCCTTCGTGATCTCTCATATCTACCCATTATTCTCTGCAATATTGTATTGTTGCCATCTTTTCATTGAGCCTTGTATTTTCATTCCGAATGGATTTCAGATAATGGGTCAACCTTGGCCCCTGCTAAGGAGTTATCTCCTGCAAAAGTGACGGGGATCTTGCCCTATATGACCCACTCTAATATGGTGGCATCAATTTTGCGGAAATATTGGCCGGTGCTTGCGGTATGTTCTAGCTTGAATAAGCCCTTGCAGATCGCATATTCGCGGGGTCGCAATTTACGTGATAGATTGGTTAGATCAACAGTTCAATGTGATCGTCCTGACCAACCGGTTTTTCGATCGGGCTCTCACACTACATGCACTAATTGTAGATACTGCGCTTTAGCCATTACAGGTTCTAGTTGGACGGATCCTGCATCTGGCAAATGTTTCCAACGGCGCTGGCATACCACGTGTGATTCAAGTTTTGTAGTGTATGTTGTGATTTGCCCCTGCCTTAAACAATATGTCGGGAGTACGAATCGAGCCATACGGATTCAATTGGGTGAGCATGCTTCTCGCTTACGCCAATCTGTTGAGACGGCTCCGATGGTACAGCACTGTATAGCTTCTGGTCATGTGTTTGAACAGTTGCATTGGACGGTGATTGATCACGTTCCGAATGATCCGAGAGGGGGAAATCGCACGGCTCGTCTGGGAAAATTGGAACAGCGATGGATTTTCATTCTCAATACAATGACACCTATGGGTTTAAATAAGGACATTGAGTGGCTAAATGTTTGAATACTTCCCATTCATCCTGTTGGGAATCCTCTATTCAGTGGGGTTATCCCTTCAAAGGTGATTGGTTGATGTGATATGGGCGGCGCTATAATAGGCCTATTTGGAGAATGGTATCCCCTGACGTCACCCGCCATTGAATAGGCGTTTTTTGAGAAGAGAGAAATGGTTTCACTGCCTCCTCAACGATACACTTGAAGCAGGAGCCTAGTGCTTCGAAACGTGCACGTCGTGTGCTTGAGCAGATAAGTGGGATTTGCTTTTTGGATTTTAATATTATATACGGAAAAATTTGATAATAAAAGAATTATAAAAAAAGGGGCATGTACTGCGTGGGGTTTAGAGATCTTTCCTCTCTACCTTGCGGTTTATACCCGACAAAAAGTTGGTGATTTCTATTGGGGGATCTAGTATTCTACTTTTGATGGTTGCTGATTGGAATACTATTATTTGGGAGCATTTGCTTTTGAATCTTTTCATTGATGACATGTTTAGCATTTTTGTAAGTTTGTCTTCAATGAGTCACACCCCCTCCTCTGATCCATCCTCTGATATGGATTTGTTCTTTACTGGGGGGAACCGCACAACCTCCCATCTTCAGCTAGTCACCTGATTGCCATTATCTTTTTTTTCCTCCTCTAGAGCCAACATGTATGCCCTTATTTGGCAGGTAGACCCCTACAAGATTACCATTAGGGCTCAGAGGTGCCATTTTGATTCCAGGCTACCAGTGGAGCAGGAGTGGCTAGGTGGCTACTAGAAAATCAGCTAGGTGGATAGTCAAGGATGTGGTGACCCAGGTGGGGTCAGACTTCACTTTTTAAAGGATATCAGTGGGTATAACTTTCTAAAGGATGTCATGGATTCCATAGGGGTCTTGGGGAAGAGAGACAATTTGACACATGGTGGGAGGTTCCCAGGGTTGGGAGGTGTTGCTACCTCAGTGAGTATATTAACTGAATTTGCAGTTAGCATGGATGACCTTAGTATTTTTTCTTAAGCAGGCAGCAAATGCAGCCTTGCTAATTGTACAAGTGACTGCAATGTGCAGTTCATGTCCACTCTCTACCCATAGTCTATCCATTTCCCCAACCCATAACACAGCATGTAGTTAGCACATGAAGAAGCATGTGCTAACTGTAATGCCAGCGCAATAACAGTTAACTGTGCCTATGCGTTAAGGGTGGGCCAGATAGCATACATACAAGGCTACTGAGGAAACTTAGGGAAGTTCTGGAAACTCTGCTGTGTGCCCTTTGTATACATCTTTAAGGCCAGGAATGGTTCCAGAAGATTGGCAATGAGCAGATATGATTTCTTTTCACAAAAATCAAAGTGTGGAAGAGGACTGAACCTACAATTCAGTTAGTCTGAATTATTTAATTGAATTAAATAGACACAGAGGCTGTTTGACTGCACAAAATTAAAGTCTTTCTTTGCCAAGCTCTACCAACCACTCTCCTCTAAGCAAACTTACCTTAATCAGAGGCTGCCATACAAGAAGAGGTGAAGGGTGGTGATTTGAGATCAATCTGAGGATTTTTGGGATGAGGTCTGTTAATATACCCATGCTTGCTTGATTTCCCTGCCCTTGGTCTATATACAACTTTGTATTCTGTTGCAAATGTCAGTTACTCTGTCAGACTTCTTTCGGTGGGACAGAGCAGACAATGCTCTGTGCTGGAGAAACTCTGGGGGCCTTGGTGATCTAGAACACATGTGGTGGCACTGTCCCAAATTCATAGGCATATTTTTAGAGCTATGGGACTGTCTACCCTTTCTCACTTGCATCCTGTGTGCTGGGCCACTTGACTCCTGATCTGGCTGATACAGACCTCTGGCGTCTTCTAAACTGCTTACTACTGGTGATCGAGAGTGTAGTCTCCTGGCACTTGAAGCGTCCTGAGCCCCCCTCTTTCATAGAATGATATGTCAAGGCATGAGATATCTGTAGGATGGAGAAGCTCACTGCTGAACTGTGAGGGAGTCTGGAAGCAGTTAATAGAGTATGGTCCAGGTTTCTGGATCGGGAGGCCCATGAACACAGTAATCAAATGAAGTTGTCTTCTACTTACTCCTACTGTATGATGCTCCTGTAGATGTTCGGTTCTGCTACCTCTGTTCAGGTATATCTATATGTTTCAAAACATGCTATGGATGTGAGGTTGGGGGGAGGGACATCAAGTGGGGGGGATGTGGCAGTACAGGGTGCCTAACGGGGGCAAATTCATTTGTAATAAGTGGGGTGGAGGGACTCAAGGTAGAGAGGATTAGCTTGCTTTCCTAGTTTCTGGTCCTCCCTCTTGCACTGCACCTGCTCTTACTCTTCTTCTTTTGGTCTTTTTTTCTCTCCCCTTCAAGATGTGTGTGCTGGAGCAAAGGGGAGGGGAGGGTTGGGGAGACATGAGAGGAGGGATTGGGTTTTTGGGTCCGTGGGAAGTTTTGCATTTTTGTTGAGGTTTCTATAGGATTTGTATCCTTTGATAGCTTTGATGTAAGCTCACTGGTAATTAAGCTCTTTATTTATTCATGTTTCTGTAATCTTGTTTTTGGTTATTTGGAAATGCATTGCTCCCTTTGGACCATTCAAAAGATTTAACGCAAAAAAATATAGACAAAGAGGCAAACTGAATTCAAAAATGGAAAATGGGAAAAAGGGGAAAGGGGAAAACAATAACAGTTTGGGTGAATAGTCTAGGTGCCCTTTCTCTGAAGCCAGGAGTCATCAATATTTCTAAAATATGCCCCCACCCCCGCCCCAACTTAATCTCTATCTCAGGTTATTGTTCCTTCTTTCACTTGTTTACAAAATTCATTTCTTTATTCTGAATGGACTGGCTTGGAAATTAGTCTCCCCCCCCCCCCCCCAACCCAAGTTCTTTCCTGAATCTCACCTCAGTTAGACTTCCTTGAGACTGGTTTTCCATCAGATTCATTAATAGGACTTTTCATGGGCCCTCCTCACATACATGATTTTCTTGTTTTATAATAATTGACTCCTCCTCTTTCTCCTGTGATGGATCTATATTCCACCTTGTGTGTTTAAGGAAAGAAAGTATGCTGTCTCTGCTGTCATTCTATGCAGGAGAAAAAAGGACCGAGTCAATTGACAGAAAAGACTTTCTAATGTTTTGGCATATTCTGACATTGCAGATCAAAAAGTCATCATGCCTCGACGTTACTTCTAAGACATTGCTGATTTTCACTTTGCACTGAAAGCAATCTTGTAGCTGTTTCTTTCTTATTGAAGCGATTGTCTTTGAATACGGGTTTCAAAGACAACTGAAATACGTCACTGAGGTAAGCAAAAGCATGTGTGAGTTTTCGACTTGCATATCCTCTACCCTTTTTCCCTTTTTTATAGGAGACCAACATGAAAGGAACAACTTTGCGTGTCTGAAAATTAATAATGAGGCTTATGCATAGTTTAATGAGACAACTAATGCATTTCACAATTTGAAGACAGATCTGCCCTAGATGCTTTATTGTGCTCTCATTAACAGTCCATTCACTGCCATTCAGGTTCGCCAGAAGGACTTTTTAAAACTCAGGATAGAATAATCTGACCGCACTCCTGTTCAGTGATTTGCAATGGCATTGTCTCCTTTTTCAGATTGAATGAATCAGTTTGAAAAGAATAGCACCTTAAACCATACATAATACAGTGGACAAAAGCACCGTAGATATTTTTAAAGTCACTGGGCATAGAAAAACTGATACAATGCTATAGACAAGTGGAGGGTTATTTTATAGCAGGGTGCCTAGAATAATAGAGTAAGCAGTCATCTATTTTTAATCTCTTTCATAAAGATACATGGGCATCTATTTGTCTTTATAAAACACTAGCTTAAGTGTCCATGATCATGCCTTGGAAGCATCTGCTGATGCACGTAGCCATTAAGTACACAGGGACACACATATCTTAAGCCTTGCAGTGCTTCTCAAACCTATCCTGGAAGCTTCCCAGCCAGTCAGGTTTTCAGAATAGTCACAATGAATATGCAGGAGGTAGATCTGCATACAGTGGAGGCAGTGTATGCAAATATCTCTCATGAATATTCTTAGTGGATATCCTGAAAACCGGACTGGCTAGGGAGCCCCCAGGACAAGTTTGGAAACCACTACAAGGTATTTTAGAATGAAAGTGCATACTTGCGAGTTCCGCCTGCATGCTACCCAGATTGCACCCACTGGCAAGGTACAGATGCCCATGTCAACATGCATACTTTTATGCTGGTTGGTATTATATGCGAGGCCATAAACATGTATGAACTGCCACATACGCACGTTAATGATTTTATAAAATTACCCCCAAAGACCTAAAATAGTCCAAGAAAGGAGGGGATATAATGGTTAACATAGATTATACCATGGTGAATGATGAGACCCTGTAAACCCAAGGAGACTGAAGGGATCCACAGAATAGCCATTCTGTTCACAAGTTCACTCCTACTATGGGGGATGTTTACTAAAAAACGGAAATGTGCGCGCCGCAAAAGAGCGCACGGAAACGCGGCACTGAAACGCTAATAAATGCGTTTAAACGCCCCGCACACGTGCGTGTCACCCCCGCAAAGGTGCGCGGCACACTAACGGGCCCCGTACAAGTGCGGGCCCGCAAATGTCCGATAGAGGCGTGGAACGGCTAAAGAAGGGCGGAGGAAGGCTCCGGAGGGACGGAGGGACGGGGTCAATGGGTGGAGAGTGGGAGGGGAGAGGCTCCCCGCACAGTATCTGGCCCGAATTTGCATGTAAAAACTACCGCGAGGGAAACACTCGCGGTAGAAAGCATTTAAAGGGAAGAGAAACCATTTCCGTCAGCAATGTACAGGAAAACCTGGGAAACCAGCAAAACGTGAGCAGTGTGATACATGTGCACAGCACAAAAGTGCAAATAAAAATAGAAAATGACCACAACAGAACTATTAAAAATAGTAATTCAGCTGGGGAACAGTTATAGTGATGGGCAAATACAGAAAACACACCCAGCAAAGCTCCAGAAAAAATAAATGAATTTTGGAAGGGTTTACGGAGCGGAGACTCTTCCAAAAAACATTTCCTTTTGTGGAGCTTTCCTGGGAGTGTTTGCTATGGTTGCCCATTAATATCACTGTTGCCCAGCGTGGTGATATTTTGTCCCCCATTTCCCGTGGTCATTTCCGGGGTTTATGTGCACGTTTGTCACCAGACAGGGTGCATATGCCCACAGTAAATTTGCGTAGAGCAGGGTTTGTGACTCCATCCTGCCAGGCTTACTACCTCCAGGGGCTGCACTGTCTATGTGGCCATAGTGTGGTGCAGCAGACAGAGTCAGTACCTCTAGGACCAGAGGATCAGAGGTTCAAAGCCCAGCTGGGGCACTTGCCAGCCCAGTCCCTATAAATTACCCACCACTAAACACAGATAGCACAGACACCCCTGTATTGCAGGGGACAGAAGCATGGGGAAAACACCCATATTTTACCCAACAACGCACACACACCACAACAATGGGCATTACTCACAGCCAAGTACCGCAAATGCAGTCCTGTACTGCCACATTCCAATCAGGTCACCTGCTTTTTATGGGAGAAGCTCATGCCAGCATGTTGGCGGACGAGTACATGTGGTGCAGGGGGCAGTGGCTGCTAGCGACAGAAGACAGAGGCCTAGCCATGTGCAGGCTGGCACAGTCCACAGCAACAGACAGGCCCTGCCGGATCCACAGTCATGGACTATCCAGGGAATTCAGCCAAGTTGTGGCTACACGGTGGTGCAGTGCACACAGACAGTGCATGCAAGAACAGAAGATCACAGGTTCAAAGACCAGCTGGGGCTACCAGCAATCCTGCCCACATATTTTCCCCACAAATAAACAGTGACAGTAAGGACACACCCTTCGTGACGAGGACATATGCAATGGTAATACGTCTATCTTTTACCCCACTGAGCACAGACACCATGAACAGGGGCAGAACCTACAGCAGAATCCCCCAAATGCAGTCCTGGTGGGCCACACACCAGTCAGGTTCCATGCTGCCACTCATACAAATGCCTGTGCTGTATATCTATGCACGGCATGTAGATGTAGCTCATGCATATTCATGAGGGACAGCAGGAAGACCCGAACAGTGTGATGCAAAACTGGGCTGGAGTGGGGAAGCGCTGCCGTAAAGCAGCAGCCAACAGGGGCAGGCACACCCACACCCACACCCACAGGCCCCATTGGCCAATGTCTCCTGTAGAGGCAGAACATTGGACCCTGCGTGCATCTCCCAATACCAGCACCTGCATACCTTAGCAATGTCACCCTACACCTGAGGTACACAGCTCTGAAACATTTGCTAAGAGTACAGGCTGATAGATATCCCTACGTTACGCACATACTGCTAGTTGACCCCATCCGAACAATCTGTTTGGTGTCTGCGGTGCGTGCTCCAGGCCTGGCCTCTGACGTTGTTCACCACCCTGGGGAGTGACCTCCAGCAGTACTGCGTACCATATCCATGCCTGTACCGTGCCCAGGACCGGTGTGGTGGCCAAGGCTAATCACCCCCTCAATAGTAGCACAATGCTGGCATAGGTGTGGGAGTGTGTGTCTGTCTATACCAGGGGTGGGCACCTCCGGTCCTGGAGGGCCGCAGACCAGTCAGGTTTTCGGGATATCCCTAATGAACATGCATGAGATATATATGCATTAGAGATATCCTGCCAACCTGACTGGTTTGTGGCCCTCCAGGGCTGGATTTGGAGACCCCTGCTTTACACCTCTGTCATTTAAGATCGTGAGTGGGCAAGGTACAGATGTCCTAGACATCGAAAGGGTATATAGAATGTGTCACATTCCTCCTCGATTCTCACCACCACCAAAAAGTTGTCTAATAGACAATTTTTTGGTGGTGGTGAGAAGTGAGGAGGACTGTGACAAATTCTATCTAACCTTTTTGATGTCTTGGACATCTGCACCTTGTCCACTCACAATCTTAAATGACAGAGGTGTAAGGCAGGGGTCTCCAGATCCAGCCCTGGAGGGCCACAAACCAGTCAGGTTGGCAGGATATCTCTAATGCATATATATCTCATGCATATTCATTAGAGATATCCCGAAAACCTGACTGGTCTGCGGCCCTCCAGGACCAGGTTTGCCCACCCCTGGTCTATACAGTGTGTGTTGGCTGCAAACACCTTCCCCAACCCACACTGCCAGCACTACTGCCAGTATTGGCCTGCCAATGTGCATAATGAGCAGCAAGGTACCATGGGTATAGGTCAGACATGGTGGGCTGGCCAGGATGCATCTGCACAGGGCATAGGGCACTGGCTGTGACATTGTAGTGCCAGGCCACCACCTACACAGACAGGGTGACCTCTATGTGCTGCTGGGGGAGCACTCTCACCCTGAGTGTGCAGTGATGACAGCATGGCTAGGCAACCCCATAGTGCTGTATTGTGTTTCTCTCTTGTGATATATATGGGTTTCCTGTTGGGGCCTCCTCACAGAACTCTCTGTTTGCGTGTGCTGTCACCCCAGTTTTGGGTGCATGCATTTCCATCAGGGCTAACCAGCAGACTGTTCACAGCTGGTATGTGTCTTGATGGAGTGCCTTGCAGGGTGCAGTGGCTGATGGCTTGCTGCAGGTGAATATCAGATAGTGCTGGGGTGCATCTTTGGATATCCAGGCCTAAAGTCTGTCTGATATTGTGTTATGGATGTGTGTGGAGCTGCTTGGACTGCCCTGGAGGGTGTCTGTTCCCCAACAGGACTGGGGTTTGATGGTCCACTTTGCTGCCATGGGGGGGGGGGGGAGAAGGATGGGGATCTGTTTGCCACCCTCAGAGGGGTCCATGGGGGTTTCCACTAACTGAGACAGACAGAGATATCCAACATGTTTCTTGCAGCACCTTCCTATCTCACAGGTTAGTACTGTTTTGGAGCTCTGTCATGGGCTCGTCCAGCCATGGCTGGTGTTGTGGACCTGGTCCTGGGCACCACATCACACCCTCAGGGTGAGCACAGTACCCGCACAATGTGACGGTGTGTAGCTACTCTTTGCTGGTAGTCCACCCGCTCAGGACCCCCTACCAGGCCGAGGTGCTGTGTGGGTGCACATGGACAATTCCCCCTACCAGGACGGGTAGCTGTTGGGGTGCATTCCCCATCTTGTGTGCATCTGTGGACAGCTGATTTGCATGTGCAGTGCATCATGGGTACGGGTGGCCTAACCCTATCCTGTCTACAACAGCAGACTGTCTGTGGGGTGACGTGCAGGCTCTCTGCAGCCAGCCAGCCAGGGGCTTACTGTCAGCTATAGAGCTGTAGCCCAATGGTTACGTCACTCCCTGTACAGCCAGAGGTCATGGGTTCAAACCCACAGTGGGGCCCTTTGATTGGGCTGTCAACAGCTTTATTTTTATTTACTGTACATATGTCTATGCTGGCAAAACCACACACAGCTTACTATACCCATTAGGTGCCTCTGAGGGTGCTTTATAGGGCGCCCTATAGGCCACCTTATGGTTGCCATCCATATAGGGTGCACTATACATTATCCTGTGTCGCAACATACATGGTGCCCTATAGGGGACATTCTAGGGTGCCTTGGCGGACAGTGCACTGTAACATGTGCCTTACGGGCATCCGTATGTTAACACACTGTGAGAGCGGGTTTACTGGTGGTGGGAAATAAAATATAAATGGAAGGCCTCCTATAGCACCCCACACCATGATACATACTGCCCCAGCCAGCCTTGTTCACTGGGCACTGTGACGGGTTGAACCCCTGGCCCCTGCACCATTGGTCAGTGTCCTAACCATTGTGCTGTGGCTCTGTTCCTGTGTTTGTGCATCCGCGCGCAGCCTTGTAGCCATCAGCGCCCCATCTTGTGGCGCACTAAATTAACAGCGCACAGCCTTATGCCCCACAACATGGAAATGCCCCTAAAATAATACCTCAGCCACCTGTCTTCAATGGGCACTGTGGGGAATTGAACCCATGATCCCTGCACGAGTGGTCAGTGTCTTAACCATTGTGCTATGGCTCTGATCCTGTTAGCTGCACATCAGCGCGCCACTTCTCCCTCCCACTATTGGACTGCCCCCTCACACATCAGCGTGCCACCTTCTGCCCACCGGCTCACCGCCTTCTGTTGCCCACATTTATCAGCGCACTGCCTTCTGCCGCCCAAACTTACCAATACGCCGCCATCTGCCGCCCACACTAAACAGTGCGCCGCCTCATGCCGTAATAAAAATAACAGTGCGCCGCCCAAAATTAATATGCCTCCTAACCACTTTTGCCCATAAATGTTGGTGCCTCAGCTGGTCTTTTTTGTTGAGCGCAATGGGGGTTTGAACCCCTGGCCCCTGCACCATTAATTGGTGTCTTCACCATTGTACTACGGCTCTGTCGTTTGGTTTTGCAGCAGCGCCCCACTTAGCCTTCCCACGCGCTAATGTGGGCCCCGCACATTAGCGCGACGCACACACGTATGGTCCGGTTTTTTGCTTTTTTCTGCCTGGCCCGCCCACTCCTTATATGGCACCAGCACACTAACGGGGACCCGCACAGCAACGGAGTTTAGTAAACATACCCCTATGACTCAGTGGTGGACTTTCACTTTTGATCCAAAGTAAGGTAGCCAATTACAGAAGCTTGCACATTAATTTATTGAAATAGTAATTGACATTTTTTTTATTTATTTTATTTAACAATCATTTATATACCGCACCTTCCCATGCATCAGGTGCTGTTTACAAGGAACAAGTTAATGAACAGATTCGAGAACTAGACATCTTGTAATTTCTGCCTTACCACATTATTTTGAGAACCTGAGCTTATCAGATATGATCCCCCCAATTCTTTTCCTGTATGGAAACTCACCTCCTATCATACACTTTTGGATTTCTGCATTAGGTGAGCAGAAAAAAATCTATATTTGCTGGTTTTGCAAAATGTGCAAGAAGCTGCTCGCTTGATACATAATTAATATCAAAGCTATCTAATAAAGCATAAAGAAAAGATGTTACCATTTCAAATACAAGGATTAACACCATCAATGAAATAATTCTTGAGGCATCTAAGAGGGAAAACTTTGAGAAGTGGAAAGTGGTCCATAGAATGACATCTGGACTCAGAATATTATATAGCAAGTAAACTAACTTGCCACATATGACCACAACCAGTAGACACTGTGATTCTGCCTTCGCTCATACTGAAGAACTAGCGTGCAATGCTGGAAGTAAAAGAGGGGAAACCATCCCAGGAAGTGGAGCATGTGTCATTCATAAACCCCAAAGCTGTAGGGTCAGCAACCAGGTGGTTGGAAGCAAAAAGTAATGGCAGATGGTGATTTTCATCTGAGGGGCATAGACATATTTACAGTATCTACTGCTCAGACATTACATCCTGAGAGGTGTGAAGTCTGTTAGGTACCAAGAAGCAAGTCAAGATGGAGAGATTGCCAAGAATCATTAAACTGCCATTGTGAAATGCTGATAGCGTCAGAGTTATTGGAGTTTACTAAAATGAATTTGTGCTGAAGCAAGATAAGAAATAAAACACTTTAATTTATTAAAGCTTTTTGTTTATGTATATATAATTTCAGTTGATGGTGAGGAAGGGTCTTTTTTTATGACCAATGATGCGTTAAGATGATGTTGAGAAGCTCTGGTTACAGCTTTCTTTTATACTGAAAACTTTTTCCTTCCTTTTAGAAGTTTTTCTCAAGCTGCGCATTATTAGAGGATTCAAGAGCAGATTCTTTATTAATTCAGTTTCGAATCATTAAGCATCAGAGTGTTTATCTGATGTGCTCATCCATGTTGGCATGCCTGATACGGCTTGGTAAATACATAAATGTGTCAAACGTGACTTCATGACTCTGGGAGAGAGGGTAAAAAAGAGAGAGGGGCGCATGTGATATCCCCCTATCTTCTTGCTGCCATGATAAAAGCCATGGCAAAGAAGCTCACATCCTAGGCATGAATGCATGGTTGTGTAGATGGTGTTGACAAAAGCATTTTAGCTTATTGGATCACAGGGTGATCATCCTAGAATTTTTCAAGAGAGATGGCATCTATTTATTAAAGAATGAGTAAAGCTTCTGCCAGAATAAACTGATTTTAAACTAGACATTGGGAATGGGCAGACAAATCCTTCAGTTAAGTAAATACCCTCAACTAAGTAAACATTACAGATATATAGAAACAGGGGGATAAAGAGCAATATCTGCAAAGCTATTAACATCCAGGTGATCTCTGGGCTGAAACAGCTGACCTGCTAGTTGTTCCTTTTAAGATTTTGTCTTCATGGTATGCCAGTATTCATATATACCTCTGACAGTTGTTTAAACAAGGAAGGGGTGCACAAAATGCCTAACTTTGCACCATTTCTCTCTATATGGTTATACTATATTCTATAATAGGGTCTCCCATAAATTGGGATAAGAGACAATTCTGGCAAAAAATTAATTCTATTTTTTTTAAATAAAGGAAAATATGCTGTTGAAGAATACTGTGGGGCATATTTGCAAAACTGTGAAGAGACAATGCATGAAAATACAAATAATGCAACAATTTTCTGCACTATCTGCAGAAAGTGTGTTATTATTTGCATGATTGGGCAGAATTAGGGTGGAGGATAGTTATGTCTATACCTCGCGGTTTCTGCGGGCTTCAGTTGTTGGATGTGACAACTAACGTCACCTCAGTGGGTAACATTAGCTGCTTCCATGTTGCTGTTGGACCGTGCTCTCTGCATTTTTGATGCATTATCTTTTGGGGAAATGCCCACCCCCACCAGATAATGCATAGCTTTCCCAGATAATGTTATACTATCTGCAATGTTTTTCCATGTTAGTTGCAAAAGCCTAATGCGCCTTAATAAATAGTCCCCTTAGTACACCATGGTCTGCCCAAAGAACAAATCAATCAGTACTAGAGGAAATCAAATCTAAGCTTTCCTTTGAAGTTCAAATGACAAGATTTTGACTTTCATACTTTGGACACATCATGAAAATATAAATCTCATTAGAGAAAAGTATTATGGTTGGCAAGGTTGAATGTCGGAACAATGGAAAAATGTAGTTCTTGACAAATAAGATTAAAGTAATGTAGAGATAAATCACTTAAATATGCTGGTTATAACATGTTCATCTACAGTTCTAGTGTTTGCATTTTTCAGGCATTTCAGCACAGGCTAACAATTCAGTCCCTCTCAATGGAATTAACCAGCTAAAATAAAAATTTAGTCACAAATGTAACATGTGCCTTCAAGTCAATGCTGCCTCCCCAGCACCTCCTGGCTTTTTTTAGCAGGGTGACCAGAAGTTCATTACCAAGACAATAGAGGGTTAAGTGACCTGCCCAACGCCTAAAGGAATGTTTGGGGAAATGGAACAGTGGTCTCCTGGTTACTAAGCCAGTAGTCTAACCATTAGGCTACTCCTCCAATGTTGAGTTAGCCACATGGAAACATTCAGTAGTGGAGTGCCCCAAGGGTCTGAACTGGGACTGCTTTCTTTTGATATGTTTATAGATGATCTGGAGACAGAAATGAAGAGTGAGATGGCCTAATTTGTTAATGTGATGAAATTATAGAAACATAGAAACATGAGGGCATAAAAAGACCATATGGCCTATCCAGTCTGCCCATCCATATCAACTATTATAGTCCCCTTTTTAAATTCCTTTCTTTCTTTCTTTCTTTATTTATTTAACATTTCTTATATGCCGCCTTTCATGATATCAAGGCAGTTTACATTGAACAAACTGAAATTACATTGAACAGGGCATTATTGAATTCTTGAATTCAGATACTGTCCTTGCTTCTACTACCTCTACTGGGAGACACATCTACCACTCTTTCCTTAAAGAAATATTTCCTCATATTACTTCTGAGTCTATCCTCTTTCACCCCCATCCTAGTTGCAGAGCTTACTTGCAATTGTGTATTTATGCCACAAAGTTATTTAAACATCTTTATCATATCTCCTCTATCCCGCCTTTCCTCTAACATATACATATTAAGATTTTTAAATCTATCCCCATATGGGTTATAATGAAGACCACTAACCATTTTAGTAGCCACCCTCTGCACCAACTCCATCTTGTTTATATCCTTTTGAAGGTGTGGTCTTCAGAATTGCATACAATACCCCAAATGAGGTCGCATCAGAGACATATAGAGAGGCACTATCACCTCCTTTTCCTGCTGGCCATTCCTCTCCCTGTGCACTCAAGGATCATTCTGGCTTTTGCTGTCAATTTTTCTACCTGTTTAGCTACTTTAAGATCATCAGAAACAAACATGCCCAGGTCCCACTCTTCTTTTGTGGATGGAAGTACTTTGCCGCCTACACTATACCACTCCCTTGGATTTTTGCAGCCCAAATGCACGATTCTGCCTTTTTTAGCATTAAATCTCAGCCGCCAGATTATTAACCATTCTTCAAGCTTAGCTAGTTTCCTCCACATGTTATCTAATCCTTCCTGGGCATCTATTGAAGATTTTAGTATTATCCGCAAAGAGGAAAATCTTACCCGACAGCCCTTCTGCAATAGGATGTGTCAATTTTAGGGGAAGATTTTTTTTTTTAAATATTTGTTTATTGCAATTTAAAGCTACACACTACAACACTACTACACACTACAACACACTACATCATTGAAGACAAATTGCTTTCAACATCACACCAACTCCCCCCTCCCCACCCCTCCCCATCCCTCTCCCTCTCCCTGGGTATCTCCCCCCTTCATTAATATGATCTTTAGTTACACACTCTTATTCCTATGCTTCCTCCTTGTAGCTTCAAAATACACTTAAGAGAACAGAAGTGGAAAACCAAGAACCACGGCCTAACGCAGGGAGGTATCAAAAGAACTTTATTGGGTCTAGTTCCCAACTTCTCCCTAAGCCTAGCATAGGTGACACCTGGCTATCTCTCATTACCGCATAAAATTTGGACATACTGCCTTTTGCACTTTGACAGACATCTGCAATCTTCATTAATTCCCACTCTTCCCCCAACTTCTTGGGTCCCCTATGCCACCTGCAAGGCAATGCTTTAGTTGCAACCACTGGAAATAACATGACCTCGGGATACCAAACGCCTGCTGAAGATCGTCAAAGGTTTTCCAGGCATCATTATTATTATTATTTTTTTAAATTCTTTATTTATGAATTTTACCAAACAACAACAACAAATAACATCACCCCACCCTCCCACCCCCCCGGCTCTCCGAGGTCCCACCATGGGGAAATCAAAACATGTAGATAGGGGTGATAAGCACCATTCAAGTACATACAGGACATAGGGCCAATGTCTACCATAATAGTATCCCTCTATCTAGGAAACACACTGCCAATGCGTGACCGGTCCACAAAATCATCTAATGCCCGCCACCTGCCAACATTAAGGCCATCCTTATCCGGATGATGGAGCTTACTATACAGCTTCTCATATTTAACAGACTGGCATACAAGGTTCCACCACATTTCCAGACATAACTTACGTGAGTCTTTCCAGTTTGTAAAAATAACTTTTAAAGCTAAGGCAATCAGGAAATTACATATAAAACGATTTTCTTTAGTTAGACCGGGTATGTTAAAGGTTGATCTGAAACAAACTATCCCCCAGGACAAAGTAACTGAAATTTGTAATATAGCCTGTATCCTGTTCCAAACAAGCCGCCAAAACCTCTGAACGTGAGAGCAATCAAACACCATATGCCTAAATGTATCAAAATCCAACGAGCAGGACCAACATTTAGCCGATGAGGTTTTATCCCATTTGGCTAATCGAACTGGAGTAATGTAGGCCCTGTGTAAAAAGAAAAAAAGGGACTGAGTAATTGCTGCTGACCTGGAGACCCTCGTAACAGGACCCCATGCGATTTTCCAAACCTTATTTGAGATTGGCCCTGACGCCTCCACCTCCCAGATTTTTGTAAGCCCAAGCAACTGAGGCGAGGCACTATCTCTTAGGGAGGAATAAATTTTAGACGCTACTCCCACCAGGCCTGCTCCCTCCGCCAGTTCCTGAATTATAAAACAATCTGGACGTATCGCTGTTGGAATAATGTTTGCTGCCGTCAAGCAGTGACGAAGTTGAAACCAATAAAACCGCGCGGAGTCAGGAAGAGAGAATTTGCTTTGCAGAATGCAGAAATCTTTCCAATCTGTGGGCCCCAGTAGCTGATCTAATGACCAGATAACGCACGCCTGCCATTTCTTCCAGGAAAACATCTTGCCATTGATTTTAAATTTAGGGTTCCACCATAAGGGGGACCTTTTACAAAGAGGACTATCAGGCTTCATCTGACTGACTGAAAACAAGTAGGCGTCTTGAGTGGCAGCAACCACTTTGCCTAATCTAGATTTCTTGGGATGTTTCGCGCCCAATAGCCACCTCAGCGAACCGGGGTCAACAATCCGCCTCTCGAATTCCAACCACACCGGTTTAACCACCAAATCCTCTTCACCTGCCCATAGCACACTCTGTTTCAGGAGAAAAGCCTGATGATAAAGCCGTAAATCAGGGAAGTGAACTCCCCCTTTATCCTTGGGAGCTTTCAATTTTTTCAATGCTATCCTGGGCTGCCTCCCGCCCCAAAGGAATCTCAAAAAATGGCCTGTGGTTCTGGACACAATCTCCCTCTATAACCTAGAGATACTCTTGATCACGGAAACCTGGCTATCATCGGAAGATAACGTTCTCATCAACCAACTTCTACCCCCCAATTTCGCCATACACACAAGACATAGAGAAAACAAAAAAGGAGGAGGGGTGCTCATAGTCTCCAAATCGGACCTTAACTTCCACATAACAGATTCCTCTAGCTCAAACAATCTAGACATACTCTCCATTACAAACCAGCAATTCTCCCTCAACCTCTTATACAGGACACCGTCCGCTTCTCCAGATGACCTCCCAACCATTATTGACCTTGCTGCCAGCACCCTCAATCCCAATAAGCCAAATTGGATAATGGGTGACTTCAATCTCCCATCATTATCCCAAAACCACGCAAATGCCTTCCTTGGTGCAATGGAAGACCTGGGACTCAAGCAAATTATCACTAAACCAACTCATATAAAGGGAAACATTCTGGATTTGGTATTTGCTCCTCAGCCAGTCTTCGAGCAAAACCACAACCTACCAATATCAATCGTTGATGTACCCTGGTCAGACCACAAACTGATCATTTTCCAGATCCCCATCATCAACGAGCAGCTGCACAGAAGCCAAAACATGCACAGCACATCACGGACGCCCACAAGAAGATTTAGACCATTTAACAGGGAACACATCGTGGCTGAGACCCAATCACTCCTCAACAAAACTGTACCGGACCTCGACGAACTAATCACCTCCTGGAACTCCAATCTGCATGCCATATCACAACCTCCAATTTCCAATAAGACAAAGAGGAGAAAAAGAAGCACCGCCCCATGGTTCTCTCCTGAATTGCGATCCTCTCTGACTCAACTCCGCAGACTGGAGCGTCGCTGGCGCCGATCGCTTTCTACTGAAGATCAGACCGCCTACCGTACCCACCTCTCCACACACCATGAAGCAATCACAACCACAATGAAACAATATCACACGGACACACTAAAGAGATCACTGAATAAACCACGTGACCTCTTCAACCTTGTCAAATCCCTTTCAAAGGAACCTTCTCCCGAACAACACAGTGAGATTCATCCACAGAAATTCGCTGACTACATGCAATCCAAGATCGTGCAAACTAACAAGGTGTCAACAGTCCCGTTCCAAGAACCAGCGAATGCAACCTCACTAAATAAATTCTCCACTCCATCCACTAAATGCATCGAGGATACCATAGCATCTCTCAACACCTCCACTGCACAAACGGACCCATGCCCAGCTTTTTGGATTAAGGAGCTACGTTGTGTGTTCAGCCCCTTTATTACAAATCTAATGAACCTCTCATTCACAACAGGTTACTTCCCCGCAGCACTCAAGCAGACTTCCATTAGGCCACTTTTGAAAAACCCCAAGCTAGACCCGCAAAAGGTCGAATCTTATAGGCCTATAGCTAGCATTCCCCTCTTGGCCAAGATAATTGAGAAGGAGGCACAACGGCAAATCCAAGAGCATATAGACACCACAGCTCCCCTAGATCACTGCCAACATGGGTTCAGAGAATATCATGGGGTCGAGACCCTACTCACTAACCTATTCAACGACATTATCACAGGCATTAACAACATCCGACAAGGATTTGTACTCGTCTTCTTAGACATCGCTGCGGCGTTCGACTCTGTAAGCCACGAAATTCTCCTCAGACGACTGAAAGAGAAAGGTATCTGCAACAGTGCATTAGATTGGTGTAACTCTTATCTGGATGGAAGATGGCAATATGTGAAGTCTGGTTCAGAAGAGTCAAAACGCTTCCATCAAAAGCAAGGTGTGCCTCAAGGTTCCTCATTGTCTTCCCTACTATTTAATATATACATGCAGCCCATCTGCGACATCATAAGATCATTCAAAGTCAACTGCTTGATATACGCAGATGACATTCTCTTATATATGCCTTTCTCTACAACTCAATTAGACCTGGCACCACTAGTAGACTGCCTCAATACGGTCTCTGAGTGGCTCCAATCACAAAACCTACGCATTCAGCATAAAAAAACAGAGGTGCTTTTCATCGCCAGAGACCCCAACTTCACTCCTCCAGCCCACGTCAGTGTCAAGGAAGCTGACCTACAAACTAAAGAACCAATAAGATACCTTGGAGTTACATTGGACCAATGTCTGGATATGAAACATCACATAAATAACATAGTCAAAGCTGTATACTTCAAAATCCGCTCTCTCAGGCATATACACTCCCTGTTGGACCCGGACAACTTCCGGACCATATACCAAGCGCTAATCCTGCCACACTTCGACTTTGCAAATGCCATCTTACAAGGTCTCCCTCAATCCACTCTTAGCCCTTTATAGATGGCCATGAATGCCGCAGCAAGAGTCCTCTACGGAGCATCCAGAAGCAACCACGTAACTCCCATTCTTAAACAGCTTCACTGGCTCCCCATCCATGGGAGGATCATCTTTAAAACCCTAGTCCTATCATTCAAGGCAATCAAGGGTATCTCATCCTCCTCACTCACAGATCTGATTCACACTGTACCCCCCAACAGATCCAGAAGAGCAACAGCCGTAAACCTACTAACAACCTCGAAGGCATCAACAAAGTGCAACATGACAACCTCAAACAGAGCGTTCAGTTTATATGCCCCCAAATGCTGGAACGCTCTACCCTCCGACATAAGGGCCATTACTGTCCTACCCCAGTTCAGGAAGGCACTCAAATACCACCTCTTCCTTCAATACTACCCTACCAGCAATTGAACCAGAAGAAGTGACTCACTCATGAAACCACCCTTCCGTTCTTTATATTACTATGACTCTATTCTGTTCTATGTAAATATCTCATGTATATAGTTTAACCCGGTTCTCCAAGTTGGTACTCCTGTTCGATGTAAACCAAACAGCTTGTTGTTATGGTCTTTATGTTATAATGTAAACCGCGCTGATGCTGAATAGTGCGGTATATAAGAACTTGTAATAAATAAATAAATAAATAAAAGTAACCGTTCTAATTCAACGTAAATACCCGGAGCCAGTGGAATCGGAAGCATGCCCAGCACATAATTAATTTTAGGCATTAGGGTCATCTTTATAGCCTCCAGTCTTCCCCACCAGGTGAGATGTAAGGGAGACCACGCTAACACAGATTGCTTAACGGACCGTATAAGATCCTCCAAATTTTCTTGAACAGCCTGTTCCAAGGGAAATCCGAACTTGACCCCCAAATACTTAATATTCCCTGATTCCCATTGGAACGGGAATGATGCTAGCTGATCTGCTGTAGCCCAACCGTTCATCGCGAATACCACCGATTTGGACCAGTTTATTTTATAGCCAGATAGCCCCGAGTAACAATCGACTAATTTTAAAATAATGGGAATCGCTGAAGGTAGCGTAAAAAGGAGAAGGTCATCCACATAGGCTGACTTGCCAATCCCCCACCTCAAAACCACTAATGTCTTTGTTCTGCCGAATGGCAAGAAGCAGCGGCTCTAAAGCTAGATTGAAAAGCAAAGGGGAAAGGGGGCAACCCTGCCGCGTGCCCCTATGCAGTGAAAAGAAACTAGAGAGAGCCCCATTTGCACTAATCCGAGCCTTAGGGTTTAAATACAAGGATCGGATCATAGTAATAAATTTTGACCCTATACCAAACCATTCCAATGTTTTAAACAAGAAAGGCCATTCCAGCCTATCAAAGGCCTTTTCGGCATCTAGTGAGACCCCAACATAGGGGCTCTCGAAATATTTCGCCCTTTCTAGGAGATTGCATAGAAGCCTGGCATTATCAGACGTGGCTCTTTCTGAGATAAAACCACACTGATCAGGGTGAATCAGCCCACCCATCACCTTAGTAAGTCTACTCGCTAACACTGTGGCATATATTTTATAGTCTGTGTTAAGCAAAGAAATAGGCCTATAATTTATTACTTGCCTGGGGTCTCTCCCGGGCTTCTCCAAAACGACAATCGTGGCCTCACCAAAATTTCCTATTTGCAAGGGGGAATTGCCAATTGCCTCATAGTATATCATTAAATAAGGGAGCAGATCATTCCGAAACACTTTATAAAACTCGCCGGGAATAGCATCAGGTCCCACCACTTTTCCCGAAGACAGTCCAGCGATAGCCTTACTAATTTCTTCACTTATAAAGGGCTTGTCCAGCTCACCCGCTGCCTGCGTTGGGAGGCGAGGATGTTCAAGCTGTTGCAAGAAACCATCAATTGCCCCCGGTTCCACTAAGCCGTCGGATGTATACAGACTTTGATAATATTCAGCAAAAACTTCTAAAATCTGGTCAGTGGTACGTACAGTTCCACGAACTTGATCCACAAGTACCGCAACCCGCGCTTTTTCCTGCCTTCGTTTTAAAGAATTAGCCAAAAGCTTTCCACCTTTATTATTCTCCCCATAGAATTGAGATTGCTGTTTCAATAAAACATGCTCAATCTCAGAGCTTAAAATCAAGTTATACTGAAATCAAAGCCTTTGTAACCGCAATGTAATACCAGGGTCTGCTTGTTTGAGTAAGAGCCTCTCCCCCGCCTTGATTTGTTCCTCTAGAATCAGCAATTTAGCCCTCTTCTTTCTATATTCTTTAATAGAAAAGCTGGTAATTGTTGCTCGCAGAGAGGCCTTAAAAGCCTCCCACCAAGCCCAAATCGAAGTATCCGCAACAGCATTCACTTCAAAATATTCCTTTAGGAATGCTCTAATTTCTACCTGAAACAGAGGGTCTGCTAGCAGCGATCTATTGAAAGTCCAGGCTCGCGATTGACTACTGCCCTCCTCCCATGTAACCTGCAATGAAACGGCAGCATGATCTGAGACATGCAAGCCTAAGATTTCTGCATTCTGCACTCCAGGGACCAAACTTTTAGATATCAAAAAATAATCCAATCTCGACCAAGATTTGTGCGGGGGGGGGGGGGGGGGGAAGGTGAAGTCCAGCTTTTGAGGATGTAGGAGTCTCCAAATGTCCACCAACCCTAAAGAGCTGAGAAGAGCCTGTAAAACCCCACGCGCGCGGGCAACCTTCTCCACCCTAGCGGGGCGTTTATCCAACAGCGGATCTAGTGAAACATTGTAATCCCCCCCAATAATCAGAGGCCGAGAAGAGTGTTCCTGTACTTCTGCTAGTAATTCTGTAAAAAACGTAGGGTCATCCGAATTAGGTCCATAGAGATTAATAATTGTAACCTCCAGTTCCCCAATGACTACCGAGACTATTACCCAGCGACCCGTCGCATCCGCTCGCGCATCAATAACCTTGCAATTTAGAGATTTCCTCCCCAATATCACCACCCCCATTTTTTTTTTTGTACTGAAGGCGAGGCACCCAGTAATATAAAGTGCCTATCTTCTAATTTCTTGGTTTTGGCTAAATCTAAATGGGTCTCTTGTAATAAAATCAAATCTGCCTTCTGATGGCGGCAATAGGCAAGAATTTTCTTCCTTTTGATAGGATTATTGATTCCTTTCACGTTCAGGGACAGCAAATGAACATCTTTACCCATATTCAAATAAAAATATAAACAGTGAAGCTTGCCCCACCCGAATTACACACCCACATATATAAACTTTACTGTACATACACTCCCCAGAGAGCCATAAACCACCCCAAACAGCCCATCCCTCCCCCACCCACACATCCCAAATTGGGTAAGCCAGTTAGGACCAAGCACGCTACCCAGCGGACCCCTCCAACCCGAGAGACACAAACAAGATGCGTAATAATTTGCTTGCCCCAGTCCGCCTATAGCTGTCCAATTAGGCACACAAAACAGCTCTGTAATTAACAATCGCAACCACAGCTATCACAGTCTGGCCGATAGCCAGTGGTAATCCCACCCGGTCTCCATTTCTGACCAAGTAGGACCGCGAAGTAATTTCCAAGACTATAATCCAGCTATACGGTCACTGCATCTGGAGCGCCTCTTGCTCCACAATAAATCGCTCCAGAACCTCGGGTTCTTCAAAGTTCTTGGTGACATTGTTGAGCGTGACTCGAAATCGAGAGGGGTAAAACAAGCTATAGCGTGCTTGAAGACGCTAAAGCCTTCCTCTGAATGCTAAGAACTGTTTCCGCTTTGCCACCGTAGGTTTGCTGAGATCTGGGTATAAAAAGAGTTTGTGGCCTTCAAACAAAAGTTCCTTGCAGGCCCTCGCAGCTTGCAAAACTTGAACTGCGTGTTGATACCGCAAGACGCAAAAAATTAAAGGCCGCGGTCTATGCGATTGCTGAATAATTGTTGTAGGAATGCGATGTGCCCTTTCAATTTCAAATGGGCGAGCCATACGTAGTTTCAACAACTTAGGAATTACATCCTCCAGGAACGTAATCGGATCTGACCCCTCTGTGCCTTCCGGGAGTCCAACAATCCGAATATTATTCCTGCGTGCCCTATTATTCATATCTTCCAGGGTCTTTTCCAAATGATCGATTTTCCTCGACACCTTCCCACAGTGCACTAGTTTTTCCTCGTGAGCTGAAACTTTTAGTTCCATGTTTTCCACTCTGGCGATCAGCGATACCAACTGTTCCTTAAACTCCTTAGAGTCTGCCTGGAGTTCACAAAGACACTCACCATTGGTGTCAACCCGGGCTCGAACGGCCCGTAGTTCATTGAGGATTTCTCTGAGGCCCTCTTCGTGCTCACGCTGCGACGCCATCTTAAGCGGGGAAGGCGGATCCGCCTTAGAACGTTTTACCCCGGAGGCTGAGGGATTCGAAAACTCCAGTTTTGTTTGCTTGCAGTTCGCCATCTCCGAACACCAATAGAGCAATTGGAATTGTCTGGCTGCCTTGTAGCAAGGGTTGAGGCAGGATTATTGACTAGGTCCTCGGGAGCTCTCCGCTAGACGTCCATGCAGGTCCCTGGCTGGCTCCGCCCCCTACAGGCATTATTTTTAATTAACTGACCTATAGTCCAAATATCATTGTCCTGCCATATCTTCCATGTGAATGTTTTTCACCCTATCTTAAATTTGGGGTTAAACCATATGGGGAGGAGAGCCGAGACACTTTCTTCACACCCTATTACACCCGCTAAATGAAGATATGCTTCATGAGTGGCCTGTATTATTTTAAGATTCTTTCCCAGCTCCGGTAGATGCATACCTATCAATAGATGAGTGGGGATAGGCGCAACTAAGCTTTCCTCCAAATCTACCCATACCGGCTTCTGTTCACTTGACTTGGAAGTGTGTCAGTTAGTCCCTTGCTTCAACAATAAGGCCGTATGGTACCATCTAAAGTCGGGAAACTGGATACCCCCATTGTTCTTATTCACCTTTAATTTGTTGGCCGCAATCCGGGGGGGCTTCCATTGCCAGAGAAACACCGTTAATAATCGCTCCAGTGATTTGTAGAATTTTGCAGGGAAAGTCACCGGAATCATTTCCAAGACATAGTTTACCTTTGGCACTAATACAATTTTTATTGAGTCCAGTCGACCCCACCAGGACAAATGAAGGGGGGACCATTTCACGGTAAAAGACTGGACCATATCCTTCAATACTTTAATATTTATTTCCACTGTTTCCTCCAATGTAGAACAGTACTGAACCCCTAAGTATTTGATAGCTTTTGCTTCCCATTTGAATGGATACTGCGCTACTGCCGATGAGAAAGTCAATTTATTCATGGGGAACGTTATTGATTTGGCCCAATTTATCTTATACCCTGACAATTTTGAGTATAAGCCAATCACCTCCAGGACTTCTCAAACAGATTGGGGCTGGATAAACAACAGCAAATCATCGACATATGCCGAGAGTTTTAGTTGCTTACCTGCAATCTCTATTCCCTGGATCTTGTCTGACTGCCTTAGCATAATAGCTAAAGGTTCCATTGCGATATTAAACAATAGAGGGGACGGGGGGCTTTAGGGGAAGATTTTTATTTTTCAAAAATTTACAAACTACAAGTGACTAAATTATGCAGTTTTGCATGCTGAATCCAAAGCTATCTTTAGAAACTGCTTAACCCTGGGAGTACCGATGGGGTCAAAAGTGACCCCATTGCAAGTTTCACAACGCGTATCTCGGAAACTAGTTGTTTAAGAATGCAATCTATTTATGACTTTTCACATGTCAATATTCTCTTTATATTGCACCATGCACCATTTTCATCCGATAGGTGATGCTAGTGATGAATTGCAGCACAGAGTACCAGTGGGGTCATTTTAGACCCCAGTTGCTTATGTCCGGTTTGGATCGTGATACAATTTGCGGTTTTGTGAATTTTTTGATCTGACAAAGGTATTTATCATTTATTTTTTGTACTCTTATTTTCTGAAAATTACACATTTTCTGTAATTGATATCATACGTTCTCTCATTATTTCCGACGAAATCTAAAGGCTTTCAACTCGTTCATCATGATTACTGTACACCTATAGTAAAACTGCTTTGTGTTTTATTCAACTTTATCTTTGTTTACTTATTTTAGGTTATTGTTTATGATGTCAAAACAAAAGTATTCAGCTGCCCAAGTAAGAGAAATATTGCAACGAGATGCTGACAGTGACGGCTCTGAGTCGTCTGATGATGCAGCATATTCAGCAAGCGAAGAAGCATATCAGCCAAGTTCGGGCGATAAATCTGATGATGACAGTCATGATTCAGATGGCGACAGCAGTTGGTCGCTAATGAATGTGAGAGTGATGTTGAGGCAGCAACATCACCTGCCGCAAAGAGTCAAGTTACAGGTCAAGGCAAAGGTCGAGGCTGTGCTGGACGGGGAAGAAGGCAGGAGTCCTCGGTGTCAGTATCATCCGTGAGGAATCTTAGTTGTGGTTGTAGAGGAGCTAAGAGGTCATCAACTATAAGCACAAATGTTGCCATTGAAGCCTATGTATCTAAGGATGCCACATCATGGAACAGGAAACCTATAAAGGAAGCTGCTGGAAGATACGCCAGAGCTAATGTCATGCCCGTACAACAAGGTCCTACAAGGTATGCTGTATGAAATGTTGATGGCCCTCTCGCAGCATTCCACTTGTTCATGAGGAAAAACTTATTGAAAGAAATCATGATGTGGACGAGCAAACAAGGAAGACACATTTATGACAACACCTGGAAAGATTTGACAGACGGAGAATTTCAACATTTTCTTGGACTTCTGATCCTCTCAGGTGTGTACAAGTCACAAAATGAATCCATAGTACAGTTGTGGAATCTAGAAGATGGTCGTTCTTTTTTCGGCAAAAATATGGCCCGTAAGTTTTCAGCAAATTTCTTGTGCTCTCAGATTTGATGATGCAACCAACAGAAGTGAACAATGAGGCGTGGATAAGCTTGCTCCAATCAGACATGTTTTTGATACATGGGAAGCAACTCTATGTGACGCCTTTGTTCCTGGTGAAAATGTTACCGTGGATGAGCAACTGCTTACATTTCGTGGCAGTGTTCCATTCAGACAATATTTTCCTAGCAAACCTGGGAAATATGGCATAAAGCTCTGGATGTGGTGTGGCAGTGCAACGTCATATGTTCTGCGTCTTCAAGTATATACAAGAAGGGAACTTGGACAAAACAGGGAACAGAATCAGGGTGAAAGGGTTGTGCTGCAACTCACTGAAGGATTGATGCGATCTATAAGAACATAAGAACATAAGATATGCCATTCTGGGTCAGACCAAGGTCCATCAAGCCCAGTATTCTGTTTCCAACAGTGGCCAATCTAGGTCATATGTACCTAGCAGTTTCCCCAAGGGACACAGATTCCACAATGCTTGTATTGGTTCAAGCATTGATATCCTGGGTCCCTTCTTAATAATGGTTTTTGGACCTTTCCTGCAGGAACTTGTCCAAACCTTTTTTAAACACAGCTACACTAAAAGCCTTTACTACATCCTCCGGTAACAAATTCCAGAGTCTGATTACACGTTGAGTGAAAAAATATTTTCTTTTATTAGTCTTAAATAGTTTACCCTGTAGCTTCATTGCATGTCCCCTAGTCTTTCTTTATTCTGATAAGGTAAACAATCGATCTACGTTTACCCGTTCCACTCCGTTCATTAATTTATAGACTTCTATCATATCTCCCCTCAGCCGTCTCTTTTCCAGGTTAAAGAGCCCTAACCTTTTTAGCCTTTCTTCATAGGAGTATCCTTCCATCCCCTTTACCATTTTGGTGGCTCTTCTCTGAACCTTTTCTAATAACGCTATATCCTTTTTAAGATACGGCGACCAGAATTCCACACAATATTCAAGGTGCGGTCTCACCATGGAACGTTATAGAGGCATTATAATATCTTTTGTTTTATTTCCATTCCTTTCCTTATCATACCTAGCATTCTATTTGCTCTCTTGGCTGCTGCTGCACACTGGGCCGAGGGTTTTAACATAGTATCCACAATGACGCCTAAATCTTTTTCCTGGGTGGTGGTTCCTAATGTGGAACCTTGCATCGTGTAACCATAGTTTGGGTTGTTCTTCCCTAGGTGCATAACCTTGCACTTGTCCACATTAAATTTTATTTGCCATTTTGATGCCCAGTCTTCCAATTTATCAAGATCCTCTTGCAATTTTCCACAATCCTCTTGGGTTTTAACAACTTTAAATAGTTTTGTGTCATCTGCAAATTTGATAACCTCACTCGTTATTCCCCTTTCCAGGTCATTTATGAATGTGTCAAAAAGCAGCGGACCCAGCACAGATCCCTGGGGTACACCACTATTCACCTTTCTCCATTGGGAAAATTGGCCATTTAGCCCTACCCTCTGCTTTCTATCTTTAACCAGTTCCTGATCCACAATAGTACACTGCCTCCTATCCCATGACTCTTTAGTTTTGCCAAAAGTCTCTGATGAGGGACCTTGCCAAAGGCTTTCTGAAAGTCCAGATACACAATATCAACCGACTCACCTTTGTCCACCTGATTATTCACTCCTTCAAAAAAAATAACAGATTAATAAAACAAGATCTTCCTTGTCTAAAGCCATGTTGGCTGTCTCCCATTAGGTCATGACTATCTACATGCTGAGTAATTTTATTCTTTATGATGGTTTCTACCATTTTTCCCGGTACTGATGTCAGATCTGTAGTTTTCCGGATCACCCCTGGAACCCTTTTTAAAAATTGGTGTTACATTGGTGATCCTCCAATCTTCAGGTATTAAAGATGATTTTAATGATAGTTCACAGATGACTAATAGCAGGTCTTCTATCTCATATTTCAGTTCTTTCAACACCCTTGGATGTATAGCATCCGGCCAAGGTGATTTGCTACTCTTCAGTTTATCTAATAGTTGTAATACATCTTCCCAATGTATCGATATTTCCTTAAATTCTTCCGCACCTTTAAATACAACTTCAGTCATGGGTAACATCCCTACATCTTCCTCAGTAAAGACTGAAGCAAAGAATTCATTCAGTCTCTCCGCTATCGCCTTGTCGTCCCTTAGTGCTCCTTTAACCCCTTTATCATCTAATGGACCAACTGACTCTCTCACAGGTTTTTTGCTACGAATGTACTTGAAAAGGTCTTTACTTCGCGTTTTTGCTTCCGCAGCAAGCTTCTTCTCAAATTTCCCCTTTGCCTGCCTTATTAATGCCTTGCATTTGACTTGCCAGTGCTTGTGCTGTTTCCAGGTTTCGTCGTTTGGCTCTTTTTTCCATTTCCTGAAAGATGCTTTTTTGGCAACAACAGCCTCTCTGACCTCACCTTTAAACCATGCTGGCAGTTTTTTGGACTTCCTTCCACTTTTCTTAAAGCGTGGAATAGAGCTGGTCTGGGCTTCCAAGATAGTATTTTTCAACAACAGCCAAGCCTGATGTACATCTTTAACCTTTGCAACTGCTCCTTTTAGTTTTTTCTTAATTGTTTATCATAGTCTCCCTTTCGAAAGTTAAAAGGTAGTACTGTGGATTTCCTTACTATCCCTCCTCCACTAATAAAATCAAAGGCGATGATCACTATTGCCAAGTGGCCCCAACAACCTTATCACTTGCACTAGATCTGGTGTTCCAATAAGGACTAGGTCTAATATGGCTTCCCCTCTGGTCGGTTCATGAACCAGCTGCTCCAAGAAGCAGTCATTTATTTCATCTAGGAACTTTATCTCCCTAGCATGTCCTGACGTGACACTGAACCAGTCGATACCGGGGTAGTTGAAATCACCCATTATTACTGCGCTGTAACGTTTGTTAGCTTCCTTGATTTCTTTGAGCATTTCATCATCCATTTGGTCATTCTGGCCAGGCGCTCGATAGTACACCCCCACTGCCATTGCCTTCCCCCTTTTACATGGAATTTCAATCCATATAGATTCTACAGCAGATTTTGTTTCCTGCAAAACTTTAATCCTTTCTGACTCAATGTCCTCTCTAACATAGAGAGCAACCCCTCCACCAATTTGATCAGCTCTATCATTACGATATAGTTTGTACCCAGGTATCACAGTGTCCCACTGGTTGTCCTCCTTCCACCATGTCTCTGATATTCCAATCATATCTAACCTTTCATTTAGTGCTATATATTCTAACTCTCCCATCTTATTTTTTAGACTTCTAGCATTTGCATACAAGCATCTGGCAGAAATGTTACTGTTGACAATTTCTTTTGCAGTTTATCCCTGTCACGGAAATTGCTAGAAAAACAAATGACACTTTTGGGGACAATTCAAAAGAACAGAAAAGAATTACCTCCAGAATTTGTAACAGCAAAGGGCCGAGAGGTATTCACTTCACTGTTTGCCTTTCGTGATGACGTCGCTCTGGTTTCCTATTGCCTGAAGAAAAGAAAAGCACTTGTTCTTCTGAGCAGTTTGCATGATCAAAAAGAAGTAGATAACACATGTCCAGACAAAAAATCATGCATGATCTTGGACTATAATTCTAGTAAAGGTGGAGTAGATACGGCAGATCAAATGTTGCACACGTATACCACAAAACGAATGACAAGACGCTGGCCAGTGACAATCTTCTACAACATGTTGGACATCAGTGCTTTGAACGCCTTCATTGTTTGATGTCACCAAATCCAGAATGGCAGTCCAAGTCAAAGCACAGTCATCGTCTATTCCTCTTGGAATTAGGAAAGCAGCTGCTTCAGAGTAATTGCAGCGAGACTTCTTCCAGCATTGAAGAAGCCACTGATGATTTTTGCAATGTCGGGATCCCAAAGAAAAGGGCAAGATGTCGCTGCTGTTCCAGAGAAAAAGACAAGAAAAGCAACATAGTTTGCATCTCCTGCAAGCGCAGTGTTTGCAAAGACCATTCAGAAATTGTCTGTCTCATGCAAATGACTGTAGTACTTTACTGTGTTCATCAAGTGCATGCAAAAACTGATTTCATGGCAACTCTTCTTCATGTAATTTTATGATAAAGCATTCAATTTCAAAACATGTAACCTTCATATAATAAATAATTAATTTGGAATAATATTTTGTCTGTTTAGTTTAAAATTGTCATGGTTAACAATTAAAATTCGTCATGGGGTCATTTATGACCCCAAAGGTATTCAGTGTGTTCAGAAAATCTCGGTAATTCCAGGGTTAAAGTGAGTCTTACCTACATCAAATCAGAGTTGAAATATGTGGAAATTAAGTAACATGTATTTGAATGTACAAATAGTATGAACAACACCTGTAGCCACATAATTGTCTTTAAAATGCCATGTATGCAGTTAATTTAATGTTTTTTAGCAAAATCCAGCAAAGAAGCCACATCTTGTTTGCTTCTGTTTCAGCTCATGAGCTCCCTGCTGACCATCTGTCCCCTAATACTCCCTCTTCTCCTGATAGTACACATGACCAACAGCCTCAGTTGTCATTTTTACACACCTTTCTATGGACTGGGTATATGATGACCAGTTTGGAATCACCATGGGCTTGCTCAGAAATACCTTGATCTCTGCTTTTGTCATGGTACAGGTAAGAGGAGGCTCAGAGACTCTGGAGCTCCAGTCGAGTAATTGGGTGAGTGTAGTTGCCTCAGTGTTGATGGATGGCATTTTCCTGGGTCTCACACTGCTGTCTCCAAGCTGAGTCTTCTCATCTCTGTCACTTCTGATCTTCAATATCTTCTCCACAGCATCTCCTTTCCCCTGTTCCTCTTCACCGCACAACATAGCTTGCAGAACAGACTCGCTGTAAACATACCAAGCTGACATTCTCACTGTAGGCATCACTATCTTCCTTACCTCTTCACATTGTTCATCCAAAGACCAGGGTTCGATTCGCACTAGCACTCCTTGTGGCCTTGGGCAAGTCACTTAACCCTCCATTGCTCAGAAAAATCCAAGTTATCAATGTCCCTGTTTAATGTACATTTACCAAGTTTAAGCTACAATGTAAACCGCTTTGATTGAAATGATAAAGCGGTATAAAAAACTGTTAAATAAAATAAATAATAATAATAATTGTTCTTTCAACAGTTTCAGCTGGAAAAGGAGATGCCTGGGACCTTGTGTCCAATTGCTATTTATTTTTATATTGAACCAGTTCACCATGTAAACCTCAACAAAGAAATAAATAAGATACATTGAGGCACAAAAGGCATTAATATGCAATGCAAACACATAAAACTATTATCAGAGCACTTAAACATATTTCAGCAATTTGTGCATTTTTGTGAAATTTCCTAGAAATTACAGGTAGGTAAATAACATATTACACAAAATTTAAAGGTAGTTGTTGATTTGCTCCATGAAATTGTACCATCTTTTCACTAGTGCTTTTTAAAATTCTGACATCTCCAAAATTGACATACCCTGCATCTGCAGTATCACTAACAAAGATGTTAAAAAGAATCGGACCAAGGACAGATCTCTGCGGCACACCAATGGTAATATCCTTCTCCTCAGAGTGAGCTCCATTTACCTGTACACTTTGTCGCCTCCCACTCAACCAATTTACAACCCAGTCAGTCACTTTAGGGTCCATCCCAAGGGTGTTCAATTTATTTATAAGTCCCCTATGTGGAATGGTGTCAAAGGCTTTACTGAAATCTAAGTACACCATATCTAGGACTCTCCCTCTGTCCAACTCCCTGATCACCCAGTCAAAGAAATCAATCAGATTTGTCTGATAAGACCTGCCTCTGCTGAACCCATGCTGCCTTGAATCCTGCAATTCACTGGACTCTAGAAAATCCACTATCCTCTGTTTTAGCAGTTTCCATTAATTACTCACCTGTAACCTATAGTTCTCAATCTCATCTTACTTCTGATTTTGTGTAAGGGGACCACATGTGTCTTGCTCCAATCATCTGGGACCTTTCTTGACTCTAAAGAAGCATTGAAAAGGTCAGTCAGGGGAGCCACTAGAACATCCCCAAGTTCCTTCAATATTCTAGGATGACTCTCATCCAGCCCCATCGCTTTGTTTACTTTTAGTTTAGCTAGTTCCTCATGAATGCCGTCTTCTGAAATCGTTCAAGATCCCCTTCACTTCTGTTCCTATTTGTGGGTGTTTTCTGAGTTCCTGTTCCTGGCCCTTCATTTGTGAGCAAAAAACATAAGTAGTTGTTTAACAATTCTGCTTGGGTGCTTGTCCTATGACTTCCACTGTATTGTCACCAGACATGCCTTTAATGTTAAATGACTCTTTCTCTGCTGTAGTTCTGGTTCTCAAGCTGGTTACAGTTTGTGCTTCGGAAGAGGGTGCTGTACTAGCAGACGAGGTTAAGGAGGGGGAAATGACCCTGAACAATATATGGGGTTTAATTAGGAATATAGATCATAAATTGTCTATTACAGTCAGTGCTCTATGTAACTTCACTCAAGAAGCTGCTGGGAAGTTGGCTGACTTAGATGCTAAAGTTTTGGTTTTAAATAAGTCTGTTACTCAGCTGAATACTCAAGTGCATACATCTTTGACTACTAATCTAGATTATTTTAAGGATTATTTAATTTTGTATGGTTGTATGGTGAAAAATTTACAATTATTGAATTCTCTGGTTACTCATCTGTTGCCCCGGAAATTCTTTTACAGAAATATTTCAAAGAAATTCTTAAAATAAGGGAACCCATAGAAATTGTTCAAGCATATGAGGTGTGACAAAAAAGAACACGACTGCTCCATAAATGTTTTATTACAAAATCTACAGAGAAATTACACATTGTTCCCTTCGAAGTAACCCCCCAGAGTTAATGCATTTCTGCATTTGCTTCTGCCATGTACAGAAGTACTCGGTAAAGTGGGCTTGATCTCTTCTGCAGAGGCAAAATGAGTTTGTTTGAGCACAGTCTTCAGCCTGATCTGGGGAATAAGGAGGGAGGTCAAGAGCTGTGATCTGTTTGTTGGCCAAGAACTACCTCACACTGAGCGTGGTGTGTGTTGGTATGTTGTCGTGGTGGAGCAGCCATGACTTGTCTCTCCACAGAGCCCGCCTGCTGCGCCGAACCCGGTCATGGAGGTGATTGAGGACCTACTGGTAGAAGTGCTGGTTGACTTATGACCCTCAGGCACAAACTCATGTTGGACCACTCCCTTCTGGTTGAAAAATGCAATCAGCATGACCTTGATCCTTTATTTGGACATGCGCGCCTTCTTGGGTCTGGGTGACAGTCAAGTCTTCCACTGCAGTCTCTGTCTCTTGTTTTCAGGGTTGCACTGGAAAACTCATCTCGTCTCCTGTTATGACTCATCCAACAAACTCTGGATCTTCTCCGATCTTCTCTAGCAAGTCTCGACAAACATTGGCCCAGTGTTCCTTCTGGTTGTCCGATAAAAGCTTGGGCACCATCTTGGTGCACACCTTCCACATCCCTGGCTCCTGCACCAAGGTGGTCCGCACTGACTAACTTTTCAGGCTGAGCTCTGCACTGTAAGTCTGTGATTACTGTGAATCTGCTGGTTCACTCTGTCAGTGTTCTCAGCCGTCTTTGTCATGGATGTCCGTCCTGACTTGGGGTCATCCTCCACCTCCTCGCGACCACTCGAAGACTCACAGCCTTAACATTGCATCTTCTCCAAAGCGTTTTGGAAAAGTAGGAGACACTCAGTTGGGCCCTTCTCCAACTTAACCAGAAATTTCAAGTTGATTTTTTTGCTCCATATTTCTGCCACCTCCAGTTGCGTGACAAAGCGATGGAGCAGTGTGATACTTAAAAACCTGAACAAGAAAAGCAGAGTGAGAGAGATGAAAAATATTATAGCAGAATAGTGGTGAGATGTTGCACAACACAGTGATATTAGCTGTTAGCCAACTGGAATTGAGTCATCGGCGTGGCTGCCACAGTTTCGTTTCTTTTTTGTCACACCTCGTATTATGTTCCCGTCAAGGTTGAGGTGCCCCCCACTGGAGAGGGAAGATATGACTCCCTTTGCCCATCCGCTAGTCAAAATTTAACACATTTTTTAGAAGATTCCACTGATATCATTAGTAAATGTAATAAACTGTTACTTTTGTTGCTGAATCTGTCAAAGTGAAAATTCTTTAAAAATAAAGAAGTGGGGTTTTTTTGTGGTCAAGCTTTGAATATGATTCTTGATGTCAGCCAGGCTACACAGGCCCACAGGAAGCAGTTTCTACAACTGAAGCATAAGGTGCTGGAATTAGGAGCCACATTTTTCTTAACATTTCCCTGCAAATATATAATTACTGGGTAAAACTTTAATTTTTGTAGATGTTTATCAATTAGAAAATTGTTTAGTGAATAGATAAATAGCGAGATGACTGTGGTTGTGGGTTCAATTATAATATTGTTTTGCCTAATTTGGCATCTATGATGCTTAATTTCTCTATCTTCATTTCTTCTTTGAGTTTCCAACAGAGCCCCTTGAGGTGGGCATGGTCATCTATGTCTATGCATATTGCTGTTGATATTTCTTTATAGTGTTACCTTATTTGTTATGTTGATTTTCTTACTTTTTGGTGTATTATTGTATTCTATAAAAATGCAATAAAACATTTATGCATAGGCAATTCCACTTTATCCTCATCAATTTCTAAATATCCCTCCCCTTCACCCTTGAGTCTGACAATACCTGTATCACTTTTGCACATGCTCCTCTCCCTAACATATCTGAAAAATGTCTTGTCCCCCCATTTTATTGCATTGGCTATTTTTTCTTCTTTTTGTGTCTTTGATTTCCTGACTACTTTGCTAGCTTCTTTAAGTTTTTCCAAATATTGATGCTTTTCTTCCTTTCTCTGTGATATCTTATATTTTATGAAGGCCACCTTCTTTTTCTTCACCTTTTCAGCTTTTTCTTTTGAGAACCATAGTGGCCTCCTTCTCCTTTTATTACCTTTCTAACAAAAAGTTGTTTTGTCTTTAAAATATTCCCTTTCAGTTTAATCGATTGCTTTTCCACATCACCCAGTTTTCCCACCCTGCTAACAACTCAAGGTATTGTCAAATCTTGGCAAATTTAGTTTTCTTAAAGTCTAAGACCCTCCCTTTTGAATGAACTTTATCAGCCCTAGTCCTAATACTGAATCAAACCATCTGGTGATTACTGGATGTGAGATGATCTCCACTATAACATCAGAAACACTTTCCTCATTGGTAAGCACTAAGTCCAGTATGTCACATGTGGGTTCTTTTACCAGTTGCCAGAATAGTTCTCCCTGTAGAGAATCTAGGATTCCTTACTTCTAGATGACACCACAACAGGGATGTGCTAGTCAATATCCGGCATATTGAAATCACCTATCAATAGCACTTCTCTTTCCATGGCAGTACTGTGTATGTCTTCAATTAGATCTCTGTCTACTTCTTCTCCCTCTGAAGATCTGTATATCACACCAAAGCAAATGGATTTCCCTTTCCCTCTTTCTAGTTTAACTCACAGTGCCTCCTTGCTGCCTTTTAAGCCCTGTAATTCTACTGCTGCAATATAATTTTTTTACATATAGTGCCATTCCTCCTCCCCTTCTTCCTACCATATCCTTCCTGAATAAAGTATAGCCCGGTATATTTACATCCCAGTCATTGTGCAGCATTTAAATGTGAGGGGAGGGTGTGTTGGGGTGTATGTGGGTGGGCATGTTGGAGTATGTGAGGGGAAGTGGAGATTGTGAGGGAGGGTGCATGGGGGTTTGTGAGTGAGAGGAAAGGTTTAGAGGGACGGGGGTATGATGCATTAGGCTGTCAGGGAGGTGGAGCACCTGGGGTTTGAATGACACTTTTTGTCTAAATGCAATGGTATAGAAATTAAACATGCATCTTCACATGAAACATTTGTGTATGAGGTCATTTACAACTGTCAAACCACATTGATACAGATGTCCTGTGTCTCCATGCCCTGTAAACTATGCTTCGGCATCTGACTTTTCCAGTGCAATGTCCTATGTCTTTTGCAGTGGTTGTCTTCACTGCAATGCATAATTGTGGAGCATGCAGCAGGCCAGAAAGATCTCACATACCCTGGCAAGGCTATAGAGCAGATCTCCCAATGACTTATCCAAGTACCTGAAAAGGCTCTTGAGCTGGTCAAAGGTTTTCTCTGTTATTGCCCTTGTGTGCCTATGGGCCTTGTAGCACTCCTCTGCCGGTGTTTGTGGTGCCACTATGGTGGTCAGAAGCTATGTTATCAATGGGTATCCTCTGTCATCTTCATAGATAAGAGACAAAGGGACACATATCAAGTTGTGGCCTGCCAGCCTTATGTTGTTGTTGCACACTGTAGGTATTGTCTCCTTTAGTTGGATGCAACATCTTCCTGGTACCTGGGTGGATGCCTAGGAAAGATTCCAGGGGGGAGGGGGTTATGATACATCTTACCTAGGAGTCATCTACCAGTTATTTGCTGCTCTCAAAATGTCTATAGATTCCTGAGTGTGCGAGGATGTAGGCATCATGATAGGAACCTGGGAAACTGGGAAACATATCTGTTATCTTGCCCAGCACATCACATATAACCTGCATGTTGAAGGAGTGGAATGCCTTTCTGTTTTGGTAGGTGAGCTCCATCCTTTGTGGGTCCTGATGGTCACATATCTGTAGTATATCAACCCCAACACTGATGGTCATCTTGCTATCATATGAAATTTTAACATTGGTTGTTGCTTCTGCTTATACACATACATACATACCAGACATACTATGCAGTCCTGTTGTTGTTGTTGTTGTTGTTATGTGCCATCAAGTCGGTGTTGACACCTGGCGACCTTCTGGATAGTTGACCTAAACTATGTTCGGTCTTCAGCCAAGCGGCTCATTGTTGATAGAGTGGTATCCATAGCTGCTCTTATTGTATCAATCCATCTCATTGCCGGCCTTCCTCTTTTACGGTGACCTTCTACCTTGCCAAGCATTATGTCTTTCTCCAATGATCTCTCTCTTCGCATGATATGTTCAAAGTATGAAAGCCAAAGTCTTGTCATCTGAGCTTCTAAGGAAAGCTTATGTTTGATCTCCTCTAGTACTGACACAGTATTCCTTGCCAGGACCATAATTCAAAAGCATCAATTTTCTTCCTATCTTTTTCACTGTCCAACTTTCGCATCCATATGACGTTATTGAAACCTAGACAAGATCCTCAACAGCAAAGATGTCTATCTCCATATAAAGATTTGACTTGTCCAGGCCATGGTATTTTCAATAACGTTATATAGTTGTGAAAGTTGGACAGTGAAAAGATGCAGTCCTAATGAACTAAAATCAACCATCAACTCACAGTTCAGAAATCCTCCTAGAGAGTAAATTAGTCCACCAACCCCCATAAAGGGTTTGCATTCTTCATTTAAAATCAATGAATTTCAAACAGTTCCCTCAATAAGGTCATCAACTTCTTGCCTTTCTTCCTTACAATTGTCTGCCATTTCTCATGCAGAAGCTATGATGCCACAACTGTGCTCTTCACACAGCAGCTTTTATCTAAGGACACACCCTTCTATATTTTGAGTGCCAAATGACTGTTTATGTTATTTTATCTCTTGCTACACAGCTTGACACTCCATACACGCCAACTCAGCCATCGTTTCACCACAGCAACAGGACTTCATCAGGGAGTGAACCTCATAACTAAAAACAAATTGTATTATTCATATCACAACAAATACATAATCAGCATTGACTTACATAGATCATTTATTGCAAATTATGTTCTCACCATACAGTTACAGTTTATTTGACTTGATAAACCACCTATAGCAAGGCAAATAGGCAGTTTACAGATAGTAGGAGAGATAGAAAAAAAGACAACACAGGGTGGTAGCAGTCATAGACAGGAACAAGAAGAGAGAGGGAAGGGGGCCAAGGTTACAAAGTAGTGATGAGTGCAAGTAACATGGGACACAAGAAGAGAGAGGAGAGGGTATGGGAGACACAGACTTCCCAATTGGCTATGAAAGAGAGGACAACAAGTGCCAAACAAGTGGAGATCAGGGAAGAGGAGCTGCAGGAAACACCAGGGCAGAGATAAGTTCTCATTTTGAATTTAAAGCAAATGAATGAAAGTTGAGAGCAGAGAGAAGTAGGCAGGGAATTCCAAAGGGTGGGAGCTACAACTCAGAAGGAGGAGGAATGGGCCTGGGAAGTTCAGACTAAACGGGAACCAGAAACTTGCAAAAGATTTTGGGATGTGGACTGGAGAGCATATAAAGGAATATAAACAGAGAAGAGCTGTGAAAAGAAAGGGTGGTCGCCAGAGAGAAGGGCATGATGTATAAGAGTGAGACCTTAAATTGAATACAAAAGGATATAGGCAGCCAGTATGCAATAAGGAAAAGGGGGTGACATGATAATATTTGCGTATACCATGAAGGAGTTTAAGAGCAGTGTTTTGGATTAATTGTAGACAACGGGTCTGATACTGGGGAAGACTGATAGAGAGTGAATTAGCATAATCAAGGTGAATGATGACCAGAGAGAGAGCAAGAGTAAATGGATGGAAGATTGGTCAAGAAGTTTGGAGATGGAACGAATCTGATGGAGGACAGTGAAACAATGTCAAACAATGGAGGAAATATGAGTCGAGAAAGAAAGCCAAGAATCAAATGAGACACCAAGAATTTTGATTGAAATTTGGAAGGGAAGCGAAGTACCATGGATAGAAGGAGGAGAATAAATGGAAAGGAGGGCTGGAGTGGTGAATAGAAGGGAATCAGACTTGGAAGTATTAAGCTTCAGTCCGTGGTTGGAAAGCCAGTCAACAATGGTGTCAAATTTACAAGAAACCTGAGAGATAACGGAAGAAGAAAAGGCAGGGAAGCCAAAAAGAAGCTGGATATCATCTTCATAAATAAAAAATGTGATGCCTAGGGATTCAATAAGGAAAGCTAAAGGGGCTAAAAAGATACTAAAGAGGATGGGACCAAGAACGGAGCCTTAGGAGACACCACAGTGAAGGAGTTAAGGGACAGAGAATTGAGAAGACCAAGAAGCCCTATAGGAATGATTGAGCAGATAGGAGCAGAACCAGTCAAGTGCAGACCCAGAGATACCAATAGATATGAATTTAGAAAGGAGAAGAGAATGGTTGACCAAGTCAAAAGCTGTGGTGATATCAAAGGAAACAAGGAGAATCTGGTAGTGGAAGTCTAAAGCTGTATAAAGATAGTCAATGATGGCAAGCAAGAAATGTTCAGTAGACAGAAGGGGATGAAAACCAGTCTGAAAGGGGTTGGAGAATGTGAGAAGAAATAAGGAAATCTTGGAGCTTACCATGTAGTTTACAGATCATCTCTTCTTCTCAGGATGCCATACATTCGTATCTCTTCTTCCTAAAACACTTGTATACAGAATTATCAGGCAACTACTTTAATTACAGAATCCTTCTTCTAGGGTTCCCTGTTTGGCCTTAAGGAACCACTTCCATTCAATATCCTCATCAGTGTCTGCCATTAAAAAATACTCTTGTTCCTGCTGATATAATACTCAGGTAGGGACACTTTTCAATTTGAATTTAGCCTTTTCAATGACAAAAAAAAAACTGATTAATAAGATGACACTTCTCTTTCCAGTGGGCAACCAAATGGGCCATTTCTACTTCATGGTATAATGCTCAGTAATGCACAATCATCCTAACTTTTACTGGTCTCAGCGTATTACCAATGTAGATCATATTACATGGACAAATTATAACATATATTACATCAGAACTATTACAATCCAATGCTTGTTTAAATTTATATGTAAACCCTAAGAATGGATGAACAAACTCAGTAATCTCCATTATCAAAGGGCACATCACACACCTACCACATTTATATTGCCTATTTTCCTCTCATTTCACACATCATTTTCCTGTCTATCACAAGAATGTACCAAACAATCCCACAAATTATGACTGTGCAAATTGACAAAAAAAATGTTCTTTTTTTTTTCTGAAAAAAACAGATGCACTTGCAAAATATCCCAATGCTATAATATAATTTTACGTATCCTGAAGACCTCAGGCAAACATGGTAAAATGTATACATACACCGGATTGGTCTTCTGCTGGTCTTCTCCCAACTGAAGATTCTGATGAACATATTTAGCTCTTTTTGTAAGCCTGTCCAACCACAATTTGGGGGTAAATTATTTTTGAAAAAAAGATCACGCATGCAATGTGATTTCTGAATAAACTCATTTTCTGTGGAACACAGAAGTTTCAAATGAAAAAAAAACCTGTTCAACAGGGAGATTTTCTTTAAGACTTTTATATGAGAAATGTTAATATTTTTCATGTCATTTCAAAAGCATGTGCATCCCTAGAATCTATCTGTTCTTTAGGGTATTGTCAGATACTTGTGACCAGGATATTGGGCTTAATGGACCTCAGCGCTGACCCACTATTTTCTATTCTTCCTCTCCTATGCTAGTATCCTTCTTCATAAACTCCAACCTTCCATTTTCTCACTTTCGTTGGCATGCAAGCCCACATTCCCAATTCCAAGGCAGTACAACTGTTTAGACCTCTTTCATTCTCCGCCATAGCCATTGTGTCCTGTTATTTGCTTAATATTTACTTCCTATGCCTCTTAGTCCCCCAGACCTAGAGTTTGTGAGCCAAGCATGTGAGAAATAACAAAGGAAGAATTAGTTGTAGTATTTAATAGCAAAGTTCAACATGAGTGGATGATTCAGCAGCTGCTGGGTTTTCTTGGTCATGTGTTTGTAATTAGCATGCCGGATCTTTCTTCCAAGACAAAGTAGAGTTAAGCAACTTGCCCAAGGACATAAGGAGTGTGAGGGGGAATTGAACTATGGTTTCTTAACTATCAAGGTAGTACTCTAACCACTAGGCTACTACTCAATTATAGTATTTTGCTAAATAAATTCTAAAAGGAAATTTAACCTTCCTATTTTCAGAAGACATCAGGGATAACAATAAGCAGGACCTTCAAAATATCAGAGCAGAAAGATGTGCTGATGTCCAGTCAAAACGTCTGCTGAAAAAATAGCAGAGAAGAGAACACTATGAGAAGACTACCTGCTGCCTTTTCTTCAGAAGATCCAATAGACAAATAAGCCCTTGAAGTCATCCAGAAGAGAGGAGGCACTGTGGGTTAAACCAGAAAGAGGGAAAGGGAAATCCATTTGCAATGGAGATATATACAGATCCCCATCACAGAGTGTAGAAGTGGATGAAGATGTAATACAAGACATGCACAGTATTGCCATGAAAGGAAAAGTGTTACTGATAAGTGATTTCAATATGCCAGATGTGGATTGGCACATCCCTGCTGCAGTGTCATCTAGAAGTAAGGAGATCCTGGATTCTCTGCAGAGAGAACTATTCAGGCAACTGGTAACAGAAACCACATGTGATGGGGCCATACTGGATTTAGTGTTTCTGATGTTACAGTAGGAGATCAACTCTCATCCAGTGATCACCAGATGGTATGATTCAGTATTAGTACTAGCGCTGATAAAATCCATGCAAAAGTGAGGGTCTTAGACTTTAGGAAAACTAACTTTGCAAAGATGGGACAGTACCTCAGAGAGTCGTTAGCAGGATGGGAACAGCTGGGGAATCTAGAAAAACAGTGGGCAAAGCTGAAAGTTAATATTTTAAAGGCAACAAACTTTTTGTTAGAAAGGTACTGTAAATAAATGTTAAAGGAAAAAGAGGCCACTATGGTTCTCAAAAAAATTAGCCGAGAAGAAGAAAGAAAGAAGGCCTTCATGAAAAGCAAGAAATCACAGAGAGAGGAAGACAGGCATCTATATTTGGAGAAACTTAGAGAAGCTAGCAAAATTTTCAGGAAAACAAAGGTACAAAAAGAAGAAGAAATAGGCAATGCAATAAAATGTGGGGATAAGACATTTTTCAGATATGTTAGTGAGAGGAGGAAAGGCAAAAGTGGTATTGTCAGACTTAAGGGTGCAGGGGAGGAATATTCAGAAACTGATGAGGAAAAAGCAGAATTGCTTAACAAATATTTCTGTTCTGTGTTCACAGATTAAGGGCCTTAGCAGGACCTTAGAAAACACCCACAAATAGCAACAAGAGTGATGGGAATTTTGAATGATTTTCAGAAGATTGTGTTCAAGAGCAGCTAGCTAAACTAAAAGTAGACAAAGCAATGAGTCTGGATGGGATACATCTAAGAATACTTAGGGAACTTGGGGATGGTCAAGCTGTTCCACTGTCTAAACTTTTCATTGTTTCTTTGCAGTTGGGAGTGGTGCCAGAGAGGCACATTTGCTCCCTTTATACAAAAGTGGACGTAACATTGAGAACTACAGGCCAGTTAGTCTAACCTCATTGGTTAGTAAATTATTGGAAAAGCTACTAAAGGAGAGAATATTGAATTTTCTGGAGTCCAATGGATTACAGGATGTGAGACAGCATGGATTCACCAGAAGCAGGTCTGGTCAGACAAATCTGATAGATTTCTTTGACTGGTTGACCAGGGAGTTGGAATGAGGGAGAGCCCTAGATGTGGTGTATTTAGATTTCAGTAAAGTCTCTGACACCGTTTCACACAGGCAACTTAGAAGCAAACTAAGTGCCCTATGGATAGACCCTAAAGTTACTGATTGGGTTAGAAATTGGTTGAATGGGAGGCAAAAGGGTACAGGTAAATGGAGCTCACTCTGAGGAGAAGGAGGTTACCAGTGGTGTGCCGCAGAGATCTGTCCTTGGTTCGATTCTGTTTAAAAAGATTTAGGCGTCATCATGAATAACATGTTGGAACCCTCTGCCCAGTGTGCAGCAGTGGCCAAGAAAGCAAAGAAAATACTAGGAATCATAAGGAAAGGAAAGTAGAATAAAACAAAGGATATTATAATGCCTCTGTATCGTTCCATGGTGTGACTGCACCTTGAATATCGTGTGCAATTCTGGTCGCAGTATCTTAAAAAGGATATAGCGTTATTAGAAAAGGTACAGAGAAGAGCCACCAAAATGGTAAAGGGTATGGAAGGATACTCCTATGAAGAGAGGCTAAAAAGGTTAGGTCTCTTCAACCTGGAAAAGAGACAGCTGAGGGGAGATATGATAGAGGTCTATAAATTAATGAATGGAGTGGAACGGGTAAATGTAGATCAATTGTTTACATCATCAGAATATAAAAAGACTAGGGGACATGCAATGAAGTTACAGAGTAACCTATTTAAGACTAATAAGAGAAAATCTTTTTTCACTCAACATGTAATCAAACTCTGGAATTCATTACCGGAGGAGGTAGTAAAAGCTATTAGTGTAGCCGGGTTTAAAAAAGGTTTCAACAAGTTCCTGAAGGAAAGGTCCATAAACCATTATTAAAGAGGACCTGGGAAATTCACTGACAGTCCCAATACAAGCATTGTGTAACTTGTTTCTTTTGGAGAAACTGCTAGGTAATTGTGACTTAAAATGGCCACTGTTGGAAACAGGATACTGGCCTTGATTGGCCTTGGTCTGACCCAGTATGGCATATCTTTTTTTTTGAAACTTTTATTTTCATTTTGCAACAAACAAAGAAACAACACACCAAAAGATACAAAACAAGTATACAATAAGGAAAAGTAAACCCATTACCCCCCACTCCGGTGCTTCTTCTCTACCCGTTTGTATCAGCATGTGAGCGCTTCCAGTTAACAGTGATTATACATCAAACAATCAAAAAATATCCACAATACAGCATGATCATGAGACAGAGATAGATACAAAGTTAGACAGTCAGATGAGAGCATTTAGCAAAATGTACATATTCATTGAACATCTTCCATTAAGACCAATAAGAAGGAGTCTGAACGGAGGAAGCACACAGACGAGGTATTTGTTCATATTTACTGTAGAGACAGGCATGATTCCACCATTCATTGAGGCTCAGATGGGAACTAATTTCCCAGTATTACTCAATGAGGGAAACAGCAATGCCAAGCATAAAGTTCAAAAGGAGATAAGCCATTTCTTGGGAGAGAGGGGATCCCCGCAACTGGGCGAAGTCTCACTACCCTCCGAGAAAGGGACTCCTGAGAGTGCAATATAGACTAAATACGACCCCAGACCCGACGCCAGTTATACTGTAGTGCGGGATATTCATGCATAACATGAAATGAAGTAATAAACCAATGGCCACAGGACGTGTCCAGCAACCATTACCCTGAGTAGTGTTCCATATGTCTAAACTGTGAGGAGTGTAAAAACACCGGTGGGCTAGAAAGAAGAGGGTCTGAGTGAGTGAGGCGGGTCAGAAACCCGTGTCCCTCTACTCCAGATAAGGCTCCATTGCTCCGAGGTTAAAGTCACATGCAATTCTCTCTCCCATACTTTCTGCGCTATAGAGGTATCTCTAGTGATAGCATTTCATAAGGTTTAGTAAAATTGGATGCTACACCCGGTAAACTACCGAGAGATCGGAAGTTTCCAATCAACCTTATGCAGAGAGTGCCGATGGCGGGAGTACTCTAGTGCTCCGAATGCAATGCTGAAGTTACACTGACCAGAGTCGGGAGTCGAAAGGTTGCATAGGAATATTAAAGGCACCTAAAGTGTCGAAAAACATTGGTGGATAGTGGGAGTCTAATGGAAGAGTCATACCAGGGAGTAAGGTAAAAGGAATCGGTGAGCAAAGGCCCGCTACTATATCTAGCCACACAGGTCTGCTCGGTACAGGAGCTTCCAACCAACAAGCACCTTGTTTGAGAAGAAAAGATTGAGGGAGCACTTAAATAAAATCGCCACCAAGTATTAATGGAGCATTAGCGGAGGCCGAGGCCAACTGCGCAAAACTTGCATAGTGAGCAGGGTTGTCCACATTCGGGACATAGTGCAAATACACGTGAATTCACTATCTCAACCTCAAGGTGTACACGGGCCCATCTACCCTCCATGTCAGCGCTAATATCAGGTACAGTAGCGTGCAAAAACTTCTTGACCAGAATGACTGTCCCGTACCATTTGGAAACGGTGGGAGAGTAGGCAGCTACCATGTGAGGCCTAGCATTGAGTTTCAGTGTTTCAGCAGAGTGTAGTGCGTTTCCTGAAGAAACACCTAATCAACGTGCTCGTGGCTAAGATAGCTAAGGATTTTCTTTCTGCGGAGTGGACCAGCAATGCCTTGTACGATGAATAATAAGATTTTACATGAGGCCATTCAGAAAAGTTAAAATTCTGAGCATGATAGCACACATAGTTTTACTGTGTCCCTCAAACTGACTGTATCTGGCTGTACACATGACATAGGAAAATAAGCTAATATAATACAATGAAGCGCCCCACATTAACAAAGATAACCGCAGTACGGTAGAGGAGAAGCAAAACCCCAAAATTACTGGCGACCATGTGTCTGCGGGGAGAAACCCCAGAGAAGGCCGGAATTGAAAAAACATATAACCTGTAGGACTGTGCGTGCTCCGAATCCGACCGAGGCACACATCATGAAGGGATAGGAGACCAAAGACAAAAGTCATACAGAGAAAGAAAGAAAGTCCAGGCTATTTCTGTGCTGGGCTATGATCGCCGCATCGGGCCCTTCAAAATGGCGGACAGAGCCGGCAGATAAGAGTCCAAAATTTGGGATTAGCGCATCTGTTCTGCTTCTTCGGAGTCCAAAAATGTTGATAATAGATCCGGATCCTCGAACGTCCTGGTCTGGTTATGGAGAGTCACTCGGAGCTTCGCTGGATACAACAGGCCAAAGCGAGCCTGTAGCTGTTGAAGTCGAGGGCGAAGAGCAAGGAGTTTCTTCCGACGGTCAACGGTAGGCTTTGCCAAATCAGGAAAGAAGGAGACCTTACGACCTTCGTATTCCAAATGATGATTCGCTCGGGCAGCATGTAAAATTTGTTCCACTTGTTGATATCGTAGCAAGCTAAAGATAATAGGCCGGGGGGTCGTGCGGTTGAGCGCCATGCGGGCAGGAACACGGTGTGCTCGATCGATTTCCAGTTCTCTGTGAAAAGTAATCTTCAGCAAGGAGGGAAGAGTTTTGAGCAAGAATTCTCTTATATCTCCTGCTTCCACTCCCTCCGGCATTCCAAGGAGCCTCACATTGTTGCGACGGGCGCGATTATTGCTATCTTCCAACTCCTTTTGAAGATTCTGTATCTGGCGCTCAGCCTCGTCCAGTTTGCCCAAGCGCACCTCGTGCGAGTCGAGGACCCCCGCCATATTGTCCTGCCGTAATGAAAGACCTTCAAGTCGGTCTTGGAGCATTCCAAAGTCTTCTCGCATGGCTCGAAGCGCTTCTCCATTAGACTGCACCAATTCCTTCACGCCGCGTATTTCCTCCAAAATCTCCAGGTGCATTGCGGGGTTTTCACGAAATGGAACCATCTTCTGCGGGGAGGATACCTCCGTTTTGGAGCGTTTTCCGTGAGAAGAAGAAGGAGACCCGAAGTCCAAGCGCGCTGGTTTGTGGGCCGCCATCCCCCCCGAGGTGCCCCGGTCAGCTCGGAGCAAAATAGTAAATTTATATAGGTATTAAGTCAGGATTCTGAGTAGGCCTCTCGGGAGCTTCAACGCAAAGCCCAGTATGGCATATCTTAAGTTCTTATGTTCTTAACATCTTTGTTAGTGATATTGCACAACGACTGTTGAGTAAGGTTTGCTTGTTTGCAGATGATATCAAAATCTGCAATAGAGCAGACACACAGGAAGGAGTCAACAACATGAGGAGGGATCTAGCTAAACTTGAAGAATGGTCTAGAATATGGTGGCTGAAATTTAATCTAAAAAATGCAGGGTCATGCCTTTGGGCTGCAAAAATCCAAAGGAGCTATACAGTGTAGGGGGTGAGGTACTTCTGTCCACAAAAGAAGAGCGGGACCTAGACATATTTGTGTCTGATGATCTTAAAGTAACTAAACAAGTAGAAAAGGGGACTGTGAAAGCCAGAAGGATGATTGGGTGTATATGGAGAGGAATGGTCAGCAGATAAAAGGATGTGATAATACCCCTGTATAAGACTCTGGTGCGACCTCATTTGAAGAATTGTGCGCAATTCTGGAGACTGTACCTTCAAAAGAATATAAACAGATTGGAGTCGGTACAGAGGGTGGCTACTAAAATGTTTAGTGATCTTCGTTATAAAGCATATGAGGACAGACTTAAAGATCTTAATATGTATATTTTAGAGGAAAGGCGGGATGGGGCAATATGATAGAGACATTTAAATACCTCCGTGACATAAATGCACAGCAGGGTCTCTTTCAATTGAAGGCAAGCTCTGCTATGAGGGGACATAGGATGAGGGTGAAAGGAGATAGACTCAGGAGTAATATGTGGAAATATTTCTTTAAGGAAAGAGTGGTAGATGCATGGACTTGTCTCTCAGTGGAGATAGTGGACATGAGGACAGTATCTGAATTCAAAAAATCATGGGACAAACACAGAGGGTCTCTAAAGGTAAAAAGGGGACTATTGCAGTTGATATGGAAGGGCAGACTAGATAGACCATGTGGTCTTTTTCTGCCATCATGTTCCTATGTTTCTATGTTTCCCTTCTCATCTGAATGTGAGGCTTAGAAAGTTAAAAAGTCTCCCGCCCCTTCCCTCCAGCCCCATATGGGAGTTAATAGCGATTTCAGGGCAGCTGAAAAATGGATAACCATACAGGCAAGTCAGTTGATCCTGAAGAGGCACAGTGTTTGACTCATAAAGTAGACCACATTGCCAGAGTTATAGAGGCAATGCAGAAGCATTACCAGAGCCCAATATCTGTCCCCACCTGCCTCCCCAAACTGGGAAGATCTGCATGACAAATGCTTCCCCAGGGCCTCTATCATCTTGGAAGCAACAACTCATGGACACATCTGAGAGCAGTATGATTTCTGAACAGAAATCTTGAAAAGAAGTGAATGGATGAGTCATAGGAGAATGAGTAGTTTTCAAGGAAGGGAAAAGAACCTGTCTTGTAAATCATATAAAGCTGTAAAAAAATTGAATGCATGTTAATTGGCAAATTAATGCATGCTAAGTCAGCTGTGTTAAAAAGTTCTAACACATGTTAACATTTTGCATTAAATCAAATGTGTGAAATGTACCCAAAAAATGCAAAAAATGCAAAAAAAAAAAAAAACCTGGGAAAAAGTCCAAATGAACTGAATATGAAATGCAACATTTTGTCCTTTGCATATCCTTAGCCTCCACAGTACATGTTGGGGGTACTTCTGTCACTTAATGGAAAGCAATGCACAAAAGCTCCTTTGCAATTTATTTTCACATGTTCATTACAAAAACTGCCTTTCAATGCATATGCTACTACTCAAAAACAAAATGTTTCTGTAATGGTCAAGTAATGAAAAGGTGAAAAGAAACTGAAAAGGAACCTTTTTGCATTGCCCTAAGAGTTTTCATTGATAATTCAAGAACATATTTGTTTGCTAGGAACATGTTTTGATTAAAGTAGAGTAAAATAGATAAAGGTTACACAGGTACACTAAAAAAAAATTTTTTAAACTGCCTCTAATGTTTCGATTGATTTCTACGTTTTTTGGTGCGCTGAATCCAAATCTGGTAACCAATTTGCTCCATCACGTACAGATTTTTTTGCTACATTGGGTTAGCAGTTTGAGGTGAATGTTTCAGATTGAGTGCGATCGAGATAAAAGTTTCTTGGATGAATTCTTTATACTAATTGTTTAGTAGTTATTCAAATAAGAATAAAGAAAATTGTAACAAGGCAGCACATAAGAATAGAGTAATGTCAACAAAACACACTGTGATGGTAGCAAAATTGTCTGCACTTAAAACAGCCACATACATGTGAACAAACATTGAGCATATAAGAGCGAGGTTAGACACAAAGCAAAGCAAAGAAATGTGCAAAAAATGTTGTACAGGTATGTATGTAAGAATAGAAAACACAAACTGCACCATTGCAATACATGAAGACAAACACCCGATGGTGTGAAAATAAAATTCTAATAAATGAGATCCGACACTGTGGTAATAACTAGCAGATTTTTATTTCAAAGTTTAGTAAAAACACGATATTTCTCAACACAGTTTAGATTTTAAAGTCATTCTTGGGTCAATCAATCTCCTGGTGGGCCCGTTTCTTCTTCCCCCAAATGCTTCTCTTGGTGCGCTGCTTGGCGTATTTTTCATCTGGGGTTTCCCGCAGCAGCAACCAGCAGAAATCAGCCATCATAGTGGTGTTCCATCTTCCTTGGTACCTTCTCTCTGCGTCCTTGATGTCCTGGTGAAACCTTTCACCTTGTTCTTCACTGTACGCCCCCAGGTTTTCGGGAAAGTAGTTCACATGGGAGTGCAAGAAATGGACTTTCAGGCTCATGTTGCAGCCTTGTTCTTTGAAGGCATTGAGCATCCTGGCAACAATATCCTTATAGTTCTCATCCCGCCTGTTCCCCAAGAATTTGAGAACAACATCCTTGAAGGAATCCCAGGCTTCTTTTTCCTTCTCAGACATCGTTTCAGCGAATGCTCCATCTGAAATGAGTTTCCTTATATCAGGGCCAACAAACACTCCTTCCGTTAGCTTTGCTTCAGAAAGTCGCGGGAACTTTGAGCAAAGGTACCGAAAGCACTCACCATCTTTTGGAAGGGACTTGATGAATTGCTTAATGAGACCCAACTTAATGTGGAGAGGTGGTAATAGAATTTTATCACGAGGTACCAAGTTCTCATGAAGAACATTTTTCTCACCGGGTCTCAAATACTCCCGAATTGGCCAGTCTTTTTTCCCCCAGTGTAAGTCGCGGGCCCGGCTATCCCACAAGCAAAGGAAGCAGGGATATTTGGTGAAACCGGATTGCTGTCCTAATAGCATGGATAGAATTTTAAAGTCTCCACAAATCATCCACTTATGCTCATCATAACGAATCTTCTGAAGAATCAGGGCCAAATTCTCGTATTTTTCTTGGAGAATAACAGAGTGAGCAATAGGAACTGAAGCGAATGTGTTGCCATTATGAAGAAGAACACCTTTTATGCTGTCTTTTGACGAATCAATGAACAGCCGCCTTTCAGCAGGATCATACTTGAGTTTAAACTTTTCCATCACTCCATATATATCGTTGCAAAATACCAAATCTTCCTCTTTGCTGAAATACTTCAAAAATTGTGTCTCGCGGTTGCGGTACCAATAAAAAGTTGTTCCTGGTGACAATAGATTTTTCTGTTTAAGCTGAGAACCTAGCAGCTTGAGAGAAAAGTTCAGGTTTCGGATCTGGTTCAGTTTCAAACTCGGAAGTACTGGACTCATCGGGAAAAGCCATCTGATGAGTCTCATCATGATCAGAACCATCCACACAAATATGATCCAAAGATTTTGGTGGTTCAGGCACAGGTACTTCGTTGCTATGAGGCATAGGCCTAATTGCTGAGGGAAGGTTGGGGTAACTTATTACGTTCTTATTTTTTAAGTTGTATCCCTTCACAATGCAAGAGCAAAAATAGCAGTCACTGCTGTGGTCTCTTTGTTCACGCCACATCATAGGTATTCCGAAACAAAATGCTTGTTTTTTACCTTTCATCCATAAGCGTAGATCTTCCTCACATGTCTTGCACACTTTGTGAGGAGCCCACGGTTTGTCTTGATCGCCTAACTTCAAACCGAAATAGGCGAAATATACTTTTTTAATAAATGAAGAAATGTTCCTCTGCCGCTTTTTCACGGTATATTCCCCACAAATAAAACAAAAACTGTCCGGAGAGTTGACGCAACCTCTGGCTCTGTGAGCCATCACAAATACACAGCACTGCAAACTACAACTGTAGTGAACCACTTCGGAATAAAGCTGGATTACGACTGAGCAAACAAAAGGTAATAATGAACTTGCAAGAAACTGAAATTTGACAGGAACGTTCATGTCGCAACCACCGTGTTTGAGCGAGCGAACGAGGCGAGGCAAACAGGAAAGAACATGCGCCAGCGCGAGTACTGGATTTAGCTCCCCGCCTCCCAATTGTCCTGTTAATGTATAAAATGAATACAAAACACTCTAAAATATCATGAGGGAGTGTTTCTAGTTAGTTAACCATTACAACCTCTATTTTGGGCCAAGAAAATAAACTGCAGTCGGCTAAAAAGAAATTATGTGAACATTCCTTATATGGGTAAGAAATCTAATTTTGCAAGAAAACGTGACGTGATGGAACATTTTGGCTATTTTTCCTGGATTCAGCACCCCAAAATCTATAGGAATCAGTTGCAAAACTGGAGGCAGTTTTTTGGTAGTGTACCTGTGTTATTGATAAAGAGGAGTATTTTGGATCCATGATGCAGAATGCATATTTCAAGGGCTATTACATCTTATGCCCATGAATAGCAGTGCAATTGACTCTGAGATCCTTTTTGCCTATTAATAACCTTCAAACAGGAAGGGCATACTTCAAGGGTCTTTACTCTCAGCACTCCTATTTAATTTATTTCTGCAACCAATTTGTAATATTTTTAAAAATTGCAAAGTAGGATATCACATCTATGCAGATGATATAATGCTGCATCTCCCCATAGATATAACAAAGCCTACCCAACACCAAATGTCATCCTGCCTCACTGAAACAGGGAGTGGCTGAAAGCACATAACCTAAAGATAAACTTCAATAAAACTGATGTTCTGCATATTACCAGGAATCAGAACTCCTCCCCATCCTCCTTCTATACTCTCCATTCAAGAAGCCGAACTGGAAGTAAAAAATAAAGTAAAATACCTCAGGTAACCTTTGATCAGGATCTCACCTAAAGCTAGTTACTATATGTATCTTCTTCAAATTATGGATGATTCATCATCTAAGACCACTGCTTGATATTACGATTTTAGATCTGTGCTCGGCCTTAATCACTCTGTATTTTGACTTCTGTAAATGCTCGATGCCACGGGCCGGGTCCCGCGGCCGTCAGTAACCTGGGCCCGGGCCCGGCCTCGGCCTCCAGCACGTGACAGGGGGCGGGGGGGGGGGATGAGAGAGAGGAGGCTGTGCGTGCGGCATGTGAAATCACTCCGTCGCGTTGTCGGAGCGATTTCATTGGCCGCGTGCAAAGGGGGGGCGGAGCAGTGTCTGCGGGGAGCCGCGTGGCCGTCTCCTTCTTGCCGCGGCTCCTCTGGAAGCGGACGCGTTCCCACCCACCCGCCCCTTTTGGAGGTGGTTTTGGGATGTTGCAGCTGGCGGGGGCGGGGTACAGAGCCAGCGCTCGCAGGAGCGGCGCGGGCTTGAACTGGTTTACGAGCAGTGGGGGGCGAAGTGCTCCTCGGGGTGGGGCGAGACAGCCCGGTTGGGGGTCTCGGCCCGGTAGAGAGGGGGGTGGGAGCCGGCCTTTGCTACTAGTATGGCGAGGCAGGCGGAGGGGTTTGGGGGGGAGAAGGATGCTCCGCCTTGCTACTAAGATGGCGGGTGGGGGGGCATCCTCCGGCAAAGGGGTGTGGGGCTGGGTTATGTTGGATTGTTTTATATTCAGGCCCGTGTTGGGTCGGTTGTTATAGGTTCTAATAAAGCTGCGACCAAAAGTTTGTACCAAATTACAGTGTTGGTGAATTTGTGGGGGGAATATTATGGTGGGATGTCAAGACTTGGGAAGGAGGCGAGGAGGGCCTCCGGGTTACCAGAGTTATAGTAAATTACATTGGTTGTCCGAGAAAGTTACTAATCAGCTCCAAATGGTTCAGAACGTCGCAACCCAAATCATTTGTAATTCTCATAGTACAGATCACATCACCCCTACACCATACAAACTTCATTGGTTACCAATTATAAGTAGGATCAAATATAAAACACTAATGATCACTTTTAAGCTCCTGAATAACAATGCACCTCCATTTCCTTCCTCCCTAATTAGCACACCCACTGATGAAAGAATCAGAAGAGGATGCACACAAAACTCTATAATAGTCTCATCTGATTTTCGCAAGACAAAACAAGTAATGGGGCATTCACCTACGTGGCCCTTATCCTCTGGAATTGCTCTGCCAGATATATTAAGAACTATCAAGGACTTCCAAATGTTATGAAAGGAAATTAAAACATATTTATTCATTGAACACTATGGGCCCGATTCCATCCGGGACGTACAGGCCCTCTGTATGCCCGGTTGGAACTGGAAGTACAGAGGGAGTTGTGATTCTGATCCTGTGGGGCACATCTAGTCCCACAGAATCAGAATTGCGAACAGTCCTGTACATACAGACCAGGACCCGTGATTCAGCCCAGCCTGCACATACAGGCCTTGTCTGGCTATCTCAGTCAGGGCTTTTAAATGGAGCCGCGGCACCATGGCATCAGGTTGCCATGGCACTATGCCTCCATTTAAAAGCCACGATCCCCAGCCATCAGCTCTCAAAGTGCTTTCCCCGCAGCCTGACTCCCGATCTGGCCTACCAGGGCCAGGGTCAGGATGAGAGGAATGCCCTCTACTCCCTGCCGCCCCATCTCAGCCCCAGTCCTGCCATTCCTGCCACATCGGGAAAGTTATTAGAATTGGCCCTGGATGTCCAGGGGCCAGCAACCACCTACTGCCCACCCTAGTGCCTCCCTCAATCCGCCCCTTTCCCGCCTCCGTCTAACTTCCCCGTACAAAGCGCGGGGAAGGAGAACAGGGCCGGGAAAGGGCACGAATAGCACCGATGGACGTTCATCCCCTCTATTCGTTGCTCAGAATGACTCCCTATGCTAACATTCATGACGATAACAAAATGTATCCAATTTAAAAACAGCATTCCACGGAGAATCGGGAAATGATCAACTGCTTTCCGGATCATGGCCAGCATCAATGGGGAGAAGCATCCTGAACACTGCTTGGCCTGCTCAAGTACCAGGACAGCAGCTGCAAGGCCTACACAGTCTACAGTGCTCTGCCTGGTTAGAATATAATGAGCAGTTCAGACATACTATGTCAGGGGCAGGCAGGCTCAACTGGAATATGAAGGATAGAGATTTGTGGATTAGGCGATGACCCAAGGTCAAGGGGGGGGCCCACTCTGTGGTGAGTACACACATAAATACCCATCTCTACCACAGATACCCTGCTTATTATCCCTTTAAATTAAATTAGTCTAATTTCCATTTGTAAATATGTTGTCTGTAAAATACTTTTCCTATAAATAATTCTTACACTCTGAAGTTCTACGGATCTTGGTTGTTCATTGTAAACTGCCTTTGTTTTTGGGAAGAGGTGGTATAGAAAAAAATTACAAATACATAAATAAAAAAATAAATATGTATATGGACCTCATTCCCCTCCTTTCTGGATTTCTGTGTGAATGAAGCTTTCATATGCTGTGGAGATAGCCTGTCTTCATTCTGGAATTGGGACTTTGTGGATGTGATGACTTAATGGAAGGCAGCAGTGCGAATAAGATGGGACAACGGTTGCTACTATATGATAATGACACACCTATTAGTGAAGAATGGCATTAACTGTCCCTCTGGAGGTGTTTGTGTGTGTGAGGAGGGGGGCACTATGACCAGGAACCATTATGACTGGGAACCATTATGATCAGGACATTTAAAAGACAGTGGCACAAGTTGGGGCTCACTATCTTTGTATTGCTGTGACTAGGAATGTAGAATATTCCTGATTACAGCAATGCAAAGATAATTTACCTCAGGATTCACTAACTTGTGATACTGAAATACTGCAAGTTACTGAATCCTTTGGTAAATTTTCCCATGGTAATGCACTATTTTATAGCTAATGAATAAATAAGGTCTTAAGTTTGTACCTAGGGCAATGGAGAATGAAGTGACTTAATACTACAAAGAACATCAGCAGGATTTAAAACCTGCCTCCCCTGCTTCTATAACTCCTTGATGGCCAGCGTTCTGACACTGTGACAGGAGTTCTGAATGGTGTGGGATGCAGGTCATACTGTTGGAGCTGATCTTCACATTAGAACAGTACCTTTTAGGGTGGGTCTATTCTTGATGTTTGGTGGGATCTGACTTTCTGCTGGAGGGGAGAAGGGCCCTTTCAGTTTGAGTTAACTACCATATCTCAGACCATTTCTTTGTGCACTGTTTGTGCACATGGCTTTTTCATACTCGATAAAGCATCTTCATTGTAGTAGACATGCAATAAATGATGCTTTAGTGCGCACATTAAATTTGTCTTAATACACATGCTTAAACCTTTTATTGCATAGCCGCTATGTCTTATATAGCAAAGAGAAATGTGTGCTAGTGAGAATATTCACATGTGAAGGAATGAAGAGTGATCTGTAGGCAATTGTGTTTTACTCTGTTCATGCTAATGGTGGCAGGCTATGAAAGGGTGCCTGGCCCATAACTGGGCTGCTGGGGGGAGATGGGCCTCTTCTCCACAAGGAGCTGAGCAGGGGCATATGGGGATAGGCCGGGCCACAAAGGGAAAGGGGTGCAGGGAGGCAGAGGCTGAGCAGAGGGGCAGGGAAGCAGGGGGATGAGTAGTCATCCTGGGCATCGCAGCCGAGGAGTGATATGGTGAGCGAAAGATGGGGTTAGAGTGGCCAAGGAAGACTGGAGCGCTGGAAGACAGACGGTGGGAGGGGTGCAGCAGGACATCCTCGGGTTGTTGCAGTGGCTGGTCCACATTGCGGCAGTGCAGCACAGGGCTCACAAGGAGGTGCTGACACACCCCCTGGGCCCAACACAGAGGGTGGGCCATCCTCGAGCGCTCCAGTGGGGGCGGGGGGGCACTGTGCACGGGTTCTAGTGTGGAGATAAGCATGTGGGATGGCGATGAGTGCTTGGTGAGTGAGGTGAGGCCGGCTGAGTACTTGTGCCTTACTAGTGCCTCGGACAGCCACGTACTGCTGGCACAGATGGAGAAGATATGGAAAGGGGAATATACGGACATATTCTCCCTGCTACTCCAGTGCCCCAATAATGATACTGATTGCACAGACTGCCAGGCGAAGTGCCAGCTGGTCAGCAGGAAGGCAGACAGCATTCCACGGAGAATCGGGAAATGATCAACTGCTTTCCGGATCATGGCCAGCATCAATGGGGAGAAGCATCCTGAACACTGCTGGGACTGCTCAAGTACCAGGACAGCAGCTGCAAGGCCTACACAGTCTACAGTGCTCTGCCTGGTTAGAATATAATGAGCAGTTCAGACATACTATGTCGGGGCAGGCAGGCTCAACTGGAATATGAAGGATAGAGATTTGTGGATTAGGCGATGACCCAAGGTCAAGGGGGGGGCCCACGCTGTGGTGAGTACACACCCTCAGTGGCCCAATCAGCCTCTGGGGCAGCAGCGTTTTTGGTCCGAGCATGGATGGGGAGACTGGGATAGTGACCGTATACCGCCACTACCCTCAGCGTCCCAGCGTGGGATATGTAGGCTGCACAACAGGGGATCTTGCAGGTTCAGCAGTGGCTGCAAGTACAAACACGCTTGTGCAGTCTGCGGCAAAGGGCACCCCGAAATATGCTGTGGCAAGAGGCAGGAAGGGACGCTCGATGGTTGCAATGAGTGATCCTCATTTGGGCGCGCCATCACGCCCATTCAGAAGCATGTCCTGCAGTGTAACCTAGTGGGTTATGATGCGGGCAAGGCGACATGGTTAATTAATGTTTTTTTATTTGGAGTGGAGGAGTGTGGCAAGGTACTTCAGGCCGGAAGGTCGGGGGTTCAAATCCCACTAGAGGACAGCAACCTTGGGCCGGAAGGACTGGGGTTTCTAGTCCCACAGGTGCTCCTTGTGGTCTTGGGCAAGCCACTTAACCCTCCATAGCCCATGTTCCCTGTAAAATAGTTATCTCCAAGTTATAATGCCCTGTTCAATGTAATTTCAGTTTGTTCAATGTAAACCGCACTGATGCAGAATAGCGCGGTATATAAGAGAAAGTAAATAAATAAATAAATAAAATTTGGCTTCAGTATCTCCTGTGGCGGCCCACTGGGACCCCGGGGGACGAGTAACCTGATTTCTGCTCTAGAAAAGGTAGACGTCGTGCGGAGTAAGATCAACAAGGAATCAGCCCTGGGGAGGATAGCAGGCTTCTTCGGGAGCTGGCCCTGCCAAATTTGATAGTCTTGCTGCTGGGGCTGTTCCCAAAGAAGGAACCAGGGGAGTTCTGGCTCATTCATCACCTGTCTTGTCTGGAAGGTAGCTTGATCAATGACCATCTGGAGCCTCAATATGTTCAGTTAAATATGCCATGATGGTCCAGGCCCTGGAGCTAGTGAGGGCATAGTGGAAGGGTGCATGGTTGGTGATGTCAGATGTAGAGCTGCTTTCCGGTTCCTGCCAATCCACCCGGATAGCTTCCACCTGCTCGGCTTCCATTTCAGTGGCTGCTGCTACTTTGTCAAGTGCCTCCTTGTGGGTTGCTCGGTGTCATGTGCCTACTTTGAGGAATTCAGTTCAGCCATCCAGTGGATGGTGGAGTGGGTGATTGGCCGGGGGAGGGTCATTCACTATCTGGGCGACTTTCTGCTGATAGCCAGCAACCAGCAGGCCTGCCAGAGGAACCTCGACTGTTTCCACGGCAAGTGATAGAGATCCCACTGGTGAGCAATAAAATGGAGGGCCCTTCTCATGCTTGGCTTTTCTAGGAATCAAAATTGATATGATTGCAATGGTGATCAGACTCCCAGACAGCAAGGTGTAGGCCTTGAGGGAGGCCGTATGTTCGATGGCAGCAGCCAAAAAAGTCACATTGAAACAGATGCAATTGTTAATTGGGTTGTTAAACTTGGTGTGCAGGGTCATGCCGATGGGATGGGCATTGATATGACGCCTTGCGGAGGTTACTAAGAGTATTCGTCAGAGCCATCATTTTGTCAGAGACAACACAGAGGTACAGGTGGATCTGGCAGTGTGGCAGGAATTCTTTGAGAGGTACAACAGGTGTAACATATGGAGGGAACCCCCCACCAGCAGCACCCAGAAGGAGCTGCTTACAGACGTGTTGGGCAGCATAGGTTTCAGGGCTTATTTCAGGGGGCAGTGGTGTCAGGAGAGATGGTCACAGGAGTGGAACAGCCAGGGAGTAATGCAGGACATTATGTTTCTCGAGTTGTTCCCAAAAGTGGTGGCAGTGGTACTGTTGAAACAGCAGTTCAGGAACAAGCAAATAGTCTTTCGATGAGACGCCGCCGCCATGGTGTTTGCCATAAATAAATAGTCAACAATAATGTATGTCCCTCTAATGTTTACTCGGCTATGATCTTTTACCAATATGTACCTAATAACATTTAAAATCTCCAAAAAAGATATTAGTCAAGGACTTGAAAAGAACTGGAGGTCTCAGACTATTGATGGCACCAGTATGCAGACAATGTCCTAATTTCATGCCAGATATGCATCAATGACCTCTGTTCTTTCAAGATCTTATTTTTCCATTGTTTTTGCCAATTTTTGTTATATCAAAATAATTGTGCAAGCAAAAGTATTCATTTTTCTCGAGGTGTTCTTTTGTCCACAGATTCTGGGGGCATTCCCGAGCATAGGGGAAAGGCAGAGAAGTTAGCAACTTGCAGAGTTTTCATTATATTAAACTATATGCATTGCTTTGGTCCAAAAAATTGCATTCAATGAAAAATAGGCACAAACCTCTATGAGTGATAATTAAAGCAAAGCTACCAGTGTAGTTTTGATTTGATTTTTGATGCCTACACTCTGGGTAAAAATGTGAGAGTAATTTGCATGAGTGTGGAAACTTTTAACTAGTGTTCCTTCTGTGACTCGCAGCTTGGAAGAGCCCAAATGCCTCAGAACACAGTAATCATCATCCGGTTTGCTGTTATTTGGCCTCTATTGCAGCCTCTAGTCTTTGAACATCGTTTGTTTTATTCATGATCTTTCTTCTAACTTTAAATTGGGTAAACTGTTCCTTTTGATCACACTTGCTATGCCAGAGCAAACCATGATTTTCCATGTTATTATGATTATTATTCGATTTTGAAAGGCATCCGACAAAGCTACATCATGAAAAGAAATTTGAGTTGGAACGCAGAGATGAGTAAAGATGAGGTTAAAAGATCATTTCCTGAAATGAATAGTGTAAGGAAATAGATCTGATTGGTTTGGTACAAGCAGTGCTGTAGTACAAAGCTCAGTGATTTATCAATTACTTTTTAATCTGCTGTAGGCAGGCATAAACAATGATGGTTTAACTTTTGTCAACAATGTGAAGTACAATCAATTAATCTAGACAATGGCAAAATCAATGGCAGGTGACATTTGATGTGAATAAATGAAATACTTGCATAGCACCTTTGTCCTAGCCATTTTTTAGGTAAAATGCAAAGGCTTTATTATCCAGTTGCAACTGGTCTTCTTTTCTCTAACTAAAGGAAATTGAAAGGTTGGGCCAGTCAGTCCTGGATGGATAATTATAAAGCTCAGTTTTACAGATATTAGAGACTGGTAGCTTAGATGATGTTGTTATTATAATTACACATATATCCCACAATAATAGACAAGGCAAGTTACTTATTGAATTGTCATTGTTAGAGAAAAATTAATTATGTGAAGTCATATTTTAGAAAGGCTGTGTAAGTTCAATCTGGGATGTCCAAATCAAAATGTATGAAATTCCATGGGAGAGTAGCAGTGAAGATGAGTACATGTGTGTGTTTTTTAAAAGATCCTGTTTCCACCCTCAAAGATACTATATTTTAGAAACTTGACCCTGTCCGATATGGATGGCTATGGGCCCAGCAACATAGACATGCCCGTGATGGTACTCCATAAGAAGCACATGTATATCTTGCCACATTCACATCCTGACCTGCCATTTTGCAAACAGAGATGTGCAGCAGTGTGGCAACCAAGAAAAATCTCTTTCTTTACCTGGATGCTTTTTGGAGGCCAAAATTAATGGAGGAGAGAGAAGACTTTCTCCTCTTCTCTGTGCAGGTCTTTTGGTTGTTGAAAAGAACACTTTGCAGATGCCTATTTCTGCCCAGGGGTGGGTTTAGTTATGAATGTGTCAAATTCTTCTGGATTCACCACAATCTGGCTTTTGCTCCCTACATTCTACAGAAACCAAAGTCTTCAGTGATTTATTCCTCACCAAATCCACAAGCCTTTACTCGATCCTCACTCTACTTGACCTTTCTGTTGTCTTTGTTGGTTAGCACTTCATCCCAATACCCTGTCTTCACTTAGATTTAGGGGCTCTGTTCTGTCCTGGTTTTCTTCTTGTTTCTCCCATCACACTTTTAGTGTATCTTCTTGTAGATCCTCCTCTACTATCATCCCACGTTCATTGGTGTACCTCTGGGCTCTGTCTTAGGGCCTCTCCTTTTCTCTCTCTACAATGAGTCCCTTGGAGCACTTTCCCTTCTTATGGTTTTCAATACCATTTTTATGCTGACAAATTTTATATCTACCTCTCTGCACCTGAAATCTCTCCATGAATCCAGGCCAGATCTCTGCCTGTTTATCTGACATTGCTGCCTGGATGTCTCACCATGATCTGAAATTTAACATGGCCAGAACTGAGCTCCTTATCTTTCCCCCTAAACCCACGCCCCTCCCCCCTCCTCCCTTTTCTGCTTCTGTGGATAACACTACACTCCTCCCTGTTTCCTCAGCTTGCAACCTTGGGGTCATCTTTGACTCTACTATTCCTTTCTCTGCACCCATCCAACAGATAGCTAAAACCTGTCACTTCTTTTTCTATACAATCAGCAAAATTTGTCCCTTCCTTTCTGAATACACTACTAAGACCCTTATCTGCTCTCTGGTCACCTCTTATCTTAAATATTTCAACTTGCTCCTCGCTGGTCTCCCTGTGAATCATCTCTCTCCACTTCAATCTGTTCAAAACTGAGCTGAATGGCTTATCTTTCGCCAGTATCGCTATAATCACATAACTCCTCTTCTCAAGTCACTTCACTGGCTCTATATCTGTTTCTGCAACCAATTCAGACTTCTGCTACTGACCTATAAGTGTTCCTTGCTCCTTGTCATGTTGGGGGACAACTGACACCTATTTGGGGTGCTGTCACAGAGACTGTACTGTGGATCCATGTTCACATAAGAGGGTTTTGTTCACATAAGAGGGCTTGGTCAGCTGATACACTATGAAACAGGTTGAAGGAAGTAGTGTCCTTCAGCGTGATCCAAGATGAAGGCAACAATACATGAACTGTTAAATCAGTTATTTATTTATTTATTTATACAGTTTTATATACCGCCTTTTCCTTCAATCAAAGTGGTTTACAGGATAAGGTTACGTACATTCTAAGTATGTAAGTAGAGGGATAGGGGGTAAGGGTACAAATATGTACAATTTGCAAGTAGGGCAGTTATTGGTTGACTGTGGTTGGCTACAGGCTCTGGGAGGGTTCGTAGTGCTCAGAGACGAGTAGTGTCTTGAGCATCCTCTGAAAATCTTTAGCATCATTGATGGTTCTCATTAAGTCTGGAAGTGAGTTCAATGGGGCAGGTGCTGTGAGTGCAGGAGCTCTTCTGGTTGTCGATTGATTGGATCGTTGATATATTCAGCAAGTGTGATGAGTTTGTTTACCATACTGCTTCACCTGGACCTTGTGCTGAAGTCCTTGGTTACTATATTCTGAAGGGCAGCGGCTGAGATGTTGTGGAAGATTTTGAATATAATTATGGTTGCTTTGTATCTTGTGCGTGAATGGATGGGCAGCCAGTGTAGCTGTTGAAAAATTGGCATGATATGTTCATTTCTTGACATGTTTATAATAATCAGAGTCACCATGTTCTGCACCATTTGAAGAGGGTGAAGGGATTGTTTAAGGACACCTTGATAGAGTAAGTTACCATAGTCTAGTATTGGTGTAATTATTGCTTGGCATACCGAGCGGAAGTGATCATGGTGTAGGATGGGTTTGAGCCTTCTGATGAGCTTCAATCTGTGGCGTGCTTTTGTGGCAGTTTTGTTAATGTGGGTCTGGAGAGTTAAGTTTTTATCCAAAGTAACGCCCAGGTACTTTACTTCTTCTTTTACTGATATGTGTTTGTCATAAATTTTGATAGTTTGCAGTGGAGTAAAGGTGGTACTTCTGGTGATGAACATCGCTTCCATCTTGTTACAGTTCGCTGAGAGGGAGTTGTAGGTGAGACATGCAATCATGTCTTCCAGACACTTAGTTATGGGAGACAGGTCGGGTGCATGTATGTTGATGGGAGTATAGACCATGATATTGTCCGCATACAGATGGTAAAGCATCTTATGGTGTTTGATGATGTTACAAATGGGCTGTATGTATATGCTGAAGAGAATGGATGACAACGCAGACCCTTGAGGGATGCCATGCTGTACATCAAACTTTGTAGATTTGGTTTTTTTGTATTTGACTTGCTGTGTTCAGTTATTGAGGTATGATTTGAACCATTTTATCATGTTGCTGCATAGGCCGATTTCTTGTAGTCGTTGTATCATTATGGTGTGAGAAACTGTATAAAGACTGCTGATTTGTCCATGAAAACTAACAGGAATCCTTTTTTGGCATTATTGATGGCCCTTATGAGGTTGTCAAGTAGGGAGGTTAGCAGAGTTTGTGATAAGGAAGCTTATCATAGCTCAGGAAGGAGCTATAGGAAAGGTGAAGTGACTCTGAACAAGCAACCTGTCAGCTCTGGTAGAAATAAGAAAACAGAATTTTCCCATAAAAGACTACCAGTCCCAGAATGCACCAGGTTTCCAACAGCCATTAGAGGAGCTGAAGTGGGGAAACATGTGTTCAATCAGGAGGGCTATGAGGTAATCCCTAAGCACTCATCTCAAAGGGCAGGGCCTGATTCAGCACAGCTGCGCTGTGTTAGGGAGGAGCACTCATCTAGGCAGAATAAGAGTAGAGTTTATTCTACAGATGACCATCTTCATGATCACCTTGGATATCCAGAGAATTGTCCTCAGTATCCTGAGAATCAGCTTGAGTTTGATCATCAGTTTCATCTGAAGGATCATCAGAAGCAGAAGCCAAACCGGACAGACAAAGAGGGAAAGAGACCCTTTGGAAGAAGGAAGAGAAAAGCCTTTGAGAGGTCTAGAAGAGTCCAAAGCAGTACGTATACTGGGAGGTATTCCAAGGGCCAGCATACACCATTGGACTGGGGAAAGCCAGAGGAATGGTGCTGCAGAGCTAGGAATCACCAGAGGCTACCTGTGAGGGAGACGGCTGCACGTGGAAGGGACCCTAAGACCTGTGCCAGAAGGTATGTGAAGAGAGATCCAGTGTCCAGGGATCTGGATTGGAAGGCTGGACATAAGAACTGGACTACATACTGGCCAGGCTATATAGAAAGAAACTAACAGCAATGGAAGCTCAGATATGAACACTGATCTATGCCCTAGCTATAACCTTGAAAGACAGCAGGGAAACAAGTATTCTCCTGAAAATGCTCCATTGAGAGATTCATCTGTGCCAATCCATGATATTGAACCCATGCTTGTTGAACAAGGGGGAATAATAGCAGATGAGGATCCTGTTTATATGGACTGCTCTCTATCTAAACTCCGTTGGTAACTTTCTGTTATAAAGTACAGCAACCATCACAAAGAAATACAAATTTGTTCGTTAATCTACCCAGAAAAGCTCCTGAAGCAGGATTTGACCCACACAGTAGAAAGCAAGCCAGCTAAGGGGTTTCAGCTGGATAGCTGCTAGCAATTAAGCCTTACCTAATTGCTTGTGAGCCAGGAGAGAATCACTTCTGTATCTATGTGGGAAGTAATCAGAAGTTAACCTGAAAAGAACAGTTTGTTTCTTGCTTTGTGGCTTTTCATTTGTTGTTTTCCTGATTTTGACTTTGTTTTTCCAAGTTAACACTGAAAGCAAGTAACCTAATTTATGTGCTACCAAGCATATCTGTGTTGGGAGAAATAACCCCATAAATAAATATCTTATTGGCTTTACCCAAGAGCACAACTAAATTATTGTCAGCAGCTGTGTCTGGTGTGAATGAACTACATTGCCCACAATACCTTGCAAATCATATAGAAATATGCACTTGCCAAGAGTGTGAAGATTCTCACCCAGGCAGCCGTCTGACAAGTTTCAACATTGTGCTGTGGTTTAAACCCCTGCTGATGTATGTCCAATGTGCATTTAGGTCGATGTGATCTTGTAACTGCTTTAGTACAGATTTTTCAATGATTTTTGCGATGAATGCCAGACTAGAGTTTGGTCAGTAGGATTTTGGGTCTGCTGGATCTAGGGTATTCTTCTTGAGGACCAGTCATATGGTGGCTTGTTTGAGGGTGGGCGGCATATAGCCCTGTTGTAAAGACAGCTTTACCATTTCTTGCTGAGTTGAACCTTTGAAGCTTTGATCCATGCCACAGGGCAGGGGTCTGTTGTAGAAGTTGTTGCATTCGATGAGTCTATGTTGTGATCAGTCTTGTGACAGTGAGGCGATAGTAAAGTTATCCCAAGTTTTCTTGTGTGTGAAGGTCATTGGACTGTTTGCTGTAGCAGCTTGATGTTGCGAGAGGTTGTTGCGATTGCCGATCAAGAAATTAGCAAATTCTTCGGGGTCTTTGAGATGGGCATCCTGATGAGTAGTATCTTTAGTGATTCCATATGATACTGAAGAACTCTCTAGGTCTGTTTGCTAACTTCATGATGATATTGGTGTAGTATTGTTGTTTGCACTCATTGATTAAGTTGTTATATTCATGTTGCTTAGATCTATATTGTTGAAGTGTGTTTTGGGTCTTATTACATCTCTATTTCCTTTCAAGTCTTCTCAATGCTCTTTTTGCTTCTCTGACATTATTTGAGTACCATGGTGTGTGGGTCTTTTGCAGATGTGTATGTGTTTTTGGCTCATGATTGTAGCAGCTGTAAAGATTGTGGTGTTACAGTTTTTGATGATATTATTCAGATTGTGTCTGTTTTGTTGTAGCTTGGGGGATATTTCCTGTAGGAATGCCTCCTTGTTGAAGGTTCTAAATTTTCTGTTTGGGTGCCATAGTTCCTGGTGGTTGTCGGAGTTCCTGATAAGCATTGAAAACATTATTGAGTAGTGATCAAACCAGGGCATAGGAGAAATCATTGGGGCTGATGTCTGATCATGCTCCATGAGTTGCTTTGGTATGAAGATCAGATCCAGTCTCATTCCATGATGGTGAGTGTGTGCTTTGACTAGATGAGTATATTGGAGGGCATCTATTGTCTTAAGGAATGCATTGGCTTCTTTGATGGGTAAGGAGCACAGGTTGTAGTCTCTGAGGGTGATAAGTGGTTTGTGCTATGTACCATATGCACAGATTGACTCCAGGATGGTAGAGAGTTCCTTGGTTTTAGCATTTGGTGGCCTATAAGTGAGGCATAAACTCAGGTATTTGTTGGAGATGATGATTATGTTAATTTCTGTCAAGTCAATAGTTGAGGTGGTCCTGAATCTGAAGTGATTTCTGGCCAGGATTAATACACCTCCTCCTCTCATGTGTGTTCGGGGACAGTTGAATGCTACGTACTCATGCAAGGTTATTTGGTTCAAAATAACTTGCTGTGTCCGTTAGTGAAGTTTCTGTGAAACAGATGATGTCTATCTTGTGAATCTATATGTAGTCATAGATGGTGTTTAGTTTGTTTTTGATTGATCTTGCATCGATTAATGTGCATTTGATAGGGGAGGTCATGATGGTATTTGTGTGTGCAGTTTGAGGGAGATGTATGTAAGGAAACTAGGCTAGGTTATGCACTTTGCGTGCCTTGGGTCTCAGTCATTGGTGTATCAGGGTAGCAGTTGGTTGATAAATGAAAGTGGTGGCAGATGGGCTGGCACTGTATGTGCCCTGGTTCCCAAGGAGGTTGCCAGGTACATTAAGGTGAGTTTCAGGAGGAGGTAGTGTTTGATTTTGATGTTGTGAGCTTGCATTCTGGTACTCACAGTGGCTTGCAATGGTAGGACTAATGTTTTGCATGTTCTTGCCTGCTGCTGATGTTGCAGTGTTACCTTATGTTGCAGAATCGCTGTGGTTGAGGTCTGTTCCATCTAGTACCATGCATTTGGGGAGTCCTTACAGTCATTGGTATCCATTGTTCAGACGCAGAGCAGCGGGAACGCGGTTGTGCCAGGCGACATGGGCCTGTGGCTGCTCTAGTTATGTCCGGAAAGTTGATGTTGTATCGGTGGTTAGGAGTTTCCTCTGTTGAGGTATCCAGGAGAGGTATAGAGACAGGGTTGGTCTCCTGCCATTGGCCCCTGCCTTAGGGCCACACAAAAGGGCCCTCAGGCACAGGCCCACCAGGCATGGGCACGCCTGCTGGTGCAGATTTTTAAATTGTGTCTAGGAGGTCAAGTTGGTCTTGCAAGGGAATAGGGAGGATTCCTGCTTCCCACTCCCTTGTTCAATACCAATCAGGGCTTATATACATAGAGGAGATTCAGATCCTGGACAGCTATGGTTGTTTACCAGTGGGAAGACTAAGAATGTCCATATGTACAGGACTCTTATCCCTGTGTGATCCCCTCTGTCCACTGTTTAATGCAACATAGCTGTTACTGCATGGCATCCAGCTGCTTCTAAAGTGCTTGCTGCTCAGCAGCTACTAATATATCCTCATTGGCAGGCAGGGTGGGTCCTCTGCTCACAGTGTCCTCCCTCAGTATTTGGTGCATCTGTGGCTGTTGAAGCTGCAGCCAGTGGCAACAAGTGGATGCCAGGAATCTCCCCAGGCTTGAGCACCAACACCCAGCTCCTGAATCTCATCTCCCCCTGCTAAGGCTACTGGGAATATGTTTTGGGGGTGGGGTGGATGGGAGGGCAGAGAGGAACCTGGGAGTCAGGCGAGGTTATTTGGCTCAAGATAACTTGCTCTGTGTCCCATTGTCAATAAAATGCATATAGATACCCTTTTGGTATTCTTTTGCCTTTTCAAGAATCCATCTCGTATCCACAATGCTTTCTTTCATTCCTTCGCCTTTCCTAAATCCTGCTTGCACCGCAGGCAGTTCTCGCTCTGAGTATGGTTTAGTCTCCAATGAATGGTCGTCAATATAACCTTGCTGGCATGTGTGATCAGAGTGACTCTCTGATAATCTCCACAGTCAGTCAGATCATCTTTCTTCAGTATTGGTATGAACACAGATCTTTTCCAGTCAGTTGGTCATGATGTTGTCTTAAAGATTTCCTGGCAGAACCTTGCAAGTATGGTTAAAGTCACATCTGATTGCTGTAATATTTCAGTGGGAATGCCATCAATTCCTAGTGCTTTGTTCTTTTATAATGCTTTCAGTGCTTTGTCTTCTTTCATCCCCAATGGTTCCTGATTATAAGGTACAGTTTGAAACAGCTGTTGGTCAACTTGATATTTATGGTATAATGACTCTGTATATTCTATCCACCTTATCTTGATCCTTTCAGCATCATTCAACATGGATCCTTGAACATCTTTTTGCATACCAATTTGAGGCTGGAATTTTCTATTTAACTCTCGTATCTTTAGGAAAGCCAATCTAATATTTTCTGATTCTACTTCCTTGCACGTGTCACTGCAGTACTTCTCCTTTCTCATCTTGCTGCACATTGGAAATCTCTGATAAATTCTATGATCACTTTTCTTTCTCCTCTGGCTTTAGCTTCTCTGCATTTCTGGGCAATTTTCAGAGTTTCTTTGGTCATCCATTTTGGCCATTTTTGCTTTTTCACCTTTTGTAGAGGCTTCTCACTTTCTTCAAGCACTATGTTCCTGACATCATCCAATTACTCTTCTGGTGCTCTGTCATTTGTATCCAAAGCAGAAAATTGATTTTGGAGGCAGTCTTTAAAATTCTGGTGGTATATTCTGAGCGTCCTATTTTGCTATATTCTGGTGGTATATTCTCAGGGACCTTTTTCAGCAATAGCTTGAGTTTGCATACTAATAGCTGGTGATCTATACCACAGTCAACTCCAGGTTTTGTCTTTGTCAATATAACTGAGCGTTTCCATCATTGACTTCCGCAGATGTAGTCAACTTGATTTCTATACAATCCATTGGTTGAAGTCCATGTGTATAGTCACCACTTGTGTTACTAGAAGAAGGTGTTTGAGATAAATAGATCATTGGTCTTGCAGAATTCTATCAGTCTTTCTCCATCTTCATTTCTTTTGCCGTCCATATTTTCCAACCACTTTGCCTTCTTCTTTGTTGCCAGCCTTTGCATACCAGTCACCCATGACTATCAGAATATCTTGTTTGTATGTTCTGTCAGTTTCAGTTTGTATTTGTTTATAGAATTGATCAGCTTCTTCCTCTTCTGCAGCTGTTGGGCATATATCTAAATAATAGCTGTGTTGATGGGTATTCCTTGTAGATAAATATAAATTAAGTTTTCACTGATTGCATCATATCTCAATATAGTTCTTGCAAGTTTCTTCTTAATTATAAATGTAGCGTCATTTCTGCTTTTCATTTCTTCAGATTCACAATGTCCTGTGCCAGTCTATTTCAGTTCACTGACACCCAACATTCTAGTGCTCCCCCAACATCAGCTCCCTTCTAGTTCCAGCCCCACCCAGCATCCACTCCCTTTTAGTTCCCGCATCAGCCCATTTCCAGTTCTAGCCTCCCATCAGCCCATTTCCAATCCTATCCTAGCCCCTCCATCAGCCCATTTCCAGTCCTAGCTCCCACCCCCCACTCAGTTGTACACATTCCATTTCTTTCTTGACCACCTCCATCTTTCTTACTCTCATTCCATGCACAGTTATATCAGCAGTCAGATGTCCTGAGGGCTTCGTTCTAACCACATCATAAATGTTGGCTTTACCCAGTATCCCATTGAGTGTCTTCCAACTTGGGGACCTCATCTTTCAGCACTATATCATAATTTGTGGCAGGTACAGTACAGGCCTATATTTATGCTTGCTCTTATCCAGACATAAATGTACAATGCTTATATGCCATGTTATGCAAATATAGCTAGCATTTTTCAAAGTACAAATGCAAATTCCCAAACTCCATTTAATTCCACTCCCCAAAGAACTTCTACTTTATATGAATATAAATAATATGTAGGCTTCTAATTTTAGGGATCAATATTCAGCCAGTGGCAACTGGCATCGCTCAAATGCTAGACCATCATGGACAAAAATTAAATTGGATATTCAGTTAGTGGAGATATTCAGTCACTAACTGGATAGCACAACCCTATAAAGTTAGGACAGCCATTGTTCAAGTTCCTCCCAAGGACCATCCCAAAACCAACCAGATATTTGTAAGGTAGTTTGTGGGGATATTCAGCACTACTAATCAGTTAGTGCTGCAGAATATCAGACTGAGAGGAATATATGAGGTTGTGACAAAAAAGAAACGAGACTGTGGCAGCCACGCCCATGACTCAATGCCAATTGGCTAACCGCTTATGTCACTATTCTGCTATTATATTTTTCAGCTCTCTCACTCTGTTTTTCTTTTTCAGGTTTTTTTGTAGCACACTGCTCCATCGCTTTGTCATGCAACTGGAGGTGGCAGAAATATGGAGCAAAGAATGAACTTGAAATTTCTGGTTAAGTTGGAGAAGGGTCAATTGATTGACTCCAACTTCTCCAAAAGGCTTAAAGAGAAGATGCAATGTCAAAGCCATGAGTCTTCAAGTGGCACAAACGCTTCAAGACTGGCTGCAAGGAGGTGGAGGATGACCCCAAGTCAGTATGGCCTTCCACGACAAAGATGGCTGAGAACATTGACAAAGTGAACCAGCTGGTGCGGAGTGATCACAGATTGACAGTGCGAATGATAGCTGAGGAGCTCAGCCTGAACAGGGAGTCAGTGCAGACCATCTTGATGCAGGAGCTGGGGATGCAGAAGGCGTGCACCAAGATGGTGCCCAAGCTTTTATCGAACAACCAGAAGGAGACCCGGGTCAATGTTTGTTGAGACTTGCTAGAGAAGATTGGAGAAGATCCAGAGTTTGTTGGCTGAGTCATCACAGGAGACGAGACTTGGGTCTTCCAGTACGACCCTGAAAGCAAGAGACAGAGCCTGCAGTGGAAGACTCGACTGTCACCCAAACCCAAGAAGGCACGCATGTCCAAATCAAGGATCAAGGTCATGCTGATTGCATTCTTTGACCAGAAGGGAGTGGTCCATCATGAGTTTGTGCTTGAGGATCAGACAGTCAACCAGCAGGTCCTCAATCGCCTCCATAACTGAATTTGGTGCAGCAGGTGGGCTCTGTGGAGAGACAAGTCGTGACTGCTCCACCATGACAACATGCCCGCACACACAGTGCTCAGTGTGAGGCAGTTCTTGGCCAACAAACAGATCATAGCTCTTGACTGCCATCCTTATTCCCCAGATCTCACACCTTGTGGCTTCTGGTCCTTCCCCACACTGAAGACTGTGCTCAAAGGAACTCATTTTGCCTCTGTAGAAGAGATTTATTTATTTTCTCTTATATACCATGCTATTTTGCATCAGTGCAGTTTACATTGCACAAACTGAAATTACATTGAACAGGGCATTATAACTTGGAGATAACTATTTTACAAGGAACATGGGCTATGGAGGGTTAAGTGGCTTGCCCAAGACCACAAGGAGCACCTGTGGGACTAGAAACCCCAGTCCTTCCGGCCCAAGGTTGCTGTTCTCTAGAGGGATTTGAACCCCCAACCTTCTGGCCTGAAGTACCTTGCCCCAACCACTAGGCCACTCCTCCACTCCAAGGCCACTATGATGAGGGAGTTGAGGGACCTCAAGGAGGAGTGCATTAACTCTGGGAGGGATTACTTTGAAGAGGACAATGTGTAATTTCTCTGTAGATTTTGTAATAAAACATATCTCCAGGAACAAGCAGGAATAAGTCCTCACATATGGGTACGTCGGTACCGACGGAGCCCGTGCGGGAAAGCTCCCCAGCTTCTTAGAATAGAAGCTTTTGGGACCTCCCACTGCACATGCGCACTGCCTTCCCGCCTTCCTGAACAGCTCTCCTCAGTTTCTCTTTTTCCGCGGAGCCAGCAGGTCGTGTTCCTGTCACCGCTGAAGAAATTGTTATTTTATTTGTTTCTTTAGACCGCGTACCTGCCTTCCCCATACCGATACCGGTATCGCCGGTCTTTTCTTTCTTTCTTTAAAAAATTATAATTCTTTTTTCTTATTTTTTAGCTTTTTGGTCACTTCAGAGAGGCCTCTCGGCCTACTCAATTTCTCCTCATGGAGAAGCCAGCCCCTGGATTTAAGAAGTGTACCAAATGTAATGCTGTTATTTCAGTCACAGACACCCATGACTGGTGTCTGAAATGTTTGGGGCCTGACCATTCCATACCGGACTGCCCATCTTGCTCCCACATGTCTAAACGTGGGCTGCAGAACCGGGCCAACAAATTCCATGTGCTGTTTGCTTCAGAGAATACAGCATCACAGTCATCCAGGTCTTCTTCTCCGGATGGATCTCAGGTAACCAAACCTTCTGTGGGCAAGTCCTCAAAGAGCAAATCTCCTTCAAAGCATCGAGAGGCTCTTAGCTTAGAACTTGAGGACCCTGCCCCAGCCAAACAACCCCGGCGGGAAGTCCAACTTCCAAAAACGCCAATTCAGGGGTCTCAGGTTGATATCGATGCTACGGCCTCGACAGATCACCTGTTAGCCTGCTCTGGGGTACCGGGTCACTCCGGTACCGACATCCAGGCAGCTATGGCGTCCATGGGCGATACTGTACAGTCCATGCAGCAGGCCGTCATGGCTTTCATTAAAGCTGCAACGCCATCGGTTCCGCTTTCAGCGGTTCCGGGCCCGATACCGGTATCGTCCGCCATGCCGGTATCGAGGCCGTCCACCTCTAAACGCAAGTCGGTACCGTATGGGCTTTCGCTCCATACCGGTTCCATACCCGATACGCCCGATATCGATACCGATCGGTACGCGTATCGTGCGTTAGAGGAAAGCACCGATTCCTCTGAGGATTTTCACTCCTCTGATGATTCTGCTGAGTTTTCACTCAACTTACCTGAGGAGCCCTCTTCTCCTAAAAGGAGAATGTCCCCTCCAGAGGATTTGTCCTTCCAGGACTTTGTTTTAGATATGGCTACAGCCCTTTCTATTACCACATCCTCTGAAAAGGAACCCAGATCCAAAAAACTGGATATTTTGGGATACTCAAAGGCCCCTAAGGAGGCAGTTACCCTGCCTATCCATGAAATCCTTCAAGAACAACTGATGGATTTCTGGGAAAATCCTTTGACTTTGTCTCCTTATTCCCGTAGGTTGGACACCATGTATAGGGTCCCTCCTTCTCCTGGTTTCCAAAAGACTCAATTGCCCCACCACTCTATTGTGGTGAAGTCTGCAATGAAGAAGATTAGGAGTACCAAAAGGCACTCTTCCACCCCTCCAGGACGGGAATGTAAGACTTTGGACTCTTTTGGTAGGAAAATTTTCCAGGCTAGTATGCTTATAGCCAGGATTAATTCCTACAGTCTCTATATGGGCATGTTCCTGGAGGAACTTGCCAAAAAGGTGCGGCATTTTGCCCCCTTTATCCCTGAGGATAAAAAGCAGGGATTCCTTTCCCTAGTGAAACAACTCTTAGAGGTTTCTAAGTTCTCTAATAGGGCAGCATATGATTCCTTTGAGGGAGCCAGTAGGGCTTCGGGCATTGCTATTGCAGCCCGACGTCTTGCTTGGCTCCAGGCCTCTGATCTGGAACCTTGGGTTCTAGATGGCTTACGGAATCTGCCCTGTACAGGTGAGAACTTATTTGGGGAAGAGTGGCAAATCAAAGCCACCCAGATGGATGCTGAAAATGCCACCTTGGAAAGACTTTCAAAGTCCACTTCAATTCCTACTAAGAAAAAGTCTTTTAAAAGGCCTTACTATAAGAAGGCCAGAGTTGCTTCAAATACTGGCCAGCAGTCTTCTCAACCTCGCTATACTGCTAAGCGTCAGCAATCCAAACAAGCACGAGCTAAGCCTGCAGCAGCTACTGTAGCTCAGCAGGCTCCAACCCCTCAGGGGTTTTGACTTGCTCCTAGGGAACTTGCCACTTCTGGTTCTAACACAACCAGAACCTCTCACCATACCCGGAAGGTTGGTTCACTTTGCTCCCAGATGGGAACAAATCACAACAGAACAATGGACCCTCTCTATCATTCGAGAGGGTTACAAACTTCATTTCTCCAGCCTTCCTCCCCATCATATGGTGAGACCATTCAATTCTCCCCCATCTCTCCTAACCCTGTTGGGTCAAGAGGTTTCCTCTCTTCTTGCCCAAGGGGCCATAGAAGAGGTTCCTCTTCCTCAACAAGGGTCCGGTTTCTACTCCCCTTATTTTCTCATTCCAAAGAAGACAGGGGGATTCAGACCAATCCTAGATCTGAGAGAATTGAACAAATTTCTCTTCAAGGAGAAATTCAAAATGCTGTCTCTCGGCATTCTCCTTCCTTACCTCCAGGGTCAGGACTGGCTTTGTTCTCTAGACCTACAGGATGCGTATACACATATACTCATCCATCCATCCCACAGAAAGTATCTTCGCTTTCTGTTTCAGGGAAAACATTTCCAATACAGAGTACTCCCCTTCGGTCTAGCCTCTGCTCCAAGAGTATTCACAAAATGCATGGCAGTCGTAGCCGCATTTCTAAGAGGCATGGGAATCTTTGTCTTCCCATATCTGGACGACTGGCTCATCCGAGCTCCAACTCAGTCACAGGCCCAGATTTCCCTGGACCACACAAGGAGCCTTTTGCAGTATCTGGGACTGGTAGTAAACCTTCCCAAGTCCCAACTCATCCCTACTCAATCTCTAGAATTCATAGGGGCCCAGTTGGACACCATCACTGCAAGGGCCTACCTTCCACAGGTTCGAGGCCAGCGCCTCCTGAGTTTGGCCTCCCAAGCTCAGTCCAGCACTCACTTGACAGCCAGGGAAATGCTACGCCTACTGGGTCATATGGCCTCCACAGTACATGTGGTGCCCTATGCTCGTCTTCATATGAGAGCAGCTCAATGGACCCTGGCCACTCAGTGGACTCAGGCGTCAGGAGCGCTCTCAGACCAAATACAAACCTCCGATCGTCTGTTTTGGTCCCTCCACTGGTGGACTTCCACCAAGAATCTGTTGTTGGGGGCTCCATTTCAACCATTGCTACCCCAAGCAACCCTCACAACAGATGCCTCCCAAACAGGGTGGGGAGCCCATCTGCAAACTCTCTCCACTCAGGGCACTTGGTCCCTACAGGAGACCACCCTTCATATCAATCTTCTGGAACTGCGAGCAATTTACCTTGCCCTCAAGGTCTTCCACTCCCTCCTAGCCAACCTCACTGTCCTAGTTCAGACGGACAATCAGGTGGCCATGTTTTACATAAACAAACAAGGAGGGACGGGCTCTCTGTCGCTTTGCAACGAAGCTCTAAGACTATGGGCCTTCGCCAGAGAGCATCAGATTCACCTGCTAGCAGTGTATCTCCCAGGAGTTCAAAACTCTCGGGCAGACAGGCTCAGTCGAGTTCTGCTGCCACACGAATGGTCCCTACATTTGGACCAAATAAACCGAATCTTTCAGGAATGGGGGACCCCGGACATAGACCTCTTTGCAAGTCCGTGGAATGCCAAACTTCCCCGGTTCTGTTCCAGAACTCCGTGTCAGGGAGCTCAGGCTACGGACGCCTTTCTCCTGAATTGGAATCAGGCATTCCTATATGCCTTTCCACCCATTCCTTTGATTCCCAAGACTCTGTTCAAACTCCAGAGGGATCATGGAACTATGATCCTCATAGCTCCACGCTGGCCACGCCAAGTGTGGTTCCCTCTACTTCTACAGCTCTCCCAGGGATCCTACTTGGATCTGGGAGCTGCGCCAGACCTCCTGTCTCAGGAGGAGGGGACTTTGTGGCACCCAAACCCCAAATCCCTTCACCTCAGTGCTTGGTTACTGAAGGCTTAAGCCTTCAAGACTTTCATCTTTCTCAACCAGTGAAAGATATCCTTTCTGCCTCTAGGAAACCCTCTACCAGGCGTTCCTATGCTTTCAAATGGAAACGTTTTTCCATTTGGTGTGCTCAGCAGGGTCTTGACCCTCTGGCACTTCCTTTGAATTCTCTTCTTGATTATCTCCTGCATCTATCCAATGCAGGCCTCAAGACGAATTCGGTAAGAGTCCATTTAAGTGCTATTGCAGCATCCTTGAAACATATAAATGGACAACCTATCTCCTCTCATCCTCTTGTTGCAAGATTCATGAGAGGCCTGACTCTCACTAAACCTCCCATCAGACCACCCCCGGTCGCATGGGATTTGAATCTAGTGCTCGGTCAACTTATGAAGCCACCTTTTGAGCCAATGTTTTCCACCTCCTTGAAATTTCTTTCCTGGAAGGTCATCTTCCTCATTGCAGTCACTTCGGCTCGCCGCATCAGTGAGCTGCAGGCTTTAGTGGCTAATCCACCTTACACAAGATTTCATCATGATAAGGTGGTCCTTAGGACGAATCCCCACTTTATGCCTAAAGTGGTCTCGCCTTTTCATCTTAATCAAGAGGTATATCTACCTGTCTTTTTTCCAGCTCCTCATGCATCCAATGCAGAGAGGAACCTTCATACTCTGGATTGTAAAAGAGCTCTCGCTTTTTACCTTAATAGGACTCAGCCACATCGAAAGTCTTCTCAACTTTTTGTGGCCTTTGATCCTTCCCATTTGGGACTTCCAGTCTCCAAGCGTACACTTTCCAATTGGATTGCTCAGTGTATTTCTTTTGCTTACCAGAGCAAAAACATTTCTCTGGAAGGCCATGTCACTGCTCACAATGTGAGGGCCATGGCAACTTCTATGGCTCATCTGCACTCTGTTTCCATAGATCAGATCTGTCGAGCCGCTACCTGGGCCTCGGTTCATACCTTCACAGCCCATTACTGTTTGGACAAGGACTCCCGCCGGGATGCCTTGTTTGGCCAGGCTGTCCTCAAGCACCTGTTCCATTCCTAAACAACTCCTGCCCACCTTCCCAGAATGGATGCCTGAGATCCATACGAAGATGGCGAACCTTTACAGGGGATCCCATGCATCTAAGCTAGGGAGTCCCCATATGTGAGGACTTATTCCTGCTTGTTCCTGGAGATAGCACAGTTACTTACCTGTAACAGGTGATCTCTGGGAACAGCAGGAATTAGTCCTCACAACCCACCCACCTCCCCTAGGAGTTGTATCTTTTATCTATCTATCTTCCTGTCCTCTCTCTGTTGACTCAGCTATAAACTCGAAACTGAGGAGAGCTGTTCAGGAAGGCGGGAAGGCAGTGCGCATGTGCAGTGGGAGGTCCCAAAAGCTTCTATTCTAAGAAGCTGGGGAGCTTTCCCGCACGGGCTCCGTCGGTACCGACGTACCCATATGTGAGGACTAATTCCTGCTGTTCCCAGAGATCACCTGTTACAGGTAAGTAACTGTGCTTTATGGGACAGTCGTGTTTCTTTTTTTCACACCTCGTATGCAGTTTGTTGGTAAAACTCTACTTTGTTTAAAAATCTCTCACCCCTCTCCTGTCCTATATTGTATCCTCCACTTAGTTTTTGTGCTTTTTTGCACTGAAGATTCTTAAATGACACAAATAGACATAGTTGGTTCCACTGGAAAAGATATCCAGTAAACACACCTGTGGGGCAAAAAGACTGAAAATCACATTTTTTTTGTATCCTCAAAGAACACCTAAATTTACAATTTATAAACACTTATGAATAAAATCCTAGGTATATGGTACTGAATTTTGCACCCTCAGCTTGCTATGTATAACACCTGGTTTTACACATAGAAAGTCTTTAGCAACTTGGCTTCTTAGCAACATAGTAACATAGCAAATGATTGTAGATCAAGGGCCCTATGCACTGAAGTATTAAGTGACGTCACCAAAGCACACTTCTCAGTAGTAAGCTTTCACATAATGCAGACTTTGAGTGAAGGTTTATGTAAATTATGCATTAATGAGCTACTGTGATACAAAATCATGTAAAGCAGATCACTAATGCAAAAAAATATCAAAATGATCATATGAAAAGGTTGGCCTTGAAAAACATGGCCTGTCAGATGACAATGGTGGCACAAATTTAAAAGGGACCACCATCTGGATGTGGATGCCCCCTTGCACCCCCCCCCCAGTGTTACCTCCACCCTCTGTTGACCCAGTAAGCGAGATGTCTCCCTCCCCCCAATTCCAGATGCAGGAGTAAATTCAAATAAATCCACACCAAATCTCTCACTCCCAAAGCTTTGAACTTTTCTTATATCCTGGCCTGACTTTCTCCTACCCCGCTTTACCTTTAGACTCCAACAAACCCAAAGGGATCCAGGGTGATGGGAGCAGGTGTGATTCCTACTTGCTCCAGACCCAGTTACTGTCTGCCTCAAAATGAAACCACTGACCCCTAGTGCAACTCTTATAATAATAATGCTAAGAGTTCTAAGAGCTCATTCTATGACTATCTGACTCCTAGAGGTAGTATTCAAGACTACCACTAGGGGTTGTCAGTGCCATTTTGAGGAAGACAGCCACTGAAGCAGGAGTAAGTGGCAGGAGTGAGTGGGGCTTGCTCCTTCCCCATTCACCCCCTTGCAGTGAGTTTGTGTCCCAGGGGAGGAAAAGGGTGAAGAAAAGGCTAGGCCAGAACAAGCCAGGCCTTCTATATGAAAGGGGCAGGGCTTCAGGGATGAAGGTTTTGGGTGTGATTTCTTCTATTTGACTCCAATGTCAAGGCTAGGGATTGGGTAGTGTCAGGCCCACTGGGACACCAGGAAGCAGAGTTGCCAGAGAAAGGAGTCTAGGAGGGCCTCAGAATCAGTCCAATGGACCCTTTATGGCACTGCTGCATGAAGGACACCTTTTGGAAAACCTTTTCCTGCTTTGTGAAGTGCTCATTTTATTTCCTAGCTAAATTTCTCAGAAATGGGCACTAACCTGAAAACATTTTTGCAGGTTAGTATATAAACTTGGTCCATACTGTCTGCCCAGTAAGGTAGTTAGGATTGTTTTTTTGTGCCCCCTGAACCTAGAACCATTACATGCAACTCCAAGAAACTACAGCAAAGCACTGAGGGCAAAGAGTGTGGGTTTTCAATGCCTTATGGGGGGGCTGTGTACTAAGTCCAACCCCCATTTAAAGATAAGTTGAGGGAAACCAAACAGGGTGATGTTTGTCTTCAGGAACATTAGTGTTTTAACCATTTCTGGTGCTAGTCTTGAACAATGTGGACTCAAAATATTCCCTGCCATTGAGGATATCCATTCAGTGGGCATGCTGGTAAGTGGTTAGTAAAGAAATGTTGGGCAGCCTTGGTCAGGTCTGCCAGACTGCAGATTTGTGCTCATAGTATACTCTGCAAGGCACCATTTACAGATGTTCATGCATGAATCTTACTTTCAGCAAACTGATAGAGGTCTCTGCTACTTGCCATTGTGCTGTGGCCTGTGTAGATGGGATGGAAGATTGAGGTGGGGGGCAAGTGGTAGCTTATTGTGTGCAGTTCATGCTTCCTATACTACTTGTTGGCATTTCTACTCTTTCCAACACACCATCTCTACTCCTCCCTCTGGCACGTCTTTTCCTCCACCTGAATCACCAGCTTATACCTGCATTGCATCAATGTGTAACCCCCTTTCTCTGTGGTCCAGATAGTAACTATAAACTACTTGGCAGACTAGGGATCACACCAATCCAGGAACTTTAAACCAGAATTTTTCTGAGCTCCTAGTATTATTTTTCAGGGTTTTCTTGTTGGGGCTTACGATAGCCAGGTGGCACTTGGAACTCTCTCATACACACTCTTCTCAAAGAAAAGAGTCCAGTCCAAAAATTGTGCTCTGAACCAAGAACAACAATAACAATTGGCAAGAACAATAAAGTAGAACTATGTTACAAAAACAGGCTAATCTCCTCTTATGGTGGTTAGGGTGTTATTTACTACATTCCTTCCAGTTCCCTGTACCTTATTTGTTATTCTTACATTTCTTAAGAACACTTATGTATTTGACCATTTCAATTATTTTATTTCTTGACTTTCCTTCTGGGACTGGTGCTGGCACCCTTCTGGATCCTTTCTTCAAGTTGAGCTCTCCCTTGCCCCTTGGCAGTGGCTCTAAACTTCACTATCTTTTCTTCTCTTTTCATGATGACTGGTGGCAGATTCCCATGCAGCAGGCTAATTGTTCTGACTGAGTGTCAAAGGAGCCTGCCTCTTAAGAGCAGACCACTCCTTAGCACATCACAGTACAATGGCTACTACTGAACATTTGTATAGCTCTACAAGACGTACAGAGCGCTGCACAGACACATATAAAAGAGGGTCCCTGCTCATCAGAGCTTACAATGTAGTCAAGGCAGACAACACAGTAACTGTAGAGATGGGATACATCTAGGAGGAATGGTAAGGAAACACAAAGGAGACCAGGTGAGTCAAGATTCAAAAGCAGCAGTGAAGAGGTGAGTTTTCAGCCTGGATTTAAAAAGGGAGGGGGTCAAAAATATGAATCTGCCTTTTGGTGAGGTTTTATACTTAGTGGTCTTTCCCCTCTCAGAGGAGTCTTCTCCCAGCATGAAATGACTGGTAGAAAGAGCCTCCTTTGATCTAGAAAATGCCACACTTTTCTTTCTACTTCTGGTAATAACTAGTGCAGCATCCAAGTAGTGGTGGTGTAGCGGTGATATATAATAATTTGTTAAAAATGTATTTGACTGGGGGGGCGGAGCCAGCCAGGGACCTTCATGGACAACTAGCGGTGAGCTCCCAAGGACCTAGCCTATAATCCTTGCCTCAGCCCTTGTTAAAGGGTAGCCAGACGGCCGCAATTGTTTTATATGCCTTCAGAGATGGCGGGCAGCAAGCAAACGAAGTTGGAGTTTTCTAACCTTCAAGCCTCCGGAGTTAAGCGCTCTAAAGCGGACCCTCCTTCCCCGCTCAAGATGGCGTCGCAGCGAGAGCATGATGAAGGACTCCGAGAGATACTCACTGAACTGAAGGCTGTTCGAGCCCGGGTAGATACCAATGGTGAGTGCCTGTGTGAACTTCAAGCGGACTCGAAGGAACTCAAGGAGTAGTTGGTGTCGCTGGTTGCTAGAGTGGAGAATATAGAGCTCAAGGCTCTAGCGCATGAGGAAAAACTGGTGCAATGTGGAAAGGCTTTAAGGAAAGTGGATTATTTGGAAAAGACCCTGGAGGACATGAATAACAGGGCGCGCAGGAATAATATCCGGATTGTTGGATTACCGGAAGGTGCAGAGGGCACAAACCCGATTTCGTTTCTGGAGGAGATGATACCAAAACTGTTGAAATTAAATCTGGCTCACCCATTTGAAATTGAGAGGGCCCACCGCATCCCAACAACATTGAATCGGCAGGCAAGTCGGCCGCGGCCTCTAATTTTCTGTGCCTTGCGGTATCAGCATGTAGTTCAGGTCTTGGATGCTGTGAGGGCCTGCAAGGAGCTTCAATTTGAAGGCCACAAGCTATTTTTCTTTCCAGACCTCAGTAAACCTACGGTTGCAAAGCGGAAGCAGTTTTTAGCGCTTAGGGGAAGACTTCAGCGTCTCCAAGCGCACTACGGTTTATTCTGCCCTGCTTGATTTAGAGTTACGCTTAATAATGTTACCAAGAACTTTGAGGATCCGGAGGTTCTGGAGAGATTCATCTTAGAGCAAGAGGCGCTTCAGATGCAGTGATTGTACGGCTTGTGACTAGTCGTCTGAACTATTTTTTTTTTTTTTTATTCGCCAGGAGAGGACCTCTGGCCTGGGGGGTCAATCCAGGCCAGTGGCCGGGCTTGGAAGGGAGAGCAGCGGTCTTTATTATCCGATGTCGCATTGTACGGTGTGCCTGAAGGATTGTGATGTGTGGGCTGAGGCAAATAAATAAATATATGTTTTACTTGATTTCTCTTAGTACGGGGGGTCCGCTTGACTGCGTGCTTGGTCCAAGCTGGCTCACCCAGTTCGGGGTATGTGGTGGGGGGTTTCAGTTATTTGGGGTGGTTTGTGGCTCTCCGGGGAATGTTTATTTACCAATACTGAAATGGGAGGACATGTAGCTTCTCTGGAGCAAGCTTTGTTGTATATATTTTTGTTTGAATATGGGTAGAGATATACATTTGCTTTCCCTGAACGTGAAAGGAATTAATAATTCGATAAAAAGGAAGAAAATACTTACATATTGCCAACACCAGAAGGCAAGTTCGGTCTTACTACAGCAGACTCGTTTAGATTTAAAGGAGACTAAGAAATTAGAGGATAGTCATTTTGTATTATTGGGAGCTTCACCCTCAGTGCAAAAGAAGAATGGGGTGGTGATTCTGGGGAAAAAATCTTTAAATTGCAAGGTTACCGATGTGCGGTCAGATGCGGAGGGTCATTGGGTGGTTGTCTCAGTAGTAATCGGGGAGGTAGAGTTTGCAATCATGAATGTTTATGGTCCTAATTCGGATGACCCTACATTTTTCACGGAACTAATTGCTGCAATGCAGGAGCACTCTTCTCTGCCATTGATAATAGGGGGGGATTTCAATGTCACTCTTGATCCGCTGTTGGACAAACACCCTGGCAGGGTGGAGAGGGTTGCCAGAGCACGAGTAGTCCTACAGTCTCTCCTCAGCTCCTTAGGGTTGGTGGACATCTGGAGGCTTCTGCATCCAAAAGAGTTGGATTTCACTTTCTTTTCATCTCCGCATAAATCTTGGTCAAGATTGGATTATTTCCTGATTTCTAAAAGTCTGGTCCCCGGAGTACGGAGTGCAGAAATCTTAGGTGTTCATATTTCAGACCATGCTGCCATTTCTCTACAGGTTGAGTGGGTAGAGGGAAGTAGTCAATCGTGGGCTTGGTCTTTTAATAGATCGCTGTTAGCTGATCCTCTCTTTCAGGAAGAAATTAAAACATTTGTTAAGGAATATTTTGAATTAAATGTCGTAGGGGACACGTCGATTTGGGCTTGGTGGGAGGCTTTTAAGGCCTCTCTCCGAGCCGCGATTACCAGCTTTTCTATTAAAGAGTATAGAAAGAGGAAGGCCAACTTGGAGATACTGGAGGATCAAATTAAAGCTGGGGAGAGGCTACTGCTTAAACACGCAGATGCTGCTATCGCATTGCAGTTGCAAAGGCTCCGGTTTCAGAATAACGCAATTTTGAGCTCAGAGATTGAGCATGTGTTACTTAAACAGCAGTCTCAGTTTTATGTGGAGAATAATAAAGGGGGTAAACTTTTGGCCAACTCTTTAAAGAGGAGGCAGGAAAAAGCTAGGGTTGTGGTAATTCTGGATCAAACCCGTGGAGCCTTGCGCAGTACCGATCAGATTTTGGAAGCTTTTGCAGAATACTATCAAAGCCTGTATGCTTCTGATGGTCTTGCTGATGTTGGGGTAATTGATGGTTTTCTGCAACAGCTTGAACACCCTCACCTCCCGGCACATGTGGCGAGTGAGATAGACAAGTCTTTCTCAAGTGAGGAAATTGGTAGGGCCATTGCTGGCTTGCCGTCGGGTAAGGCAGTGGGCCCCGATGGCATTCCTGGTGAATTTTATAAAGTGTTTCGGAATGACCTGCTTCCTTACTTACTGACATACTATGAGGTGATTGCTACCTCTCCTTCACAAGTAGGCAATTTTGGGGAGGCTACGGTTGTTGTCCTAGAGAAGCCTGGGAGAGATCCCACGCAAGTAGTGAATTATAGGCCCATTTCTTTACTAAACGCTGATTATAAAATTAATGCCACAGTCTTGGCGAATAGGCTTGTTAATGTAGTAGGTGGGTTAATTCACCCTGATCAATGTGGCTTCATCCCGGGGAGAGCCACATCTGACAACGCCAGGCTTTTATGTAATCTTTTGGAGAGGGCAAAATATACAATGGATCCTTATGTTGGGGTTTCTTTAGACGCTGAGAAGGCCTTTGACAGATTGGAATGGCCTTTTTTGTTCAAAACTTTGGAATGGTTTGGGCTAGGGCAAAAATTTATTAATATGATTCGATCCTTGTATGTAAATCCCAAGGCTCGGATCTGTGAGAATAGGGCCTTGTCTAGTTCCTTCGGGCTCCACAGGGGTACTCGCCAGGGTTGCCCCCTTTCCCCTTTGCTTTTTAACTAGCTTTAGAGCCATTGATTCTTGCCATTCGGCAACATAAGGACATCAGTGGTTTTGTGGTGGGGGATTGGCAAGTCAAAGTGTCAGCGTACGTGGATGATCTTTTACTTTTCACACAACCTGCAGCGATCCCTGCGATTTTGAATTTAGTTGATTATTACTCCGGGTTATCCGGCTACAAAATAAATTGGTCCAAATCTGTAGTTTTTCCGATGAATGGTTTGGTCACAGCGGATCAACTTGTGTCATTTCCGTTCCAGTGGGTGGCAGGTAACATTAAGTATCTGGGTGTTAAGTATGGTTTTCCCTTAAAACAGGCCATCCAAGAGAACGTGGATGATCTTATATGGTCCATTAAGCAGTCGGTGTTAGCTTGGTCTCCCCTATGTCTTACTTGGTGGGGGAGGTTGGAGGTTATAAAAATGACCTTAATGCCCAAAATCAACTACATGCTAGGCATGCTCCTGATCCCACTGGCTCCGGGAGTATATGTTGAAGTGGAACGACACTTTTCGCGATTCCTCTGGGGAGGACGGCAGCCTAGGATAGCGCTGAAAAAATTGAAAGCTTCTAAAGATAAAGGGGGAGTTCATTTTCCTGATTTTCGGCTCTATCATCAGGCGTTCCTCCTGAAACAAAGTGCACTGTGGGCTTGTGAGGAAGATTTGGAGGTTAAGCCGGTGTGGTTAGAACTTGAAAAGCAGATAGCTGACCCCTGTCCGGTGAGGTGGCTATTGGGTGCGATACACCCTGAGAAATCTCGATTAGGCAAAGTGATTACTGCCACTCAGGAGGCCTTTTTGTGGTTGGTTGATCAGATGAAGCCTGATATTTCCCCCTGTAGGAGGTTTTCTCTATGGTGGAATCCTAAATTTAAAATTAATGGCAAGATGTTCTCTTGGAAGAAATGGCAAGCGTGCGGCATCTGGTCATTGGATCAGTTGTTTGGGCCCACAGATTGGAAAGATTTCTGCACTCTGCAATGCGATTACTCTCTCCCTGACTCTGCGCGTTTTTTTTGGTTTCAGCTTCGTCATTGCTTACAGGCAGCGAGCATTCCTCCTGCAGCGCCGTGTACTGAGAACTTTGTTGTTCAAGGGTTGGCGGAGATAGCAGGTCAGGCGGGAGCTGCATCTAAAATTTATGCTTTATTGAGAGACTGCATCCCGCCTCAGCTGCTTGGGCTCGAGAAAATTTGGGAGGTGGAGGTGTTAAGATCTGTATCGTGTAAGGCCTGGAGAACTGTATGGAGCTCCGCCACGAGGGTTTCTAGGTCAGCTGCAATTACTCAGTCTCTTTTTTTCTTTTTGCACCAGGCCTACATTACCCCAGTCAGATTAGTCAACTGGGACAAAGCCTCATCGGCTAAATGCTGGTCATGCTTGTCAGATTTTGGCACATTTAAGCACATGGTCTTTTATTGCTCTCACGTTCAGAGATTTTGGCAGCTTGTTTGGAATAGAATGCAGGTTATATTACAAATTTCTGTCACTTTGTCCTAGGGTATAGTTTGTTTGAGATCGACCTTTGATGTACCTGGTCTAACCAAAGAAAATTGTTTTATGTTTAATTTTATGATTGCCTTAGCTTTAAAAGTCATTTTTGCAAACTGGAAAGACTCTCGGAAGCTATGTATGGATATGTGGTGGAATCTTGCCTGTCAATCTGCCAAATTTGAGAAGTTATATAGTAAATTACACCATCCGGATAAGGATGGTATCAATGTCGGCAGATGGCGGGCACTGGATAATTTTGTGGGTTGGTCACGCACAAAAGGTGTGTTTTTTGGGTAACAGGACATTCCTAAGAGGTATCCCAGGACTTACACCCTAGGGTATTTAGATGATGCTTGTTAACCCTGTTTAAATTCTTTATGTTCTTTCTTTCCTTCCCTTTTGTTTTTCTCCATGATGGAGCTCGGAGAGCCGGGAGGCGGGGTGGGGGGTTGGTGGGTAGGGGGTGGGGTGGGTTAGGTAGGTAGGGTGTCATTGTACGTTTGCGGTGTTATTGTTGTTTTCTTAAATTCATAAATAAAGAATTAAAAAAAAAAGAAATGTATTTGACTATTGGTAGCTCAAGTTGGCAATCATGATGTTGGATTGTTCTTCGAGCTTCATAGCTTGATTGCAAACGTTTCATCAACATTCTAGGGACATCATCAGTGTAGGGTTACAAATGGTAATGTGCTTGAATGCTTGCATTTTCTACTTACATTGGGATTGGTGGTGACTCAGCACTTTGGTTCGCAGGAATTGATTGGTTGTTTTCCCTGAGGGTTGCTGAGGTGCGGTTGCTGCTTCTGAGTCTTGTTGGTAATGACTAAGTACAAACGCAAACATTCAAGCCTATTACCATCTGGAACCCCTCACTGCTGATGTCCCCTCGAATGGTGACAAAACATCTGCAATCAAACTTTAAAGCTCGGAGAACAATCCAACATCACAATAATTTGTCCTTATCTTTTTCAGTGATTTCAATATTGGCAACATCTGAGTAATTTCTTCTCTTCTGTGTGGATACAGTACCTACCATGCCTATACTTTTCCTTTACTGTCTGCTGAATATCACTAGTATACAATGGGATCATCTTCTTGGATTAATCTCAGAGGTGGCTGTCTGCTTTTCCAAATTCATGATTGGAGGACATTTTAATATCCATTCTGATAGTCCACATTCTATGAGAGACAAAAAATGTCTTTCTCAATTAACTGACCTTAATATAGTTCAAAGGTATTTGCTCTTACCTATGTAGTAGGTTGTACTTCTTTGTCCGAACAGGCTGGACTGTCTTCTAGCTGGACGATGGCCTTACCATAGTCCAACCAAGTTTTGGTATCTTCCACTCTCTATTCAGTTCCTAATCAGTCAAAAAATTCATAGAAATCCTTTAAGAAAAGCTTAAAAATGTATTTTTTTTAGCAAACTTACAATGTCACATAGGCAGCTGGGTAATCGGACTGCTGATCTGTTGTGGTCTATTCTTCTCTATCCTTCTCCTTCCACTGTAATTTAATTTCTGTTGCATGCTTTTTTTTTCATTTTAATTTCATTTATAAAACTTGCATTATGGTGTGGAAATGTAGCCTAGTGTTTAGAACAACTGTTTAGTACTCAGAAAAGCAACAGTTTAATTCCCACTGGCATTCCTTGTGACCTTAGACAAGTCACTTTACCCTCCGTTGCCTCTGAAGAAAAGGCCTGGTAATTTACTTATGGTGATGCATTGCCAAGAAAATCCAGAGGCAGCTGGGTTGCCAGGAATCTGCACTGACTTCATGGCACTAAAAAAAAAATGTAACTTTATTTTTATTGGTAAATTATGTTGTAAACCCTTTTGATGCCATAGCCAAAGGCAGTATATCAAGTGTACAATAAACCATAGTGTCTAAAATGCATTGCATTGGAGAACAAAACTCCCTTTAACACATTGGTTGCACAGGGTGGCTTCCATTTAAGCATCCATTAGCCCTTTACTCTTTTGTAAGCATGCCCCTCAGAGTATAGATTAGTGTGCCATCCCTTCATTCATTCATTTAATGTTTTTATATCCTGCCTATCAAAAGCCATTTAGGAAGGCTAAAGTTTAAACATGCATAATGTTAAAACAAACAGTAATAAAAAGTAATAAAATAATTAAAAGTAGCACCAAAAACTTTATTTTCAGTTTGTTACAGAAAATGATAACACCTTTTTATAACTGGAGATGATCAGTTAAAAGAATTCTACATCTGTGGTCCAGCAATGGAGAACGCACAAGAATGAGCTCTAGCCTTTTGAGAAACATTCAGACCAGGCAATTTCAATAAATCTTTCTGACTTGATTGTAAATTACAAGACAGCATAATCTGTGGAAATTTAAATATCTAATGCATTTAAATTTTACAGAGAAATTTACTGCTAAGTTTTAACAATGAAGGCATAATATGTTCAGACTCTTTCAATCCAAATATGATATGAGCTGCTGAATTCTGAATCATTTGTAAAGAATTTATCAGCATGTCAGGCAAACTGAAATATATTATATTACAGAAGCTGAAGTATAGCAAAATTAGAAATTGTACAACTGAACAGCAATCCCTACAAACTAAATAATGTTTCAAACCTCTCAGCTTCCTCAACTTAAAATAGCTTGCTCAGACTATCTCAGGTAATAGTTACATATTGCACTTCTAAAACCAATTCAATCTTATTACCTTCTAGCATTATTGAAGAAAGCAATTTAGAGTCATTATCATCTATATGGCAAATTAGCATTTTTTTTTAGTTTTCAGAGATTAAGTAGAAAACCATTCATTTTAAACCACTCTACTACATTTGAAAATACAGTAAAAATATTTGCTGAGGACACACCATTATTTTTTAAAAAAGAAACATACAGTAAAATGTCATCTGCATATATCTAAAAAGATATATTCATATCATGCAGCGATGTATATGGAGGAATTAAATAAATAATAAATAATGATGCAGAGAGTGCCAAGCCCTGTAGTTCTCCTTTCCTGGGCATTTATCATCTTCTTCAAGATGTGCTAGTTGACATCTGTTTGAGAGACATAAGGTAAAACAATTCAACACAGTCCTCCCCGCTCCTATTTGAAGTAATGTAGATAACAGCATATCAGTAAATGCAGAATCCAAAGCAGAAGATATGCCAGTAACCAAAAGTAAAAAAGTTGATTGCCAGTCCTCTAATCCTTTCATGAAGGCATCAGGCAATGAAGTTATTAAAGTTTCTGGGTTATGTCAAGACTTACATAAGATAATCTTAATCAAATTTAGATGACAAAAGGTCTACAAAAGTCTGAATAAATGACCATCACCTCAAAATAAAACAAACAAACCATACAATTTCTACAAAATATATAGAGAGGACCTCAAATAAAATTGAGCTTTATATAGGCCAAAAAGACCCTCTAGTATAACAGCCTCATGGGGCTCTCATTAACTCTGGTAACCCGGAAGCCCTCCTCGCCTCCTTCCCAGACTTAGCACCCCCCCTAAGGTTCCCCCTCCCCTCCCCCCAACAAATTCACCAACACTGTATTTGGTACAAACATTTTGGTCGCAGCTTTATTTAGAACCTGTAACAACCGACCCAACACGGGCCTGAATATCAAACCATTGAACATAACCCAGCCCCTCACCCCTTTTCCGGAGGATGCCCCCCCACCCGCCATCTTAGTAGCAAGGCGGAGCATCCTCCTCCCCCCCAAACCCCACCGCCTGCCTCGCCATACTAGTAGCAAAGGCCGGCTCCCACCCCCCCCCGCTACCGGGCCGAGACCCCCAACCGGGCTGTCTCGCCCCACCCCGAGGAGCACTTCGCCCCCAATGCTCGTAAACCAGTTCAAGCCCGCACCGCTCCTGTGAGCGCTGGCTCTGTACCCCTCACCCCACCAGCTGCAACATCCCCCAAACCTCCTCAACAAAGAGGGCGGGTGGGCGGGAACACGTCCGCTTCACGAGGAGCCGCGGCGAGAAGAGGACGGCCACGCGGCTCCTCGCGGGCACTGCTCTGACCCCCCCCCTTTCAAGCGGGCCAATGAAATCGCTCCGACAGCGCGACGGAGCGATTTCAAATGCCGCAAACCTCCTCTCTCTCCACCCTCCCCCCCTCCCCCCGTCATTAAGCTGGAGGCCGAGGCCGGGCCCGGGCCCAGGTTACTGACGGCCGCGGTACCCGGCCCGCGGCCTCGAGCATTAGTATGTTCTTAATTCATCATCGGTCCATAGTGAAAATATACTAACAAATTATAATAGTGGCAGTGATTTCCCAAACATATACAAAGCCAATCCAAAGCCAATCAGCAGTAATTAATATATCACACTTTCAATTATCATCTATGCTTTTGCAATTGCTGAATTACGACTTGGGATATGTTCCCACTACATTTCATGATCCATTTCAGTTTCATCTGGCCTGTTATCATTTTATCAGGCTGCTTCAGTTAAAGGTATATTTTTACGATCATTTACCCTCTCTTGATATTTCGGTTGTTCACCCTAAATCTACTTGGATTCCCCTGGGATCTATAGATCCATCCATCTGTACCTTTCGGGATCTTGTATTGAGAGATATATCACTATTGGAAGATGCTCATATATTTCAAGCACATCGGAACTTTCTTTTGCAGCACACTCTGCAGTCAATGAACTATGTGAGAATACTTCTATTATAATTACTCATGCAGACAAAGGGGGAAGTATTGTTGTTCAGGATCACGTGAATCCTACACATGAACTTCTTATGTCTATTAAGGCCATTGTAGCTCAAGCAAGAGATCAAGGGTTTTCGACTTCTCGAGAAACTAGATTTCTGGTGGAATCAGATCCTCTTACACCTATGATCTATTTTTTACCAAAAGTACATAAGGATATTGCCTGTCCTCCAGGTCGCCCTATAGTTTCTACCTATGATTCAGTTTTAGAACCATTTGTCATGCTTAATAGATGTCTTTTTAAGACCTTCTCTTCATGAGATTCCATTCTTCAACCAAGATACTGCTCACTTTCTACATTTGCTTCAGGATTTCCCTACTTGGACATTTATTACTTATATGGTTTCTATGGATATCAGTAGTTTATATATGAACATTCTACAGGATAAAGCTTTGGCGGTAGTATTGAACACTTTATTGTCTTGATCTACTACAACAAGATCTGCTACAACATGGATACGTCTGGATTTGTTTTGCCAACTAGCTGAGTTGGTTTTACATCACAACTATTTTTGGTTTCATAGAAGATACTATCAACACAATCATGGGGTAACTATGGAGCAATGTTAGTCCCTTCCATGCATCACTCTATGTAGCTGAGTTTGAACAAAATCATTTGCCAGACTCCCGGTTTGGGGATAACATCTGTATATGGAAAAAATATTTGGAAGATATCTTTAACCTGTGGAAGGGCTCTGAAGCTGATCTTTGATTGTTTCATACATGTCTGAATACTCTGGATGGTAATCTGCAGTTTTCCCTGACCTATCATCATATAGAGTTTTTGGATGTGAAAGTGGAGAAGCTTGGTGATGGTTTCCCAGGCTTCTATTTTTCGGAAATCAATAGAGTGGAATGCCTATCTGCAATTTAATAACTGCCATCTACATTGGCTAAAATCCAGTTTTCCTATTAGCCAATTTCATTGGGATCATCATATCTGCTCAATTGAAACTCAGTTTAAAGCAGAATCTCATGTTCTGATGTCCCATTTTTTGGCTAGAGGCTATCTAGCTGCTTCGGTTAAAAATGCTTATTATCAAGTAAAATAATCTCAAAGTGATTTATTGCTAGAGTATAAACAGCTTCAGTGGGATGACACTTTGGTCTGTGTACAATCTACTACAGCCGCATTAGTCTCTTATTGAATACATTTTCAACATCAAGTATCTGACTTGCGCTGCTATATTATTGACTGTTTTCCAGCATCCTGGTGAGGAGGCAATACTTAAACCTTTGGACATTTGTGAGCACCATTGGATGTTCCGGTTGAATCCTATAGAACCATCTGGTCTTAGTCAAGCTATTGATTGGGCCTCTTTACTCTGATTGGCTGTCTCTGACCAGGTGATTATTTGATTGCCATATAAATAGTTTTTGAGTGTGGATTATGAGTAGGAGTATTCAGCCGGCTGGAGTTTGGCTCCTAGGAATTTCAAATTTTGGGCTTTTCTCCTGATGCAGATAAATGTTTTTTTTTCCTAATCAGAACACAATATTACATTGGACTATTGCTTTATATGTTTTGGAAACCACTGTCACTATCATAATATGTTAGTATATTTTCACTATAAACTGATGACGAATCAAGAGCATATTAGTGAGGGCTCTGTGAGACCATTATATTAGAGGGTCTTTTTTGTCTATATAAAGCTCGCTTTTATTTGAGGTCCTCTCTCTATATTTTGTAGAAATTGTATGGTCTGGTTTTTTGTTTTGAGGTGAAGACTTACATAAGAACATAGGATATACCATACTGGATCAGACCAAAGGACCATCAAGCCCAGTATACTGATTTGAAAAGTGTTCAATCCAAGTTGCAAGTACCTGTCAAGTTCCCAAAAAAGTAGATAGATTCCATGCTGCTTAGTCCATGGGTTGCCGTGGATCTAGTATTTTATTATGTGCCAGAAAATCATCTAGCTTCCAGTAAACATCAGATTCAACATACCTGAAACTGATATGTTAGATATCAGCTGGTAAATAGTATCATTAGCTGAAATAGGGATTTTCTTTATAAGTGGCCTTAATGAACCAACACAAAATAATGTGTACCCTCTAAATCTTAATTTTCAAGATGATTAACATAGGCACTTCTACACACCTTCCTCGCATCACTCACAGAACATAAATCTCTGAATACTATGATGGTGACAAAAACTCAGCGGCAACTTTATAACCAGCATACCACACATATCTAGCCCCCATCATCTCCCACATTGGCCTTCCCTCAATTACCTCTAGTACATCGTCAACACTGGCCCCTTTGTATTTTCCCATAAACCAGCTTCCATAAGCATACTTGGAGTGGAGGAGTGGTCTAGTGGTTGGGGCAAGGTACTTCAGGCTGGAAGGTTGGGGGTTCAAATCCCACTAGAGGACAGCAACCTTGGGCCAGAAGGACTGGGGTTGCTAGTCCCACAGGTGCTCCTTGTGGTCTCGGACAAGCCACTTAACCCTCCATAGCCCATGTTCCTTGTAAAATAGTTATCTCCAAGTTATAATGCCCTGTTCAATGTAATTTCAGTTTGTTCAATGTAAACCACACTGATGCAGAATAGCACAGTATATAAGAGAATGTAAATAAATAAATACTTGACTAGTCACTGTTGATCTAGCCAGGCCATACTCTGATAGCTCATGGGGGAAATACTCACTATCTAATTCCATCACTTTCGCCCTGGCAGTCCAATCCCCCTTTATAGTCAGCTGATTCAGGGAGGAAGGCCACATCTCACCTCCACCCCCCAGCTGTGACTGCAAACCTTGCATTTCACCTCACCCAATAAGAAGACTCCTGAAGCACACTCACAAACCAAGCACCCAAAATTCTAGAAGGGAGGGAAGTAAAATACCATTCTGCCCCGCTGCCCCTTCTCCTTTCGCCTGCCTCTGCAAAACTGATCTCCAGCCCTCCAACTATTTGAATTCCACAACTCTGTAAACCCGCCACCACCTGAATCCCTACCTACCAATCAGCAACCTCCTTACTCCTCCTTCTCCCTCCCTCTCATTACACTGGCCACTGCCACTCAGAAGTGAGCTTGGCTATGTTATAAGGCCATTAGTTTGAACCGAAGACCCTTTCTATATGCATGTATGTGCTAATTTTTGTATATAAGCCCCCCACCAACAACTTCAGAAACCTATATAGCATGCACACTAGTGGGATTGTAAAAAGGAAACTCTGTGAAGAGTTTCCCATTGAAAACCAGCTCACAGTTATCCACTGGACTACAAGATCTACAGGGAAGCTCATGATTTGCTCCTCATGCATGGTATTCTGATGTGTAATTGTATACGGGGCACCTAAGGAACTTTTTGAGGGCCTATGTCAAGCCTATTTTATAAAAAACATGCAGGCGTTTATTGTCTTTATAAAATACTTGCCTAAGTGTCAAAAATAATGGCTTACGTTAAGACTTTTCTGTGTATGCCATGTCTCAAGTGCTGTAAATGCCACTGCTTATATATGTGTAAAAATGCACAGAAGTTATAGGATCCTCTCAGCTACAGGCACACTTCTGCAGTCTATCTGTCGCCCGTCCAAACTCTGCTCATGCACATGTTCACTGCAAAGTGCATGCCATCAAACAACACATGCACTTTCATGCTAGTTGGTATGTTATGTCATTGCCACATGTATGTGGCCACATAATGCATATTACTGACTAAAATAGCCCCCATTTAGGCATGTAGGGCCCAATATTCATTAAGGCAGGCTATGCGCCTCATCGGCATTTTCATTTCATTTCCACAGCGACGGAAATGAAAATACAGGTCTGAACACGCTCCCCAGATGTCACCGAGGCTTACATGCAGCATCAATATTGGATGCTGCATGGTTAGCCTTGATGCTTCTCAGGCGAGGGTTTATCTCGCCTATCTTATAGGTGCCAAGCGCTAACTGTGCAGCTTCCAATGTTAGTGCTACATGGTTAGTACCAGTCCCTGCCTCCGCTCTGCCCCGGAACACCCCCGGCATGCCCGGATGCTAGCTGCCCATGTAAGTGCCATTGAATATCCGTTTAGCTGCCATTTACATGGTTAATTGGCTGCTAACCATGTAAATGCCCTTTGAATATCATGCCTGTACTGTTTTTGGTGCCTAAAAATGAACACTCCCAAAGAAAATTAAATCCCTTAGATAGTTAGGTTTTTTTTTTTTATTATTTATTTATTTATTTATATTTTCCAACAAAATACAAACAAAAGAGAAAACCAGGTTACAGTAAATTAAAATACACAATCCTTCTCTGGAAGATGAGACAATCAAAGACTGAACACAGCCCAGCCCACCCTGTCTCTCCTATCATCATGTGATCATAAGGGGCCATATGAAAGGAACATAAAACACCTGCAAGCCTGCAAGGCCTGCAGGAAGCTATAGAAGGACAAACATTCTACTACAGAGAAGTAAAGAGATTTGTCTGGTAACCCCTTCCACTTAAGGAAGTGGAGGATATAAGAGAAAATGCTACGCCTTGGTATTTGTACCCATGAATAGCATAGGTACAGGTATACCACCATAGGCCTCAACAAAGATCTATTGTATGTTTCCAGTTAGAAATAATGGACACAGGGCCACTCCCAACAAAGAGCTAATTCAGACAGACATTCCCTTTATAAGGACAAGCTGCCAATTACTGATTGAAAAACGGCCCCAAATCAGGAGAGAGTGGCCCTAAATCCCAACACCACTCTAATACGGTTCCATATTAAAAAAAAAAAATCAATAAAACTGAATGTTAGGACAGTCCTATACCACCTGCCTCAAAGTGCTGATATCTCCTCGCTGAAACCAACCCTTAATCTCAGCAGCATATTAAACATATGCCTACGTTCCCCTCTACCGACTGTGAACCTTGCCTCTATAAACAATATAGTATTAGGCCAAAGAACTAGGAAGACATATCCCCCCTTTCTCACAAGAAAAACCTATCCTCCAAAGAGCAAAACTAGGCTGTTAATTCTCCATAAACCTTGAACTAGAGTTCTATCAATTTGACACTACACTTCCCTTGCAAGAAAGACTGGTAATATTCCTATTACATAATTCACTTTAGGAGTGATAAAAATATCTATATCTTCAAGATGACCCCACCAAGAAACAGACCGACGACCACATTACTCTATATAACTAGAGCTCATTAAATCAAATAGGATAAATGAGATCACAGCATAAACATAGCTGTGAGCCACATAAATAGTAGATTCACTGATTCTAGAACAAAGTCCCTTTGAAGAAAGGAAGAGACAGCACGTGGCTTTTAAAATCAAGGGGATACAGCTATCCACGCTAATATGGCCACTCCATTAATCTTATGATGGGTAGCTGAAAACCCTTAGAATAGGGCTTGGATCTCAGACTACGACAACTCCTTTACCTTCAAATGCGTCTCCTGCAACAATAAGATGCCAGCACTTTTTTTCCTATCATTCAGAGGGAATCATTCCTCTTAGCAAAGATTACTAATGCCCTTAACATGCAGTTACACAATCTTAAAGAAAGCATATTGACAATATAGCTTCAAATTAATAATCATATGTTGCAGAAACAGATCAAAATGTAGCATTTAGTTTTACGCTGTAGAACAATTTCCTAAGTGTTTTTAAAGTATGGCTGTATCTATAGCCCAAAAAGAGGAGAAAAGAAACAAAAAGGCCCCATTATTTGATCAAATGCAATAACACACCTAATTCTACCAAGACATTTCCCAAAACCACCCAAAACCCGGGGGGGGGGGGGTCTATAACACACAAAACTTAATGGGTGAGCCCGCTAGGACAAGACAGACATGGAGGGCTCATTGACCCAGCCCTTCCACATTTCTGTAACTCTCAGAATAACGCATTTTGCCAACCTCCCTTATTAAGAATAGAGATAATGTCCTTCAAAGAGACAGAATAAATGTCCCAGTATATGACAGCAATACAGGCTTAGATGTCGCTTCTGCATAAATAGGCCTCCTTCACATGATCTCAAACCGGTTAAGTGCCCATGATATTTAGCGCCCTCAGACTGTAGCAAGTAGGAGATATAATATAACCTTCACCACATCGCCGCCAACTCCTTATCCTCCAGAAATGTGCATAGATCTCCGGGATCATCAACAGTTTTGGTCTGGTGGTGCAGCATGACTTTCATGTGGGCCGGATATAACAGTTAAAAATGGGCCTTCAGTTGAACCAAGTGTGGACGCAGCACCAAAAGACTCCTTCTTCGATCTACCATCACCTTTGTGAAGTCCGGGAAGAACAGGAGTTTATGCTCTTGATATCCCAAGGCTGAAAGTGTTTTGGCTGCTCCCATTATTTACAATACTTGCTGAAAACGTAGCACTTTCAAGATAATTGTGTGTGGACACTTGCCCATGACCACGGGTGCGCTCAATCTCGAACGGCATATTGAAATGCAACCTAAATACACCTGGAATCATGGCCTGCAGAAATGATATCATATCATGACCTTCTGCTCCCTCAGGAACTCCCTAGGATTCTTATGTTGTTCTGCCGAAAGCGATTGTCACCATCTTCCACCTCCCTTTGCAATGAATGTATCAGTTTGGCCTGTTCCTCAATGGTGTCAATCCTCTCCCCATGTGACGTCACCACCTTCTCTACCTTCTCCAAATGAGCCGTATTTGACCCCAAAGAGGATCTCAACGTGTTGATATCTTCCTGCATTGCACAGAGTGATTCTCTCTTAGCTTTGACCAACTCTTTGACCACCCGAATCTCAGCCAAGATCTCTTGCGAAGTCTCAGGACCTTCTTGGATGACCGCCATCTTGTGAGGTGAGAAAGGTTCCGTCTTGGTTCTCTTTGCTCTAGCATTATGAGATACTTGGAAATCCAGCCGAGTCTGTTTAGAGCCTGACATATCCGGGGTCGAATGGTATCCAAGTAGGTAGGAACTATTTGTTTAAATATTGCAGAAATCAGGATTCTTGTCAATTGTCCTCCGGAGCACCGCTCTTACATGTTCATCTTGACCAGACACCAGTCTCCGCCCCCAGAGAGTTAGTTTTAAGTGAGCATCTAGTTTTAGGCACTCATAACATAGCCTATTTTTTTTAAAGAAATGAGGGTGACTACTTTTCTTTATGACATAGAGATGTAAGAGTTGAAAAGTGGGAAGTATATCAAGGCATGGGCACTTGTTTCTGATGTAGGACTGGTGTAAATGCACACCTAGATCTCTAGAGAACAGTTATAGTATCAGTTATAGTATTTCAGAACTTACCTGCATAAGTGTGCATTCCATTTATGCGCTGCCCAAGCTCCACCCATTTGCATGCTCACTGTAAAAGCATGTACTATTGTTCTTACATACAAACTAACAAAATAGCAACCGGCTGAACTATACACATAAGTGCCCATTCTCATGCATAAGTCCTCAAATGTAGGTGATTTACATGCAGAAATGGTACATATTTTTAAGTGCCCCTTATAGATTGGCCCCATAAGCTTTAGTGCTAGGCGTCCTAGTGACTCCATTATGGGACAGCTAAAAGAAGAATTTTGCCAATGTTTAAATACATTTTGAACGTATCATACTATAGTTTTACTTGACTTTTGTTAATTGGTACAATCTACAGAAGCTGTACCTCTCAGCTGCCATGAAGGAGAGAGGTCTCGTGAAAGAAGAGCATCACCTTTGTGAGGCAGGAAGTGATCCTGTAGCTAGCACCTGTCCACCAGGAGATGTAACACCCTCTTGCACTGAGGTGGTTTCTCCAGGCCCATGAGGGAAAGGTTAAGATGACCGTTATAGTGGGTGATTCAATCATTAGGCATGTAGATAGCTGGGTGGCTGATGGACATGAGGATCGCCTGCTAACATGCCTGCCTGGTGCAAAGGTAGCGGACCTCACGTGCCACCTAAACAAGATTTTAGATAGCACTGGGGAGGAGTCTGCTGTCTTGGTACATGTTTGTACCAATGACAAAGGAAAATATAGGAGGGAAGGAGGTTCTTGAGGCCAAATTTAGGCTTTTAGGTAGGAAATTGAAATCCAGAACTTCCAGGGTATCATTCTCTGAAATGCTTCCCGTGCCACATGCAGGGGCCAAAAGGCAGACAGAGCTCTAGAGTCTCAATGCATGGATAAGATGATGGTGTAAAGAAAAGGAGTTTGGATTTGTAGGAACTGGGCAACTTTCTGGCTGCTGGAATTAATATTTAAAAAGGAGATAGAGCAACTTTTAAACTAGATAGTATGGGAAAACCTACAGTCATCCAAGAGCGCATGGTTTAGAAGAATCTATACTTGATGGACACTAACAAAACAGTGAAGACAGGACATACAAACAGAGGTTCCAATAAAGATAAAAGTTACACAGATTCCCTTAAGTACAGAGCTGAAATATTCCAAATTATCACTATCAACTGATAACCAGATTAATATGATTGAAATACAACCTCTAAAATGCCTATATACAAATGCTATAAGTCTAAAAAATTGATGGGAGAGTTAGAATATATAGTTCTAAATGAGAGGTTAGATAGGATTGGTATCTCAGACACATGGTGGAAGGAGGACAACCAGTGGGACACTGTGATACCTAAGTGCAAACTATATTGCTATGATAGAATAGATCAAATTGGTGGAAGGGTTGCCCTCTATGTTAGAGAGGGCATTGAGTCACATAAGACTAAAGTTTTGCAGGAAATTCCATGTAAAAAGGGGAAGGAGATGGCAGTGGGGGTATACTACCGACTGCCTGGCCAAAATGAACAGATGGATAATAAAATGCTGAAAGAAATCAGGGAAGCTAGCAAAGGTTACAACATAATAATAATAATTGGTGATATAAATTACCCTGGTATTGACTGGGGTCAGTGTCATGGCAGGAAATAGTAGGGAGATAAAGATTCTAGATGAAATAAATAACTGCTTCATGAACTGACAAGAGGGGAAGCTATTTTGGGCCTAGTCCTTAGTGGCATGTAGGATCTGGTGCAAGAGATACAGATGTTGGGGCCACTTGACAATAGTGATCATAGCATGATCGCATTTGATTTAATAAATTAAAAAAGGATGGCAAGGAAATCAACAGTACTCCCATTTAACTTTCAAAAGGGACATTATGATAAAAAGAGGAAACTAGTTAACAAAAGACTAAAAGGAGCAGCTGCAAAGGCAAAAGATTTGCATAAAGTATGGACATTGTTTAAAAATACTATCTTGGAAGCACAGAACAGACGTATTCCTCACTTTAGGAAAAGTGAAAGAAAGACCAAAAAACTGCCAGCATGGTTTGAAGGTGAGGTCAAAGAGGCCATTGCAGACAAAAAAAGCATCTTTCAGGAAATGGAAAAAGGAGTCAAATGACGAAAATAGGAAACAACATAAGCATTAGATGCAAGGCATTGATAAGGCAGGCAAAGAGAGAATTTGAAAATAAGCTTGCTGTAGAAGCAAAAATACATAATAAAAACTTTCTCAAGTACATCCGTAGCAAAAAAATCTCTGAGTCAGTCAGTTGGACCATTGGATGATTGAGGAGTAAAAGGGGCGCTAAGTGAGGACAAGGCCTTAGCGGAGAGACTGAATTAATTCTTTGCTTCAGTCTTTACTGAAGAAGATGTAGGGAATTTACCTATGCCTGAAATAGTATATAAAGGTGATGTACCAGAAGAATTGAAAAAAATATTGATAAACCAGGAAGATGTATTACAACTATTTAATAAACTGAAGAGAGGGCCGAATGGTATACATCTGAGAGTATTGAAAGAACTCAAATTTGAGATTGCATACCTACTATTAGTAATCTGTGAACTATCATTGAAATCAACTGTAGTACCTGAAGAATAGAGAATGGCCAATGTAACGCCAGTATTTAAAAAGGGTTCCAGGGGTGATCCGGGAAACTACAGATCTGTGAGTCTGACATCAGTACTGGGCAAAATGGTAGAAACCATTATAAAGAATCAAATTACTGATCATGTAAATAATCATGGTTTAATGGGAGAAAGCCAACATGGATTTAGCCAAGGAAAGTCTTGTCTTACTAGTCTGTTATATTTTTTTGAAGGTGTGAATAAAGAGGTAGACAAATGAGAGCAGTTGGTGTAGTGTATCTGGATTTTCAGAAAGCCTTTGATAAGGTCCCTCAGGAGAGACTCTTGGCAAAATTAAAAAGTCATGGGATTGGAGGGAGCATTGTATTGTGGATCAGAAACGGTTTAAAAGTTAGAAGGTAGAGAGTAGAGCTAAATGGCTAATTTTCTCAATGGAGAAAAGTAAATAGTAGAGTACCCTAGAGATTTGTGCTGGGCCCGCTGCTTTTTAACATATTCATAAATGATCTGGAAATGGGAACAACTAGTGAGGTGATCAAATTTTCAGATGACACAAAATTATTAAAAGGTGGTAAAACCCAAGAGGATTGTGAAAAATTGTAAGAGGACTTTGATAAATTGGAAGACTGGGCATCCAAATGGCAGATGAAATTTAATGTGGACAAGTGCAAAGTTATGTACCTAGGAAAGAACAACCCAAACTTTGGTTACACAATGCAAGGTACCACCTTAGAAACCACCACCTAGGAAAAAGATTTAGGCATCATGGTGGATAATACATTGAAACCCTCCACCCAGTGTGTAGTGGTGGCCAAAAAAGTTAATAAAATGCTAGGAATCATAAGAAAAGGAGAATAAAACCAAGGATATTATAATGCCTCTGTATCATTGCATGGTTCAACCGCACCTTGCATTTCTGGTCACCCTATCTTAAAAAGGATATAGCAGAATTAGAAAAAGTACAGAGAAAAGCCACCAAAATGGTAAAGGGGATGGAAGAATACCCCTATGAATAAAGGCTTAAAAGCTTAGGGGAGATATGATAAAAGTCTATAAATTAGTGAATGGAATGGAACGGGTTAAGGCAGATTGGTTGTTTGCACTATCAAAAAGTATAAAGTCTAGAGGACACACAATGAAGCTACAATGTAACCCATTTAAGACTAATAAGAGAAAATATTTTTTCACTCAATACGTAATCAAACTCTGGAATTCATTACTGGAGGATATAGTAAAAGCTGTTAGTGTAGCTGGGCTTAAAAAAAGGTTTGGACAAGTTCCTGGAGGAAAGATCCAAAAACCATTACTAAAGAGGACCCAGGAAATCCACTGCTTACCCCAGGATGAGCATTGTGAAAGCTATGGATTTTAGGTACCTGCTAGGTACTTGTGACCTGGTTTATCCACTGTTGGAAACAGGATACTGGGTTTGATGGACCTTGGTCTGACCCAGTATGGCATTTCTTATGTTCTTATGATACCAGTTTTTCAAACTATTGATTACATACAATGAAGAAAGATCTATTAAATCGATGCAGGTACAATTTTGTAGATTCCTGGGCAGGGTTGCTTCTCTGTGTAATAATATTGGTAGGCATTATTATAGTGTATTTTAAAGCTCCTAATGAAAAAGATAATCCATAGATTGTAATCTTTCTTTTTATTTATATATCCATCAGCTGTAAAACCATGTACAGTAAGGTTGTTTTTACCAAAGTATGAATACCAAGCAGAGTGTAGCGATAACACAATTTTTGCATGCACAGAAACTAAACAGTGTACAATTACCCTAGAAATATGAGCAGAAATAAAACTCAGCCTCTAATGTAATGTCCACTATTAAAATCAAATATGCAGCTTCATGTACCAAAAACTGTTTGGGAAAAAATTAGTTTACTTTTCAAATGTACCATTAGAAGGCTAAATTCAGTTCAGTACTGATTGAAAAGTACTGTTTTTATGGTATAATTTTAATATAATACTGCTTAATTTTCAATGTTCTCTCCATTTCAATGGGCATTATTCATCTCCTTAAGTGTTTATGCTAATACCTCATAATGTACAATCATTCCAGGCATGCAATTATCAAACTAGAAAATGTTTCTTTACAACAAACAGTACACTGATATTGTAGATGTGATTAATCTCACTGGTATTGTTCATTTGTTGCCATGGAAATGCTTTTCTTCCATAGAGTTAATAGTAAACTTTATATTAGGGCTATAGTCAATTACAGAGAAAACCTTGGGCGTCAATGTGGTGTCTTTTAGAGATATAGAAATGCAAACATTGATATCCCCTTCTGTCCACAGTAAGCACATTTAAGAAAATGACCGAGGCTGCAGGGCCAAGTCCCGAGGCCGGGAGTAACAGGTTCCCGGAGCCCGGTCCTGTACCTCGGGTCTTGCGCGGGGGTGGGGGGGCTGGAAGCGAGGGCGAGCGTCGAGGCGACGTTTGAAATCACCCCACGCCAGGCGTGTGGGGCGATTTCATTGGTTGATGGGTCGGGCGGGGCTTGCAGAGCAGGAAGGGGACTGCAGAGCGTGGTCTTCCTTCCCTGCTTGCTCCGGCGATAGCAAGGCGTGTCCCGCCCGCCCACCCTACATGTGAAGGATTTACGGGTGGCTGTTGCAGCTGGGGGGGGGGGGTGGCCAGGAGTATTGGTGCAGCGTCTCAAGCTAGCACTCGCTGAAACAGCGGGACCTATATGACCGAGGGAGCATTGAGGTAAGCGAAGTACTCCACAGGGTGAGGGGTCTCTGCTCGGTGTAAGGCGAGTGGAGCCGGCCTTTGCTACTAACATGGCAAGGAGGGCGGTAGTGGCAGGGGGAGGATGATGTACCACCTTGCTAATAATATGTCTGGTGGGGAACATTGTCCAGAATTGGGGGGGGGGGGGGCGGGGGTCATGTGTTGTAATTATAAATGTTTTGTTGGCCCGAGTTGTGGGCGGTGTTTTAATATGTTAAATAAAGCTGTGGACAAAGGTTGTTCCAGAGTTAAGTCTGAGCGTGTTTTTGATGGGAAGATGTGGTGATATGTAGTAGTGAAACTTGTGTGTGTGTGTGTGTGTGGTGTGGGGGCGGTTATCTACGAGTGTAAGGAGAAGGGTCTCTGGGATACCCTGGTTATCCCAATAACCAATTTAGGTTGTTCTTAAAACTATTACAACATTGAAAAAGAACAGAATAAATGTTTTTCAGGACAGAAGCTATATGTTGTGATGACATAATAAAACTAGATTTCTTATAAAATTATAAACCGATTAGCTATATATTCTGGATCATTTTTGTTTCAGTAATTCAGCTATCACTGACTTGGACAGAAACATTTTAACTCCAGCTTTTCTTTTGAAGATTGCGACAAAGTAAATAAGAATATAGAAAGAGGCTTCATTCGTTTCTCTCTGTTGTCCCTTATTGTGCTATTTGATTATGCCTTACTTCAGGTGCTGAAAATGTACAAGTTTCTTTCATGGAGGTGACCAGAATAGTCTGGGAATCTTCCCGTTCCGGCTGATCAATGAACTATACACCCTGATTCAAACAAAGACACTTTTTGTCTGGTACAAGATGGATGAAGTCACAATGGACTTTTGCAATCTTAGGATAACTTGCCATGTTGTTCTGTTTTAATTTACAGTTTAATGGAACGATGGTGTGTGAGGCTGTTGTAACTGTTAAAGCACAGGCATGATAGTTTTTGCATGCTAAATCCTCGGGTAAGCAAAAATCGTCTGATGCGGTTGGGAATGAGCAGATTAAGGGTAGCATGTGGAAGTGGAGAGCAGTTGCAGTTAGTTTGGGAGAATATATTATGCACCACCCATCAGTGTTGCAATTGGTGCTTAATGGCACTTCAATGGGTGGTGTTAAGTGCACCCACGTTAACTGTGAATGCCGTTGCTGCACATTAGGTGAGCTGCCCATGTGGTAACAGCCAGGAGCACTCTGGTCACACCTCACACAGACTTTGCACTTATCGCGGGTTGGTTTTAGTGCTAAACACATAGTGAGTGCAAAATCCTACTGCACTTTAGAAAAATGGCTCCTAAGTGTCTACCAGAGGTTGGGGTGGGATTGGAGTGAGTTCAGGGTGGATACTGGGTATGAAAGGCACTGACAACTATTGTGCAGTATGCTAACACAAGGGGCCTTACTGCCTGATATGCCACACAGCTGTGATCTTAATATAAAAGCCTCCAAGTACTGAGGATTAGTTTTGATTAATGGTTCATGGACTTTTCCTCCAGGAACTCGTCCAAACTGTTCTTAAATCCAACTATGCAGACTGCTCTTACCACATCCCCCAAAATGAATTCCAGATTCTAATTGTGCATTGAGTGAAATTTTTCTAGATTTGCTTTAAAAGTGCTATTAAAGGCCCCTTTTACTACTGCTTAGCATGCACTAACCAACATTAGCTCATGCTATCTGCTATCACACCCACAGAAATAAAATAGGCCATAGTGGCACAGATCATGTGCATGCTAAACGTTAGTAAAAGGGGCCCTTATTAACATGATAACCTCCTGCCAAACCTAGCTTCTTTCTAGGAGTTTCAAGAAACATTTGGCAATTTTGCAAGATAACACAGGAAATTTAATTGCACATGTCTCTTGTACTGGAATTTATTTTAAGCAGGCAATGCACTCAGGGGCAATACTGTATCACAAACACATAAAAAATATAACGTCTGCTGTATTAAATTTCACAAGATAACAACTTCGAAATAAAACTCAATATGAACAATTTCTGTGACTAAACTTTTACTGTGATGCTAAGACTTATTTTACTCTAGTGAAGGCCGGCAGAAGGATATAAGGCACCCTAGGTGAATCACATTCCTCACGCCCCCTGCTCCTGCACCCTCCCCCATTGCCACTGTTCCTACCTCTCTCTGGGACCTAGAGCAGCAGCAATTACTTCTAACAGCCTCACAGTGCTTACCAAAACCTGTGGGACAGTTTATCCAAATGGGTTAGTTTTGTGCATACCATGACAGTCATGAGCCTCACTTTTAAGCCAGGGCACTGTATGTGGAGGATGATCTCAGTCTCTTAAATTTACTGCTAATGGTAGATATAGTACTTACAAAACAAAAGGGAGAGGATATAAGAGGAGAAGAACCATGGCCACACCAGAAATATCAAGGACCTTAATAAAATGCTTGTTGAAGATATTTCTGGTGTGGCCATGGTTCTTCTCCACTTTATAATTAGATGTAGTACTTACATTATGCCAAAGAAGGCCTCCTTCTGGAGTTCGTAGATGTAAAAAGTCTGGATAATTTATCAAGGTGCTTCTGTCCCCATCCAAAAGGAAGCTGTCATCTTGTACTGAAGGGGGCAGAAGCACAAATAGCCCTACAACACAGGAGGATTTAGTAAGCATTGTGGGGCTGTTTGAAATAATTGCCACCACTGAAGGCCCCAGAGAGGGGCCTTCAGTGATGGCAATGGGCAATGGGTCAGTGGTGGCAGCAGTGGCAATGGGTCACTCTTTGACCATTCATGCTCAAAGCAACTGCCTAGTTCGCCTAATGGTAGCACCAGCCCTAACTCTTTTTATTTATTTTATTGTATTTATTGAATAGGTTTTTTATACTACTTTATCATTTCAGTCAAAGAGGCTTACATTGTAACTTAAACTTGGTAACATACATTAAACAAGGACATTGATAACTTGGATTTTTCTGAGGCAATGGAGGGTTAAGTGTCTTGCCTAAGGCCACAAGGAGTGCTAGTGGGAATCTAGTCCCTAAAAGAGAAATAGCCAATTCAGTTCAGTGTGTACAGTGTGCACATGGAGGGAGGGGTGGCCTCATGGTTGGGGCAAGTTACCTCAGGCCAGAAGGTCAGGGGCTCAAATCCCACTAGTCAACAGCAACCTTGGGCTGAAAGGACTGGAGTTTCTAGTCCCACAGGTGCTTCTTGTGGTCTTGCACAAGCCACTTAACCCTCCATTGCCCATGTTCTCTGTAAAATAGTTATCTCCAAGTTATAATGTCCTGTTCAATGTAAACCACCTTGATATCATGGAAGGCAGTATATAAGAAATGTTAAATAAATAAATAAATAACTTTTGCAATCTCTGTCCTCTGTCATTATCATGCTGTGTCCCAGGCAATGGCATATAGAAACATAGAAACATGATGACAGAAAAAGTCCACATGGCCTATCTAGTCTGTCCTTCCATATCAACCACTACAACAGTCCCCTTTTCTCCTTTAGAGATCCTCTGTGTTTGTCCCATGCTTCTTTGAATTCAGATACTGTCCTCAGCTCTACCACCTCCACTGGGAGACTATTGCACGGATCCACCACTCTTTCCATAAAGAAATATTTCCGCATATCACTCCTGAATCTATCCTCTTTCACCAGGCTAGCACTATACAAAGAGGATGGGTGACCGTTTCTTTCGTGGTGCTTGCTCCTGCTTTCCTTCCATTGCTAGGATCACTGGAAACTTATTTTTGCCACTTTTGCAAAGCTTATTTCAAATATAATAATTCAGATCTCTTTAGGCTTTCTATAATTCAAAACTAATCTCAATTTGAGAAAGATTCTGCTTTGTAGCCTCCTCAAAGGTATCCCCCAAGTGACTAATATATATATATATATACTGTATATATATATTTTTTTAATTTATACAGAAAAGGTTATGACAGAAAAAAACAATCAATAAGAAATAACAAAACCTAGGAGCAATAATACATACACGTCTAGAGAGCCCACGTCTCAGGGAGAAGAAAAACTTAAGTCATGAGAAAAAAGAAGGAACCAAAGCCTCTATAATCAACAGACACTTTAAAACCCACCTAACTGCCTTCCCTGGGGCCCTCATTTTTTCTCCTTCAGTCAAAAATGCCTTTAGTCGTGATGAATCCATAAAGATAAATCTAGAACCATGAAGTGTAATCAAGCATTTACAAGGATATCATGCAAAAAAGAAGCTTGAAGAGCCCACACCCTCGGTTTAAGAGATAAAAAAGCCCTTCTCCAAAGTTGAGTGGCCTTGGAAAGATCTGGAAAAAGTTTGATTCTAGCTCTGCAAAACAGAAAAGCTTTGTTCTTCAAATAACTTTTAAACACAGCAATCGTGTCTTGCTCAGATATAAACATCACTACTGACATAGCTCTAGTGGGTATGGTGTTGGGAGTCCTCCAAAAACTGTCAGATTAAAATCCAAATGAGGTTATAATATCATACCCTTCAGAGAACTCACCTGGGACACTCCCACTTGGCAGATACAATAGTATGGAAAATAATATTGAATCAGGATTAGGCAAAGCTAAAGACCCTTTAAAGTATTTCTGTAGCAAAAGCTCTGCAGAAAATAATTGAGAAAAGGGAAAATTCACAAAACAATTATTTTTAGCCCCATAGCAATTCTCAAACACCTCTAGTCTACGATGAATAACTAAACTATCTTTAGTAACCAAGGCACTAATTGACAGGAGAGAGAAATGGTGATGTTCACACTTAAGAACTTGGTCATCTAGGGAATTCACCCACTCCTTAATCTTACCCAGGTCTGTGACATTCTTCTGAAAGAATGCACAGAGTTGAGAGATAGTGAAAACCAAAATTTGCTCCATCCGAATTTCCACCTTCCATATATCAGACAGAGAGACCTTAGTATCAGACACCTCTCTAGCGTCAACTGTAGGTGGAGACCAAGTTGCAGCTTTATAGGTCTTATTCCAAAGGGATAGAGTACTCTGTTGTAAGAGGCAAACATTGTCTGTAAGATCGGGTGGTGTCAAGGTAGATAGGAGAGGAGGAGTATGGTCCGGTGAACTCAAAGATGCCCCCAGAGCTTGCACAGAAAAAAAAATCAGTACCTTCAAGAGGATCAAGTCTCTTCCTTGGCTTTCAAATGCTTATTTATCAGACCAGAAAATACCTCCATGGAAACTGACTTCTTTTTCCGTTTTCCCATGGATAACTGATGTCAAAACATAGGCAAAAGAGCTCCTTTGGTGCTCCAAAGGGGCTCACAAGTGGCAGAAAATGCCCCTTGTGACATACCATAGTTGCACACCAATGGCTGCGTGCCTTGGAGCCTGATAGTCTTATTCAAGCCCCCGCGGATATTGGGGCTGTCTGGGGAACAGCCTGTGCCCTCCGCACCATCACGTCTGTCATGAAGCTCCTCCCAGTGAGTCTCTCCACTCTGGCAGCTCTTATTCAAGCCCCTGCTGGTGTCAGGGCTGTCCGGGGAGCAGCCTGTGCCCTCTGCACCTGCACAGCTGTCAGGAAACTCCTCCCTGCACACCTGCTTTTATGCAATCTGTGTACAGGTGTTCCAAGAGGTGTAGTTGGGATGGGGCAGAGGCAGAGTTCTGATATATGTGCATAGTTTATAAAATGTAGGGCATGGTACATACATATTAACACCACCTCCAAAGATGGAGCCTAATTTATAAAAAATCACATAGACACCTATATTGCCTATACAAAACAGGCTTAAAATAGTTACTTTCTTGGACATAGGTGGCCTATTTTAAACATATTGCTCATGCTCTAGTGTCACATATTTTCGGACTGAACAATATGCCACATACATTAAATGTTATTGGTTGCTTTGATTCTGCTCCATATCACAGAAAACATCAGGCAAAGCTGCATCTGAAACACTTTTTTCCATAATAAAGATTCTTGCTCACAACAATAAGAGCTGCTTCTGATTAAAGAGAGATTCTCATGATTTGCATAATCGTGTTTCTTCCATCAGTACTTGAAAGAGCTTTCTACCGGAAGCAAGTGAAGAAAAGGCATGAAAATAAACTGAAGCATCTTTTTAATGCTGACAGTTTATGACTGAACTTTAAGTGTCAAGATTAATTCAAGTGCACATTCCAGTACTTCCAGAATACCTGGAAGATGCTCTATTTTTTTTTAAATTTAATTACTCACCTTCCTTTCAAAATCTGAGCTCAAGGTGAATTTATGAGTGTATGGATAGCAATGGCATGTATACGCCAGAATGACTTAGAGTGAACAGTGTTATTTGTTATAATCTACTACAAAGAGCTTGCAGAAAACAAAATAAATAAATACAAAAGGTTAGGGCACAGTCAAAAACATTAAGAGGGGCATTTTAGAAAGGATGTCCAATTGCAATTTGGGACGTCTAAGCTAGAACGTCTGAAAAACAGCAGGCATGTCCAGGGGCAGTTATGATTTCACAGATGTGGAAGTGCCCAATTTGGATGTCTGTGTGGATGTCTACATAGATGACCTCAGAATAGCATTGCAGAGCCTGGATGTCTAGGAATAGCCTAATGGTTAGCATAGTGGGCTAGGTACAGTAAAAGCCAAGGTTCAAATCCCACTGCTTCTACCATTGAAATTGTGCTGAGTACTAGGTGTGATAGAGTGCTTTCTTCTCTACACCCTCTGGATAATTTTCAGCCAAAACAAGCACTTTTCAAGTGCTTGAAGCAGGTCTAAACTTTGATGCAAAACCTGGTGTCCATGAGATCAGATGGTGATGTCCCGGTTCCTCGAAATGCCTCCACTATGCCCCCCTTCAGACTTGGGTCGGTTGATATTGTGTATCTGGACTTTCAGAAAGCCTTTGACAAGGTCCCTCATGAGAGACTTTTGGCAAAACTAAAGAGTCATGGGATAGGAGGCAGTGTACTATTGTGGATCAGGAACTGGTTAAAAGATAGAAAGCAGAGGGTAGGGCTAAATGGCCAATTTTCCCAATGGAGAAAGGTGAATAGTGGTGTACCCCAGGGATCTGTGCTGGGTCCGCTGCTTTTTGACATATTCATAAATGACCTGGAAAGTGGAATAACGAGTGAGGTTATCAAATTTGCAGATGACACAAAACTATTTAAAGTTGTTAAAACCCAAGAGGATTGTGGAAAATTGCAAGAGGATCTTGATAAATTGGAAGACTGGGCATCAAAATGGCAGATGAAATTTAATGTGGACAAGTGCAAGGTTATGCACCTAGGGAAGAACAACCCAAACTATGGTTACACGATGCAAGGTTCCACATTAGGAACCACCACCCAGGAAAAAGATTTAGGCGTCATTGTGGATACTTGTTAAAACCCTCGGCCCAGTGTGCAGCGGCAGCCAAGAGAGCAAATAGAATGCTAGGTATGATAAGGAAAGGAATGGAAAATAAAACAAAAGATATTATAATGCCTCTATATCGTTCCATGGTGAGACCGCACCTTGAATATTGTGTGCAATTCTGGTCGTCGTATCTTAAAAAGGATATAGCGATTTTAGAAAAGGTTCAGAGAAGAGCCACCAAAATGGTAAAGGGGATGGAAGGATACTCCTATGAAGAAAGACTAAAAAGGTTAGGGTTCTTTAACCTGGAAAAGAGACGGCTGAGGGGAGATATGATAGAAGTCTATAAATTAATGAACAGAGTAGAACGGATAAACGTAGATCGATTGTTTACCTTATCAGAATATAGAAAGACTAGGGGACATGCAATGAAGCTACAGGGTAAACTATTTAAGACTAATAAAAGAAAATATTTTTTCACTCAACATGTAATCAAACTCTGGAATTTGTTACCGGAGGATGTAGTAAAGGCTGTTAGTGTAGCTTGGTTTAAAAAAGGTTTGGACAAGTTCCTGGAGGAAAGGTCCATAAACCATTATTAAGAAGGGACCCAGGATATCAATGCTTGAACCAATACAAGCATTGTGGAACTTGTGTCCCTTGGGGAAACTGCTAGGTACATATGACCTAGATTGGCCACTGTTGGAAACAGAATACTGGGCTTGATGGACCTTGGTCTGACCCAGTATGGCATATCTTATGTTCTTATGTTCTTGAACCTCCTGATGCTGGGAATGTCCTCAGACCCAGCTTTTAAAATGGCTCTGGAGAGATCTCTGTGCTTTGGATGTGGAGGAATAGCCTAGTGGTTAGAGCAACTGCCTAATACTCAGAAGATCAAGGGGCATGTTTACTAAACATTCCTAACGTGCGGGGCCGTGGTAGTGTGCCTGTGCCATATAAGGAGTGGGCGGATCAGGCTGAAAAAGGAAAAAAAATGACCGTACGTGTGCGCGTCGCGTTAATGTGCGGGGCCCACATTAGCGCGTGGGAAGGCTAAGTGGGGCGCAGCTGGGCACATATAGGAACAGAGCCATAGCACAAGGGTGAAGACAATGACCAATGGTGCAGGGGCCATGGGTTCAATCCCCCAGTGTGTGCAACCCAAAAAGGCTGGCTGAGGCACCCCCTTGAATGTGGAAAAGTGTGTCAGGAGGCAAAGTAATTTTGTACGGCATAAGGCAGCGCACTGTCCATTTTGCACGGCATAAGGCGGTGCACTGTTCATTTTGGGCGGCATAAGGCGGCGCACTGTTCATTTTGGGCGGCATAAGGTGGCGCACTGTTCATTTTGGGCGGCATAAGGAGGCGCACTGTTCATTTTGGGCGGCACAAGACGGCACGCTGATAGGCACAAGGCGGCGCGCTGATGCTAAAGCAAAGGAACACAGCCACAGCACAATGGTTTCGACACTGACCAATGGTGCAGGGGCCACAGGTTCAATCCCTCACAGTGCCCTGTGAAAAAGGGTAGCTGAGGCAGTATGTTTTATGTTGTGGAGTGCTGTCGGAGGCTTATTAATTTTATTTTGTGATAACTACTAGCAAACCCACTCACACAGCATGTTAACATAAAGCGGCCCATAAGGCACATGTTACAGTGCACCGTCCGCCAAGGCACCCTAAATCAGTGGTCCCCAACCCAGTCCTATGGGGCCCACCGGCCAGTCAGGTTTTCGGGATATCCCTAATGACTATGCATGAGATATATATGCATTAGAGATATCCTGCCAACCTGACTGATTTGTGGCCCTCCAGGGCTGGATTTGGAGACTCCTGCCTTACACCTCTGTCATTTAAGGTTGTGAGTGGGCAAGGTACAGATGTCCTAGACATCGAAAGGGTATATAGAATGTGTCACAGTCCTCCTCGATTCTCACCACCACCAAAAAGCTGTCTAATAGACAATTTTTTGGTGGTGGTGAGAAGTGAGGAGGACTGTGACAAATTCTATCTAACCTTTTTGATGTCCTGGACTTCTGCACCTTGCCCACTCACAATCTTAAATGATGGAGGTGTAAGGCAGGGGTCTCCAAATCCAGCCCTGGAGGGCCACAAACCAGTCAGGTTGGCAGGATATCTCTAATGCATATATATCTCATGCATAGTCATTAGGGATATCCCGAAAACCTGACTGGCTGGTGGGCCCCATAGGACTGGGTTGGGGACCACTTCCCTATAGGGCAGCATGTATGCTGCGACACAGGATAATGTATAGTGCACCCTATATGGATGGCAACCATAAAGTGCCCTATAGGGCGCCCCATAAAGCACCCGCAGGGGCACCTTATGGGTACAATATGCTGAGGGTGTAATTGCTGGCATCAACATATGTACAGTAAATTAAAATAAAAGCTTTGGACACCCCTATCACAGAACCCCACTGTAGATTTGAACTCATGACCTCTGGCTGCACAGGCAGTGTCATAACCATTGTGCTACAGCTCTAAGCAAGCCCTGGCTGGTTGCAGATAGCCTGCACATCACCTCACAGACAGTCTGCTGTTGTAAACAGGATAGGGTTAGGCCACCCATACCCATGATGCACTGCAAATGCAAATCAGCTGTCCACAGATGCACACAGGATGGGAAATGCACCCCTAAAGCTCCCCGGCCTGGTAGGAGGACGTGTCCGTGTGCACCCACACAGCACCTCGGCCTGGTAGGGTGTTCTGAGTGGTTGGACAAACGGCAAAGAGTAGCTAAACAACATCACATTGTGCGGTAACTGTGCTCACCCTGAGTGTGTGATGTTGCAGCCAGGACCAGGTCCACAACACCTTCCATGGCTGAATGTGGCCATGCCAGAGCTCCAAAGCAGTAAGAACCTGTGAAGTAGGTAGGTGCTGCATAAACATCTATGGAGATCTCTGTCTGCCTTAGTTAGTGGATCCTCTCCCCTCACACCAATGGCAGTAGAGTGGACCATCAACCCCAGTCCTGCTGGGGAAACAGACACCCTACAGGGCTGTCCAAGCAGCTCCACACACATCCATAACAAAATATAAGACAGACATTAGGCCTGGATATTCACAGATGCACCCCCACTGAAGAAAATTTCATGAATTGACCACAATACCTCAGCTCTTTAGGTCTCTGGTCCATCAGTAGTGAGAGACAGGCAGAGAGTAATACAGAACACAATCACACACACACAAAGTGCTCAGAGGGAAGACAGCAAACGGTATATGGACGGGCATAATTCCACACCTGCCGAATTCAAAGTTCTCCTCCTAAAAGCTCCTTTTTATTAGAGAAAAAAAAGAGGAAGTAACAATCATTTATTATAACCATGAAATAACACAAGGTGTCGCCAAAGTTCTTTTTACAGAGTAAGATCTGATTACAGTATATTAGATGAAATTTACGCAATTATGACAAAATTGTTTATAATTGCAAAAGTTGCAAAAATTATGTTTTGTCAGCAGGGACTTCCAGCTGACTGTACAATGAACTATGGTTACACAGTTCATAGGTGTTATGCTTAGTTAACACTGTTCCATCTATTTTAAAGACAATTACACAGAACCCATGATCATGACATCCTATTCTATTTAGAAGGAAGTAGGTGAAAAGTCAAACTTCTAAACACATTTTGTATCAAGAAATTCATCCATCTTCAATTACATATTGGGGATTCTGGTATCCCTTTATCTGTCCATCCCTTCAGTCCTCCCTGTGATTCTAAAAAGAATCATTACTAAAGAACAGTAGCTGAAACATGTCCAATTCCGGAATAATCTTCTACAGTAGGCTTCATTTTGCAGATGTTCTGTCAAAGTCCTAGGCACATCTGGTCCATAGGTGAGCTCCATCTTGTTCATTGGAAGAAATCCTTATACAAAATCATGTGACATTGTTTACCTTTGCTTAGCCTCAATAAAAATGTGTACAGAGAGCAAGACTTTACCAATTATTCTTGTAAGCACTACCTTTTCCAACAGTGGCCAACTGCTTCTCGTAGATATCATGACACCAGTCATCACTTCAGATTCGTCAGCTGCATCCTTTCACACCATGGGCTGTGCTATGCACATCTTAGATCAATCTTTTTCAGTGACCATCCACCCGGCTTCACTGCTGCACATACATGAGTAGTTCTTCTGGAATCGCTGATCTTTATCAGGAGTCTCCATATCCAGTAGCATTTCATTCAGTCGTTTTCCTCTTCGGCCCATAGGATTCAGTGCATACAATATATAATTTGTAAAAATCCTACTCTCCACTACAGCATCTCTCTTGATGCCATACAATTGCAAACAAGCACAATTATTCATTCCTAATGACAGTCTTGAACAGAATTATATTATCCATTGTTAATTACAATACATCCATAGCTAGCACTAAACTATTACATAGCTAACCTGTAACATAGTTATTTTTTTTCATCTGCATTCCTAAACTTATTCTGTCTACTTGCCAAATCAAATGTTAGCATGTGGCCTGATAGTCACATTGCTTTTTCCTGTCAGGAACACAATTGTATATATTCATATCACTAATTATGTTTGTGATGTATTCTCCAGCCTTAACAATATACATGATATAGTCAATCTGATTTATTCAAGGGGTAACAACATTAAAACATAACAAGCAGTTTATGACAAATAAGTTAAACTAATTTCAATTGTTTGTCAACAATTATTAGGAAGGCTGCCTTATCTTAGGTGATGATTCAACTCACATTACTTTAAACATTATCACCACATCCTGCACACACAAACACCCCAATACCTCACTGGTCTTCTCCGCTTCCATATCCCTACACGTAGTCTTCATTCTCTTCACATTAATAGACTTCACTTCCCCCCACCATCTCGTGCACACTTACAGTCTACCTTCTGCCTTTTTCTTCCTTGGTCCAGCTCTGTGGAACTCTCTTCCCACTCCACTCCATCTGGAAGATAACTACACCAATTTCAGGACCCTACTTAAATCCCATCTGTTCACCTCAGCATATAACCTCCCAGCCACACCCAACTGACCTGGTTTATCTATTTTTATTTTATTTATTTATTTGTGTGCTTTTCTATACCGCCCCTTCCAGAGATCAGGGGCGGTTTACAAGGAACTTAAACAACAATATAGCAAACAGTGCAATATTGCATTACATTAAACATTAAGTGACACATTAAGTGAACATAAAACTAGATTACATAAGAACTGGGTTACAAGGAAAACAATGTGTAGGTTATTAACATAAGAACATAAAGGAACATAAACTATGTTACAAAGAACCAAAGTGTAGATTATTTACATGGTTGACAAGAGACTATTTATAATAGTTATTTGGGATCATAAGTACAGTGTTGGGAGGAGGACAATTTTGAGTGGATATTAAAATGAAGTCTAGATTTAGGTGGGATAGATTTGTGTTTGGTTAGTTGCATATTCTTGTGTAGTAAATTTGATTTCAGGTTGTAGGTTGCTGTAGTGTTGACTAAATAGGTAGGTTTTAAGTTCTTTCCTGAAAGATGTACGATCCGTAATCTCTCTTAGATTTAGTGGCAGTTTATTCCATTGGCTGGGAGCATAATATGAATTATTTTTGCACTCTTCTTTGTTTTTTTTTTAATTAATTTTTTTCTATTACTACTTTCCTCACTAATCACAGCAATTCACATTGCAACTAAAACTTGGTACAACACATTAAACAGGAACATTGATAACTTGAAAATTTTCTTTGTAAGGCAATGAGGGTTAAGTGACTTATCCAAGGTCACAAGGAGTGCTAGTACTCTAGTCATTAGACTACTTCTCCATTTCATTCTAATTCACATAGACATCTAAGCTCACAAGGGAAGGAACAATTTACATAAGGGTGTGTACATTCATAAACTATAAAACCTTTTAATACCAAATTTGAACCAACTAAAACTGTTAATTACCACTTCTTTTCAGAACAAAACAGCATAGTAGTAGAATATCAGCACACAGGGCTCCTCATGCAAGAAGCCTGAGACAAAATCAGTATTAATCAAGTGAGCAGATAACTCTAGAGCTCTAGGAAGAGCGAACACTCCAGCTAGTTGAGCATTAACAAATAGCAAAGCAGCCGACTCTGTCACAGAATCAATTCTTTCAATTGCATCAGTTTTCCTTACTCATTGCACAAATCATTATACAAGTGCAGAAGACGCAAAAACTTAATGAGAGACATGTTATAGTACTAGAAAATCAGTAATTTGGATTGCAAAGACTACTGCTACCAGCCCAGTGGCTTACGTCTAATGGGAAATTTCTGAGTGAGAACACAAACAGCAGCAACAGAAGAGGTAAGCATATTGGATCACACTTGCAATTAACAACATCAATTCTGCAGAGGTCTTTCATAATAATTAAAACATATACGACATGAGAATTTAAGATCACTCCTCCAATCGACTCCTGCAGATTAGTTTAAAAGAGACTAAGAGAATATCAGCATTTTTTCTTCAAACATTTGCTCATACACTATCATAGTTGAACTTTCAACTTTTCACAAAAGGAAAATAATAAAACATTATACATATATTTACCATACTGTTTTAATTACTTAATTCACTTGTTTGAATGTAGTTGCATCATTCACTTTTTCCCTTTAAGTAACCAAACTTGCTTGACTTAACTTGACTAGCAATTCAATTTTTTCCCAGTTAAGTTACTAACTTCTTTTACCTTTAAAACAATTTTTTAAACCTTTATTACATCACACAATTATCAAATATCTAAATATATCAAAGCATGGAAGATCTTCCCATTCATTCACATCAAATATAACTAGAAATAGAAGTTGGAAAATATATCATCAATCATTTTTTTCCAAAGCATCCAGAGACATAAACACCAAGGAGTAATGTTTCTAATAATATTCTTCAGCATTACACATAGAATAGAATCAGTAAATAAATTCTCATAACCTAAAATAAGTTCAGATCCAGACCTAAAAAACAAACTTATTTACTATACATACACAAGTAAGAGAAATAGTTAATCACATTTGGAGGTTTTTTTTAACTTCCCTAATAAAGAAAATCTTACCACAGTTGCTCAAGACGTTCTTTCCTGCTAATATTGCATTCATGCCATGCCGTTATCTTTGCCGGAAACTCTAAATTATTACTGCAATAAATATCAAAATGTACAATGGACAGCACACTTCCCTAACCACTAAATTAGATAAAACAAACTTCATACTAAAGTTATGACATGAAAATTAGTCCTTCAAAACTATTTTTTTCATAAAGCAATGACTTAAGTTTTTCCTTGTAAGCTTCCTAAACACTTGATTTTTAAATTTTTCAAAACACAGAGTCAGTGGCTTGCTGCACTTTTCAGCCTTAAACTGCCACAAAACCATTCATGACTGGTATGAAATTTGCTTAAATCTAATCATATTTCATACTGTAATCAACTCAACTTGACCCACTGAAATGTTCCACAAAGGAGGAACGGCAAACTGTGGTTACTGGCAGTCATCAAATATTAACATAAGGGCGCTTCACCAAAATTTGCGCCTCATTTCACAATTAGGGCTTCCTTTCTCTTGCCCCATCTCACTTCACTTATCTAACTGAGATCTCTAATTAACTTTACCGACTTTACATTATTATCACAATATACACACAGATATCTGTCAATTCTTGAGTATACTCACGGCAACCACTGCCTGTGTCCTTGAGACTTGTCTGCTTGTTTCCAACTGCTGAAGGAACACAGAGATCCGAGTCCAGCACCAACTGAAGAAAACTTCATGAATTGACCACAATACCTCGGCTCTTTAGGTCTCTGGTCCATCAGTAGTGACAGACAGGCAGAGAGTAATACAGAACACAATCACACACACACAAAGTGCTATTTTCTTTGAGCTCAGAGGGAAGACGGCAAGCGGTATATGGACGGGCATAATTCCACACCTGCCGAATTCAAAGTTCTCCTCCTAAAAGCTCCTTTTTATTAGAGAAAAAAAAGAGGAAGTAACAATCATTTATTATAACCATGAAATAACACAAGGTGTCGCCAAAGTTCTTTTTACAGAGTAAGATCTGATTACAGTATATTAGATGAAATTTACGCAATTATGACAAAATTGTTTATAATTGCAAAAGTTGCAAAAATTATGTTTTGTCAGCAGGGACTTCCAGCTGACTGTACAATGAACTATGTTTACACAGTTCATAGGCGTTATGCTTAGTTAACACTGTTCCATCTATTTTAAAGACAATTACACAGAACCCATGATCATGACATCCTATTCTATTTAGAAAGAAGTAGGTGAAAAGTCAAACTTCTAAACACATTTTGTATCAAGAAATTCATCCATCTTCAATTACATATTGGGGATTCTGGTATCCCTTTATCTGTCCATCCCTTCACCCACCACTATCTGATATTCTCCTGCAGCAAGCCATCAGCCACTGCACCCTGCAAGGCACTCCATCAAGACACATACCATCTGTGCACAGTCTGCTGGTTGGTCCTGATGGAAATGCATGCACCCACAACTGGGGTGGCAGCACACACAAGCAGATAAGTCAGTGAAGAGGCCCCAACAGGAAACCCATATTTATCACATGAGAGAAACACAGTATAGCACTATGGGGGTGCCTAGCCATGCTGCCATCACTGCACACTCAGGGTGAGAGTGATCCCCCAGCAGCACATACAGAGGTCACCCTGTCTGTGTAGGTGGTGGCCAGCCACTACCATGTCCCTGCCAGTGCCCTATGCCCTGTGCAGCTGCATCCTGGTCAGCCCACCCTGTCTGGGATGTACCCATGGTCCCTTGCTACTCATTATGCACATTGGCAGGCCAATACTGGCAACAGTGCTGGCAGTGTGGGCTGTGGAAGGGGCTTGCAGCCAACACCCACTGTATAGACCAGGGTGGGCACCTCCGGTCCTGGAGGGCCGCAGACCAGTCAGGTTTTCGGGATATCCCTAATGAACATGCATGAGATATATATGCATTAGAGATATCCTGCCAACCTGACTGGTTTGTGGCCCTCCAGGGCTGGATTTGGAGACCCCTGCCTTACACCTCTGTCATTTAAGATCGTGAGTGGGCAAGGTACAGATGTCCTAGACATCGAAAGTGTATATAGAATGTGTCACATTCCTCCTCGATTCTCACCACCACCAAAAAGTTGTCTAATAGACAATTTTTTGGTGGTGGTGAGAAGTGAGGAGGACTGTGACAAATTCTATCTAACCTTTTTGATGTCTTGGACATCTGCACCTTGTCCACTCACAAGCTTAAATGACAGAGGTGTAAGGCAGGGGTCTCCAGATCCAGCCCTGGAGGGCCACAAACCAGTCAGGTTGGCAGGATATCTCTAATGCATATATATCTCATGCATATTCATTAGAGATATCCCGAAAACCTGACTGGTCTGCGGCCCTCCAGGACCAGGTTTGCCCACCCCTGGTATAGACAGACACACACTTCCACACCTATGCCATCATGATGCTACTATTGTGGAGGTAATTAGCCTTGCCCACCAAACCGGTCCTGTGCACACCAAGGCATGGATATGGTACACAGTACTGCTGGGGGTCACTCCACAGGGTGGTAAACACCGTCAGAGGCCAGGCCTGGAGCACGCACCGCAAACACCTCACAGATTGTTCGGATGGGGTCAACTAGCAGTATGTGCGTAACATATGGATATCTATCTGCCAGTACTCCTAGCAAACGTCTCAGAGCTGTGTACCGTATACCTCAGGTGTAGGGTGACATTGCTAAGGTATGCAGGTGCTAGTATTGGGAGATGCACACAGGGGCCACTGTTCTGCCTCTCCAGGAGACATTGGCCAATGGGGCCTGTGGGTGTGGGTGTGGGTGTGTCTGGCCCTGTTGGCTGCTGCTTTACGGCAGAGATTCCCAACTCCAGTCCAGGTTTGCATCACACTGTTCGGGTTTTCCTGCTGTCCCTCATGAATATGCATGAGTTACATCTACATGCCATGGGGGTGGTGCATAGATATACAGCACAGGCATTTGTATGAGTGGCAGCATGGAACCTGACTGGTGTGTGGCCCACCAGAACTGCATTTGGAAGATTCTGCTCTAGGTACTGCCCCTGTTCATGGTGTCTGTGCTCAGTGGGGTAAAACATAGATGTAGTACCATTGCATATGTCCTCGCCACGAAAGGTGTGTCCTTACTATCACTGTTTAGTTGTGGGAAAAATATGTGGGCAGGATTGGTGGTAGCCCCAGCTGGGCTTTGATCCTGTGACCTTCTGTTCTTGCATGCACTGTCTGTGTGCACTGCAACACCGTGTAGCCACAGATTGGCTGGATTCCCTGGAACATCTATGACTGTGGATCCGGCAGGGCCTGTCTATTGCAGTGGACTGTGCCAGCCTGCACATGGCTAGGCCTCTGTCTTCTGTGGCTAGCAGCCACTGCCCCCTGCACCACATGTACTCGTCCGCCAACATGCTGGCATGAGCTTCTCTCAGAAAAATCAGATGACATGATTGCAATGTGGCAGTACGGGACTGCATTTGGGGGACTTGGCTGTAGGTAATGCCCATTGTTGTGGTGTGTGTGCGGTGTTGGGTAAAATATGGGTGTTTTCCCCATGCTTATGTTCCCTGCAATACAGGGATGTCTGTGCTATCTTTGTTTAATGGTGGGTAAGATATAGGGACTGGGCTGGCAAGTGCCCCAGCTGGGATTTGAACCTCTGACCCTTAAGGTACTGGCTCTGTCCGCTGCACCACACTGCCCACAGAAACAGTGCAGCCCCTGGAGGTAGTAAACCTGGCAGGATGCAAACCCTGCTCTACGCATTTTTACTGTGGGCACATGCACCCTGTCTGGTGACAAAAGAGCACATAAACCCCGGAAATGACCACGGAAAATGGGGGACACAATATCACCACGCTGGGCAACAGTGATATTACTGGGCAACCATAGAAACCACTCCCAGGAAAGCTCCAACAAAAAGGAAATGTTTTTTGGAAGAGTCTCCGCTCCGTACACCTTTCCAAAAATCATTTCTTTTTGTTGGAGCTATCCTGGGTGTGTTTTTTAGTTTTGCCCATTACTATAACTGTTCCCCAGCTGAATTCCTATTTTTACCATTTTTGTTGTGGTCCTTTTCTATTTTTAATTCCACTTTTGGGCTGTGCACATGTATCACACTGCTCACGTTTTTCAGGTTTCCCCGGTTTTGCTGTACATTGCTGACGGAAATGGTTTCTCTTCCCTTTAAATGCATTCTACCGCGAGTGATTCACTCGCGCTATTTTTCCTTTGAAATTCAGCCCCGATAATGTGTGGGGCGCCTCTCCCCTCCCCTTCCCCGCCCATTAACCCCTTCTCTCCGCCCCTCCGGGGCCTTCCTCCGCCCTCCGTTAGCCTTTCCACGCCTCTATCGGACATTTGCGGGCCCGTACTTATGCGGGGCCCGTTATTGTGCCGCGCACCTGTGTGGGGGTGACACGCACGATTGCGGGGCGTTTAAGTGCTCTTAAGTACCGCTTTTAGTGCGCTATTTTGCGGCGCGCAAATTAGCAGTTTTTAGTAAACATGCCCCCAAGAGTTTGATTCTCACTGGCCCTTCTTGTGGCCTTAGGCAAGTCACTTTACCCTCCATTGCCTTAGAAAAAAAGGCTGGCAATCTACTTTCTGTGATACATTGCCAAGAAAACCCAGAGGTAGCTGGGTTGCTGTGAGTCAACACTGACTTGATGGCACTAAAAAATAAAAAAAGACCGAGTTAGTTTCATTGAATATCCCACCAAGTGGCATTTACATGGTTTACAACTCAGAGTTAAATATGGGGTTAACATGGGGATTGTGAGTGAGTCAGTAAATCAAAGGTGGAATAGCGTGTATGGTTATACGGTGTCATTAGTCCCAAAGTGTTCTATGAATAGATGTGTCTTAATTAGTTTCTTCATATCTTGTGCAGTTTTCACAGATCTGATGGTTTCAGGTAGGGAGTTCCAGATTGTGGGGGCATACAGCGAGAAGGCTCTGTTGCATACATTTGGTCTTGATAGGGGGGATGGTCAGGAGATTTTGATTTGCTGGTCATCTTGGTCTTGCTGGAGATGCTCTTGTGATTTGATTCAGGCAGGGAGTGGAGAGATTATGGAGAATTTTGAATGTGTTGTGGTTATGGATTTGTATTTAGCCCTCTGAGCAATTGGAAGCCAGTGCAAACTTTTTAGGACTGGGATTATATGTTGTCGGTTTGTTGTTCCTGTTAGAGTTCTAGCGGCAGTGTTTTGTATTAGCTAGAGTGGCTAAAACGCATGTTTTGATAGTCTTTGGTAGACAATGTTACCGTAGTTGAGATGGGGTATAAAGATGGCTTGGAGGACAGATCTGAAGTCATTGTCTTGTAGGAGCTGGCGTAGGGGTTTGAGGAGTTTGAGTTTCCAGTATATTGTATTTGCTGCATTCTTGATGTGAGCAAGCATGTTGAGGCTACTGTCAATAGTTATACCAAGGTACTTGATTTCCCTTTTTATGGTAATTTCATCATTATATATTGTAAGCTTGGCTGGCGGTTTGAAGTATTGGTCTTTGAATATTAGTAGAGCTTCTGTTTTGCTTTTGTTCACTGTGAGGTTAAGATCAGCAAGGAGGTTTGTGACATCAGCAAAGACATCAGCTATGGTTGTAAAGTCTGGGTTGAGGGCATTGACTGGCATATAGAACATGATGTCATCTGTGTAAAGGTGGAAGTACATGTTCTGTTTTCTTAAAAGATTACAGATGGGCTGTATGTAGATGTTGAATAGTAAGCCAGACAGGGCTGAGCCTTGAGAGATACCTTGTGTTAGTTTAAAGGGCTTGGAGTTGGTGAGGCTGATTTTAACTTGTATGGTTCTGTATGAGAGGTAGGATGTGAACCATTTTAGGGTGTTGTTGGTCAGACCTATGTTGCTGAGTCTGTCAAGCATGGTGTGATGTGATACTGAGCTGAATGCAGCTGTGATGTCGAGGAAGATCATCAGAATCCTTGTTGAAGCTTATCCAGGCCTATGAGCCGGTTGAAGAGATCTGTGAATAGTGTGTCAGTTCCGTGATGGGGGCAGAAGCCATGCTGTTGAGGGTCCAATGGGACATAGGAGTTGACATGGTCTTGGAGTTGTATAGATTTCTCAATTACTTCAGCCAGGAATGGGATGCTGGCAATTGGTCTGTATGAACCAGGGTGTATTTTGTCCAAGTGAGCCATTGTTGTTGAGAAAATGCCCTGTCAAGTCATAGCTGCAAAGCAGATCAAGAATTGTTTGACTCCAATTAGCTATAGCTGTTAGGGTAATCTCCCTCCCCCAATTAGTCCATTCCAGGTATAGCTGATCCTTTGGTCTGTGTTTTATTTTAATAGGTTCCCCCATGGTGAATTGACTTCTTACAGGAACTTCCCCTCAGTGAGGATTCTAACAGTGCAGGGCATGTTTACTAAAGAGTGGTGAGTTTTTGCACTTACCACCTGTTAGGAGCAATGGCCCTATACTAACTGTCACGGGCATACTTAGCATGTTCCTGACAGTTGCTACACTTAAACATCCCCTAACATATGGCAGCGATATTCACTATTGAGGCAGGTGCACTTAACACAGCCCACACTAGCTTGCAGCATTGACACTTAGTGCAGGCTAACTAATTATTTATTTGGAAGATTTGTTCTACCACTATTGGCACCCAAAAATGGCATCATAGTTTACTAGAAATTCAGTCATTAACGGAACATAAAATCAGACATAAGACAAAAAAAAAAAAGAAAGACAAAGCCTCTATAAGATTAGGTGTGAATAGCCCAACATAATCAATCAACACTCAGGCTCCACCCCTAACCCATCCAGTCTTTACCCTGTCATGTACTAAGCAGTTAATGCATGATTTTTACCATGCGGGCTGTTTTGAGTTCATGATAGCCACTACCACTGTCCTGTGTTAGCTGCTTAGCTCACGCTGAAGCATGTGTTAATCGTTAACGCACTTTAGTAAACATGCAGCTATGTCTAATCCTTTTCTATGTGCTAGCTATTAAGCACACCAAGAGTAAAACAACTGGATTTGAATTTAGACTGGAAGTGGTTTTGCATTAGGAGAGCTGAACATGAAAGCATGAGTGGAGATGGGATGAGGGTGTGCCTTTGCCTTGTTTCAATGTGAGACCATTTAAGATAAGTTAAATGTGTAGTTCCTGAAGCAGTTATGATGAAAGATAGTGCTATGTCAGAACACAAGTGTGCATTCACTAAAAGCATAACCTCTCAAACCAAACATCCATTAAGAGCTAGCATTACTGATGCAGAATCAGGTGGCAGAGGGGAAGACAGCCCTTAGAAACCCCAAACCAAATTCTCTTAAAAACGCTATCAAGAGATCCCAAAATTTCCAAAAAAACTCACCCAGATCGTCACTCTTCTTTAGTGGCAGTGCAGTAAATAGAACAAATGGGCAATAGGCTGCCTTTTGAGCTGGCTTTCGTCTGGACTAGGGCTGGCTGACCAGTAGTCTCTCAAAACCTTGCTGAGAAAATTCTATCTCTGAGTAGTATAGCTGAGCATAAAATTGGTGAAAGGTTTCTGCAATTTCAGAGACCTTGACAATCAATTGTTGCACCTGAGGATCTCTCAAAGCAGCAGTGTGAGAAGCTTCTTTGTGACCTTTTAACAAGTTAGCTAATAACCGTCCGTCCCTGTTACCTTGCAAATAATACCGCACTTTCTGCACTTGAATATTCTGTGAAGCCTCAGTAGTCAAAATCAAGTTATATCTAAATCTAAGACATTGTAACCGTATCAGAATGTTAAGATCAGTTTTCTGACCTATAATGTGTTCCCCCACTTTAATCTGCTTATCCAAAGCTTCAAGTTCTGCTTTACGTTGCTTGGCCTGCCGTATAGCAAATCTGGGTTATGGTGGCTCGAATGTTAGCTTTGAATCCCTCCCACCACGCCCAACCCGAGGTGTCCTGAGGTAAATTAAACTGAAAATACTCCTCTATAGCCATCAGAATGGTCTCCTGGAACTCCTGATTACCAAGAAGAGTTCTGTCAAAATGCCAGCGTGTATGAGATGGACAGCTCGTTGGGTCCAATAGGGAGAATGAGATTGCGGCATGATCAGAAATATGAGCTGCATGAATATTGGATTCACTGATTCTAGAACATAGTCCTTTAGAGACTAGGAAAAAATCTATGTGTGATACCGAGTTATGAGGGGGAGAAAAAAAAGTGTATTCTTTGTCAACAGGATGTTGCAACCACCATATGTCTACCAGGCCTAATCCTTATATTAGTGACAAAAGAACAGAGTGTGCTTTGGGGACATTATTAGTTCTCACTGGACTCCTGTCTAGCAAGGGGTCTAGCACGAGGTTGAAGTATCCCCCCACAATAGGTGGGTATTTGGACATCTTTTGCGCCAAAGCTGCAATGGAGCTAAAAAAAAAAGTAGGGCAATTTATATTAAGGACATAGGTATTGATTAAGGCCAGTTTGGTAGATCCTAACAGTCATTGCCCAATGCCCTTCAGTATGAGATCTGGTTTGTAGTACAGTGGGGGATAAAGATTTCCTTACTAGGATGGCTACCCCGTTTTGTTTTGTTTTTATTGGCAACTGAAAAAGCCACTGTGAAAAGGGCTCGCTTGATCTCAAAAGACATAGCAAACTTCACTTTCAGCACACCCGGGATCATTGATTGTAAAAAAGCCAGCATATTTGGACCCTCAGCTTCCTCGTGAACTCCCAGGATCCTAATGCTATTTCTTCAATCGTGATTGTTACCATCTTCCAACTCCTTTTGCAGTGACCAGATCAGCTTTGCTTGCTTCTCAACGGCCCTGAACCGCTCCCCATGTGTTGCCACCACGTTCTCCACCTTCTCCAATCTCACTGTAATCGACTTCAAGCTGTTTTTTAAGGCATTAATATCCTCCTGCATTGTGTTCAGTGAGTCTCCATTTGATTTAACCATGTCTTTAACAGCACGGATCTCAGCAAGAAGTTCCTGCAAGGCCTCAGGACAATCTCAGATGACCGCCATTTTGTGAGGTGAGAGAGGCTCTGTTTTGGTTCTCTTTGCACTGGTGTTTTGAGCTCCTTGGTAATCTAGACACAACGGTTTGGGGCCAGACATATTCAAAGTCGACTGATTCCAAAATAGATAGGATCTGTTTAATTAAAGGCGACAGAAGTCAGGATTCTTGACCATTATCCTCTGGAGCATAGCTCTTACATGTCCATCTTGCCCGAAGTTAGGCTCTGCCCCCTCCATGCAGGTAATTCTAGTGTTGTTGTGGTTGTCATAGAAATATGATTCTCTGCTGCCAACACCGTCCCATTGTGCTGCTGCCCAGAAGGGTGGTTGTTCTTAGTCTGGCACCTCAGCTGAGATCTGTCCATCTTGGGAGACCCTGCCAGTAGTTAAGCTACTGATAGCTTTGCTTTCAGTATCACTGATGCACACAAGCCCTCACAGCATGATAAGCTGCAAACCAATCACTTAACAGTATTTTGCCAAAGGTTAACAGATACAAAGGGTTAAATAATGCCAATTCAGCCTCTTTCTCTCTCATGTGAATTTATTGAATTGTGTGCAGATGCCCATCCTAGTTAAAGGAGAGAAAATATAATCTATTATTTTGTTTTATGTTAATGCTACTCCTGATGTTTCTCAAGGAGAGCATGTTTTGATATTCCAATTTGTAGTTTTCAACAAAGACAGAGGTACATTTAACATAGATGCAAGGTTTCTTGAGTTTATCAACTTTAATTTGAAATATGTAAAACAAAAAGATGAAATACTAAGTGGTAGTTTTAAATTCCGTAATATCTCTCCTGATGACAGTTGAGGTCAAGGTTCTAATATTGACTCTAAGAGGTCAGGGAAAATAAAAGGTATTCAGCTTTGGATTACAGCCAAAAATGAAGTGATTGTATATTCTCCTTATGCTTCTCATTCACTAAAATGTGTGTTGGTAGCAAGTGGTTGTGCTATGAAGCCAGCATGGAGGCCTGTGCCAATTTCAGGGGGCATGTATTTCTATCCCCCTGCCATTGGCACATTGTTAACATATGACACCACAGTATCCTAGCATGCAGGTTCACCTAACACCACCTATTGAGGTGACATTACATGCAAGAACTCTAATAGCAAGAATCACTGTTAGGAGTGCACCCATTATGCCCACACTAACTGTGATACACTGTCAATACCCAAGTCTCTGCTCATTCAGATGCTAACCTGTTAGAATTGGATTTTTAGTGCAGGGCCCTACACTCTTTTAGCATGCACGTTTACAGCTGCTGAATAGCCCCAATCACCTCCACTATACGTCCTGATGCTAACCGCTTAGCTTTGGGGTCTGTCATGGGCTTTCTGGGATGTGTTATTGGTGGCGACAGAGGTTAATTGAGTAGCAGCGATATTGCACCGCTACCTGGTTAGCTTCTATGGGTAAATGATAGGCGCTGCAAAAGCTGGCCTATCTTTACTCATAGAAGCTAACCAGTTATCCTCTGCAACTTTGGGCATGTGTGATGTTCAACATTGAAATCATTACTGACTTTAAAAGGCCCTAATCTGTAGTATCTTGGTGAGCTGAACATGAATATAACATTAAAAAAATGTTATTGGCTCTTGTTTTGAAGATATTGCATGTAGTTCATTTTTGACGTTTCACCGTGTAAATTTATCCAGTAGAACATCAACAACATCCCAAATAAGCCTTGAATGATGTAATATTGCATCACATTGCATAATACCAGCATGCACACTTCATCCAGAGTTGATTGCATCATTTTCTGATGCAATGCAATACTACTGCCAGACAGCTGCTGAAGCCATCTGACGTCAGTGGTGTACTATACGCAGTCGGAAAGGGTGAGCATTTAAAATATTTCAGACTGTGTGCAAGACAGTTTAAGCTACTGTTACATGTAACTTTTATTGATCATATAATTTTAGCCATTTAGGTACAATATAGAACAGTAATGCCGTGAAAGTGTGTTAATACCATTGACAATTTCTGCTACATTTGTGGGGAAGTGACATTTGCCAACCAGAAGAAAAGTATCACTTCTCAACTGAAGAAAGCATATCATCTTTACTTCGGATGCAAGATTGGTGACCAAGACAAGCCTTGGGCCCCACATATATGTTGTGCTACATGTACAATACAGCTTTCACAGTGGTTGAATTGCAAAAGACCATCAATGCCGTTTGCAGTCCCCATGGTGTGGAGAGAGCCAAGCAATCACATAAATGACTGTTACTTCTGCTTGGTTCCTCCTCTTTCCAGCGGAATAACGAAGGAAAAGAATAACGAGCATAGTCTACCCAAACATTCCATCTGCATTGAGACCAGTTCCACATGGTGAGGGACTTCCTATTCCAGAACCTCCATCAGAATATTCTCTTGATTCATCTGATGAGGACAAGGGTGAGCCGAACTGTTCTTCTCCTGGTCCGTCAGCATGCAGTGACCCAGATTTTCACTGGGATGCATATAAACTCCACACAGAATAACACAGGAAGAACTAAATGACCTGGTTCATGATTTGGACTTATCCAAGAACAAGGAAGAATTGTTAGGATCAAGATTCTAACAATGGAATCTTCTAGAAGAAGTCATCAACATTACTTCATATCGAAAGCACCACCAGCAGTTGGAGCCTTTCTTCAGAAAGGAAAGTAATCTGGTATTCTGTTCCGATATTAAAAGCCTCATGAATGCCTTAAAAATCACTCATGACCCACAAGACTGGAGACTATTTATAGACTTTTCAAAACAGTCTGAAGGCTGTGCTTTTGAACAATGGAAACCGTCTTCCATCTATTCCAGTAGCGCATGCCGTCCACATGAAAGAGACATACGATAATTTAAAGCATCTACTGGCTTCCATTAACTATAACAAGTACAGCTGGCACCTCTGTGGTGGCTTGAAGGTAGTTGCCCTTTTAATGGGACTGCAGCAGGGATATATAAAATACATGTGTTTCTTATGTGAGTGGGATAGCCGAACAAGGGATTGGCACTACTTGCGGAAGGGATGGAATCACAGACAAAATGTAACAGTTGGAGAGAAGAATATCCAGCACCCAGCTCTGGTTGAGGCTCACAAAATCCTGCTACCACCCCTTCACATCAAACTAGGTTTGATGAAAAACTTTGTGAAAGCCATGGACCGCACTTCGCCAGCTTTCCAATACCTGCATGGAAAATTCCCTCGACTCAGCGAAGCAAAGATTAAAGAGGGAGTTTTTGTGGGTCCTCAGATTTGAGAGCTCTTCAAAGATGACCAGTTCAACAAGTTGCTGCAGGGTGATGTGAAACAAGCATGGAATGCTTTTCGCCTAGTGTCAACAAAGTTTCTCGGGAATGTTAGGGCAGAAAACTACAAGGAACTAGTAGAAGACATGCTGATGCAGTATCAGAAACTTGGCTGCAATATGTCTCTAAAGATCCATTTCCTTGATTCCCATCTCAATTTCTTTCCTGACAACTATGGTATGGTTAGTGATGAACAGGGCAAACATTTTCACCAGGATATCGCAACAATGGAGCAAAGATACCAGGGAAAATGGTCCACTATAATGCTGGCTGACTACTGCTGGACACTCCCCAGAGAAGCTCCCGAAAAGCTGTAAAGAGACAGGAAAAAAAATTTGAATAATTAGTCTATGACTTGTTTTTTTACAGGTATTAACCAAAGGCTTATTATATTTACTATTGACATGCATTTCGTGATGTAAACATTAATTCTTGTAGATTACAAAAAAACTAGAGCCAACTTTGCAATTTCACTGTCATATTCGTGTTCAGCATATAAAAATTGATAAGAAATGACTATTTTTATTTCAGTAACATGACTTTTGTAAAAAATTGTTCACCAGTGTATTCAATGTCAGGGCCTCATATGACCCCAGCATTGAATATCTGGGGTTAGAAGATGGCGGTGATGGCTAGGTGCTGTATTCATGTCTAGCCATTCTAACTCAATATCAAGCCCTAAGTGCTTGGTGAGGGTTAGAGCAGAGACTGGACATGTTGGGGAGAAGTGTGTGCAGTGACTGCATATTGTGGTTAGTGCAGGTGTCACTAGCATGTGCTCACCACCAATGTTGCAGTTATTTGATGGCAGTTATTGCCATCTCAATGAGTGGCAGTAACTGCACCTGTGGTAGTCATGGCAAATGGCTTAACCTGTGAATGGCATAACCATTCCTGTCCCTGTTTGTTAGCAGATGTCCATTGCCACCCCCATGCTTAGTTTGGGGGCTTAACATGTGATACATTATTGTGTTTTAGCAAACATGCCCCATGGTGAGCTAAGTCAGGGGGATCAAAAAAGTGCAGAAGCCATGGAGGAATAGCCTAGTGGTTAGACTACTGGCTTGGTAACCAAGCAACCTGGGTTCCATTCCCACTAGCACTCCTTGTGGCCTTGAGCAAGTCACTTAACCTTCCATTGCCTTTGAAGAAAGGATGGCAATCTATTTCTGGTCACACTGTCAAGAAACCCCAGGAGTCAGCATTGACTCAAAGGCACATATTGCACTTTTGATATCCAGTAAGGATAACTTATTCAATTATCTTTAACCAGATATTCAAAGACCTAACTAGTTAAGTCTACAGACCAGAAAATCGATGGTTAGAATTAAAGGATAACATTATCCAATTATCTTTTGGACTGTGATTTTCTGACTGGAATTAACCAGTTATCTTTAAATGAACAGTGCTGAATGTCTGTGCTATCCTATTAAAAGATAACCACTTCAAAGTTGGAGGGATCAAAGATATTTCAGGGATATGGTCTTCTTTTGTTGTGGAGGTTTTTTTTTAATAATTGAAGACTTTTCTGGTTAGTTCCTGAAGTTAATCAGACAATATAAATGTGCATGGAAAATGTGTTTCATTATTTAATTCTGTTTGCCTCTTTTTGTTCTTTCTTTCATTTCATTTTTCAAGGAAGTTCATTTATTTTATTGGCCATTACAGTTCACGGAATAAGCATTTTGTCCTAATTTTGATTAATAACGAATAACCCAAGACACCATAAAAAGGGTAAAGCACCACCAAGAATGTTTGTAACAACCCAAGGCAATATGTGAGGGGCAAGAAAGTAAATGATAAGAGACCTTGGCAGTGTTTAGCTAGATCCAAGCCTAACACCAAGGGGTCTGAGATTGTCACCTTGATAGGATCTGCAAGATACCAAATGACTGAAGTTTGTGGCAGACGTCTCAGTTTTTGGCAGCTAAAGGAGAGGTCACAAATGCTATCTGGTGGTATCAACAGTGCAGCAAGGGAAGTCCACTCCTTTTGCCACTGAATCCTCACTTCCCTTCTCTCTCTTGCATGTTTTCCTGTTACATAGCCACCAACACTTTCTTCTAGTAAGTCAAAGAACTGGATAGGAGGGTTATACTTCTTTTCACCCATATCAGGCAGTGTAGCCAGCTTGTAATAATCCAGTAGGTTGAAGGGTTTAAGACTTCACCGGTATCAATATCTATGTTGCCATTATCTAATCCTGCCAGAAATCCTGTAGCTTCTCCTGCAGGTTGACCACGGTTGAACTCAGAGGCTTGTGTTATCCTTTGAAGACTTCAGGATGTGTTCTACTTGCATCCTGTGCAATCAGTCTGAAGGCTCCAGAAAGTAAGCCAAACCAATGTCAGCATACATAAAGAACTAATAAACGGGTGTGTCTGTTGCTCCAGTAACATATGCATCAATGGTGCAATACCGCATGTTGTCTGCATTATGAGTAAGATGATTTAGAGAGGCATACTCCCTGCTTTCTGTTTCTTATATAGGTGCTGTCTGCCCTTCATGCTATTGTTGATGCACCCTACTATCTTCCTGCAACTGTCTATCAGATACCCAGGAGAGAGATGTCACCCTCCTTTTCCCCCCAGCCTTCCCCCAATGTGAAGCAAGTGTGCAAAGCATCAGATCCTCATTTGGCCTCTATAATCCATTGCCTTGATCATATTGCTGCCACTGTCTGTAATGAAAAAATAGTAATATTTCCCTATCTCTGTCCTAGTTGGCCCCCCTTATAGAAAAGAAGTACAGTAGTTACTTGCACTTGGGGGGGGGGGGGGGTAACTCGCTGGTTAGAGCAGAGGGCTAAGACCTAAGGAAAGTAATTTCAAATCTCACTGCTGCTGCTGTTCCTTGTGATCTGATACCTAACAGGAACTTCTGAGACAGACATGAACTAAACCCACCTTAGTAACTGTCTCTCCCACACTACTTAAGTGCAAAGCTTATTTAAGGTAAATCCCTAAGCAAAATTATAGACAACTATTCTCTTTGGCAGAAAGCACAACATCAATAGCTTCCATACTTTTAATAGCTTATTAGATGCTTTTTCCTTCACTTTTTCTGTGAACAGCTCAATTTTCTTTCAGACATTTATAGTCTATAAATTAGCACATAATTCTTTCAGAATTAAATTTTCTCACATAAATTACAGAATGCCTTTCCTTGCATTTCTCTCTCTTATAGAGTCCACAGAGGGGCACAGCCTGCTGTTTAAATAGAGATGCAGGCAATGTCACATTCTAGCAGCTCTGCCTTATTTTCCTGTTCTTAGGTTCTTTAGTAAAGTTAGGATTTTAATACTTTCCTACCCATTTAGGAGGTGATTTTGTAAAAGATGGTTTGTGCATAAATGCCAATAAATATCTGTAAATGGTCTCTTATAAAATTACCTCATATATAAAAGTGCAAGCAGTGCAATTAGGTGCGTACTCATGAGTGACTTTAGCGTAAACATATTTGAGGGAGGAGTTTGGGGAGAAGAGGAGGAATTTTTGATTTAGCTTTTTTCAGTGGTAGCTCCAGGCAAGGTACATTCAGGTAGAGTTGGTATTTTTCTGGATCGAGGATGGAGTCATGATTTACACACACATTTAATTAAATACGTGGCTGACCCAACCAGTAGTCAAACTAGATGGTCACCTAGGGTGGCAGCTCCTGGAGCAAGAGCAAAGAACAGGGGCATTCAAAGTTAACAATACATTTTGACAGCCATGGGGGGGGGGGGGGGCGCTAAGGCTTAAGGTTTGCATAGGGTGCCAACATTTTTAACCAACTCTGAAGCTGGCTATGTATCTTTAATTAAAGAAGGCAATTAAACTAAAAATAGATATCTACATGGCTTTCGTACATGGATCCTGATTCTGAAAGGGGCACATCTGGGCCGTCCAGATGGCCCCAAGCAGGACAGGCCCATTAGAACTCGATTTTGTACTGTGGGGAAAAAAATATTCCCACGGCATACAGAATCGGGCCCGAGACAGCCTGGCATGCTCCTGCAGGCACCCCTGGCTCCTGCGACTCAGATCCCCCTCTTCCCCTCCGCTTGACTTATGGCTTACCAGCACTGTTCCCTCTAAGCTATGCGCATGTGCGCGCGCACACACCTCGCCGAGCGAGCGCACATACTTTACAACAGAGCGTACAAAAACTACGGTTCTGATTCTGATAGAAAACAACACAGACATCTTAAAATTTAAAAGTTGTTGTGTATTTATGGTTTTCACAAGTTCTACAATATTTTCTAGTGCAATCAATGTGGTGTACATACTGTATTCTGACGTGTAGTCAAATTTTAAAGTATATAACTCCGAGTGTCGTTATGTTGCGCACAAAAATTTAACCTTCCTTCAAAAGCTGCACAGCTGATATTTTATGTGCACACAGCCTACAGAAAATTAGAGGGAACATTGCTTACCAGTGAGGGTATGGATAGGGTGGCAAAGACTCCGCTACTCTTAGCCCCTGCCCTGGGGAGGGGGATCCCTTGCCCCTTTTGCACCATTTGTGCTGATTATTCCACCTTTGAGGTGGAATAATCAGCATGTCCCCCATGACACTGCAGGACATACAGGGCCATGACCGGAATCAGCCCTGTATGTCCTGCCTCCTCAGCCTGCCCCCACTTCACCCAGACCCTGCCCTCTCCCACCCCCTTCCGGCTCTCCCCATCCTGCTGCTTTAGCCGTGCGGGGAGAGCCGGAGGGGGTATCGGGGCAGGACCCGTCTCAGAATCGAGCCTATAGGCAACCTGTTATGAAATTACCCTCTTTCATGTATGAGGTCTATATATCCCAGAACAAATGTGTAATATGAGAAAGGCAAGAGAAAATATCTTGAAGGAGGTGATCAACATATAGAAAATGTTGCCTACTGAGGCTCAGTACATGACCACACTGCCAGCTTTCAAGAAAACAAGGGAAATGTGAAGAAAATATTGGATATTAAGATGATAACATGATATAATACATATTATAGGACTTTTGCTTATATATGAGACAAAGAGGCTTGTTTACAAAGCTGCGATAGTGGTTTCCGATCGTTATCGGAGCCGTGGCCCCATTGAAATCAATGGGGCCGCAGCTCCGATAACGATTGGAAACCACTACCGCGGCTTTGTAAACAAGCCCCAAAAGCTACAAAGTAGTATTTGCACAAGCCTCTGTTTAAAATAGTTATTTTGTGCTATTTTATTTTGCTTACAGAAGTTGTCTAGGTGATTAATACTTTAGGTAAATATGATTTTTTTCCAAATTTGTAAAGACAAGAGGAAGGGGGTATCTTAAAGAGTCAGATGGACGAGGAAAGTAGAAAAACAGTGGGCAAAACTGAAAGGAGATATTTGTAAACCTATTTACTTGTTCTTGCTTTTTTTCATAGGGAAAGTTTTCACTTTTAACAATTAACCCAGGAAATGTGCATGCACAAAACTGCACCCACTATTGTGTTGGCATATTTTCTATGTCAGCTTAGGAGCATACTTTTGGAAATCTAAAAGTATCTAGGCTTATAAATGCACTTCCCTCCCCAACCCCACCTCCAGGAATACCTCCCTGATTTAAGAGTACAATTATACTTGCAATGGCTATACACACTAAATTATACCCTCAGGTGGATGGCAGTTTTTTAAAAAATCATGAATATCCCTGTTTTATATTTCAAAATGCCATTGAAAATTGCCCTTTCCAACGTCTGAGGAACACATCTAAGTTTCTCTGGTGACATAGTACAAGAAATACAGTTATGGTCAACATTATTGGAATGCTTGCAGTTCAACCCCTTAATGTCCAATACCGCCTAAAAGATAGTGGCCAGTGAAATGGCTTTGGACTATATATGCACACATAATTGACACATAAAAGAATCAAATAAAACAAGACCAATTAAAAAAGGAAATAGTAGGAAATAATATAAAAACTAGGACATTGCTAGGATCTTTTTGAATTTCACTTTGATTGGAGGATATTTTAGTGGTGAATTTTTGGGGTTTTATAATTATTTTGTAGGACATGCTTATTGGCACCCTAATTAACAATTCAAATCAGTTTGAAAAGAAGAACCACATTCCCATTACAGTAAAATTAGACATACCTATGATCAATTGTCACTACTCACATGACTTGAATCAACCAATGAATGATGACTCTAATGTTTAAAATAGCTACATTCACTCCCTGTTCTGTTTTCACAATGGTGAAGACAAGAGAGCTGCTTGAGAGCATCAGAAAAGCCACTGTTACCAAACATCAAAAATCAAAATGGTACAAGGCCATTTCCAGAGACCTTGGGATTCCTGTGTCTATAGTTCATAATGTTATTAAGAAGTTTTTGATTCATGGAACTGTCAAGAACCTCCCAAGATGTGGTGGGAAGAGGAAAATTAATCCAAGAAGTTTTTGAAGGTTAGTGCAAATATTGATAAAACACCATGCACAACATCCAAAGAGTTTAAGGCTGACCTGGATCAATCTAGATTGGTGGTTTCAACCCACACCATACACTGCACTCTAAACAAAGAAGGACTTCATGGGCAAAGGACAAGGAGGACCCCACTGCTCAAAGACAGACATAAAAAGGCATGCCTGATTTCTGACCAAAACCACCTTGAGAACCCACAATCCTGAGAAAATGTTTTGTGGACAGATGAAACAAAATTTGAACTCTTTGGCAATGCAGCATAGGGATACATTTACAGGTGAAGAAATAAAGCTTATTAGGAAATATGGTGGAGATTCCATAATATTGTGGGTCTGTTTTGCTCTCAGGAACTGGAGGCCTGGAATGTATTAAAGAAATCATGACATCAGAGGACTACCAAGGCAGTTTGGAATGAAATTGTTACTTAGGGGCTTGTTTACAAAGCCGCGGCCCCATTGAAATCAATGGGGACGCAGCTCCGATAACGAGCGGAAACCGCTAACGCGGCTTTGTAAACAAGCCCCTTAGTGTCAAAAAGCTAGGTCTGGGTCAAAGGTCCTCGAGCTGGACAATGACCCAAAACATACATCCAAAATTACAAAAGAATGGTTAAAAGGAACAAATGGACTGTTTTAAATGGCCAGCATTGAGTCCTCATCTCAGTCCAATCAAAAACCTTTGAAAAGAGCTGAGATTTATCATTGGTAAAAGGAATCCTGGAACATTCATGAGCTGGAACATATTACAGTTGAAGAGTAGTAGAAACTACTAGCAGACAGATGTAAGAAACTTACAGATGTCTACAAGAAACATATGGAGGCTGTCATCATTTCCAAGGGTTGTGCAACTAAATATTAGTGAAGGATGCCATTAATCCTGTCCAGATCATATTTCATTGTTTTCTCAGAAATTACCACTTCTACATTGCACAGATATCTTTTTTTTTTGTTGTATACCTTTGAACATACTATTAAAATATTATAAAGACATATAATTTGAATTTTTCCAATCATTTCTTAAGATATTGTAGACAACATACCTAAAATGCAAAGGGGCCAATAATGTTGACCACACTTGTATATTTAACAAAGCCACATTTAGAGCATTGTACAATAAAATCACTAACAGTACTGTGAAACTTTAAATATTCACAAGAAGAAATAAACAGCAGGAAAGCTATTCAGTGATGATGGAGCAAATTAAAATATCTCTAGCATTTATCCCTCCCCCTCCTTCTAAAATGGAACATTGAAAAGAGAGGGATTTATTAAAGAAACTTTTTAGCCCCCTAGTCTCTATACATACTCCTAATGGATTTCAGTGTAAAACACATACATACAGTAATATCAGACAACAATAAAGACAATACAGACTAACTAAAATAATTAAAATAAATACATCACTGTACAATAGTCTAAACAATCCTGCCCCCTCTAAAGCTGCATACAACCCAATTAATCAATCTCCCTAGGGAATGCTTTTGTAAGGAAAGCTGCCTCTTATTTCTTTCTGAAAGATATTAAGTGAAATTTCTCAGGAAATTAAGTCAAAAGAAGGTAGTCTGTGATAAAGAGGATTATGGCTCTTGTCTCAGTTAAGTGGAAAGTCTTTACTGAAGATATCTAGAAGGTAATTCTATAAGGAATCAAGGCAATATATGTGTCATTTATGTGCATAAAAAGCATTATTCTAGGGCTTGTTTTGGAGGGCACTGATTTGGGGGAAGCTTGTCCAGGAAATGGTATTGATGAGGAGGTTACTAATTGAGAATGTTATCTACTTGGGGAAGGGGTGAGCTGCACCACTGCAAAACACGCATTAGATGTTTTTTAAATGTTACTACTACTATTTATTTACCTTCTCTTATATACTGTGCTATTCTGCATCAGTGTGGTTTACATTGAACAGGGCATTATAACATGGAGATAACTATTTTACAGGGAAAGCACAGTTACTTACCTGTAACAGGTGATCTCTGGGAACAGCAGGAATAAGTCTTCACATATGGGTATCGTCAGTACCGACGGAGCCTGCGCGGGAACGCTCCCCAGCATCCAATAAGAAAGCTTTTGGGAGCATACCACAGCACCTGCGTGCTGCCTTCCCGCCTTTCCCAACCGCCTCTCTCCAGTTCAAGTTTTAAAGCTGAGACAAAGAGAGAGAGAGAGAGAGGGAAGGAAAGGTAGATAGAGAGATACAACTCCTAGGGGAGGTGGGTGGGTTGTGAAGACTTATTCCTGATGTTCCCAGAGATCACCTGTTACAGGTAAGTAACTGTGATATTTCCAGGAACAAGCAGGAATGAGTCTTCACATATGGGGACTCCCTAGCTGCAGATGCCAGAGAGAGAGCCCAGAGTTGTGTGTCCTTGAAAAGGCTCCACCTCCCCACATGGATCTCTGGCATCCAACCAGGGTAGGTGGGTAGGAGTTGATTAGGAGTGGAACAGGTGTTTGAAAACAGCCTGACCAAACGAGGCATCCCGGCAGGAGTCCTTGTCCAAACAGTAATGGGCTGTGAAGGTATGAACTGAGGCCAGGTGGCCGTTCGACAGATTTGGTCGATGGATACAGAGTTTAGATGAGCCATTGAGGCTGCCATGGCCCTCACATTGTGAGCTGTGACATGGACTTCCAGAGAAAGGTTCCTACTCTGGTAAGCGAAAGAAATACACTGAGCAATCCAGTTGGACAGTGTTCTCTTAGAAACTGGAAGTCCTAAATGGGAAGGATCAAAAGCAACAAAGAGTTGAGAAGACTTTCTATGTTGCTTTGTTCTTTGTAAGTAAAAGGCGAGAGCTCTTTTACAATCCAAAGTATGAAGATTCCTCTCTGCACTTGATGCATGAGGTCCTGGAAAAAAGACAGGTAAGTATACCTCTTGATTCAGATGAAAAGGTGAGACCACTTTGGGCATAAAGTGTGGATTGGTCCTGATGACTACCTTATCATGATGGAATCTTGTATAAGGAGGATTAGCCACCAAGGCTTGCAACTCACTGATGCGACGTGCTGAGGTGACTGCAATAAGAAAGATAACCTTCCAAGAAAGAAATTTCAAGGAGGTGGTGGCTAAAGGTTCAAAGGGAGGCTTCATAAGCTGACCAAGAACCAGATTTAAGTCCCATGCCACTGGAGGTGGTCTAATGGGAGGTTTAGTTAAAAGAAGAACTCTCATGAATCTTGCTATAAGAGGATGAGAGGAAATAGGCTGTCCATTGAGAGGCTTGAGGGACGCTGCAATAGCACTCAAATGGACTCTTACTGAATTTGTTTTAAGGCCTGCATGGGATAGATGCAGAAGATACTGTAGTAAAGAATTCAGAGGTATTGCAAGAGGGTTAAGACCCTTCTCTGAACACCAAATGGTAAATCTTTTCCATTTGAAAGCATAAGAACGCCTAGTGGAAGGCTTTCTAGAAGCATGAATAATATCTCTGACTTGCTGAGAGAGATGAAAAACTTGAAGGTCTAGGTCTTCAGCAACCAGGCACTGAGAAGGAGAGACTGGGGGTTTGAGTGCCACAACGTTCCATCTTCCTGGGATAGAAGATCTGGTGCAGAGCCCAATTCCAGGGAGAGAGCTTGAGAGAGATGCAGAAGTAGAGGGTACCACACTTGGCGTGTCCAATGTGGTGCTATGAGGATCATGGAACCTCGGTCTCTCTGAAGCTTGAAAAGTGTTTTGAGAATTAGGGGAATGGGTGGAAAGGCATAAAGGAAGTCTTGACCCCAGTGAAGAAGGAAGGCATTCTTGGCCTGAACTTCCTGACACGGAATTCTGTAACAGAACCGGGGAAGTTTGGCATTCCACGGACTTGCAAAGAGGTCTATGTCCGGGGTTTCCCAAATTCAAAAAAATCCTGGCTACCTGGTCCATGTGAAGGGACCACTCGTGTGGAAGCAGAACTCGACTTAGTCTGTCTGCCCAAGAGTTTTGAACGCCTGGAAGATAAACTGCCATAAGATGAATCTGATGCTCTCTGATGAAGGCCACAGTCGCAAAGCTTTGTTGCAAAGCAACAGAGAGCCAGTCCCTCCCTGCTTGTTCACATAGAACATGGCTACTTGGTTGTCCATGTGGATGAGGACTGTCCTGTAGCTGAGCAGGGAGTGGAACACTGAGAGCTAAGAAAATTGCTCTGAGTTCCAAGAGATTGATGTGTAGAGAAGTCTCCTGTGGAGACCAGATGCCCTGTGTGGAGAGATCTTTCAGATGAGCTCCCCAACCCATTGGAGAGGTATCTGTTGTAAGGGTTGCTTGGGGAAATGACTGCTGAAAAGGGGACCCCAGCAACTGGAGGACTTCCACCACTGGAGAGACCAAAAAAGGCAAGTGAAGTTTGCTATTTTGTCTGACAGGCAACCTGATGCCTAAGTCCATTGGGTGGACAAAGTCCATCGAACTGCCCTCATGTGAAGGCGAGCATATGGAACCACATGCACGGTGGATGCCATGTGGCCTAAGAGTTGTAACATTTCCCGAGCAGTTAAATGGGACTTTAACTGTATTTGGGAGGCTAACTGCACCAAGCGTAGGCAACGAGCCTGAGGAAGATAGGCCCTTGCAGTTGTGGTATCCAGGACAGCTCCTATAAACTCCAGAGATTGAGTAGGGGTGAGATTGGATTTTGGGATGTTTATTACCAGTCCCAAATACTGAAGGACACGCATTGTGCAGGTTAGAAAAGTCTTGGCCTCTGACTGAGAGGGAGCTCGAATGAGCCAGTCGTCCAGATATGGGAAAACCAATATTCCCAGGGTGCATAGAAATGTAGCTACTACTGCCATGCATTTCATAGAAACATAGAAACATGATGACAGAAAAAGACCACATGGCCTATCTAGTCTGTCCTTCCATAACAACAACTACAACAGTCCACTTTTTACCTTTAGAGATCCTCTGTGTTGGTCCCATGCTTTTTTGAATTCAGTTACTGTCCTCATCTCTACCACCTCCACTGGGAGACTATTCCATGGATCCACTACTCTTTCTGTAAAGAAATATTTCTGCATATCACTCCTGAATCTATCTCCCTTCACCCTCATCCCATGTCCCCTCGTAGCAGAACTTGCTTTCAGTTGAAAGAGGCTCTCTACCTGAACATTTATGCCATGGAGATATTTAAACATCTCAATCATATCACCTCTATCCCGCCTTTCCTCTAAGGTGTACATATTAAGATCCTTAAGTCTGTCCTCATATGCTTTATAATGAAGTCCATTAATCATTTTAGTAGCAACCCTCTGCACCGACTCCATCCTGTTCACATCCTTTTGAAGGTGCGGTCTCCAGAATTGCACACCATACTCCAAATGAGGTCGCACCAAAGACTTATACAGAGGCATTATCACCTCCTTTTTTCTGCTAGCCATTCCTCTTCGTATGCACCCAAGCATCCTTCTAACTTTTTCCGTCACCTTTTCTATCTGGTTAGCTACTTTAAGATCATCGTGAACACCCTTGGTGCGGAGGCCAGACCGAAAGGAAGCACCCTGTATTGGTAGTGCTTTTCTCCAAAAAGGAACCGAAGGAACCTTCTGTGTATTGGATGGATGAGGACATGGGTGTACGCATCCTTGAGATCTAGAGAACAAAGCCAGTCCTGACTCTGAAGGTATGGAAGCAGAGCACCGAGAGAAATCATCTTGAATTTCTCCTTGAATAGAAATTTGTTCAGTTCTCTGAGATCTAAGATGGGTCTGTAGCCCCCTGTTTTCTTTGGAATAAGAAAATAAGGGGAGTAGAAACCTGTGCCTTGCTGAAGAAGAGGTACTTCTTCTATTACCCCTTGGGCAAGAAGGGTGGCAATCTCCTGACCCAGAAGGTCGAGGAGAGATGTTGGAGAATTGAACTGTTTCACTATGGTGTGAGGGGGAAGGCTTAAGAAATGAAGCTTGTACCCTTCCCTTATGATAGAGAGTGTCCATTGCTCTGCTGTGATTTGTTCCCATCTGGGAGCAAAGTAAGTCAACCTTCCTGGAATGGTAAGGGGCTCTGGTTCTTCCAGAGCCAGAAAGGCTAAGTTCTCTAGCTGCAAGTCAAAGGCCCTGAGGAGGCTGAGGCTGCTGGGTCATGGCAGGCCTAGCAGCCTTTGATTTGGCCTGTTTAGGTGGTTGCTGACGCTTTGCAGCAAAACGACCTGCAGAAGATGCCTGCTGACTAAAAGCAGGATAGTATCTTCCCTTTTTAGAAAAAGGTGTCTTTTTGAACAATCTTTTCTTAACAGGAGCAGAGGTAGACTTTGAAAGTCGATCCAAAGCAGAGTTTTCAGCATCCATCTGATTGGCCTTTGCTTGCCAATCCTTACCAAAACGTTTTCACCTGTACAAGGGATATTCCCTAATTCATCTTGTACCCAGAGCTCCAAATCAGAAGCTTGTAGCCAAGCAATTCTGTGTGCCCCTATGGCAATAGCCGAAGCTCTGCTTACACACTCAAAAGAGTCAAAGGCTGCACGGTTGGAAAATTTGGAGGCATCTTGGGCATGTTTGAGCCAAGTGTGAAACTCCTGCCTTTTATCCTCTGAAATAAAAGGGGTTAAAGTCTGCAGATGATCTGTGACTTCTTTTAGAAACATCCCTATAAAGAGACTATAGGAGTTGATCCTGGCAACTAGCATAGAAGCTTGGAAAACCCTTCGGCCAAAAGCATCTAGGGTCCTACATTCACGCCCTGGAGGATTAGATGAGTGTCTCTTTGCACTCTTTATTTTTCTCATGGCAGACTCTACCACAATAGAGTGGTGAGGAAGCTGAGTTTTGTGGAAGCCAAGACAAGGAGGGACACGATACATGGTGTCTAGCCTGTGAGAATGAGGAGAGGTGGTAAGAGGTGTCTCCCACATCCTCAACATGAGATCATACAGAATCTCATGGATAGGTAAAGTAGCTGCCTCTTTAGGAGTTTTAGGATATTGTAAAATATCTAACTCCTTGGCTCTAGGTTCTGACTCAGGGGCCACTGTGATGGAGAGGCCCCTAGCCACTTCCCTAATGAAGTCTTGAAAATTCAAGTATTCTGGAGGAGAGATTCTTTGTTAAGGAGAAGAAGGCTCCTGAGGAAGAAGTTTCAATGCCTCGGCAGAACCCTCAGAATCATCTGAGTCTTCAGAGGAATCAAAGTATCACCTGTCTGGATGCTCCTGTAGAGCCCGATAGCCGTACCGAGTAGGATCGGTATCGGGAGTAACCGTTCGGTACCGATGGGCATCATAGGACAGGATACCGTTGCAGTCGACACCGAAGCCGATGCCGATGCAATCGGTACCGGCACCAGGAGTGATGCCGGTGTCTGAGCCGGTACCGACAACGGGGATTGTTGTGGTACCGGAGGCGTCGCAGCCTATATGAATGCCGACAGGGTGCGCTGCATGGCCAGAATCTTCTGATCCATCAATGCCACCAATGTCTGGATGTCAGTACCAGTGGGAGCCACCGTTACCCCAGAACACGGCAACAAGTGATCTGTCGAGGCCGAGCCATCGATGTCAACCTGTGACCCCATAGATAACGCTTTGGAAGCCGGAGCTTCCCGCCGGGGTAATTTTGCCAGTGCGGAATCCTCGAGGGCAAGCCCGGAGGCATCTCGATGCTTGGAGGGAGATCTACCCTTCGAGGACCGGCTAGATTTATGCTTGGTTACCTGAGATCCATGGGAGGAAGTAGAAGCCCTGGAAGACGTTGATGCCACTGAAGCTGCATCAGAGAGAAACAGGGTACTGAGCTTGGCTGCTTGGTTCTGCCGACCTCTTTTAGACATCATGGTACAGGACATGCAATCTGTGATGGAATGGTCAGGCCCCAAACATTTTAGACACCAGTCATGGGTGTCAGTGACAGAAATAGTACCGCCACATTTTGTGCACTTTTTGAACCCATAGGCGGGCTTCTCCATGAGGAAAAAAAAATTTAGGCCTAAGGCCCAAAAACTGAAAATGCACAGTGAAGAAAAGATATATATATATTTTTTTTTGATGTCGAAGAAGGCAGACGCGACACAAAAGAATTAAGAAAAAATAAAGAACTTCTTCTGCGGTGACAGGAACACGACCTGCTGGCTCCGCGGAAAAGAAGAACTGGAGAGAGGTGGTTGGGAAAGGCGAGAAGGCAGCGCGCAGGCGCTGTGGTATGCTCCCAAAAGCTTTCTTATTGGATGCTGTTGGTACTGATCATACCCATATGTGAAGACTCTTTCCTGGAGATCATGGGCTATGGAGGGTTAAATGGCTTGACCAAGACCACCTGTGGGACTAGAAAATCTAGTCCTTCTGGTCCAAGGTTGCTGTCCTCTAGTGGGATTTGAACCCATGACCTTCTGGCCTGAAGTACCTTGCCCAAACCACTCCTCCACTCCACTACTGTTAAACTTTTCTATAGTACTACAAGGTGTATGCAGCGCTGCACGGATACATATAAAAGACATTCCCTGCTTGTCAGAGCTTATAATTTAATCAAGACAAAGAGTGCAAGAGATGAGAACAAGGGTACAACTAGGGAAAGGTAATGAGAGAGAAGGAGAACAAGGGATTAGAATCCAAAAGGAGCCTCAAAGAGGTGATTCTTTAACATGGATTTAAAAAGAGGAAGAGATGAAACCTGACATATAGATACAGGTAGTTTATTCCAGGCATAGGGAGCAGCGAGATGAAAGGATCGAAGTCTGGATTTGGCAATGGAAGAGAAGGGCATAGAGAGAATGAAGCCAGAGGAAGAGCAAAGTTTGCGAGGAGACGTATAGGAAGAGAGGAGAGAGGAAAGTGGAAAGGTAGTGAGAAGCAGCAGAACAAATGTGTTTATAGGTTAGAAGGAGAAGTTTGAATTGGATACGGAAATGGAAGGGGAGTCAATAAAGTGATTTGAGAAGAAGGGTTATATGAGTATATCAGGACTGGCAGAAGATTAGGTGCACAGCAGAGTTCTGAATAGATTGAAGGGGAGAGGGATGACTCTGAAGATCAACAAGGAGGAGGTTGCAATAATCTAGGCAGGAGGTGACTAAAGAGTGGATAAGTGTTTTAACAGTGTGCTCAGAAAGGAAGGAGCACATTTTGTTAATGTTAAAGAGAAAGAAATGTCAGGTTTTAGTTGTCTGTTGGATATGTGTGGAGAAGGAGAAGGTGTAGTCAAAGATGACCCAAAGATTGTGGGCTGAGGAGACAGGAAGTAGAAGGGTGTTATCAACAGAGTAGAGAAAGGAGGAAGGGGAGAAGAAGGTTTAGGGAAAAAAAACATTTTGGTTTTGGCCCTGTTCAATTTTAGATGGCGGTGAGACATCCAGGCAGTGATGTCAGAAAGACAGGCAGTGATACAAGCTTAAAGTGACAGAGAGATATCAGGTATAGATAGATAGATTTAAGAGCCATAAAAAATTATACTGAAAGCCATGGGAGGAGATGAGAGCACCAAGGGATTGGATATATAGAGAGAAAAGGAGAGGACCAACAACAGACCTTTGGGGATCCACCAACTGAAAGTGGGATAGCAGCAAAGGAGGAACTACCAGAACAAACATAGAAAGAGCGATGGGAGAGATTAGAGAACCAGGTCAGCAAGAGTGATGCCATCTGCACACCATGTAATGTGGGCCTTGTAGTAAGTGTCTTCCCTGTGTAGTAAAGGAAGGGCAAATGCTGTCCATGCCCCTGACATTTACATGAAAAGACTTTGCACTAAGCATGCATTAATTTTTGCTTCTAATGCACGGTAAGTGCAAAAACTTATTGCACTTTAGTAAACCTGCCCCTAAATCTAACTTGATCAATCAACTTTAGAGAGGCAACCTACATGCCAAAGGCAAACTGTCTTGGGCTCTACCTCATCAAAGTTAAAGTGATAATGGAAAATATCAAGCAGTTCTGGTTCCTGCATGGTTCAAATTATATGGCATAAGAATTATTATCATTGGATGATGTACTGGCTATAGGGGATAAAAAAAATAAATAAACCCACACTGATGCCCTTCAGTAGCTTTTAAAATTACCAGCATGAGTGATTTATTTATTTATTTGTTTATTTACCTGGTTTTCTATACTGCATTATCTGGGAATCCAAGTGGTTTATATTGAACTTTCAGCTGAATTACACAGAACATGTTAAACAGTGACTAGATATAGCAAGTGCTAACCTATAACATACTGTAGCTATTAATCTTTTACATTATAGTGGTACTTAACATATAACATAATTATTTAACTTTTTACATAGGGATTTGCATCGGGAGGAGCACGGGTTCTGACATATTGTATGAGTGCTAGGAGTTTATTGTTGAATGCAATTAAATAGATTTAACTGCTTTTTCTCTGAAAGGACAGCTGGGAAACAGGCTGGTACTTTGATAGATCTCTCTCTTTTGCTTTAACAGATACCTAAGCTCCATGAACAGAACAAAGGCTGGGAAAAATCGTATCACTATAGCTGTTGCCCCCATTACAGCTTCTGCCTCTGTCCAGACAGAGGTCCCAATGCCAGTCAAAGGACCGGTTCCATGTGCAGGGTGCCTGCATGCTAAAGCTCGGAGAAAACAAGTGGAGGAACTCAGAGAGGAGGTGGCGAGATTGAGGAGCATTCAAGATAGTGAGAAGTACATTGATGAGATGCTTCTTGCAGCAACCAAGCTCTCCAGCATAGGAGAAGATGAGTGCTGAAAGAATGATGAAGGTTGGACACAAGTAACCAGGGTCTGCAGAATCACCAATTCAACTTCTCCAGCCCTTGAATTGAAGAATCATTATGCAGCCCTGGAAGTGGAGGAGGTGAAAGCATCCCTGGAAAGGGAAGAACTAGAGCTCAAGTACCCCAAAGTTGCAGAATAAGTGACCACAAGGAAGCGAAGGGTAGTGGTGGTTGGTGACTCTCTTCTGAGGGGTACTGAGGCGTCCATCTGCCGACCAGACTTGATGTCCAGAGAGGTATGCTGTCTGCCTGGTGCCAAATCCAAGGTGTTACAGAGAGTTTGCCGAGACTCATCAAGCCCACTGACTATTACCCAATGTTGCTAATCCATGTCAGAACAAATGATACTGCCAGGTATCCCTCTGAGCATATCAAAAGTGACTTCATGGCTCTGGACAGAAGTGAAGCAGTTAGGTGAATAGATGGTGTTCTCTTCAATCCTCCCTGTTGAGGGTAAAGGCCAAGGCAAAGAGGCTTGCATCCTGGAGATGAATGCAAGGCTGCGTGAATGATGTCATCGAGAGCGTTTTGGTTTCCTAGAGCATGGGATGCTGTTCCAAGGGTTGCAGAGCAGAGATGGCATCCATCTGTCCAAGAAAGATTGACGCGTCTTCAGTAGTAGACTGGCTAATCTACTGAAGAGGGTTTTAAACTAGATTCTTTTGGGATGAGTGAAGAAAACCCCCAGGTAAGAGAAAGCCTCCAGGTAAATAATATATTAAATACCTTTATGGAACTGGGTAACAGGGGTGACATAAGAAAAGCAGTGTGTATAAATGCCCATAGCGTGGGAAATAAGATCCCTGATGTTGAAGCTTTGGTGGGAGTGGCCGACTTGGATTTAGTGGCAGTTACAGAAACATGGTACACAGAAAACCATGACTGGGATGTAACTATTTCTGGCTATACTTTATTCAGAAAGGACAGGGTAGGAAGAAGGGGAGGAGGAGTGGCACAATATGTAAAAAATACTATTAAAGCTTTGGAATTACAGAGCTTAAAAGGGAGAGAGGAGGCATTGTGGGTTAAACTAGAAAGAGGGAAAGAGAAATCTATTTGCATTGGCGTGATATACAGACCTCATTCACAAGAGGAAGAGGTGGACAGAGTTAATTGAAAACATACGCAGCATTGCTAGGAAAGGGGAAGTGCTACTGATAGGGGATTTCAATATGCCAGATGTTGATTGGCACATTCCTGCTGCAGTATCATCTAGAAGTAAGGAGATCCTGGATTCTCTACAGGGAAAATTATTCAGGCAATTGGTAACAGACCCCACACGTGAAGGGGCCATACTGGACTTAGTGTTTACCAATGGTGAAAGTGTTTCTGATGTTATAGTGGGAGATCATTTAGCATCCAGTGATCACCAGATGGTGTGGTTCAGTATTAGGACTAGGGCTGTTCGAATCCATTCAAAGGTGAGGGTCCTAGACTTTTGGAAGACTAACTTTGCCAAGATAGGCCAATACCTCAGGGAGTTGTTAGCCGAATGGGAACAGCTGGGGGATGTAGAAAAACAGTGGGCAAAACTGAAAGGGGATATTTAAAGGACAACCAACCTTTTTGTTAAAATGGTAAAAAATGGTAAAAGGAAAAAGAGACCACTATGGCTTTCGAAAGAAGTAGCTGAAAAGGTGAAGAAAAAGAGGGAGGCCTTCATGAAATATAAGAGATCACAGAGAGAGGAAGACAGGCATATATATTTGGAAAAAAAAACTTAGAGAAGCTAGAAAAGTAGTCCAGGAAAGCAATGATTCAAAAAGAGGAGGAAATAGCCAATGCAATAAAATGAGGGGATAAGACATTTTTCAGATAAGTTAGTGAGGAAGGGCAAAAGTGGTATTGTCAGACTCAAGGGTGAAGGGGAGGAATATGCAGAAGCTGATGAGGATAAAGTGGAATTGCTTAACAAATATTTCTGTTCTGTGTTCACAGATGAAGAACCAGGAGCAGGACCTCAAACATCCACAAACAGGAACAGAAGCGAGGGACATCTTGAACAATTTTCAGAAGACTGTGTTCGCGAGAAACTAGCTCAACTTAAAGTAGACAAAGTGATGGGAGTGGATGGCATACACCCAGGGCCGGATTTACCTTGAGTGAGGCCCTACGCCAACAAAAATTGTGGGCCCCCAGAAAAGATAAAAACGAGCACGCCGGATCAGCTGCGCGCTGTTGGCCCTGACATCATAATTAAACTGGGAATCCCAAAAGCCAAACTTGGAATGTATAATTTATTTATTTATTTAAAGTCTCTTATATACCGCACTATTCGGCATCAGCGCGGTTTACATGGAACAGAAATGCTCAGTACAGTTAACACGTATGAGTTCACAGATAACAGGGCAAATAACTTGGATAACAGGGGTAACTATTTACAGACTTACTACATAAACATGGATAACAGTGGTAAACCTTTTACAAATATTGCTACATCGAGTCGTATAATCATGAATTCCATTGAAACAACTGCACCACGAAGGTTAGAGAATCTTTCTTGACATGTTGTTGGGAGACCATATATTAGCTTAGCGGCTTACATCTCAGTCTCAGTGGGTGAGGTTGGGTTCTATGAGGTACTTATTGAAAAGGTGGTATTTGAGGGCTTTCCTAAACTGTGTAAGGCTCTTAATAGCCCGGATGGGTTATACAGAGTATAACACTGTAGAAATAAAACTATACATTAATTTGCTCTTGTACTAAATAAAGCGCAGACGTTAATGATGCGCATTTACCAGAGCTGACATATTCCAATTAATAAATTCAATACTCATACTGTTTTTAAATTGTGTCCCATAATAAATGTGACTCCCTATTTTCTCAATTTGTCCTGCTTGTCTGTCTTGAACAGATTATAAATTGAGCAGGGATTCTCTCACATATATACAGTGCTACATACATCTGGTAGCACTACAGAAATGATAAGTAGCAAAAGTGGCAGCAAGTGTCCAAGGTGAAGGGGGATGGGCTTTGGTGCATTAGCTACAGCAATTTAAAGATGCCTTGGCTATCCAGCACAAAACAGCAACGGTAACCCAAGGTCCCTGGTTGTTGCATGCAGTCAATATTGCCTTTAGGCAGTGCAAGTTTACTTTAAACTTATATTTTCCATTTCAATAGAAAAGTACAAGGTAGATACGCAAATATCAGTATGAAATGCTAATAGCCCTTTTCTATGGTGACAATATCACAGGCTACCATATCCCCAACCAACAAGTGAGGTGACAGAATACAATGATCTTACAGAGGGCCTTCTCTTTGCATTCTCATCTACTCTTTACATTTAAAAAAATAGGGAAACTACTACCGAGTTACAAAATACGGACTGAAAATTCAGAGTACTTTCCAAATTAGCCAACTGAGGTAAAGCTGAAAAAACGAGTGCAAAATCAATATTTTGAATCACAAAACAGCAACAGTGATACCGATACAACCTCACAAATTAGCACAAATTGTAATGTAAATCACATATGTCCAATTTCAGGAAAATTTCGTCAAATTTGAAAATTACTGCAACATCCCAAAATTAAAAATTTCAACACGGAAACTACACTTTAAACACGAGATGCAAATTATTACACCACTGCACTAACGAGTTAGCAACACTATAAATATACTAAACATCAACAATACCGGGTAGAAAGCATAGGTGTGCATGGCGGGCCCAGGCTCCTCTCACGTGTCCGACAGGAAAAGCCGGAAACCCACTCACTTGCTAAGTGACAGCCGCGGCCTGGAACGAACTCTCTACATTACCTGTTTACTCTTGGCGTAAGGCTTGGCTGCAATGTGATACCTCCGGGTGCGGATTTTGCCTCCTCCCGCCGCTGCCGCCATGACTCTGGGAGGAGGAGTCGTCGTCAGAGGCTCAGATAGGAAGCCTCCCGCTCTCCCCGCGCCCGACCAGAAGGCGCCGTCCTCGCCGCCTGCCCGACCCCCTCCGCGCGTGCCGCGCAACACGAGCCCGGCGAGTTCCGAAGGGGAGGGAGGGGGCGCGCATGCGCCTCTGTATGCAGACCCTCAGGGCCTTGTGCTCAGTTCCTCTATGCTCTGTGACTCCGCAGCGCTCTCAAAAGCTTACGATGGGCGTGCTCCGCGCGACTATCTCTCCACCCCGCTCCACTGTAGTCCTCCTCTTCCTACTGCTTCCGCTTCCGCTTCCGCCCTTAGCGGCATATACCGCCACTATCCCACTGCTTCTTTCCAGACGGCAGAGCAGCAGGTGTGTCCTGCCCCAGCCCCTCCCTTCCAGGCGTTCGGGGGGGTGAGGGGCAATCTTCCTAAACCAGCCGCTCATCTCCTGTTCCTCTTGCCCCTGGTGCCTTCACGGAGGGGCTCAGCCGGGCAGAGGGGGCCTCGCGGGACAGTCCATGCTGCCGCAGCGGCAGCCAGCGGGTTTTTTTTTAATTTGTTCAATATTTGTGGGCCCTTGCCAGCTGTGGGCCCTACGCCACGGCGTAGTTGGCGTATAGGTAAATCCGGCCCTGCATACACCCCAGAATACTGAGGGAACCTGGGGACGTTCTAGCAGCTCCAATGACTGACCTTTTCAATGCCTCATTGAAGTCGGGAGTGGTGTCAAAGGACTGGAGAAAGGCTCATGTGGTGCCTTTACACAAAAGCGGAATTAAGGATGTGGTTGAAAACTACAGGCCAGTTAGTTTTACTTCAGTGGTGAGTAAATATTGGAAACGCTGCTGAAAGAGGAAATAGTGAGGTTTCTGGAGTTCAGCGGATTATAGGATCCGAGGCAGCATGGATTCAACAGAGGCAGGTCTTATCAGACAAATCTGTTTCATTTCTTTGACTGGGTGACCAGGGAGTTGGACTGAGGGAGAGCCCTAGATGTAGTTTATTTAGATTTCAGTAAAGCCTTTGACACTGTTCCTCACAGGTGACTTATAAACAAACTGAGCACCCTAGGGATGGACCCTAAATTTCCTGCTTGGGTTAGAAATTGGTTGGGTGGGAGGTGACAAAAAGTACAGATTAATGGAGTTCACTCTGAGGAGAAGGATGTTACCAGTGGTGTGCCCCAGGGATCTGTCCTTGGTCCAATTATTTTTAATATCTTTGTTAGTGATATAGCGGAAGAGCTGTTGGGTAAGGTTTGCCAATTTGCAGATGATACCAAAATCTGCAATAGAATAGACAATAGAATAGCTAAGCTTGAAGAATGGTCTAGAATTTTGGCAGCTGAGATTTAATGTTAAAAAAAATGCAAGGTCATGCATTTGGCTGCAGCAATCCAAGGGAGCAATATAGTATAGGGGGTGAAGTACTTTTGTCCACTAAAGAAGAGCGGGACCTAGGCGTGGTTGTGCCTGATGATCTTAAAGTAGCTAAACAGGTAGAAAAGGTGACAGCAAAAGCTAGAAGGATGCTTGGGTGCATAGGGAGAGGAATGGCTAGCAGAAAAAAAGAGGTCTTAGTGCCTCTGTATAAGCCTTTGGTGCAACCTTATTTGGAGTATAGTGTGCAATTCTGGAGACTGCACCTTCAAATTGATATAAGCAGGATGGAATCTGTACAGAGGGTGGCTACTAAAATGGTTAGTGGTCTTCATTATAAAGCATATGAGGACAGACTTAAAGATCTTACTATGTACACCTTAGAGGAAAAGCGTGATAGAGGTGATATGATTGAGATGTTTAAATACCTCCGTGGCATAAATGTACAGGGGGAGAGCCTCTTTCAATTGAAAGCAAGTTCTGCTACGAGGGGACATGGGATGAGGGTGAAGGGGGATAGATTCAGGAGTGATATGTGGAAATATTTCTTTTCGGAAAGAGTGGTGGATCCGTGGACTAGTCTTCCAGTGGAGGTGGTAGAGATGAGGACAGTATCTGAATTAAAAAAAGCATGGGACAAACACAGAGGATCTCTAAAGGAAAAAAGAGGACTGTTGTAGTTGTTGATATGAAAGGACAGACTAGATACTGTAGGCCATGTGGTCTTTTTCTGTTGTCATATTTCTATGTTTCTATGAGTAATGGTAGTACTTTGTGCTTCCTTGTTGCTGGAACCTCTGGCCTGGATATGTTCAGTCACTGGAATATTCTCTGAATAAGTGAGTCTCGAGTTCCTTATGAAATTGTGCCAGACCTTGTATTTCTCTTTGGTTATTAGGGAGGGCATTCTAGAGCGGCGATGCATACATTGAAAAGGTTCTGTTATGTGTTGTTTGGTTGGCCTTTGTTGGTTGAGGTAGTAAGGCTAGCATGTGCTATCTGCATTTGCATGTGCCTCTGGTGCCTGCTTCTTTTTGGATGAGTGACTTTAAGTACATTGATGATTGGTTGTGTGTGATTTTGAAGATGTTCATTATTGTTTGCATTGAATTCGGCTGATTAGCAGTGAAGCTGTCTGAGTGTTGGTGTTATGTGCTCGCTTCTTGTTGCTCCCATTCTGATTCTGGCTGTTGTGTGTTGAGCATTTTGCAGTTGATGTGGTATGCATTTGGGAAGTCCTTGATAGATGCCCTTGCTGAAGTCCAAGTGTGCGAAGATGAGAGCTTGAAATACTGAGTGGAAGGCAGCTGCTGCCAGTGGCAGTCGCAGGTTCTGGAGGGTTTTTGTCTTGCTATATATTGTTCTGGCAGTTTTGCTGATATGTGAGGTAAAGTTAAGCTGCTGATCAGGTATTATGCCTAGATATCCGACCTCTTTTTTTGGAGGATTTTAAAAATATTTTCACTAAGAATATCTATTTGCTTTGTACATGTATCTTAAAATGTTAGTGCACACCAAATCTATTTAACTACCACTATCTCTATAGTGCTTTTAGACATACATTGTGCTGTACCCATTGTCATGAAGTACAAGGTTCAGAGCCGATGGAAACAGAGGATTCACTGCAAAGTGAAACCAGAATTGACAGATCTGAAACAAGCATGGAGGGTTGGCGTGGAAACCCCCAAAAAAAGACGTCACAGTGTGCTAAGGAACGCCCATCCCCTGAGCTAGCTCCTGCTTCATCAGGGAAGAGGGAACAGCTGGTGGGAGGTGTGGCCAGGTCCAACAGAAAGAGAAACACAGATAAAAACTCTTTAGTTAAGGATAGAGAGAGCACAGGAGGGAACACAGGAGGAGTGGAGAAAACTGAAGGAACGAGGAGAGCAGAGAAGGATAGATATCCCGAGGGCAGCCAAGGTTTGTGGCTGGGAGAAGAGAAAAGGGAAGGGAATCCCCATTTCACTCGGAGAAACTTCTCAGAGGAAGAGAGCTGTGAAAGACATACAATTCCAGCTCACAGAGAGCAGTGCTCAACTACCAAAAGCACTGGGGATTTTTACCACTCTAAAAGCAAAGACGTTTATTCTGGGAGCCAGAGAAGACAGCCACGCTGTGCTCATTACAGTCATCCTGAAGGTAAAGCTTATTTCCCTGATACAAAGCTTTTATCAGAAAGGAGAGAAAAGTTTTACCTACCGTTTTGTAGCCAAGGGAGATCCCTGGGGGAAAGCAGTTTAAAAGGCAGACACAGAACTTCCCATAGCCAAGCAGAAGAGGGAAGCGTGTATCCTTTCAGTTACCGGGAGCTGTGTGCACAAGAATCCAAACACCCAGACTCCTCTAGCAGGTTGGGGGAAGGGAACCCTTTGATTGAAGCAGAGAGGTTTGCACGGCAGACAGAAGAACCCTCTCTAAGAGACATTGAAGGAGAAGGTGGTCCTATGCAGTGGGATTATTATCAACCCCCTGAGTCTGAAGTGTATATGGACTGCTCATATATGATAGCAGACAATGTGCAATCCCTTTGTTAATATTGCTGAATTTTGCTAAAGAAGAAAACAGCCCAAAGGAGCATTTCGGAGAGAAACACTGTTTTATTCTTTTGTGCCTTAAAAGCTGAGGATAAGCATTTATTTGAGTTACATATTTTTGTTCACACCAGAAGCATGGTTTCTTTGTTAATATAACCTTCTGTTCATGGTCAACAATATCCAACCCCGGGAGGGGAAATAAATCCTTATTTAACCTGAACCACTCGTGTACAACTTGGAATCATTTCAGTGCTGTGGAACTACGTTACCCAGGAGGCCCTTCCAAACCTCCATTAAGTAGTTTTCAGCACAAGAAGCACAACTGCCCACTCGCCTTGCTCATGCTAAATGCCTCTGGGAAGGTGAGTGGTGACATATCTGGTGTAGTTTTTCGGATGCTTGACCTTGGATGAAGGACACTACAAGAAACTACGGCACCAGGACTCCTGCACAAGAAAGTGGGCCACCGGAAGGCTACAAGAAAATAAAGCACAGAACACAGCTTCTTTCCCTGAATGCAGACCTCTACACGAAGCCTCAGTTAATAGCACCTGGGCATAAGTGAGGGAGGATATCAGGAAAAGGGGGCGCTGTGGGGTTGAAAAAAAAAAAAAAAAAGGAAAAGGAAAAAAAAAAAAACCTGAAAAGGGAGCCGCACTTGGGTTTTTTTGTTTGTCTCTTTTGTTGCAGGTGCGGACAGGAGATGGAGGCCCAGGATGTGATAGCGTGGATGCGAAAGCAATGGGACCTGCAGATAGAGCTGGCCAAGCGCATCCAAGAGGAAAACGCTACACTCATGAGAGAGCAGCAAAAGCCGCTGCTGGACGCTGTGACAGCACTCCTAAAAGAACCACGAGAACCACGGATGGAGAATCCTATGGTTATACCAGGGTCCACAATGAACGCAAGTCATGCATTCTCTTTAGAACAATTGAGTCCAATCGATAACATTGACAATTTTATTGATGCATTTGAGTGTATTGGGCAGGCATTAAGATGGCCTGATAGTCAATGGGCTACACGCTTTGCAGTTTCGCTGACAGGCGAAGCCCTGTCAGCCTACAAAGCCATGCCCGCCACTCTTGCAGGCGACTATACCGAGATAAAGAAAGCGGTAAAAGACAGGTTGGGGCTGACGACCTCACATTATAGGAGGCTATTCAGGGAAGCCCGCCTGAAGCCTCAAGAAACTCCAAAGGCGTTACAACAACGTCTGAAAAATCTGGCTTGGAAATGGCTAAGTCCAGAAACTAAATCGATAGAAAGTATACTAGACACGGTAGTTTTAGAACAATTTGTACAGGCTGTGCCTAGAGAAATGAGAATGTACCTCACCTTGCAGGATTGCAGGACCACCAAGGAAGCAGCTAATTTGGCGGACCGTTTTCTGGAGGCCCAAATAGCTGACCCCTCGGAGTGCAGCATACTGCAAGCTGCAGGTTTATGTGATAGTAAAAAGGGAAAGATTCCCTATGGTGGAAAAAATGCTACGACAAGTATGAATGTTAGGAATGGTAACGATGAGAGTGTTTTTGTGCCCAGAGGGAATGTGTTTACACCCAAAGGTAAATGTTATCTGTGTGGGAAAATGGGGCATTTTAAAAGGGAATGTGCCAAAAGAACTGTCCTGATGTCTGGGGTGGATGAGCCAGTTCGGGATAAGTTTCTATTACATGCACAGGTGGAAGGGGTGGACACCTTGGCCCTGCTTGACTCGGGGGCCGACCAGAGTATGATTTCCCGCACACTCTGGGAGGCCATCGAGAGGCGCTGTTCGTCGCCCCCGAGTCAAGCAGAAAACCAGGTCAGAGTGAAGTGCATACACGGTACGTTTGCATTTTACCCTCGCCGGAATCTCTCCGTAACTGCACTGAAGTTCAAGCAAGTAATGCCTTTAGCTATACTTCCCGCACTACCCCAAGACCTTATTTTAGGTAGGGATTGGGTACCCTTTTATGAGGGACTAGTGGCAGGTTTGAATAACCGAGCCGGCTTGGTCTCGACCAGATCACAAGCCGGGACCTCAGAGATGGGAGAGACATCAGCTGGGGACAGGGGAGAACCTGGGGAAAGACTAGTGCCCCAAGAGGAGGAGTCACGGGAAGAAGAAGCAGATATTCTTCCTACCCACGAGGACCTAATGAATGAACCCGTTGAGCAAGGGAGAAAGGCTAAGGCGAAGAGACGCCATGAGAGACAGTCTAGATCCCGGGGCAGAGCAGAATTGGAGGCAGGTGCAAGCCTACCCTGGGTACCCGCAGCGCTAGTGAATAAATTTCCCTCCTTTCCTGCTGAGCAGCGGGCTGACCCAGCGCTCAAGAGAGCCTTCGAATGGGCCCAGGAGTTCAGACCCACATTGCCTAGGTTTTTCATGGACAATGGCATCCTGTATAGGGAAAGTGTAGACCCTTACTCTGAGGCAGTAAGGAAGCAGCTTGTAGTGCCAACGACGTTCAAAGCTACAGTCTTGCGTCTCGCGCACGACCACCCTATAGGAAGCCACAAAGGTATCCAGGGCACCCTGGACCAAATATTAGGTCGCTTTTACTGGCCCGGGGTGTTCAAGGAGACTAAGCAGTATTGCGAGTCGTGTGCTCCATGTCAAAGGGTATCAGCGTTAAGGTCGAAAGCTGTACCTTTGGTGCTTACTCCCACCATAGCCGTACCTATGAGCTGAATAGGCATAGATATGGTAGGCCCTATGACACGTACACCCAGGGGTTTTCAGTACCTACTCGTGATAGTCGACCATGCCACCCGGTTCCCCTGGGCTATTCCCCTAAGGAACACCTCTGCAAGGATTATAGCCCAGGAGCTGGTCAAACTATTCTGTATGGTAGGGTTCCCCAGAGAGGTACTTACAGACCAGGGCAGCAACTTTTTATCCAAGCATCTGTCCACCGTATGGGAGGCTTTTGGAATAAAGCATATACGGACTTCGGCTTACCACCCCCAAACAAATGGTCTAGTGGAACGTACTAATCAGACCATTAAGCAGATGCTGAGGAGAGGGTTGAAAAAAGGGGAGATAGCAGAATGGGATACCCTGCTCCCATTCGTCTTATATGCATGCAGAGAACGTGTGCAATCTTCTCTGAAGGCCTCACCCTATGAGCTTATGTTTGGGAGATCCCCTAGAGGGATATTAGATATACTACATGAGCAATGGGTAGAACCAGACATTTCTGAAATAGAAATTCCGCAGTTCTTAAAGGGTCTGAGGCAACGTTTAGAGAGAACCGCAAAGGCCGCAATGGAAAATCTGCAAGCTAGTAAACAAAAGCAGAAGCAGTATTACGACAGGGGCAAACAGCCCCGGACATTAAATATAGGGGATAAGGTAATTATCCAGGTGGAAAATCCAGGCCCAAAATTCGAAGCCCATTGGGGGGGACCGTGTACGGTCGTAGAGAAAGTAGGACCAGTCTCCTATAGGATAGAAAACGTAAAGGGTCGCAGGCAGGTGTATCACCTGAACCTTTTAAAACCCTGGAAAGAGAGAGTTGCCACCGCCAGTATGGTGTACCTGGAACAGCACGGCAGATCCCACACTGGTATTACGTACTGTCCGGAAGGTGCGGCAGTACGTAATATTTTAAGGCGGGGGATATGTCGTGAAGTACAAGGTTCAGAGCCGATGGAAACAGAGGATTCACTGCAAAGTGAAACCAGAATTGACAGATCTGAAACAAGCATGGAGGGTTGGCATGGAAACCCCAAACAAAAGACGTCACAGTGTGCTAGGGAACGCCCATCCCCTGAGCTAGCTCCTGCTTCATCAGGGAAGAGGGAACAGCTGGTGGGAGGTGTGGCCAGGTCCAACGGAAAGAGAAACACAGATAAAAACTCTTTAGTTAAGGATAGAGAGAGCACAGGAGGGAACACAGGAGGAGTGGAGAAAACTGAAGGAACGAGGAGAGCAGCGAAGGATAGATATCCCGAGGGCAGCCAAGGTTTGTGGCTGGGAGAAGAGAAAAGGGAAGGGAATCCCCATTTCACTCGGAGAAACTTCTCAGAGGAAGAGAGCTATGAAAGACATACAATTCCAGCTCACAGAGAGCAGTGCTCAACTACCAAAAGCACTGGGGATTTTTACCACTCTAAAAGCAAAGACGTTTATTCTGGGAGCCAGAGAAGACAGCCACGCTGTGCTCATTACAGTCATCCTGAAGGTAAAGCTTATTTCCCTGATACAAAGCTTTTATCAGAAAAGAGAGAAAAGTTTTACCTACCATTTTGTAGCCAAGGGAGATCCCTGGGGGAAAGCAGTTTAAAAGGCAGACACAGAACTTCCCATAGCCAAGCAGAAGAGGGAAGCGTGTATCCTTTCAGTTACCGGGAGCTGTGTGCACAAGAATCCAAACACCCAGACTCCTCTAGCAGGTTGGGGGAAGGGAACCCTTTGATTGAAGCAGAGAGGTTTGCATGGCAGACAGAAGAACCCTCTCTAAGAGAAATTGAAGGAGAAGGTGGTCCTATGCAGTGGGATTATTATCAACCCCCTGAGTCTGAAGTGTATATGGACTGCTCATATATGATAGCAGACAATGTGCAATCCCTTTGTTAATATTGCTGAATTTTGCTAAAGAAGAAAACAGCCCAAAGGAGCATTTCGGAGAGAAACACTGTTTTATTCTTTTGTGCCTTAAAAGCTGAGGATAAGCATTTATTTGAGTTACATATTTTTGTTCACACCAGAAGCATGGTTTCTTTGTTAATATAACCTTCTGTTCATGGTCAACAATATCCAACCCCGGGAGGGGAAATAAATCCTTATTTAACCTGAACCACTCGTGTACAACTTGGAATCATTTCAGTGCTGTGGAACTACGTTACCCAGGAGGCCCTTCCAAACCTCCATTAAGTAGTTTTCAGCACAAGAAGCACAACTGCCCACTCGCCTTGCTCATGCTAAATGCCTCTGGGAAGGTGAGTGGTGACACCATACGCATAAGAGACAGGCCTTGCCCCACAGAGTTTACAGTCTGTTCAAGATAGACAAACAGATCAAATAGGAGATTACGGTAGTTCTTAGATTAAAAGGAATATGGGTATAGGCAGGAGAATAAGGGGGTTAGGATCCAAAAGCAGCCTCAAAAAGACGCGTTCTTAGCATGGATTTGATTTGGACCAGAGACGGAGCATGATGTACTCTCGGGTAGTCTATCCCAGGCATGAGGCACAGCAAGGTAGAATGAATGGAGTCTGGAGTTGGCAGTAGAAGAAAGTGGTATGGATAAAAGTGATTTGGTTGATGAGCAGAGTTGCCAAAAAAGGGTGTAGGAAGAGATAAGAAAGGAGAGTTAATATGGAGCTGCAGAATGAATACACTTGTAGGGAGTAGAAGAAGGTTGAACTGTATGCAGAAAGAGACAGGGACCAATGAAGTTTGTGATAAGGAAGCTTATCATAGTTCAGGAAGGAGCTATAATAGAGGTGAATTGGCTCTGAACAAGCAACCTGTCTTTGCTGGTAGAAATAATAAAACAGAATGTTTTCATAAAAGACTACCAGTCCCAGAATGCACCAGGTTTCAAACAGCCACTAGAAAAGCTGAAGTGTGGAAACATGTGTTCAATCAGGAGAGCTATGAGGTAATCCCCAATCGCTCATCTCCAAGGGCAGGGCTTGATTCAGCACAGCTGAGCTGTGCTAGGGTGGAGTATCCCTCTAAACAAGTTAAAAGTAAAACATATTCTACACAGATAGAGATGGAGAGGAGGAACCCAGAGCTCAAGGCCAGAGAGAGCAAGAAGCAGCAGCAGCAGCGTGGAAGGAAGAAGTGGAAAACATCTTGGAGGTCTAAAGAAGGAACCCATAGCAGTATGTGTGTTGGGAGTCATTCCAGATGCAAGCATACTCCATTGGACCGGAGGAAGCCAGAGGAGTGGGGTTACAGAGCCAGGAATCCCCGGACGGCACCTGTGAGGGAGACGGCTGCATTTGGAAGGGGCCCTAAGACCAGTGCAAGAAGGTATGTGAAAAGAGACCCAGCATCCATGGATCTTGATTGGAAGGCTGGACATAAAAGCTGGACTACATACTGGCCAGGAGATCTGGAGAGGTTTACAAGAAAGCTTTAGGGTAGGATTTTGAGCCACATAGAAAGAAAACCAGCCAAGAGGTTTGCAGCTGGTTAATTGTTGGCAATTAAGCCTTGCACAATTGCACGTGAGCTCTGAAAGGAAACTTCTGTGTGTGTGAAAATACAAGAAAGTTATCCTTGAAAAGAACAGTTTTTGGTTACTTTTTGGGTTTTGTTTTTGTTTTTGGAGCACTGCTAAAAGGTATTAGCAGGAGCCCTCAGAAAGACCTTTCTGTTTCCCATCAAGGTCTTTATTGTTTGATTGATTGCTTAAGAAGTTCAGTTGCTGATATCATGATTTGTTTTCCCTAAGTACAATACTGAAGCAAGTTGTCCTTTTGTGTTACCAAGTAAATCTGTGTGGGAGAAATAACCCCATAAATAAAATATATTTTCTTTGCTTACACTCGAGCAACACAACTCATTATTTTGTGAATGGCTGATTCTGGTATGAATGGACTACATTCCCCACAATCCTTTGCAAAGTCATAATAGTATTTGCCTTTGCCAAGACTGTGGACATTCTCACCCAGCGCCCCCGTTTACAGTTGGCGTAGTTTTTCGGATTGCTTTTGCGCAAAGGATGTACATGATATAAGGATTACAACTGAAATCTGAAGGAAAAAAAAGAAAGTTCAAGTTAAAAGCTGGAAAAAGGATTTTCCCTTAACAACACTTTGGAGAAAAAAAAGAGGTAGCTGTCCCAGGAGGAAAAGACCCTGTGTGAGCTGGATTCATCATTGGCATAAGGTAATAAGTACCTGGGCATGTCTAGTGGTGGATGGGAGTAAGGCACAGGGGTAATTGAAAAAAAAATAGGAGAAAAACACCTATTTGGAGGGTGCTGCTCTGTGTTTTTTTTTTTTTTCTTTCAGGGATTCAAGATTGATCCAAGGGAAATGGCCAGCTGGATGGCAACAGGAGCTAGCGCAGCAGGCTCAGGACACTGCAATTAAAGCATTAAGGGACCAGCAGAAGCCAGTGCTTGATCTGGTGGAAGCCTTAGTTGCTCTTCATATCCAAATTGGACCGGATGCAAGACCAGCAGTAACAACTGGTATACCACATGTAGACAATGTGGGACTCAATCAGGGAATTGGGGCATTTAGTTTTGGGAAGCTGACTCCAGATGTTAATGTTGATGATTTCCTTGAATCTTTTGAGAGAGTGGCACAAGCATTAGCATGGCCAGAGACCCAGTGGGCAGTAAGGCTGGCAGCCTCATTAACTGGAGAGGCGCTTGCAGCTTATAGGGCAATGCCAGCAGCCCAAGCTTTGAATTATAAAGATGTAAAGGCTGCTATAAGAGATCGCCTAGGGTTGTCTATTTCAGAGTATAGGTGAATGTTTAGAGCTACTGAATTAAGAGTGGGTGAAACACCCAGGGCTCTGAGTCAGAGAATCAGAGGATTGGCTGTAAAATGGTTGGAGCCTGAGGGAAAGACTGTGGAAATGTTATTAGACATTATTATTCTTGAACAATTTATGTCTGCTGTGCCTAAAGATTTGCACACTTTCCTTATACAGCAAAATTGCCAGAATCTTGGAGAGGCAACCATGCTAGCAGAGAGATTCTTGGAAGCCACGCAGGCTTGCCATAGAATGGGTGGCCCTCTGAAGGTTGGTGCTGAGGCAAGCTGTGCTGTATCAGAAAAGAAAATGGTTAAAAATGTTTCTGAGAATAATTGTACTGTGCCAACCCAGATTACACAGTGGAGTAAAAAGAAATGTTTCAAATGTGGAAAATGGGGACATTTGGAAAGGGGATGCCAGATACACACTAGCTTGATGGGTGTTGATTTAAAACAGCCCAAAGAAGGATTCCTTTTGATGGTTGATGTGCAGGGAATTACCACAAATGCTCTGTTAGACTCTGGGGCAGACCAGAGTATGTTGTCAAAGAGGCTTTGGAAGAGGATAGAGGCCCAAGAAGGATTTGTGCCTAGAACCCCTGAAAGCCAAGTTCACATCAGATGCATTCATGGTGCTGCAACATCATATCCCACCTATAGGCTAATGGTTAAGTGCCTGGGGGAACAAGAGGAAGTTCTTTTAGCAGTGGTGCCTAGGCTTCCATTTGATTTGGTTCTAGGAAGAGACTGGCCAAGATTTAAGCAGGGTCTAGGGAAAGGACTAGGAAAGAAGGAGGGAGAAGGAATGATGGTAATAGCTCCCGGGCCTTTGTTTGGAAGTCCTCAGTCCCTAGCTAAAAAGATGGTTGAGCTTCCAGAAGGCCAAACTATAAGGAAGGAAATAGGTAATAAGAGGGGCCTTGTATCCACCCGCTCACAGGCTAAGGTAGAGAGCCAGAAGGAGGAGGGGGAGCAGGCAGAGTTATTAGGAGACTTACCCTCTCATGATGATTTAATAACTCCACCATCTGGGAAAGTAAGAAAGTTGAAAGCACAAAAGCATCGTGAGAGACTTTGCAGAGCACAGGGTAGGGCTGACATGTTGGCTGGTCAAAGTTTACCCTGGGTGCCAGCTGAGTTAGTGGCAAAGTTTCCTAACTTTCCACAAGAACAGCGAGCTGATCAAGCTCTCACCCGAGCTTTTAAGTATGCTCAGGAGGTCAGGGAGGAGTTGCCCAGATTCAGACTAGATAATGAAATATTATATAGAGAGTGTCAGGACCCCAGAAATGGGACCATACGTAAACAATTGGTGGTACCCACAACTTTCAAAGGACTAGTACTTAGATTAGCACATGATCATCCAGTTGGAGGTCATAAAGGGATGCAAGGAACGCTGGATCAAATACGTATGCGTTTTTACTGGCCAGGTATTTTCAAAGAAACTGCCCAGTTTTGGGCTGCATGTCCAGCGTGTCAGCGAGTTACAGCGACTCACCCACCGGTGGTGCCTTTGATTCCCATGCCAATTATCACAGATCCAATTGGTCGCATTGCTATGGATATTGTCGGCCCATTAGTCAAAACGCCCCGAGGTTTCCAATACATCCTAGTTATGGTAGATCAGGCCACAAGGTTTCCCTGGGCCATACCATTGAGGAATGTTTCTGAAAAAACAATAGCTTTAGAGCTAGTCAAATTGTTTTGCGAAGTGGGATTCCCAAGAGAGGTGTTGACTGACCGAGGGTCCAATTTTGTATCCAAATATTTGGCCCAGGTCTGGGATGCCTTTGGCATTCATCACGTGAAAACCTCAGCCTACCATCCACAATCAAACGGTTTGGTGGAGAGATTCAACCAAACTCTCAAACAAATGTTGAGAAGGGGGTTAGCAGGAGAGGTAAAAGAATGGGATATGTTATTTCCCTTTGCCTTATATGCCTGCAGGGAAAGAATTCAGGTGTCCCTAGGTGTAACTCCATATGAATTGATGTATGGTAGGGCTCCACGAGGTTTGTTAGATATTTTGAGGGAACAATGGATTGATCCTGAACCAGAAAATCAGGAGGTGCCACAGTTTTTACGTGACTTGAGAGCACATTTGAAAAGGACCTCGCAGGTTGCTGAGAAAAACCTGCAGGACAGCCAAGTGCGCCAGAAAGGGTGGTATGATAGGAAGGCCAAAAGCCACCAATTAAGCATTGGTGAAAAGGTTTTGGTTCAAGTAGCAGGTACAGTCCCAAAATTTGAAGTACAGTGGAAAGGGCCATGGAAGGTTGTTAGACAAGTGAGCCCAGTATCTCATGTGGTAGAAAATGCAAGAGGTCGTAGACAGATCTACCACATTAATGTACTTAAGTCTTGGAAGGAGAGGCCTGTAAATAATAATGACCCTGAAGCCAGCCAAGAAGTAGGTGAGCGTCATAAAGATAATACTCTCGTAGGTATTACGGACTGTAGGAAAGAAGTTTCACCAGTTGCACCAGTCCGTAATAACTTACGCAGTGGGGTATGTGATAAGGAAGCTTATCATAGTTCAGGAAGGAGCTATAATAGAGGTGAATTGGCTCTGAACAAGCAACCTGTCTTTGCTGGTAGAAATAATAAAACAGAATGTTTTCATAAAAGACTACCAGTCCCAGAATGCACCAGGTTTCAAACAGCCACTAGAAGAGCTGAAGTGGGGAAACGTGTGTTCAATCAGGAGAGCTATGAGGTAATCCCCAATCACTCATCTCCAAGGGCAGGGCTTGATTCAGCACAGCTGAGCTGTGCTAGGGTGGAGTATCCCTCTAAACAAGTTAAAAGTAAAACATATTCTACACAGAGATGGAGAGGAGGAACCCAGAGCTCAAGGACAGAGAGAACAAGAAGCAGCAGCAGCGTGGAAGGAAGAAGTGGAAAACATCTTGGAGGTCTAAAGAAGGAACCCATAGCAGTATGTGTGTTGGGAGTCATTCCAGAGGCAAGCATACTCCATTGGACTGGAGAAAGCCAGAGGAGTGGGGTTACAGAGCCAGGAATCCCCGGACGGCACCTGTGAGGGAGACGGCTGCATTTGGAAGGGGCCCTAAGACCAGTGCAAGAAGGTATGTGAAAAGAGACCCAGCGTCCAGGGATCTTGATTGGAAGGCTGGACATAAAAGCTGGACTACATACTGGCCAGGAGATCTGGAGAGGAAACCTAACAGAAAAGGAAGCTCAGGTATGAACACTGATCTATGCCCTAGCTCTTCACTTGGAAGACAGCAGGGAAACAAGTATTGTCCTGAGAGTGCTCCATTAAGGAATTCCTCTGAGCCAGACCATGATAGTTGAAGAAGAAGGAGATATTTTAAATGATCAGGATGAATACATGGATTGCTCTCTGAATAAGCTGCTGTGGTAAAATACTTTCACAAATACAACAACCATCAAAAAGAAATATAACTTGTTCTTTTATCTACCCAGAAAGGTTTACAAGAAAGCTTTAGGGTAGGATTTTGAGCCACATAGAAAGAAAACCAGCCAAGAGGTTTGCAGCTGGTTAATTGTTGGCAATTAAGCCTTGCACAATTGCACGTGAGCTCTGAAAGGAAACTTCTGTGTGTGTGTGAAAATACAAGAAAGTTATCCTTGAAAAGAACAGTTTTTGGTTACTTTTTGGGTTTTGTTTTTGTTTTTGGAGCACTGCTAAAAGGTATTAGCAGGAGCCCTCAGAAAGACCTTTCTGTTTCCCATCAAGGTCTTTATTGTTTGATTGATTGCTTAAGAAGTTCAGTTGCTGATATCATGATTTGTTTTCCCTAAGTACAATACTGAAGCAAGTTGTCCTTTTGTGTTACCAAGTAAATCTGTGTGGGAGAAATAACCCCATAAATAAAATATATTTTCTTTGCTTACACTCGAGCAACACAACTCATTATTTTGTGAACGGCTGATTCTGGTATGAATGGACTACATTCCCCACAATCCTTTGCAAAGTCATAATAGTATTTGCCTTTGCCAAGACTGTGGACATTCTCACCCAGCGCCCCCGTTTACAAGTTACTTGAGAAGAGATGTTATGTGAGTATAGCGATACTAGTGGAAGATTAGCCATGCAGTTAATGCTGATGAATATCTGTGGATACCATCACTGCATAGCCTGATGCTAACCAGTTAGCAATGGAGTGTTCCAGGAGCAGAACCTGGCAATAACCAGGCGGTGGTGATAGTGAGCCGCTGCCCTGTTATTGCTAAGTAGCAAAAGTCAGATGAAGCAAAGGCTTGCCTAACTCACCTCTGAAGCTAACTGGGCAGCGACTGAATATCGCTTCATGGCAATCGGATATTCAATGCCAGGGCCCGGATATGGCTCCAACATTGAATATCTGGGTCTAATGTTCAGCGGCAGCGGCTAGCTGATTTAGTCATGCTAGTCACTACCGCTGGATATTGGGCCCCACAGGTTTTAGCTATCTGTTGGATATGTGTAGAGAAAGAGAGAAGAGTCAAAAGATAATCTTAAGGTTGTGACCCAAGGAAACAGCGAGGAGGGCAGCGTTATCTATAGAAATGGAGAAGAGAGTAAGGGAGCAAGTGGGTTTAGGGGGAAAGATAAGAAGCTCCATCTTGGACATGTATTAACATGGGAGCTGATGTGTGCACAATCAAATTGTGTGCCTTAAAATGATCTAATGCATGCTAAAAGATTTATTTAAATAAATGTGTGAAATGTGCCAAGACATATTCATGAATGGGAAGCTAAATTAATTCTGGCCTGCACCTATCTCAATGTTTTCTGCAATTTTTCTTTGCTGTGGTTTCATGGCACCAATCCACGAAGGGTGCATTAGTTCCCTAATCCTGTTCCATGGCTTATGCAGTCAAGGATATGGTTCTATGGAGTGGCAATGCTTGGGATAGACTTGTGTTTGTGGCTTAGGGAGAGTACTGTATAAATGTTCCTTGGCCACTAAGTAAAGTCCCAGTGACAATAGAAAAGCACAGCCCCCATCAGCTTCAGCAAGGTGGCCAGAAACAGATAACATGTTTCAGGCATTATGGTGTTACCTGCAGCTCCGAGATGCAAATCTGTATTAAACTCTGCCATCTAGAGGTTTAGCTTGCGCTGAGAGAGAGAATTCATGGTTCTGTTATCGCCTGGTATTGCCCTGGTTGTTCAGGGAAGAGTGGATCTGCCTTGCTGTACTACCAGCAGACAGCACTGGGACAGCTGGAAATGACTGGGAACTGTCACACTGGCTGACAGTGGGGTTGGTGTGAATGATCAGGGCACTTGGAGATAAAAATGTCATGGTGCTTGAAAATGCTTGCTAGCTGTTCAGGCAGTATTACTGACAATATTTATTGGAACAGAGTTCTGGAGCATTCCAGATGAATTTAAGCCCTGATGCATAGCATGGATTCTTTGTCTATGTGAGGCTGCACAGTAAGTTATTCTGTCAGGGTGCAATCCATACTACATGCATTCAGAGGTAGGATTCAGTCATTTACTGCCTGTTTGTTCTGTAATATTTCCATAGTATTTTTGAATTTCATTTTGCATGCAGTGTTGTGAACACTCATATATTCTTCAAAATGCTGATATTTTTCCTTTTTCTCTTTGTTGAACAGCCGGATTTGGTTTGCCACAGCATTGAACTTTTCGTAGAGCTGCTATATGATAGATAAGGTTTCCTCATTTTCCATAAAAATGGCTTATGAAAGTTTTAAAACTATTAAAATCAGTTCTGTAGGAGGTAATGGGAGCAGCTTATGAGAGACGGCAACCTAGCCTGAATACACCCAAGGCTCAAGTAGGAGAGAGCTACTAAAAGGAAAGAAAAGGTCTTTATGAATCAGTGTTTTCAGTGGAGGGTATTAATAGACTGCCCATGGTGGCTCCTTCTCCACTGACAATAATTTTATTACTCCATGCAGAACATTTTATTTCATGCTGAATTTCTCTCAAGTATCTGTTTTTACAGCATTTGCCGCTCATCTGTTCCCATGGTTCACCTTCCAGAAGTCAAAAGGAATTTGGTTGAATTAACACCAAAGAAATTATGCCTGGCTTAAGGACTCGCTGTCACGGACTAGATAATGTTGCTGATCCAGCTTCATAATATGCTTCTGAAAGTTGCATACCTTTTCTTAACAGACAGAACATCCAATATGATTATAAATAGCAACTGTGGATTTATAGGATGCACGTAACATCATTTCAATGCTAATACTGCCTCTAAAAACCATTCTTTCTCATTTGGCATGCGCTAAAATGGTTACTGCTGCATTGACATAAAAGAGCTCCATAAAATCACTTAACAGTCTACATTACAGCTTCAAATGATTCAATTCATTACAATTAATGGGGGGTAGGAGATCTAGAAAAAGATTTCATATGGGATATGGTCACAGTCATTTATTCTGTTCACTAAGTAATTTTGCTATCTTCCTGGCACAAATCTTTCAATTTTAACATATGCATTCAGAAGCAGATTTTTCAAAGTGTATTGTCCTAACCTTTATTAGATAAAGTATCTACAATGCTTCACTCACAGAAATAATCTATAATTTAAGAACACATAAAAGTGTCTATGTTCCAGATGCCAAATTACACAATTTAAAATTGTTGCATAATGTATAAACAACTTCCTATCATATAATGGTGTTGTTATCTAACTAGTTCAGAGTTTGGAATACATTTATTTTCACCACTTTCATTAGAGGAGGAAACTATGTTTTAAGTTTTAGCTAATATTGGAAAAATGTAAACAAATCCTTTGGGCTCAATAATAATAATAATAAAGACATATTTTCCTTCAAGGCCTAGCTTAGGCTGTTCACCTTGTTTTCTTATTATGATCATTAATGCATGACAAAATAGCCAGATTCCCAAAGGCATCCATGAACACATTGCATCTGGTAACATCATTATGGAAATTTTGACCATTGCCTCTCAATTAGGCATTCAAATTTGCATAATGGAAGTTTATGGCTCTGGCTAGAAACCATGCACAGAACAGCTCTGCATCAGTTCTCTTGCATAGGGAATTTCACTGCATGAAAACAAGAGAAAATATAGAGCATTGCTAAAGACGCAAGACAAACTGGCATTTAAGTTGCATCTTTAATTTAATAAAACAGTCATGATGCTGTATTGCACAGAACTGAAGTCTTCATGCAGATTGAGAATCACTGACAGCCTCCAAATAGTAAAACATTCTTCCATGGTTGAAAAATGTATGATAATCATTACTATTACTACTACTACATAGTTTCATGTGCTATGTGGAACTGTACAGATACAGAAAATAGATACTGTCCCTGCTTCACGGATTTTACATTTTAGATGAGACATACAGACAAAACAAACACGGGCAAATGTTCAGTAGTAGTGCCAACTGTGGCAAAATGTGTACGAGGTATGATCAAAACGTATTGAGACTTATTGTACAGCTATGTAACAATACGTCGCACCACGATGCTATTAAGCATGCAGTGAACCTAGTTACATGCTCTGGATGTGCGGAGTGTAGCGTGGCTACAGCACACCTGTACTTTTTAAAACCACATGATGTTCGGTATCATGTAAAAGCAGTTTGTCAGAATTACGATGAGTGAAAAAATAGAGCAGCAAATTTGCATTAAATTCTGTCAGAAACTTGGAGATTTGTGCAAAGAGACTTGTGACAAGTTAAAGTTAAATATGGCGGAGGTTCCAAAATGTCGGGCTATTTTGCTGCCTCAGGAATTGGAGGACTGGAACATATTAAAGGAATCATGAAGTCAGAGGACTACCAAGGTATTTTGGAGTGAAATGTGCTACCTAGTGTTAGAAAGCTAGGTCTGGGTCGAAGATCATGGTTCCTCCAGCAGGACAATGACCCAAAACATACATCCAAAAGTACAAAAGAATGGTTAAAAAGGAACAAATGGACTGTTTTAAACTGATCAGCAATTAATCCTGATCTCAATCGAATCGAGAACCTTTGGAAATGCCATTGGTAAAAGGAATCCTGAAAACATTCATGGGCTGAAACAAATCCCAGTTGAAGGGTAGGAGAAACTACCAGCAGACGGATGTATGAAACTTATAGATGGCTGGGAGGCTGTCATCACTGCCAAGGTTTGTGCAACCAAATATTAGCAAAGGGTTCCATTAATCTTGTCCAGGTTATATGTTGTTGTTTTTCTTAGAAATTACTACATCTATGTTGCACAAACATATTTTTGTTGTTATATACCTTTGAACATACTATTAAAATATTATGATGATATACAGTTGAAATATTTCCAATTATTTCTCAAGATATTGTACACAACATGCCTAAAAAGGAAGGGTGCCAAAAATGACCACAACTGTATAATAGAAGTAGATGTGAAAATCACAAAGTATTTCTTAAACATCTTCACTGGAGAAATACTTAGGTATGTGGCAAAGTGTGAAATCCTTAATTTTAATTACCTAACAAAGTTCTCTTCCTTGCTAGGATAGCCTATGTAATACATGCACTTTTATCCACACTAACAAAACCATTTCTGGGATGTGAATAGGTCATGGGAGAAAACTATATGCATAGAGAAGGTCTAGATTTTCAAATTTATGCACTAACCTTTTGTGCATGAAAACTATCTGCAACAAAAAGTCAGGTACACCTTTCTACCAGCATGTTTTCTTTAGACATTTTTTTTTTAATACACATGATCTTTCACCTTGAGAACTAGAGTAAAATCATGTGTAGGCATTACCCATGGAATTTGCAGACATGCGAGTAATTTGGAAATTCACCCATTTGTAATTTAACTAGGATAGCAGAGCAGCAAAAATTCATAAGCCAGCTTTTTATTTTAAAGTTCATTTTTCAAAACTAAAAAAAAATCCACATGGTGCAGGCTTCTAAATTAAATATTGGAGATGTTCTGTTGACAATGATTAAAGAAATGTTTCATGTAAAGAGAGTAATTTTCTGACAAAGCAGCCACTTAAAGTATTTTTTATAAAAACAAGTAGGCACCTAAAATACTCCTCTATTATGACAAAAATCAAACTTTATGTTAAAAAGGGACATTTACCCTGAGGACTAAGCTGAGAAACCCTGTTCTAAGATATTATAGCATAAACATTTTTTATATTCATTTTGGATCACAAATATAAGCAATGCTGACAAAATACTGAGATTTATTCAAGTATACTGTTAGAACAGTTTAAGAGGAGGTGTAGAAGGCCGTAGGGCAAGGGGCCTCAGGGGTTGAGTGGTAACTGGATGCCCCGGCACCTGATGACCTGTAGAGAACTGGTGGTTGCAGGGAAGGGAGGGGGAAGGGTTGCTGCACGACTAACAGGCTGTGGGATTTGAAACTGCACTGCACATCGACATAGGGCAATTTCATTGGAGGACAGCTTGGATCATGTAAAGGGGGGTTGGGCTGGCCGGGTTCCGCTAGTTCGCCGGCCCAGTGCTTTCTGTACCTTGGGGCAGACAGGCAGTTTCCTTTCCTATCCTCCCAAGTAAAGGGGTCTGGGGGCGTGTTGATTGTTGTAGTTCGAGGGATGAAATCCCGAGCCAAAGAACGCTGTGACGGCAGGGGCCTAAACGGCCGGTATGAGTAAGTAAAGCAGCTTAGCTCCTGGAGGGGGGTGGGTGGAGATCTCGATGGGGATCTTCGCCCAGATCAGGGAGGAGAGGGACTGGCCTGTGCTAATAATATGGCGAGGTTGGCAGTGGGGGGAGGTTTGTCAGCGAGGATGAGGCACTACTTTGCTAATAATATGGCTGGTGGGTTCATTGTCTGCTAAGGGGAGACGGAGGGAATATATATATATATATATATATATATATATATGGTAATGAGTATTGTTGGCTGAGTTTGTGGTTTGTAAACGAAGTTGTGTTAATAATAAAGCTGCAACCGGTTTGTTCACCAGCTATGAGTGTGTTGTTGTTTGTGGGTAGGGATGGGAAAGAAATGAAGAAAGGGGGTAGATGGTAAGGAAAAAAGGGTGTGTGCTTGGAGAGGCCTAGTGTCCAGGCTACCCAGGATGCAGACTAAAATGTTGTTTGAAGCAATAAGAGCTTAGACTTGACTGCCAAACTCTTGTCTTCCCATTCAAGCCAAATCATATGTCCTGATATGAGAAAAAAAGAGTATATCGTTAGGGCTTATCCTTCTGAATCCTTCCTATATCTGTTGGTGTGATTGACAGGTTTGTGGTTCAAGCAAGACCATAAGTCATGGTCTAGCCATTGGCAGCATTACAACAATCTCTACATGAACTGGAAACAATACTAAATCCCATAGTGCAGCCTTCCTCCCTCACCTCTTGCACCTGGAGGTGCTTAAATTACCCAGAACATTGTTCTCAAAGAATACTTCCATTCTGACCAATAAAAAGCTGGATGCAAAGAAGCCAGACATAGTGGCAAAGTAGAAAAACACCAGAACATCGTTGATTATAGAAGTGTCAATTCCAAGTGATTATTCAGTAAATCATGCTAAGAGAGAAAAGATTTTCAAGTACCAAGAAATGCAATCAGAGGCCAAGAAAATGTGGCAGAAAGATACAGTTATTCCCTATTGATTAAGGCTTGATTAAGAGGAATTTCCAAGCATACCTTGATAAATTACCCATACATCTTATGAACTCCCAAAGGAGGGTCTCTTTGACATGATGTAAGTACTACACCAAGCATTAGCAGAAGATTTGAGAGACTGAGTTCATACTCCACATAACCTGGCTTAGAGGTGAGGTTCACTACTGTCATGGTATGTACAGAACTAATCCATTTGGAGAAATTGCCCCGAAAGACTATTTACAGAAGGTGAAGTCATAATGCAGTCAGTGCAAACAAGAAGAAGAAATAGGGAGAGTTTTCTCCACTGCCAGGGATGTCACTGACTAAAGAAAATGGAGGACTGGTGTTCCCCATTATTTGGCTAAATGGTACAGATAGAAAAATTCAGATAGAAAGACCATGGAGATGGTTATCACTTCTGCAAAGATTCAATCAGGAGAAGCAGAAAAAAGTTAATTTTGAAAAAAATAATTATGAATTCTTTTGGGTTGATACAGTATTTAGCTAGCCAATGTCTAGTTAAACTTATCAAGATAAGTCAGCATTGACAATTGAAGCCAGTGACAATAAAATAATCACATAATGAAAATACAATCAATAAACCAAATAAATAAAAAATCTAAACATCCCATCAGCTCTTACCATAACCTAACACTTATAACATAAAAAAGTAAAACAACTATGAAGGAAAATTCTGTTTAAATAACCAGGTCTAATATTTTAGGGATGTGAATATAATGTCCTTCCTGATGCAGCTCCTTGGGCAGAGAGTTTCAAGTCTTGGGCCTAAGGAACCAAATGCTCACTGACTGGATCTTGAAATTTGCTTCAAACCTGGAAGAGCCAACAACAATTGTTGAGAGGACAGCAACTCCTTGGTTAGAAGGTAAGGGGTCATACATTTTTCCAAGAATTTGAGTCCATACGGTGCAAAGACTAAAAGGATAAATAAAGGATATTAAAATGAAATTTAAATTATATAAATAACCATTGCAATTCTTTGAGAATAGGAAAAACAAGGTCATTTGTACCATTCTTACATTTCAACAAGCTTGCAGTCATATTCTATAATAGTTAGAATTTCCAAATGTGTGTCTTTTAGGAAGTCCAACATATAAGATACAGTATTACAATTATCCAGTTCATCTGAAATAAATGAATGGGCCAAAGCTGCAAGATCTTAGAGTTCAACAAATCTCCTAGCTAAATGTAGGCTAGCAAAAAACCCTTGTATTACTGATGGAATTTGAGATAAGGTCATGATCAGGTAAAACCCCCAAATAAAGGACTGTATCACTTGACTGAAGAATGAAACCGTTCAGTGGTGATGGAATCCACTCTCAAGAGTTTGACTTAGAACTCTTGGCTTTTCTGTGCACCCAGGGAGGAAAGCTATGGCTGATTAGTTTGTGAGAGCGCTATGCATACTTCTTGCATCATGTCCTTCCAGCTTTTCATGGACATACACTTGCAGAAAATCATGCATACTCTTGACAAGTTTGCAGAATTTCTTCCTCTACAGAAAACTGCACAATACTGATCCCCAGTGACTCAAGGGAAGATGTGTAGAAAACACCTTAAGTGACATATATTTTTGACATGGCTCTTTAAATTATGTAGCTAAGTGGCATTCAGTGACTGCTGCTAATCCCAAGTTGCAGTTCCCCCTTGGGGGCACGTTTCATGAAGATAAATTAAACTGGTTGCAGTCTGTGTTAGCATTAGATGTACATAACTCTTATAGTAATCATGAATGGATTACATATAACCTTTGGTGCTCAAAGGCTGCTGAAAAGAGCAAACACACTAATGATTCTGTAATTAAACAGTTCAAGGATCAAGTGCAGGGCCGGATTTACCTATACGCCATGTACGCCACGGCGTAGGGCCCACAGCTGGCAAGGGCCCACAAAAATGGAACAAGTTAGGCTTTTTTTTAAAAATAAAATTAAAAAAAAAACCTGCTGGCTGCCGCCACGGGGCCCCCTCTGCTACCGCGGCAGCATGGACTGACCCGCGGGGGCCCCCTCTGCAAGCTCGATCCCTCCCTCCGTGCAGGCTGTGAGAGACGCGAAGGCAGACTGTATCCCTCGCGTCTCTGTTAAGCCCGCAGGGGCTGATGGGAAAATTCCCATCAGCCCCTGCGGGCTTAACAGAGACGCGAGGGAGACAGTCTGCCTTCGTGCCTCTCACAGCCTGCACGGAGGGAGGGAGGGACCGAGCGAGCGACCGAGCGAGCTTGCAGTGGGGTCCCCCGCGGGTCAGTCCATGCTGCCGCGGCAGCAGAGGGGGCCCCGCGGCGGCAGCCAGCAGGTTTTTTTTAAATGAAATTTTACTTTAGGCCAGGGGGGGGGGTAGGACTGGTAATGGGCTATTGGGGTGGCAGTGGCTGTGGCAGGAAATGGGTTGGTGGATTAAGGCTGGATGTGGGGTGATTAGGTTAGGACTAGTAAAGGGCTGTGGGGTGTTGGGGGGGTTAGAACTGGTAATGGGCTTTGGGGGGGGGTTAAGACTGGTAATGGGCTGTGGGCTGATGGGGGCTGTCTGGTAATGGGCTATGGGGGGGCTAGGACTGGAAATGGGCTGGGGGGTTAAGACTGGAGGTGGGCTGATGGGGTTAGGACTGGAAATGGGCTGTTGGGGGGGTTTAGAACTGGTAATGGGCTTTGGGGGGGGTTAAGACTGGTAATTGGCTGTGGGCTGATGGGGGCTGTCTGGTAATGGGCTATGGGGGGGCTAGGACTGGAAATGGGCTGGGGGGTTAAGACTGGAGGTGGGCTGATGGGTTTAGGACTGGTAATGGGCTGTGGGCTGATGGGGGGGTAAGGACTGACAATGGGCTATGGGGGGCTGACTGGAAATGGGTTGATGGGGTTAGGACTGGAAGTGGGCTGATGGGGGGTTAGGACTGGTAATGGGTTATAGGGGGGGCTTAAACTGAAAATGGGGTGATGGGGGTTAGGACTGTAAGTGGGTTGATGGGGGGCTAGGACTGGTATTGGGTTGGGGGGTTGCTAGGACTGGAAATGGGCTGATGGGTGGCTAGGACTGGAAATGGGCTGATGCAGGGACTAGAAGAGAATGGATGCTGGGTGAGGCTGGAACTAGAAGGGAGCTGATGGGGGAGGATTAGAATGGGATGGGGCTGGAAGAGTAAAATGGAGAAGGGAAAAATATTTTGTGTGGGAGGGATAAAAAATCTACAATTGGCCGGGTATTGGGAGAGTAAGTGGGGATTGAGGATGGAGGGGTAAAATTTGAGTGGATTAAATAGGAATGAGGAAAGAGCAAAAGGAGAAAGATTAGTATGTTAAAGCAGATGTAGAGAGAGAATGGAAAAAAAACTAGAAGAGAGAAGAAAGGACAAATGGACAGCAGACGATGGAGAGTTAGCAGAAGACACAAAGAAACCAGAAGAAAGTGGCTGGAGAAATTGCAGCTGAAAAAAATGCACAAAAGGTAGAAAAATATCTCTTTATTTTGAATTTATTAATTGGAATATGTCAGCTCTGGTAAATGTGCATCATTAACGTCTGCGCTTTGTTTAGTACAAGAGCAAATTAATGTATAGTTTTATTTCTACAGTGTTGTACATTCCAAGTTTGACTTTTGGGATTCCCAGTTTAATTATTGTCTTCCTGTTTCTAAATTGTGATTACTTGTTTGGTGATGGTCTATGTTCTGCATGTGTAACTGAGCTGAGGTGTTCTGTTTATATAATTCCTATTTGACATTGCCACTTGTTCTCTTTCCCCAGTAGGTCATGTATTGTTGTTCTCTGAAATGTACTGGTTTAATATTTGCAGTGTTACCTTTTGATTGGTAGAGTATGGTGCTTTGTGAGTCCTGGTAGTGCTGTTAGGATACGGCGGGTTTGCTATGGGTTCTAAATGGGCAGTGTTTGTAGTAGTTCCTAATGTGTCTGGCAGTTGGCACTGGATTATAGTAATGTAGAAATCTTTTAGTCTTTCTTTATCCATACACTCATTAAGAGGCACGTTTACTAAAAGTTAGTATATGGTAACATTATGCAAATATTTATGCAAATGAGACCCCTTATGCAATTGAGGCCCCGCACCCCCCTTGGGCCGCCCCTGCTGGGGGCCCACAATTTTTGTTGGCGTAGGGCCTCACTCAAGGTAAATCCGGCCCTGATCAAGTGTATAGAATGGAGGAGCAAATATGTGTTTTAACTAAAAGAGTAGGAACTGTAGTGGTAAAAGTGAAAATGTAAACAGCTGTGAACCTTGTACCGTGGCTTCTGCACCCCCAGCGTATGAGGAAGAGGTTAATGCATTAGCTATTTCCCTGTCTAGGAATAATGCTGCAGCTTTAGTTGACCGTCAGGATCAGGAGGCGCCCCCGATCTGACTGGATGCTGTGTCTGGTGTCTCTACCCCTGTCAAGTCTGATGCGTCAAGTGTAGTATCACCTTCTGTTGATTCTCTAATTGGTGTAGTTGGGGGTGTTGATTTCCTTGTCTCTACCCCTGTAGATTCTGCAGATATTCCCCGTACCACTAGAGCTCAGGAGTTAACTAAGGATATTTTATAACTTGAAAAGCTAATAGGAATAGAAGCTAGTCAGCTGGGAGGGTTAACTACTGTGGACCAATTGAAACAGTATCATGTCTTTCTCATAAACAAAGCTCGTACATTAACTGAAGTGATTACAGCTATCCTTGACGCACTAGATGTGCAAATAAAACAGCATACTGTAGGTTTGTTGCCATATAGCCAGAATAAGGAAATTATAGCTGAAGCAATGTCTGCTGTTGCCAAGGGAATTGGGCAATGGACCAAGGCTCCATTGATTTCTAATTGGCAGTGTTTGTAGCGTTTAACTTTGGCATTAGGTGAATCATTAACTTTAGATAAACAGAGTAGGGAACAGAGTAAGGAAATCGATCTATTAGCTCCGTTCAGAGCATTTCCTAGGGGGGATGGTGGGTTAGTTACCTAGCATCACACTGGTCACCAGCTGAGGTTTTTAGCTTGGCTAGATCCTGCCCTGATTCAAGAGAAAAACCTGGTCAATTTGTAGATTATTGGCGGCAGCTAATAACTACTTATGATCCTTCCTGGGTAGATTTACAAAATTTATTGAAAGCAGTTTTTCTGAATCCCATAGAGTTAAGGGCAGTCACCCACCCTCAACTGCCTGAAAATGTAGCATGGGTGTGGCCCTGTGCTGATCCTGTTATTAATGCTTCTGACGCTGCTCAAATGACTGCCTTTAGGGAACACAGGGATAATCTATTAAAAGCAATAGAGAAAAAATGTACTCCAGTCAGGGATTTGTCCAAATTCTTAGATCTGAAGCAGTGTGGGGGTGAAACTGTGAGCCAGTTCCACACCAAGTGCTGCCTAGCATTCCGAGATTTTTCTCCTCAGAATGGTGAGATGGAGGGTTTTGCTTCAATTTTTGTGAATGGACTACAACCAGAAATAAAAGCTATTCTTGAAAATGCTTTACTTGGATGGACCGCTAAGTCTGCACAAGAGATCCTGGAAGCTGCCTTGCATGCAGAGAAGCGAATCCAGAAGCAGAAAGAAGCTGATAAAGGTAAAATTGATCGTCAACGTCAAAACCTTTTAAATCTACAAGAAGCAAGTTATTAATCCAATTTCAGAGGGCGAGGTAGAGCAAGAGGTGGTAGAAGTGTGGTGCCCTTTAGAGGAAGAGGTCGTGGCTATATGGGAGGACAGCAAGGAGATCGTGCCTGTTATGGTTGTGGGCAAGTAGGGCATCTGATCAGAGATTGTACTAAGCCAAGGGGCACTTTTCCACAACCTGGGGTGCGACAGGATGCTGCTAATTATCCACCTGCTTCATACCCTGTGCCTACCCCTAACCAGCCTTCAGTGATGACCCAATATTATGCAGAGACTGATGTGGACTATAGTGAGGACTGACTAGGCTTGTTTGTGTGTCCTAACACACAGGGGGAAATACGTGCTACTATTATGGGGTATGAATTGCTTTTCCTGTTAGATACAGGTGCCTCCACATCTGCCATAGCGCTATCACAGTTACCACCCCCTCTGTTTGAGGCACTACCTGCAGCTCCTAAAGTACCTTGTGAGGGAATTGAAGGAAAGACTATAATGCATCAAACATTATCTGATGTGCCAATTATAGTGGAGGGAAAATTGTATCATACAGATTTTTTGGTTGGCCCTACTTTGCCTGTCAACTTGCTTGGTCGAGATTTTTTATCCAGAAACAAGACTGTTATAAGCTGGGAAACTGGCACTTTGTCTTGTACCTTGTGTCCCCTGCAAGTACAACAGCCTATAGCTGTGACACCGGCTGTTGTAACTACTCCACCATTGGACACTCTTCCTTCAACCTTGTGGGCAGTGCCAGGTGATGATATTGGCCATCTCAACATTCCTCCAGTCAAGATTGAAGTACAACCGGGAGCACCGTTGCCATATGTGCGTCAATATCCATTGCCTGCAGCATCGGTGGCTGGAATATGGCCAGTAATTGAAAATCTGCTGTCTCAGGGTGTGTTGGTACCCACTTCTTCTCCTTGCAATACTCCTATCTTACCTGTGTTAAAGGCTGATGGTACGTCCTACAGATTTGTGCAAGATTTGAGAGCAATTAATCGTATTGTTCTACCAATTTTTCCTCTTGTACCCAATCCTCATGATATTTGGACTCGCATACCATGTGACTCCACCCACTTCTCAGTTATAGATTTAAGCTCCGCCTACTACTCCATAGCGGTAGGGGAGGAGTCGATATATTTACTGGCATTTACGTTTGAAGGGTGCCAGTATACTTGGACTACGCTGTCTCAAGGCTACTCAGAGAGTCCTGCTTATTTTTCGCAGGTCCTAAAAGCTGCTTTACAGGACTTGGCGTTGGACAAATCTGTGCTGATCCAGTATGTAGATGATTTACTTATTTGTTCTCCTTGTTATGATGCTTGCATTGCTGATACTATGTTAGCTCTTGTACATATCTCTCATTTGGGATTGAAAGTGAATCAATCAAAATTGCAATTTGCTGTACCACAAGTGATATTTCTTGGTGTATGTCTTTCTTCTGCTGGGTGCTCTATTACTGCTCAGAGAATTGGGCTTATTATGTCAATGCCTTTCCCTGCTACTGTACCTCTAATACGCCGCTTTCTAGGCCTTCTCGTGTTTTGTCATCAGTGGATACCTGACTTTGCTGAACTTGCTGCTCCACTATATGCCCTGCTTGGCCGTGAGACTCCAGAGGGTATTATAGTTCCTACTGAAGCTCAGCACAATGCTTTCCACTCTCTGCGGCAAGCGCTACTGAAGTCACCTTGTCTTTCATTTCCAGACTATAACTTGCCTTTCTGCCTTTATGTAGCGACATCTACTTCTGCTGCTGTGTGTGTTTTGGCACAACGCTTTCCTGCTGGACTCAAGCCTTTAGGCTACTTCTCTCAAGCCTTTGATCCTGTTGTTTCTGGCATGCCGCCATGTTTTCAATCTTTAGCTGCTGTGGTATTTGCAATACAGACTACTGACTTTCTTGTCCTTCAACATGAACTACATGTATACACATCTCACTCAGTTGCTAGGTTATTGCATTTGGCTAAGACTCAACCTTTATCTAGTTCTCGTTTATTGTTATTTGATCTGGCTATCTCCCAAGCACATGTAACTTTACATGAAGTCTCTTTGTTACAGCCAGCTCAAATTGTGGCTTCTTTAGAACCATTGTTACACTTGTCTGACCCTGATGGAACTCACGATTGTCTTTCTTCTGTAACATCCTATTCAAAGGCTAGGCCTGATTTGTCTGCTATTCCTTTGTCAAACCCTGACTGGATTCTATTTACTGATGGTTCTGCCTTCCGTGACAAACACGGGCAATTACTTGTGGGGTATGCTGTAACTACTGTTGATGCTGTAATTGAAGCAGGAGCATTGCCGTTTGCAAGTGCCCAGTTGGCAGAAGTGTTTGCTCTCATTTGGGCCTTGGAAATGTCTACGCATTTGGTTGTTAATATCTATAGTGACAGTAGTTACGCAATCGGGGTTCTATGGGACTTTGGCAATATTTGGGCTCAGCGGGGGTTCTTGACTGCCGCTCATAAACCCATCAAACATGCCCACTATATTGAATGTTTGCTCAAGTGACTGTGTTGAAATGCAAAGGACATGATCTTAATGGTACTGTGGTGTCACAAGGCAATCAGTTTGTAGACCAAGCTGCTAAAGCTGCAGCAGCAGGACCTGAAGTTCCATTACATCTTTTATTAACTCTTCGTTCACCTGCAGCTTCTACTTCTGGCTCATTATCTCTGGACTTGATGCGTTCTCATCAGGACTCAGCTGACTTCACCGAAAAACAGGATTGGCTCACTTGGGGAGCATCACCTGATGATACTGGACTTTGGATGAAGGACAATTTGATTATCTGTCCTAAAACATTGTTATATCCTGTTGCCTTATTTTTGCATCATAAGTTGCACTTAAGTGTTTTGGCTATGACAAAAACTTTTACTCAATTGTGGCATAATCCTACATTTGCTTCTGCTGCTCATGCTGTGTGTGTTTCTTGTCTCCCGTGTTTGCAAGCAGGAAAATCTGGACGTACTCTGCATGCATCACCTTCTCCATCCTTGCCTAGGCCTTGAGGGCCCTTCCTCTTCTTGCAAATGGACTTTACTGATCTGCCTTGTGCCAAGGGGGGAAGGAAACATCTTTTGGTTTTTACTTGCTTATATTCTGGATGGCCTGAGGTCTATCCAACAAATTCATTGTCTGCTGCTACAGTTTTGAAATGCTTGCTTACCCAGTTTATTCCTTTGTGGGGTGTGCCTCTGGTTTTGTCTTCTGATCAAGGTCCAGCATTTACGGCAGAAGTCTGGAAAGGCATAACTGCATTTTTTGGCCTTCATAAGCAACGTCTTCCTCCGTATCATCCGCAAAGCTCTGGCCAAGTGGAACGGATGAATCGGACGCTGAAGGCGCTTCTCCGGTCTCTGACTCATGATTGGAGTCAGGATTGGGTGGAAGCTCTGCCGTTTGCTTTGTTTTCAATTCATAATTCTCCTCAGAGAACTTGACAAGGGCTTACCCCTTATGAAATTGTGACCAGACGTCCAGCGACTACTCCAGCCCATGTTATAATTCCACCAAATCAATTGCCGGATCCCCAATTATTGCGCAGCGACCTACTGTCCTATTGTAAATATTTGTACCAAACGCTGGTATCTCCTTCTTTTTTGCAGCTTACAAAGCAGGGTGCTCAGGCATCTCAATCAACCCCAGACATGGAACCAGGAGACTGGGTACTCATCAAGGATCCAGCACCAAAGTCGGCTCTAGTAGCGAAGTTTCTGGGACCATTCCAAGTGTTGCTGGTGGGACATTCGGCATTGAAAGTGAAAGGGCGAAAAGCGTGGATACATCTGGACCAGTGCAAGAAGGCACCATCCCCTGGATAAGACAACTTCCACCTAGACCAAATCCTGAGGAATTAATTGAAATTGAACTGGACTCATTTCCTCCAAGTTCATCTCCACTTGACCAACAGAGTGACTGTGAAATTGTTGGACAATCACAACCTAATCCAGAATTGGTTATTGATAATTGGCTAATATGCATATTCGCAGTAGCATTGGCACTATTTCTGTTTTTCTGGGTTTGGTGTCTATCAGCTCTTAAATCAGTATCAGGAGTATAGATGAGTTGATAAGGAGATTATCAGAAAAACCAACAATGCCCCCTAAACAACAGGCAGTAGTAGATAAGATGCTTCAGGAGTTTGGGTTTGTCACTACTCCTCCTCCTGCGGTTCCAGCTCATACAGTTCCTGACCATACAGTTCCTGAGTATGATCCACATGCTCCCTGGGAAAAAACATGGTACTTTCTATAATGTGTTTCATTCTCACATTTACTCCTTAATTCAGCGTTTTAATATTTCCAGCTGTGCAGTATGCTTGCCTCATCCAGCGGCTACACAGTTTGGATTTTTGCCTAGACCTCGACCTATTTCCTTGCAAGAGCTGAAGGAGTTGTCTGTGAATGAAACTCTGTTTAATCTTACTGTAACATGGCCAGAGGGAGTAACCCCTGCTCCAAGAATTATTAGCCCTCAGCCAGTGGCTGATCCTCCCATTTGTTTCCAAAGAAAAGGAGCATATCCTGTGGGAGAAACTCCTTTGTCTAAGTGTCAGACTGTCATGACTAACAACCATGTCCATTTAGTGATGGAATCTTCTACAGTAAGTTCTGTACAAGCCATTTCAAATTTAAAGGTAGTCAATGTTATCCCTGACCCCAAGACTCGTCTTGACCAGTATGAATTACAATATTATGATCAGGATGGGTTCCCAGCATATGGGAAGTATAGATTGCAGAACAGCAAAAATGGTTTGTCATCTGGGTATGTTGACAATTATGTGTATCCCTCTCTAGGATATTATCACCCATGGTTAAGAAATATTTGGCCCGGAACTGAAGTTCTAGTTACAGAACCTAGAGATTTCAAAATTTGGCCTGATGGACTACTTGCCTTGGTAGGTCACTATTTTGTGTGTGGAACTTTAGCTTATGTTCGATTGCCTGCTGATTGGTCTGGCAATTGCTACATAGCTACTCTTGACTTGCCATGGAAACTGGTCCCTTATGAAACTTTACTAGGAATGCCTTCTAGTCGTCATCACAGAGATGCTGATGACTCCAGTGCTGACATACGTGCAGCAAGGAAATTATTAGATGATACCACTATGTTAACCCAACAAGAAGTAAGCACCTTTACGGGAACAGTGTGGCTAAGTACTTTTGGCGCCATACGTCCTACTCAATGTTATGGTGAGCAATTATTGCGGATTTATGCTCTAATTGAAGTAACAGCCCAAGATTTGACTGATACTCTTACAGTCATGCAAGGTACTGTAGACAAACTGACTGCTTACTCTGCACAGAATAGGATGGCCTTAGATTATTTGCTAGCCAAGGAAGGCGGAGTCTGTAATATCATACATGAGCACTGCTGTACGCTCATTAATTCACAAAGTAAGGTGGTCTCTGGTATCCTAGAACAGGTGAGAAAAGAAACTCACTTCTCCAAAGATAATATAGAAGGAACTTCTGATTCTGTATGGCCCTGGTTTGATAATGTATGGAGTGGCTTGTCAGGTCCAGTAAAAGCGATACTGACAGGCCTGTTTGGCTTCTTAGTAGCCCTCCTACTCTTAGGAATATGTCTTACTTGCATTATGAAGTGTTGTACTACATACTTGTCCAAAACTACGAATACTATTGCAGTTTTGAAATTGCAGAGTGTTCCTAGTACTGGAGACTTGCTTTGTGAAATGCCCTTTTATGAAGAATGTGGTTCTGGGCAGAACCAAAGGGAGGACTGTAGACAAGGGCTAACTAGGCTAGGCCCCAAAAATAAATTGGATATAATCAGTGAAGTGGATGAAACAGCTGCTGACAAACACATTTATACAACTATGATTCACCCAGGATATGCAGATTTGGAGTTGTCAGATTCAGAGACAGACAGTGGATCAGGATCTATAATATCTATAGGGATAGAAGGCAGGCCCTCTATACATGAAACCGGAATGTAGAACCTAACTTAGCTATAGGCCCAGAAAGTACAGGTCTGAATTGCAGTAAAACTATCTCTTTAAAATGCACTTCTTCTTCTTCTAGGACATTGGACTTAGTAAACAGGGCTTGTGTGATTAGCAAATAGAGTTTGTGTAAAAATAGATATTAGGTCAGATTGAACTTCTCTAAATAAATAGAACATAGGGTACAGTTGCTTATCCTGCAATCTGATAGGCTAAAGAGGTTGCTAGGTCGGGATGCGCTGCTCTTGTGAAACTAGGCTTTGAGCCAATTAGCAAATATAACGAATATAGCTTGTATAAATAGTAGAAAATCAGCAAATATAATAAGTAACTAATTAGCTTCTGTTGAAAAGTAAAATCACAGCGACACCTGCTGAATTTAGTGAACATAGTCATGAGATGTACTTCTTTCTATATGATAATGTTGCCTATGTTAGCAAATTTTATGTACACATTGTAATTTGGAAAGTACCAGATGTTAGTTAAAGATTAACTGAATCAGCTGATATTTTCTAATAAAATCAGGAGCCCTGTGAAGCCATCTTTGAAGAAACTCCATGGATATGTCTGAATTAGACTCCATGCGTTTCCTCCATATAGAACTCCATAGTGATTGATTAATTAATTAATTGTGTCTTGTCTTTTCTTCCTGTTGAGGGGTACAGGAATATAGATAAAGAATCCAGATATTGTGTGTGTAGGATTCCAGGCCCCAGGAGGGTGAGAGTCAACAAAGAGCCTCTTCCAGGAGTATTAGTGCCCAGAGACTCTCATGGCATCGGGCCCGAGACTTTCAAGTCAGTGTTGAGAAGTTTACTGATATCCCATGCCATGGAGAGAATATATTTTGAGATAAGGTGCAAGAAGCTGTGATCATGATCACACAGCATATTGACACTCTCAAAAACCCACTCCAGGCCCACTTCTGACTCAGCCTCCATGTCATCTCAGAGGTTCTATAGTGGAGGGCAACAGAGATCCTACTTCTCTCTCAGGTATAGGTATCCTCATCTCTTCCACTCCACAAAAGCAGCCAGGCTTCTTGCTCCTGCCTTCAGCAGCAGAATACACAGAAATTCCAGCCAGCCTCCAAGTCAAAATCAGGTACTGGGTTTTGACTGGTGCCTAGAGGACATGGCCAATACACGTGTCTCACTCCCAAATAACCTTCCTGTCAGAGGGAGGCTCATGTTCTTCATGGATTGCTGACACCTTGTAATCTAAGAGTCTTGGGTTCTCAAAATTAATCTGGGATGGGTACAAGCTTCATCTATTCAAGATCCTCCAAATTACCCACAGAGAGTTCATTTAATACACTCTCAGCATCAGGACATATTCTCCAAGAATTCTCTGCCCTTCAGGTTGCAGATGCAGTCAAGCCTGTTCCACCAGGGTAGGAAGAGTTGAGATTTTACTCAAGGTATTTTATGGTATGCAAAAAGACAGACGGATGCTGTCCCATCTTAGATATGAGGGATATGAACAATATCTGGTTCACAAAAAGTTCAAAATGGCTTCCCTTGGCACCCTGCTTCTCTTCTTCAAAAAGGGGATTGGCTGAAGGATGGTTGGAAATGCTCAGAAAACATCCCAACACAGCCGGGTTTCGGCATGGCTGCCTTCCTCAGTAGACCTCAGGAGGCAAAAAAACAATAAAACATCAATAGAAATAAGATAAATTACATAAATAAAGTAAAATTATCCATGTACCATAACAAATGTTCAATTAAATTAAATTAAAAAACTCTTATGGAACATTAAATGAAAGTATAATTAAAATAAAAAACATGAATACAATAAAAGCAATATTGTATCATAACAAATATCAACTTCAAATAAAATTAAAAATAAAATTAAAAAGCTCGTTGGACCATTAAGTGAAAATGCAAAAATGAAATGGGGTTGACATAAGAAAAATAATACATAAATAGGAAAACAATTATATAAATATGCACTATAAAATTAGAAAACATGAATAAGTGATAAACCATTAAAACAAATGTCATAACATAAAAGGAAAGTTTTACAAGTTAAAAATGGTGAAAGGAAGTATCCCATGTGTGAGTATATTAAAGTGCACCATCCATTGTATAATGTAGGAAATGGGCGACAATCAGAATTAAGCTTTAAAATACCCTATCAATTCCAGAGGGTATTTTACTGGGTAAAATATGGGCAATGGGTTGGCAGGAGCCACAGCTGGGACTTGAACTTGTGCTCATAAACACACTGGCTGTGTGTACTGCACCACACTGTTGCCACAGGGACAGTTCACTCCCTGGGGATACCATGACTGTTCATCAGACAGACCCTGTCTGTTGCAGTGCATGGCACCCACCTAAACGGGGCTAGGCCATGGTCTGCTGTGGGCAGATGCCACTGCCCCCTCCGCCACCATGCTGCCATGCCATTATGCCGGTGGTGCTGGTGGTGTGCAGTCCCAGGCCATCCAGTGTGCCGGTAGGCATCTGCCTATGGTGTGGGTTCTCGGGTAGGGGTGCCTACAAGGACATGCGCACTTCCCCCCCCCCCCCACACACACCACCTGCCAATGTTCTGTGCCCTTGGGGGTACCTGCTGGATAATTTCCCCTGTGACACAGCCCTTTATATCCCATTTCCAGCATCTGTACAGTTGCTCTTTCCTACATGCCCACCCTGCTGTTACTGCACATGTGCACGCCATAACAAACCTGCCCAATATAGATGTGACTAAACCCTGATCAGCACTATTTCAATGTGGGATCATTCACATTGTAGGGGGACAGAATAGACCCTTCCAAACATGATACCTTATTTTTTGAGCTTTGTCAGTGGTGTTGCTTTATGTTTATCATTAATATCACTTTTGGCCAGCTTGTTTATTGGGATATTAAATGTGGTTCAGGTCATTTTCTGTGTTTATTTGCCTTTTCATTCCGTGCACATGTATCACTACTATCACGTTTTTTGGTTTCCCTGGCTTTGCTGTACATTGCTGACTTAAATGGTTTCTCTTTCCTGCAAATGTGCCTTAACGTGAGGGTTTCGCTGGCGTTAGTGTTCAGACCCGGATTTCACAGCGTTAGTGTGCCTGGAGCCTCTCCCCTCCCACTCTCCGCCCATTGACCCCTTCTCTCTGCCCTCTGGGAAGCCTTACTCCACCCTTCAGAGCCGGATTTCACAGCATTAGTGTGCCTTAACGCCGTAGCCGCGTTATCACGCGCTAAGTGACGTTATCACGCGATAATGTTACATTATCACGCGATAATGTTACATTATCGTGCGATAACATCACTTATCGTGCGATAATACCGCCGCTGCGATGTTAAGGTGCTTTAGTAAACATACCTCTAAGACGGTATAGTAAATATACCCCTTAGTGGTGGCAACTGGCATTTATATTTTATTTATTTATTTATTTGTGCTTATTTACTGCTTTTTGTGAATCAAAGCAGTTTACAAGGATCTCAAAAATTTAGAGATTTACATTGAACAAAGTTTGATATAGTGCATTTAACAATATTAACAAAATTAACAAATTTAACATATTATACAGAGAAACATTGGTAAAAAGGAAAGATGAGGACTGAAGGAAATAACATCTTGATCTCACATTCTGCTTTGTTCAGTTATAAACTATATTCAAGGAATGAAGAAGATCATATCTAGGGAGTGGACTATGAACTTTTGATTACAATGATCTTGGGTTGTGACTAATGGCAGGGAGCTGGATTTGTTTGGAATTGTTTGATATTTATTTATTTACAGTCTCTTATATACCGCACTATTCATCATCAGCCTTTAATAACATTTTTATTAAGTAATTATCTCCCCGAAATATTCATTGAATAAACATGTTTTTAGTAGTTTGCGGAAAGTGTTTGGGTCCTTAGAGTCTTTTAAGACTTCAGGCAGTGAATTCCACGGGATTGGTGCTTAGAGGGAGAAGGCTCTCTTTGATGTTGAGGACTTGCATATCCTGAATTTGGTAAGTACCACAAGTGAGCTTTTGTTTCTCTGTGGTCTGTTTTCCCGGGTTGTTAGATTAAGCATCTTAAGGCAGTTTGGTGCTTCTGTTTGGAGGGTTTTGAATATTGTGTGAATAGCCTTGAATTTTATTCTGCTTTCTATTGGTATCAAATGGAAATGTTTTAATATTGGGGTAATGTGATTAAAGTAGGTATGCTTGACTCGGCGGCCCCCCCTTTTTCCTCCCCTCCCCCTCCCCCCTCCAACCCCCACCCTTCTCTCTGCTCCTCCTCCCCCTTTCCTACCCCTCAAAAACCACACCACACTCAGGTTGGGCATCAACCGGTCGCAGCTTTAGTAACATTCCAATGTTATCAACTCATAATTCCAACAACTCATAACAATCAACCAATCCAGCGGAGCCATGCCTTACTAGCCATATTATTAGCAAGGTGACATCGACTCCACCCCCGCTGTGGACAGACCAGCAGCTAGTTTAAGTACCCACCCTTCTCTGGCCTCGCCATATGATTAGCAAAGGCCAACCAGGGTTGTCCGGGTCGGGAGTACCCCACCCCCACCCTAAGCATTACCTAAGCTCCAGACCCCGGAAACCTCCAGGATCCCGCCACCGGCACAGCACCATCTATGTCGCGTGCCGCCCCCCCCCCCCCAGCTGCAACCAGTTAAACTCCCCGGCTGACCACATATTCCAAGGCCTCCTGCCAATTGTTGAGCAGCAAATCCAGCCCCACCAGGGATAAATGCACCCCATCTTGCCTATACAACCTCACACACCCCACATCCACCCATGGGTGCAGGATTTGATATCCCCCATGCTCGCACACCCATCGACCAATCTGTTGATTCACTTTCGCCACTCCCCGCGACCACCGTCGCTGCGCCCCACAGGCTGGCCTTGGAATAATATCAGACCACAACAGCCGCACATTCTGAAACATCTGGAGCACCTTGGCCAGATCCTAATGAGCCGCACGTATCAACTGCCTACAAGTCCAGGCTCCCAGGTCATTCCTGCCCAAATGCAGCAGCAGCAGGGACGGCTGCCTCTTCACACGCCCATGGTGCCGAAGCAAAGGCAACAGTTGAGTCCACTGTAGACCCCGCTTGCCCAGCCATAGAACGACCACCTGTGTGGTGTTTATTCCAAGATTCAGCCCCATCGGCCGCACTGTGGCCCGTCGTCCAGCCCAATACACAAACGAGTGACCAAGGAGCCAGCAGCCAAGTAGCCTTTGCCCAGCATCTGAAACAAAACAAAACATGTTACACCCAGCCCCAGTCCGCTGCCCATTCTTCTAAGGCCGCACATAGCCTTGAAAAGCCTGAGACCGCCAACGGCCGATGCGCTTTATCCCCTCCTCTGGGACACCCGCCATGGCCGCACTGGTCGCCGACCCAATGCGAAAAGAGTGCGGGGCAAACTGATTGGGATCCTCCCCCACTTGCCATAGCACCAAACGCAGCACTGCCGCTACCTGAAAGCGGGTTACCAGGGACCGATCCTCATGCACAAACAACAAACCCCCCTGCCCCGGCCGCAACTTCAAAAAGGCCTTCACCGCTGCCACCGGGCATGATGGATCCCCCATAATCTCCCTCAAAACTACCCCCACCCTCCACCCTCTCTGATCCATCTTGGATGTCACCAGCCATATCTGCATTTGCCCCCCCCCACCCGCACAAGCTGTACCATCAGCCCGTTCCCCCCCCCCCCCCGCAGCCCGACCCAAATTTGCAACTAACTCCCCGACCCAAAAAGCCCCAAAAAAGGCCAATGAAAACACCGCCCTGAACAACACCACCTCATAAGGCGACCATGCCACCCTTGGTACTGCCGCACAAAGTCTACCCAGCAACTTGTGGGTTATGGGCCGCCTGCCATCATGAGGAGTCGGCTGAGAATGTTCCCACCTTTGCAGAAACCTGTGGGTCAGAAACCCACTGGCTGGGGGAGCCCCAGCCCACCGCCCTTGAGAAAAAGGAAAAGCCCACCAAGTGTGTCCGTACCGCTGCCTTTGAAACCCCTCGGATCTTCGCCTCCAGCACATATTCCCTCATCAGGTGGTCCGACACCCCTCCCGACTGCCATCCTCGGGATTGAAAAAACTCCACAATCCTGTCGCATCTCCGCCGATATGCCAGCCACGTCGCCTCAGACACCGAATTCCGCAAGAGGTTCAACATCGCCGTAGGCCAAGCTGCCATAATCTCTCCGGGACATTCTTGCCCTCTGTGTCCGCAGCTGACGCCAACCTCCGAAAGAGCTCCCACTTAAAATGAGAAAGGGCATCCGCAATTCTGTTAATGCAGCCTGGAATGTGCCGCTCCCGCACTAACACATTCAAACACAGGCAAGCCAACACCATCTCCCTCATCAAAGCCGCTACTTGGTGGCACCATGGCGTGTAGTTATTAATCACGCTGACCACCGGTGCGTTATCGGATGGGTGTACCGGCAATAAGCAGAATGCCAACTCAATGTCCACCTTCGCCATCATACACCCAATTCCGCATTTCCTAACCAATTCCACCACCGAATCGAAAGAAGCGTACCGCACCATGCACCACTCCCAAGAATGTGATCGCTAATGGATGCTCCCATCGGAAAAGATAGGTTCTGTATCAAACAAAACTTTCCCGGCTCCTTTTTCGGCATGATTCCCAATGGAGAAACCACCATATCCGGGAATGGCGGTTCCGCAAAGGCCCCGCTATCCTGCCAAAATCCAGCTCCTTCTGCAATTTATCCTTCACAATATGTGCCCACCATCTCACCGAGGAAGCTTTGCGCACTGCCGACACCGATACCCCCCCCTCTACTGGAATCACGAAACCTTCCTCGAAACCTAACTCCAGCACGTGGCTGTCATCCCTCCTCGGCTACTGGTAAAGCCATGGCCTTAGCACCTCCAGCCAAATCGGCATCGCAGCCAGGCCTCACCAGTCCCCACTACTTGGAGACTGGCAGAGATGCCCCCACCCCTCTCTTGACACATTTACTGGCAGGATGCCCCCCCCACCCCCCACACCCCGAGCAAGCGTGCCGAAACTTGCAATCGGGAAATGGACATGAGGATTTATTGAACCTCCAACAGACATCTCCTGACACACTTCTAGCTGCCCACTACTGCGGCACCCCCCCCCCCCCCCACACACACAAAAAGAACGGCTCAACCCCAAAACCGCTCCTGACCCCCCTCTTAACCCCCTCTTACCCCCCACGACCCCCCCATCTGTGCTGACATCTGGGTTAGCCATAAATTAATGTCCTGCGTCCCCCAGGACACCAATTTATTCTCCTCCATTTTATCCCTAAACCGTTCATCATAGTTGAGCCAATCCCAACCTTCGTGCATCTGAGCCACCTCCAAAATAGAGTCGGCATACGCCAGCAACATCCCGTAGTCATCTGGAGATTGGCTAACGCTGGCTAACCTCAAAAATACACGTGTCCAATTGACTACATTCCGGGACAACTTCTTGACCCTACCCACTTTCTCGTCCTCCTTCCTCTTTTTTTTGCTTTCACCTGACCTTCTCCGCCCTTCCAACAACTTGAAAATATCAATATACTGCTTCTTACGAATCCGCCATCGAAGTTTTCGCGGTACGCTCTCCCACAACTCCAAAAATGCCGCCATTGTACCGGGTGCCCCTCCCACACCGGACTGGGCTGGCATACCAGAGTCTACCAAACACCCGGCCTGCTCCGCCCCAGATGACGATGACAGAGACCCCGATGACAATGAGGAGGACACCGAGCTGTGCCTCTGCCTACATGTATGCCGCCATTTCCTCTGTGCCTTCCCCCGACCACGCCCGGCAAATCCATCCCCCTCCTGGGACCGTCCCCCAGATCCCCGAGTAACTCACCTGCCTCTGCCACCAATGGCCTCGCCGTACTGGTCTCCACTGCTGGCTCCTGCACCTCCACATTCTGCATTCCACAGTCCATCACTCCCTGCGTCAGCCCGTCCTCCCGAATGCATCGCCGCTGCGGGCCCTGCTGCTCCACTCACCTCTATCCGCTCGTCTCTTGTCCCCTGCACCACCTGGTATGCCTGTGGAGAGACAGAAAAGACAGGGGGGGGGAACCCCAGCAGCCCATACAGCCAGTCATGTCCCTAGCCACCCTGCCCCCGAGGGACCTCTGACCACCCCCCACCCAATGATCCCAAGGCCCCGGCCCCTCCGCCAGATAACCCATGCCTTGCCCCGCCTGAATCCCTCCTGCCCAGCCTACCCCTCGCCCCCTTGCTGCCACCAGTATGTCACTCCCCCCTTTGCCACCCCCAGGCAGCACTAACCCCTGTCCATGGCCTTGCACCCCTGCCTGCCCCCAAGGAATGCCCCAGGGGCACCCAGCATCAACTGCCCCATGTGGCCCCCAAGCCTGACATCCACCTCTCCCAGCACCTCACCAATCGCTTCCGACCCCCTTTTGCCACTATCCAACGCTGCCCCCCACACACTGGTCCGCTCAGAAGCTCGCACGTGAGCCCCAGGCCGAGTCCGAGCCCGAGCCCGGCCCCTCATGCCTGCGCTGCCTCCCTATCCCGCCCCGAGGCAGAGCGAGACCCCCTGCCCACCTCCTGGCCTCCTGTGCAGCACCCCTGCAGCCTGACCCCCCTGCGGCCCCCCACTGCCCGCTTCTCAGCCCCCATTCCCCTCGCCCCAAGGCCCTTGCACGCAGACATTGACAGACTAAAATGCCCCCTTACTTGCCTATCGGATTCCCTTCTCCAGCCACCCTCTCCGCTGCACTAGCCGCTCTCCGGATCCTTGCTCTCGGCTGATCTCTCAGCTCCTCGAACCCCAACGCTCTGATACAGTCCTCGATCCCGGATCTGATGACACCTCCGGCCCCCTCCATGCTGCCTGCAGAAGAGGTTCCCGCACGCGCTCCAGGGTCCCTTCTCCCCTCATAGGGCTCGCTGCGATTGGCTCCCCCGCCTGCCCTCCCGTGGCGGTATAGAAGTATCCCACCTCTTTTTTAACTTGGATACTTGCATTTTTTAACTTGATTGATTCTGGTGGAGTGGAGGAGTTATCTTTTATTATAAATAAAAATCCTGTTTTTTTTTAATTTACTTGAAGGTTGTGGTCCCCCAACCAAGATATGATGATGTTGAAGCATCCCTCTATTTTTTCTAGTGATAGTTATTTGGTGTTGATTTGGGAGTATAATATAATATCATCAGCATACAAGTGATAATAGATGCTATGACCCTTGCTTATTTTATTTTATTTAACTGTGTTTATATCCTGCTTTTCACTGGGTCAAAGCAGTCAATTGGCAGATACATTTAACACGAGGGGATATGACACACATATGCTAATACTTACAGGGAACATGGGCAATGGAGGGTTAAGTGGCTTGCCCAAGACCACAAGGAGTGCCTATAGGACTAGAAATCCCAGTCCCTCTGGTCTGAGATTGCTGTCCCCAGGTGGGACTTGAACCCCCAGCCCTCCGGCCTGAAGTACCTTGTCCTAACCACTAGGCCACTCCTTCCACTTATGCTTATGCTGCAAATAGGCTGAATGCATAGGTTAAAAAGAAGAACTGATTTTATTTATTTATTTATTTTATTGTTCTTATATACCACACTCTTAAAAATCAGTACGGTTTACATACAACGGTTCTGTGCCGAATGGTTCACCATTGGGCACTTACAATGAACAGGAGGGTGAAACTTGGGTTTAAACTGGGGGAACTATATACATCAACTTCAATTTATTTACAGTATGTACATGCATTGATAGTAGCTCATTTATTCTTAATTGGGTGTGTGGTAGCTGGTGTTAGACTAGTGGGTTTAGAGTAATGCATAAGAAAGAGATGATGTTTTAGAGCCTTTCTGAATTGGGCTAGGTCTGTGATAACGCAGAACCTTGGGATATCATTTGGTAGAATGGGTTTGACATCATATTACCCATTTTTACATGGATGGTTCGGTTTGATAGGCAGAACTTAAACCATTGCAATACTTTATCTTTAAGTCCAATTTCTTGTAGTCTGATTAAGAGATAATCATGTATTATGGAGTCATGCTGCTGTAATATCCAACCTAATCTGGTACACTAACCTCTTACACGCAAATCATGACATTTTTTCACTGCATGAAATCCCCTTCCACTACTCTTGATTGTATTGCTGTGACACCGCCTTGATTGTATGATAAGGCGGTATAGAAATACCATTAAATAAATAAATAAATAAGATGAAACCAGAGTTAGGGGTTTCAATTCCTTTTAGGAGCTTGTCTGTTAATGTCAGGAGGAGGGTTTCTACTCCATGTCCAGTTCTAAATCTGTGTTGTTGGGTAGCAAGAAGGGCAAAGCTGTCTATGTGGCATTGTATTTGGAGCTGAACTGCTTTTTCTAGGATTTTTGTCATAAATGGCAGACTTGAAATTGGTCTGTAAGAGCTTGGTGTAGATTTGTCCAGGTCCTTGCCTTTAAAGATTTGGATGGACAGAGGTACTTTTTAATTCTTCTGGAATATAGTCTTGCCCTATGGAGGAATTGATTAGATTCAGCATATGTGGGACCAGCCGGTCCCGAGGCAATCGTATCCATGTGGCTGAACAAGGGTCAAGTGCTGATTTTGTAGTGTTTAAAGATTTGATTATGTCATCCAGCTGCCTTTCGGGAATAGGAGTAAATCTTTTTAATTGGATAGGCAGTTGTCTTGAATTTGTGATTACATTGTACTGTCCTCCCCACCTTTTCCTTATAATATTTGGCCATTGCATTGGCATCAGAGGCTATTATGGAGTTGTCTTCCTTTGGGTTGGTTATTAGTAATTTTACAATATCAAACATTTCTCTTGGGCTATTCAGTACAGACATTATTAGCTTGGTGTGGTAATCACATTTGTTGTTATTAATGACTTGTAATCTTCCAGAGTGATAAGGAACTATACTTTTTTGTCTACATTTTTTTATTTTCTCCATTTCTTTTCTAACTTCCTTCGTTTATTTATTTATTTATTTATTTACATTCTCTTATATACCACATCAGTGCAGTTTACATTGAACAACTGAAATTACATTGAACAGGGCATTATAACTTGGAGATAACTATTTTACAGGGAACATGGGCTATGGAGGGTTAAGTGGCTTGCCCAAGACCACAAGGAGCACCTGTGGGACTAGAAATCCCAGTCCTTCTGGCCCAAGGTTGCTGTCCTCTAGTGGGATTTGAACCCCTGACCTTCCGGCCTGAAGTACCTTGCCCCAACCACTATAGGCCACTCCTCCACTCAAGGTGTCTTTTTAAGGCTCATACTTCTTTTGTGTACCAAACTGCACTTTTCCTTGGATGAGTGTTGGGAGTTGTGGTACTTGATAGATACGGTGGCTGCTTTGTTTATTGTTGAATTCTATCTGTTTATGAGTAATTCGGTGTCCTTGGTGTCTATTTGAAGCATCCATACACCTATTTGAAAAGTTGAACAAGTCAAATTATTACAGTACAGTATAGATCTTTATGTACAAACTCCATGTTAACAGAACACTTGGCCTCAGTCACACACTCAGAACACAGACCCTCACCAAGTACAGAATAAGTAACCACAATCTAAAGTAAAAATAAAAATATGTAGGCAAAATTTAAACTGAAACCACAAGAAGACAGACTCTGCATGCAGTACAACATCAGATAAATAAGAGATACAGTTACCCCATACTGTCTAAAACATAAAGATAGCACAAAGTCCAATCACTAACATTAAATAAAATTATTTTTTCTACTTTTGTTGTCTAACCATTTTATTCTCTGATCATGCTGGTCCCGATCTGAGGCTTCTGCTTTCCTGTCTTCTCTTATCTCTCTTTCTGTGGTCTATGGTCCATCTGCCATCTCTTCTTTTGTTTTCTTCACTTACTTCCATCAGCCCATTTCCAGTTCCAGTAACCCTCCCCAGTATCAACGCCCCTTTCCAGTTCCCCCTCCCAGTACCCTACAATGTCAACCGTCTTGCATTCCCACGACTGCCACTGGTGCCCATTCCCTTCCAGTCCCCCTCCTTCCCCACTGTCCAGCCCCTTCTAGTCCAAATACCATCCTAGGTATCAGCTCACATCCACTCAGTGCCACCCCCCCAGTCAGCTCCCTTCTAGTCACCCTAACCTCTGTCCATCCCCTTTCCAGTGCCATTCGCACATGTCAGCTCCCTTCCAGCCTCCTTCCCATTATCCAGTCACTTACCACTCCCATCCCTCTTCCAATCCCCCTTCAGTACATCCCAGGTGTCATCTCCTTTCCAGCCCCCTCCTTTCCCTGTGTCAGCTCCCTTCCTGCCTCCTCCTTCTGGTGGCAGACCCTCTCAGTATCCACTCCCTTCCAGTCCTATTCTTCCATCCTTCTGCATCAGCCCTTTTGTAACCCTAGACCCTAGTTTTCTTCCAGGGCCAGCAGCACTCTCCTCCCCTTCCTCATTAGCCCATTTCCAGTCCCAGCCTATTTCCAGTCCTATTCCCCTTATCAGCCCACTCTAGTCCTAGCCCCCCATCAGTCCATTACAAGTCCTAACCCCCCCCCCCAATAAGTCCATTTCCAGTCCTAGCCCCCAAATCAGCCCATTTCCTGTCCTAGCCCCTTATCAGCCTATTTCCTGTCCTAGCCCCCCTAATCAACCATTTTCAGGCCTAACTCCACCAATCAGCCCATTTCCAGTCCTAGCCCCCCTCCCGATCCGCCTATTTCCACTCTTAACCCCCATCAGCACATTTCCAGTTCTAACCCTCCCGATAGCCCATTATGTTTATGTGTTCATGTTCATGTTTATGTTTATTTAATTTGATATACCACCCTTCGTTACACCAGGGTGGTTTACATAGTACAAAATCAAGCTGGGATGGGCACAAACCCCATAGCGAGAAACGAACTACATAGTTGAGACAGGAAAGAGGAAAATAGAAGGAAGTGGGTTAAAGAATAGAGCGTGGGGAAGACAAAGACAGAGGTAGACATAGATAAACCAGGTCAACTGGGTGTAGCCGGAAGGTGGTATGCAGAGGCAAAGAGATGGGTTTTGAGAAATGACTGAAAGGTAATGTAATTCTCTTCCAGACGAAGCTGGGTGGGTAAAGAATTCCAAACAGCTGGACCATAGAAGAAAAAGGCAGAGTGGCGGGTAGATTGTAGATGTGCACAAGATGGTGGGGGAAGATGGAGTCGATTGATATGAAGAGAGCAGAGACTACGTGTGGGGGTGGTGAAGTGGAGAAGGCCAGTAAGGTATTGAGGTGTAAGTGTTTAAAGGGTACAGTGAACTAGGGTTAGTATCTTGAATTTGATGCGGTAATTGACTGGGAGCCAATGTAGGTGAAGCAGTAAAGGGGTAACATGATCATAGTGGGAGGAGTGAGAGATGACTCTAGCTGCGGTATTTTGAATGAGTTGTAGCCAAGAAAGTTGGACTTTAGTGATACTGGCAAAAACAGAGTTACAATAATCTAGTCATGATAAAACTGTAGATAATGTGAGGGTGGTCAGTGCTGAGGGGGACAGAAAAGGGCGGATAGATCGAATTTGCCAGAGAAAGAAATAAGATGTCTTAGTTAGGTGAGATATGTGGTCTTTGAAGGTGAGGTTTGAGTCGAGGAGAACACCAAGGTATTTGAAGGAGGAGACAGTAGGAATTGCAGAGTGGTTAAGGGTTGGGGCAAGAGAGGGGCAGGGGCTTCCAAATGTGAACCAGATGGCTGAGGTTTTGGTGAAGTTGAGGTGGAGACAGTTTGAAGATAGCCAATTGGAGACGAGAGTAAGACATGAGTTCAAAGGTGTGAGATCAGGGTGAAGCGGATTAGTGTGGTGAATGATAATTATGTCATCCGCATAGAAAAAAGCAGATAGACCGGTCTGCTGGATACGAAGGGCCAGTGGTGTAAGGAAAAGATTAAACAATAAGGGGGCCAGAACAAAGCCTTGAGGGACACCACAGGGAAGGGGAAAGGCATTTGAAAGAGGGTGTGGGTCCCTAGAGGAGGCTATGGAGAAGGAACGGGAAGAAAGGAAGGAATGAAACCAGTGAAGGACAGTACCACGGAGGCCTGTGTCCCATAGTCGTGAGAGGAGAAGGGAGTGATCCACAAGGTCAAAAGCAGAGAAAAGATCAAGGGAGACCACCACCGAGATATCACCCCAGTCGTGTGAAGTATGGAGTTCATTGAGGAGAGCAGTCAGAGTTGTTTCCACGCTGTGTCACTGACGGAAGCCGGATTGTCGGGGATGGAGGTAATTAACGGAGTGAAGATCTTATAAGAGCTGATCAAAGACGCATTTTTCCAGAATTTTATGTTTATTTATCTATTTATTTTATTATTATTTTTACAATTTTCACACAAAACTAATAATTATTTGTTTTGTGTGAAAATGGTAAAAATAATAATAAAAAATAAATAAATAAAAATAAAATTCACAATACAAGGCAAAACAATAAGCTATATCAACCCTCCTCCCCCCCCCCCCAGGCTCTCTACAAGTAGACATTATGAACCCGTTCGGCCTCAGCTCGTACTTGCTGAGCCTAACAACATATTATTTTATTATCTTATCTTATATTATGCAGGCAGCATACTTGTCCAGCAGTGACCATTTCTCTAGATTAGGTATTCCACTCCCTCTATGGTATAATTTGATATAGGTTTTCTCAAAATTTGCGTATTGACTTAAAGAGTTCCACCAGATTTTCCAATTCAATTTATGCGAGCTCTTCCAATTTGTGAAAATGACTTTCAAAGCAATAGCTATCATGAAATTCAGAAAAAAGTTTTTCTCTTTACTTGGAGACAGAATACTTGCTACAGATCTTAAGCATATAACCTTCCATGTCAAGGGAGACGAAAATTTCAACACTCTCTGCATTCTATTCCAAACTGGAATCCAAAATCTCTGAACCCCAGGACACTCCAGAACCATATGAGTAAGAGTACCTATCTGATCAAGACAAGTCCAGCAGCGCCCATTAGATTGTTTGTCCCACTTGGATAATTTTAAAGGAGTAATGTGAGCCCGGTGTAGAAAGACATATAAGGTCTGTGTGAGCGCGGCCGGCCTAGAGACTCTGGTAACTGGTCCCCAGAGCTTTCCCAACATCTGTGGAGTCACAGAGGTACCCACGTCTTTCTCCCAGACCTTTGAAAGTCCGACCATTATGGCTGATGAGCGGTCTCTGAAAAAAGCATAGAGTGTTGAGATCGCTCCAGACTGCCCCACTATTTCTCTGATTTTGTTAATCAAATTAATTGAATCTGGCAAGTTAGCAACGTCTGTAATAACTGTCCCAACACAATGCTTTAGCTGTAACCATTGGAAAAAGCATGTTTTTGGCACAGAAAATTCCTTTCGTAACTCAGAAAAGTCTTTCCACTGGCCCTCTGACAATAACTGGCCCAATGACCATATGCCACACTTCTGCCCCAGCTTCCAAGCAAAAGTGTTTTTTTAAATTTTAAATAAAGGGTTCCACCACAAAGATGTGGTGATGGAGGGAGGATTGTCCTTACCTACCCATGAAGCAACAGTTAAGAAGGCATCCTGAGTGGATGTCACTACCTGCCTCGCCCCCGTGTGGTCTATAAGCCTTGTTCCTAGAAGCAACTGCACCAGACACGGGGAAGCAAGCCGAGCCTCAACTTCCAGCCACATCGGCTTTTGTAGCAGCTCATCCCATATAGCCCATAGCGCTCCTTGCTTTAAAATAGAGCCCATGTGGTAATAATAAAAGTCTGGGAAAGATACCCCTTCTTTCTCTCTGGGCAACTTTAATTTATATAAAGCAATTCTAGGTCGTGTCCCTCCCCACAGAAAATTAAGCAAGGAACGCTCTAAGGATTTATATACAATTGCCGGGAGCGTTATTGGCATCATTCCTAAAATGTAATTTATTTTTGGCATAATCATCATTTTTATAGTCTCTAGTCTACCCCACCATGTAAGATGGAGGGGAGACCAAGTTAAGACCAACTTCCTTACCATTTCCCGTAACCCCTTGCAGTTAACTTGTATGGTCTGATCTATTTAGGCACAATACCAAACTTCTAGGTTCTTAACCGAACCTGTCTCCCACTGAAATGGAAACGCTGCCAATGAGGCTGCTGTGGCAGAGCTATTTAAAGGAAAGGCTACTGATTTATTCCAATTTATTTTATAACCTGAGATTATCGAGTAGCACTCAATTACCTCTAAAATTGCCGCTACCGAGGAAGGTTGAGTAAAGAGCATAAGATCATCAGCATAGGCTGAGAGTTTGACCTGCATTCCCCCCACTTCTACTCCTTTCATACTAACTGATTGTCTAATGGACAGATTTAATGGTTCTAATGCTAAATTAAAAAGAAGAGGGGAAAGGGGACATCCCTGCCGGGTACCCCTATGTAGTGCAAAAGACTGAGAAAGCAGACCATTTGCAAAGATAAGTGCTGTCGGTTTGGCATATAAAAACCTAAGCATTTGTACAAAGGATGGGCCAAATCCGAACCATTCTAAGACTTTAAATAAAAATGACCATTCCAGCCTATCAAACACCTTTTCTGCATCCAATGATAATCCCACCATTGGGGAGTCTAATGTGTTTGCCTTCACAATCAAATTGCAAAGAAGCCTAGCATTATCAGTTGTTGAACGACCCGGAATAAAGCCACACTGGTCAGCATGTATCAACCCCTGTAAAACCTGTGATAACCAGTGTGCTAGAACTGTCACATATATCTTATAGTCTGCATTTAGGAGTGAAATGGGCAGATAATTACTGACCAGTCTGGGGGTCCCTTCCTGGTTTTTCCAGGACTACAATTGTCACTTCTGATAGACGTCCGGTATAGACCTGATTACCCTGCAAGAGCTGAAAATATTTTAACATCTGAAGGGTTATTTCTTTCTCAAAAATTTCATAAAACTCATTTGGAATGCCATCTGGGCCAGCTGCTTTGCCCTGTGCTAAGGATTTTATTGCTAATTGAATCTCTGACTCTGACAAGGTTTTTCCAATTCCTTGATTTGAGAGTCCTCTAGTACCAGCCTTTATGGAGTAGCTCGTAATCACTGTTCTCATTGTTGCTTTACATGCCTCCCACCATGCCCAACCAGCCATGGCGCCTGGCACATTTACGCAAAAATACTCAGCCAGAGCCCCTTTGATGCTTTCTTGGCACTCTTTTTCTGCTAATAATGATCTCCTGAAAGACCACGTCCCTGAAGACGCTGCCCTTCCCAGATCTTGTAACCCCAACATAATTGCTGCATGGTCTGATATATGCATAGCCAATATATCTGCAAAGTTAGTTCCAGATACAAGGGTTTTAGAAATTAAAAAGTAATCAATGTGGGACTGTGAGTTATGAGGGGATGAGAAAAAGGTAAATTCTCTATCAGTAGGATGGAAAAATCTCCATATATCCACTAGCCCTACGGATTCCATGGTTGCTTTAAGCACTAGGCTTGCTCTCGAGTGACTTTCTTTTTTACTTGGGCTACGATCCAAAAGTGGATCTATTGTCATATGAAAGTCACCTCCCACCACTAAAGGCAACTGTGCCTCCTCTTGTATATTTTCTGCCAATTTTTGAAAAAACGCAGGGTCATCGCTATTTGGGGCATATATATTAAATAATACTATTTTCGAGTCACTAATGATTAACCTTGTCTTAGCCCATCTGCCTTCCGAATCATTTCTAGTGAGTTCATCCTTTGCCCCTAATGATCTGCGCACAAGAATAGCAGCATCATTTTTCTTATGGATTGCTGGGACATGTCTGACCAACTCATAAAACCCCCCTCCCAACTTCTTGGTTTCTAAGGTGTTCAAATGTGTTTCCTGTATTAAGAAAACATCAGCTTGCTGTTTCTTGCCATATGTCATATTTATTTTCCTTTTTATAGGGTTCTGTATGCCCTTGACATTCAAAGATATCAGTTTAAGTCCCTTTGGCCCTGCTGCCATGTCTCGTTTTGCGTTGTTACAACAAAGCTACCTGCTTCACATTTTCCTGCAATGAATGCCCATCTTGATCTCGTCCCACACGTAGAGAACCAAACCCAACCCCAACTTGGGTAATAACAATCACACAGGTAAGACAGCGAGAAACCTATGGCCCCATATGACCCCTTACATTTCATTACAGTAATGCACCACCTATACTTCTTTTTGTAAAGGGAGGGCTGCTTATGATGTACGTATATTTACAGAAAAAAAAGAAAAGAAAAAAAAAAGGACCTTCCCTTACCCTTCCTTGCTTCTTTTACCCCTCCTATGGCTGAAGGGTCTATCCATATTATCCTTCAACCAAATTTAACAATACCTTTTGCTGCAACACTATTTACAGTAATAAGGCAAACTTAACAAAGTATTACTTCATCTAATAATGAAAAAAGTTTCAACGACGGATCACCAACACTATGTCCAGTACTCTGAATTGCTCTTCCCGGAGCTGCCGGAGAAACACTATACAGCATAAAAATCGTGATCTTTTCAACTCATATGGAGTGCCTCTTGATCATCGATGTATGCTGCTAGAAGCTCTGGATCTTCAAAAGACTTTGTTACGTTGTTCAAAGTTACCTTAAAGCGCGCCAGATAAAATAGCCCATAACGGGCTTGCAGTTTCTGCAATCTGGGACGTAGCACCAAAAATTGCTTCCTCTTATCCACAGTACTTTTGCTGTAATCAGGGTACAAAGATATTTTATGACCTTCAAATTGCAAAGAAGACGACACTCTAGCAGTCACCATTAGTTGTGATACTTGCTGAAAATGCAGTGCGCAGAGAATCATGGGTATGGCTCTACCTTCATGTGAGTCTCTCTGTGAGGGGACTCTGTGGGCTCTTTCCAGCTCAAAGGGCCTCTCCAAATCAATCTTGAAAAGCTTTGGTAGCCATGCTTCCAAGAATGTTATAGGATCCTTAACCTCCATTCCTTCAGGTATGCCCATAATGCGAATATTGTTTCTGTGAACCCTATTGTTCATATCTTTAACAGTACGTTCCAGCCACTCAATCTGCCTAGAGGCCTTTAATGCATGCGTAACCCGCTCTTCTTGTGTTGTCAACCTCTCTTCCACTCTGTCTATGTGAGCCGTGAGTGATTCCAACGTGCAGCAAACCTCTTTCAGGTCCGTTTGAACTGTATGTAAAGTCTCTCCATTATTCTCTACTAATGTTCGCACTGATCTGATCTCGCTCAGTAATTCTTGAAATCCCTCCGGGGACTCTCTCTGCGTCGCCATTTTGAGAGGAAAAAGAGGGTCTGATTTTACTCTCTTCGAGCCGGTACCCAGTGCTCCTGCAAAGTCTAAATGCATCTGTTTAGTGCTGGTCATATTTGTTAGTGCTGAAAAACCTCCCGTTTCCGTGCAGCTGACCCTGGCAGGTGGAAAATGAAGGATTTGCCTCGGGTCTGCGGGAGAAGCATTTTCACGCGACCATCTCAGTCCTCTGCTGGCTCCGCCTCCTTTTCCCAGAATTTTTGAGAGAAAGGGGAGGTTGGAAATTGGGCTGTAGTGAGTAGGGACCAAGGGATCGAGAAGAGGTATTTTAAGGATGGGACGTACAAGGGCGTGCTTCCAGGGGGAAGGAAAAATTCCATTTGATAGACTGGAATTGATTAAGGTGCAGATGTGGGGGACTAGGGCTAGTGAGGGCTCCAAGAGCCAACTGGTGGGGATAGGGTCTAAGGGACAGGTAGTCTTATGAGAAGAGGAGAGGGAGGGAACTAATTCAGAGATAGTAATGGGATAGAAAGTAGACCATGTGTGGGAAAGAGAGGGAGGAGAGGGAGAGGGAGGGGAAAGGGGAGGTGGAGAAGACAGAGGGGGTGGGCAGGAGGGAAGACTAGAACGGAGATCCTGAATTTTGGTAGTGAAGTGTAGGGCTAATTGGGTAGGGGAGGGCATCGGGGGAGGGGGAGCAGGGAAGGGACCAGAGTGGATGGAAGTGAGTGAATGGAGGATGGAGAAAAGCTGTCGGGATGGGTTAACAGCGGTGGTAATGGAGTTGGAGAAAAAGTAAAGCTTGGTTTGTTGGATGGAGGAGTGGTAGTGTTGGTGAAGTTCACGGAATTGAGTAAGGGCAAGTGGTGAGCGGTGCTTCCGCCAGATACACTCTGATCTGTGGAGCTGGGCACACAGGAGGTGGAGACCCGCATGGAACCATGGGTGATGGGCAGATGGTTGCTTCAGACAGATGGGCTGAAAAGGGGCAAGATTGTCAAGAGTTGCTGAGAGCGTAGAATTGAAGAAAGAGACCTGGGAACTAGGGGAGAGAGCAGGGAAATCAGAAGGGAGGAGCTGGGAAGCTGGAGGGAAGAGCTGGAGAGTAAGAGGAGAAATCCGACGGCGGAGGGGAATGGAGGATGGAGGGACAGAAGGGGAACTGGAGGGGGCAGAAGAAAATTCTAGTAGAAAGGTCACACAAAAATGGTCAGTACAGGGCAGCAGTTTTACCCTAGGTTGAGAAATATGGAAGGAGGGTGACAGTGGAATGATTACAGGGTCGAGAATGTGGCCAGCAGAGTGGGTCGGGGAGAGAACTAGTAGTTGAAGGGAAAGATCTTGAAGAAGGGTGAGAAAGGAAAGATCTTTGGCAGAGGAAGGGGAGTCAAAGTGGACGTTTAGGTCACCAATGATTAGGTGGGGAAACTGCAGGGAGATGTCAGCTATTACCAGTCCTAGCCCCCCTCCTGATCAACCCATTTCCAGTTCTAACCCCCTATCAGCCCATTTCCAATCCTAGCCCCCTTCCCGATCAGCCCATTTCCAGTTCTAACCCCCCCATTAGCCCATTTCCAGTCCTAGCCTCCCCATCAGTCCATTTCCAGTCCTAGCCCCCCTTCCCGATCAGCCCATTTTCAGTTCTAACCCCCCATTAGCCCATTTCCAGTCCTAGCCCTCTCCCGATCAGCCCATTTCCAGTTCTAACCCCCCATCAGCCCACTTCCAGTCCTAGCCCCCCTTCCCAATCAGCCCATTTCCAGTTCTAACCCCCCCCCCCCATTAGCCCATTTCCAGTCCTAGCCTCCCCATCAGTCCATTTCCAGTCCTAGCCCTGCCTCCATCAACCCATTCCAATTTCTAGTGCTAGCCCCTCCCCCTAGCACAGCTCAACCCAGCACAACCTTCTGAAGGGAAATTTCTCCCCCCCATCACAAGAGCCACTGCCGCTGCTGCAGCAGCAGAATGAAGTGTTCCGTGGCCCCCCACTTTCCTGGCAGAGCCCTGCCTTGTATTTCCTTCAGTGCCGGCTCAGCTTTTCAGTGCCGCGAAGGGAGAGTTTCCCTTTCCCACGGCTCTGTTAGTTGAGCCCACCAGCGTTGATGGGAAACAGGAATCAGCACCAGTGGGCTCAGCTTTAACAGAGCCGCAAGAAAGGGAAACTCTCCCTTCGCAGTTCTGAAAAGCTGGGGAGGCAGGGGGGCTGCGGGGCACTTCATTCTGCCACTACGGCAGCGGCAGCAGCAGCTCCTCTGATTGTTTTTTTTTTTTTTTTTGAAGGCCGAGTGAGGCGTTCTTTTTGGGGGCAATTTTTGCTACCCCCAAAATGTTGCTGCCTGAGGCCACCGCCTCACTCTGCCTCATTATAGAGCCTCCCCTGGTCATAAGCACACATAAAAAGCCTTTTATAAAATACCGACTGCACATATATTGCATGTGGAGTTTTCAAGTACACATGCAGACTATAAAATATCTTAATTTATGTGTGTAGGGGCTCTTTTCATCATTAACGTGTGATAATGACTTCTTATGAAATTCTGATCAGCACAAAAATATACATCTTGCTTGATGGTGCATACTTATTTTCCCATTCGGCATGCACATGGGTGGAATTGAGGAGGAACATGGCTGTAGTACACAAGTAGGCAAGTAAATTCTAAAATATCATAATTGACGTACGTTCTTGAAAAATATAGCCATGGGCATTTACACCAGGCTTGTGCTGGTGTAAATGTTCACACCATAATTTCAAGCATGATTTCTGACACTTGTGCTGGTATTTTATAAAGACAAGTAGGAAACTAGTTTAAAAGGTGCTCTTAAAGGTGTTTTAACTAGGCATCCCATTGTAAAATTACCCCCTTTGGGAGTAATTTTATAAAAAGCCACCTAGCTTTACATGCAAACAACACAGGTAAATTCAGGTATTTAGTCATATATGCACATAAGTAACCACTTTTGCCCATGCATGATGTAATCATAATTCTGTAAGTACATGCATTGGGCCGATCACACATACTTAAACTGTGAGTATGCATGGGGTGGGGGGGGGGGAGAGACTGGGCGGAGTCCAAAGTTGCATGCACATATTCTAAAATACAATAATGAAAAATCTAGGTGCAGATATTTACACCATCCATTGGGCTGGCATAAGTACTTGCACCTTAAATTACCATATGTTTTGACCACTTATACCCCTATTTTATAAAGTACGCGCATACTTGACTTTATAAAATAAACATGAAATTCATGCATAAGAGCATGCTTTAATCTATCCGCAACATATTAAATTAACCTCACTGTGTTTGGTGGGGATTGCATATTTAAGTAATGCTGAAAGAATACTGAGGAATATTCAGGCATGCCATTAGAAAAGATTTAGCTTGCAGTTGTATGGTTGTACCTTCGCCCTGATTCATTTTACAACTGAATGGAATATTGACTGGTTTGCCTTATATTTATTTGATTTGAGAAATAAAATGTATTTCCAATTGATCTATCTAAACCTAGTTTACATGAATTAGAGAATGAACATAGTATATGACGGCAGATAAAAAACAGTATGGTCCATCTAGTCTGCACAGCAAGGTGGCAAGAGTAGGTGCATCTGCCGCTCCATGCAGGTCACCCCTCCCCATGCCTTTGTTTAGGTGTGTACCCACCCGCTCTGTGTAGGTCACTCCTATTTGTTCAGATATAAGAGATAGCTATATTTATTTTGATTTATCCTGTTGATATAAAGGGATCCACTGTGTCTGTCCCATGCCATTTTGAATTCTGTCACTGTATTTCCCCCTACCACTTCCATCGGAAGGGCATTTTATGCATCCACCACCCTTTCAGTGAAGAAGCATTTCCTGACATTGCCTTTCATTTTACCCCCTTGCAGATTCATGTTATGCCCTCCAGTTTTACAGCTTTCTCATTTTTGGAAGAGGTTTGTTTGTCCATTAATACTCTTTAAGTATTTAAATGTCTGAATCACATCTCCCCTGTCCCTCCTCTCCTCCAGAGTGTACATATTTAGGTCTTCAAGTCTCTTCTCATAAGTCCAAAAATGCAGGCTCCGAATCATTTTGGTCACCTTCCTCTGAAATGCTTCCAGCCTTTTTATATCCTTTGCGAGATATGGTCTCCAAAACTGAACATAATATTCCAAGTGATGCCTCACCATCCACTTCTACCTTGGCATTAATACCTCTTCCTTCCTTAATCTGTTTATTGCAACAGTTTTTTATGAGAATTTTCTGCTAATCAAATAGAATGCAATGAAAAACAGATTTACTATTCTAGTGTTGAAGTGTCATAGGTAATTAAACTCTAGCTCCATTTTCATATCATTATGATAAGTCAACATGACAAAGAAATATTTTTTTGAATTGTGATAGTCACAAACATTCTAATCTTTGATCAAGTGAGGATCCACAATGGATATTATCCCTTGTATTTTTCATAACTGAGTAATTCACCTCTTAACTTTCTTGTTGGATTGCATGAGACTAATTAGCTTAGAAAAAACAAAATTCTGAAGTTCTGTTGCCATATTTGATATGAACGACTACATTAGTATATGCTTGGAGAGTTTTCTCTGCCAAATAAACCTGAACAGGATTTTCATGGGAAATGCACTATCACATTAGCTATCCATATTTTATTCACAGTTTCTGCAATCTGCTTCCTTTAAATACACAAGATAATCAGATTTTTTAAAAGGATAGTGGGGCATGATGCAATAGGTGAAGAGCAGGACTGTCAGAAGAATTTATTTAATCATTTGACTTGACTTGATTTCATGCTTCATTGAATAAACACTCCAAGTGCTTCTGTCTTATTAAAGGAAATCGTGTACTAAAGAAACATTAATTTCAGATCACTAGATACAATACATATTAGCTTTTAGACTTTGATGCTCTTTTAGCACAAAATGTATTTAATTATGATAGCAAAAGTGAATAATCGTAAAAAAACAATACAGGTGGAGGCCAATTCTAATCGGGACATGTCTGGGCCATCTGAACGTCCAAAAAAATGGATGAGCTTAAAGTGTACTTGATTCTGCAACCGCAGGAGCTAGACCTTCCCACAGTTGCAGAATTGGGTGCTTAGATGGACTGGCATAGCCCTGATTCAGTGGCATAGGACGTCCTCCCTGCAGCCCATCCAGGCTGTCCTGTGCTCCTGCTGGTGTGCCGGTGCCATGGCGTCTTGTCACCATGGCACCCGGATGCCCAGCAGCAGTGCAGAAATGCCACAATGGAGTAAAAACTCTTATCTCCCCCCCCCCCCCGCCCGACCCTTGGCACAGGCAGCCAGGGCCAGTATCAGGCAGTGGTGTCGCCCCTGTATCTGCCTGGCCTGTTTGGTGGGGCTGCCTGGCCTGATCCCCACAGTCAATGGGGCTTATTCCACTTCCAAGGTGGAATAAGTCCCACATCTATCTCTCTCCTGCTGGACATACATGGTTTATTATGAATAGGCCCTGTACGTCCGGGTGCCTGGGCCTGCCCTTGCTCCAGCCAGTCAATGCCCCCTCCCATCGCTGTCTGGAGCTCCCTGCACATAGGCAATGTATATGTTGGGAGCCACTGGTTTGGAATACTGCAAATACAGAGGGTTGCACGTCCAACCTGGATGTACATCTCCACTATTCACAAGTCAGAATGACCCCCTAACTGCACATTGAACATTTTCGCAAAACTTTCCAAAAAAGATTATCAAGGAAAACCAGGTATTGCATCTTCTAGCAAATCCTGTGGGATTTAAGCTCCTAAAAGATTTCATAATTTTTATTAAGACCTTAGAGAAACACTTATGTAAAACCTAAGGCAAAGATGGCATAAGAGTCTTAGAAAAAATAATAAACACAGATATTTCCATGGGTAAAACAGGCTTATCCATGGAAAGGAAGCATCGATTATTATTCACTTTCAATGGGGGCAATTTTAAAAAGCTTATGTGCCAAGTATGTGCCATATCCATTGGTTCCCAGAGCAGAAGACCAGAAATGTAGGTTATCAAAAGCTGGCACCCTGGAAAGAGGCTGTTGCATCTTGGTGGCTCGGAGACCAAGGCCTTGCCATATCAATAGGGCAGCTGTGCAAAGCCACAAACTGCTATGTATACTAGATAACAGCAATGTATGGCAGGAGAACACACTTGAAAGAGTAAGACCTGGACTATTACTTATATTCTCTTATTGCGGAATAAAGCTATCCAATTGGCTAATCCCAGAGATAGTGGCATCAGAATTGATATAACGTGGTTCTCAATCAGAGACAGAGTAACCCAACTGGAAGACCTCTCTCAGACTCTGTTTATGCTTGGCTTCCTTCCCAAGTTTTCTCTATTTTTTTCTGAAGATCCCTAATAACCTCATTGTTATGATTACTGTGAAAAATGGCATGCAGTCCCATACAAATGCCACACTTTTTGTTTGGGTTATACCATGACTTTGGTGGAGGTGGGGTGATAGAAGACTTTTAAAATGTAACTGCTCTGTTTACCAGAAAGAAAACCTCCCCTGGCACAAAGTTAGCCTTCCTGAGAGGTGTTCTCCTCCGGGCAGATAATGTGCATTTACTCAGTGGCAGTTATGTGCTCCCGAACCTCAACGCGCTGGCGGACTGATAGTGGGCTGATGGAAGGGCTAGCACTGGAATGGGCTGATGGGGGGAGGGAATAGAACTGGAAATGGGCTGATTGGGGGAGTTAGGACTGAAAATGAGCAGACTGGGGGGCTAGGACTGGTAATGGACTGATTGGGGGTGGGCTAGGACTGGAGTTGGCTGATAAGGGGGATAGGACTGGAAATAGGCTGGGATTGAAAATGGGCTGATGGAAGGAGGAGAGATCTGCTGGCACTGGAAGAAGACTGTGGACTAGAACTGAAAGTGACCTGATGGGGGGAGGGGAGGGGAGAGCTGCTGGCCCTGAAAGAAAACTGGGGACTAGGGCTACAAATGGGATGATGGAGGGGGATGGCATAATGGGAGTGGAAGAGATTGGTTGCTGAGAGGGTCTGCCAGGGGAAGGTGTCTTGAAGGACTACAAAAGGGGACTGCTACTTTTGGAGAGAGATGTGCAATTGTAAGTATTTACTTCTGGGAAATTTTCTAAATCTTGGGGAAAAAGGAGTTCTTTAGATTACAGCTGATTAATCTGTGAATCCAGTGTATTTGTTAAATCAGTCAAGGCCTAGTAGCAGCAAGAGCTCTCAGTTTAAATTCAAAACACAACAGAGAGTTTTCTAGTTAATTTTAGAACCCAACAGAGAGCTTCCAGTTTAAATTTAAAACACAGAAGAGAGCTTTCTGGTTAAATTTAGAACCCAAAACTCCCTCTATCCAAGCAAGGACTGTGGGACCCGCCCTGGAAATTGGTCACAGATTACCTTAGAAGCACATGACAGGGTATTGTGTAGCAGCCAGCTTTTAATAAGTCTTTTCTCTCCCTCCCTCCCCAACACCCACCCACCCCTGGGTTAATTGTAGCTTTATAGGTGCATAAACCTCTCAAAGGAAATGTTATGTGCATGGTTATGAAATAGGTACTTAGCTACATTTGATTACTATGTAGGCATACATTTTTTCATCAGAAGGAAAAATTGATTTTTTGTGTTATTATTTATAAAATAGGGGTAGATTTATGCAAAACATATGTCTCTGACAACTTCGACCCAATTGGCTAACTACTGTACTTACCTTCAAGCTCTGATTCCTAATTCCCTGATTAATCCCAGCTATCACTCATCTCAGCAGCAGCAGAATGGGATGGTGATAGCGGTAGAGCCCAATTCAGATAGGGGCATATCTGGGCCGTCCAGACGGCCCCAAGCAAAATGGGCCCATTTGGACCTGATTCTGGACCACTAGAACAAAACATTCCTGTGATAACCAGAATCAGGCCCAAGAATGGCTTGGCATGCCCTAGCCACTTATGGGGACGTCCTCTGACTCCAGCATCATCGGTTCCCCTTTTTCCCACTGTCCGAACCAAGGCTGGCCTGCCATTGCTTGGATTGGGTAGCAGTGGATCCCCGGACATGATCAGAGGGTTTAACTGCTTCTTCTATCTTTGAGGTGGAACAAGAAGAGCATCCGCACAGGCCCGGCAGGATGTACATGGCCATGACCTGAATCGGCCCTGTTTGTCCTGCTGGGCTGGCCCATCATCACTCCGCCCTGATCCCACCCCCTCCCACCCCCTGCCGGTTCTCCCTGTTCTGATACACAGAATGTACAGGGAGCACCAGAGGGGTAATCGGGGCCCCGACACATTTCAGGATCGGCACCATAGTATACTATGCTGGAAATGAAAGACAAAGAAGAAATGGTGTTGCTTTTATAATTAAGAAGAAACTTACAAGAACTGTAATGAAATACAATGTAATCAGTAAACTCTTAATTTCTATTCAACTATGTGGAATGCCCATTAACACCACTATAATTCAGGTATATGCCCCAACAACAGCTGCAGAACAAGAAGAAGTTGATGAGTTCTATGAACAAGTACAAGCTGAAATTGACAGAACATGCAAGCAGGATATCCTGATAGTTATGGGCGACTGGAATGCAAAAGTTGGCAATAAAGGTGAAGACTAAGTGGTTGGAAAATATGGACTTGGCAATACAAATGAAGCTGGAGAAAGACTGATAGAATTCTGCAAGACCAATGATTTATTTATTTTATTTATATCAAACACCTTCTTCCAGCAATACAAGCAGCAACTGTACACATGGACTTCACCCAATGGACTGTACAAAAATCAAATTGACATCTGTGGAAGTCAACATTGAAGATACTTAATAACATCAACAAAGACAAAACCTGGAGCTGACTGTGGTACAGATCACCAACTACTTGTACGCAAATTCAAGATAAAAGCTGAAAAAATGAGCAAACCACTCATGAATGTAGCAAAATATGACCCTGAGAATATATCACTGGAATTTAAAGACTGCCTGCAAAATCAATTTGCTTCTTTGGATACAAATGACAGAGTTCCAAGAAGGTTGTGTTGGAAGAAAGCTAAAAGTCTCTACAAAAGGTAAAAAAGCAATGAATGGCGGACAAAACTTTGAAAATTGTTCAGAAACACAGAGAAGCTAAGGGCAGAGGAGAAAGAGAGGCAGTCACAGAACTCAACAGAGATTCCCAACGTGCAGCAAGACAAGACAAGGAAAAATACTACAATGACTCATGCAAGGAAATAGAAGCAGAAACTATTAGAGGAAAAACAAGATAGATTGGCTTTCCTAAAGCTACGAAAGTTATAGAAAAATTCCAGCCTCAAATTGGAATGTTACAAGATTCTCAAGGATCTATGTTGAATGATGCTGAGTTAATCAAGAAAAGGTGGAAAGAATATATAGAGTCATTATAGCATAAAGATCAAGCAGACCAACAGCCGTGCCAACCTATACTTTATAATAAGGAACCATTGGTGATGAAAAAAGAAGTCAAAGCAGCATTGAAGGCATTTTCAAAAAACAAAGCACTTGTATTGATGGCATTCCATTGAAGTATTACAGCAATTGGATGTGACTGTTGCCATATTTATAAGGCTCTGCCAGGAAATTTGGAAGACAACATCATGGTCAATTGACTGGAAAATATCTGTGTTTATTCCAATACTAAAGAAAGGTGATCTGACTGACTGTGGAAATTATCACACAATTGCTCTGATCCCACATGCCACCTAGATACTACTCAAGGTCAGCCAGGAGAGATTACAACTATACCTGGAAAGAGAACTGCCTGAAGTGCAGATGTGAGATCGATCCTTGAAAAGACAAAATAATGCCAAAAGAATATTTATATGTGTTTTATTGTCTACAGCAAGGTTTTTGACTGCGTAAACCATGAGGAACTATTGACCACATTAAGAAGCATGGGTATACCAGAACACCTGATAGTTCTACTACTACTACTACTACTACTACTACTACTACTACTACTGAGCATTTGTATAGAGCTAAAAGATGTATGCATTGATGCACAGACACATGTAAGAGATGGTCCCTGCTCATTGGAGCTCACAATCTAGTCAAGACAGACAACACAGTGGTTGTAGACATAGGATACATCTAGGGGGAGTGGTAAGGAAACACAATGGAGACCAGGTTAGTCAAGATTCGAATGCGGCAGTGAAGAGGTGAAATTGCAGCCTGGATTTGAAAACGGTCAGAGAAGGTGCCTGACATACAGACTCAGGTAGTTTGTTCCAGGCATAAGAAGCAGCAAGGTAAAAGGAACAAAGTCTGGAGTTAGCAATAGAAGAGACAGGGTGGCCACAGCATGTCCTGCTGGGAGGTCACTCTCACCCTGACTGAGCAGTGACCACGGCACGGCTAGACTCCCCCATATTGCAATATTGCATTTCTTTTAAGTGAAATATATAGGTTCTTTTTGGGGCCTAGTCACTGACTTAAATGCTTGGTGGGTTTGCTCATGTCCCAGTTTTGGGTGCACACATTTCCTCCAGGATCATGCACTGTGGATTAACTAGCAGACTGTCAGTGGTTATATGTGTATGGCTGGAACATCTTGCAGGGTGCAGTGGCTGGTGACTCACTGTGCTCGCTGCTGGAGAATGTCAGATGGGGGTGGTTGGGGTGATGGTGGGGGGCAGCTGAGCATTTCCAGGCCTTCTGTCTCTCTGCCATTGCCTTAGGGATGTGTACAGCTCTGCATTGGCTGCCCTGTAGGGTGTCTGTTCCCCAGCAAGACTGGGGTTGGTGGTCCCCCTCCCCCTCCACCTCCCCCCTCCCTTCCCTCCTCCCCTCTCCCCTCCCCTCCCCCCTCCCCCCCTCCTTGGCCAAGAGATTTTGTAAACATCATGCTGATATGGTAGGTTCCGCTTTTGCAGGGTCACACATCTGCCCTACTGTAAGGTACCCCTAGGGGTCCTGAGATGTGCTCCAAATGGTCTGTCAGTCCCCCTGGTGATATGGTTGTGTGTGCCTTTGCAGTTTAAAACATCCTCCCCACCCCCAGGACCCCTGAGGGCCCATCAAAGTGGGCTGTCCGTCACCCTGGTGTTATGGTTGTGTGTGCCTTTGCAGTTTAAAACATCCTCCCTACCCCCAGGAGTCCTGAGGGCCCATCAAAGTGGGTTCCCAGTCACCCTGGTGTTATGCTTGTGTGTGTCTTTGCAGTTTAAAACATCCTCACTACCCCCAGGAGTCCTGAGAGCCCATCAAAGTGGGTTCCCAGTCCCCCTGGTGATATGGTTCTGTGCCTTTGCAGTTTAAAACATCCTCCCCACCCCCAGGACCCCTGAGGGCCCATAAAAGTGGGCTATCAATCACCCTGGTGTTGTTGGGGTGTGTGCCTTTGCAATTTAAAACATCCTATCTACCCCCAGGAGTTCTGAGGGCCCATCAAAGTGGGTTCCCAGTCCCCCTGGTGATATGGTTGTGGGTGCCTTTGCAGTTTAAAACATCCTCCCTACCCCCAGGAGTCCTGAGGGCCCATCAAAGTGGGATGTCAGTCACCCTGGTGTTATAGGTGTGTGTGCCTTTGCAGTTTAAAACATCCTCCCTACCCCCAGGAGTCCTGAGAGCACATCAAAGTGGGTTCCCAGTCCCCCTGGTGATATGGTTGTGTGTGCCTTTGCAGTTTAAAACATCCTCCCTACCCCCAGGAGTCCTGAGAGCCCATCAAAGTGGGTTCCCAGTCCCCCTGGTGATATGGTTGTGTGCCTTTGCAGTTTAAAACATCCTCCCCACCCCCAGGACCCCTGAGGGCCCATCAAAGTGGGCTATCAATCACCCTGGTGTTATTGGTGTGTGTGCCTTTGCAATTTAAAACATCCTCTCTACCCCCAGGAATCCTGAGGGCCCATCAAAGTGGGTTCCCAGTCACCCTGGTGATATGGTTCTGTGTGCCTTTGCAGTTTAAAACATCCTCCCTACCCCCAGGAGTCCTGAGAGCCCATCAAAGTGGGTTCCCAGTCCCCCTGGTGATATGGTTGTGTGTGCCTTTGCAGTTTAAAACATCCTCCCTACCCCCAGGAGTCCTGAGGGCCCATCAAAGTGGGTTCCCAGTCCCCCTGGTGATATGGTTATGTGTGCCTTTGCAGTTTAAAATTGCATGGTTGATATGGTTAATGCTGCTGCTGATGTGTTATACGTCACCCTACCCCCTGGAGTCCTGAGACCTGCTGAAGGTGTCCTGTCAGTCACCCTGGTGCTATGGTGTATGTTGCTGATGATGTGTGCTAGGACACCCTACCCCCAGGAGGCCTGAGACCAGATTGCAATAGTGGGTATGTCATCCAGATATTGTGGTAGGTTATGCCGGGTAGGTCTCACATCTCCCCTAGTCCATGAGGCCCACACCTCATTACACACGTCTGTGATGTATCCAGATGGTATGGTAGGTACAGCTGTGGATGTGCTTTACAGCACCCCACCCCCATGAGCTATGAGATCTGATTACGAAGGCCTGGAACAAAGCCATATATCACAGACCTGTATGCTGATTCAGGTCACACATCTGCCCACTCCCAGGATCTCCATACCTGATTGCAGAGGAACATTACAGATTCTGTTGTAAGGATACATGCACCTGTTGGTGTTGCACAGCACTGCCAGAAACCCAGACAGGAGCACAGATGTTAATAGACCATTTCGGTGTGCTGGCCCCTGTCCCTGTTGTTGCCAGCCACAACTGCCCTACTGACACAAGGCCCTAGTCATGGCCATAGAGGTATAGTAGAAAGCCAAATGGCATGGTAGTGGCCCCTGGCAAGGTGCACAGGGCCACCCACCCTCCGCTCAATGTATGGACAAATCACCCATGCGTGTTAGGATATCATGTTGCCATTGGGGTTGCGTCGGATGATGTGTGTAGGTCAGGGAAACACAAATGTGTTTGCCAGACCACACAGGGGGTTAGGGGGGTTTCCCCTGGACACCAGCATGGCCAAACCACATTTGGCATGGTGCTGCCATGTCATGCAAGGAGAGCATAGGAACACGGTATGGTGTGTCGAGGGTGCTACGCACAGTACACATAGGTGTCACTGCACACATGGTCAGACCCACAGCCACACATGCATGTGGCACTGGTAACAGTTAGTACATGACACACTGAGCAGCAGAGCAGGAGCAGCACGATGCTGCCCACAGAGATGTTTCATTTGTGTTGGCCACCCACCAGAGATATACGGTCACTGATGCTTCCACCTATTGCTTCCACCCATTGCTGTTGAGGGCGGCCTGGGACAATGCATGTCACAGGGATGGGCGGTGGGTGACTATAAGCGCTTGCAAAGGATGAGCAGCCAACCTACGCAAGCCACCCTTGTCTGCCTGTGCCGCATGCGAGCCTATGTGGGAAGGCAGCCACGTAGGCCGTGGTGCGGGCAGGGAGAATGGTCACACATGTGTGTCCAATGTTGGGGGGTATATGGGTGGGAGACGGTGACAGATCCCAACACCAGACAGGTACCATCATGACAGTCACCCTGTGCAACAGGGGAGAGTGGGTATACCCCCATGCTGAGGTCCTGGGGCTGGGACCTGCCACAGTCCATGACCCACAGGGCATGTTATGACCTATGTGCGCTGATAACTGGCAGTACAGACACCCCACCGCTGAGGGGCATAGGTGTGTGTCATGTGGGCAGGGAGACAACATGCGGTGCAGGCTACATAGGGAACCACAGTGCCACACATTGGAAACAGACACATAGGATGTATAGGTTCATGATGTTTTATTTTTCCCCCTCACCTCCTGCGTGGACGCCCATGCCGACCATGGCCCAACCCACCCCACTGTTGTGGCTCTGGTGCTACAGCCTCCGGTGCCGGTGCTGGCTGCTGCATCCGGGCCACTATGGCCTCCAGGGCACCCGCAATTCTGAGGAGCGCCCCTGCACTGGTCTCATTTGTAGCCCGCAGAAGTTGTACTTCGTGGGTGTTGGCCACCAGGTCCAGGTGTATCTGCACCAGTGCCTGTCGAGTGCCTGTGGGTGGGACACAAGGTGATATGTGAGATACCTCTCTAGTAGCCAACCGTCACACATGCACATGTCAGGCATATCATACCACATCAGTCTGCAGAACATTCATGCATGCCACAACTAGCAACGCATGACCATGGTTAGACCTGTGTGTCCCATGAGCCATTCTCATGCCTGGAAGGGGTCCTGATGAGGGGTCATGGGAATCACAGATCTCACACATGCCAGTGTGGCAGGTTAATGTGTTGATGCTTGATCTGCACACTGGTTGTCTGAGATAAGTCAGATGACGTGAGGGGTTATTGCACACACATACATATATCTGGGGTTCCCTGCTCTCTACAATGCTGGTGCACATTGAAGATCATGTTGACAGACTATGCTGCATAACAATACCCATGGAGAGGTGTCTGTCAGGCAGGGTGTCTGGGTGGCCTGTTATCAGTGTTTCCCGCTGTCTGATCACCTGGGGTATATGGCCGTGCACAGTATGTGTGTGTCTGAGCCCCTCAAACATGCTGACACCTGACAAACCATCCGACAGGAGGGTGGAAGACACTTGGCACATAACACCCCTCCCCCAACATTATAAACAATCTGCTATGTTGTCAACATCCACAACACATGCATGGGGATTGGTGTGTATGATGTTACCCACCTTTGACATCGCGCCGTGCTGAGGCACTGTGGGCCCTCAGCTCCGCAAGTATCGTGGCCATGGTTGTGGGTGTTGCGCCTGATGAGCCTGGCGCCTGCATGGGGTGGTGGCTGTCCTCCATTTCAGCAGCTGCTCCAGCCTGTGCGGTGCTGCCAGCATCCCCCAATGTGGCACTTTCATTGATGGCTGTGTCCTGTGCCTCTGGCACCTCATAGATTGCCGGTGTCTACGTATTCCCCTTCACTTGTGGTGTCCCCTGATACTGCGGCCTCTGGTTTCTCCCCACCCTGAGGCCCTGCCACATCCTCCTCCTCCTCTGGTGCCTCCATGAGAGTGTAGTCACCTGGTATGTGGGAAAGCATACACAGCACAGATAGGTTTGCACAGTCCAACTATGTACACGTGTGTAGTACATCCACCCCACGATCAATGTGTGCTTGGGGGTGCCCTGTACGTGTGATGCATAGATACTACTACACCTCAAAATACTACTATTAAGAAAATATAGGGCACTGCCAAGCATACGCATCACTGTGATTATAGTATGACAAACAGACATTCCCTGTTCAGCAGGCCTTATAATCTTAACAGACATAGCAATAACAGGTGTGGGAGGAGGTTTGTAGCAGGAGTGAGGAGACATGTGTAGAGCAGATAGAAAAAGGGATGGTGTTAGAAACACATGTGAGAGGAGAACACAAACATGAGAATTAAAAGGGATGTGATGGAATACAGCACACCCATGTGCCACCGGCATAGACAAATACTTAAGCTGCAAAAACAGGTATGGGAGTTTGCAAGCAGATGGCTGAGGCATAGACAAAGGGAATTGCAGGGATGGGTTGGGAACATCAAGGTGTACGTTGCAGGCATACCTGCCTGGGGATGGGCGGTGTCCAGGGCCTCTGGCAGTCCCCGTAGGTATATTGGCCCAAGCCGGTCGGCCAGCTCCTGCTCCAGGGGTGTGAGGGTTGGAGTGAAGGGGCCCATGGCGTGTTGCCTTTCGGCAACCATGTGTGCTTGCACACCACGTTTTATATTGTTGAAGCACTTCCTGAGGCTGTCAAGGTCACTGGGTGCCCCCCCCCCCCTGCCTCTGCCACAGCCACCTGTACCTCCTCCAACACTTCTGTGCATGTGGCCACTGTGGTGGTGCTGCTGAGCTGCCCATAGAGAACCTCGTAGTTCTCCAGAACACTGGCCAGCAGGATATGGTTTTCCTGAGGGCTGAACCGCACAGCCCTCCTCCGTTCTGCAGCTGACACCGGTATCCGCCTTCTCTTGGCAGTGGGGGGCCCCTGTGTTGGCTGGGACCCACCCGATGTGCCTGCTACCACCACTCCAGGCCCACCACTCCCTCCCTGCTGAGTAGGTGGCCGCCCCTCCCCCACTCCAGCCATGTGCTGCTGCTCCATCACCCTACGCTTCTCTCCCTCTCCCTCCCTATCACTCATTCCTGCTCCTAACCCCCTGGTCTCCACCTCACACATACTTGCCGCCCCCCTCCTTTCCCTGCTGTCTGCTACTCACCTCTCCTGTCTCTCTCACCTGCTGCTCGCCTCCCCTCCTCTCTCCCTCCTCGGCTTGGCCACACACCTCTCCACCTGCCTCTGCACTCTCCAACACCTCTCCAACTGCCTCTCACTCTCTCCATCACCACTACTCACTAACACTGCCACCTACACCTCTCACCTTCTCCAAACACTATCTCACCTTTGCTAATACCACACACCTTCTCTCTCTCTCTCCTACACAAACCCCTCAAAGTGACCCAGGTGTTCAGTTGTATATATAGGGTTTTTTTGGGTAACGCGCATTGCGCATTTGCGCACGTAGGGCAGGTGCATGCATTGCGCATGCACCACACAGATGCTGAGGGTGCATGTGCAGGACACGTCACACATGCGCTGTGTGCATGGGGCGTAGCACACGCGCATGTCTGACACTTAAGCACAGCACATGTGTAACATGGTGTCGCGCGCATGCACCTTCCGCGCCCCTGCAGCGCATGCGCAATGTGTGCAACTGGTATGGTCATGTGTACATGCATGTGCAATGCACGAAACTGGCGTGCTTGTGTGCCTGTGCATGTGCAACGCGCACAACGTAAGTATACCCATTAGATATACCTGAACACCTGAGTCACAGTGAGGGGTTTGTTTAGGAGAGTGAGAGGCCGTGCAGTGTGAAGCTTGTGGAGAGTCAAAGGAGGGTGTATTGTGTGTAGTGGCTGTGTTTGTGAGTGTTGTTTGGATTGTGTGGCAGGCTGTGTGTGTGTGGTGTGAACGGTGTGTGGCTTCGTTAGTGAGGTGAGTGTCTGTGTTTGAGTGTTGTTGAGAGATTGGACAGGTTAAGTGTATGGCAGCCTTCGTGGTTGCTGCGGTTGCAGAGGGGAGTGAGCAGGGGCTGCGGTTGCCTGATGGGGGAGATGGTGTCAATGGGGCTGAGGCACAGGGCATGGGTGTAGACCCGCTGCAACACAGACCTGCAGCTGTGGGGGCAGGCCAGGCAGGGGCTGTACCCACACGGGGCAGGAGATGTGCAGAGGTGCAGACTCACCAGCCTCACCTCTACAGGCCCAGGGCCCAGCTCCAGGGCATGCGTGAGGACCAGGTCATCTCCCTCTACCACCTGAGCACGGGAGCTATTAGGGAGCTCTACGAGAATCTAAGACCTTACCTTGAGCCCCTGATTGGTCGGTCACATGCCATACTGGGTTTGGTCAAGCTCCTTGTTGCCCTACATTTCTTTGCCTCTGGCTGTTTCCAGTCATCTGTGGCCACAGTGGGTGGCATGAGCCGCCCCACCTTCTCACGGTGTCTCCACCAGGTACTGCGTGTCATGGTCAGCGGGGTGGGGAATTACATAGCCATTCCCCACACTAGGCTACAGTGGGGGACCCTGAACCAGGCCTTTGAAGCGTTAGCTGGGATACCACACGTGATGGGAGCTATTGATTGCACACATGTTGCCCTGGTCCTGCCTAGAGACAGGGAGGTAGTGTTCCACAACCGCAAACACTATCATTCCCTGAATGTTCAGGTTGTATGTGATGCAAATATGCATATTCTGAATGTGGTCCCCAAGTTTGCAGGGTCCACCCATGACTCCTATATCCTGCATCACTCGGCACTTTTCACTCAATTTGAGGCAGGACAGTATGAGGAGTGTCTATTGCTGGGTGTGTATTTATCATTTCTGACGTGCACATGCTGTTCATGTGACTAACTGTATGTGCAAATGTATGTCTTGGAGGTGTATCCCTCATTGTGTGATTATGTCATCTGTGTGTGTGTGATATAAGGTGGAGGGGGGGAACCTCCAACTCCATCTTGCTAGAGAGCTTTGTTCTGATAGTTTAATGGATGCTAGCATTTGTGTTGTGGTTACAGATTATGTTGTTTCCAATCCGTACACCTACCCCTTGTCGTGTGTGTCTGACCTTCACACCCTGATGCATAGTTCTGATGTCCCATCATGTGATGTCATATGTTTATGTCAGGATGTGTTATGCATTTGTTTTGCACATATATACCTGTGTCCATTTGGGAGGACATGAGCTCCTGCTTTAACATCGCACATTTCTTTTTTGCAGGTGATGCAGGATATGGGTGTCGCCCCTGGTTGCTGACCCCTGTGCATCAACCACGGACACGTGCAGAGAGGAGATACAATGAGGCCCATGCCACCAGCTGCTCCATCATAGAGCGCACATTTGGCATATTAAAGAGTCGCTTCAGGTGTCTGGATAGGACAGGCGGGGCCTTACAATACAAACCACAGACTGTGGCAGAGATCATTATAGCCTGTTGCATCCTGCACAACATTGCTCTCAGGCACCATATCCCTGTCGATATTAATGAGGTTCTGGAGGAGGACCCTACGTGCCCCCCTGCACATGCCCATGGTGACACATGTGAGAGCACAGCGGTCAGGCGGCAGCTGATTGCAGAGCTCATCACCATGTAAGTACTGCATATGTTCCTACCTACATTTGTTTAGATATGTGTGTACTGCTAATACTAGTTACCATTTGTATTACGATATCCGTAAGATGCAGTACTGCACTGACATGTAACTGAGAATGGCTAGCCATACCAGCTTCAAATCTACTCATGCCTGATACACATTAGATGTGGGCAGGGCACAACAGCAGGTGGAGGTGGATTATGTATGTGTGTGGTGTTTTAGGCTTGGGTGAGGTGTTGGGCTGACATACCTGGGTTGTGGTTGCATGTGATAGGGGCTAATGTGCAGCCACACGTAGTTAGTTTTGATACTTTTGGTGCAGCAAGATGAAAGGCATGTGGTATGGCGTTAACAGTGGGAGAGCAGGCCATGGATGGGGCCAGTTGTCTAGATGTGTGTGTTTTTCATTGAGTGTTTTGAGCTGATTGTGAGGTTGGTATGCTCTGATGTGCAGGGTCTGTGCGTTAGTTGTTTTTGTATGCCGCTACATGTGATACGTACCAATATCTACGTGATCTGTGGTAATTGGATTACTGGTATGTGATATCATTAAGGTAAATTACTGCAACACCACAGTGTGCCTGAATGTAAGGGTCATCACGTAGCCCTCACAGGGATGCGGGGAAGGATAGGGAACCTGTGAGGTGTCCAGCCAGGGGGAGTATTATTGTGCTAATTTTGTGGGATATAGAATAGCTTTGCAGTGCAGTGTTGCATATTTACATGCTGACAGAGATTATTCATGCCAGATCAGCAAGGTGTAGGTTACAGTAGGCAAGCTGTGGGCTAAATATGGGGGTGGAATTAGGTTTTAGTGGTGTTTTCAGGGGGAACAGGGCAAATCTATCTGATGACATCTAAACATATACCACAGCACTCACATACAAGCTTGGTAGGTGTGTAGAGGAGGAGAGTGCAGTCCAATACAACAACTACATTGCCGACCCTAGAGAAGGAGTTATGTCCACACACACAAAGAGGCTCTGATGGGTGGGGGGAGGGTTTCGGTGCACATATAGGCTATCTATGCTTTTCAATTATCGATTTCACACAGTAGTATGACATGCAGCCATCATGGTCCAGTCACATACACACATCGGGGTGTGGTTTGGCAGATATAACTCAGCCGTTGAGATATATATTTGCAGCTCATCATCACACAGCTGTTAATGTAAGTGAAGGTATGAGATATACACACCACGGAAATGTATATGGTCAGAGGATGGGGAGGTGCCCCTGCATAGTTCCGTGTGTTACAGGAATTGACAGCAGGGTAGCAGACAACATTGAGACACCAGAACACACAGCGAGGGGCATTGGGGGAGATATGGGGGACACAGGATATTACTGCAGCCTTGGATTGATGCAGGGACATGGTAGTGAAGAAACACTTCTGTTCACCCTTTTGTACGTCCACAGAGAGGTGTGAGAGGGGACAGACAGAGTACAGACCCTTGTAGTTTGGCAATCACACTTCAGAGATAACTCTCACATGACAGAGATCTGTACAGTGTGATGGTGAACAGTCAGTCTGTGAAGGATCTTGGGGGGTCTGCGAGCTGAGGACAGGAAGGTGCAGTGTGTGTTGCACAGCTAGAAAATGACATATGTATGTTTCCCTTGTGTTTCCCAATCCACAGGACATACGTGTTGCAGCTCCTGGTGCGGTGGTGCATTGGCAGTTGACTGTAGGTCATCCAACATGCAGTGGTCTGGGGTAGGTGGACCTACAGCTACATTGTCTGTGACGACAGTCAGGGGAAACACATGTCCTCAGTGATGGGTCATATTGTACATATGATGTTGTTTACCTCTTTTCCCTGCACCACCATAACCCATATCTTGGTGTTGGCACACATATCCCCATGTGTTCCTGTCCAGTTTGTCCTCTGCAACACTGTGTCTATGACACATCCAACAGAGCTGCATGTGTGTGGGTGTCCTAGGTGTTTTGGTGATGGGCTACACGTACACCCTTCCCCAACATTGTACCATCAGCCAACACCAGTGTATCATTGGATTTCACAGGGCCTTTCGGTCTAACAATCTCCAATTGGGCACATACCAGCCATATGCTACTGCTGGCACGCTCACCTTAGCATACTGTGTGGGTGTGTTTCTTAGGGTTGGCTGTGTGTTGATAGAGTGTGCAGGCATTTTACATTTTCATGTGGTGTGAGGGGTCTGTACACCTGGGGGGCAGTGATGACTGTGCTATCTCTACCTTGCTGCTGTTTACCATGTGAGCATTGTGGACATGTGTTGTGTGTTGTGAGCAGAACTGTATCTTGTGTTGTGACATACGACTGTTGAACAGCATTTTTTGTATCACAGATATCGCCATAATGTGGACATGCATCAACAGTGGCTGGACATGGTTACATGGTGATTCTACCAATTGTGATGCCATCGTCTCCCTTCACTGAGTGACCCAGGGGATCCAAGACATACATTTTCTGCATGCACACGGTAGGTTGAACCTTTTTTTGGGGGGATTACATCAGCCTTTACATGTTCATGATTTACGTTTTGCTTCATTGACATTTCATGTTGGCTCTCTGTTCAAAAAAACCTGATGCACATGGGGTGGAGCTGTGACATGCCTGGGTAACATGGGCATGGACAAGGACATTAACATATCCATGTGACAGCCGCATCTACAGTTCCAATTCCAAATTTGACCAACATGCAGTGTGTTCTGTGTTGTGCTCATGTCATGTTTGCCTGTGTGACGTTTTATTATGCATATAGGAGGGAGTGGCGGAGTGGCCTAGTGGTTGGGGCAAGGTACTTCAGGCCGGAAGGTCGGGGGTTCAAATCCCACTAGAGGACAGCAACCTTGGGCCAGAAGGACTGGGGTTTCTAGTCCCACAGGTGCTCCTTGTGGTCTTGGGCAAGCCACTTAACCCTCCATAGCCCATGTTCCCTGTAAAATAGTTATCTCCAAGTTATAATGCCCTGTTCAATGTAATTTCAGTTTGTTCAATGTAAACCACACTGATGCAGAATAGTGTGGTATATAAGAGAATGTAAATAAATAAATAGTCATGTTTGGCTCTCTGCAATTTGTGCTGATGTTTCAAGCAGCATACCAATACATCATTTATCCTCTTCTGACACAGGGCAGTGGACAAACCAGCCACATCTACTACAGTGCATCCGGAGTCACCATCATCCACCTGTTGGGGGACACACCATCATGGAACTATCCCTGGGAAATGCTGCCATAGGATGTTTGACCTCTGCAAGTGGGACACATGCCTAGGATGGACAGTATTATTGTTGGAGTGCGACTTGTGCCCTGACAGACCTCTCCTACACACTGTTGCTGCCATGCTCTGGCTGGGTGTCGTGTTCATTGCAGAAGACACACATGACATTTCCAATACTCTGGCATATTGGGATGTGACACTTGACTATGCATGCCCAGGGTTTCAAGGACAGTTTTGACCTGACTTGTTGGATTGCAGACACACTTTGCACTTTGGACACTGTGTACTAGTCCCCACGTGCGCAACAGGGACTTACATTGTTGCTGTATGCTGTACATTCCTCAAATGTTGTGTTTTGGCCATGTGTGTGACATGGACCACAGGAAACGCTCATCTGTTTGGTTCACCACAAGCATACAGCCATGCGTGTGGCATAGGGGGAGCAATGGAGAGGTCCTGTTGTCTATGTCCACCTACTCTCCACTTGGACACGGTACAGTTTTTTCCACGACAATGCTTTGCTGCACACCAACAGCTTAGATTGATGTTGTCACTCACTAAGGGTGTTTCCGTGCATGTGTGGCATCACTGTATCATGTAGATACATACACAGTGCACGTGTATATGACTGACATTGTTGGGGAAACACAGCATGTGGCAATATGGCTTCTGTGTGGTTTACTGTACAATGTTTGCCATCACTTTCCATCTATCTATACTGGTTTTTGGATTTGCTTACTGTCCAGACGTGACGCTAAACATGTATTTACGAACCTTGCATTGCATGTCTGCACACTCCTATTTATCCCCTGAGGTAACGACACTCACATTGCCCCATTATATTTGGAGTGTCGCAGTGTGAGTGTCCATTGTCTTCCTTCAATTGTGCATTCCATGTACCGTGATATATGTGTACAGACACTATCCACACCAGCCAGTGCAGGGGAACCTTCTGCATAGTGTTATCTCTGCATGTTTCTGCAGGTGGTTGTTTGGCAATTGTCTCTGCGTTCATGTGCCTTTGCTACCTGTTAGCATATCCTCATTGTGCTTTTGACAATTGTTTAGGGTTACATTGTTGCAGCTTTAGATCCTATATGGAGCATTATGTGACAGCTGTAACATATATTTCCAGATGTGTCTTTAAACTTTCAACATTTTAAAAACATATTCTGTTCTCATTTGTGTGTCTCCTGTGTTGCCAGATAGATATGTTTTAGGGAACAGATCATGATTGATGTGTGTCGGGCCCTCATCATGCACCACCTACTGTCTACATGCACTCATATGTAAGTAACACATTTGAGGCGTGCAGCAGCATGTGGTGTGTGGGGGCCTAATGCATACTGCACACCATGCACCTGATGCACATTATCTCTCCTGCCCCTCATTTGTAGACATGCCAGTGACCTTTACGTAGGATGTGGGTTGCTGCCCTGCTAAATATTGGTTTGGCCTTTCACCTGGGATCCACCCACCTGGGTATTATGATGGCGGTATCTACACTATCTGTGATGATTAAAGAAAATAAAGATATGTGTTTGACATACATTTGTCTCGGCTGCTGCTTGCTCACACTGACACTTGTATTTGATGCTTTTCTGGTCATATCCATGGCCCACCTGTGCTCACATCTGTGTACGGTGCCAGCTGTCTATCTGCCAGGCATTTACCACATCACTGGATGTTGCAGGGTCCCATAAACACCTTCCCTTTGAGGTACTATTTTGGAATTATGCTCATAGTGCTTATTTGGGATAGTGGTTACAAACATGTGTTATAAGACCATAGGTTGCAGGTTTGATCCCCACATGTTTTTTTTTTTTTGTTTAAATTATTCTGTTGTGATAACATGACCATTTGGAACCTGCAGCTTCATCACCTATGCACACACACTTCCATCTCTTCACTGTACACCCAAGTATGCCCTCTGTGCTGCCTATCCATCACATATTGGCTGTTACATATATCTCTTACTTTATGGAATTTACGTGGCAGTCCACTTGGGGAATTGACATTACTGCAGTTCTGCTGGTCTGTGGCAGGCCTGTTTGCAGGTTCAATTCTCTCTTGTTCTGTTCCATATTTTCCATCATTTGTAGACAGGCCAGTGACCTTTCTGTAGGATGTGGGTTGCTGTCCTGCAAAATGTTTATTCAGCCTTTCTCCTGAGATCCACTCACCTAGATATTATGATGGCGGTATCTACACTATCTGTGATTACTAACCAAAAAAAAGAAGATATGTGTTTTAAATACATATGTCTCGGATGCTGCTTGAACACACTGACACTTGTATTTAATGATTTTCTGGTCATATCCATGGCCCACCTGTGCTCACATCCTTGTACGGTGCAACCTGTCTATCTGCCTGGCATTTGCCACATCACTGGGTGTTGCAGGTTCCCATACACACATTCCCTTGAGGTACTATTTTGGCATTGTGCTCATAGTGGTTGTTTGGGATAGTGGTTACAGACATGTGTTATAAGACCATAGGTTGTGGGTTTGATCCCCACATGGCTTTTTTTTTTTGTTTAAATTTATTTATTTATTTTATTTATTTATTTCAACTTCTTATATACCGCACTCTTTGACATCAGCGCGGTTTACAGATAACATAAAGAAACCAGAACAACAGGCTGTTTGGTATTACATATAACAGGAGTATCAACTTGGATAACATGGGAGAACTATTTACATGGAGTATATAATCTATTAACTAGATAACATGCTCGAACTCTTTACATAAAATAAGCAGGAATGCTTGGAACAAGGAGAGAGACTGTGGATTGTATTAGGGAGGGGCTATTATGTTACGCTTCATGTGGATTGTATTAGGGTGGGGCTATTATGTTACGCTTCATGTGGGGTAGTATTTGATGAAAAGGTGCAGTTTAAGGGCCTTTCTGAACTGGGTTAGGTCGGTTATGGCGCGGAGATCAGGTGTGAGAGAATTCCAGCATTTTGGTGCACTAAACATGAAAGCTCTGTTTGACGTTGATAGGCTGCACGTTGTTATAGCCTTTGGGGTTGTTAGTGAGTTTAATGCTGCCTGTCTCCTATTTCTGTTTGATGGGACGGTTTGGATGAGTTTAGAAAGTGATGTGGACGATAAACCATTTATGGCCTTAAAAGTGAGAATAAGGGTTTTGAATGTAAGTCTTCCGTGTATAGGGAGCCAATGGAGCTGTTTGAGGATAGGTGTGATGTGTTCATTTTTGGGTGCTCCTAGAAGAACCCTGGCAGCGGTGTTCATGGCAAGCTGTAAGGAGCTTACGGTGGATTGTGGGAGTCCTTGTAGAATGGAGTTGGCGAAGTCGAAATGCGGTAGTATCAGAGCTTGATAGATGGTTCTGAAGTCTTCGTGGTCTAGTAGGGGACGTAGGTGTCTGAGCGTGCGTATTTTGAAGTACACAGATTTCACGATATTGTTTATGTGTGATTTCATATCGAGCCTATGGTCTATGTCTATGTCTATGTCTATGTCTTTTTTTGGGCTAACATAACCATTAGGAACCTGCTGCTTCATCACCTATGCACACACACTTCCATCTCTTCACTGTATACCAAAGTGTGCCCTCTGTGCTGCCTATCCATCACATATTGGCTGTTACATATGTCTCTTACTTTATGGGGTTTACATAGCAGTCCACTTGGGGGATTGGCATTGCTGCAGTTCAGCTTGTCTGTGGCATGCCTGTTTGAATATGTCTTGTTGTGTTCCATATTTTCCCCTGCTCCACAGAGCATCCCCTGCTGCCCTTTGGGTTTAGGTTCTTTCCTCTTTTGCATGCTGTCTCTACTGCATAACATTTGATTCTGTGTGTGCATCTAGGTATATTTGGGTGTTGTCCCAGTTACAGACTGTGATGTGATCTGTACAAACCATATCTGCATGTGCATTTGATCATGGTTACTGTTGGAGGTTTGCCTATCATAGCAGCCAGCAGGCTTCTTGTGTGATGCCCTGCAGTATTCTTGTATGCAGCCTTTGCTAATGAGCTCACGTTGGTGGTGTAGCCTACCAGTTTGTGCATTGACACTTGTGCTGAAGGTTATAGGTTTGATTCCTCTCTGTTCTGTTTAATTTGTTTGCCTGTGCTGCATAGCTACTTTTGATTCCTGTGACAGCCATATCTGTGCAGATCTGTGTTGTTAGCACATTGTACCTTTATCACAGTTGTAAACCATCCTTCTGTCCGTCTATGTGTGTCTGCCAGCTGTATGCCATCCTACCCTGCTGTGCATGCTGCTACCCCACATCCTGCACTGGTACACATTTCTGCATTGCAGCTCTCCCTGGTTGCCTCTCCTGTGTGTGCTGTGCATGGCACTACTCTCCTCTGTCCTCCTGTCATTGCACTTCTCCTGCCAACTCTGCCTCCTCTGGTGGACACGTATCCCCATCCTCTGCCACACACTGTCATTGTTGCACTGTACATTACTATCACCCTGTACATCGGTACAGCTGCCCCCGATATGTTTGTCTGCTTTACCTGCTGCCACATGGGCTGCACGCAGATTTGGCTGGTCCATGAGCTCCGTCATCTACTTCCTTCCATCACCTATTCATTGCCTTTCCTTGGTGCTCTGTGCAGTGTTATGGTTACATCTGTGTTTGAGCCATACATTTAATGCTTGTGACCTTGGGGCACCTTTGGGCCCCTGGCCACCATCTCCTGTGTCACCTTCACATCCCTGGGGCATTTTTCACAGCACCTTAGATTGGTCCAGCTTATGGGGCACCTTATATGCTGCCTTGGAGGGTGCCAACCTTTCCTGTTGCCCTCTGGGGCACAGTATGACCTGCCGTGGTTCTTTATGATTTGCCTTTTTGTGTGCCCTAAAAGGTACATTAGGTTGCAGCACTGGGGTGCAGCTTTTTTGGCTGGCAGTGCAGATTGTTGGGATGTGTCCGGCTCTTCCAAGCAGCAAAAGGGTTTTCCACAGACAGCCTTTTCACTGAGCCCACTGGGGGCTCAAGCTCATCATTGCTGTATCACCAGGCAATGTATTAACCAGTGTGCTACACCTCTTTCGCTTTCATTGCATGTCAGCGAGCCTACTTAGGTCTAACGCGCGGTAACGCGCGCAGCTCATTATTTAGCCCGATAATGAGCGTGGCGCACTTTATCACATGATGACGCGTGCAAGCACGGAACACCCACTCCTTTTATGGCAGCCTGCACACTAGCGCCGGGTGCACGTTAAGACTGCTTAGTAAACATACCCCTTTGTATTTTCCTTATTCATGTATATGTATGTTTCTTCCTGGGATATTTCCCTGTTGTTCTTATTGAACTGAAATATTATAAATGAAAAAAAAAAGAAAAAAAAGAAACCCGGGGACAGCTGAGTGTAACCCCCCTCCCTGAGGAGAGATGTAGTTAGACTCCTCCAGTAACACTTAAGATATATAAGTGTAGTCAAACTGGCCAAGTGGTTGTTCAGAATCCGATACTCACTCAGATGGAGGTTTATAGAGTACACTAACCTCATCTTATCTTCCTCCACCGTGAAGTGAAGAGAAACATAAGAGGAAAATCAATCTAAGTGATGTTACAATTTTAGGGGTGGTAGAGTGGCTGATTTCAATATGAAATAAATACATTTACTTTCATAGATGGGATTTTTAGTAATATCTACTAAACTCTAGAAGAAATAGTTAAATAAGCTTAAAAAATGGAGCACTCCAACAATTTCCATAGCTAGATAAAACTCAAGAATAAATAAAGTGTTTTACACTATTGCACATTGCTCATTACATGTTAAAATGAATCACAAATTCTTCCTCTTGAAACAATTCTCTTTCAACAATTACAAGCAAGTGAGATAATTTCCAAACAACCTATCTTTTTATTTCTCACTCCTATTCCCATTACTTTCCCATCAATAAATGTATTCTCCCTTTGTTCATGAACTGTAAGCAGTCACCCTTTAACAGGCACATTCCCTGCTTACCCTGAGTACTCAGTGTTTATTTTATGTAAATTAGCATAATATGAGCTCATAAATGTTTATATGTCTCTCAGGGTATGAGTGCGCTGACACCTCTTCCCAGACCTTTCTTGCTTTCTTGGTCACTCGTCCAGCAGTCCAGCGATGTTGCCTCTTCTTACAGTCTGATTTCAGAAACTTCTCTGGTCCAGGGATGTCCAGCACCTTTCCAATCCGGACGTCCAGACCTGCTATGAATCTGGCCAGTGCCAGGGGAAACAGAGTCCCCCACACGTTCACCATATCTGTATGAGGAGCTCTGTTCATGGGCGGGAGGGGGTAGGACAGGGAAGGAGTGAGGGCAGGCTGTGGGTGGCGACTGACCCCAGATGTACAGGCCCAATCTGAGGTCAGCCCTGTACATCTGGGGTCTGCAAAATGGATGGGGAACTTATTCCACCTCGTACGAGACAGGAAATGCTCCCAACCCTCAATGTGCTGGCGGACTAATAGTGGGCTGATGGAAGGGCTAGCACTGGAATGGGCTGATGGGGGGGGGGGGATAGAACTGGAAATGGGCTGATTGGGGGAGTTAGGACTGAAAATGAGCAGACTGGGGGGCTAGGACTGGTAATGGGCTGATTGGGGGTGGGCTAGGACTGGAGTGGGCTGATAAGGGGGATAGGACTGGAAATAGTCTGGGACTGGAAATGGGCTGATGGAAGGAGGAGAGATCTGCTGGCACTGGAAGAAGACTGTGGACTAGAACTGAAAGTGGGTTGATGGGGGGAGGGGAAGGGAGATCTGCTGGCCCTGAAAGAAAACTGGGGACTAGGGCTACAAATGGGATGATGCAGGGGGATGGCATAATGGGAGTTGAAGAAAATGGCTGCTGAGAGGGTCTGCCAGGGGAAGGAGTCTTGAAGGACTACAAAAGGAGACTGCTACTTCTGGAGAGAGATGTGTAATTGTAAGTATTTACTTCTGGGAATTTTTTTAAATCTTTGGGAAAAAGGAGTTCTTTAGATTACAGCTGATTAATCTGTGAATCCAGTGTATTTGTTAAATCAGTCAGGGCCTAGTAGCAGCAAGAGCTTTCAGTTTAAATTCAAAACACAGCAGATAATTTTCTGGTTAATTTTAGAACCCAGCAGAGAGCTTCCAGTTTGAATTTAAAACACAGAAGAGAACTTTCTGGTTAAATTTAGAACCTAAAACTCCCTCTGTCCAAGCAAGGGCTGTGGGACTCCCCCTGGAAATTGGTCACAGATTACCTTAGAAGCACAGGACAGGGTACTGTGTAGCAGCCAGAATTAATAAGTTTTTTCCCTCCCTCCCTAACACCCACCCCTGGGATAATTGTAGCTTTATAGGTGCATAAACCTCTCAAAGGAAAGGAGGTGCCATATTCACTCTCAGCTGTTTGTCCTCATCAGGCATACATTAAGGACCCAAGATTAATTAAGCTTCAGGTGAACAAAGTACATTAAACATATTAGGTATAGTTTGTCAGACGGCTGCCTGGGTGAGAATATTCACAGTCTTGGCAAAGGCATATATCAATATGATTTGCAAGGGATTGTGGGAAATGCAGTCCATTCACACCAGACACAGCTGCTCACAATAATTAGTTGTGCTAGAGTGTAAAGCCAATAAGATATTTATTTATGGGGTTATTTCTCCCAACACAGATATGCTTGGTAGCACATAAAACAGGATACTTGCTTTCAGTGTTAAACTTAGAAAAACAAAATCAGGAAAACAACAGTTGAACTTGTCAGGCAATCAAATCAAAAGAATAAAGACCTGGTTGGTAACAAACTGGTCTTTTCTGTAGGCTTTAGCTAATATTTTCTTAGCAGTGTTTCAAACAACAAGCAAAACCCACAAAGAAGGGAACAACTGTTCTTTTCAGGTTAACTTCTTATATCTTCACACATAGATTCAGAAGTGATTCCCTCAGAGCTCACAAGCAATTAGGTAAGGCTCAATTGCTAGCAGTTACCCAGCTGAAACCCCTTAGCTGGCTTGCTTTCTACTGCGTGGCTCAAATCCTACTTCAGGAGCTTTTCTGAGTAGATTAAAGAACAAGTTTGTATTTCTTTCTGATGGTTGTTGTACTTTGTAACAGACAAATTACCAAAGGAGTTTAGACAGAGAGCAATCCATATATTCACAGCCTGTATCTAAGACCGCTCCCCCTTCTTCAACAATCATGGGTTCAATATCATGGATTGGCACAGAGGAATTTCTCAATGGAGCACTCTCAGGAGAATACTTGTTTCCCTGCTGTCTTTCAAGGGTATAGCTAGGGCATAGATCAGTGTTCATACCTGAGCTTCCATTGCTGTTAGAGTTCCTCTCTAAATAGCCTGGCCAGTATGTAGTCCAGTTCTTATGTCCAGCCTTCCAATCCAGATCCCTGGACACTGGATCTCTCTTCACATACCTTCTGGCACGGGTCTTAGGGTCCCTTCCACGTGCAGCCGTCTCCCTCACAGGTACCGTCTGGAGATTCCTAGCTCTGCAGCACCATTCCTCTGGCTTTCCCCAGTCCAATGGTGTATGCTGGCCTTTTGAATGTCTCCCTGTATACGTACTGCTCTGGACTCCTCTAGACCTCCCAAATGCTTTTTTCTTCTTTCTTCCAAATGGTTTCTTGCCCTCTCTGTCCATCCGCTCTGGCTTCTGCTTCTGATGATCCTCCAGATGATGAAGACGTCCAAGCTGAGGATATCCAAGCTGATCCTGAGGATAAGGATCTCCCAGATGAAACTGAGGATAATTCTCTGTAGAATAAACTCTACCTTTATTCTGCCTAGATGAGTGCTCCACCCTAGCACAGCGCAGCTGTGCTGAATCAGGCCCTGCCCTTTGAGATGAATGCTTGGGGATTACCTCATAGCCCTCTTGATTGAACACACATTTCCCCACTTCAGCTCCTCTAATGGCTGTTGGAAACCTGGTGCATTCTGGGACTGGTAGTCTTTTATGGCAAAATTCTGTTTTCTTATTTCTACCAGAACTGACAGGTTGCTTGTTCAGAGTCACTTCACCTTTTCTATAGCTCCTTCCTGAGCTATGATAAGCTTCCTTATCACAAGTTTTATTAGTATAAGTATCCCTACCAACCTTTAGTAGGTAAAGAACTTAAATACCTAAACACAACCTTAAAACTAAGATGCAGGCAGCAGTCCAACAGCAAGATGGGTGTTTTCTAATCTTTTGCATTGAGTGTCAAATGTATGATTTTCTCCCAGTTTTTGAGGGGTCTTATATGTGCACTAGGTGCAAGGAGCTCTTTGCTCTCAGGGAACGAGTACGATCTCTGGAGGCTAGAGTAGCAGACATGGAGGACATAAGGAAGACAGAGAGGCACATAGACGAGGTCTACAGGGATATAGTACTGAAGCCCGATCTCCAGTTTGGCAGCATCCCCGTTGCCATGGAGGAGAGAAGTCGCATGACAGAAGAGCATCACGCTGGTGTGCCAGGAAGTGATCCTGTAGCTAGGACCTGTCCTCCAGGTGATATAAAGCCCTCTCGCACCAAGGAAGTTTCTCCAGGGCCATGTGCCCATGAGAGAAGGGTTAGGACAGCTGTTACAGTTGGTGATTCGATCATTAGGTATGTAGATAGCTGGGAGGCTGGTGGATGCGAGGATTGCCTGGTAACTTGCCTGCCTGGTGCAAAGGTAGCGGAGCTCACTCGCCAGCTCGACAAAGTCTTACATAGTGCTGGGGAGAAATCTGCTGTCTTGGTACATGTTAGGTACCAATGGCATAGGAAAATGTGGTAAGGAGGTTCTGGAGGCTAAATTTAGGCTTTTAGGTAGGAAGTTGAAATCCGGAACTTCCAGGATAGCATTCTCTGAAATGCTTCCTGTTCCATTTGCAGGACCCAAAAGGCAGGCAGATCTCAGGAGTCTCAATGCGTGGATGAGGATTTTGCATTTGTTAGGAACTGGGGAACATTCTGGGGAAAGGAGGGGCTCTTCTGAAGGTATGGGCTTCACCTTAAACATGGTGGAACTAGGCTGCTGGCATTAAACTTTAAAAAGGAGATAGAGCAGATTTAAACTAGATAATAGGGAAAAGCTGACAGTCGCCTAAGAGTGTGTGGTATAAAACAATGTTTCCTTGAAGGATAATACCAAAAAAATTAAGTTACAGCATATCAGCAGAGAGGTTCCAATAAAGACAAAAGTAGCCCAAAGGCCCTTGAGTACGGAGCAGACAGAGCTTAAAGATTCCAAAATTACCCCTGCCTACTGATAGCCAGATTAATATGAATAAAATACAGTCTCTTTAATGCTTCTATGCAAATGCTAGAAGTCTAAAAAATAAGATGGGAGAGTTAGAATATACAGCACTAAATAAGAGATTAGAAATGATTGGTATCTCAGAGACATTGCAGAAAAAGGACAACCAGTGGGAGAATGTGATACCTGGGTACAAATTATATCATAATGATAGAGCTGATAAATTGATGGAGGGGATGCGCTCTATGTTAGAGAGGGCATTGAGTCACACAGGATTAAAGTTTTGCAGGAAACAAATTTTGCTGTAGAATATAGATTGAAATTTTATGTGAAAAGGGGAAGGAGATGGCAGTAAGGGTGTACTATCTATCGCCTGGCCAGAATGAACAAATGAATAATGAAATGCTCAAAGAAATCAGGGAAGGTAACAAAAGTTACAGCACGGTAATAATAATGGGTTATTTCAATTACCCCGGTATTGACTGGGTCAGTGTCATGGCAGGACATTTTAGGGAGATAAAGTTTCTAGATGAAATAAATGACTACTTTTTAGAGCAGCTGGTTCATGAACTAACCAGAGGGGAAGCCATCTTGGACCTAGCCTTTAGTGGAACACCAGATCTGGTGAAAGAGTTAAGGGTGCTGGGGCCACTTGGCATGATCACATTTTATTTAAGTATTGGAGGATGGATGGTAAGGAAATCCACAGTACTACCTTTTAACTTTTGAAAGGGAAACTATGATAAAATGAGGAAAATAGTTAAGAAAAAACTAAAAGTAACAGTTGCAAAGGTTAAAGACTTACATCAAGCTTGGGTGTTGTTTAAAACTACTATCTTGGAAGCCCAGACCAGCTGTATTCAATGCTTTAAGAAAAGTGGAAGGAAGTCCAAAAACTGTCATCATGGTTTAAAGGTGAGGTCAGAGAGGCTGTTGTTGCCAAAAAGGCATCTTTCAGGAAATGGAAAAAAGAGCCAAATGACGAAAACCAGAAACAGCACAAGCACTGGCAAGTTAGATGCAAGGCATTGATAAGGCAGGCAAAGAGAGAATTTGAGAAGAAGATTGCTGTAGAAGCAAAAATGTGTAAAATACTTTTTAAAGTACATTTGTAGCAAAAAAATCGGTGACAGACCATTCGATGATAGAAGGGTAAAAGGAGCACTAAGAGGGGACAAAGCCATAGCTGAGAGACTGAATGAATTCTTTGCTTCGGTCTTTACTGAGGAAGATGTAGGGATGTTACCCATGACTGAAGTGGTATTTAAAGATGATACTGCGGAAGAATTGAAAGAAATATTGATACACAGGGAAGATGTATTACAACTATTTGATAAACTGAAGAGTAGCAAATCACCTGGATTGGATGGTACACATCCAAGGGTGTTGAAGGAACTGAAATATGAGATTGCACACCTGCTATTAACAATCTGTGAACTATCATTAAAATCATCTCTAATTCCTCAAGATTGGAGGATGGCCAATGTAACACCAATTTTTAAAAAGGGTTCCAGTGGTGATACGAGAAACTACAGACTGGTGAGCCTGCTGTCAGTACTGGAAAAATTGGTAGAAATGATCATAAAGAAAAAAAATACTGAACATATAGATATTCATGGCTTGTTTTGTTTTTTTGAAGGTGTGAATAAACAGGGAGACAAAGGTAAGTTGATTGATATAGTATATCTGGACTTTCAGAAAGACTTTTGGCAAAACTAAAAAGTTATGGGATAGGAGGCAGTGTACTAGTGTGGATCAGGAACTGGTTAAAAGATAGAAAGCAGAGGGTAGGGCTAAATGGCCAATTTTCCCAGTGGAGAAAGGTGAAGAGTGGAGTACCCCAGGGATCTGTGCTGGGTCCGTTGTTTTTTAACATATTCATAAATGACGTGGAAATGGGAATAACGAGTGAGGTTATCAAATTTGCAGATGACATAAAAGTATTTTAAGTTGTTAAAACCCATGAGGATTGTGGAAAATTGCAAGAGGATCTTGATAAATTGGAAGACTGGGCATCCAAATGGCAGATGAAATTTAATGTGGACAAGTGCAAGTTATGCACCTAGGAAAGAACAACCCAAACTATGGTTACACGATGCAAGGTTCCACATTAGGAACCACCACCCAGGAAAAAGATTTAGGCATCATTGTGGATAACATGTTGAAACCCTCAACCCAGTGTGCAGCGGCAGCCTAGAGAGCAAATAGATTGCTAGGTATCATAAGGAAAGGAATGGAAAATAAAACAAAGGATATTATAATGCCTCTGTATCATTCCATGGTGCGACCACACCTTGAATATTGTGTGCAGTTCTCATCACCATAACTTAAAAAGGATATTGCATTATTAGAAAAGATACAGAGAAGAGCCACCAAAATGGTAAAGGGAATGAAGAGAGGCTAAAAAGGTTAGGGCTCTTCAACCTGGAAAAGAGACGGTTGAGGGGAAATATGATAGAGGTCTATAAATTAATGAATGGAGTGAAATGGGTAAACGTAGATCAATTGTTTATGTCATCAGAATATAGAAAGACTAGGGGACATGCAATGAAGCTACAGGGTGACCTATTTAAGACTAATAAGAGAAAATATTTTTTTACTCAACATGTAATCAAACTCTTGAATTTGTTACCGAAGGATGTAGTAAAAGTGTATCTGGGTTTAAAAATGTTTTGGACAAGTTCCTGGAGGAAAGGTCCATAAACCATTATTAAAAGGGACCCGGGATATCACTGCTTGACCCAATACAAGCATTGTAGAACCTGTGTCTTTTGGGGAAACTGCTATGTACTTATGACCTAGATTGGTCACTGTTGGAAACAGGATACTGGGCTTAGTAGACCTTAGTCTGACCCAATATGGCATATCTTATGTTCTTATGTTCTTAAGGAGGGGGCAGGAAAGGAGTTGACACAGGTGGGGAGGTGGGGGAAGGAAGGGAGCTGACACGGGAAGAAGGAGGGAGCTGGAAGTGAGCTGACACCTGGGGATGGTAATGAAGGGGACTGGAAGGGAGCTGACACTTGGGGATGTCACTGGAAGGGGATGGACAGAGGGTAGGGTGACTGGAAGGGAACTAATGGGGAAGGGGTGGCACTGGGAGTGGATGTGAGCTGATACTTGTGATGTATTTGGACTATAAGGGGCTGGACGGTGGGGATGGAGGGGGACTGGAAGGGAATGGACACCAGAGGCAGTCCTGGGAATGCAAGGTGGTTAATATTGAAAGGCACAGGGAGGGGAGGACTGGAAAGGGGGCTGATGGAAGGAAGTGAAGAAAACAAAAGAAGCGATAAGAAATGGCAGATGGACCATAGATCTCAGAAAGAGAGCTAAGAGAATACAGGAAAGCAGAAGCCTCAGATTGGGACCAGCATGATCAGAGAATAAAATGGTCAGACAACAAAGGTAGAAAAAATATTTGTATTTCATTTTAGTGATTGGACTTTGTGCTATTTTTATATTTTACACAGTATGGGGGAACTGCATCTTTTATTTATCTGATGTTGCACTGCATGCAGAGTCTGGCTTCTTGGGGTTTCAGTTTAAATTTTGTCTACATATTTTTATTTTTACTTTAGATTGTGTCCACTTATTCTCTACTTGATGAGGGCTGTGTTCTGAGTGTGTGACTGAGGCCAGATTTCTTCTTACATGAAATTTGTACATAAAGATATATACTGTACTGTAGTAATTTGACATGATCAGCTTTTCAAATAGGTGTATGGATATTCCAGGGCCCACTTTAGTATTTACAGTGATGCTTTTTTTTTTGGATGGGCTCCTTATGTGAGCTTTGGAAGTTGGTGCTGATATGGTATGGTATGATAGATTTGCTCTATAGATGCTCAGTGACTTTGTTGTAGGGTTTTGTATTAGTTCATAGTAACATAATAAATGATGGCAGATAAAGACCAGTATGATCCATCTAGTCTTCCCAGTAAGATGGCAAGATTAGGTTCACCTGCCACTCCATGCAGGCCACCCCTCCCCATATCTTTGTTTATGGGTGAACTCACCGCTCCATGTAGGACACCCCTGTTTGTTGAGAATTTAGATAGTTAAGTTTATTTTGATTTTATCCTGTTGCTGTAAAGGGATCCACTGTGTCTGTCCCATGCCATTTTGAATTCTGTATTTGCCCCCACCACTTCCATTGGGAGGGCATTCCAAGCATCCACCACCCATTCAGTGAAAAAGTATTTCCTGACATTGCCTTTCAATTTACCCCCTTGCAGCTTCATGTTATGCCCTCAGTTTTACAGCTTCCCCATCTTTGGAAGAGGTTTGTTCATTATTTCTCTTTAAGTAGATAAAGCTCTGAATCAAATCTCCCCTATCCCTCCTCTCCTCTATTCTCATAAGGCTTCTGACGCAGGCTCCAAATCATTTTGGTCGCCTTCCTCTGAACAATTTCCAGTCTTTTTACATCCTTTGCAAGATATGGTCTCCAAAACTGAACACAGTATTCCAAGTGAGGCCTCACCAGTGACTTATACAGTGGCATTAGTACCTCTTCCTTTCTGCTGGTAATTCCTCTTTGTATGCAACCCAACATCCTCCTGGCTTTTGCCACTGCCTTGTCGCACTGTTTTGCCACCTTGAGATCCTCAGAAATAATCACAACAAGGTCCTTCTCCTGGTCTGTGCACACCAACCTCTCGCCCCCTGTTGCACACATTTCCCTTGGATTTCTGCTTCCCAAGTGCATGACACTGCACTTCTTTGCATTAAATCTTAACTGCCAAGCATTAGACCATTCTTCCAGCTTTTGTAGATCTTTCCTCATGTTATCCACTCCCTCTGGGGAGTCCACTCTGTTGCAAATTTTCGTGTCATCTGCAAAAAGACAGAATTTTCCATTCAGTCCTTCAGCAATATCACTCGCAAATACACTGAACAGTGCAGGGCCCAGGACCGAACCCTGGGGCACCCTGCTAATCACCCTCCTTTCATCTGAGTGAGCTCCATTTACGATCACCTTCTGTCGTCGGTCAGTCAACCAATTTCTGATCCAGTTCACCACCTTGGGACTCATCCCCAAACTTCTGAATTTATTGATAAGCCTTCTTTGAGGAACAGTATCAAAGGCTTTGCTGAAATCCAGGTAGATGGCATCCATCGCATGCCCCTGATCTAGTTCACTAGTCACCTAGTCAAAGAACTCAATCAGATTTGTTTGGCAAGATTGTCCTTTGTTAAAACCATGTTGCCTCGGATCATGCAACCTATTGGTTTTCAGAAAGTCCACTATTCGCTCTTTCAGGAGTGCCTCCATTACTTTTCCCTCCACCGAGGTAAGGCTCACGGGCCTGTAGTTTGTCACTTCTTCCCTGTCACCACTTTTGTGAAGAGGTACCACATCAGCCCTTCTCCAGTCCTGAGGAACTTCTCCTGTTTCCAAGGATCTGTTGAAAACATCCTTTAATGGCCCTGCAAGAACCTCTCTGAGCTCCTTCAGTATCCTGGGATGTATCTCATCCGGTCCCATTGCCTTGTCCACTTTCAGTTTTGCAAGTGACTTTCAGTTTTGCAAGTTCACAATATGCCTGGTACTAGAGAATGGTTGTTGCTGTTGTAAGTGAGATGATCAGAATCAGATTTTTTTTTAAGATATTGAGTTCTGTGGGTGTATGTCCTGGTTCTGCTCTGGAACCACTGTTGAAGGGGGCTCTGTGGATACAAAATATATGTTGAAAAAGAAAAAGAAAGAACCATAATGCAGTTTATAACAACAAAATAAAAATGAGTTATAATTTAGTTTTATAAACCATGGTTCTCGCTCTCTTTTAGTTCCATGGGGTGCAAACATCTTGCATTTCTTCCATATAATCTAATTGGGTTTTTTTCTTTGTTTCAGTCCCTCATTGGAGTTTTCAGAAAGCCTCATACCCTCTACGGGGGGAGAAGGGGCACCATTTCTTCCTTCTCCTCAGGCAGCAGATTGCCTTGAGTCGCCCCTGACAGGAGTGAGAGAAACCTTCAAGCCAGAGGATTGTCACAGACTGAATTTCAGATCCTGTCCACTCTGGATGATGCCATCACAGTAGTCAGTCAGCTGGATAACTTCAGTTTTGCTGTTAGAGAATGTAAGTACTTACGATATAAATATCTTACTCTGATAGGTGAGTTCTACTGCCTTGTAAACCTTGCAATCTATGACTGTGCAGTTTCCCCTTGATTGTGTGAAGGCCTATGTCTCAAAAGTGTCATTGTTTGGCTTGCCCTTCCAGAGTGGTAGCCTTCTGGTAGTTTGAGTGTGCTGCTTTAAGACCTCTCTGACCAGGGCCAGTGCTGGGTTCTCTGGAATCCCCTTGCAACCTACAGATTGTCACCCCCTCCCTCATTACTATTTATGGTAGGCTGCACTTCCCTTTCCCAAAACTCTTTTGTGAATTCTGTTCATGTGATCCTAATATTTCTCCTTCAAATCAAATAATGTAACAAGAAAATTGCAATGAAGGGCCAAATGCATGGCTGGAATGAAAATAACTATGAGGAGTAAATATTTAACATCGTATGAACAGACTGTGATAGCAAAGGATTAATGTGATCAACGTAATCACAATCAAAATGTTTATTTATTTAACAAAAAAAAATCTACAAAGGTCATGCCAACTTAGCTTTTCGTGCCTTTTTTCCTGCCTGTTATTATTGCCACAGACGCTATTGTCATTCTATCTCTGCATACACGTTTGCACAGCTTTTTTATAAATCAAACCAAAAAAAGAAGCAGTGATAAAAGCAAATAGTGTTATCGGGTTGAAAAAAGATTTGGATACGTTTCTGAGAAAAAAAATCAATAGATTGTTATTAAGACAGACGTGGGGAAAACCAGTATTATCCCTAGGAATAGGCAGAATGGAAGCCACGGTAAGCACTAAGAGGCAGGACTCAATCCCAGAGCTGATGTCAGCAGTCCTGACAGTTGATGGTGGCAGTATCACTTGGCTGGACTTAGGAGTTGTCTTTGAGAGTGCTGCATCACTGCTGCCTGTTGGAGCTGTTGCAATTGTGAAACATGCAGAGAGTTTGCTATCATTGCAGTCAGGCTGGACAAAAATGGACAGATCATTGCATAGACTCCTGTTGAAAGCCAGCGGTGGTGCTCCTTGTAGAGGACGGGAGGTGATGCACCTGTGTCCAGCTCTGACCGACCAATGTGCTGCCCCAAAAGTTCTCCCCACTCCCTGTATTCTCTGTGGCTGGCTGCCTGGATGTGACACAAAGGTAAATACTACCCTGGCAGTGCCACCCAGCAGCTGAAACAAGTTGAAAAGTACACACCAGAATCAAGACTTTGACACTGTTTCTCACAGGTGACTTATAAACAAACTGAGCACCCTAGGTCAGGGATGGATCTTAAAGTGTATGACTGGATTAGAAATTGGTTGAGTGAGAGGCAACAAAGGATACAGGTAAATGAGCTTGTTCTGAGGTGAAGTATGTTACCAGTGGTGTGCCGCAGGCATCTGTCCTTGGTCATATCCTTGTTAATGTTTTTGTAAGTGATATTGCAGAAGAGCTGATGGGTAAGGTCTGCCTCTTTACAGATGAAACCAAAATCTGAAATAGACACCCAGGAGGGTGTAGATAACATGAGGAGGGATCCAGAAAAACCTGAAGAACATAAGATATGCCATACCGGGTCAGACCAAGGTCCATCAAGCCCAGTATCCTGTTTCCAACAGTGGCCAATCTAGGTCATACGTACCTAGCAGTTTCCCCAAAAGACACAGGTTCCGCAATGCTTGTACTGGGTCAAGCATTGATATCCTGGGTCCCTTCTTAATAATGGTTTATGGACCTTTCCTCCAGGAACTTGTCCAAATCTTTTTTTAAACCCAGCTACACTAATAGAAGAGTTGAGAGTTTGTCAGCTGGGATTTAATGATAACAAATGCAGGGTCATGCATTTGGGCTGCAAAAATCCAAGGGAGCAGTACAGTATAAAGGATGAAGTACTTCTGTCCACAAAAAAAGAACAAGACCTGGGTGCGTAGAGAGAGGAATGGACAGCAGGAAGAAGGAGGTGATAGTGCCTCTTTATAAATATTTGGTGAGACCCCATTTGTATTATTTTGTGCAATTCTGGAGCCCACCCCTTCAAAAAGATATAAACAGGATAGGGTTTGTGCAGAAAGTGGCTACCAAATTGGCCAGTTGACTTCATCATAAGGCATATGAGGACAGACTTAAAGATCTCAATATGTACTGTACATTTTGGAGGAAAAGTGGGAGGGGGCGATATGACAGAGATGTTTAAATACCTCCATGGAATAAATGCACAGGAGGAGAGCCTCTTTCAGTTTAAGGAAGGCTCTGCAATAAGGGGTATAGGGGCATAGAATGAAGGTGAAAGGGGATAGACTTTGGAGTAATTAGTGGAAACATTTCTTTATAGAAAGAGTGGTAGATGCATGGAATAGTCTCCCAGTGGAGGTAGTAGAGACCAGGACTGTTTCTGAATTCAAGAAAGCATGATACAAACATAGAAGATCTCTAAAGGAAAACAAATAGACTTTAGTAGATGGTATGGAAGGGCAGACTGGATAGGCCATATGGTCTTTAACTGCCATCACGTTTCTATGTTTCTAGAGTGACACAATAACATGTTTCCCTCCCTCACAGGATCAGACATTTGGAGGCTCCATTTTTGCTTGTCACAGGGAGTGATGAGGGGTACACACATGCATGTGTGTGTGTCAGCAGGTGCATGTGTCTCTCTATGTTGGTGTCTTTCTGTATGTCATGAACAAAGCAGCAAATGCCAGCAGATGTTTGTGTCTTTCTGCATATCATAAACACAACAGGTACATATGTGTTTCTGTGCTTAGAGTTATAGTTTATTTGTGGGTAGCAGCTAGGTGGTTAAGGAAGTTACATTCAGATACTGTATGTATTTCTGTGTGTCATGAAGGCAAAAGCAGCAGGTGTTTGTGTCTTTCTGTGTGTCATGAAATCTGCCAGAAACACATGCACATATGTCTGTATGTGCACACTATGAGGACTGTTGGGTGCTACATACATGCCTGTGCATATGTCGTGGGGCCTGTTGGGAGTGAAGACATGAAACCAAGACCATCTCCAGAGCTTTGGCCAGAAGTTGCCATAAATTGGGCCATTACAAGAACACAAGGGTTGAATCTTATAGAGTAACCGTAATATACCACAAAAATAATTGCTACTCCAAAAGAACCAAAGTACCTAAAACAAAGGAGGGAAATGAGAGGAATGTGACGAGAACTGTGGAATGGCCTCAGACCAGTGGGTTACTTCAAGACAGACACCCATAAACATGGTGTCTATCAGTACCCTTTAGCATCAATGGCCATGTATCCACCTTTTTGTTAGTGATTATTGAGCACACCTCTCTCCCTTAACAATGTCTCATGTATGCTTGAATTATATAGATCTCTTCAATCAACTTTTTGTAATCAAATTTTTGCACTTAGCTTTCTGTAATGCTGAGGATATCACCGAAAACTTTATATTTTTTTCTTTTTCTTTTTCAGGATATCCCAGCGGTCCCAATGCCTCACAAACAACGTTGACCTGCGTTTCACTCAATAGCTTGAGGTTCTTCAGGGGACTAATTGCAAGACAGCCAAATGTTTAACTGAAAAAAAAGAGATCAAAACCGGCATGAGTTCAATGAAACCAAAAACAGTGCTGTGTTAAGTACCAAAATATAGAGCCTATTCGTACCTTTCTAATACCACAGTTGAGCTAAAATAACAATTAAAATCCTACCCAAACGTTTAGCTGTAGTTGATGCACAATTTGCGTTGAAAACATGTTGCTTCCGATCGCTCTAGTTTGATCTGGCGACCATTCGAAAAAACGCCGCGCATGGGCAAACATGTAAAACCTCCCCTTCTTATAGTCACTCATTCTCTCAGGACGCTGAATCTACGTCACACCAATGAACCAATGTCCTCTAACACACTCCCCATTCAATCTCGGCGTTCAATCCTGCTGGCTGTAGAGTATGTAGCAAAAAAATCCACCGTTGTTCACTAACAAAAAGGTGGATACATGGCCATTGATGCTAAAGGGTACTGATAGACACCATGTTTATGGGTGTCTGTCTTGAAGTAACCCACTGGTCTGAGGCCATTCCACAGTTCTCGTCACATTCCTCTCATTTCCCTCCTTTGTTTTAGGTACTTTGGTTCTTTTGGAGTAGCAATTATTTTTGTGATAAATTGGGCCATAGCAAATTAAAGAAGTAACTGAAAAATTCTACAGTCAGCTCATTAATGCCTGAAGACATCCCAAGTGACATCAGGCTGAGGGTGGCAGAGAGATCAGCTAGGCTCCGGTGCTCATCTAGCCTTTTCTTTTTTCCCTTGCTGATTACAGGAAGCCTTCTCTCAAGTTCTTGCCAGCAAATTGCTTGACCAATTCCAGGGAGAAGAGGGCTGAGTAAAAATACTTAGCCCTTGTCCTGATCCTGGCCAGGTCCATTAGGATGGTGCCATCAGCATCACGCAGCTCACCATCTACTTTGCACCCCATCCTTTTTTCCAGTCCCCTAGAAGCTTGAGCTGCAGTCCTTCTTGCCCAGATGCTGGACTCTGATCTAATATAATCCCCCCAGCCCTGCCAATCCTCAAGGGCACTTAGGGTGCTCTTCTTCTCCTCATACTCGAGGTACAAAGTCTTATGTTTGATGTCAGAGTGCCAGGCTTCAAGAAGGAGCATGTCCTCCGAGAGTTGCTTGACCTCTCAGTGCCACTGTTCCTGAACACTCCAGGTATACTGTTGATAAAACTCCCAAAGGAAGAACTTCCCCACATCCCACCATTGACAGACTGAGCAAAAATCTGCTTTCCAGTAATTCCAGTCCACTCAGAACTCTCGGACTGCTAGAAAACCCCTTTCTCCTCTAACAGGATGGAGACTAATATACTGAGCTTTAGAATGAGGATAACAAGATTGTTCTTTCCTACAAATGAATACATTTGAGAATATAATGGGTAATGTTGATTCTAACATTCTCTGTATTCTAACTTACTATTGATTCTTACCTTTCATACTTGATTTTTATTTGATATGTAAACTATTTTAAATTATGAAAATCATAAAGATGATGTAAAAATGCCAAATAAATAAATAAATAGGGAGTTTCTAAAGTACCAATGGGAGGCCTGAGGCTTGATGGGATTTAGCCTCAACTCAACATTAACCACATGTGATCTGAAAAGGCTGCCAACAGCAGATCATTCAACAGAGACTGCTACATTAAGAAGTGACTAAAATATCACCAGTCAGTTTGTGGGTGAGATAGGTTCTCAAGCCCCACCATGATATGATAAAATCATTGGATACTCCTTGGTGCTGCTCATACAAAACATTGACCAGTGGACAAAGGCAAACAGCCTCCCCCAAAATGGCCAACAAGGAATGGCAGGTTTATTGCGCAGTTCAATCCAGGGACTTGGGGCTGCAATTAAAGTTTACCCCCTACATCATCTCCTCCTCATAATTCAGGAACTCCAAATAAATTAATGTAAGGTAATAGAATGTAAATCTGTTGGACCCAATCACAGGGGAATAGAGATTGGTGAGATTAACTGTGTAGCTTAACACAAGGTGAATCTGAAGGTGAAACATCCTGCCTGGCATCATGGAACTTGCAAGGCAAGGCTAAGCAAGATGACCACCCTACCAAACCTGCCTAGAGCATAACTGAAGGCCATCTCACCACACAACTCCAGTCACCAAAGAAACTCAGCTTACAGAGTGCAATGGTGTCCTGTAAAAAAGACACTAAGGGGTATGTTTACTAAACAGCGCTAACGTTGTAATGGCGCCATTATCGTGCGATAATGGCGCATTACCGTGTGATAACGTCATGTATCGCATGATAACATCTCTGGCGGCATTAAGGTGCACAGAGGGTTGAGTAAGGCTCCCCAGAGGGTGGAGATAAGGGGTCAATGGGCGGAGAGTGGGCGGGAGAGGCCCCAGGCACACTAACGCTGCGAAATCAGGGTCTGAAACTTAACGTCACTGAAACTCTTGCTTTAGAGACACTTTTGCAGGAGAGAGAAACCAGTTCAGTCAGCAATGTACAGCAAAGGCAGGGAGACCCAGATAAGTGATAGTAGTGATACATGTGCAGTAACAAAACATGCAAAAACCAGAGAGATAATGACCAGAACCAAAATAGAAATACAAAACACGAAGCTGGCCAATAGAAAAAAACATTGATAAATGGTAATCCACACTACCCATAAAGAATAAAAAGGAAGATGTCACTTTTGGAAGGGTCAATTCTGATTCCCCCCACAAAGTGAATGTTCCAGCATTGATAGTGTTGATGAGGGTTTGCTGTGGTATATATTGGGCAGCTTGCTTATGTGGCTTTCACATGTGCAGCAACAGCAGAGTGGCCACGTAGGAAAGGGCACTATGGTGATGGTGTAAATGGGGTACAGGGGGTACAGGGGGCTGCATGCGGAACATGTAGTGTGGCAGCTGGGGCACAGGGTGGACTAGGCAGATGCCTAGGTGACACATAGGAATGTAGAAATGGAAAACCAGCAAGACAGCAACTGACCAAGGGCAAACATGTCCACAAGTGTGTGTCCCACAGTGTCCCAGGGGACAGTATCCAGCAAGTACCCCAAAGGGCACATAACATTGGCAGGCAGTGCTGGGGGAAGCACGGATGTCTAGGCAGGCACCCCTACCCCATATCACACACCATAGGCAGCCACCTACCGGCACACTGGATGGCCTGGGACTGCGCACCACTAACACCACAGCACAAGGGCAAGTCATCATGGTGGCAGAGGGGTGCTGGTAGCGGAGGGGGCAGTGGCATCTGCCCACAGCAGACCAAGGCCAAGCCCTGTTTAGGTGGGTGCCGTGCACTGCAACAGACAAGATCTGTCTGACGAACAGTCATAGTATCCCCAGAGAATGACCTGCCTCTGTGATAACATTTTGGTGCAGTATATACAGCCAGTATATTCAGGGGCAGAAGGTCACAGGTTCAAGTCCCAGTTGTGGCTCCTGCAAACCATGTCCCTATATTTTACCCAGTTCTAAACCGTGGTAACAAAGACGGAACCTTTTTTGCAGATAAATTAAACACGCCATAAATGCCTATATTTTACCCTACAGAACACATACACCATAAGCATGTGCAATCCCTAGAGCAGAGTTTCCCAACTGCAGTCCTGGAGAGCCAAACATCATTCAAGTTTCATGCTGTCCCTAATAAATATGCCTGTGATGCAGTTGTATGCACCGCCTCCATTGTATGCAAATGTATCCATGCATATTCATTAGGAACAGCATGAAAACCTGAACCGTGTTTGGCCCACCAGTACCAGAGTTGGGAATCTCTGCCCTAGAACTGCGGCCAACAGGGCACCAACAACCACACACACAGGCTCCACTATCCAACGGCTCATGGAGTGTCAGGCTGTTGGGCCCTGCGCGGAGCAGCATCTACCAATACTAGTACCTGCATACCTTAGCAATGCCGTCTTAAACTTGGAAACACGTTCCACATATATCAAAAGGTTGCTATGAGTAATGTCAGATAACAAATCCTAAGTTATACACAATTTGTTGACAGAGATTCATCATAGCAACCTTTCTGATATCTGTGGAGTGTGTTTCAGTGTTTGTTTCGGACAGTGTTTACCACCCCGGAGAGTGACTATTTACAGTATGAAATATCTCTGAAAATTCTCCTCAATATACACAATGCCAAAATTGGGACCCTCATTGATACAAAACATGATGCAATATAGAGTGGCAGCAAAATAATGTTGTAGCAGTAGGAACCACAAGACTTCAGGACAGTAATGCAAGCTCTAACACTCCCTCATCTGGACTACTGCAACATAATCTACCATGGCCTACCTGCCACACAGACCAATCCCCTCCGAACTGCCCTAAACACCACGGCGAGAATAATTCACAATGCAAAGAAATGAGACCACATCACCCCAATTCTGAGAGACCTTCATATTCTCCCCATCGAAGCAAGAATCAAGTACAAAACTCTTCTACTCACCCACAAAACCATCCACCAAACACAAGGCACCCCACTCCGCACCCTACTGCCTCGCCCAACCCACAGCAGAACAACCAGACAATCCTCCAACAGCTCCATTGCCATCCCCCACAAAAGAACCAAAGCAACTCAACGGACCTGCAACAGAGCCTTTGAACTCTATGCCCCATCCCTCTGGAACTCTCTACCAAACCACATCAGGAACAACGGTGATCTCCCATCATTCAAAAAGCAGCTAAAAACCATCCTATTCCAAGAACATCTCTGAATAGGAACCCCCTCCCCCCTATTTCTCTCCAAGATCTCCAAACCAGTAACTATGCTATCTTGTCAGTCTCTATGTTCATCCCAAAAATCATCAATGTTGAACCCCTGGTGATGGCCCCCCCCCCCACATTTGATTCCCCCCCCCCCCCCGGTTATATGTCCCACCGCTTTGACCCGGTGAAAAGCGGGATATAAATACAGTTAAATAAATAAAATAAATAAATAAACCTGAAACAAACTTTATGTTGCTACATTTTGAAATCTTCTTTTGAGCATTCCCATGATTCAGTCCACAGTGCTGAATGACACAGTGCAGCAAAGTAATGTTTGAGCCTACTGTCTTACAAACTATACCACAAACGCAATACACTAGAGCCTAAAGAGGAAGAAACTATGGTTATTCACACTGTGATTGTCTCTGTCAGCAATAATGCAATTCTGAGAAATCATTTCGCTGGAGATAACATCTTAATCTTAGAGACCATAATGGCAATGCAGTTGTCAGATTATGCCACTGAGGAGGTAGGATTAATATCAAAGAGGAAAATGGGAATTAAAAAGGAAGTCTTTTTGATTTCCAGCACTTTTCTAATGGTGATAGATGCACGGAATGCTCCCTGGTACAGATGATAGAGGCTCAGACAGTAGCATTCTTTAGACATGCATGGGATAAGCACAGAGGATTCTTATTTGAAAAATCTAAAGAGAGAGAGGAAAAATGGAACTATGGTATTCACTTAAAAACGCTCTCCTTGAATTTTAGAAACAAGAATTGGAGCTAGCAGAATAAAAGGCAAAATAAGCAATATACAACAACAAAAAAAAGACATGACCCCTACCAAAAGACAAGCCCAGACAAAGAACAGTGGAACAGTGGTTAAAAATGTTATAAATAATAACTGGTAATTCCTGGAGGGGCTTCATTTCAAAGTAAGAATATACTGTGACTTTTGCTACAAGTTCTCTGCCTGAAAGTTTTCTTAAAAAACGGGACTATTTTTGTTAGACAGCATTTTTTGCTGTGTAAAGCTACTGGTTTATTTTTTGTACCTGTTTGCAGAAGGGTTTTTGATTATGTTTTAGGAAAGGCTTTTTGTTTTGCTGCTGTTTTTTTCTGTCCTCTAGCCTTCAAGTTTAAAGAAGAGGGAAGGTAGCAAATATTCTTTGAAATCACTGTGCTGATGAGTGTGAGATCCTTCCCCTCCCACCCACTGCAGTGTAGAATCTTCCTATATAGACTATATCCCTCAATTGAAGGGTTAGATTAGATAGTTTTAATTTTGGGTAAGCAAATTAGGGAGTTAAAGATATAGACCAAATTCAGGTTCTCTGTAGAAATAATTCAATATAGTATATTTCATGGATCTTTGACTGGTGACATTTTAATAAATCCTAGAGGTAATTCTACAAAGCGGGCACACAATATTACACACCCCAGATAAATAAATTTTGTAGTCTGAAGACATAAGGTACACTTCTGCAGACCCTAATAATAGATAACCATTCCATAAGATCTAAATAATAGGAATCCAATATCAAATAGTGAATATTCACAAGGGTCCTATTTATTTAGAGCACTTTATTACTACTACTATTACTACTGAACATTTGTATAACCCTAAAACTCGTATGCAGTGCTGCACAGACACATGTAAAAGATGGTCCCTGCTCATCAGAGCTTACAATCTAGCCAAAGAAAAAACAACACAGTAGCTGTAAACATGGGCTACATCTAGGGGGGATGGTAAGGAAACACAAAGGGCCCGGTTTTGTCTCGCACATCCATCCCCTTTGTACATCCGGACTGAGCTGGACGTACAAAGGGGATCACAATTCTGATCCCACGAATCACGTCTAGCCCGCGGACAGCAATGTATGTGCAGGCTGGGACTGCGATTCAGTCTGGCCTGCACGTACATTAGAAGCCTGACTAGCTCAGTCAGGGCTTTTAAATGGAGCTCTGGTGCCATGATGTCCTGTTGCCATGGCACCGCGGCTCCATTTAAAAGCCGTGATGCCAGCCACAAAGAAAAAGAGTTTATTTCTCACAGCCTGACCTCCGATTTGGCCTCCTAAGACCAGGGTCAGGCTGTGGGGAATAAACCCTGGTCCCCCTGCCCCATCCATGCCCCAGGCCTTCCAAAAAAAACATCCAGAAGTGGAATAACTTCCCTAGACATTTCGCCAGCCCCAGACGTACAGGGCCAACATTAGAATCAGCCCTATATGTCCACGGCCGGTGACCACCCCCTGCCCGCCCCATGCCACCCATTCTCCGCCCCCATCTAACTTCCCCACACAACCGGCAGGGAAGTTATTCGGGGGCAGGAGAAGCCACGAATAGCAGGGATGGATGACCCATCAGGCCATCCATCCTCACTTTTCGTGGCTCAGAATAACCCCCAAAGGAGATCAGGCAAATCAAGATCCAAAAGCGGCAGTGAAGAGGTGAGTTTTCAGCCTGGATTTGAAAAAAGCCAGAGATGAACCCTGACATACAGACTCAGGTAGTTTGTTTCAGGCATAAGGAGCAAGTTGAAAGGAGCAAAGTCTAGAGTTAGCAATAGAAGAGAAGGGTACAGATAGAAGGGATTTGCCAGAAGAGCAGAATTGCCGAGGAGGGGTGTAGGAAGAGATAAGAGAGGAAGAGCCAAGACTATCAAAGCAGTTTGCAAACAATAAAAAAGGGATAACAGTACAGAAAGAAAAAGGCGGGAAAGTAAAAAAACAAGAGAGGGGAATTACAATTCATATGCAAGGAGGAAAGCTGAGAGGTGAAAGACAGCAGGCAGTTCTCTGAGGAGGAGGAAGTTAAGGAGCAGGAGACTGGGGAAAAGCTTGCAGAAACAACAGAGTATGAGATTATTCTTAAAGATGAGGAGGGAAGATTCAGTGTGAAGTGAAAGGGAAAGGGAGTTCCAAAAGGGAAGGACTGGCATAGGAAATAGGGCAGGCCCATCCATTAAGCAAGAATGTTGTTTGCACAGGGCCCCGTGTTTCAGGGGGCCCCATGCCAACAACATCCTGCATTGAAGACCGGCAGGCAGGGTGGCTTTAGAGGAAGCCAGAGAGGCCCCGGCTCCCTCTAACAGCTGCCGAAGTGAAGCATGTCTTTTCTCTTCACTTCGGCAGCTGTACTGAAGTTTAGAATGCTGCTGCACTGAAACAGGAAGTCATCTTTGACTTCAGCGTGGCAGCGTCCTAAACTTCAGTACAGCTGCCAAAGTGAAGGGAAAAGATGTGCTTCACTTCGGCAATTGTAGAGGTGAGCCAGGGCCTCTCTGACTCCCTCTTAGCTAGCCTCAGGGCTCTTCGGGGGGGGGGGGGGGGGGGGGCGTGGACTGGAAATGGGCTGACTGGTGGGGAGCAAAGGACTGGAAATGGGCTGATAGAGAGGCTAGGATAGGACTGTACATGGGCTGTTGGTGAGGAGCTAGGACTGGAAATGGGCTGATGGGGGGCTGGGATTGGAAATGGGATGGAGGGGCTAGGATAGGACTGGAAATGGGCTGTTGGGGGCTGGGATTGGAAATGGGCTGGGGGGGCTTGGATTGAAATGGACTCATGGAGGGGCTAGGACTGGAAATAGGCTCATGGGGGCTTGGATTGGAAATGGGCTGAGTGGAGGGGAGCTAGGATTGGAAATGGGCTGATGGTGGGACTAGGAAAGGACTACAAATGGGCTGATGGGGGGCTGGGATTGGAAATGAGCTGATGGAGGAGCTTGGATAGGACTGGAAATGGATGGGGGAGCTAGGACTGGAAATGGGCTGATGGTGGGGTTAGGATAGGACTGGAAATGGGCCGATGGGGGGCTAGAACTGGAAAAGAGCTGATGTGGGGAATAGAAGGGAGCGGATACTGGGTGGGGTTGGAACTAGAAGGGAGTTGTTGGGGGAGGATTAGAATGGGATGGTGCTGGGAGAGTGAAATGGAGAGGAGAAACATATTTTGAGTGGGAGGGAAGAAAAATCTACAATTGGCCAGGTATTGGGAGATTAAGTGGGGATGGAGGGGTACAATTTGAGTGGATGAAAAAGGAATAAAGAAAGAGATTGAGGAAAGAGCAAAAGGAGAAAGATCAGTATGTTAAAGCAGATGTAGAGAGAGAATGGAAAAAAAACTAGAAGAGAGAAGAAAGGAAAAATGGACAGCAGACGATGGAGAGTTAGCAGAAGACACGAAGAAACCAGAAGAAAATGGCTGGAGCAATTGCAACTGAAAAAAATGCACAAAGGGTAGAAAAATACCTCTTTATTTTGAATTTATTAACTGGAATATGTCAGCTCTGGGAAATAGGCCATTAACATCTGTGCTTTATTTAGTACAAGAGGAAATTAATTTATAGTTTTATTTCTTTTTTTTTAAACTTTTATTTTCATTTTGCAACAAACAAAAGAAACAACACACCAAAAGAGACAAAACAAGTATACAATAAGGAAAAGTAAACCCATTACCCCCCACCCCGGTGCTTCTTCTCTACCCGTTTATATCAGCATGTGAGCGCTTCCAATTAACAGTGATTATACATCAAACGATCAAAAAAAAAAAAAAAGTATCCACAATACAGCATGATCATGAGACAGAGATATATACAAAGTTAGACAGTCAGATGAGAGCATTTAGCAAAATGTACATATTCATTGAGCATCTTCCATTGAGACCAATGAGAAGGAGTCTGAACGGAGGAAGCGAGCAGACGAGGTAGTTGTTCATATTTACTGTAGAGACAGGCATGATTCCACCATTCATTGAGGCTCAGATGGGAACTAATTTCCCAGTATTACTTATTTAGGGAAATAGCAATGCCAAGCATAAAGTTCAAAAGGAGATAAGCCATTTTTTGGGAGAGAGGGGATCCCCGCAGCTGGGCGAAGTCCCACTATCTTCCAAGAAAGGGACTCCTGAGAGTGCAATATAGACTAAATACGACCCCAGACCCGACGCCAGTTATACTGTAGTGCGGGATATTCATGCATAGCATGAAGTAATAGACCAATGGCCACAGGACGTGTCCAGCAACCATTACCCTGAGTAGTGTTCCATTTGTCTAATCTGTGAGGAGTGTAAAAACACCGGTGGGCTAGAAAGAAGAGGGTCTGAGTGAGTGAGGCGGGTCGGGAACCCGTGTCCCTCTGCTCCAGATAAGGCTCCATTGCTCCAAGGTTAAAGTCACATACAATTCGCTCTCTCCCTTACTTTCTGCGCTATAGAGGTATCTCTAGTGATAGCATTACATAAGGTTTAGTAAAATTGGATGCTACACCCGGTGAACTACCGAGAGATCGGAAGTCTCCAATAAACCTTATGCAGAGAGTGCCGATGGCGGGAGTACTCTAGTGCTCCGAATGCAATGCTGAAGTTGCACTGACCAGAGTCGGGAGTCGAAAGGTTGCATAAGAGTATTAAAGGCACCTAAAGTGTCGAAAAGCATTGGTGGGTAGTGGGAGTCTAATGGGAGAGTCATACCAGGGAGTAAGGTAAGAGGAATCCGGTGAGCAAAGGCCCGCTACTATATCTAGCCACACAGGTCTGCTCGGTACTGGAGCTTCCAACCAACGAGCACCTTGTTTGAGAAGAAAAGATTGAGGGAACACTTGAGTAAAATCGCCACCAAGTAGTAATGGAGCATTGGCGGAGGCCGAGGCCAACTGCGCAAAACTTGCATAGTAAGCAGGGTTGTCCACAGTCGGGGCATAGTGCAAATACACGTGAATTCACTATCTCCAACCTCAAGGTGTACACGGGCCCATCTACCCTCCATGTCAGCGCTAATATCAGGTACAGTAGCGTGCAAAGACTTCTTAACCAGAATGGCTATCCCGTACCATTTGGAAACGGTGGGAGAATAGGCAGCTACCATGTGAGGCCTAGCATTGAGTTTCAGTGTTTCAGCAGAGTGTAATGCGTTTCCTGAAGAAACACCAAATCAACATGCTCGTGGCTAAGATAGCTAAGGATTTTCTTTCCTTTGAGTGGACCAGTAATGCCTTTGACGATGAATAATAAGATTTTACATAAGGCCATTCAGAAAAGTTAAAATTCTGAGCATGATAGCACACATAATTTCACTGTGTCCCTCAAACTGACTGTATCTAGCTGTACACTTGACATAGGAAAAATAAGCTAATATAATACAATGAAGCGCCCCACATTAACAAAGAAAACCGCAGTACGGTAGAGGAGAAGCAAAACCCCAAAATTACTGGCGACCATGTGTCTGCGGGGAGAAACCCCAGAGAAGGCCGAAATTGAAAAAACATATAACCTGTAGGACTGTGCGTGCTCCGAATCCGACCGAGGCACACATCATGAAGGGATAGGAGACCAAAGACAAAAGTCATACAGAGAAAGAAAGAAAGTCCAGGCTATTTCTGTGCTGGGCTATGACCGCCGCATCGGGCCCTTCAAAATGGCGGACAGAGCCGGCAGATAAGAGTCCAAGATTTGGGATTAGCGCATCTGCTCTGCTTCTTTGGAGTCCAAAAATGTTGATAGTAGATCAGGATCCTCGAACGTCCTGGTCTGGTTGTGGAGAGTCACTCGGAGCTTCGCTGGATACAACAGGCCAAAGCGAGCCTGTAGCTGTTGAAGTCGAGGGCGAAGAGCAAGGAGTTTCTTCTTCTTCCGACGGTCAACGGTAGGCTTTGCCAAATCAGGAAAGAAGGAGACCTTACGACCTTCAAATTCCAAATGATGATTCGCTCGGGCAGCATGTAAAATTTGTTCCACTTGTTGATATCGTAGCAAGCTGAAGATAATAGGCCGGGGGGTCGTGCGGTTGAGCGCCATGCGGGCAGGAACACGGTGTGCTCGATCGATTTCCAGTTCTCTGTGAAAAGTGATCTTCAGCAAGGAGGGAAGAGTTTTGAGCAAGAATTCTCTTATATCTCCTGCTTCCACCCCCTCCGGCATTCCGAGGAGCCTCACATTGTTGCGACGGGCTCGATTATTGCTATCTTCCAACTCCTTTTGAAGATTCTGTATCTGGCGCTCAGCCTTGTCCAGTTTGCCCAAGCGCACCTCGTGCGAGTCGAGGACCCCCGCCATATTGTCCTGCCGTAATGAAAGACCTTCAAGTCGGTCCTGGAGCACTCCAAAGTCTTCTCGCATGGCTCGAAGCGCTTCTCCATTGGACTGCACCAATTCCTTCACGCCGCGTATTTCCTCCAAAATCTCCAGGTGCATTGCGGGGTTTTCACGAAATGGAACCATCTTCTGTGGGGAGGACACCTCTGTTTTGGAGCGTTTTCCGTGAGAAGAAGAAGGAGACCCGAAGTCCAAGCGCGCTGGTTTATGGGCCGCCATCCCCCCCGAGGTGCCCCGGTCAGCTCGGAGCGAAATAGTAAATTTATATAGGTATTAAGTCAGGATTCTGAGTAGGCCTCTCGGGAGCTTCAACGCAAAGCGTCCTACCCGCTGGACATCAGGCTCCGCCCCCCTATAGTTTTATTTCTATAGTGTTGTTGTACTTTCCAAGTTTGGCTTTAGGGGTTCCCAGTTTAATTACTTCCTATTTCTAAATTGTGATTCCTTGTTCTTTGTTTGGTGTTGGTCTATGTTCTGAGCTGAGGTATTCTGTTTATGTAGTTTCTATTTGACATTGCCACGTTCTCTTTCCCCAGTAGGTCATGTATTGTTATTCTCTGAAATGTATTGGTTTAATATTTGCAGTGTTGCCTTTTGATAGGTAGAGTATGGTGCTTTGTGAATCCTGGTAGTGCTGTAATGATTCAGTGGGTTTGCTATGGGTTCTAAATTGGCAGTGTTTGTAGTAGTTCCTAATGTGCCTGGCGGTTGGCGCTGGATTATAGTATTGTAGAAATCTTTTAGTCTTTCTTTATCCATACGCTAACTTTTAGTAAACATGCCTCTTAATGAGTGTATGTTGACATTATGCAAATATGTATGCAAATGAGGCCCTGCACCAAGTCTCCGCACATGGCCCCACACCCTCCTTGGGCTGCCTCTGATAGGAAAAGGAAGAGTTTCTTTAGATGAAGAGGTGGAGGGCTAAGGGTGAAGAAAGAGAAAGGAAGACAGCATTGGAAGAGTGAAGAGAACAGCAAGGGATATAGGGAGAAATAAGAATGGCTAAGTGTAGGGATCAGGAGGCAAACCTTGCACGGTGGACCAAAATAATGGTGTGTATGAAGATTAGTGTGGTGGCAGTGTACTGGATCAATTGTAGATGGCAGATGGCAGATGGAGAATGTATTGAGGCAATCCGAGAAATAAAAAATTGCAATAATCATGGTGTGGGAGAACAAAGGTCAGAACAAGTTGAGTAAATTATGGAGTGGAGAAAGCAGAGTGGACCAAGCAAAGAGAAAAAAAGCTGATTGTGAAAAGGAATCAAGGTGGGGTTTGAAGAAGAGAGATGAATCATGTGTGATACCTCAAGTCTTTATAGAGTTGCAAAAAGGAAGGGGAGATGGGAAGATGGTAAGAGAGGAAAACATAGAGGCTGCTGGAGAAGGGAAGGCAATAGCCTGGCATTTGGAGATGTTTAAAAGAAGATGGTTATGTATGAATCATTGGTGTACAGAGTGTAAGCAGGTCTGGAGTGGGGAAGCATCGGATGAAGAGGAAGGAACAGTGTAAAGAATTTGAATGTCATTAGTGTATTGGAAAGATGTACATTCAAGGGATTGGATTAACAGAGGAAGAGATGACAGGAATATATTAAAAAGAGTGGGCACCAGATAGGAACATTGAGGAACCCATGAGAAAAGAGGAAAAGAGGAAGAGAATCTGGAATTGGAGAACACCTCGAAAATTTGATCCAATAGATAAGAAGAAAACCAACTGAAGAAGAGAAGAGCGATCAATCAAGTCAAAGGCAGACAAATACAATAAAAACAAAATAACAGAATTATTATTGTCAAGTGAAGTTCATATTTCATTTGTGAGAGCACAAAGTAAAGATTCTGTTGAGTGACCTGTGCAGAAACCAGCCTGTCGTGAGCGTAGGATCAAAGACTTTTCCAGAAAAGGAGAGAGTAAAGGGAGGACAATGCATTCCAAGAACTTAGAAAAAAAAGCAAAGTTGAAGATTAGATGGAAATTAGAAAGGAAAGAACTATCAAGAGAGGGTTTCTTGAGCAGAGATCATGTGGCAGCATGTTTCCAGGGGGGGCAGGACATAGCCTTCAGCAAGGTTGGTATGAAGCAGAAGAATAATACTAGGAGAAAGTGAAGGAGACAGTCTGGAGACCACGTGGGCAGGCCAAGAATCCAAAAGAGAAGAGGAAGGACAAACTGATTTGAAAGCAAACTCCAAAAAAGTAGGAGAAAGAGCAGGGAAAGAGGACCAGGAAGAGAAAAGAGTGATAGAGTCAGGAAAAGAAGAGGAAGAACAAGTAGTGACAGGAAGATCTGGGTAAACAGAAGCCCAAAGAGAAGAGGTCCTATTGAAAAAGAAAGAAGCAAAGACAGTCAGGGAGGGGGAAGCAGCCAAAGCAGAAGGATTGGTGGTAGGGGCCAAGAAAAAGCTGCTGAGTAGAGGAAGAGAGTCATTCTTCCTATTAGCAGAGGAAGAGAGTCATTCTTGTATGAAGGTAGAGTGGGCCAAACAAAGGGTGCTTCTATAAGAAAAGGCAGCCTCCCTCCAGTGATCATTGAATGCTGAGTGCCAATATTAGGACAGGTGGGAGATAGTTCATTCAAAGATGAGGAACATCAGGAAATCAAGACTTCAGAAAAACTAACTTTGAAAAGATGGAGGAATACCTCAAAGAGTAATTAACTGAATGGGAACTGGGGGAAGTAGAACAACAGTGGGCAAAATTGAAAGGAGAGGTATTAAGGACAACAAATCTTTTTGTTGGGAAAGTAAATAAAAGTAAGACGAAAAGGAGGCCAATATGGTTTTCAGAAGATGTAGTTGAAAAGGTAAGGAAAAAGAGGTTAATTATTATAATCCAAGTTATCAATGTCTCTGCTTAATGCACATTATCAAGTTGAAGTTACAATGTAAACCGCTTTGATTTAAATGATAAAGTGGTATATAAAAACTGTTAAATAAATGTATAAACTAAGAAATTGCAGAAAGAGAAAGAAAAACAACAATATCTGGAGAAACTAAAGGAAGCTGGCAAAGTAATCAAGAAAGCAAAAAATGCAAATGGAAATAAAAATGGACAATACAGTAAAACATGGGGACAAAACTTTTTTTGAGATATGTTAGTGACAGGAGAGAGTGTAAAGATGCCATTGTGAAGCTCAAAGGTGAAAGGGAGGAATAGGTAGAGGCTAATAAGGATAAAGTGGAATTGCCTAACAAATATTTCTGTTCTGTGTTCACAGATGAAGGGCCGGGAATGGGGTTTCTGAAAACAAACACAAATAGAAATGAAATAAGATAGAACTCAAACAATTTTCAGAAGACTGTGTTCATGAGGAGTTAGTAAAACTAAAACTGGACAAAGAGATGGGGCCGGATGGGATTTATCTGAAGGTATTGTGGATGCCCTCCTGAGTCAGGACCCTCCCAATGGATGCTTGGAGTCGTGGACAAGTGGGTTAGGATAAGGTCAAGTCCTCTCCAGCTGTTGATGCCCATGGTCTATAACTTCTATGAAGAATTTTCTGCTCCACTAAATCTTATAGATCAGAGGTTCCCAACTCAGGTCCTGGAGGGCCAAACACCATTCAGGTTTTCAGGCTGTCCCTAATAAATATGCATGAGATGTATTTGCATGCACTGCCCCATTATATTCAAATATATCTCATACATATTCCTTAGGGACTGCCTGAAAACCTGAATGGTGTTTGGCCCTCTAGGACTGGAATTGGGAACCTCTGTTATAGATGTTTTTTAAACTCCTGATAGACATGTGGTGACACCCTCCTATACCTTTGTTTAAATGGCTTCGCCTCACCAGTATTCAGTGTGTTTGTTGACATCGGTAAATCCTATGGCCCGATTTTCAGCACCGGTGGCTAGCACGAATACAATGGCTAGCTGCCGGCACTGAACATTAAATGTGGATATTCAATGCCGGGGTCATATGCAGCCCCAACATTGAATATCTGGGGTCGCTGCACAGCCACAGACACTGCAGAAGCTAACTGGGCAGTGGCAATATTGAGCCGCTGCCCGGTTAGCTTCCATGGGTAAAGATAGGTCAGCTTTTACTGTGCCTATCTTTACATGCAGGTCGCTAACAGAGCAGTGGTGCAATATCGCCGTTGCCTACTTAACAATGCGTACCACCGCCACTTTGCCCCAGAATGCTACATGGTTAGCATCAGGGTGCACAGTGGCATTACTTGGGGATATTCAACAGCACTAGCCATGTTACTGCCACTGAAGTTGCCACTAAACGGCATTTACACAATTTCCTCTGATGGGTCCACCATCACTGAAAAACAGTCCAGCCTCCACAACTGATGGCAAATCCCTTGGAATCACTGTTTCTATGAAGAAGGAGGAATGAGCAGCTGTTTATATCCCATCAACTTAACATGTCCCACTGAACCTGTAAGTTGTAAGAAATGATAATGTTCTTGAACATGAGTTTATTTTTTATTTATTTTATTTTGTATTTACATTTTCTTATATACCGCGCTATTCTGCATCAGTGTGGTTTACATTGAACAAACTAAAATTACATTGAACAGGGGATAATAACTTGGAGATAACTATTTTACAGGGAACATGGGCTATGGAGGATTAAGAGGCTTGCCCAAGACCATAAGGAGCACCTGTGGGACTAGAAACCCCAGTCCTTCCAGCTCAAGGTTGCTGTCCTCTAGTGGGATATGAACCCCTGACCTTCCAGCCTGAAGTACCTTGCCCCAACCACTAGGCCACTTCGTCACATTTTCCAATGGATTTAACTAAGTGAAGTTGTGCAACAAACCTTTTACAGTCTTAAATATATTAGTTTCAGTAATACCAGGCACAGCTTTCTCTTTCTGCCTTTTCTCCCAGGGATCATCCCAAATGATGATAATATAACTTTGTGGGATTTTATGGCCAAAAAATTCAATATTGGTTTCCAAACATCCCACTACTGGGATTTATAAACCATTGCTGCAGTAAATTTAATCCACCTGGCATCTGACAGTTCCCTACCCCCTACCATCTTCTTGTAAAAGTACTCAGCAGTTAAAGTACTGATTTCAGATCCCATGTCTATCAGATATTTCATGGGCACTCCACTCATCTGTTCCTCCATGATGGGTCTAGGACCTACTGCCTCTCTTCTAAATTGTTGCTCAGTTGAGGAGAGTTCTATTTGTATAACCCTAACTCCTCCCCTGGAAGTTGAGGGCTTAGGTAATGTTATCATATCATCAGAATTTTGCTCCACTTTTCCACCTGATGACTGCTTTTTCTCACTTATACCATTCTGTCCTTTATAAGTGGAATTGTCACTTTTGGAAATAGCTTTCACAAACTTCCTTTTGGGTTCGCTCTTTCACTTACATAGAAATGACTGGTATGCTCTGGTTCCTAGCATTTGAAACAAATAGGATCCCCCTTCTCAGTTCTTCCTCATGTCTGATATTGAAAAAGCTGGTCTCCATCCACATTTCTTTGTCTCCCTTGAAAATCCCCTCTTATTCCTCACTTGTGCTTGCAGCACTTGAAAGAGCTCTTGCTGACTCTGATTTAAACTGATGCCAAGTTTTTCAACAGTGTGAGTCAACTGTTGCATAGCCTGCAACATGAGGTCTGTGTCTATGACAGCTGCTTTCACTAGCCCTTCATTTCTTCTTGGAAGAAGTCACACTCCATGTTCTCTCTGTTTCTCTCTCTAAACAAGTCTTCCTTCTCCTCAGAAGCCTCGATAGTTGTCCTTAGCAACACCTGAAAAGTCATCTCAGGGTTGTCTTTGTTCTTTCTTTTCATTTCCCTGTGTAGGTTGTCATCTTTCAACCCGGTCACTAATTGATTTTTTAACACGTCTTCTACATCTGGAATGACATTCTGGATATAGTTCTTGACATTTTTTCATGTAGATCACAGCCAAAGGTTCTGACAAATTCCTTTGATAGCTGCCTTCACTCATAGAATCTCCCCATCCATAGATTTATAGGAGTTTTATCCCCAAAGTCTTTTGACAATCTCTGAAACAGATCCACTAAGTCTTTCTGTTATCCTTTATACATCTTTATAACTTCTTTAGCAGATACCTTCAGATAATCTTGTGCATCCTCCCACTGGTCTTCTCGTGGGACTCTTAGCATCTTCACCTTAGTCATCTGAATCCACTCTTCTACCATAGGTTCTCTTATCCTCAGTGGATAACCAGCAACATCTAGAATCCTTTTATCTTACAGAGCAGGACACCTTGGAACTTCTGTCAATCATTCTAATGCATTGCGTACTAAAGAGCTTGACTCCCATTTTTCCTCTTGAAAGGTTCTGATTAATTCAGCCTATTTTCTGCTAAATCTCTTCTGGTCTCAGAGGCAGTGTTTTTGGTCCTCCTTCTCAGTCTTCCAATCTTCAATGTTTTGACATAAAATAGGAAAAAAAAATCCCTCACACCAGAACACCAAATGAAAACAACATTCAATACCCTTCCTGCTTCAATTTTTTGCCCAAAACATAAAAATTTGAATCCTGCCCGACTATGCCAAATTTGTTGATGCCCTCCTGAGCCAGGGCCATCCCCATGGATGCTTGGAGTCATGGACAAGGGGCTAAGGATAAGGGCCTCTCCAGCTGGGGTGCTTGGGTAAGACTTCCCCAAAGTAAAATTTCAAGTACTTTTATAAGAATGATGTGCAATAGAGAGAATTACGTTTAAGTAATGACAGTTTTCTTTATTAAAAACCAATTTAGTTAGTTATTATATGGGTAAAGTTTCTCTCTTTGAAGTACTATTACAAAAACACAGATGTTCTGTTTTGCGGTGTCACGAATGACAATATAACAATTTGCCTTTTCTTTGCCTTGTAAATCTTCAACAACAACATTTCCAATTATCAACAAACATTCAGATAAGTTTCAATCAAATTCTACTTTCAATTAGTTATTTTGTAATACTAAGCACTTAATGTTATTAATTCTTTCCCAACAGATGTTTCCCAGATGATCAAGACCACTCCCCTTTTTCAGAAACAGGTAAGTATTAGCTCTTTCTTAACCAAACTGTATCCTCACCCTCCCTATGTTTCTTGCATGTCTTTTTTTTACCTCAAATTTCATATATCCATTCCACTGGTCAGGGCACCAGTCATTGGTGCACACTTGCTGTTTTCTTTTCCTCGGGTCAGCAGACTTGAACCTCGTCCTCTCCTTCTTTTGGCGAAGCATCCTGTCACATACCTACCAACCTGACTCTACAAAAATTAAAAAGGAATAAAACCCTACCTGGACTACAGGGGAATTTAGGCTTAACCTTTCTATTTGAATGTTCTTCCCTTTTCACTTACATTTATACTTATTCCTAACCTGAGCAGCAGGTTCTTTCCACTAAACTGTCCCTAACTAAAGAAAGAAAGAAAAATAAATTTCACTTTCCCTATCTACTGAGACCTTTGATCTGCTATTTTGTTCAACAAGCACACACTCTGTCTCAGACAAAACATGACCTTTCCACTCTTATTACAACTGAGTTTATTTCAGTTAGGAAGAAATAGCTAAAATTTAGTATTGAGGTTTCCCTGTATACCAGTTCTGTGACAGCCTCAATAAATCAGGCTTTGGCCAATCCTTACCACTACTGTGATGAGGGCACTTTGTAGGCCTGTTTTATCTTACTTCTCCCTTAGGGTAGAATTTTCAATTAAGTTTAACATCCTCAGTTCATTGGAAAAACATTTCATCCCAGTTTATCTAGTCACAGTATTCTTTAAATGCCCTCATTCATCCGTCTCACATGCACAATCTCAGTGGCAAAATGATGTGGACCACTTTTAAAATGTTCACACTACATATGTGGTAGGCTATGGCCTGTAAACTAGGCCTAGGCCCCAACCTCCACCTGAGACTAGTGCTGAGAAGAACCAGAGTTTGAGAAACTGCTTTAAACTGCTTTTGACTGCTTTTGAAACTGTTTTTGAAAAGTCTGTATAATTTCTCTATGCTAATGATAGAAATGTTCCTGCATTCTCTGAGCTAGAAATGGCCTTGAAGTAGAAATGTATCTATATCTAAGACTGTGCCTTTGTGATGCCATTGCGCCAGGTCCCGGGACTGCCTATCCTTAACGAACAGGACCAAGTTGTGATGGGGCCAACTAGTCTCGTTTATGTGCCATTCTCCACCACAGATTTATTGAACTGGAAGATGCATTATGCGTCCTATACTGAGAAGCCACAAGAATTGACAGAATTAATGTCCAGTATTATGCAAACCCATCAGCCTACCTGGTCTGATTGCCGCCAGCTCCTGTCTACCCTCTTCACTACTGAAGAACGGGCACGGATCGTGCAAGCATCCACCCAATGGTTAGAAGAAAATCCCATGGGAGAAAGAGGCCTAGATCCCTGACAAGCGGCCACCGCAGATTTCTCAAATGATGATACCGAGTGGGACCCAAACAGTGCAACCGAAGCAACAGCCCTCACTCGGTTCCGCCAGGCCCTACTACAAGGCCTGAAGAGAGGAGGTCAGAGGGCCATGAATATTGGAAAGGTAGCAGAAGTCATCCAGCATCCAGACGAGAGCCCAGCAGCCTTTTATGAACGCTTATCTGAAGCTTACAGACTCTATACCCCATATGATCCAGCGGCCCAGGAAAATTTGTGCATGGTAAATGCAGCCTTTGTGAGTCAGTCCCAGAGAGACATAAAACGTAAACTGCAAAAGTTGGAAGGCTTTGCGGGCATGAATGCGGTCCAGTTAATGGAAGTTGCTCAGAAATGTTTGTGAATCATGATCAAGAACGTCAGAAGGAAAGTGAACATAAAATGAAGAAGAAAGCTGATCTCCTTGCTGCAGCTTTAGTTGAACGACGTGGAGGAAGTTTCTCTAACCGAAGGACTCGAGGATGTGGAAGGGGCCGAGGAGATAGTCAGACCCCATTGGGCACAAATCAGTGCCCCCACTGTAAGGAAGAAGGACATTGGAAGAATGAATGCCCATACCTTGACTCCGCCTCCTGGAGGGGAGGAGGGAACATGCGAAGAGCAGGGGGAAGATTCCAGCATCGGGGAGGAATGAATCGCACACAGTTCCAACAGGAAGAAGCGGCTGTAGAGGGAGTGGCAGCCGAAGAGGGCTACAGCATGGATGAAGACTAGGCCAGACCGGGCTCCAAGTTTCCTCTAGGTCCCCAGGAGCCTATGGTCAGCTTGAAGATTGGGAACCAATATATGGACTTCATGGTGGATACGGGGGCCGAACATTCAGTAGTGGCCAAACCAGTGGCCCCTTTGTCTTCGCCATCCGTCACTATCATCGGCGCTACCGGAACCAGAACCACAAAACCCTTTCTGCAGAACCGCACCTGCGAATTAGGGGGACAGAAAATAGCACACCAGTTCCTGTACATGCCTGAATGCCCAATCCCCCTCTTGGGCCGAGACATGCTTGCTAAGCTCCAGGCGCAGATATCCTTTGTTGAGGGAGGAATGGAAATGACTGTGAACTCGAAATCTGCTGGCCTGATCGTGCTGACTGTCCCCCGGGAAGAAGAATGGCGGTTCTACAGTGCATCCCCGAGCAAGGCAGCCAGTTCCCGTATCCCCACAAGAATCTCAGCTCCGCCTGAGGTGTGGGCGGAGGATAATCCTCCTGGCCTAGCGAAGAATATAACCCCTGTGCATGTCACCCTCAAACCAGGAGTGGAACCAGTGCACATGAGAAAATATCCTCTCCCGTGACCGGCGATTGAAGGAATTCACTGTCATCTAATGAAATTACTGAAGTACGGACTTCTTAGAGAATGCCAATCACCCTGGAATACCCCCCTCCTCCCAGTCAAGAAGCCTCGGACAGGTGACTACCGCCCAGTGCAGGACTTGAGACGAGTAAATAATGCAGTTGAAACTATACATCCAGTAGTACCAAACCCATATACTCTCCTGGGACTGATCCCCGCTGAGGCTACTCACTTTACCGTCTTGGATTTGAAGGATGCCTTTTTCTGTATACGTTTAGCCCCAACCAGTCAACTCTTGTTCGCGTTTGAATGGGAAAACCCTACCACAGTCACAGCACCAAAATTAAAGATTAAAAAAAACAGAAAGAAGAGGGAATCTGAGGTCAGGGTAGGTCAGATGAGCTTTGAAGCATTACTGCTCTGTAGTTATTTTTAAATTTAAAGGCACAGTGTCTTCAAAATTTAGTGAAGTTGGGCCAAGGGCAGTTTGGACCCCGAAGGGACTCCCAGATGGGAGAGGTGGTCAGGAAAGCGATTGGCTTCCGTGCCAAAAATTTAAAGGGCCAGTGCCCCATTTTGGCAGCAGTACTGTAGTGCAGTAAAATGTTGTAACAATGACTGTCATGGGCCTGAGGGGATCCTATTAAGGACAATCAGTGAAGGATAGGATATAGAGAGGGTAGTTGGAGGCAGAAACAATATTTATATAGGGAAAATTATTATGGAGCCTTAACTGAGTTTTAAGAGGTCCATGTTCTACAATAGGGGGTAATGGGAGTTTTAAAAGGGCATAGAGGCCACTTGGAAAAGTATTTAATGACTTTATTATAATATGGAATATATTTTATTTAAAAAATATAATTTCCTATTAAAACCAATGGGCATTGCCATGGCAACCATTCAAAACATCAAACATTCAGTTCACTTCTTGGATGGAATCCCAAGCTGATGAGGAAGCTGTGTTTCTATGCCTGATTGATGTCACCAGGGAAACACCAAGACAATGTCATGGATATGTTCTGGAAGCAGGGTTTCACCTTAGTAACCTGGTTTTTTTTTTAATGTCAGAAACCACAAGGGATTTATAAAGTGACTGAGAGGCTAGGCCTCCAAAAAGCCTAGTTAGAGGTTGAATGGTAAGAAAGCAGAGCTGTGTTGTGTGAGATTGTAGAGTATATGTGTAGCAGCGAAGTGCACACAATGAATAAAACCAGGAGTCAATTGCAGGTTCCAAGCCAATTTATTGTGCACAGGCTCAGACAGGAGAATGTCCAAAAGTGACTGAGCAATGGAGTACAGAAGCAAATTCCTTATATACAATTTTTACAGTTTGATACAGGCAAACTTTCTATTGGTACCAATGCCCCTTGCACCTGTCCAATCGGGGACCCTCTATGGGCCTAGTTTCTTGTTCCCCCTTCTCAGACTATTCTAACAAAGGCACAGTCTTAGATATAGATACATTTCTACTTCAAGGCCCTTTCTAGCTCAGAGAATGCAGGGACATTTCTATCATCAGCATAGAGAAATTATGCAGACTTTTCAAAAACAGTTTCAAAAGCAGTCAAAAGCAGTTTAAAGCAGATTCTCAAACTCTGGTTCTTCTCAGCACTAGTCTTAGGTGGGGGTTGGGGCCTAGGCTTAGTTTACAGGACATAGCCTACCACATGACCTCTTTAAACAACTGGAGTTCAACTGAGCACAGCTCTGGCTGTCTCTCTTATCGTGGCTCAGGCATGCCAGCTACCGACTGCTGAAAAACATGCTAACTGGCACTCGCACACTAATGTGGACAGTGGATGGGTCGGAGGTTGTACCTGGGCATGGTGAACACCTTAGTGTGAGAGTGAAATCATTAGTGTGAGAGTGAAATTAACTTAGTGTGGCTTCACCTAATGGCACATCTATGGATGCAGTGTGGTACACCCACGATACTTTGCTGTTTCAAGTCAGTCATGCATTAGCTGCTGGCAACATACTAGCCCTGTCCTGACAGCTAATGCAAAGGCTCATCACTTAATGTGCTTTGGTAGTGTAGCAGCTGATAAGCATGCAATAAATAATACCAGGAGTCAGTTCAAAGATCCAAGCCAATTTATTGTGCACATGGCTCAGTTAGTCAAAGCTTCAAAAAGGACTGAGCAAAGTTCTTACAGAAACATATTCATTTATACATTTTTCTTCAGCTTGATACATGCAGACTTTCTATTGGTTCCAACGTCCCCTGCATTTGTCCAATCAGAGATCCTTTCTGGGCCTAGCTCCCTGCTCCCCCTTCCCAAACTGTTCTAACAAAGGTGCAGTTTCTAGGCATTGATACCATCCTGCTCCGAGGTCGTTTGTAGCTCTAGGAATGCATGTATTGAAACATTTCTATCATCAGAACACAAAAGAATAATGGAAGATTTATGCACTCATGAAAACTTCTTATTAAGCAATTTAAAACAGCTTTCTCAGACTTTTACAGATTTTTAGTTCTTACTAAGATGGGGGTTGGAATCAGGTCCTAACTTACAGGCCTTTCATATTTGCAGACTATTATAGGCCATAGCCTGCCACATTCCCCCTTTGATTATTCTCACCCGCAAGTGAGAAAGGGTGAGTATTAATTCACATATTATACTTGCGTAAAAGCATCATCTTGGGGTATAGGGTAATATTGCCACATAGCTAATACTTTTCATAGCTGCTTTCCTTTCTACAATGCTATCAATGGCTGCTGACTTTACTCGACTGTGATGAATCCAGGGTTTGAGTTCTGCAACTTTAACTGCTGTTGGGGTTAATAAGATGACGACATAAGGTCCCTTCCAATGTGGTGCCAATAGTGTCTTTCTCCACTCTTTGATCCCCACCAAGACTCCAGGCTTGAGAGAATACAGGGGTTCTGTTAGATGGATGGGCAGCTGATCTTATACCCACGTATGAAAACTCTGCAAAACAGAACTTAAAACCAATAGTTCTTGTCTAGTAATTTCAGATTTAATCTGTTCCATATCTCCCTTTATTCCCTATACAATAAGCGGGGGTCGCCCATACAGAATCTCAAAAGGGGAAACTCCTAAAGACTTAGTAGGGGCTAAGTATATCCTAAGAAGGGCTATAGGAAGAACCTGGGGCCACTTCAGGTGAACTTATTGGCAAAGTTTGAACAACTGAAATTTCAGGGTTCTATTCATACATTCTACTTTTCCTAAATTCTGAGATCTGTAGGCAGTATGCATCTGATAATGTCAATATCTCGGGGCCATACTTAATAGACTTGCTTCCTGAGATTATCAACCCTCAAGCCCCATGTGCATGCAAGGTTGTAAGGGCATACTTGGAATCCGTGTACACATTTAGACAGAGGCCTTTTCCTATTTTCAGTGCTCTAGTAAGAGCTATCAGTTCAGCTTTCTGTGCTGAAGTTTCTGGGGCCAGAGCTGTGGACTCAACCACCAGATCAAGGGTCACCACTGCATACCCAGCACAACAATGTCCATTAATGATGACAAGACTGCTTCCATCTACAAAGAAAGTCCATTCAGGGTTCTCCAAAGGAACATCAGTCAAATCCAGGTGACTTGAGAATACAGTGTCCATAATTTCTAAACAGTCATGATCAGGGGGACCAGGACCAACTGGTAAAAGCGTAGCAGGATTCAAAGCTTGACTGACCATCAATTGCAATCGAGGATTCTCACACAGCATACTCTGATACTTCAATATTTGTGAATTTGTGAGCCAGAAACTTCCTTTGTGTTTCATAATGGTCAGAACAGAGTGTGGTACAGTAACTTGAAGATTTTGTCTCAAAGTGAGCTTGTCTGCTTTGCTCACTAGGAGGGCTGTAGCTGCAACAGCTCTCAAACAAGGGGGCCAACCCCTTGCTACCGCATCCAACTGTTTTGACAGATAGGCTACAGGCCGTTGCCATGATCCAAGAGATTGAGTCAACACTCCTAGAACATTTCCTTGTGACTCATAGACATAGAGACTGAAAGGTTTTCTGGACATCTGGTAGACCCAGAGCTGGTGATAACATCAGAGCGGTTTTCAAAGATTGAAAGGCTGCATCCTGTTCAAGTTCCCATTCCAATGGAGACGTTTCCATTCCTTTGGTAACTTGATACAATGGTTTTGCTAGCAGCGCAAAATTGGGGATCCATATACGACAGTATCCTGCAGCACCCAAGAAGGCTCTCACTTGCCTCCTGGTGGTTGGAGTAGGAATACTGCATACAGCTTCTTTGCGTTCTGGTCCCAGGCATCAAATTCCTCTGGACAACTGGAATCCCAGATATTTAACTTGTTTGACATAATTGTGCCTTGGCTCTTGAGACTTTGTTTCCAGACTCATTTAAAAGGTGCAAAAGTTCACTGGTGACTTGTAGACATTCACTTTCTGAATTTGTGGCTATGAGCAAGTCGTCCACTTACTGGAGAAGAACCCTTTCTCCTGGGTTCACATAGTACCTTGAAAGATCCTGATTTAAAACAGTACTGAAGAAAGTAGGTGAATTCTTAAATCCTTGGGGTAATCGAGTCCAGGTAAGCTGACCCCGCCTTCCTGTTGTGGGGTCTTGCCATTCAAAAGCGAACAAAAGTTGACTGGTGGGGGCTAAGCATATACAGAAGAAGGCCTCTTTCAGGTCCTGGACAGTCGGGGAAGAGGATACTGCTTCACATGCACTGGTTCCGCTCCTGGCTTGAGGGTGACAATGACAGGGGCTATGTTCTTCGCTAGGCCAGGTGGATTATCTTCTGCCCATACTTCAGGTGGGGCTAAAACGTTAGGAGGTATACAGGAACTAGCTGGCTTGATTGGAGATACACTATAGAACCGCTACTCTTCTTCTCGGGGAACAGTCAGCACCATCAATCCAGCAAGCTTTGGGTTCACAGTCATTTGCATTTCTCCCCCTTCAGCAAAGGATATCTGTGCCTGGAGCTTTGCAAGCAGATCTCGGCCCAAAAGTGGAATAGGGCATTCAGGCATATACAGGAACTGGTGCGTTATTTTCTGTCCCCCTAGTTCACACATGCGGTTCTGCAGGAAAGGCTTTGTGGCCTTAGCCCCAGTAGCTCTGACAATGCTGATGCATCGAGAAGACAAAGGGACTACTGGCTTTAGTATTCTACTGCTGTATCCCGCATAAAGTCCATATATTGGTCCCCTATTTTCAGACTGACCATAGGCTCCTGGGGACCCAGGGAAAACTTGGAGCCCGGTCTGGCCTAGTCTTCATCCATGTCATAGCCTGTTGCAACTGCCACTCCCTCAATAGCTTCTTCCCTCTCTTGCTGGAACACTGTGCTCGGTTTATTTTTCCATGACAAGCAGGATGAGTCAGCCACAATTGCAGACTAGTTCTTCCGCCTTGCCAGCAAGAAGGACTTTGCTACTCTCCACCAGAAATCAATCCTTAAGCAAACTTAAATCATCAGAATTCTCATCTACACGTACGTATTGTCATTTTAAATTACCTGCTCTCTCTTCAGTTCCTCTCTCTCTTTAGGCAGTGGAGAACTCTTCACGCTGCGATCAGGGTCATGGGGGCCTCATGCTCATGCCTTCGGGGAGCAGTCACAGTGGAAGGTCTCCAGGACCAAGAACTAAAACTGGCTAGCTAGGGGCAGGCAGGGGGTGGAGCCAGTTGGCTCATGCTCAGAAGGGCGAAAAGCCCTTCTGAGCTATGGAGAGTACTTTCGTCTCGGCGCCGTCGGATGACGTCACCAATTGTGGCTGACTTATCCTGCTGTCCACGGAGAACTCCAGTTACAGGTAAGTAACTCCGTTTTCTCCAAGTGCTCCCTCCTCCCTTCCTGGGGGTGGAGTCAAGATGCGGGCATTCACTTCTCTAATGTCCTTCTTCTCTGCAATGGGCGCACTGATTCGCACCCAGTGGGGGCCGATCATTTTCACGACCCCTTCCACTTCCTCTGCTCCTTCGATTAGGAAAACCTCCTCCACGTCATTCAACTAAAGCATCAGCAAGAAGATCTGCTTTCTTCTTCCTCTTGCATTCGCTTTCTCTGTCACATTCATTTTCACGATTAACAAAAACTTTCTGAGCAACTTCCATTAACTGTGCTGTATTCATACCCGCAAATCCATTCATTTTCTGTAATTTTCATCTTATATCTCTCTGGGACTGACTGACAAAAACTGCATTTACCATGTGCAAATTCTCCTGGGCTGCTGAATCGAATGGGGTATATAGTGAGGGCTGCCTGCACTATTTGGATCCCATTTGGGGCCATCAAGGCTGATGGGTCTGCATAATACTGTTCATTAGTTCAATCAAATCCTAAGGCTTCTCAGTGTAGGAGGCATAATGCATCTTTCAGTTCAGTAAATCAGTGGCAGAAACAAGGCTGGTCAGCTGGCTTTCGGTATTAAGGGTGGGTAGTCCCTGGACCTGGCGCAATGGTATAACGTGACCATCCCTTTTACTGGTAGCTGTACTTCTGAAGGTATACGGCAATCGGGGCTGTCTAGGTTCCACTTCATGTTCTTGGGCACTGGCTGTGAGTGACCCTGAACTGACAAATGAATCCCTGCTTGTAGTGTCATCGATGGACTGTGGCCCACTCGGAGTACTTTAAACTGAGCCGGGGCTTTCGGTCAGGAGGGGGTGCACGTCCTCCTAATGCGGAGGTAGTTGGTGAACTACTTGGGGTACATCTGCAGGGAGGTGTCCCCCCCTGCCCCATGCTCTGCCTGGGGTGGTGGCAGAGCTGAGGGGACTAGCCTATAAAGATACTGGGACGTACAGAGTGGAATATCTGGAGATTCTGGGGCAGAATAAACAGGCAGCTTTTTTACTCAGACTTCCGCCCCCCCCCCCTTGTGGCTGCTACTAATCTCCTACACTGTTGTTTTTATTTTTTTCTCACAAACATTTAACCAGGAGTCTATGTAGGAGAACTGATCAGGGAACATTTTTTGCACAATCTGATGAACACGGGAAACTACATTAACATCAAAGGTGCCCTCACGGGGCCATGAAGTAGCTAACACTGGCCACTCCATTTCCCAGAGCATTTCTAATAGGGACGGAGATATTTTAAGTCCATAGTCTCCAGCAAATCCCTTGCTAAAATTCCTAGTCATACATTTCAACCAAATCTGTGTGGTCTCTGACCCCTCCCCATGGTGACATACTTGACAACAGACAGAGGGGGCAGGCAGTCAGGCTGCATTTTCTTGTGGACTAAACATAATGGATGTGTGTGCTCATTCTAAATAGGAACAATTTAGATAAAGTCCTTAAAATATAAAACTATTATTTTGCAACATGTTATAACAACAATTCCAACAGAAAGAACTATGGCTCCTAACATGACGGCCACATATCTGTTACGTATGACTGGAATAAAAATAATTAGCATGGAACTAACTGCCAGCCATAATCAACATTTAAGCTAAACAATGTCTCTGCAAAATAAATTACTTTAAATCTTACAGTTTAGGAAGCAGATATTCAAAGGACATTCCAGATACTTTTTCATAAAGTGGGTGGATATCTGGAATACATATACACCCCTTTTTATTCCTTTTTTATTATTATTAACAACAAGTATGTTCCCTATGAGGTGCTTGCCGCAGTATATCAGGAATTAGAATTCAATCACGATTAACTCCTCATTCACTCAGGATTTAAATCACTTTCAAATCGTGATCTGGTAACTACTGGCTCGGGATGCTTCATAGTCCTGTCAGGGTTCTTAACCTCCACTTCAAAGGTGAAAGGAAAAACAAAAGCAGTTTCCTTAATTTCTCTATCATTTCTATTTGAACCATTACAGTGCTTGCTGAAAATTGGAACATAAAAAGACACAAGACAAGGCTAAGCCCACAAATGCATTATACATATAGCTCTACAGAAATCCTCCTCACTTGGTCTGTACAAGAACAGTTGAGGAACTCGAAGGGGGTTAATAAGAACTTAACCCTTTCCAGGCTGAACCCAAAACTGTCAGGATCCAAAATTCTGAATAAACATTCTTATTAAATGATATATAATACATGACCATAGTAGAAGGAACATCACTATTAAAACATATTGAATAAAACAGGTATAATTTTCCTGAAATAAGCACAAATTAACCCAGCTGTAGAATGTTGAAAATAAGCCTTCACAGGGTTAAAAGATACTAAACATTCCTTTGTACAGACACGTCCCTTCTCTCTCTGCTTGCCAGTCTCACGCTGTGCTGAAGAAAAATAAAATCACAGAGACAGCTTGTCTTCGCAGTGCTGTGCTTAGACTCGATTCCTTAAAGTGACTCTGGAGTGTTTTTTTCCCTTTTCTCAGTACTCTTCCTTAATTAATAACCTTACATTATACCAGAAGTGAAACCTGTGGTTTCAACAGATAAGAACAATGGAACAACGGGGGAGACAAACACCAAACGCTTCCTCCTTTTCACGACCTGGGCGCAGTCGCCTGGCCAGAAACTGCACTACTCAGAAGTCCGCTCTCGCTCGGTCTGTGTTTCAAGACCTCTCAATCACACAAGCAATCATATCATCACAAAAAATCATTATTCAAATGCCCAAGGTTTTCTGACTAACTGACTATTCCCAACCAAAGGGTCAGTGGCTTCTGCTTCCACGCACTCATGCAGAGCATACTAGGACCGCCCTTATGAGAGGTGATCAATCTCACTTGTCTCGTGCATACCCATGCAAGATTTTCCCAGTTAGTCTATACCAAATCAGTCTCGCGCATTCTCATGCAAGACTTTTTCCCCAGGCTTCACTGACTTTTAAACAAGAAAATGTCTACTCACCGGATCCGGATACCACACCAGTTCTTGGGTTGGATCCTGGACTCCCCTCGGGTTCGGAGGTGTTGGCCAGCTGGACCCAGTGGCCCACCGAGGCAAGGCGGAACCCTCTCCAATACAATAAGACCGGTGGCGCCAGAGAATTCCTCTGTGGTCGGACAGACATGGTTCCAACTGGACCAAACCTTTGAGGCGAGAAGTCATGGTATATTCACTTGCATACCATCCACTACTCACACATTCCGGCCCAATGCACCAAGAATATGTAGCAGCTGATAAGCATGCAATAAATAATACCAGGAGTCAGTTCAAAGATCCAAGCCAATTTATTGTGCACATGGCTCAGTTAGTCAAAGCTTCAAAAAGGACTGAGCAAAGTTCTTACAGAAACATATTCATTTATACATTTTTCTTCAGCTTGATACATGCAGACTTTCTATTGGTTCCAACGCCCCCTGCATTTGTCCAATCAGAGATCCTTTCTGGGCCTAGCTCCCTGCTCCCCCTTCCCAAACTGTTCTAACAAAGGTGCAGTTTCTAGGCATTGATACTATCCTGCTCTGAGGTCGTTTCTAGCTCTAGGAATGCATGTATTGAAATATTTCTATCATTGTAGCAGCAGATAAGCATGCAATAAATAAATCCAGGAGTCTTTTCAAGGATCCAAGCCAGTTTAATGTGCACATGGCTCAAGCAATAAGCAATTTCAAAATGGCTGAGCAATGGCTTCTAGTAAAACAACAACTTTTATAGCTTTCTTGTCCATTCTAAGCATAGGCAAACTTTTCATTGGTCCCAGTACCCCTCTCACCCATCTATTGGTCCCGGTACTGATATGGCTACCCAATAGGGACTCTGGTCTGGGCCCAGCACCTGGTTGCCCCCCTTCTAGTCCCAATTACAATGGTCAGTGTCTCCAACTTGTTACTTCTCTCCTCCAAGGTCGCTGAGCTTGTTAAAACATATGGGAAGCAGAGGCACTGTGACCTTGCTCTCTGCAGAGTTAATTAATTCCATAGAAGCATAGCACACCTTATCAGTACCAATTAAACTTGTTTTTTCTTTATTTTCTAAGTTTCGTTTCTGCTTAGCTATGTTCAGTTAAACTGAGTTAAGTTTCAATTCTATGGTGTCATCATTCAGGGGGGTTTTCATTCCTCTGGGCCTAACTACAGGCTTCAGTTACAGGTCAAGCTGCTCAGGCCTGTCTGCTTAGTTCAATTAGCATGGATCATAGGCCGTCGCCTACCACATTCCCCCCTTTGATTATTCTCACCCGCATGTTAATAAGGTGTGAGAATCAAATCACATAATACTAGGTAAAGGTATCACTCTGTGGTATAGGGTAGTAAGTTCACATAGCTAGCATCTTTGTAGCTGTCTTACGCTCTACAGTGTTATTAATAACTGAAGTTATCATTTGCAAGCAAAATGGCAAGAAACAAGGGAGCAACAGGCAGATAGTCAAAGTCCATAGTTTGGCAAGAGTGGGAAAAAGAACTAAAGGATTAGAAGGTTCGGTTGCATCTTTGTTGTGCTGTCGTAAAGCTTCTGATTTAGACAGACCAGCTGTCCATCCTTCGTAGTAGATTGTGGTCCAGTCCGAACAAAACACAAACTGTCAACAATGGGGTGGGCCAATACCCACTCACTAGTAGTATTATGTAAATCAGTCTGATTGTATAGGATAGAATAGTTCAGTTCTTGCGTCTCCCAGGGCCACTGATCTCCCATCTTAGTTCCTCCACAATAGAAACAGTCAGAAGTGTGGAGACTAGATGCTATTGCTCCAGTAAGTTCAAGAAACAAGTTCTGGTGGTGGTATGAGGAATTGCAACGGTGGCTTGCATAGCCTTGTAGAAAGTCAAGATCTAGAACAACTTTTGGATTGGAGAGTATACCAATGCAAGTATAGGAAGAATGATAAAACAAGGTCTGAGTGACCTTCGGTCCAGTTCATGTTGTACTTATACAGGCTGCCCAGGGAGATAAGGCAAAAGTCATTTCAAAGCACTCCAAGGCTGCTGCCAAAATAAAGCAATAATAATAATTCATAATGGGCATAGTCTCTGGAAAATTGGTGGAACTGTCGACTTCCACAACAGATAACAGATGTAGGGTTGATTGTAGATCCTCAAGCTTCTGCCGTACGTAGACCTACCAGCTTTTTGGCAGGAGTAGGGCTGTAGATTCCAAAGTATCACTGTCCTCTGGGATGTCTCAATTTCTTAAAATATCATAGCATAGTCTCTTAGGCTATTATTGCTTTCTTAGAGCAGTTCACTCTTTAGGAGATCAAAACAGTCTTTTCAGAGTATTTAAACACAGTCTCTTAGAAGATTCAATTTCTTAACACAACACAGTCTCTTTCTGATGATTGCAGGTTTTTTTTTTTTCAGATGCGAGGCTTACCTTCAGATAAACAAACAGTCTTGAAATAGTGCAGTTTCTGAGGGACCAATAAGTCTTAGGTCCGTGGTTGTTGTTGTAGGGTGAGGTGCAATGGAGTCTCAGGATGCTGTACAGTAGTCCAGTGATCAGGTTCAAGAGCAGCTGCTGGCTTCACTTGATTATGATGGGTCCAAGGATCAAATTCTGCGACTTTTACTGCAGTTGGAGTTGACAGGATGACGACATAGGGTCCTCTCCAATGCAGGGCTAACAGTATCTTTCTCCACTCTTTGATCCACACCGAGACTCCAGGCTTGAAAGGATGCAGGGGTGCAGGCAAATTGATGAGTAATCGATTTTGTACTCAGGTATGAAGACTCCTGCAAAACAGAACTTAAAACCAATAGTTCATGTCTAATAATTTCAGATCCTATCTGTCTCATATCTCCTTTTATTTCCTATACAATAGGCAGGGGTTGCCCATACAGAATCTCAAAAAGGGAGACTCCTATAGACTTAGCAGGGGCTAAGTATATCCTAAGAAGGGCTATAGGAAGAACCCAGGGCCACTTCAGGTAAACCTCTTGGCAAAGTTTAGACAACTGAGATTTCAGGGTTCTATTCATACATTCTACTTTTCCTAAATTCTGAGATCTATAGGCAGTATGTATCTGTTAATATCAATATCTTGGGGCTATACTTAATGGACTTGCTTCCTAAGGTTATCCATCCTCATTCTTTGTACAGGGGCCCATATGCATGCAAGGTTGTAAGGGTATACTTGAAATCTGGGTACACATTTAGACAGGGCTCTTTTCCTATTGTTAGTGCTCTAGTGAGGACTATCAGTTCAGCTTTCTGTGGTGAAGTTTCTGGGGCCAGGGCTGAGGACTCAACTACCAAATCAGGGGTCATCACTGCATATCTAGCACAACAATGTCCATTGATGATGAAACTGCCTTCAGCCACAAAGAAAGTCTGTTCAGGGTTCTCCAGAGGGACATCAGTCAAATCCAGGTGGCTTGAGAATACAGTGTCCATAATTTCTAAACAGTCATGATCAGGGGATCAAGACTAACTGATAACATAGCAGGATGGAAAGCTTGACTGACCCTTCAGTTGTATCTGGGGTTTTCACACAACATACTCTAATATTTCAACATTCATAGATTTGTTAGCTAGTAATTTCCTTTGTATTTCATATTGGTTAGAACAGAGTGTGGTACAGTAACTTGAAGATCCTGTCTCAAAGGGATTTTTCTTTTAGTTTTTGCTTACTAGGAAGGCTGTAGCTGTAACAGCTTCTCAAATAAGGTCCAAGAGATTGAGTCAACACTCCCAGAACATTTCCTTGCGACTCATGAACATAGAGACTGCAAGGTTTTCTGGACATCGGGTAGACCCAGAACTGGTGATAACATCAGAGCGGTTTTCAAAGATCAAAAGACTGCATTCCTATTCAAGTCCCCATTCCAATGGAGACTTTTTCATTCCTTTGGTAGCTTGATACAATGTGATACAATGGTTTTGCTAGCAGCGCAAAATTGGGGATCCATATACAACAGTACCCTGTGGCACCCAAGAAGGCCCTCACTTGCCTCCTGGTGGTTGGAGTAGGAATACTGCATACAGCTGCTTTGCGTTCTGGTAAGGGTTCCAGGCGTCGAATTCCGCTGGACAACTGGAATCCTAGGTATTTAACTTGTTTGACATAATTATGCTTTGGCTCTTGAGACTTTGTATCCAGCCTCATTAAAAAGGTGCAAGAGTTCACTGGTGGCTGGTGGACATTCACTTTCTGAGTTGGTGGTTATGAGCAAGTTGTCCACATATTGAAGTAGAATTTTTTTTCTTTTTTTTTTTTTCTTGAGTTTCTGGATAACTTGTCAAATCTTTTGCTGAGTGAGGCGAGTTCTTGAATTCTTGAGGTAATCTTGTCCAGATGAGTTGGCCCCGCCTCCTTGTAGTGGGGTCTTGGGCTAAGCGTATACAGAAAAAGGCATCTTTTTAAGTCCAGAATGATGAAATGTATAGCTTCAGCAGAGATCAGTTCCAAGAGAATATAAGGATTTTGGTACCACTGGTTGTATAGTTTCAGCTGCATCATTCATTCTTTCTTAGATCCTGCACTGGGCGGTAATCACCTGTCCCAGGCTTCTTGACTGGCTTGAGGGTGACAATGGCAGGGGCTATGTTCTTCGCTAGGCCAGGTGGATTATCTTCTGCCCATCCTCCAGGTGGGGCTATGAGGTTGGTAAGTGTACAGCTTGTTGCTTTGGATGCAGGTGAATAGAACCGCCATTCTTCTTCTTGGGGACAGTTAACACCATCAGGCCAGCAGATTTTGAGTTTCATTTTTTTCTTCCTTCAACAGAGGATATCTGTGCTTGAAGCTTTGCAAGCAGGTCTCGGCCCAAAAATGGAATAGGGCATTCAGGCATATACAGGAACTGGTACATTATTATTATTATTTTTTTTTTCTAGTTCACACATGTGGTTCTGCAGAAAAGGCTTTGCGAGAAAAACACAGGGGCTACTGGCTTTAGTATTCTGCTCCTGTATCCCCCATAAAAGTCCATATATTGGTCCCCTATTTTTCAGACTGACTCCTGGGGACCCAGGGAAACTGGAGAGTCCGGTCTGGCCTAGTCTTCATCCATGCTGTAGCCCTCTCAGGCTGCCACTCACGCTATAGCTGCTCCACTCTCGTGCTGAAACACTGTGCTTGGTTTTATTCTGTCTATGATTCTACAATCAAGTACTCCCTCCTGGGGTGGAGTCAAGATACGGGCATTCACTTCTCTAATGTCCTTCTTTTTCTATAATGGGCGTACTCACACCCAGTTTTTCACTTCCTCTGTTCCTTCAATTAAGATAACCTCCTCACATCATTCAACTAAAATATCATTCACTTTCTCTGTTACATTTATTTTCACAATTCACACACCCTCTGATTAACTTTCATTTAACCATTATGCCCGCAAATTCATCCAGTTCTTTGCAATTTCCGTTCATTAGTTCAATCAAGTCCTAAAACTTCTCAGTGTATAATGCAGTTTTTTTTTTCAGTTCTAAACAAGTCTGGTCAGCTGACTTTCACTTCTAGTCCGGAGGGGGTGGACATTCCCCTGTTGCAGAGGTGGCTAGCAAACTACTTGGGAATCTGTAGTCCCCCCCCCCCCTCTCCTGGATTCTGTTTCTCCTAGCAATGCTCTATCCAGGAGGTTGATTTTTTTTTTTTTTTTTTTTAAGGATCCACTTCTCTGCTGTGGGCACATTAGTTCACGCCCACCGGGGGGGGGGGGGTTGACATCATCGGTGGACTGGGCTCCATCCCCCCCTTAAGCACTCTGAACTGAACTACTTACAGAGAGAGAGAGAGAGACGAGACAGGATATCTAGAAATTCTGGGGCAAAATCCTGATTGGGACAGAGACATTTCATAATCTTCAGTAAATCCCTTACTGAAATTCTTGATCATACTTGAAAAGACACTTATTATTTCTGTAAACATAGGGCAGGCAGGAAACACTTAGATTGAGCACATACATCCATTATGCTTCTTATAGAGAGAACTATAGCTATCTGTCAGCATGTCTCTGCAAAAGAAATTATTTTTTTAGTTCAGGAAGCAAATATTTAAAAGACATTCCGGATATTTTTCATAAAATACAGTACACCTTTCCCTTTTTTTTTTTAAATACAGAAAAGCTAACTGATTTGTTCATTAGTAACCAGCACAGAGGGGAAGCATGCATTCAAATGACTTATACTCATTCATAAAAAGATAAACTTTGTTTTTAAAACTTTTGGTTAAACAGAGCTAGTGAAACCAGAGAAAAAACTAATTATAAATTCATCACGCTTCGATTAAATGAAGAGACTTTTCAAATCGGGAGTCCCTTTTCATTCCTAGGAGAACAATTGAACTGTGCTCATAAAAAGAGACTTCTCATTCACATGGACAGAGATGCCAGGAAAAAAACAATTTAAATCAATGTTAAGTCGTGATCTAATTACTTTGTAGATCAAAGGAAAAACAAAAACAGTTCTTTATCATTTCCTATTTAAACTGTTTCAGTGCTTACTGAAAATTTGAACATACAGCCGACAGAAATTCCTCTCACTTGGTCCGCAACCCATAAGGGATTAATACAAACTTAATCCTTTTCAGGCTAAACCCAAAAACTATCGGGACCCACAATCCTGACTAAACATTCTTATTAAATGATAAATAAATGAAATATATTACATAACCACAGCAGAAGGAACAAAAACATATTAAATAAAACAGGTACAATTTGCCTGAAATAAGCACAAACTACCAGCATTGAGGTTTAAGCCTGCACAAGATTAGAAAGACGACACTAGACATTCTTTCCTTCAGACATGCCCCCTGTCAGTTTTTCACACTGCAGTAGAAAAACTAACTGGGTCAGACCAGCTTTTTGATTTCTAAAAATGACTGTAGGTGTTTTGGGTCTTCATTCTGCTCTATTAATACAATTTCTTAATCAGTGAACTGTCACAAATTACTCAACAGAATAATCTCACATATATAACAAAAGGGAAACTCGCAGTTTCAACAGATAGCAAAAATCAAATACACAGGACGGACAATACACCAAACGCTTCATCCGTTTCGCGACCTAGACGCAGTCACCCGACTAGGAACTGCGCTAGTCCAGAGTCCACTCTGCTTGGTCCGTGCTGCCAGACCTCTCATTCACACTTCATTCACACAATCATGCTAGCAACGTATCTTAGAATGCATTCCTTTCTATCTATTCTGACTAGTCTTTTTCCCAATTACAAAAAGGATGAGGGTTTCACCCGGCGAATTCCCATGCGGGGTTACTCGGCCCTTCCTTGAGAGCTCTCTTACCAATTCCCAATATCTCGAGATTACAAATTCCAAGTTCCACTGGCAGTACTGCTCTTTCTATTTCTGTCTAGACATACCAAAAACCCAGTCCTGTCTGCTCTGACCAGGCTGAATCATGATTCTCTAAGTTTTCAAACTGCAGTTCTAACTCATCTGTCTAGACAGGTTTTCAAAACTATACTTACCAGATCTGGTTCCCAAGCTTCTGAGTTGGATCCTGGACTCCCCCGGGTCGGAAGTGTTAGCCAGCTGGACTCAGTGCCTGCCGAGGCCAGGCAGAACTCCCTCCGATACAAGAGGATCGGTGGGCCCAGGGAGATTCCCCTGCGTCGGATTGGCATGGTTCCAACTGGACCAAACCTCAAGGCGAATTACGTGGATTTATTCACTTGAACACTATCCACCACTCGCACTTCCCGGCCAACGCACCAAGAATGTAGCAGCAGATAAGCATGCAATAAATAAATCCAGGAGTCTTTTCAAGGATCCAAGCCAGTTTAATGTGCACATGGCTCAAGCAATAAGCAATTTCAAAATGGCTGAGCAATGGCTTCTAGTAAAACAACAACTTTTATAGCTTTCTTGTCCATTCTAAGCATAGGCAAACTTTTCATTGGTCCCAGTACCCCTCTCACCCATCTATTGGTCCCGGTACTGATATGGCTACCCAATAGGGACTCTGGTCTGGGCCCAGCACCTGGTTGCCCCCCTTCTAGTCCCAATTACAATGGTCAGTGTCTCCAACTTGTTACTTCTCTCCTCCAAGGTCGCTGAGCTTGTTAAAACATATGGGAAGCAGAGGCACTGTGACCTTGCTCTCTGCAGAGTTAATTAATTCCATAGAAGCATAGCACACCTTATCAGTACCAATTAAACTTGTTTTTTCTTTATTTTCTAAGTTTCATTTCTGCTTAGCTATGTTCAGTTAAACTGAGTTAAGTTTCAATTCTATGGTGTCATCATTCAGGGGGGTTTTCATTCCTCTGGGCCTAACTACAGGCTTCAGTTACAGGTCAAGCTGCTCAGGCCTGTCTGCTTAGTTCAATTAGCATGGATCATAGGCCGTCGCCTACCACATCATCAGAACATAAAAGAATAATGGAAGATTTATGCAATCATGAAAACTTCTTATTAAGCAATTTAAAACAGCTTTCTCAGACTTTTACAGATTTTTAGTTCTTACTAAGATGGGGGTTGGAATCAGGGCCTAACTTACAGGCCTTTCATATTTGCAGACTATTATAGGCCATAGCCTGCCACAGTAGCACTCATTAAGTGCAAAACCTTAGTGGAATTTAATAAAAGGGCGCTATGCTGTGGTAGGCTATGGCCTATGATAACCTGCAAATATGAAAGGCCTGTAAGTTAGGCCCTGATTCCAACCCCCATCTTAGTAAGAACCAAAAATCTGTGAAAGTCTGAGAAAGCTGCTTTAAACTGCTTAATAAGAAGTTTTCATGAATACATAAATCTTTCATTATTCTCTTGTGTTCTGATGATAGAAATGTTTCAATACTTGCATTCCTAGAGCCAGAAATGACCTCGCAGTAGAATTGTATCCATACCTAGAAACTGTGCCATTGTTAGAACAATCCTAGAGGAGGGAACTGGGTGCTAGGCCCAGAAAGGATCTCTAATTGGACAAGTGCAGGGGGCGTTGGGACCATTAGAAAGTCTGCATGTATCAAGCTGAAGAAAAATGTATAAAATGAATATGTTTCTTTAAGAACTTTGCTCAGTCCTTTTTGAAGCTTGACTGTCTGAGCCTTGTGCACAATAAATTGGCTTGGACCCTGCAATTGACTCCTGGATTTATTCATTGTTTGCACTTCGCTGCTTCATATTTTTGGTGCATTGGCCGGGAAATGCAAGTAATGGATGGTATTCAAGTGAATATTCCATGTATTTTGCCTCCAGGTTTGGTCCGGTTGGAACCGTGTCTGTCCGACCGCAGGGGAAATCTCAGGCACCACCGGTCCTCTTGTATCGGGGAGGGTTCCGCCTTGCCTTGGCGGGCCACTGGGTCCAGCTGGCCAACACCTCCGAACCCGAGGGGAGTCCAGAATCCAACCCATGAACTGGTTTGGTATCGAGAACCGGATCCGGTGAGTAGATATTTCTCTGTTCTTCAGTCAGTTAGTTTTGGGAAAGTCTTGCATGAGTATGCGCAAGACTGAATTTATTTATTTATTTTATTTATTAACATTTCTTATATACCGCACTATTCGACATCAGCGTGGTTTACATGGAACGAATGCGGTACCGAGAGTCTGATCACCTCTCAGGGCATGTCCGAGTAAGCCTTGCATGAGTATGCGTGAGGCCCAAACCACTGCCCTTGATTAATCAGCAGTCCGAGTACATCTCGCATGAGTATGCGCGAGACCGGCTGCTGTTGGCTAGTAAGATAGGCCTGCGAATTTTTGGGGAAACGTTGCTAGCATGTTTGGTTGTGGGTGTGAATGAGAGGTCTTGAAACATAGACCAAGTGAGAGCGGACTCCTGAGTAGCGCAGTTCCTGGCCGGGCGACCGCGCCCAGGTCACGAAAAGGAGGAAGCGTTTGGTGTTTGCCCCCCCTCCCCATTGTTCTGTGAGCTGTACGGACCCCTTAACTACAGCCATAGTACCTACCCTTACTATCTGTTGTCATGTACGTCATTACGTCATTACGATTATGGGAGGGGCGGAGTCCACGCAAACTCCATTGGAATGTATGATTAAGAATTTCCGTAAGGGATTTTCAGGAGACTACGGAATAAGAATGTCTCCGTCTCGATTAGAAATGTTCTGTGATAGGGAGTGGCCTGTGCTAGCTACTCCATGTCCCCGTGGGGGCACCTTTGATGTGGGAATAGTCTCCCGTGTTCATCAGCTTGTACAAAAAACGCACCCTGATCAGTTCCCCTATATAGACTCCTGGCTGGGTATTTGCGAGAGGCAGCCCCCTTGGATGAAGCGTTGCTATGAGGAACAGTGTAGAATACTAGTAGCAACCACCAGGGGAACCCGGAAGTCTGAGGAAGGGAAGCCACTTGTGTATTCCACCTCAGAGTCCCCAGAAATCCTGGCCCATTTACCCCAGTATCCATATAGGTTAGTTCCCCCAGCTCCACCACCTGAAGCTGAACCTGATGAGGTACCCCAGAAATTAACGCTGCAGCAGCAAAAGAAGCCCACTTCCCCGAGTGATAGCCCCGAGTCAGGCCCAAGTACATCAGGAAGATCAGGGTCCCCTGAGGATACTGGAAGCGGAGGCTGTGCTGCCAGTTCAGGGTCACCTGTTAAGGAAGTTTATACCCGAGAACCGTATGATTTAAGAAGTATAACCCCAAAGAAGACGGAGAAAACAAGGCACCTAATGCCATTATGCCAAGTACCTGGTCTACCTATCCTAAATGAACAAGGCCAGATGGCGCCAGGACCAGCCAGTCTAATCTACGTACCTTTTTCCACTACTGATTTATTGAACTGGAAAACGCATTAAGCATCCTATACTGAAAAACCCCAAGAATTGACGGAGTTAGTGTCTAGTATAATGCAAACTCATCAGCCCACCTGGTCTGATAGAAGAAAACAGATCTTCTTGCTGCCGCTTTAGTTAAACGACGTGGAGGAGGTTTTCCTAATCGAAGGAGCAGAGGACGTGGAAGGGGTCGCGGAAATGATCGGCCCCCACTGGGTGAAAATCAGTGCGCCCATTGTAGAGAAGAAGGACATTGGAGAAGTGAATGCCCATATTTTGACTCCACCCCCAGGAGGGGAGGAGGGAGTTCCTGGAGAACAGGAGGTCGATTCCAGCGTCGTGGAGGAATGAACCGAGCACAGTTCCAGCGAGAGAGGGAAGAAGCTATTGAGGGAGTGGTAGTTGCAGAGGGCTATGACATAGATGAAGACTAGGCCAGACCGGGCTCCAAGTTCACCCTGGGTCCCCAGGAGCCTATGATCAGTTTGAAAATAGGGGATCAATATATGGACTTTATGGTGGATACAGGAGCCGAACATTCAGTGGTGGCAAAGCCAGTGGCTCCTCTTTCCTCTCGATCTGTCACCATTATTGGGGCCACTGGAGCTAGGGCCACCAAGCCTTTCCTGCAGAACCGCATGTGTGAACTAGGGAGACAGAAAATAACGCACCAGTTCCTGTATATGCCCTATTCCACTCTTGGGCCGAGATAAGCTTGCTAAGCTTCAGGCACAAATATCCTTTGCTGAAGGGGGAGAAATGCAAATGACTGTGAACTCGAAGCCTGCTGGATTGATGATGCTGACTGTCCCCCGAGAAGAAGAGTGGCGGTTCTATAGTACATCTCCAACCAAGTCAGCTAGTTCCTGTATACCCACCAAACTTTTAACTCCGCCTGAAGTATGGGCAGAAAATAATCCACCTGGCCTAGCGAAAAACATAGCCCCTGTCATTGTCACCCTCAAGCCAGGAGCGGAACCAGTGCATGTGAAGCAGTATCCTCTTCCTCGACCAGCTATTGAAGGTATCCACTGTCATCTAATGAAACTGCTGAAGTATGGACTTCTCAAGGAGTGCCAGTCACCTTGGAACACCCCCCCCCCCCTTCTCCCAATCAAGAAACCTGGGACAGGGGATTACCGCCCAGTACAAGATCTGAGGCGGGTAAATGATGCAGTTGAAACTATACACCCAGTGGTACCAAATCCTTATACTCTCTTGGGACTGATCCCTGCTGAGGCTACTCATTTCACCATCTTGGACCTGAAAGATGCCTTCTTCTGCATATGCCTAGCCCCCACCAGTCAACTTTTGTTCGCTTTTGAATGGCAAGACCCCACAACAGGAAGTCGGGGTCAACTTACCTGGACTCGATTAACCTACTCTCTTCAGTGCTGCTTTAAATCAAGATCTCTCAAGCTACTCTGTGAACCCAGGACAAATGGTTTTTCTTCAGTACGTGGACGACCTGCTCATAGCCACAAATTCAGAAAGAGAATGTCTACAAGCCACCAGTGAACTCTTGCACCTTCTAAATGAGGCTGCATACAAAGTCTCAAGAGCCAAGGCGCAATTATGTCAAACTGAAGTTAAATATCTAGGATTCCAGTTGTCCAGAGGAATTCTACGCTTTGGACCGGAATGCAAAGAAGCTGTATGCAGTATTCCTACCCCAAACACGAGGAGGCAAGTGAGAGCCTTCATGCGGGCTGCAGGGTACTGTCATATATGGATCCCCAATTTCGCTCTGCTGTCAAAACCCTTGTATCAAGCTACAAAAGGAAAGGAAAAGTCCCCATTGGAGTGGGGACCTGAACAGGATGCAGCATTTTGATCCCTAAAAACCTCTCTGATATCATCACCAGCTCTGGGCTTACCAGATGTCCAGAAACCTTTCCGCCTCTACGTTCATGAGTCACAAGGAAATGCACTAGGGGTGCTGACTCAATCTCTTGGATCCTGGCAACGGCCAGTAGCTTATCTGTCAAAACAGTTGGATGTGGTAGCAAGATAGTGGCCCCCTTGTTTGAGAGCTGTTGCAGCTACAGCCCTTCTAGTGAGCAAAGCAGACAAGCTCACTCTGGGACAGAATCTTCAAGCTCTAGGAAGGAGTAGCCTAGTGTTTGGGGCAAGGTACTTCAGGCCGGAAGGTCGGGGGTTCAAATCCCACTAGAGGACAGCAACCTTGGGCCGGAAGGACTGGGGTTTCTAGTCCTACAGATGCTCCTTGTGGTCTTGGGCAAGCCACTTAACCCTCCATAGCCCATGTTCCCTGTAAGGATTAGTGTATGTGTCTCATATCCCCGCGTGTTAAATGTATCCCCCAATTGTGTTGTGACCGCTTTGATTGAAGGATAAGGCGGTATACAAAACTGTCTAAATAAATAAATAAATAAATAAATTACTGTACCACATTCTGTCCTGACCCTCATGGAACACAAAGGGAGTTTCTGGCTCATGAATTCACGAATGTTGAAGTATCAGAGTATGTTGTGTGAAAATCCCCAGATACAATTGAAGGTCAGTCAAGCTCTGAATCCTGCTACGTTGTTCCCAATTGGTCCTGGCCCCCCTGATCATGACTGTTTAGAAATTATGGACACTGTATTCTCAAGTCACCCAGATTTGACTGATGTCCCTTTGGAGGACCCTGAACGAACTTCCTTTGTGGATGGAAGCAGTCTCGTCATCAACGGACATCGTTGTGCCGGGTATGCAGTGGTGACCCTTGATCTGGTAGTTGAGTCCTCAGCTCTGGCCCCAGTAACTTCAGCACAGAAAGCTGAACTGATATCTCTCACTAGAGCACTGACATTAGGAGAAGGACTCCGGTTAAATATGTACACAGATTCCATGTATGCCTTCATAACTTTGCATGCACATGGAGCCCTGTATAAAGAACGAGTGTTGATCACCTCAGGAGGCAAGTCCATTAGGTATGGGTCCGAGATATTGATATTATTGGACACTGTGTGGCCCCCTAAGCAAGTTGCAGTCATGCACTGTCGAGGTCATCAAGCAGGAGTAGGAGAAGTTGCCCGAGGGAATAGGTTTGCTGATGCCACCGCCCGAAAAGCAGCCACAACTGGACGAGTTGTGACCCAAGATACTTTGGTGCAGGCAGCCTTATTCCCTGTGCCCCTTAGCTCATGGGCCCCCCGATACACTACAAGAGAGTTAGATTACTTCTGTGAAAAGGAGGGGGGTGTCCTAACAGAAAAAGGTTGGATAGTGCTGCCACCTCCAGATGGTAGCTCACTTCCAGGTCCCACAGTAATTCCTGAAGCTTTAGGACCGGCCTTTGTTCATGCCTTTCATCATGCTGCACATTATGGGAAAACTGCCATGAAAAGAGCCCTAAGACCCCATTTTTGTATCTTACTATTAGGACCCCTGTCCGCCTCGGTAGCTCATCAATGTTTGACATGTGCTAAGAATAATGCTAAGCAGGGTCCCACTCCACCCCCAAGAGTTCAGTCAGTAGGAGTGACCTCTATGAGTGATATTCAGGTGGATTTTACTGAGATGCCATGAGCAAATGGATATCATTACCTGTTAGTTCTAGTCTGTACATTTTCTGGGTGGGTAGAAGCTTTTCCCACCCGAACTGAGAAAGCTTGAGAAGTCACTAGAATACTGCTCCATGAGATTATTCCCCGATTTGGAATACCATTGACTGTAGGATCAGATAATGGACCCTCATTTGTGTCCCAAGTGACCCAACAGTTAGTCCGAGCTCTACAGATACAATGGAAGTTGCACACTGCCTATAGACCCCAGAGTTCAGGGAAGGTAGAACGTATGAATAGGAACCTGAAATCTCAGTTGTCCAAACTTTGTCAAGAGGCTCACCTGAAGTGGCTCCAGGTTCTCCCTATAGCCTTAGGATACGTTCTGCTCCAACCAAGTTTTTAGGAGTCTCCCCTTTTGAGATTTTGTATGGGAGACCCCCACCCATTGTACAGGGAATAAAAGGAGATATGAAACAGATTGGATCTGAAATAACTAGACAAGAACTATTGGCTTTAGGTTCTGTTTTGCAGAGTCTTCATACTTGGGTTCAAGATCGATTGCCCATCAATCTGACGGAACCTCTGCATCCCTTCAAGCCTGGAGTGTCAGTGTGGATCAAAGAGTGGAGAAAGACCCCATTGGCACTGCATTGGAAGGGACCTTATGTTGTCATCCTATCAACCCCAACTGCAGTAAAAGTTGCAGAACTTGAACCTTGGATCCACCACATTCGAGTAAAGCAGGCAGCCGCTCCTGAACTTGGTCAATGGACTTCAGTAAATGATCCTGAAACTCCATTGCGGCTTACATTGCGGAGACAACTGGCATTGAAAGAGTCTTCAGAATCTACAATCCTACCCCTGTCACACAAGGGTGGCAGTCGATAGGTCTACATACAGCGGAAGTAAAGAAGAAGAAGAAGAAAAAGACTCTACAAGTTCATCGTACCCAATATTTCAGTTCATCTCCAAAGACTGTAGTAATGATGATTCTCTACTACTGTTTCATGGGGGCGGTAGCCCTGGGATCCCTGGAAAAGGCTTTTGCCTTACCCCCTTGTGCAGCTTTTATAACTACCACCCGAACAGGGATAAAGGTCACTCCGACTTTACTTTATCATTCCTACTATACTTGCACTGGTATAGTTAGCCGATGTATGTATAATGGTACTGAATTGAATATCTGTACAAAAGGGAAGAGTAAAACCTGCTTCAACCCTTGGCAGAACCCCTCTTATTATGTACTGGAGTTACGATGGAATGATGAGGAGGGAGCCCTTATAAATGCCACACGACAACTCTCCGATCCCACAAAGTATGTTATCCTGAATTTTGATGCCTGTGATGTGATAAACAGAAATGTCTATCACAAGTGTGGATCTTGGGAACAAGCCTACTACTACGATGATAAATATATGTGTCCTGAAGGAGCATACGGATGGGGACAGTGTACTGGAAAACATTCCCTAACCGTCTACAGCACATCATCTAAAGATGCTTACTACTGTCCAAAGTGGGAATGCGTGTATTATGCTACTTGGTCTGGTGGGCCTACTGGACGAGAGGGAGATAAACGCATAGCCAGCTTGGAAAGATTATCATTACCTGAGCCTCAGAAGTTCAAGAAAGGTGCCTGTAATCCTCTGCAGCTCCTCATACTTAACCCTAGCCAGTGGAAGCAGGGGTACAGATTTGGATTACGTATAGCAGGAGGAGGCATAGATCCTGGAACCTTTATACATATACAGCTAAATACTAAGACTCATGTATCTGCACCTTATCGAATACATCACTCCTTTTATGAGGCCATGCAAGCGGAATTTGAAATCCCCCACACCTCCCAAAACTTGTTCATTGAACTCACTGGGGCAGTAGCATCTAGTCTCCACATCTCGGATTGTTTCTTCTGTGGCGGAACAAAGATGGGAGACCAATGGCCCTGGGAGGCGCAAGAAGTGAACTATTCCATTCCTTATAATCAAACTGCTTTACATAGTACTACTAGTGAGTGGGTACTGGCTCACCCTATTGTTGGTAACTTGTGTTTTGCTCATACAGGACCACAGTTTACTATTCTGGTCGGACAGCTGGTCTGTCTCAATCAGAAGTTTTACAACAGTACCACTAAGAAGACGTCCTGGTGGTCAGGGGTCAACACTCCAGAGCCCTCCAACCCTTTAGTCCTCTTTCCTAATCTTGCCAGCATCTGGACTAATTTGGCGTATCATAGTACCTGGCAAGCTCCACCTGGACTATATTGAATTTGTGGAGCATGAGCATATGCTAAGCTTCCTTACCATTGGGGAGGAGCCTGTGTATTGGGAGCTATACAACCTTCCTTCTTTCTTCTGCCTATTTCCCATGGAGAACAACTGGGTTTCCCTGTGCACAGGAGTTCGACAGAGATGAGAAGCCTTGAAAATAGGCCAATGGGACAAATGGAATGATGAGGTGTGGCCACCTGAGAGAATCATTTTATTCTACGGACCCGCCACTTGGACACAAGATGGGACATGGGGATATCACACTCCTGTATATATGATAAATCGTATTATACGTTTACAAGCTGTTGTTGAAATAATAACTAATGAAACTAGTAGAGCACTAACTCTTTTAGCTAATCAAAGTACACAAATGCGTACAGCAATTTATCAGAATCATTTAGCTCTAGATTATTTGTTAGCAGCTGAAGATGGAGTATGTGGAACGTTGAATTTAACCAACTGTTGTTTGAATATTGACAATAATGGACAAGTTGTTGAAGATATAGCTACTCAAATGCGAAAACAGAACTATGTGCCTGTTCAGACCTGGCATGGTCTAAAGCTTGATGCGTGGTTTGGTTCATCGTTTTCATGGTTAGGTGGTCTAAAGTCCCTGGTGTTTATTGTATTATTTATATTAACTGTATGCTTTGTGCTCCCATGCCTATTACCCCTTTGCTTACATATGATAACCTCAGTTATCGATTACACTGTAGAACGGAAGGCAGCTACGAATGTTTTAACTATGTGGCAATATTACCCTATACCCCAAGATGATGCTGTTACACGAGTATAATATGTGATTTAATTCCCACCCTTTTTAACTTGCGGGTGAGAATAATCAAAGGGGGAATGTGGTAGGCTATGGCCTATGATAACCTGCAAATATGAAAGGCCTGTAAGTTAGGCCCTGATTCCAACCCCCATCTTAGTAAGAACCAAAAATCTGTGAAAGTATCAGAAAGCTGCTTTAAACTGCTTAATAAGAAGTTTTCATGAATACATAAATCTTTCATTATTCTCTTGTGTTCTGATGATAGAAATGTTTCAGTACTTGCATTCCTAGAGCCAGAAATGACCTCACAGTAGAATTGTATCCATACTTTCCTGTTCCACGCGCAGGACCCAAAAGGCAGGCAGAGCTCCGGAGTCTCAATGCATGGATGAGACAATGGTGCAGAGATGAGGGTTTTGGATTTGATTGGAAATGGGGAACATTCTGAGGAAAGGAGGGACTCTTCCGAAGGGATGGGCTTCATCATAACTGGGATGGAACCAGGCTGCTAGCATTAACCTTTATAAACGAGATAGAGCAGCTTTTAAACTAAATATTAGGGGAAAGCCGACAGTCGCCCAAGAGCGGATGGTTCGGAAGAATGTATCCTTGAAGGATACTACCAAAAGCAGAGAGGTTCCACAAAAGAGTAAAGTAGCCCAAATGCCCTCAAGTATGGAGCAGACAGAGCTTAAAGATCCCAATTTACCCATGTCTAACAATAGCCAAATTAACATGAATAAAATACATTCTCTAAAATGCTTGTATGCAAATGCTAGAAGTCTAAAGAATAAGATGGGAGAGTTAGAATATATAGCACTAAATGAAAGGTTAGATATGATTGGAATATCAGAGACATGGTGGAAGGAGAACAACCAGTGGGACACTGTGATACCTGGGTACAAACTATATCGTAATGACAGAGCTGATCAAATTGGTGGAGGGGTTGCGCTCTATGTTAGAGAGGAAATTGACTCAGAAAGGATTAAAGTTTTGCATGAAACAAAATCTGCTGTAGAATCTATATGGATTGAAATTCCATATAAAAGGGGGAAGGCGATGGCAGTGGGGGTGTACTAACGAGCACCTGGCCAGAATGACCAAATGGATGATGAAATGCTCAAAGAAATCAAGGAAGCTAACAAAAGTTACAGCGCAGTAATAATAATGGGTGATTTCAATTACCCCGGTATCGACTGGGTCAGTGTCACGCCAGGACATGCTAGGGAGATAAAGTTCCTAGATGAAATAAATGACTGCTTCTTGGAGCAGCTGGTTCATGAACCAACCAGAGGGGAAGCCATATTAGACCTAGTCCTTAGTGGAACACCAGATCTAGTGCAAGAGATAAGGGTGTTGGGGCCACTTGGCAATAGTGATCATAGCATGATCGTCTTTGACTTAATTAGTGGAGGAGGGATAGTAAGGAAATCCACAGTACTACCTTTTAACTTTCGAAAGGGAGACTATGATAAAATGAGGAAAACTGTTAAGAAAAAACTAAAAGGAGCAGTTGCAAAGGTTAAAGGCGTACATCAAGCTTGGGTGTTGTTGAAAAATACTATCTTGGAAGCCCAGACCAGCTGTATTCCATGCTTTAAGAAAAGTGGAAGGAAGTCCAAAAAACTGCCAGCATGGTTTAAAGGTGAGGTCAGAGAAGCTGTTGTTGCCAAAAAAGCATCTTTCAGGAAATGGAAAAAAGAGCCAAACGACGAAACCTGGAAACAGCACAAGCACTGGCAAGTCAAATGCAAGGCATTGATAAGGCAGGCAAAGAGAGAATTTGAGAAGAAGCTTGCTGCGGAAGCAAAAATGCGAAATAAAGACCTTTTCAAGTACATTCGTAGCAAAAACCCTGTGAGAGAGTCAGTTGGTCCATTAGATGATAAAGGGGTTATAGGAGCACTAAGAGGCGACAAGGTGATAGCGGAGAGACTGAATGAATTCTTTGCTTCGGTCTTTACTGAGGAAGATGTAGGGATGTTACCCATGACTGAAGTGGTATTTAAAGGTGCGGAAGAATTGAAGGAAATATCGATACATTGGGAAGATGTCTTACAACTATTAGATAAACTGAAGAGTAGAAAATCACCTGGGCCGGATGGTATACATCCAAGGGTGTTGAAAGAACTGAAATATGAGATTGCAGACCTGCTATCAGTAATCTGTGAACTATCATTAAAATCATCTCTAATACCTGAAGATTGGAGGATCGCCAATGTAACACCAATTTTTAAAAAGGGTTCCAGGGGTGATCCGGGAAACTACAGACCGGTGAGCCTGACATCAGTACCAGGAAAAATGGTAGAAACCATCATAAAGAATAAAATTACTCAGCATGTAAATAGTCCCAACCTAATTGGAGACAGCCAACATGGCTTTAGAGAAGGAAGATCTTGTCTTACTAATCTGCTATGTTTTTTTGAAGGAGTGAATAAACAGGTGGACAAAGGTGGGTCGGTTGATATTGTGTATCTGGACTTTCAGAAAGCCTTTGACAAGGTCCCTCATCAGAGACTTTTCTCAAAACTAAAGAGTCATGGGATAGGAGGCAGTGTACTATTGTGGATCAGGAACTGGTTAAAAGATAGAAAGCAGAGGGTAGGGCTAAATGGCCAATTTTCCCAATGGAGAAAGGTGAATAGTGGTGTACCCCAAGGATCTGTGCTGGGTCCGCTGCTTATTGACATATTCATAAATGACCTGGAAAGTGGAATAACGAGTGAGGTTATCAAATTTGCAGATGACACAAAACTATTTAAAGTTGTTAAAACTCAAGAGGATTGTGAAAAATTGCAAGAGGATCTTGATAAATTGGAAGACTGGGCATCAAAATGGCAGATGAAATTTAATGTGGACAAGTGCAAGGTTATGCACCTAGGGAAGAACAACCCAAACTATGGTTACACGATGCAAGGTTCCACATTAGGTACCACCACCCAGGAAAAAGATTTAGGCGTCATTGTGGATACCATGTTAAAACCCTCGGCCCAGTGTGCAGCAGCGGAGAAGAGAGCAAATAGAATGCTATGTATGATAAGTAAAGGAATGGAAAATAAAACAAAAGATATTATAATGCCTCTATATCGTTCCATGGTGAGACCACACCTTGAATATTGTGTGCAATTCTGGTCGTCATATCTTAAAAAGGATATAGCGATTTTAGAAAAGGTTCAGAGAAGAGCCACCAAAATGGTAAAGGGGATGGAAGGATACTCCTATGAAGAAAGGCTAAAAAGGTTAGGGCTCTTTAACCTGGAAAAGAGACGGCTGAGGGGAGATATGATAGAAGTCTATAAATTAATGAATGGAGTGGAACGGGTAAACGTAGATTGATTGTTTACGTTATCAGAATATAGAAAGACTAGGGGACATGCAATGAAGCTACAGGGTAAACTATTTAAGTCTAATAAAAGAAAATATTTTTTCACTCAACGTGTAATCAAACTCTGGAATTTGTTACCGGAGAATGTAGTAAAGGCTGTTAGTGTAGCTGGGTTTAAAAAAGGTTTGGACAAGTTCCTGGAGGAAAGGTCCATAAACCATTATTAAGAAGTGACCGAAGATATCAATGCTTGACCCAGTACAAGCATTGCAGAACCTGTGTCTTTTGGGGAAACTGCTAGGTACATATGACCTAGATTGGCCACTGTTGGAAACAGGATACTGGGCTTGATTGACCTTGTTCTGACCCAGTATGGTATATCTTATGTTCTTATGTTCTTATGTTACCTAGAAACTGTGCCATTGTTAGAACAATCCTAGAGGAGGGAACTGGGTGCTAGGCCCAGAAAGGATCTCTGATTGGACAAGCACTGGGGGCGATGGGACCAATAGAAAGTCTGCATGTATCAAGCTGAAGAAAAATGTATAAAATGAATATGTTTCTGTAAGAACTTTGCTCAGTCCTTTTTGAAGCTTGACTGTCTGAGCCTTGTGCACAATAAATTGGCCTGGACCCTGCAATTGACTCCTGAATTTATTCATTGTTGCACTTTGCTGTTTCAATGTGTCTTTATATCTTGTTACCTGATCAGATCTCCACCAGCTATAGTACCTCTTACCATGTATATCATTATAGTGTGGTAGGCTATAGCCTCAACCTAGGCTTGGATTTCAACCCCCACCTGGGATTAGTGCTGAAAAGAACCAGAGTTTAAGAATCTGCTTTAAACTGCTTTTGAAAGTTCCCTTTCTCCCCCTATGAAGATTGTACAAGTTCATTATGCTTGAATTGTCCTTGCATTCTCTGAGCTAGAAATAGTCCTTGAAGTAGAAATGCAACCATGTCTAAGACTATGCCTTTGTTAGAACAGTTTGAAAAGGGGGAACGGGGAATGGGGCCCAGAGAGGGTCACCGATTGGATAGGTGTGAGGGGCGTTGGGATCAATAGAAAGTTTGCCTCTATCAAATTGTAAAATTGTATGTAAGGAATTTGCTCCTGTACTTCATTGCTCAGTCCCTTTTGGACATGCTCCTGTCTGAACCTGTGCACAATAAATTGGCTTGGACCCTGCAACTGACTCCTGGTATTATTTATTGCATGCACTTCACTGCTACATTTTCAGCAGCATCCATTCTTCATATTTCTGCATTCCGCACTCAGCCTACAACCCCTCATACTCCCCAACGCAAGCACCAGACCTAGAAGAAAGACCACAGCTGATACACTCAACACCCCAAACAACTACACAAAAGCATGCAAATCCACCACACAAAGAGCCCTATCACTGGCGGCACCAACAATATGGAACACACTCCCAGATGAGCTACGGTCAACTGAAGATCCAAAGGACTTCCGAAAACACCTAAAGACAGTGCTCTTCACTGAATACTATGGCCCAAGCGAGTAACCTGACCATACAGACTCAGACCAACCACAGATCAGAACCACAGACTCGATTGAAGATCAACCACAGCAAGCTGCAGAAACAGCAAACCCTTGTATATATCTGCATAAAGCACATGTTGTAAATAGATCACGCTAATCAACACACTTGCACCCATGCACCCTCACTGTACATAAACCAACTCACAAACACTCCATTGCCACTGATTGTTTGATGTGCACACCGCCTTGATTGAAGGATAAGGCGGGATAGAAATACCCTTTAAATAAAATAAATAAAATCAAGGGAATTGGCGAGACATCCAGCCTGACAGAATTGGGGCATGGCCTGCCCAGCCAGGCCAGTTGCACCCATTTCTGATCCTGCAGAGACGTACAGCCCCACGGGATCTGAATTAGGTGCAAATTTTACAGTATTTGCAAACTGAGACTAGTGTATGGTCCAGCAAATATACATCAATGCACACAACACTGAATTAGAAACACAACATACATCCAATTGCAGTTTGTGTAATTTCTTGCACTTTATTCTCCACCATCTCTATAAGCCATCCAGCTAGGACTAGCCATTTTCTGTTCACAAAAACTACATGAGCAACATGTGAAGTGTCCCTGCACATTCTTTTATTTCTATTTTTAGAAGAGCACTAATTCTGATCAGCTTTTACTGAAACAATGGTCAATATTGATTATTTCTTCAGAGAAGCTACCCCAGCCCACCCACTTACTATCCCAATGCACACAGCACAGTTAGTGTGGAAATCTGGACATGCTAACTGTGATGGTCCTGCGCTAACAGTTTCCATCAATCACAGTATAGGGTTGCTGGTGACTAAAAGACGGGGTTCAATTCCTACTAGCACTCCTTGTGACCTTGGGTAAGTAACTTTACCATTCACTGACTGGGACGAAAAGCCTGGCAATCTCCATCCATCCCACCTAACCAAGAAAACCCAAAGGCTGCTGGGTCACCAGGAGTCAGCATTGACTTGACAGTACACAAAACACATACAGTGTATGATTAATTTCAGGTAGAAAAATTACAGCCAGCTGGAAATGCAATTTTTTAGACTGGTTTTCTACTGAGATCTTTTTCTTTTAATTTGGGTACCCAGCAACCCCACTTTACTTTAGGGTTGTTTTAAGTAAGAAGTTTGGGTTAGATGTTTTTTGGCATTTGGTTGTGATTTTTACACTTCCACCAACAAGTGTGATATATTTTTCATAATATGCACAACCATAAAATCAACCATTTCAACCATGTCACTGTGAACTGAATGTTAGGTTTGCAAATGTTATTCATTGCACAAAATTTTCTAAGTCCTCTGCAATACCTTTCCAAATAAAGTACATAGAAGTGAAAAATTGCTTCCACATCCACACTGATGTAAACCAATGTGACTTGGAAACAAAAGTTTCTTCAAGAAAGTGTCATATGCAGTACAGGGTGTGCATAGATGGAGCCACTGTAGCCCCCATGACTATCCCATATTTTTGTACAAAATGTTGTCCCTCATACCACAAGTACTTTTGTTTAAGTGCATTTCCCAATGATGTTACAATCAATTTTTTATAAATCTTTGATGGTATAAATTATGGAAGATGTGAGTCATTAATCACTGCCAATGCTTCATCTTTATCAATATTACATAGCTGACCCTTGGAGTAGATGTTTAATACTGGAAAAAAATCCCCAATAGCACACAAAAGCTCTCACCAAAATATACACATGTTCTAAAGAGGATATAAAAATATTCATATACTCTATGGGGATAATTTTCTAAAATGTCATCTAGACTGAGAAAGCAAGAATATGTCTATTTGTAGCTTATTTTTTAAAGACACATAGGTGTCTATGTCCTTTTTACTAAATGCCACTAATATTTACTGTGTGTTTTAGAGAACAATAACTGCAGCTATGAGAGTTAAATAAAAAAATTCCAGCTTAGAATTGGAATGCTACAAGATGCTCAAGGATCCATGTTGAATGATGCTGAGAATATCAAGAAAAAGTGGAAGGAATATAGTCATTATTCCATAAAGATCAAGTGGACCATCAGCCCTTTCAACCTGTACCATATGATCAATAACCATTGGTGATGAAAGAAGAAGTCAAAGCAGCATTGAAAGCTTTATCAAAGAACAAAGTACCGGGCATTGATGGCATTCCCACTGAAGTATTACAGCAATCAGATGAAGCTGTTATCATACTTACAAGGCTCTGCCAGGAAATTTGGAAGACAAATTCATGGCCAACTGACTGGAAAAGATCTATGTTTATACCGATACTGAAGAAAGGTGACCCGACTGACTGTGGAAATTATCGCACAATCACTCTGATCACACATGCCAGCAAGATTCTACTCAAGATCATTCAGCCGAGACTACAGCCATACCATCCCTTGAACGAGAACTGCCCAAAGTGCAAGCATGATTCAGGAAAAGGCGAGAAACGAGAGACATTATCGCGGATGTGAGGTGGATCCTTGAAAAGACAAAAGAATGCCAAAAGGATATCCATATGTGTTTTATTGACTACAGCAAGGCTTTTTGACTATGTAAACCATGAAAATCTCTAGGCCACATTAAGAAGCATGGGTATATCAGAACATCTGATTGTTGTCTTGCACAACCTTTACATCATCACCCGAAACACCCGAAACTACTCATCACCCAAAACACCAGCTTCGTCACTCCACCCTCCATCAAGGTCAACAACACAACAATACCCATAAAACCAGAAGTGAAATACCTCGGAGTGACTCTCGACAAAGAACTAAACCTACAGTCACACATCAGCAGAACCACCATAAATGCATACCTCAAGATAAGACTAATCTGACACCTCAAACCCCTCCTCTCTCAAGATCATTTCCGCACAGTCTGTCAAGCACTAATAACTCCCATCCTAGACTTCTGCAACCCAATCTATCTTGGCCTAACAAAGCAGATACTCTGGCCACTGCAAATGCCTCAAAACACAGCAGCACGCATATTATCTGGCTCATCAAGACAAGATCACATCACACCCATTCTAAAACACCTCCACTGGCTCCCAATCAGCTCCCGCATCAGATATAAGACAGTCTTAAACATATTCAAAATCAAACAACGGACCTCAGCACTCAGCTTACAACCACTCATATAACCCGACATCAGCACAAGATCGAGGAGGAGATGCACAACTTACATCATCAATACACCAAAAGACTTCACCAAGGTACGCAAGAACACCGCAAGAAGAGCTCTATTGCTGGCGGCACCTGCAATATGGAATGCCCTCCCTGATGACCTACGATCGACAGAGGACATCAAGGACTTTCGGAAACAGCTCAAGACAACACTCTTGATTAAGCACTATGGTGATATCACAAAACTCTGCCTGCCAGCTCCCGGACTACATGCCAAACCCCCCCCCCCCCCTTTCTCTCTCATGTACATAGCATTGTAAAGCAGCACACGCTGTAAATAGCCCACCACGAATCAACGGCAACTTACACACACACACATTCACTGTATAACACTGCATGCACACATAAATGTCAATATAATTTGATTGGTTGCTGTGTACACCACTTTGATTACAGGAGAAGGCAGTATATAAATCCTTTTAAATTAATAAAATAAAATAAATGCATTGATCAAGAAGCAACAGTTTGAACAGAACTAGGAGAACAGAATGGTTTAAAATCAGCAAAGATGTATGACAAGGCTGCATACTTTCCCTCTACCTTTTTAATTTATATGCAGAACAAATCATCAGAGAAGCAGGACTGTATGAAGACAACCGAGGTGTGAAGACTGGTGGAAGACTCATCAACAGCCTTCACTATGCTGATGATCCCACGTTACTGGCAGAAAGTCAAGATGGGTTGAAACATTTGCTTTTCAAAATCAAGGAATATGTTCTTAAAATGGGTCTTCATCTTAACGTTCAGAAGGCAAAGATCCTGACAACTGGCAAAATCAAAGAAGTTCATCATTGATGGAGAAGAAATTGAAGTAGTTGACAGCTTTAACTTACTTGGATCAACAAGCAATAAAGAAAGGACTAGCAGTCAAGAAATCCGACAATGTATTGCTCTTGGTAGAATGGCTATGAATGACCTAGACAAGATTCTCAAGAGCAGAGATGTCTCTCTCCATACAAAGATTTGACTTGTCCAGGTCATGGTATTTTCAGTAATGTCATATGGATGCGAAAGTTGGACTGTGAAAAAAGATAAACAGGAAGAGAATTGATGCCTTTGAATTATGGTGCTGGTGATGAATGCTGTGAATATCATGGACTGCCTGAAGAAAAAAACAGTCAGTACTAAAAGAGACCAAGCCTAAGCTTTCCTTAGAAGCTCAAATGACAAGACTTTGACTTTCATACTTTGGACAAATCATGCGAAGAGAGAGATCATTGGAGAAAGGCATAATGCTTGGCAAGGTAAAAGGTGACTGTAAAAGAGGAAGGCCGCAATGAGATGGATCAATACAATAACAGTAGCCATGGATATCACTCTATAACATTGAGCCGCTTGGCTGAAGACCGAACAAAGTTTAGGACAACTATCCAGAGGGTCGCCACTGACTCGATGGCACTTAACAACAACAACTGGCCACAGATAGACATCAGACACCTAAGAATAAAAGTACTACATAAATACCTACAGTACTTAAATAAATAAATAAAAATGGGTATCTTTATAATAGGATATATTAAAATTAGAATAGATAATATAAATGATAATTTAAAAAAGGTGAAATATATAAAAATGAAAACAAAATTAGACATTAAAAAAAGAAATAAAAAGATGTAATAAGAAATAAAAAGAAAAATGCATGCTCTAAAAGCAGAGAGCACAGTGATTTTCCATACTACCTGCTTTTCACACATTAGATGAAGGGAGAAGCGAGACTGGGACAGGGAGAAGGTGAGGTGACAGATGGGAGCCAGCAGGTAAGCAATTCTCACATGCTGGCTGTCCAAATTACCAATAGAGTGACTGTAGATAATGCTACCTCAAGTGGTTGCATTAAGTGTAGCCAAGTTATGTGGATCGCTGATGAGTGCCTGCTACCAATAGATGTCCCCCTCAGGCTCTTTCATGATGAAATGCTGATGTTGCCACAGATTGGAAGAAACATGGCACCAACACGTCCCCACCCTCTTCAGAACTCACATCCCTGGATAGCAAACAACCTCTAGGATTAGACTGCCTGTTTCCCCAACCCCTGCATGGATTATCCCAGCTAGCCAGTTATGCCCCACAGAATACCTCTAGTATACCAAAACCTTACTGAGTCTTCCCTGGTGGTCCAGCAGTGACTGGGTTAGGAGCAGTCCCCCTCCACTCCTGGCCCAACTCCAGCATCTTCCAAAATGGTGCCATTCCCACGGTGCTTCCTTCTAGTGTTAGACGTCAATGTCGCTTTGTTCTTCCCCTGCCCCCTCCCTTTAACCCATGTTCCCTGCATTGGCAGACAGCACTAGAGTACCCATACTATCTGCCAGTGAGTTAATTTCCTGCCCTGTAAGGTATTTGCAGGGCAAATGCTTGCCACTCCCCCTGCAGATACCACTCAGATTTTATACCTACCGCACAACATTTTTGAAAGTAAGCATGTCTGTACAGGGTGGTGTACACAATCAGACTGTCAAAGAAAACCTGAGAAAGAGTTAATTTTGTTCATAACTTTGCTTAGAAATAAACTTCATATATTAGCTTACTAAGTAGGTGAAGAGGTACAAGTCCTGTAAATAAGAAAAGGGGCAGGCTGTCCTCTAGCCTTGCAGTCTCAGGGTTATTAGATATCAAGCAGTCAGCAGTAAACAGTTATGTCTTGGAATACATGTATGTCTCCTCATACTGACCTATGCTGATTAGAAATTGACCTATGATGTGATAAATACGTAATATCTGACGTGGAATAATAAAGTGAAATTATGCTGTATCCTCCAAAAGAGCCTGTCAGACGGGTGCCTGGGTGAGAATGTTCACAGTCTTGGCAAAGGCATATATCAATATGGTTTGCAAGGGATTGTGGGAAATGCAGTCCATTCACACCAGACACAGCCGCTCACAATAATTAATTGTGCTTGAGTGTAAAGCCAATAAGATATGTATTTATGGGGTTATTTCTCCCAACACAGATATGCTTGGTAGCACATAAAACAGGATACTTGCTTTCAGTGTTAAACTTAGAAAAACAAAATCAGGAAAACAACAGTTGAACTTGTCAGGCAATCAAATCAAAAGAATAAAGACCTGGTTGATAACAAACTGGTCTTTTCTGCAGGCTCTAGCTAATATTTTCTTAGCAGTGCATCAAACAACAAGCAAAACCCACAAAGAAGGGAAAAACTGTTCTTTTCAGGTTAACTTCTTATATCTTCACACATAGACTCAGAAGTGATTTCCTCAGAGCTCACAAGCAATTAGGTAAGGCTCAATTGCTAGCAGTTACCCAGCTGAAACCCCTTAGCTGGCTTTCTTTCTACTGCTTGGCTCAAATCCTACTCAGGAGCTTTTCTGAGTAGATTTAAAGAACAAGTTTGTATTTCTTTGTGATGGTTGTTGTACTTTGTAACAGTGAATTACCAAAGGAGTTTAGACAGAGAGCAATCCATGTATTCACAGCCTGTATCTAAGACCTCTCCCCCTTCTTCAACAATCATGGGTTCAATATCATGGATTGGCACAGAGGAATTTCTTAATGGAGCACTTTCAGGAGAATACTTGTTTTCCTGCTGTCTTTCAAGGGTATAGCTAGGGCATAGATCAGTGTTCATACCTGAGCTTCCATTGCTGTTAGAGTTCCTCTCTAAATAGCCTGGCCAGTATGTAGTCCAGTTCTTATGTCCAGCCTTCCAATCCAGATCCCTGGACACTGGATCTCTCTTCACATACCTTCTGGCACGGGTCTTAGGGTCCCTTCCACGTGCAGCCGTCTCCTTCACAGGTACCGTCTGAAGATTCCTAGCTCTGCAGCACCATTCCTCTGGCTTTCCCCAGTCCAATGGTGTATGCTGGCCTTTTGAATGTCTCCCAGTATACGTACTGCTCTGGACTCCTTTAGACCTCCCAAATGCTTTTCTCTTCTTTCTTCCAAAGGGTTTCTTGTCCTCTCTGTCCGTCCGCTCTGGCTTCTGCTTCTGATGATCCTCCGGATGATGAAGATGTCCAAGCTGAGGATATCCAAGCTGATTCTGAGGATGAGGATGATTCTCTGTAGAATAAACTCTACCTTTATTCTGCTTTGATGAGTGCTCCACCTTAGCACAGCGCAGCTGTGCTGAATCAGGCCCTGCCCTTTGAGATGAGTGCTTGGGGATTACCTCATAGCCCTCCTTATTGAACACATGTTTCCCCACTTCAGCTCCTCTAATGGCTGTTGGAAACCTGGTGCATTCTGGGACTGGTAGTCTTTTATGGAAAAATTCTGTTTTCTTATTTCTACCAGAACTGACAGGTTGCTTGTTCAGAGTCACTTCACCTTTACTATAGCTCCTTCCTGAGCTATGATAAGCTTCCTTATCACAAGCCTTATAAATAAAGTGAACCATAGCTAATAGTTAGAGTAAACACAGAGAACTTGTTTCTATTTGTTTCTCTCCGCAAAGCTTTGGTGTATCTATATAGATGTGTGTGGTATTTTATTGCTGTCTTTTAGATCCCCGTCTTATTGCTTTGAATGTAGTTTTCTGTGACTCCAAGAGCCCTGCAGGTTGCTGGTGGGGGGGGGGGGCAATCAGAAGCCCACAATTTTGACATATAGTTTACAGTTTATTTCATTTGCTATACCACTTTGTTACTAGACTGCAGTGGTAGGTGCAAATGCATTATCACTTACTGCTGCAGAACCAACAATTCAACTCCTCCAGCACTTGAATTGAAGATCCAATATGCAGCCCTGGGAGTGGAGGAGGTGAAAGCATCCCAGGAAAGGGAAGTTGTGGAATCAGTGACCACAACGAAGCAAAGGGTAGTGGTGGTTGGTGACTCTCTTCTGCCATCCAGACATAATGTCCAGAGAGGTGTGCTGCCTGTCAGATGCCTAAATCCAAGATGTTACAAAGAGTTTGCCGAATTTCATCAAGCCTACTGGCTATTATCTTATGTTGCACATCCATGTCGGCACAAATGATACTGTTAGGTATCCCTCTGAGCATATCAAAAGTGACTTCATGGCTCTGGGACAGAGAGTGAAGCACATAGGTGTGCAGGTGGTGTTCTCTTCAATTCTCCCTGTTGAGGTTAAAGGCTGAGGCAGAGAAGCTTCAATTCTGGAGATGAATGCATGGCTGCGTGGATGGTGTCATTGAGAGTGTTTTGGTTTCCTGGACCATAGGATGATTTTCCAAGGACTACAGAGTTGAGATGGCGTCCATCTGTCAAAGAAGCATCTAAGGGGTATGTTTACTAAAACCCCGGTAATGTGTGGGCCGCGCTAGTGTGCGGGTACCATATAAGGAGTGGGCGTGTCTGGCTGAAAAAAGCAAAACCGGGATTATTCATGCGCTAATGTGCGCGGCGCCCATGTGTGCCCCGCACATTAGCGCATGAGAAAGCTGCGTGGGAGGCATAAGTGGCGCGCTGATGGGCAAGCAGAGAAGCAGAGCCACAGCACAATGGTTAAGACACTAACCCATGGTGCAGGGATAAGGGGTTCAATCCCCCACAGTGCCCAATGAAGATGGCTGGCTGAGGCATTTAAATCATGGGCGGCATAAGGCGGCACGCTGATGTGCATAAGGTGGCATGCTATTGCTTTAGGAGGCAGTTTAATATTGGGCGGCATAAGGTGGCACGCTGATGCACAATCACAGGAGCAGAACCACAGTACAATGGTTAAGACACTAACCAATGGTGCAGGGATCATGGGTTCAATCCCCCACTGTGCCCAATGAAGAAGGCTGCCTGAGGCACTACCTATTATGGGTAAGTTTGCTTTAGGAGGCTTTTTATTTTAATTACTACTACTAGCAAACGCACTCTCAAAGCGTGTTAACATAAGGCGCCCCATAAGGCACATTTTAAAGTGCACTGTCCGCCAAGGCACCCTAGAATGTTGCTTATAGGGCGCTTTATAGGGTGCCGTATGAGGTACCGCAAGGTCACAGCAATGTTTTTGATGGCAGCACTGTGCAGTTTAAGGAATGAAAAGCATAAGTAGATGTGCTGACATGCAATGAGGAGCAGCAGTGTAGCACAATGGGTGAAGCACTGACTGCTGATACAGGGGTCATGAGTTTGCTCCCCAGTTTGCCTACTACATAAGGCTGGCTGAGGCATCAGCTTTGCAATGTATGTATTTTTTCCTGCAGCACTTTAGTTGTATTTTATTAATAGCTGCCAGCAAATAGGTCCTCACGTGCCGTAATTGAAGGTGCCGCATAACGCACCCTATAAGGAACTCCATAGGGCACATTATAAAGTGCACTGTCAGCCACGGCACCCTAAAATGTCCCCTATAGGGCACCCTATAAGTTGCTCCACAGGATAACGTATAGTGCACCTTATATGGACGGTAACCATAAGGTAACCTATAGGGCGCCCTATAAAGCGCCCTCTGAGGCACCTTATGGGTACAGTACGATGAGGGTGTTTTTGCTGGCAGCAATAATGCACATTAAAAAGAGATAATGCTCTGGGCAGCCCCATCAAATAACCCCACTGTGGGTTTGAACCCATGACCTCTGGCTCCCCAGGCAGTGAAGTAACCATTGCGCTACAGTTCTATAGCTACTAGCAAGCCCTTGGCTGGCTACAGAGGGAGTGCACGTCACCACACAGACAGTCTGCTGTGGTCACCAGGATAGGGTTAGCCCACCCGTACCCATGATGCACTGCACATGAAAATCAGCTGTCCACAGATAAACACAAGATGGGGAATGCACCCCCACAGCACCTCGGCCTGGTAGGGGGTACTGACCGTGTGTTTTACTGGCACAGAGTAGCTACACACCGTCACATTGTGCGGGTACTGTGCTCACCCTGAGGGTGTGATGAGGCACCCAGTACCAGGTCCACAGCACCTTCCATGGCTGAAAGAGGCCATGCCGGAGGTCCAAAGCAGTGTCTATGTGTGAGATAGGTAGTTTCTGCAGAAGCAACTTGGATATTTCTGTCTGTCTCAGTCAGGTGTAGCCCTTATGGACCCCCAGGTGAATTATGTACCACCACCCTCCTCCTCCTCCAGGGCTGAGGGTGGCAAACAGGGTCTCCCATCAACAGATCCACATTCTACCTCCCTGCAATGGTGGCAGTAGAGGGGACCATCAACCCCAGTCCTGCTGGGGAATAGATACCCTACAGGGCAGTCAATGCAGCTCTGTACACATCTATAACACAATAGCAGACCGACATTAGGCCTGGATATGCTAAGCTGCACCCCAACACTACCTGATATTCTCCTGCAACAAGCCTTCAGCCACTGCACCCTGCAAGCCACTCCATCAAAACACATACCAGCTGCAAACAGTCTGCTAGCTAGTCCATAGTGCATTTTCCCAGTGGAAATGCATGCACCCAGAATTGGGATGTCAGCATACACAACAAGCAGATAAATCAGTGACTGGGCTCCAAAAGGAAACCCACAAATATCACATGAGAGAAATACTATATAGCACTATGGGGGTGCCTAGCCATGCTGTCGTCACTGCACAGTCAGGGTGAGAGTGATCCCCCAGCAGGACATACTGAGGTCACCCTGTCTGTGTAGGTGGTGGCCGGGCACTAAAATGTCCCAGCCAGTGCCCTATGCCCTGTGCAGATGCATCCTGGCCAGGTCACTCTGTCCGGGCTATACCCATGGTACCTTGCTCCTCATTATGCACATTGGCAGGCCAATACTGGCAACAGTGCTGGCAGTGTGGGCTGTGGAAGGTGTTTTCAGCCACCACACACTGTATAGACAGACACACACTCCCACACCTATGCCAGCATTGTGCTACTATAGAGGAGTTTAGCAGCCCTGCCCACCACACCAGTCCTGGGCACAGTACAGGCATGGATATGCTGCGCAATACTGTTGGGGGTCACTCCCCAGGGTGGTAAACACTGTCAGAGACCAGACCTGAAGCACACACCGCAGACATCAGAAAGATTGTTATGATGGAGCTCAATGAGCAAACTGTGCTTAACGTAGGACTTGCTATCTGCCAGTAATCATAAGAAATGTTTGATAGGTGTGTACCATATACAATGGTGTAGGGTGGCATTGCTAAGGTATGCAACTGCTAGTATTGGGAGATGCACGCAGGGCCCAATGTCCTGCCTCTCCAGGAGGCATTAGCCAATGGGGCCTGTGGGTGTGGGTGTGTCTGTCCCTGTTGGCTGCTGCTTTACGGCAGAGGTTCCCAACTCCAGTCTCGGTGTGCCAAACACTGTTCGGGTTTTCATGCTGTCCCTCATGAATATGCATGGATACATCTGCATACCATGGGGGTGGTGCATATATATGTAGCACAGGCATCTTTATTAGAGGCAGCATGGAACCTGGATGGTGTTTGGCCCTCCAGGACTGCATTTGGGAGACTCTGCTCTAGGTAATGCCCCTGTTTATGGTGTCTGTGCTCGGTGGGGTAAAATATAGGCGTATTAACCATGCGTATGTTCTCTGCAATTAAGGTGTATCCTTATTATCACTGTTTAGTTGTGGGAAAAATATGTGGACTGGATTGGAAGTAGCCCCACCTGGGCTTATGAACCTGTGACCTTCTGGTCCTAAAGGCACTGGCTGTGTCCGCTGCACCACCATCTTAGCACAATAACAGTGCATTCCCTGGGGAGTCCATGGCTGTTTGTCAGACAGGGCCTGTCTGTTGAGTGCACTGCACCCACGTGAAGGGGGCTAGGCCTCCGTCTGCTGTGGGCAGCAGCCACTGCCCCCTCCACCAACAGTACCCCTCTGCCACCATGCTGACATGGCCTTATATTGGTGACAGCATCACAGCTAAATGATATGTGGCCCTCCAGGACTGCATTGAGGGGACTGTGGTCTAGGTAATGCGCATGTTTCTGGTGTCTGTGCTCTGTATGGTAAAATAGAGGTGTTTGGACCATGCTTATGTTATCTGCAAAAAAGGTTGGTCTTTACTATCATGGTTTAGTGGTGGGTAAAATATGGGGATTGGGTTTGCAGGAGCCCCAGCTGGGACTTGAAATGGTGATCTTTGGCTCCTGAACACACTGTCTGTGTTCACTGCACCACACTGTGGCCACAGAGACAGTGCAGTCCCTGGAGATAGGAAACCTGGCCAAAGGAGACATAAACCCTGCTCTGCACAATTTCACTGTGGGATCATTCACCTTGTATGGGGACGGAGCGTAGACCCTTCTAAAATTCATATTTCTTTTTTGGGGCTTTCTTGGGAGTGATTTTTGATGTTTTCCATGACTATCACTGTTGCCAAGCTGTATTATAATTTTTTAGAATTTTGTTGTGGTCATTTTCAATGTTTATTTGCTATTTTTTTCTGTGCACATGTATCACACTGCTCACGTTCTGTAGGTTTCCCTGGTTTTGCTGTACATTGCTGACATAAATGGTTTCTCTTCCCTTTAAATCGGCTCTAACGCGAGGTTTTCACTCGCGGTATTTTTTTCATCAGATTTCAGCCCCGCTCCTGTGCGGGGAGCCTCTCCCCTCCCACTCTCCACCCATTGACCCCATCTCTCCGCCCCTGGGGAGCCTTCCTCCGCACTCCGGGAGCCTTTCCACGCCTCTATCGCTCATTTGCGCGACGCGCACATGAGCGGGCCCGTTAGTGCGGCACGCACGTGTGCGGGGCAGAAAAACGCATCATTAGCGTGCGCTAAGATACCTTAGCGCACGCTCAAGTGCGCCCCGCACAGTAGCGCAGTTTAGTAAACATACCCCTAAGTGTCTTCCGCAGAAAACTGGTTAACTACTGAAGAGTGCTTTAAAATAGATTCTTTGGGGATGGATGAAGAAAGCCCCCAGGTAAGGAAACATTAAATACCTCTGTAGAAATGGGTAAAAGAGGCAATATATGGAAAGCAGTGCATATAAATGCCCATAGAATGAGAAATACGATTCCAGATGTTGAGGCTTTAATGGTTTATGGTTTATTAGGATTTAATAAACCACCTTTCAAATACCTAGCAAAGCAGTTTAAAATAGCAAGCTAAATCAAAGATATGAGTAGAAAGAAACTACAAATCTTCATAGGATAGAGACAGGGGAAGGGGAATAAAAACTTACAGTGAAGAGGAAGTAAGGCACAGCATAAGGAACATGGGTAGACTCCGAGATTAGAGCTTCCTCCACAATCTGTTATATGTGTATATCTTGAATTCAGCCACTGGATGTCATGACTGTGTAATGATTGAGACTCCCTAGCTCTACGCAGCTTCAGGAATTAAACCTAATTATCTGACACTAATTATCTATTCCCCATAATTTTTAAATCAGAAAATAAATAAATAAATATATATAAAGGGTGGCCCAAAAAAAGTGAGAACATCTCGTAAATTAAAAGCTTAAATAGTTTACTTATTTACCTTTTTTATCTATATAACGTCTTTATTTTGGCAATTTCCGGTCGCCATCTTTGGGTTTTTTTTATTTGTCAATCATTTAATCTGTTTTTTGAATTTTTAAATAACTTATATGCTACGAGATGTTCTCACTCTTTTTGGGCCACCCTGTATATATATATATATATATATATATATTTAGTTTTTCTAAGATAAGAGTCAGACATAAAACTTAATGTAATTGCAAAGTCATTCAAACTATGGTGCAAAGAAGATATCCAGCAGGGATTCTTTTTTTTTTATTTTAACAAACTTGATAATCCTCTATTCCCCACAGGGTATTAGAACACATATCATTAAATACTCAAAAGCTATAAGTGGACACATTTAATTTAGATTGTGGATATCACAGCCCCCAAGAAATGAATTCAGAAGGTTCTGTGCATTGAAGAAAAAGAAATAGCCAATGAAGTAAAATGGGGGGATAAGACATTTTTCAGATATGTTAGTGAGAGGAAGAAGTGCAAAAGTGGTATTGTCAGACTCAAGGGAGAAGGGGAGGAATATGTAGAAGCTGATGAGGATAAATCGGAATTGCTTAACAAATAATTTTTGTTCTGTGTTCACAGATGAAGGGCCAGGAGCAGGACCCTAGAAAACACTCATAAATAGGAACAGAAGTGAAGGGGATATTGAACAATTTTCAGAAGACTGTTCATGAGGAACTAGCTAAATTAAAAGTAGATAAGGAAATGGGACCAGATGGGATACATTTGAGAATATTGAAGGAACTTGGGGATGTTCTAGCGGCTCCACTAACTGACCTTTTCAATTCTTCTTTGGAGTCAGGAGTGGTCCCACAGGACTGGAGAAAGGCACATGTGGTTCCTTTACACAAAAGCGGAAGTAAGAAAGAGGTTGAAAAGTACAGGCCAGTTAGTCTAATCTCTGTAGTGAGTAAATTATTGGAAACACTGTTAAAACAGAGAATAGTGAGGTTTCTGGAGACAATGGATTGCAGGATCCGAGGCAGCATGGGTTTACCAGAGGCAGGTCTTGTTAGAAAAATATGATTGATTTCTTTGATAGGGTGACCAGAGAGTTGGACTGAGGAGAATTCTAGTTGTAGTGCACTTAAATTTCAGTAAAAAACTTTGACTTTCAAAATTTGGACATATCATGCGAAGAGATAAATCGTGAGAGAAAGACATCATGCTTGGCAAGGTAGAAGGTCAATGCAAAAGAGGAAGGCCAGCAATGAGATGGATAGATACAATAACAGCAGCTATGGGTGTCACCTGACTGAGGACCGAACATAGTTTAGGACAACTATCCAGAGGATCACCATGAATCGACACCGACTCGACTGTACTTAACAACAACAACAAAGCCTTTCATATCATTCTGAACAGGCAACTCATCAACAAATTGGGCACCTTAGGGTTAGAAATTGGGCGACAAAGAGTAAAGGTAAATAGAGCTCATTCTGAGGAGAAGGAGGTTACCAGTGGTATGCTGCAGAGATATGTTATTTGTCCAATTATTTTTAACATCTTTATTAGTGATATTGTGGAGGGGCTGCAGGGTAAGCTTTGTCTCTTTGCAGATGATACCAAAATCTGCAATAAAGTAGATACCCAGGATGGAGTAGATAACATGAGGAGTGATCTAGCTAAGTTTGAAGAATGGTCAAGAATTTGGCAACAGAGATTTAATGCTAAAGAAATGCAGGGTCATACATTTGGGCTGCAAAAAATCCAAGGGATCGGTACAGTGCAGGGGACAAAGTACTCCTGTGCATGAAAGAAGAGCGTGGCTGGGACGTGTTTGTTTTTGATGACCTTAAAACGGCTAAACAGGTATAAAAGGCAACAGTGAAAGCCATAAGGATACCTGAGTGCATAGGGAGAGGAATGACCAGCAGAAAAAGGAGGTAATAGTGCCTCTGTATAACTTTCTTGTGCAACTCATTTGTGTTTAGTTCTGGAAACCATACCTTCAAAAGGATATAAACAGGATTGAGTCAGTACAGAGGGTGGCTACTAAAAATGGTTAGTAGTCCTTCTTATAAGCCATATATGGACAGACTTAAAGATCTTAATATGTATATGTTAGAGGAAAGATGGAATAGAAGAGATATGATAGAGATGCTCAAATACCTCAATGGCATAAATGCACAAGAGCAGAGCCTCTTTTGACTGAAAGTAAGGTCTACTATGAGAGACATAGAATAAGGGTGAAAGGGGATAGACTCTGGAGTAATATGCGGAAATATTTCTTTAGGGAAAGGGCGGTGGATGTGTGGAAAAGTCTCCCAGTGGAAGTAATAGAGACAAGGACAGTATCTGAATTCAAGAAAGCATGGGACAAACACAGAAGATCTCTAAAAGAAAACAGGGGGTTATAGAAATATGACAACAGAAAAAGACCATATGGCCTATCTAGTCTGTCCTTCCATATCAACAACTACAACAGTCCCCTTTTTACCTTTAGAGATCCTCTGTGTTTGTCCCATGCTTTTTTGAATTCAGTTACTGTCCTCATCTCTACCACCTCCACTGGGAGACTATTCCACGGATCCACTACTCTTTCCATATAGAAATATTTCCGCATATCACTCCTGAATCTATCTCCCTTCACCCTCATCCCATGTCCCCTCATAGCAGAACTTACTTTCAATTGAAAGAGGCTCTCTCCCTTAACATTTATGCCACGGAGGTATTTAAACATCTCAATGATATCACCTCTATCCCACCTTTCCTCTAAGGTGTACATATTAAGATCCTTAAGTCTATCCTCATATGCTTTATAATGAAGGCCACTAATCATTTTAGTAGCCACCCTCTGCACCGACTCCATCCTGTTCACATCCTTTTAAAGGTGCGGTCTCCAGAATTGCACACTATACTCCAAATGAGGTTGCACCAAAGACTTATACAGAGGCATTATAACCTCCTTTTTTCTGCTAGCCATTCCTCTCCGTATGCACCCAAGCATCCTTCTAGCTTTTGCTGTCACCTTTTCTACCTGTTTAGCTATTTTAAGATCATCAGACACAACCACGCCTAGGTCCTGCTCTTCTTTAGTGGACAAAAGTACTTCACCTCCTATACTATATTGCTCCCTTGGATTGCTGCAGCCCAAATTCATGACCTTACATTTTTTAACATTAAATCCCAGCTTCCAAATTCTAGACCATTCTTCAAGCTTAGCTAGATCCCTCCTCATGATATCTACACCTTCCTGGGTGTCTACTCTATTGCAGATTTTGGTATCATCCGCAAAGAGGCAAACCTTACCCGACAGCCCTTCCGCTATATCTATAACTAATAAAGATGTTAAAAAGAATTGGACCAAGGACAGATCCCTGGGGTACACCACTGGTAACATCCTTCTCCTCAGAGTGAGCTCCATTTACCTGTACTCTTTGTTGCCTCCAACCCAACCAATTTCTAACTTAAGCAGTAACTTTAGGGTCCATCCCTAGGGTGCTCTGTTTGTTTATAAGTCGCCTGTGAGGAACAGTGTCAAAGGCTTTACTGAAATCTAAATATACCACATCTAGGGCTCTCCCTCGGTCCAACTCCCTGGTCACCCAGTCAAAGAAATCAATCAGATTTGTCTGACAAGACCTGCCTCTGGTGAATCCATGCTGCCTCGGATGCTGTAATCCGCTGGACTCCAGAAACCTCACTATTTTCTCTATCAGCAGCGTTTCCAATAATTTACTCACCACCGAAGTTAAACCAACCGGCCTGTAGTTTTCAACCATATCCTTACTTCCGCTTTTGTGTAAAGACACCACATAAGCCTCTCTCCAGTCCTTTGGCTTGGAAGGGCAGGTTAGATAGGCCATATGGTCTTTTGCTGCCATCATATTTCTAGGTTTCTGTGTTTAAGACTGGTACCAGAGGGGCAAGAACAACTGGAGATTGCTCCTACATCATTATTTTAGACCATCAGTGATTTCATCTGGTAGGCCCAAGGGAGCCTCTGGGGCGAGTTGTCTTTGGAAGTCTCTGGGGAAAAGAGTGGAAACAGAGTTATTTCCAGTAGTAGGGAGCTTGGCTGAGCTCTGGGAAGAATCTTCTGGGAGGGTTGAGGGGCTCTGATTATCTTTAAATGACATCTGAGAGCATTGGATCATATGCTAGTGGCCCAATGCTCCAAGGCTGGAACAATAATGCCAAATTTTAGCTGTGATTATTTTTCCAGGAATAATGCTTCTTGTGACGTTCAATGCAAACTGCTTTGTTGCTTTGTTCAATTTACATAGTAATGAGGAGCTGTGCCTGCAATTGCATGCTTTCCATCTCATTGTTTGCTAACACATGCATCAGTAAACCAATGTGCGTTATGTTAAAATAACACACAATTTTGCCTTTTAATGTGTTTATAGGCAAAAGTTATATGTTATTCCCTTAATGCACGTTAGCATCTACCCCAATAGTGTAATTAGAAGTATGCATAAGAGAAGCTCTCAGATCTATAGCCAACTAGTGAAAAACAGACACAGAACCATTTTATTCATGTTTTATTTATTTTGGAATTAGCTGATGCCTTTTCAGTATTAGCTCAAGGTATATTGCATTGTATAGAAATATAATCTCTACAATCCCTCAGAAATTCTCTGTGCTTGTCACATGTCTTAGTGAATTTACAATTCTCATCTCCACCTTTTCCACTAGGAGGCTACTCCATGCTTCCACCATGCTTAGATTACTCCTGAATCTCTCTTTTTTCACCTCCATCCTATGGTTCCTTATTCCAGAGCTTTCATTCAGCTGAAAGAAGCCTGCCTCCTGTGAGTTTATACCACACATGTATTTAAATATCTATCATATCTCCCCTCCTCCACCTTTTTTCTAAAGCATACATATTTAGATCTTTATGCATGCAATGTGTGCAGCTGAGTCTGTGCTGACTCCTGGTGACCCAGCAACCCTTGGGTTTTCTTGGCAAGATATGACCAGAAGTAGATTTTCAGGCCTTTCTTCCAAGCAATGGAGGATTAAGTGACATGCCCAAGGCCACCAAGAGCACCAGTGGGACTCAAATGCTGATCTCTTGGTTACTATGCTGCTGCTCTAACCACTAGGCTACTGTTCCACTTCTGTCTTTATGTATACATATTTAGATGTATACAGTATATATACATATTTAGATCATTATGTCTCCCTCCACATGTTTTATGGTGAAGATCACTGACCATTTTAATAGCTATCCTTTGCACTGACTCCAGCTTATTTCTTCTTTTTTGAAGGTGCGGTCTTCAGAATTGCAAAATGAGGTCTCACCAGAGACTTATACAGAAGCACTATGTCATCCTTTCTCCAGCTGGCTATTCCTCTCCCCATGCACCCAAGTATCCTTATGGTTTTTGCAGTCACCTTTTCCATGTGTTTGGTCACCTTAATATCATCAGATATGATCACCTCCCAAGGTCCAACCCATATATCATGCACAGAAGTACTGCCCTCCTTATAGTGGAGTGCTTCATTGGCTTTTTGCAGTCCAGTGAATATCCTTACATTTTTTTAGCATTTAATCTTAGCTGTCAGTTTTTTGACCATTCTTCAAACTTCACTAGATCCCTCCTTAGGCTATGCACACCTTCCATTGTGTCTACCCTGTTGCTGATTTTAGTATCATCCACAAAGGTGCAATCATTCAGGAACAGTAGGTAATATAAAACCAAAGCAAGAAACTCCTTAAAAAATAAGAACACTAATGAAAATTATAAGCTTGAAGGTACTTCCTGCAGACAGAGGAGAGTGAAATGATATACATGGCAGCTTTAAGGGAGATGTTATATCCTGGCAAACAATAAATATAATTTAATTTTATTGGTAGATTTAATCATTGTATGATAAGATCATGATGCATCCATTTCAAATAGCTTACATAAATCCTCTATAAAGCAATGTGGAAAACAGAAATCAGTCATGCCTCTGTTGTCTGTTCATATTTGACCACCACCATCAGCCACAAGCGTGCACTCCTCAAATGAGAAAGCATGACAAAAGTCTTCACTAGAAAAAGGACTTAACATGACATCATACAAGCCTTGGAGGGGTAGTTACTAAACTGTGGTAAGCTCAGTAATTTTACTACAGCCCAATTTACTACACAACCTACTATCTCATGGTACCTCAGTGCCATAGGTTAGAAACTCATTCGATAAATTGAAAGGTCTGATGGTAGACTCAATTTACCTCCTACCCCCCCCCCCCCAACATCCCAGATCACATCCCCACCCCCCTTCCTGGCTCTCTGATTCTTAATGGGGTCTTCTTGGTAGCTAGTGGCAAGATAGGAATAATTTTATTTTTATTTATTTTATTTTATTTATCTATTTCTTCTATACAGCCCCTTCCAGAGATCAGGGGCGGTTTACATGGAACAATTTAACAGTTTTGTATACGTTCGTATAACAGTACATTGAACAAGAACTTTTTAACTTTTTACATATAACAGAACAGTAAATTATTAAAACTATTTACAAGGTGTATAACTTGATCAGAAGTTTCTAACTTTTTACAGGGAATAGGCAGCGAGCTGACATTTCTATTTACAGGTGTTATTTACAAAAAGGTAATAATTCACAGTTGTTCTGGTCTTTTTGCCACACAGTTTCAAAATAGCACTCAAATCCTCCCAGTGGTAATCTTGCCAAATTTCCTCCTCATGCTCCTACTATGGAAAGCTAATACCCACTCAAGGCCATCATTATTTATTTATTTATTAGCTTTTATATACCACACTATTTAGAAACATAGAAAAATGATGACAGAAAAAGACCACATGGCCTATCTAGTCTGTCCTTCCATTTCAACAACTACAACAGTCCCCTTTTTCTTTGGAGATCCATATTGGTAGCCAACCTCTGTACTGACTCCATCCTGTTTATATCCTTTTGAAGGTGCGGTCTCCAGAATTGCACACAATAATCCAAATGAGGTTACACCAAAGACTTATGCAGAGGCACTATCACCTCCTTTTTTCTGCTAGCAATTCCTCTCCGTATGCACCCAAGTATCCTTCTAGCTTTTGCTGTCACCTTTTCTACCTGTTTAGCTACTTTAAGATCATCTGACACAACCACGCCTAGGTCCCGCTCTTCTTTAAAGGACAAAAGTACTTCAACCCCTATACTATTTTGCTCTCTTGGATTGCTGCAGCCCAAATGCATGACCTTGCATTTTTTAACATTAAACCCAGCTGCCAAATTCTAGACCATTCTTTAAGCTGAGCTAGATCCCTCCTCATCTTATCTACACCTTCCTGGTTGTCTACTCTAATGCAGATTTTGGTATCATCCACAAAGAGGCAAACCTTACCCGACAGCCCTTCCGCTATATCACTAACAGAGATGTTAAACAGAATCGGACCAAGGACAGATCCCTGGGGCACACCACTGGTAACTTCCATCTCCTCAGAGTGAGCTCCATTTACCCGTACCCTTTGTCACCTTCCACTCAACCAATTTCTAACCTAAGCAGTAACTTTAGGGTCCATCCCTAGGGTGCTCAGTTTGTTTATAAGTCATCTGTGAGGAACAGTGTCAAAGGCTTTACTGAAATCTAAATACACCACATCTAGGACTCTCCCTCGGTCCAACTCCCTGGTCACCCAGTCAAAGAAATCAATCAGATTTGTCTGACAAGACCTGCCTCTGGTGAATCCATGCTGCCTCGGATCCTGTAATCCGCTGGACTCCAGAAACCTCACTATTTTCTCTTTCAGCAGCGTTTCCAATAATTTACTCGCCACCAAAGTTAAACTAACCGGCCTGTAGTTTTCAACCACATCCATACTTCTGCTTTTGTGTAAAGGCACCACATAAGCCTCTCTCCAGTCCTTTGGCACCACTCCCGACTCCAACGAGGCATTGAAAAGGTCAGTCAGTGGAGCTGCTAGAACGTCTCCAAGTTCCCTCAGTATTCTAGGGTGTATCCCATCCGGTCCCATCACTTTGTCTACTTTAAGTTCAGCTAGTTTCTCATAAATACAGTCTTCTGAAAATTCTTCAAGATGCCCCTCACTTCTATTCCTGTGTGTGGGTGTTTTCTGAGGTCTTGCTCCTGGTTCTTCAACTGTGAACACAGAACAGTAATATTTGTTAAACAATTCAACTTTATCCTCGTCAGCTTCTACATATTCCTCCCCTTCACCCTTAAGTCTGACAATACCACTTTTGCCCTTCCTCTTCTCACTAACATATCTGAAAAATGTCTTGTCCCCCCATTTTATTGCATTGGCTATTTCTTCCTCTTTTTGAATCTTTGCCTTCCTGAATACTTTGCTAGCTTCTCTAAGTTTTTCCAAATATAAATGCCTGTCTTCCTCTCTCTGTGATCTCTTGTATCTCATGAAGGCCGCCTTCTTATTCTTCACCTTTTCAGCTACTTCTTTCGAAAGCCATAGCAGTCTTCTTTTCCTTTTACCTTTATTTACCATTTTAACAAAAAGGTTGGTTGCCGTTAAAAGGTCTCCCTGTAGAGAATCCAGGATCTCCTTACTTCTAGATGATACTGCAGCAGGAATGTGCCAATCAACATCTGGAATATTGAAATCCCCTATTAGTATCAGTTCCCCTTTCCTAGTAATACTGCATATGCCTTCAATTAACTCTCTGTCCACCTCTTCCTCTTGTGAAGGAGGTCTCTATATCAAGCCAATGCAAATAGATTTCTCTTTCCCTCTTTCTAGTTTAACCCACAGTGTCTCCTCTCTCCCTTTTAAGCTCTGTAATTCCAAGGTTTTAATATTATGTTTTGCATATAGTGCCACTCCTCCTCCCCTTCTTCCTACCCTGTCCTTTCTGAATAAAGTATAGCCTGGTATAGTTACATCCCAGTCATGGTTTTCTATGGACCTTGTTTCTGTAACTGCCACTAAATCCAAGTCAGTCACTCCCACCAAAGCTTCAACATCAATGATCTTATTTCCCATGCTATGGGCATTTATACACACTGCTTTCCATATGTTACCCTTTTTACCCACTTCCATAAAGGTATTTAAGGTTTCACTTACCTGGGGGCTTTCACTTACCTGGGTGCTATCTTCACCCATCCCCAACGAATCTAGTTTAAAGCCCTCCAGTAGATTAGCCAGTCTACTACTGAAGATGCGTCAACCTTTCTTGGACAGATGGATGCCAGAGTGGTTTACAGGAAACGTGAACAGTCAAGCAACTTTACATAGAACAGGCATAAACATCAACACAAGCAACTTTAGAGCAGGCACATCATTATCTTTTCTATCAATAGTGCAGCTTGTAAGGTCAAATCCAATCTGTGTTATTCTTTCTGAATAAAATGATCAGCTTTGCATGCATTTACATGTTTTTTATCTTATTACTATTAAACTTACACTGCCTAAAAAGGAAAGGAAAATATGTCATGATTTTAACATTTAATATACATTATTTAAAAAATGTGGTTTTCCCTTATGATGCTTTATTCCTTTAAAGTGCATAAATGCCTCTCTCTCAGATATATCTATACATCATCAGATAGAGTTGCTTGAAAATGCTGTACGTGTAAAAAATTTGAGATTTTTAAATTTTCCACAAACCCATTACCTTTCTCCTTCTATTTTGTTATACAAATATTTCAAGGAGGTTCTGTTAATTGATGATGTTAACTCTATAAAATTTTCCTCGGTTTACTATGTTCCTTTGTTGTCCTCTACAGAGGCCTCTTCCCCTATTGTTCTAGCATCTCATTCATTGGATGTTTCTGCATTTTTAGAGTCTTCAACTGATGAGATTACCAGATGTGCTACTCTAATAGTTTCTTTTATTTCTTTATCAGATAAAAATTTAATATTGCGGTTGTATTTTCCTAAAAAGAATCAATTGTTTTGTGGTAGCACGGTATAGGTTTTCCCTGATGTATGTAGACTTACTCAAAGGCGGCGGAAAGCTTTCTTAGCATTAAGATCCCGCGCCTTGGCAATTGGGGCCTCCTTTTTCCTGAAATATCAATGTAAATGTATCTTGATTTATGAGCAGACAAAATATGTGTTTATGGAATCCGATCAATTGAATGTGTTTTTGAATAGCAAAGAAGTTGGATAAAATGTTGTTACTTCCTTTCTAAGTTATAGGGTCAGTAGTTTTTTTTTTTATTGCAGGCCCAGTTTATATTAAGGTGGATTTGTGTTATTTCTTTGTTTTTGGTCCTTTCGCTTCCCTTGATGTGGACTTGATTGTAATTCCTGTTTCATTTTTTGAAATAAAGATTGTTAAATGACAAAAAAAAAAAGATATATCTATTGTATATCTATATCTATCTATAGTCAGATAGATAGATATAGATGTGTTTGTGTGTGTATATATATATTTTTTTATTTATTTATTTTTTTTCATCTATACAACTGAGAAGACAAGAGAATGTTCCACCTGAAGTTGCAAGCATCAATCTGTGCAAGAATATTTGGTCCATTGGAATCATCAGTACTGTGAAGATTTAGCTACAAGGGAGACATTCCTGGCAGAATAGAATGAAACATCTGTTCAGCTGCCCCTTCTTTTTTCCAATACGGATCTCACATTTTATTCATATGACACAGGTAATTCAGGCTGTGGGCTCTTCTGGTAGGCTGCATGTGACTGGTGTGCCAAAGCTTGGCCTACCAAATCAGTTGAGTTCAATGTCACTCACAACATTATCTTTCTGGAACTCTTCCCCGTTGTGATTTTATTCCATATATGGTCAGGCAATCTAGCCAGCTGAAAGGTCATATTTTGGTGCATTCACACGACCATTGTTAAAATCATCAACTGGCAGACTGCTAAATGTCACCCAATCACTAAGCTACTTAGGGTTTTCATTCTGTGTTTGCAGTTAAATGTGTCTCTGTGAAAGAAGCTTGTTCTTGTATCTCATAAAGTGATTGCTGACTGACTCTGTCATTGCAAGTTGTCTCTATTTTGGAAGCTTACTCCAGGAGCAGAGGAAGATGGAACTCTAGTCCTGAATAACCTATGGGCATTTGTAAACCAGAGGTATAGGAAACGCTAAAGAGATTGGTCACATCAACCACATTAAGATCCTACCTACTGAATAAAGATATGAGTAACTAATGAACTTCTGTAAGAACAGGGGCTGATGACAGAGGCTGGTAACCCTGCGCCTTGTGATCATATATGTAGTTTCAGTCCGAAGTTCTGGCATATCCAGGGATGACATTCATAGAGTTTGCAGGTCTGGCATTCTTATCCAAAGCATGGGGCTGACCTCATCCAATATGCAATTTTGCAGTTAAAAGGGCGATCATGGGAAGTAGCCTCCAATCATGACATATGAAAGCCAGTAAGCCACAATCCTCCGTTGCTCTTGTGGCAGGCCTTGCCCAATGCAGTCTTCTCTATATTCGAGCTGCTACTGTTCAGGTTATCCTTCTAACTAGCATTCTTAGTAGCACTAAGAGTCTCCAAAGGGCACCCAATACCTAAAACAACCCACAGTCTGATCTTCTATCAAGAGGCCTATCCCTGTATCTAGGCAGGCTGGACATTCATTGATCAAAAATAGACCATTCCTACAATGGAGAAGGGATAACCCTCTCAGAGCTACTCAGGTTAGTTATGTGTTCAGTATTTAATGTTAGCAACTATATGTGACTGTGTCCCAAGCACAGGCATCAGTTTCTCATACATATGAATTGTTTTTTATTCATTTATATTCTCTTATATACTGTGCTACTCTGCATCAGTGTGGTTTATATTGAACAAACTGAAATTACATCGAACAGGGCATTATAACTTGGAGATAACTATTTTACAGGGAACATGGGCTATGGAGGGTTAAGTGGCTTGCCCAAGACCACAAGGCACACCTGTGGGACTAGAAACCCCAGTCCTTCCAGCCCAAGGTTGCTGTCCTTTAGTGGGATTTAAACCCTTGACCTTCCAGCCTGAAGTACCTTGCCCTAACCACTAGGCCACTCCGAGCAGAGTTCCAAGCACTCTGTTGCCCTCTGAGCAGATTTCAGTTTGTTGCAGTATAGAGTCTTGCCCTTATTGGAGCAGTTCTGCACTCTAAAGGTTTGACACACACTCCTTTAGGATATGTTTGGTTTCTAGCACTACAGCTTTGGATCTTAATCCACAAGCAATATAGCAGTTAGGCAGGTGGCACTCTTATTCCTCTGCTTCCTACATAAGAAGCCAGCTTGCACCAAAGCAGTTTCCTAGTATTAACATTTCTTGTTTTCCCATCTACAGCATAGGTTTCAGCTGCCACTAACAGATAATCTGGCTAATTGGGCAGTCCTTTATATTCTAGACTGATGATTGGGCAAAAGCTGGAATTGTTGATGCCCATTTGGGCTTGGCTGTTCATGATGTATTGGTCAAGTGGATCAGTAGAAGGGGAATGCACAGTAATGACCTCCTCACCTTAAGAAATTGTTGTAACTTCTGCCTGACCAGACATCCTATTGAGACATCTACAGTAGGAGACAATGATTTGGGCTGGTATGCTTGTCTGGTAGGCTTTTGATAGATGTGATTATAAATGGCTTCATGTTCCTCTCTTTCTGGTTGCCTGGCATATGTTTGCTGTGACCAGAGATTTATCAGTAGCTTCAAATCCATCCTGCCATCAGAAGCATATTCTAAATCAATAAACAGTGTGAAAGTTCACACAGCATGATATGTAAAGAATAATATAAAGGCCACAGAACTGCAGGGTTTGCGGGGAAAGGAGAATGCACTGTGGGCTCGTCTGGAACGAGAGAATGTTAGAGGAGGGGGTTTGCATTGGTATGATATACACTCATCCCTCCCCTCGCAGACAGAAGAAAAAGATAAAGATTTAATTGAAGACTTTCACAATATTGCTATAAAAGGGAAATGCTATTGGTAGGAGATTTGTCATATGTTGATTGTGATGTCCTAACTGGTGTCATCCAAAAGTAGCAAGATCCTGCATTCTCTACAGGAAGAACTATTCCAGCAACTGGTAACAAAACCTATGCAGGAGGGGGCAATATTGGACTCGTTACTTATAAATGGGAAGGGTAATTCTGATAATGTAGGGGGTGATCATGTGGCATCCAGGGATCACCCAATGGTTTGCTTTTGTATTTGGACATGGATGGATATCTGTTCTGAGTTAAATATCTACAGTTTTGAAAATCAAAAAAGTACGTAAGTAATTTTGTAAACCTTTTCTGCTTGTAAAATGCTAATTTATATATGTAAAAGACTTCTTATAAAGTTAAGTCACCCAGAAAAATATGCATGGTGCAATTAGGAATGTACTTCTTCTTGACTTTAGTGAAAGCATATTTGGGGGGATAGTTTGGGTGAAGCGCGGATGCAGGTGCTATTTATATGTGCACTTTGTAAAATACAAGTATGCTTTATGCACCAACATTTATGCTTACTCCTGCACAGGCATAAATGTCAGACCCTAAATCTAGCACTATTTCTGCCAGATTTGTCCTAGTATTTTATAAAGACACAAAGGCTAAAAATAGGCACTTCCATGGCCTTCACACATAGATAACATGTGTAAGTCCAATCGCTGCCCACATTCCTCTGCTAGGGACATCCCTCTATGATTTGTACAAGTACTCATGACATGGTTATATTCACATCCTTTTGCCATATACTGTATAAGGTAGGCAATTGTATAACACCCATTTCTGCAGGTAAAACGCTGTTCTACCAATGGGAACGGCTTTAAAATTCGCCTTCTAAAAGTTCAGGATTGCAAAGTAAAAAAGAAATGACATGGAAAGTGTACATATATAAATGCCAATCTTAACTTTTTCAGACAGTGCATCTACTGTATGAATTATATGCCAGGTTTTCTGCTATCTAGCCTTCTACTCTTTAATAAACATGGAAACTGGGTAGCTCTCTCTGGCTACTTTTAAATTATGTGCTTTCCAAGTGAGAAATGATGGTAAAGATCAATGAACCAAATATTTTCCTCTTTTGCTTGCCATCATTATTTGTAACTACTCTTTTTGTCAGATTTACTGTACTGTGGGAAGCTGGATGATAAGGGTGCGCTTTTGCCTTACCATTTGCTGAATGTATTCCATTTCCTTTCTACAACTGATGATAAAATATTATCTACTGCTAACGGCTGCTGTCTACCAAGGAGCTTGTGTTAAAGGTTATTTTCTTCAAGGTAATGCTATTCCTTCTACCCACATGCTACATGGTTATTTCATTACTGTATGTTTCTGGGTTAAGAATAACTTTATAAGTTATTGTGAAAAAGGAATTTAACTCAGGAAGCATCACTGTGACTAAACCGTCTCTGCTTTTTTATGGTAAACTATCATAAAAGATTTTATAATCTTTGTATTGTGAAGTAGTGTATATTGTGTTCTAATTATCCTAACAATGTGCTTCATTCAGAACAAATATGCCCTCCCCTTCCATGTACAGTATTTGATTGCTAAAATCCTGGAAGACTTTAAATTCTATTCAAAACAAAAATTAAGAAACTAGACCCCTTTTCAAAGCCACTTCAAAAGACCTGGATTACTAAAGACCTCATTTTTTATCAGCCTGTAGGAGCTGTGGAGAATAGCTTATTCATGAGGGTCACATGAATATCTTATATACTGTTTTGTATTTGAAAGTAGACTCTTTGGAAATTTGAATAGAAGCAAATTGATCAATAATGAGTTTAGAGTGAGAGATTAGTGGGAGATCTCTCTCTGAGGCAAAGTATGGGTTTTCTGTTATTTCTTTTAGGGCATGCAATATTCCTCCTTTTTTTGTAGGGGAGGCAATTTAGAGGCTCACTCTTGTGGTCTGAAAGTCTACTTTAAAAGGAAATCCTGCACAATCCTGCACAAGGCTGTGTGTATGCATGAATTCGGAGGTATACACATTCAGAAGCAATCTGTGCAAGCAATAGGCATGCAATCATGATTGATTGATTTATTTAACAGATATTTCTTTTTATACCAACTTTAGTCCAAGGCGGTTTACAAAGAACAACATTAACAAACTCAAGTGAGTTAAGTTACATAGAACATAGGAGATACAATCTTGGAGTTAAATATGGGGATTTACAGAATCAACAGTAAGTGAATGAAATTATGATGTGTGTATAGTTAAGTAATGTCATTGGAACCAAAGTGATAAAAAAAAAGATGTTTTAAGAGTTTCTTCAGGTCTTGCATGGACTGTGAAGATCTGATGGCTTCTGGAAATGAGTTCCAAATTGCTGGGGCCAGTAGGGTGAAGGATCTATTGTTTGTTTGCTGTATAATCTGTGCTTGAAGGGGGGGGGGGATGACTAGCAGGTCCTGGTTTGCTGATCTTCTAAGTCTTGCTGTAGATGTTCTTGTGATCAGGTCCTCAAGGCAGGGCATGGATAGGCTTTGGAGGATTTTATGGATTGTGGTTGCGACCTTGTATTTTATCCTTTGTGCAAATGATAACCAGTGTAGGCTCCTGAGTGTTGGTGCGATGTGCTGTCATCTTGATGTTCCTGTTAAGATCCTGGCAGCAGTATTTTGCACTAGTTGGAGTAGATATAGGGGCATGTTTACTAAAGTGCGTTAGTGCAATTCGCGTTAGGAGCCGCGGTAGTGAAAGAAACCCCAAATAAGGACATGGGCGGTACATCGTTACCACTACCGCGCGTTAGAAAACGTAACGAGCGTTACCGGGCGCCGTGCCGCATTACTGCGCGGTAATCATAAGAAGACGTACAGACACAAAGCACTGAAACAGAGCTGTAGCACAATGGTTACGGTACTGACCGCTGTTACAGACAGCATGGGTTCGAGTCCCCAGTGTGCCTAACGCAGAAGGCTGTCCCAGGCATCACCCTGCACATTACAGAGGGAAAGAGGAGGCATGTTTTTCGTTACGCTGAGTATTGGTGTCAGAAAAACTCCCTCGGAGTGTGTTTAGCCACGTAAGTTGATACGTGCGAGGTTGCGTGCATTGGTGCGTGCGTAGCTGTGCGCGTACAATTGTGCGTGGGTACATGTTTGTTTACGTGCGTGGATACGTGTGTTTTTACCAGTGTGGGCATCTGATATTACAGACTTTGTAGGGTGTCCTGCACCTATGCATTATGCTAACAGATGTACGTGTGATGGCCTATGGGTTATCAGAGCCTGTGAGCAGCTGCTGGAGTTTCACAGGGTTGGATTGGGCCAGTCACACCCAAGATGCACTGCACATGCAAATCAACTGTCCACAGATACACACCATGGGGAATGCACCCCCACAGCACCTCGGCCTGGTAGGGAGAACTGACCATGTGCACCCCCCCAGCACCTCGGCCTGATAGGGGGTACTGGCACAGAGTAGCTACACACCGACACATTGTGCGGGTACTGTGCTCACCCTGAGGGTGCAGTGAAGTGCCCAGCACCAGGTCCACAGCACCGGCCATGGTGCAGGTCCAAAGCTGTGTTACTGTGTGAGATAGGCAGGTTCTGCAGGATCACCTTGGACATCTTTGTCTGTTTCAGTCAGGTGTAGCCCCCATGCACCACCACCACCCCCCCCCCTCCCCCAGGGCTGAGGGTGGCAAACAGGGTCTCCCATCAAAAGACCCACAGTCTACCTCCCTGCAAAGGTGGAAGTAGAGGGGAACATTAACCCTAGTCCTGCTGAGGAACAGACACCCCACAGGGCAGTCAATGCAGCTCTGTACACAGCCATAACACAACAGCAGACAGACATTAGGCCTGGATATGGTATGTTGCACCCCACCACTATCTGATATTCCCCTGGTGCAAGCCATCAGCCACTGCACCCTGCAAGCCACTCCATCACAACACCTACCAGCTGCAAACAGTCTGCTAGTGCCCAGTGGAGAGGCCTGCACCCAGAACTGGGATGTCAGCATACACAGCAAGCCGATACATCAGTGACTGGGCCCCAAAAGGAAACCCATATTTATCACATGAGAGAAATACTAGATAGCACTATAGGAGTGCCTAGCCATGCTGTGGTCACTGCACAGTCAGGGTGATAGTGATCTCTCAGCAGGATATACTGAGGTCACCCTGTCTGTGTAGGTGGTGGCCGGGCACTACAATGTGCCTGTCACTGCCCTATGCCCTGTGCAGATGCACCCTGGCCAGGCCACCCTGTCCGGCCTATACCCATGGTACCTTGCTCCTCATTATGCACATTGGCAGCCCAATACTGGCAACATTGCTGGATAGACAGACAGCCACCCCCACACCTATGCCAGCATTGTGCTACTATAGAGGTGGTCAGCAGCCATACCCACTACACCAGTCATGGGCATAGTACAGGCATGGATATGGTACACAAGGCTGTTGGGGGGTCACTCCCCAGGGTGGTGAACACTGTCAGAGACCAGACCTGCAGCAAACACCGCAGACATCAGAATGATTGTTATGGTGGAGCGCAATGAGCAAACTGTGCTTAACGTAGGAATTGATATCTGCCAGTTATCATAGGGAACGTTTGATAGCTCTGTACCATATACCCAGGTGTAGGGTGGCATTGCTAAGGTATGCAACTGCTAGTATTGGGAGATACAGGCAGGGCCCAATGTCTTGCCTCTCCAGGAGGCATTGGCCAATGGGGCCTGTGGGTGGGTGTGTGGCCCTGTTGGCTGCTGCTTTATGGCAGAGTTCCCCAACTCCAGTCCTGGTGTTCCATACACTGTTCGGGTTTTCATGCTGTCCCTCATAAATATGCATGAGCTACATCTGCATACCATGGGGGTGGTGCATAGCTATGCAGCACAGGCATCTGTATTAGAGGCAGCATGAAGCCGGAATGGTGTGGGGCCCTCCAGGACTGCATTTGCGGGGACTCTGCTTTAGGTAATGTGCCTGTTTCTGGTGTCTGTGTTTGGTGTGGTAAACTATAGGCCATTTGTATGTTCTCTGCAATAAAGGAGTGTCTGTACTATCACTGTTTAGTGGTGGGTAAAACTATGGGGACTGGGTTGGCAAGAGCCCCAGCTTGGATTTGAACCTGTGACCCTCTGGTCTTACAGGCACTGGCTGTGTCTATTGCACCACACTGTGGCCACAGAGACAGTGCACTCCCTGGAGTTAGTTAAATCGGCCTGACGAGCCAGAAACCCTGCTCTGCAACAGGTTTACTGTGGCCTCATTTACCTTATGCAGACAAAGGTGTACATAAACCTCAGAAAAGACCTCAAAAAAGGGGCACACACCCGTAACCAAGCTTGGCAACAATGATATCATTGGAAAACATTACACCACACGCCCAGGACAGCTCCATTACAATGTAATGCTCTTTGAAAGGGTCTGCGGAGCGTAGACCCTTCCACACATCATTTCTTTTTATTTTTGTGCTTTCCAGGGAGTGTTGTTCCTTGTTGCCCATTGCTATCACTGTTGCCCAGCTGAATTATGCTTTTTAAAATGTTTCTTGTGGTCATTTTTAACGTTTTATGTGAAATATTGTTCTGTGCACATGTATCACACTGCTCACGTTTTGTGGGTTTCCCCGGTTTTTCTGTACATTGCTGACGGAAATGGTTTCTCTTCCCTTTAAATGCCTTTTAACGACAGGTTTTCATTCGCGTTGGAATTGAGCTCTGAAATTCAGCGTGTTAGTGTGAGGGGTGCCTCTCCCCGCCCACTCTCCACCCATTGACCCCTTCTCTCCGCCCACTCTCCACCTTCTGCGCTGTTTTAACGCGCTGCGGAGCTTTACGATCGTTAACTACGGTTAACGCGTGTAGTATGAGGTTAACGGTCGTTAGCGCGTCGGTACGCGCGTTATACGGCACTTACGGTCGTTAACATCGTATAACGCGCGTTAGTCACGTTTACCGCACTTTAGTAAACATGCCCCATAGTGTCTGCTTTGACAGGCCCTGATAGAGTATGTTGCCATAATTGAGGTGGGGTGTGATAATGGCCTGGAAGACTGTTCTGTAGTCATTGTATTGGAGTATCTGTCATAGATGATGGAGGGATTAAAGTTTCATGTAGGCAGCATTGACTGACTTCTTGATATGTGAGAACATGTTTAGAATGCTGTCAAGAGTTATACCAAGGTATTTGACCTCATTTTTTTTTATTGTGATCTCTCCATGTTGTAGTATGAGTTTTCCAGGTGTGTAGTGGATGGGTCTCTTGTGACTGCGAAGTCAGGGGTAAGCGTGTGGAAGAGCAAATAGAACTTTATGTTGTTGACGTATAGATGAAAGTGTATGTTCCATTTTCTTAGCAGGTTGCAAATAGGCTGCATGTAAATATTAGAGGGCCAATAATGTTGAATTGTTTAGAACTGAGGTATCCAACTTTTATTTGTAGCATTCTATCAGAGAGATAGGAAGTGAACCAGTCTTTTGTGTTCTTCTGGAGGCCTATGACACTGAGTCTTGTCAGAAGGGTATGGTGTCTACGGAGTCAAAAGCAGCACTGATGTCCAGGAATATCATAATAAATCCTTGATGTGAAAAGAGTGTCAGCGCCATGCTGAGGGTGGAAACCATGTTGATAGGGGTCCAGAGGAGCATGGATATCGATGTGTTCTTGCAGTTGATATTGTACTGTCTTTCCGATTATTTTGGATATGAACGAAATGCTTGCGATCAGTTGATATGAGCTGGGGTCAATCATATCCAGTGATGTTTTCTTCAAGATGGACTGTATTGAGACCTGGTTTAATGCAGAGGATAGGTATCCTTGTGTGAGGGAGGAGTGGACTATCTTCAATATAACTTGTGCAAACTCAGTATGAAGGGATTTTATCCATGAAACAGGGCATGGATCCAGAGGGGAGGTTGTGGTATTGATACTACAGATGATGTTGGTGAGTTCTCTCTGTGTAATTAGTCTAAAGAGATCCAGATATGCACTTGGGATGAAATATCTTGTTTGAAGGGAGGTTCTCTGGACTGGTGGGGTGTTGAGGATTGCATGTTGGAGAGGTAGCCAGCCATGGTCTGTGGGTCTTGTTGATCTTTTGAGTTTTTGAGGTATGTTGATGTAGGATCGCTGGTAAGGGAGGATACAATGGAAAATAATTCTCTGTGACGTTTGAGGAATTTCATGAAGATGTTAGTGTGGTATTCCTTTTGTCAACTGCTGACAAGATTGTTATATTCCAGTTGCTTGGTGATGAATTGTTGCTTGATAGATGAATCTTTTGTTTGTTTCCATCTTCTCTCTAACTATCTTAGCTCTTGTCTGATTATACAGAGATTGTATGAATACTAGGGTATTTGTGTGCTGTGCTTTGAAGGTTGTCATGGAACAGGGAGCCTTGGTCTGTGAAGAACTGGGATGGTGATGTTGTGTGTGTCTAGAATGTATGTGGTCGTTAGAATAAAGAGCAGCAACGGTAACATCATAATGTAGGGTAGGAGGTTATGTGGCATCATGTTCAGCTGTGGTGTGCTGTTGTTGGCTTACCAAGGGGAACTTGGATGAACTTGCTTCTGTGTTCTTTGTATGTTGTTTGGTTGCCTTGGTGTGCTGGGTGTAGTCTGGAGAGGCAAGTTTGTATAGTTGAATCTTGAAGCAATTCTGAAGAGGTTTTGGTTCCTTGCATGCTGTTTTGAGAAGCAGAAGTGTAGTGCTGTCTGCTGTCCTACGCCCAGTTCCACACCTAAGGGCTACACCAAAGGGCCCTCTAGTGAGACCCTCAGGCACAGGCCTGCCAGGCGTGGGTGCACCTGTCAGTGCTTGAATTTGAAGATCTGGGTGTGGAGAGCCCAATTGGCTTTGGTGGGGGGCACGGGTAGAGGCCTACCTGCCCGCTCCTTCCTTCAATGGCAATCAGGGCTGGCGGTCTGTGGCTTCTGTGCCTGCTGGTGTTTTAATTTGAAGATCTGGTTGCAGAGAGCCCACTTGACTTTGGTGGGGGGCATGGGGAAAGGCCTACTTGCCTGCTTAATAGCACCCTTCCTAATATTTGGTTGCACAACCCTTGGTAATAATGACAGCCTACAAATGTTTCTTGTACTGTAGCTATCTAAAAGTTTCGTACATCTATCTTCTGTCTTCTCACATTCTTCATCTGTGATTTGTTCCAGCTCATCAATGTTTCCAGGATTCCTTTTCATATGGCAGATTTCAACTCTTTCCAAAGGTTCTCGACTGGACTGAGATCAAGACTCATTGCTGGCCAGTTTAAAACAGTCCATTTTTTCCTTTTTAACCATTCTTTTGTATTTTTGGATATACATTTTGGGTCATTGTCCTGCTGGAGGACCCATGACCTTCAACCCAGACCTAGCTTTCTGACACTAGGTAGCACATTTTTTCTCCAAAATACCTTAGTAGTCCTCTGACTTCATGATTCTTTTAATATGTTCCAGACCTCCAGTTTCTGAGGCAGCAAAACAGTCCTACAACATTATGGAACCTCTGGCATATTTAACTGTAGGAAGGGTGTTTTCTTCCTTATAAGCTTTATTTGTTCATCTGTAAATATATTGCTGGTCTGCATTGCCAAAGAGCTTAAGTTTGATTTCATCCTTCCACAGAACATTTTCCCAGAAGGATTGTGGTTTGTCAAGGTGGGTCTGGGCAAAGATCAGGTATGCCTTTTTATGTCTGAGCAGTGAGGACTTCCTTGACCTTTGCCGATGAAGTCCTTCTTTGTTTACTGCGCGGCGCATGGTGTGGGTTCAAACCACCAGTCCAGATTGCTCCAGGTTAGCCTTAAGCTCTTTGGATGTTACACGTGGTGTTTTTCCAACAGTTCGCACTAACCTTCGAACACTTCTTGGATTAATTTTTCTGTTCCCACCACGTCATGTGAGGTTCTTGACAGTTCTATGAGAAGAAAACTTCTTAATAACATTGCGAACTGTAGACACAGGAATCCCAGGGGTTTTGGAAATGGCTTTATACCTCTTTGAAGTTTGATGTTTGGTCATAATGGATTTTCTGATGATCTCAGGCAGCTCCTTTGCCTTCACCATTGTGAAAATGAAACAGGGAGTGAATGTGGTCATTTTAAACATTATAGCCATCATTCATTGGTTGATTCAAGTCATGTGAATACTGACAATTGATCACAGGTGTTTCTAATTTTGCTATATTGGGAATATGGTTCTTCTGTTCAAACTAATTTGTTTATATGGGTGCCAATAATCAAGTCCTGGCAATGTCTCAGTTTTTATATTATTTCCTACTATTTCCTTTTTTAATTGGTCTTGTTTCATTTGATTATTTTATGTGTCAAATATGCATGCATATATAGTTCAAAGCCATTACACTGGCTACTTTTTTTTTAAAGGAGATATTGGATATTAAGAGGTTGAACTGCCAGGGTGCCAATAATGTTGACCACAACTGTATAATAGTTTTGATTTGTTACTGAGAAGAGGTGTGGAAATGAGAAGAACACCTGGAGAGAGGAGAAAGGCTGGAGGGGAAGGGCTGTCCCCTTTGCTTCCAGAGAAGAGCAGCCCAGACTGACTCAGTTTGTAGCTCTGTAAACTTGGTAAGGTGGCTGAGTCTGGTACAGGAAGATATTGGATGTTTATTGTTTGACTGGGCTTTTATTTTGCCCATTTGGGGAGCAAAAGGACTGAGGAAAGCCAAGCAGTAAAGTTGTAAAGTTTAGGTATGATTTTTTTTTAAGATAAAAAAGAGATAATCCAGAGCCCTGACGTAATGTGTGCCTTAGTACAAGTGTTGCATCAAGAGCCCTGGGATCATTACAATGCCCATGTCCAATGCACCCTACACCATGCACACTCAAACACTTGCACATGCTGCATTGCAAGATTTAAAACTTATTAACATGTAATCCACATGTGTAATTATATATCTATTCTCACAAAATAAAACATTTGCCATGTCTATATCTTATCTGCTCATTTACTTGTAAAAAGCTGTCCTGACACTCAAGTTGGAACACTGACTCATCAGATGGAAAGCACAACTGTCTCTTAATCTGAAAAAGCTACATTTTATTTTTCCAATCTGACACTAATCTGACAATTCATTTAGGTTTCAGCCAGGCCAAAATAGCATAAGAAATATAGAAGCAGTGTGAAAAGAAATGCCCTATCTACCCATATCTTCCATGCTATGGGGCACTTTTAACAGAGCAATACCTCAGAAGATAAAAAGAAATAGCATTCAGCTATAAACAGACACTCTCAACATCTAACATCCTCATCAGCTATGATCTAACCCCACATATGTATACACATCACACAACTTTACACCTACCAATTATTGCTATTTTTAAATATGGACCCAATGGAGCAGAAGTGACTGGGGATCACTCATGTTCTATCTGCATCTCTGAATCCCACAGTGAGTTAAGGGGCATTCTGAGGGGCTTTTTTAAAAAAACTTTTGATAGCACTGTTTATTTTTCAGTAGTGGGAGAGAGGCTAGGCCAGGACTATTGGGACTGATGGCTGATTTACTAACAACAACAAAAAACCCAAGAAACTTAAAAAAATGTTTTATTTTGTTTCATTTTCATAATGAAATGAGATTAAAGTATATTCATAGTAAATGTATTGTGGTAAGGAGAGCTGTGCAGAGGAAATGGAATGGGAGGAAAATGAGCCCTGTTCCTTTAAATCTGGAGAGAAAGGCAGTTCCCATAGAAACCACAAGCCTCCAAGGCAGAGTATTCTGAGTGCTAAGCTCCGCCCACCTAGTGATGTCAGGGCTAGGTTGAGCACTGATGAGCTGCACATGGACAGGAAGAAAGGCGTGGTGCCTGGAAACCAGCAGTTAAAAAGTGTTTCAGTTTTAGAAGAAAGAGGAACAGAAAGGGAAGAAGGAGTGCAACGAGAAGAGAGGGAAAAAGCACAGCAGAGAGGAACACAGCAGCAGCAAGATGAGCAGGCAGTGTTTGGAGTCCGTCAAGTTCCAGAAACAGTTCAAGTAAGAGGAGCTGATTCTAAAGGGGACAAGCTTGGAAGCAGAGACTTGCTGAGTTTGGTGGATTCTCAGGCAAGAGTAAAGGAGAAACAGAGGGTGTCTGGAACCCAGTGCAGGACACAATTGCCAAGACAAAGAAGTGTTTCCAGATGGGGAAATAGTACAAGACAGCATTTAAACACTGAAGGTAATGAGAATGTCTTTTTTCTTTATTTCCTAACCAAAGCCATACTGAAGGCATTGTTCAAGAGTTAAGAGACAGTGCTAAACGTTGTATGCCCCTGAACTCTGGAAAGCAAAGCTTTAGTAAACCAAGAACTTATGCCAGTGACTGCCAAACCTCCACTATAACAGAGCTTGCTAAATTCTTAAAAGGGAGAGAAACTCCGTTGCAAGAGCCTGTGGCTGGAGACCATAGGGAACAGCTGTTGTTACGTTTGCAGGAGCTGATAAGGCAGGAGAATAACCAGACAGCTGATATTCAGGATAGACGCAGTGAGTCTGGAGATGAAATGGATATAGACCTGCTGGAGGAACCTAAAGGTTCAGAGGTTGAAGAAATGCAATGTTCTCTGTGTCTGACTAAGAGCCTGAATAGCTGTTGAGTATTTGCCTAGCTAAAAGACTGTATCATGAAAGCCATTTAAAGACTTGTGCTGTGCATGGCTTGGAGAAAGGAAGCTGTTTGAAAGTAAATGACAAAGAAGCTAATCTGGAGTACAGATTAAGCTTCAGAAGCCTGTTCCTCACAGGAAGTGGAATACTGATGTTTTAAAAGGAAATCCTGTACTTTTCTGTTCAACCTGTTTCACATTCTTATTTTGCCTTATTGGAGAATTATCCAGTTTGAGTTGAGGTTCATTTGAATTCATTGCGGAGGGGAAACCCCGAAATAAAATTCTCTTTTGCCTATTTACCATGTGGTCACACTCCTTGCTCAACAAAACTACATTACCCAGCAGCCTTCCTTGGCAGCCATATTGAAAGTAATCGTAGAGAGTAAGACAGGCGAGTTCACCTGCTCCCAGGCTACCGCCTGGACGGGTGACCTACGACAGTATTCAGGGAAAATGTCTCTGTGAGCCGAACAGAAGTAACATAAAATGCACGGATGAAGAATTTATTGTGTGCCTCTTCTGAGGTTAGAGGAGCATCTGTTAATGCAGTGTCCCCTGATGACATCAAAGATGCTATTAGGAACAGCAGTGAAGTGTGCTTTCTGCACAGTGAACTTTATTTATGTGTTTATTTTTTTTAATTTTCTATTTATTGAAATTTCAAAATAAACAAACTTGTCAAAGAAACAAAATGAAAGAAATAAAAAAGGAAAAAAAAAGAACATAATAATAATTTTCTTCCATTATTAGACCAAAAAAAGGAGGGGAGGAGACAAACAGAAAAAGTAGATGAGATAAGAAAAAACACAAAAAGTAATGAGGCTTGAGCGGAAAAAAATATTCTTTATTTCTAGCAGAGCAGAAACATCTACAACTGATTCACTTTTAACTTCTTGTGTCTTCACATGGGGTAGGAAATAAGAGAAGGTCATGCATTTTTAGGTATAAGTATACTTTTCAATGAGCATTTCCTTAAGATATTGCCTGGGAATGTATAAGCTGATTTAGGAACGTTAAGAAGGTGAATATTCAGTCTCCGAGTATAATTCTCAAACTCACATTTTTAGATTTCCAAAGCCTCTATCACAGACATTTTCTCTTGAGTATCTCTTGCCTAAGCATCTTGCTGCAATGCAATGGCGTCAACCTTTTTGTAACATTAAATTCATGTAGACATGCATAAATGGGGAGATGTTAGAAGATCCATCCAAGCACAGTCTGGGACATCTAAGCCAGGTGCTAATATGATCTGACAAACCAGGACAAACCTGATAGGAACATCTGCAGGGGTGTCTACTTAGATGTCCCAAGAACTGCATTTTAAAATTTAGATGTGTAGGGTAGCATAATGGTTAGAGTAATGGATTAGGAACAGGACAAATTCTGCTGTTGCTAGAGTTGAACTTCTACTGGGGCTGGTAGAGTGTTTTCCTCTCCACATATTCTGGATGTTTTTCAGATATTTGTTTGTCGCTATGTGTGCCTTGGAAATTGTATAAAAGTTAGACATTTATATACCGCCTTGACCCAGTGAAAGGTTGTATGTAAATACAGCAAAATGAATAAACATGATGTTGGATGTCCATGATGTTTCTGTAATTAGGTGGCGATATCCTGCTCCATGAGAATGCCCTAACCACGCCCCCATGGTCCTGGGAATGCCTCAGCCAAGCCTCCATTCAGAGTTGGAGGTTGTCATGCGGGGGACGTCCCTACAGCTGGCTTCTAAAATGGTTCTAGAGACATCTTTGTGCTTTGGATGTCTCTATGCCCATTTTGAGGTATCCAAAGCACGAATAGGGCATCTCAAATTTTACCCAAAGTATGCATGTGCCTTACGATATAGATAGGCATGAAGGATCTGATATTATATGGGGCACGTGGAAAGTCATACTATATTTACAGTTTACTGTAATATACTGCATGGGCGAAACCTCAATTTACACGTGTAGGTTATAGAATGCTATAACTTATGCACATATGCTGAAGCCACCTATGCAAGCTCTTGGGCAGGTGTAACTGCCACACCTAGATTAAGGTGTGTCAATATGTTCCTATTTTATAAAGTATGCACATGATTTACCATATAAAATAGGCCCCGGATATGTACATGATAATGCACATGGACTGCATGAGCATTTATAAAATTACCTTCCACTGGGGAAAATGTTTCTGATGTTATAGTGGGAGATCATCTTGTATCCAGTGATCACCATATGGCGAGGTGCAGTATTAGGACTAGGACTGATAAAGTCCATTCAAAAGGGAGGATCTTAGACTGTAGGAAAACTAACTTTGCAAAGATGAAACAATACCTCAAGGAGTCATTAGTGGGATGGGAACAGCTAAGGAATGCAGAAAAGCAATGGGCAAAACTGAAAGGAGATATTTTAAGGGCAACAAACCTTTTTCCCACTTTCACTGTCTGGACAGGTCAGGGAGTGAGCTATTGTATAGACTACAGAAGGGATACAAAATATTCATAGCATGCTGCATGCTACACATCCTGGCAGAGAATAGGAGCCTGTCTCTGTCCCCATAGAACACACCAGAGGAGGCAGATGAGGGTCTAGACAGTGCAGCAGACATCAGTGCACAGGATGGTGCCTGACTGTCCTAGATATCTTTTGGCCTGACCCTTGACCATGCAGCTCTAGTGAGGGTTCTATACAGAAGGGTTTTGTCTGCAATATAACCTTGGTATGCTGCTGCTATCACTGTTGGCCCCTGTGATGGCTATTTTTGCCCTGTCTCTGATGGCGTCCATTTGAATGTGTGTGTGATGATCAACAGGTGCACTTTGATGATAGGGAAGACAGAAGGGAGAGGGTGATTGTGGCACCATGGGCCAGCTGCACCTCTCTACATGCTCAGGTGGTGAAGGGGTTATGTGTCTATGCACCTGCAACAAGGGTGGTTCACACAGCTGTCACTATGATTATATGAATGCTTATGCAATCTGCATGCTCTCAATTTCCTCTGCTAGTCCCAATCATGCCTCTGTTCTCCTGCCATCTCAGCCAAAGGGTGCTTGGGAACTGTGGGCCTCTCATACAGATATATTGTTGCACAGAGTACTTGTATGGGCAATGTCTCACAGCCTGGAACACTCAGTCTATCCTTTTGAGGTCTGCTCTTCAAGACACTGATTGTTGCAGATGTGTATAGGTGACCAGCCACAGATGACTACCAAGTGGATGCATCCACAGGCTCACAGGCTGCTGTATATAGGTTATGCAAGTGTAGTAGGGGGTGATGGATGACACGTAGACAGTGGTTTAAGTGAACAATGACACATATTATTTTAGGAAGTTAATAGACCATACCCCCAACAATCATTCCTCCTCTTCTATCAAGGTCACTCCCCCCTGGGTGCTGTGGCATCAGGGCAGAGATGCAGCCCTGCAGGCCCAATACTGCCTGTCTCTCCATATAGTCCACCATAAGGTCCTGGGCCAGGCAATGACAGCAAAGCCCTGCTACATCTCATACCTGAGAGCTTGCAGGTGCAACAGGACATTGGTCACCAGGGTCCAAGGTGGCCTCATTATGTGGCATCTTGGATCCAGCCACAGCGAGCACCTATTGGACACTGTCCCAGGCAGCTGTGACACAGGAGTGCTGCCAGTGGCAGGCACCCTCTACCCCCAAACTTCCTACCTCTATATCAGGGGTCTCAAACTCAAATTGCTTTGAGGGCCAAATGAGGACTTGTAAAGTAACCCGGGGGCCGCATAAGACGTGGGGCCTCATTTGCATAAGGGGCCTCATTTGCATAAATATTTGCATAATGTTACCATACACTAACTTTTAGTAAACATGCCTCTTAATGAGTATGGATAAAGAAAGACTAAAAGATTTAGAAATAGGAAGACAATAATTAAACTGGGAACCCCAAAAGCCAAACTTGGAATGTACAACAACACTGTAGAAATAAAACTATAAATTAATTTCCTCTTGTACTAAACAAAGTGCAAACATTAATGATGCACATTTCCCAGAGCTGACATATTCCAGTTAATAAATTCAAAATAAAGAGATATTTTTCTACCTTTTGTGCATTTTTTTTCAGTTGCAATTGCTCCAGCCACTTCTGGTTTCTTCGTGTCTTCTGCTATCTCCATCGTCTGCTGTCCATTTGTCCTTTCTTCTCTCTTCTAGTTTTTTTTTTCCATTCTCTCTCTCTACATCTGCTTTAACATACTAATCTTTCTCCTTTTGCTCTTTCCTCATTCCTATTTCATCCACTCAAATTTTACCCCTCCATCCTCAATCCCCACTTACTCTCCCAATACCTGGCCAATTGTAGATTTGTCTTCTCTTCCAGACAAAATATTTTTCCCCTCTCCATTTCACTTTCCCAGCTCCATCCCATTCTAATCCTCCCCCAACATCAGCTCCCTTCTAGTTCCAGCCCCACCCAGCATCTGCTCCTTTCTAGTCCCTGCATCAGTCCATTTCCAGTCCTATCCTAGCCTCACCATCAGCCCATTTCCAATCCTAGCCCCCCATCAGCCCATTTCCAATCCTAGCTCCCTCCCCTCACAGCCCATTTCCATTCCAAGCCCCCCTCCCCATCAGCCATTTGCAGTTCAAGCCCCCCTTCCACTCAGCCCATTTCCAGTCCTAGCAACCCCCCCAGCCCATTACCAGTCCTAGACCCCCCATAGCCCATTACCAGTCCTAACCTCCCCATAGCGCACTTCCAGTCTTACCCCCCCATCACCCCATTTTCAGTCTTACCCCCCCATAGCCCATTACCAGTCCTAGTCCCCCCCATAGCCCACTTGCAGTCGTATCCCCCATCACCCCATTTTCAGTCTTACCTCCCCTCATAGGCCATTACCAGTCCTAACCCCCCAATCAGCCCTCATCCAGTCCTAACCCCCATCACCCCATTTTCAGTCCTTGCCCCCACCATAGCCCATTACCAGTCATAACCCCCCCCCCTGCCAATAGCCCACTTCCAGTCCTAACCCCCATTACCCCATTTCAGTCAGCCCCTCCTTGAAACCGCGCGAGAGGGGAATACTCTCCTCGCGGCTTGAAAAGCACGCCGCTGATAGAGCAGACTCGGATCTCTGGGCACAGGGGAAGGGGCCGCAGGACAGCTGATTTTGCTGCTTGAGCAGCAGAAGTCTTTTTTTTTAAAATTTGACAATTGATTCTGCCGCTGCCACGGCGGCAACGGCAGAAGCCAGGGTTTTGTGTTTTTTTTGTTTTCCTCTGTCGCGGGCCGCATGCGGCCCGCGGGCCGCGTGTTTGAGACCCCTGCTCTATATCCTCCCAGCCTCCAGCCTCACCTCCTCCTCCCTTCCCAATCCTCCCATTGAGTCCATGCCCCTTCGCAGCTTTGACAAGAGGGGCAAGGCCTGCATTTTCTGGCGTGCCTCTGACATAGCACAGATACAGCATTGGTAGAGTGGCAGTGTCCTCAGGTGGCTCCTCTACATCATCCTCACAGGAGGTATCTATTGTGAGCCTGCCACTGCTACTGTTCATGGTGCTGCCAGGCATGTCTGTCTTTGCCATGGGTGCCGTACTCACTTCTGCAACTGCAGGCTCCTGCATCTGCTCCTCCTCTGCCTGCTCCTGCGGATTCACCTCCATAACATCTGCAGATGGAAGATCAAGGGGGGTAGACATTACAATGGTTCCCCATTCTGTCACCTGCACATCTTCTCACAATGGCTGTTACTGCTGTCTGCTGCTATGCCTCCCATCCTCTCATGTACGATGTCCTTACTTGGCATTCTATGAGCTTTTGCCTCAGCCGCTCTATTAGCTATGTCCTCTTCCTTTGAGTTGTTCTGTAACAGCACTTCAGGGCCCCTATAGTATCTGTGGATGAGCATGCCATAGTTAGTGCTTCATTTCCCTTTTTTCATGCCATCTAGCCCTTGCACACAGTGGTCCCATACATATGTTTCCACCTTTGTCTTTCCGCTGTTCGGTTGGCACGCACAACAGCCTGCTGTGCCCTGCCATCTGTTGTCATGCCATTGGGTGTATTCCCACTCTGACCTTATATTACTTGCCGGCTGCCTGCCCCTTGTCAATCCCACTCCTTCACCATCTCTGCCCATACTCACCTATGTCTACTGCCTCCTCATTTGCACCCCATTTTCCTCACTATCTTTGCCCTCCTGTACCTGATGTTACCCACTTTCTGTGTCCTCTGTCTCACTTACTGATGTAGGGTCTGGTACATCATTAACCAGATGGCATGGCCCTCCCATTATCTGGCTCATTGCCCATGTGGTGGAAATATTTGCGCCTTGGCTAGAAGCAGGCAGCAGAGGCTCTTGGTCTCCAGTCTGGAGAAATTCAGCAGCCTGGTCATCATTGTGTCATCTTCTGTGGGAGTCCTTGTGCTGAGCCACTATGTGACCATAGATGCTTGAATATCATCGCTGGCATCTGTGCCCATGTTGCTGAATGGTGCCCTGGCCATCGTCGCCACTGTATTCCACATGGATTGGATCTGTGGCTGCCTTGTCTGGTCTGTGTATCCATTTTACTGCATTTCTGGCTTCCTATTTTGCTCCTGAATTAGCCATCCCTAGACCCCATTCCAAAATCACACAGATTTTCTGAATGTCCCAATTTGAATGTTCAACACGTGCCCAATATGTCCTATATAAAATTTCTCTCTATGAATATTTATGAGAGATATTTGCATGCCCTGCCTCTATTGAATGCAAATCTCTCTCATGCATTTTCATTGTGAATATCCTCAATGCTGAACCAGGACATTGTAGTTTAATTTTTTTGGGGGGGTGGGTGGAGTCTGATTGGGAGGGGGAGGTAGTTTTGTGTGTTCTTGAGAGGGAGGGGCTAGGCTGTTCTCGGGATTAAGAATGGTCTGGATTTACTTTGTTCTACTTTTTAAAATATTTTTTGGAGAATTTTGTTACTCAGAGAATCCCTAGTCCTTATTTAACTGTTTGGATCCCTTTTGATTGTGGAAAGTCGGCCTTTTGTACTCAAAACTGTCCACAGCTTCCTTACAAATTAATTTTGTCTCTCCTATTGAAGCTCTACTTTCTATACATAGAAAATCTTGACTGCATATTGGTTGTAGACTGAATAACAAACAGTTATTATCTTTAGCTCGTGTCTGCCCATATAAATATACTTTGGAGGATATTTCTATCTCTTGTTTAAGTATAAACGCTCACTCTGTTTGCAATAAGGGTACCCCTTATTTATGATTTGCTTCAAGCCAAAGACCTTGGCTTTGTGTTTATCACAGAATCTTGGTTGCGATCTGAGGACGATCCATTAGTGTATGAAATTTAAACTAGATTCGTTGGGGATAGGTGAAGAAAGCCCCCAGGTAGGTGATACCCATTTCCATAAAGGTATTTAATGTAACAGGGGTAACATATGGAAAGCAGTGTGTATAAATGCCTGTAGCATGGGAAATAAGATCCCTGATGTTGAAGCTTTGGTGGGAGTGGCTGACTTGGATTTAGTGGCAGTTACAGAAACATGGTTCACAGAAAACCATGACTGGGATGTAACTATACCTGGCTATACTTTATTCAGAAAGGACAGGGATGGAAGAAGGGGAGGAGGAGTGGCACTATATATAAAAAATACTATTAAAGCTTTGGAATTACAGAGCTTAAAAGGGAGAGAGGAGGCATTGTGGGTTAAACTAGAAAGAGGGAAAGAGAAATCTATTTGCATTGGTGTGATATACAGACCTCCCTCACAAGAGGAAGAGGTGGACAGAGAGTTAAATGAAGACATAGGCAGCATTGCTAGGAAAGGGGAAGTGCTACTGTTAGGAGATTTCAATATGCCAGATGTTGATTGGCACATTCCTGCTGCAGTATCATCTAGAAGTAAGGAGATCCTGGATTCTCTACAGGGAGAACTATTCAGGCAATTGGTAACAGACCCCACACGTGAAGGGACCATACTGGACTTGGTGCTTACCAATTGTGAAAGTGTTTCTGATGTTGTAGTGGGAGATCATTTTGAATCCAGTGATCACCAGATGGTGTGGTTCATTATTAGGACTAGGGCTGTTAGAATCCATTCCAAGGTGAGGATCTTAGACTTTAGGAAGACTAACTTTGCGAAGATGGGCCAATACCTCAGGGAGTCGTTAGTGGGATGGGCACAGCTGTGGGATGTAGAAAAACAGTGGGCAAAACTGAAAGGGAATATTTTAAGGGCAACCAACCTTTTTGTTAAAATGGTAAATAAAGGCAAAAGGAAAAGGAGACCGCTATGGTTTTCTAAGAAAGTAGCTGAAAAAGTGAAGAAAAAGAGGGAGGCCTTCATGAAATACAAGAGATCACAGAGAGGAAGACAGGCATCTGTATTTGGAAAAACTTAGAGAAACTAGCAAAGTAGTCAAGAAGGCAAAGATTCAAAAGGAGGAGGAAATAGCCAATGCAATAAAATGGGGGGATAAGACATTTTTCAGATATATTAGTGAGAAGAGGAAGGGCAAAAGTGGTATTGTCAGACTCAAGGGTGTAGGGGGGGAATATGTAGAAGCTGATAAGGATAAATTGGAATTGCTTAACAAATATTTTTGTTCTGTGTTCACAGATGAAGAACCAGGAGCAGGACCTCAGAAAACACCCACAAACAGGAACAGAAGCGAGGGACATCTTGAACAATTTTTAGAAGACTGTGTTCGTGAGAAACTAGCTCAACTTAAAGTAGACAAAGCAATGGGACCGGATGGGATACACCCTAGAATACTGAGGGAACGTGGGGACGTTCTAGCAGCTCCACTGACTGACATTTTCAATGCCTCGTTGGAGTCGGGAGTGGTGCCAAAGGACTGGAGAGAGGCTCATGTGGTGCCTTTACACAAAAGCGGAAGTAAGGATGTGGTTGAAAACTACAAGCGGTTAGTTTAACTTCGGTGGTGAGTAAATTATTGGAAACGCTGCTGAAAGAGAAAATAGTGAAGTTTCTGGAGTCCAGTGGATTACAGGATCCGAGGCAGCATGGATTCACCAGAGGCAGGTCTTGTCAGACAAATCTGATTGATTTCTTTGACTGGGTGACCAGGGAGTTGGACCGAGGGAGAGCTCTAGTTGTGGTGTATTTAGATTTCAGTAAAGCCTTTGACACTGTTCCTCACAGGCGACTTATAAACAAACTGAGCACCCTAGGGATGGACCCTAAAGTCACTGCTTGGGTTAGAAATTGGTTGGGTGGGAGGCGACAAAGAGTACAAGTAAATGGAGCTCACTTTGAGGAGAAGGATGTTACCAGTAGTGTGCTCCAGGGATCTGTCCTTGGTCCGATTCTTTTTAACATCTTTGTTAGTGATATAGCGGAAGGGCTGTCGGGTAAGGTTTGCCTCTTTGCAGATGATACCAAAATCTGCAATAGAGTAGACACCCAGGAAGGTGTAGATAACATGAGGAGGGATCTAGCTAAGCTTGAAGAATGGTCTAGAATTTGGCAGCTGGGATTTAATGTTAAAAAATGTAAGGCCATGCATTTGGGCTGCAGCAATCCAAGGGAGCAATACAGTATAGGAGGTGAAGTACTTTTGTCCACTAAAGAAGAGCGGGACCTAGGCGTGGTTGTGTCTGATCTTAAAGTAGCTAAACGGGCCGCGTGTTTGAGACCCCTGGTGTAGGTGGTGGCCGGCCACTACAATGTGCCTGTCACTGCCCTATGCCCTGTGCAGATGCGCCCTGGCCAGGCCACCCTGTCCGGCCTATACCCATGGTACCTTGCTCCTCATTATGCACATTAGCAGCCCAATACTGGCAACATTGCTGACAGTGTAGCCTGTGGAAGGTGTTTGCAGCCACCACACACTGGATAGACAGACAACCACCCCCACACCGATGTCAGCATTGTGCTACTATAGAGGTGGTCAGCAGCCATACACACCACACCGGTCATGGGCATAGTACAGGCATGGATATGGTACACAATACTGTTGGGCGGTCACTCCCCAGGGTGGTGAACACTGTCAGAGACCAGACCTGCAGCACACACCGCAGACATCAGAATGATTGTTATGGTGGAGCTCAATGAGCAAAATGTGCTTAACAGAGGAATTGATATCTGCCAGTTCTCATAGCAAACGTTTGATAGCTGTGTACCATATACCCAGGTTTAGGGTGGCATTGCTAAGGTATGCAACTGCTAGTATTGGGAGATACAGGCAGGACCCAATTTCTTGCCTCTCCAGGTGGCATTGGCCAATGGGGCCTGTGGGTGGGTGTGTGGCCCTGTTGGCTGCTGCTTTATGGCAGAGTTCCCCAACTCCAGTCCTGGTGTTCCAAACACTGTTCGGGTTTTCATGCTGTCCCTCATAAATATGCATGAGCTACATCTGCATAACATGGGGGTGGTGCATAGCTATGCAGCACAGGCATCTTTATTGGAGGCAGCATGAAACCGGAATGTTGTGGGGCCCTCCAGGACTACATTTGCAGAACTCTGCTTTAAAGTAATGTGCCTGTTTCTGGTGTGGTAAAATATAGGCCATGCGTATGTTCTCTGCAATAAAGGTGTGTCTTTACTATCAATGTTTAGTGGTGGGTAAAGCTATGGGGACTGGGTTGGCAGGAGCTGCAGCTGGGATTTGAACCTGTGACCCTCTGGTTTTACAGGCACTGGCTGTGTCTGTTGCACCACACTGTGGCCACAGAGACAGTGCAGTCCCTGAAGTTAGTTAAACCGGCATGACGAGTCAGAAACCCTGCTCTGCAACAGGTTTACTGTGACCTCATTTACCTTGTATGCAGACAACGGTGCACATAAACCTCAGAGAATACCTCACAAAAGGGGCACACACCCATAACCAAGCTGGGCAACAATGATATCATTGGGAAACATTACACAACACTCCCAGGACAATCCATTACAATGAAATGATCTTTAAAAGGGTCTGTGGAGCGTAGACCCTTCCACACATCATTTCTTTTTTATTTGGTGCTTTCCAGGCAGTGTTGTTCCTTGTTGCCCATTGCTATCACTGTTGCCCAGCTGTATTATGCTTTTTAAAATGTTTCCTGTGGTCATTTTTAACGTTTTATGTGCTATTTTGTTCAGTGCACATGTATCACACTGCTCACGTTTTGTGTGTTTCCCCGGTTTTTCTGTACATTGCTGACGGAAATGGTTTCTCTTCCCTTTAAATGCCTTTAACGGCAGGTTTTCATTCACGTTGGAATTGAGCTCAGATTTACAGTGCGTTAGTGAGGGGGAGCCTCTCCACGCCCCCTCTCCGCCCATTGACCCCTTCTCTCCGCCCACTCTCCACCTTCTGCGCTGTTTTAATGCGCCGCGGGGCTTTACGATCGTTAAGCGCGGTTACCGCGCGTAGTACGACGTTACCGGTCGTTGGCGCGTGTTTACGCGCGTTACACTGCACTTGCGGTCGTTAACGTCATACAACGCGCGTTATTCACGTTTACCGCATTTTAGTAAACATACCCCTTAGTTTTGTTTTTTAATCAGTTTAAATGTTTTTATGTTGTTGTTGCTTTTGCTTTTTGTAAACCACACTGAACCACATAGTTTGGGACTGTAGCAGTATAAAAGTATATTAGAATTAGAAAACTCAACTGGCTGGGGAGCCCCCAGGTTTGGGAACCACTGGCTTATGTGCATTGGAAATCACTTAGACATTTGTTTGATAGGTGGCATATCAAGAGTGAGAAAAAAATAAATGAGTTAAACTTTTAGTTCTACCTCTTCTTCACCCCAAATATTGCTTGTCAGTATAGAATATCTTTCAAATAGCTCCTTTTTGGCCAGTTTTTATTCAGGAAAATATGAATATATGTCATTATTGGCCAAAAGACGTTGGTCAAAGTAGAAATTAATTTACCTCAAAAGATTTTATAAAATGCATACAGAATCTTGGAAAAGAAGAAATCTGAGCAGATAGGTTATAAAATAAAATCACTTAAGGTTTTTTATCTATGGTTACAGTAGTAGGAGAAATAATTTTGCACTATAGAATTATTTAAATTATTTGGACACCTTTACCTATACCTTCTGCTTATTAATAAAACATTTGAAATAATTTTTACTATCCTTCAGAATTTTTCGGTTCGGGACTTCTTTCATACTAAAAATTATTCTCAAATGTGATGGTAAGATCAGTGAATGGAGTTTTCCTTTGTCTGACTCTCAGAGGTGCAGGTTATCTGGTTCAATTTACTTCTGATACATGTCTGCTAGACCTTTGTCCTGTTTGGCTAATTAAAGCACTCAAGGATGTTCTCATATCTGCAGCTCAGGCCATTTTGAACTCCTCGGAGATGAAAGTGAATTTCCTGGTGTGTTAAAGTGTGTGGTCATATGCATATTCTACACAAAGCCCAAACAAACTTGGACCCACCAGACATGGTAAATTATAGTCCCATCTCCAGCTTACTTTATTTGAATAAACTGACCATGATCTCGTGAACAATTCTGAGTGTAGATTCCCCTATTTTTCTTTAGAGATCCTCTGTGTTTGTCACATGCTTCTTTGAATTCAGATACTGTTCTCATCTCTACCACCTCCACTGGGGACTATTCCACTGATCCACCACTCTTTCCGTAAAGAAATGTTTCCGCATATCACTCCTGAATCTATCCCCCTTCACCGTCATCCCATGTCCCCTCATAGCAGAACTTGCTTTCAATCAAAAGAGACACCACTCCCCTCACTCCCCTTATCTCTCACCCTTTCCCACACATCCATTGACCAATAAGTGTCCCTTCATCCCTGATACCATTCTGGCCACTGTCCCTCAGTTTAAACTGAGGGACCTCTTTATAAAGTTGTGTGGGGGCATATATGTGTAAGGAGTAAACATGTTATAAGATTGTGTAAATTGCATCTACTTTTACACAAGCTGTGTGTAGGCATTCCTGGCTGTAATTTGGATGGAACTGGTGCTGAGTTGTCATGTGAACATGTATTCTATAAAACACACATGTATACATACTTTTATATCTTCTTTAGAGAAGTTTTAAGCTTGTGTAAGGGACATTGTACAAGCCTATTTTTAAAAGAACCTGGTCAGCGCTTGATGAAATTCCCCCGTGTGAAATTTTCCTAAAGTAAACATAAAAAATGCAAAGTGGAACTACTCATGTTACTACTTTTGGAAAAATAGCAAGTATAAAGTAATCATATTAAAAGTGCCTGCATGCTTTGTATCTGATATTTGTGTGGGTGACACTGATAAGAAGAGGAGGCAAAATAACACTGGTACATTTGAAAACTGAATGTACACAAGTTCTTTCCCTCCTTTAAGTAAACATGCCCATAAAAAAATAAATATATATTTTTTCCTGTGGATAAAAGTATGAGCACTATGATAGCTGTGTGTAATTTTTAGCTATGCTTCAGTGGAGTAAGTTTCAGTCAAGCAATTTTAGCTGAGGAAATATTTATTGAAAGTTACCCCATAGGGGTCGATTTATAAGCATGTCCTGTGTTCAGAGCATTTTTACATGTGGAAAATGGCACAGGTACATATGTACATACATGATGGTATAGGGGGTGTACAGTGCAAAGGCATAAACAGAGGTATAGTTTGAGCACAGCAAAGATGGATTTGTGATGTTATGTGTGCACTTTATACAATAAGAGGGTCATTCTGACCTGCATTTAGTGGGAATATACATCCAGGGCGGACGTACATTCCCCGCTAAATGCCCAGGTACTATGCTGGCAAATGAGCTCCCCGCACATACTGCAGAGATGTGCGGAGAGCTCAGTACAAAGGCAGGACAGGACGGGCCTTGGCAGGAGTGAGGGCGGGCCAGAGGCATGACCCTGGCCCTGGATATACAGGGTCCGAGGTTCATGGCGGACAGCGGAGCACCCAGGAGAGAAGGTGAGCGGAGGCAGGGGGTACCCCAAAGCCCGATCCCAGCCTCAGAAGGCCCAGTCGGGGGTCAGGCAGTGGGGAACAAGCCAGTTAATGCAGTACCAGCGATCTGGGCTCCAGCATGGAGCCGAGGTGTCATGGTGACAGGATGCCACGGCACTGTGGATCCATGCAGGAGCCCAGGCTGAGCTAGCCGGGGAAGTACCTGGACATGCTGTGGGCCAGAATTGGGGTACGTCTTGCCTGTCCAGGCCCGTTGCACCCAATTCTGTTCTGGTGGGGACGGGCCTGATAGGTCCTGATTGGAATTAGCCTCTAAATATATATATTCATAACGTCCATGCATACATTTACACCTTCTGTAGAACAGGTTTAAACTTATGTGAGAGGATTTACGTGTTAATGGGGATTATTTGTAGGCACCTACAGTATTTATAAAGGCACATAAGACCCTTTGTTGCCTTTATAAAATACACCACATAAATCGGCTTAATGTGAAAATGCAAAGTACATGACCAATTGAAAATAAATTCACATAACAAATGAACTATTCATAAGAGCATCTTCTTATAAGGTAACCGCAGTAGAAGGAAAAGGCCTCAGCAAGAACAGCCTAAACTGACTCTCACATCGTGGCTGTAAATTCTAACAGCCTAAAACTGCATATGCTTAAAAGGCTGAATGCTTCCAATCATCTGTCTGTTCAGAGTCCAGCAGTATCTTCATAACAGTATCTTCCTAAACATTCATCAAAAGAAAAAATAAACGTTGGCCATCCTTTCGCTTAAAGCTGCTTCAGGATTTGTAAGCTCTGATGAGCAGGGATTGTCTATTACATGTCTGTGCAGCGCTGCGTACAACTGGTAGTGCTATACAAATGCTCAGTAGTGGTAGTAAATCCCCAGTGACTTCTGAAAATGAAGGTAAATTCATAAACATCAGAGGTCCACTGGAGCCACTGGTTAGCTCCCATGATTTAACTTCATATTTATAACACAAACAGGGTCATTCTGAAACACAAATAAGCTGTTTACATGTACAAGTTAGACATTTTCGGCACATAAACAGCTAGACGTGATTCTGACAACAAGGCTTTCTACACGTACAATCGAGAAATACAGGTAAGCTGGACGTGGACATGGAGGGGAGGAGCGTGGGCGTGTCCAGCCACTAAAATATCCAAACCATATTCTGACAGAAAAGTGTACATTCATCTTGGACGTCTACATGAGACCTGATAAACGTGGAATAACAGCCTATGTACATTAAAGTAGCACTGTACTGTAACAACACAGAAGGACATCTATGTTTAAATAAAGCAGGTAGCATAGCTGGGTTAAACAAAGGATATGAAACAGTATTGGAAGGAAAGGTCCATACCGTAGACATGGGGGAAAAGAACTACGTACCCTGAGGGTAAGCAATGTAGCATGTTGCTATGTTTTGGGGATGCTACTCTGTAATTGTGATCCAGATTGGCCACCTCTGGAAATAATAATAGGCTATATGGACCTCTGATCTGAATCAATATGGAAATACCTATGCCCTTATGTTCAGTTAGGTGCAAGAGTATGCAGACTGAAGAAAAACAAACTGAACCATGTGGAAGCAATAGGGTTCAATGGCAGCCAGAATCAGAGGGACCAAAAGAAGGGAAAGAACTGGCACTGCATACAGCCATTCACCATTAAGATCCTGATATAGGGGGGCGGAGCCTGATGTCCAGCGGGTTAGACGCTTCGCGCTGAAGCTCCCGAGAGGCCTACTCAGAATCCTGACTTAATACCTACATAAACTTAATCTTTTGCTCCGAACTTACCGGGGTACCTCGGGGGGGGATGGCGGCCCATAAACCAGCGCGCTTGGACTTCGGGTCTCCCTCTTCTTCACACGGAAAACGCTCCAAAACAGAGGTGTCTTCCCCACAGAAGATGGTTCCACTTCGGGAAAACCCCGAAATGCACCAGGAGATCTTAGAGGAAATACGCGGCGTGAAGGAACTGGTGCAGTCCAACGGAGAAGCGCTTCGAGCCATGCGAGAAGACTTCGGTGTGTGCTCCAGGACCGACTTGAAAGTCTTTCATTACGGCAGGACAACATGGCGGGGGTCCTCGACTCGCACGCGGTGCGCTTGGTCAAACTGGACAAGGCTGAGCGCCAGATACAGAATCTTCAAAAAGAGTTAGAAGATAGCAATAATCGAGCCCGTCGCAACAATGTGAGGCTCATTGGAATACCGGAGGGGGCGGAAGCAGGAGATATAAGAGAATTCCTGCTCAAAACTCTTCCCTCCTTGCTGAAGATCACTTTTCACAGAGATCTGGAAATTGACCGAGCACATCGTGTTCCTACCCATATGGCGCTCAATCGGACGACCCCCCGGCCTATTATCTTCCGATTACTAAGATATCAACAAGTGGAACAAATTCTAAATGCTGCCCGGGCGAATCATCATCTGGAGTTTGAAAGTCATAAAGTCTCCTTCTTCCCTGATTTGGCAAAGCCCACAGTTGACCGTCGGAAGAGACTCCTTGCTTTTCGCCCTCGACTTCAACAGCTACAGGCTCGCTTTGGCCTGTTGTATCCAGCGAAGCTCCGAGTGACTCTCCACAACCAAACTAGGACATTCGAAGATCCGGATCTACTATCAACATTTTTAGACTCCAAAGAAGCAGAGCAGATGCGCTAATCCAACAACTTGGACTTATTATCTGCCGGCTCTGTCCGCCATTTTGAAGGGCCCGACGCGGTGGTCATAGCCAAGCACAGAGACTACCTGGACTTTTCTTTCTTTCTCTATATGACTTTCTTGGTCTCCTATCCCTCCATGATGTGTGCCTCGGTTGGATTCGGAGCATGCACAGTTATACAGGTTATATGTTTTCAATTTCGGCCTTCTCTGGGGTTTCCCCCCGCAGACACATGGTCGCCAGTAATTTCTGGGGTTCTGCTTCTTCTCTACCGCACTGCGGTTCTTATTTTTTAATGTGGGGCGCTTCATTGTATTACATTAGCTTATTTTCTATCATGTCATGTGTACAGCCAGATACAGTTAATATGAGGGACATTGTGAAATTATGTGCGTTATCATGTTCTTTTTCAGAATTTTTAACCTTTCTGAATGGCCTTATGTAAGATCTTATCACTTAACGTAAAAGGCATCAATAGTCCAATCAAAAGAAAGAAAATCCTTAGCTATCTTAACCATGAGCATGCTGATTTAGTGTTTCTTCAGGAAACGCATCTAAACTCCGCTGAAACACTGAAACTCAATGCTAAGCCTTACATGGTGGCTGCCTATTCTCCCGCCGTTTCCAAACGGTGTGGGGTAGCCATTCTGGTTAAGAAGTCTTTGCAAGCTACTGTAATGGATACTAGCTCTGATAAGGAGGGTAGATGGGCCCGTGCACACCTTAAGGTTGGAGATAGTGAATTCACGTGTATTTGTATTTATGCCCCGAATGTGGATGACCCTGCATACTATGCAAGTATTGCGCAGTTGGCACAGGCCTCTGCCAATACTCCATTAATACTTGGTGGCGATTTCAATCAAGTGTTAGACCCTCTGATAGATAGACAACCGCCTAGAACGAGTAGTCCACCCAAGAGTCTTGCTACCCTTACAGCTCTGATGCAAGATCTTGCGCTAGTAGATATATGGAGGCTGCTTCACCCCTCCGACTTAGAGTTCACCTTTTTTTCTGCCCCCCATCACTCACAATCTAGAATAGATTTTTTTCTTATTTCCAAAGCACTGATTTCTCAAGTGGACACGGCTAGGACTCATCCCCTCCATATTTCAGATCATGCTGCCATATCTTTTTCATTATATGTCACTACGCGAGATGAACATCCCCGTGCTTGGTTTTTTGATAGATCCCTACTAGATCAAAAAGATTTTCAGGTTGACATAAAGGCCGCTATCCAAGATTATTTTCATTTTAACTCACCCCATGACACAGCGAGCTGGGCTTGGTGGGAGGGTTTTAAGGCATCTTTCCGTGCAACTATAACTAGCTATCAAATTCGACAGGGGAAACAAAGAAAGCAACACTTACTGATTCTAGAGCAACAGATACAAGCTGGGGAGCGTCTCCTCACGTCCCGTACTGACCCATGTATTTTACTCCGCTTACAACGCCTTCGTTTTCAATACAATCAGCTTTTATATACTGCTGCTGCTAAAAATATTGAATCACAACAAGGGATGTATTACCGGGAAAATAACCGTGCTGGCAAATTGTTAGCAAATGCCCTGAAAGGTCAAAAAGAAGCCAAGCGTGTTACCGCTCTCCGTAATCCATCGGGGGGGAACTTGGTCACTAAAGATACAGAAATCTTAGAACTCTTTCGTGATTTTTATACTCGGCTTTATCAATCTGAATGTGATTTTGAGCCAGAAGTATTTGAACGATTACTCTCAGGGGTACAACGACCGACCCTATCTGACGAAGATAGAGAGGCCATGGACAAACCATTCACTTTATCAGAAATTCATTCTGCTCTCAAGAGATGTGCCACAGGTCGAGCCGCAGGCCCGGACGGTCTCCTCCCCGCTGAATTCTACAAAACTTTTAACGCTGACTTAGCTCCGGTTTTGAAACTTTATTTTTCTGCTCTGGCCGAGGAGGGATCTCCTTCTGGGTCCTTTTCAATGGCAAATGTAGTAGTTTTTGAGAAAGAGGGGAGAGATCCGCAACTAACAGCTAATTATCGTCCAATTTCCCTACTAAACGCGGACTACAAAATATTTGCCACCATTCTCTCCACCCGGCTCTCTGATAGGATGTCTATTTTAATACACCCAGATCAATGCGGTTTCATTCCCGGTAGATCAACTGCTGACAATGCTCGGACTCTATGTCATGTACTGACTACCGCAGTTAATCTTGATCGACCATTGGTTGGCCTCTCACTTGATGCTGAGAAGGCCTTTGATCGCTTAGAATGGCCCTTCCTGTTTGCAACTCTCCGCTGGTACGGATTCGGAGAAGGTTTTCTCCGTTGTCTCCGCACCATGTACGCACAGCCTACAGCCAGTATCTGTGCTAATGCTTTAAAGTCTCAGCCATTTCCCCTTCAACGCGGTACTCGCCAGGGATGCCCACTGTCTCCACTTCTTTTCGATCTTGCACTCGAACCCTTAGCTTCACTAATCCGGCAATCAGAGGAGATTCATGGAGTCCCCTTCTCTCATAGGGAAATCAAAATTTCAGCATATGCTGATGACCTTATGCTCTTTGTCTCTCTAGACTCAGTGCCGGCTGTCCTAGAGCAAATTGGTAAATATTCACAACTCTCGGGTTATAAGATAAATTGGACCAAGTCGGTAGCCTTTCCACTAAATCCTCTGATTCATCAGGCAGATATGCAATCCTTTCCCTTTTTATGGCAACCTCGCATGGTCAAATACCTTGGGGTTCACTACTGCTCTCCTTTGGAAGACGCTATCTCCTTTAATGCCAAAGACTTAACCTCTAAAGTCCGGGCGCTTACTCACCGTTGGACTCCTTTAACACTTACCTGGTGGGGTCGCCTAGAAACCATAAAAATGATGATTGTTCCTAAAGTGAATTACATTTTAGAAATGTTGCCCTGTCTCCTACCTCGACGTACATATAAAGATTTAGAGGGCCTTCTGACTAGATACTTATGGCAAAACAAGACACCTAGGATAGCGAAACATAAGTTGCAAGCAGATAAGGAAAATGGGGGTGTCAGATTCCCTGATTTCCTGAAATACCATCAATCTTTTCTTCTCAAACAAGGCGCTCGTTGGCTGGAAGATCTAGCACCGAGTAGACCTGTGTGGCTAGACATAGAGGAGGACCTTTGCAATCCGATTCCTCTTACTTATCTCCCTGGTATGACTCTCCCATCAGACTCCCACTATCCACCAATGCTTTTAGACACTTTAGGTGCCTTTAATACTCTTATGCAATCTCTAGACTCCCGATTCTGTCCGTTAGACAGACTCCCGCTTTGGTACAATACTCGATTTCAAATACAAAATAAACCGATGGCGTGGAGCCCCTGGTACACTAGGGGCATTTGGATCCCTAACCAGTTGTTCCATGATGGTCGCTGGAAAACTTTTAGCGAATTGCAAATTGAATTTGGTCTCCCAGCGAAACACTACTTTCAGTTGGTGCAACTTCAGCATTGTCTTCGGAGTGCTAAGGTGCTCCCGCCATCGGAATCCCATACCCAAGGATTGTCGGAGACTATCCGATCTATCGGGAGTTCACCGGGTGTAGCATCTAACTTTTACAAAACCTTATGTAATGCTGTAAATAGAGGTACCCCTATAGCACAGAAAGCATGGGAGCGGGAACTGCATGTAACTTTGACCCCGGAGCAATGGAGCCTCGTCTGGAGTAGAGTGACACGGGTCTCCCGATCCGCCTCACTCACTCAGACACTCTTCTTTCTAGCCCACCGGTGTTTCTATACTCCTGACAGATTAGCCAAATGGAACGCCACCCAGGGCAATAGATGCTGGACATGCCATGCGGCCATTGGTTCACTAACTCATGTTATGTATGAATGTCCCGCACTACAGTATTACTGGCGTCGGGTCTGGGGTCGTATCCAATCTATTTTGCACTTTCAAGAGCCCCTTTCTTGGAGGATAGTGGGACTCCGCTCAGCTGCGGGAATCCCCTCTCTTCCAAAATCGGCTTACTTCCTTTTAGACTTTATGCTGGGCATCGCTATTTCCCTAATTACGAAATACTGGAAAAATAGCTCCCATCTGAGCCCCAATGAATGGTGGAATCATGTCTGTCTCTACAGTAAATATGAACAAATACCTCGTATGTTTGCTTCTTCCGTTCAGACCCCCCATCATCTGTCTAAATGGAAGATGCTCAATGACTATGTTCACACTGCTAAATGCTCTCATCTGACTGTTTAAATTTGTATAAATCTCTGTCACATGATCCCTCTGTATCGCAGATACTATTTCTGTTCGTTTTGATGTACAATCACTGTTGTTTGGAAGCGCTCACATGCTGATACTGTCGGCTTAGAGAAGAAGCATGGGGGTGGGGGGTAATAGGGTTTGCTTTTCCTTATTGTATACTTGTTTTGTCTCCTTTGGTGTGTTGTTTCTTTTGTTTGTTGCAAAATGAAAATAAAAGTTAAAAAAAAAAAAAAGATCCTGATATAAATCCCCGATTCAATTCTTTCGTTTTTGTCGGAGCTGCTCAGCCAAGCAAACAGAAGCAATCTATGTGCCACTGTGACCTCTCCTTTTTAATTTTATATAACTGAAATTAAAACTTCACTTTAGCTTTTTTTGTAATTTTGGAAAACAAGCCATACTACTAGCTTGAAGCAACTCATCCAGAATACAGATCTTGATACAGAATACAGTTCTGATAGGTTTGTGATTTTTCATTCGTAAGGACTGCATACAGCCAAACATAGTATACCACTCTGTGCCCCACCGCATCCCAACAAGAGGTGTGACAGTGACTCTACCTGTGTGCCTACCATAGCAGGGTGCACAGGATGCAGATGTAAGGTGATGCACAAAGGAGGGACAAGTATAAGGTGCATGAGAAATGACAGGCAGTGCCAGGGAAACAGGACCAAAAGATACATATGGCCACAGTGATGGAGGCAGCCACATGTGCCTCCTCGGTGCCCACAAGTGTGCTATAATTGATGAGCACCACCTCAATGAGGAAGGCCTGCTCCCCTTTTGTGAGGTTCCTCTTTTGCAAGGACACCTTTGGAGTTATTTACATATGAAAACGCCTTTATTATGAGTCTCTGTGCTTCACTGTTTTCAAAACATCTTGTATGATAGTTGAATAGTGTTTGATATCACTTGTCATGAAATCTTATTGAAACATTTATAGGCCTTGAGGGTCATTCTAAAAGGTTTAGACGTGATTTGGACATCTACAGACATACATGTGGACATCAAAATCATGGACACGTCTCCATAACCATTCCAAGGAAGTTGTGTGCAGATGTCTCCAGTGCCAGGACATTCAAGTACTGAGGGTACCAGGACATTGGTATTGAGGGTTGAGGTTCCCTCAATCCGTAAGAACATAAGAACATAAGATATGCCATACTTGGTCAGACCAAGGTCCATCAAGCCCAGTATCCTGTTTCCAACAGTGGCCAATCTAGGTCATACGTACCTAGCAGTTTCCCCAAAAGACACAGGTTCCGCAATGCTTGTACTGGGTCAAGCATTGATATCCTGGGTCCCTTCTTAATAATGGTTTATGGACCTTTCCTCCAGGAACTTGTCCAAACCTTTTTTAAACCCAGCTACACTAACAGCCTTTACTACATCCTCCGGTAACACATTCCAGAGTTTGATTACACGTTGAGTGAAAAAATATTTTCTTTTATTAGTCTATTTGTGGAGTGGAGGAGTGGCCTAGTGGTTGGGACAAGGTACTTCAAGCCAGAAGGTCAGGGGTTCAAATCCCACTAGAGGACAGCAACCTTGGGCTGGAAGGACTGGGGCTTCTAGTCCCACAGGTGCTCCTTGTGGTGTTGGGCAAGCCACTTAACCCTCCATAGCCCATGTTCCCTGTAAAATAGTTATCTCCAAGTTATAATGCCCTGTTCAATGTAATTTCAGTTTGTTCAATGTAAACCGCACTGATGCAGAATAGCACGGTATATAAGAGAATATAAATAAAATAGTCTTAAATAGTTTACCCTGTAGCTTCATTGCATGTCCCCTAGTCTTTCTATATTCTGATAACGTAAACAATCGATCTATGTTTACCCGTTCCACTTCATTCATTAATTTATAGACTTCTATCATATCTCCCCTCAGCCGTCTCTTTTCCAGGTTAAAGAGCCCTAACCTTTTTAGCCTTTCTTCATAGGAGTATCCTTCCATCCCCTTTACCATTTTGGTGGCTCTTCTCTGAACCTTTTCTAATAACTCTATATCCTTTTTAAGATACGGCGACCAGAATTACACACAATATTCAAGGTGCGGTCTCACCATGGAACGATATAGAGGCATTATAATATATTTTGTTTTATTTTCCATTCCTTTCCTTATGATACCTAGCATTCTATTTGCTCTCTTGGCTGCCGCTGCACACTGGGCTGAGGGTTTTAACATGTTATCCACAATGACGCCTAAATCTTTTTTCCTGGGTGGTGGTTCCTAATCTGGAACCTTGCATTGTGTAACCATAGTTTGGGTTGTTCTTCCCTAGGTGCATAACTTTGCACTTGTACACATTAAATTTCATCTGCCATTTTGATGCCCAGTCTTCTAATCTATCAAGATCCTTTTGCAATTTTCCACAATCCTCTTGGGTTTTAACAACTTTAAATAGTTTTGTGTCATCTTCAAATTTGATAACCTCACTCGTTATTCCACTTTCCAGGTCATTTATGAATATGTCAAAAAGCAGCGGACCCAGCACAGATCCCTGGGGTACACCACTATTCACCTTTCTCCATTGGGAAAATTGGCCATTTAGCCCTACCCTCTGCTTTCTATCTTTTAACCAGTTCCTGATCCACAATAGTACACTGTCTCCTATCCCATGACTCTTTAGTTTTGCCAAAAGTCTCTGATGAGGGACCTTGTCAAAGGCTTTCTGAAAGTCCAGATACACAATATCAACCGACTCACCTTTGTCCACCTGTTTATTCACACTTTCAAAAAAACATAACAGATTAGTAAGACAAGATCTTCCTTGTCACAATCCGTTAGGGTTGTGTCCCTATGTTTGAATTTAAGATAAAAATGGAACACTACACTACGAGAGGGAGGTTCCTTCAAGGTGTGAGTTCCAACAAAAATAGTTTGTTTGTATGTGTTTCCCTTGTCTGTTTGGATAGGATGTTCAAGTAGGCACGGGGGTGTGGCAGAGGCATGTCTGGGGAGGGGCAATGGACTTACATGTCCCTGTTAAATCCCAGAAGCAGTTGAGCCATCCGCAGGCTTGTGCATGTTTATTCCTGCTCCAAAAAATAATAGGTATTAGGAAAACGTAGAAGAAGGTGATTAGCTTTAGATTACAAAGTCCCACACTGGGATTGGAACCCTGGCCACACAGCTCTTAAGCTACTACTCTAACGATTATGGTTTTTTTGACATTTTGGTTCTCATGTATGCTACTGGGGGCATCTATATAGACATTTGATACATGTGCATATCAGGCACTTCCACATTTTTAGAATTGTGTCTGAACTTGCACATGCCTGCCTTTCTTTTCAGATGCTCTAGCTTTGATGTCCCAGATTGCACTTGGACGTCCCATTTGGAATGTGCCTCCTTGAGTATTTCAGATGCTATTCTCTAGTGGTTTTTATATATATATATATATATATATATATATATATATTTATTTTTTTTTTCTTACTGGAAAGCTACAGAAAGTCCTTTGTGGATCACAGGGGAGTTCTTCCTTCTCTGCATGTTTGATATTTACTTGCAGTCTTGGAGACAGACTCTTCATGAGTTGGACTTGGATTTTTTTTTATATATGATGGTGATGAAATTCAACTGGTTTTTTTTTCCTGATGAAAGAAAGAAACCTAACAGAAAATCAAATATTTCCAAACCAGCTTTGTATATGAATATTTAAAATTGAAAGCTCCTGAGATTTACAAATGCTATTTCAATCAGACCTGAGAATTTATTTTTGCCTTAGACAGCATGTGTGAAATGTAGCAGAGCTTTTATTTTGCTAATGGACCTTCATTTTATGTCCTAGTTGCAAGTGCTCTGGGATTCACTTTTAGTGTCTGATCCACAGGTTTATCACCACTTACAGATTAGCTGTGCATTAACACACTCTCATCTCAATACAAAGTTCAGCCTCTCAAGACATTTCTATTGATTTATGGCATCATAATCGGAATATTATGAGAGTTCAGTATCACTGGAGCTCTGCTAATGATGTGTAATGATGTCATTAAAGAGGATTCCCCACTAAGGACCATCTGAAAACATGACAGTACTCTTAAAAATAAAAAGGGTTGCTCTGCAAATTAGATAACTGTGCAATTTTGCTTCTTTATTTCTTTTCAAACCTACAAAGTCATCATTATCAAATTCCCGTAGTGATTCTTTTGGGCATGCTGTCCAAATTAAGCAAATTGAGCTTTTTTTCAATAAAATGCTAGTCTAACACATCTTAGTGGCTAAGAGTGTCATTTTGCATAATTTCTATAAAAACTGCTTTACTACTTTGCATCTCAACTCATAAACTTCCCTATCAATGGGATTACCTAAATGAGAATTATCTCCGGGAACAGATTTAAAGTTCTAAATACCTTCACTACATTGTGAGTTAATGACTCAGTTGTCATATTAGGTTGTACAAAGTGGGCGAAAATATGCATCAGCTGTCCTGAATGAGCCTGCTCTTAGCTTATCTCTTGAAACTAAGGGCCTTGCTAGTACATGGATGAGTGACTACCTCAGAATAGCAGGGGCTGTAAACTCAGTGTGGAATAAAAGCCTGGCAATCTACTTCCAGTCACACAGGAAAATCCAGAGGCTGAGTCACCAGGAGTTAGCATTGACTCGACAGTACATATTGTATCAAGAGCACTGGCATTTTTTGTAGGTTATGACCATTTTTATTGACCCAACAAAAACAAATCAATGCTGTAGTGCATGGGCTTTGGAGACAATGGGATTCCTTATTGTTTATTTATTGTAATGATTTTCTTATTTTTGTTTATAATCTGCCCATAATTGTAATTGTGGGTGAAGTACACAGAGCAGAAAGGTAAAACACAAATACAAAAAAATGTGCTTAAATCACACGACAAAAAGAAAAAAGGGGGAGGGGTTAATGAAAATGCCACAGAACAAATTAATTGCCATAATAGATTTATTGATTCTGATACGGCCGTGTTTCAGCACGATATGCCTGCATCAGGGGCACTTTGTCACATAAAGTCATAAAACAGAGAACACATAAGCAAAATATATAGACACCTCCCTTTTTTTCTTTTTGTCATGGACTTTTATTGGTAGGGGTTATCCCTCCCTTTTTTTCTTGTGTCACATGAAACTTTATCCAGAATATTCTACTGATATTCAATGGAATGTTCCTGAATAAAGTAAGCTAGTAAAAAACTCTGTGAATATTAATCTGATGCTCTTTATCTCCTGCTTAATTCATGTCAGGACATTTCCTTCATAATTACAGAACTTACTACTTATTTATAAAAGCATGACAATATCATGGGTCTATTATTAATGTTGTTTTTTTTTTTTTTTTAGCTGAGCAATGGTCTTTAAATTACACTAAGGGGGTAATTTTAAAAGTTATATGTCATCTACATATGCAAATCACTGATTTTTAGTGATTCACAAATGTTAATATGCCTTTATGTGCAAACTTTCGGTAATTGTTAGTTTATAAGTATGCACAAAAGGTGTCTGGTGCATGCTTTCATTGCAGGAACTCACCTGAGTGGAACTTAGGTGGAATGTGGGCAGAGCATACAGCTACATGCTATAGATCTGATGTAACTGCACATTTAATGCATTTTGATCCCTTAAATCCCTATTTTATAAAGCTAAGCTATGCACCCCTTATAAAATTACCCTCCAGAAGTGCTGTATTGCTGTGATTCTTGATCCAGGCCTCAAGGACCTTCTGGTCAATATGGCTTTTAGGATTCTCACATTGAATATTTGTGAAATTAAATCTTCAAAGGTTTATCCAGATCTACCTAGTTCATTATTCATTGTGGATATTCTGTAAACCAGATGGACTGACAGTTCATAAGGGCTGGATCAAAAAACACAGCTGTCCATAACTGAAGCTGACAGAACTTGTGAGCAATGTCTTCCATTCAGCTAATCAAAATTCAAAAGAAAATTACAGAAGAACTTTGTCCAGAAGGGAAAGCTGCAATATTTTAAACACAGAAGACAACAAAACAGGAAAGTGGAGGGAAGAAAACGGGGTTATTTACCTGTAACAGGAGTTCTCCGTGGGCAGCAGGATAAGTCAGCCACACCTGGTGACGTCCTTCGGGCGGCGCCGATACGGAAGTGCTCTCCAGAGCTCAGAAAGGTAAACCTTTCTGAGCATGCCCAGGTAGCCCACCTTACCGTTCCGCCCCCTAGCCCAGCCAATGAGTTCCAAGCTAGTTGCCTCGGCTAGGGAGCGGTCCGGCATGGCCTCCTCCAGGGGAGGTGGGTGGGATTGGGTGGCTGACTTATCCTGCTGTCCACGGAGAACTCCTGTTACAGGTAAGTAACCCCGTTTTCTCCATGGACTAGCAGGATTGCGTCAGCCACACCTGGTGTCTCCCAAGCTGCAGGCAGGCTGTGGGGAGGAGGCCAGAGTACCGATACATCCAGAGACCTGGGATACAGTTGTAGAACAACAGAATGCTGGTTTATTATCATCAACCGGTGAACCTTGCAATTGCGACAGTGCAAAAGCGCAAACAGTACAAACAGTGCAATAGTGCAAAACAATGCAGACAGTGCAATTAGAGCAAACAGTGTAGATAGTGCAAACAGTGTAAACAGTGTAAACAGAGCAAACAGAGCAAACAGTGCAACAGTGCGACAGTAAGGTAATGCAGAAGCATGGCAGGCTAGGTACAGGCGTTGGCTAAGTCCTGGGTACTTAGCGCTCCGCTGGGTCCGTAGCAGTAGAGAGGACGGCTATGCCGAGGGCACAGTTACCCTGAGGCCCGAGGTCCAGGCAGTAGTGTCTTTGGAAGGTTTGCGGGGAGGACCAAGTGGCCGCTCTGCAGACCTCAGTCAGAGGGACATCGCAGAGGTTAGCGATTGAGGTTGCAAGCACTCTGAGCTGATGAGGGCCCACTCTCGATTGGTCCCCGGTGCGTGATGGATTGAGGCAACAGGAGATGCATGCCGTAACCCAGTGCGAAAGAGTCCTCTTACTGACAGGTTGGCCGGGTCTGTTTGGATCGAAAGACACGAACAGCTGCTCGCTTTTCCTGATGGTTTTTGTCCTCTGTAGATAGGTCTGGAGGGCCCGGAGACAGTCAAGGGTGTGCAGGCGTCGCTCCTCATCCGAAGAATGAGGTGCCGGAAAAAATGAAGGAAGCTCAATGGACTGGTTGACATGAAAAGCCGAGGACACCTTTGGCACAAACTTCGGGTTGGTACGCAGGGATGCGTGGTTCTGGTGCAGCTGCGTATAGGGAGGGTGTGCTACTAGAGCGTGAAGCTCGCTGATCCTCCTTGCCGAAGTGATGGCCACGAGAAATAGGGTTTTCCAGGAAACGAATTTCAGGTCTGCTGACAAGAGTGGCTCGAAGGACTCTTGTGTCAAGCGCTGTAGGACAGTGTTGAGATCCCAAGGTGGCACCGGACGCCTGATTGGGGGTTTCAGATTTGACAGGGCTTTCATGAAGCGTTCAGTGAGGGGCAGGGGGCGCATGGAAGGTCGCAGGGGGCGCATGGAAGGCCGCTATTGCGGAAAGATGGACTCGGACGAATTGAGGTACTGCAATACGCTGGGAAGTGGGCATGTGGTGGGCTCGATGCCTTGTGATGCACACCATATGCTAAATCTCTTCCATTTGAGACCATAGGAATTTCTGGTGGAAGGTCTCCTGGCAGCAAGCACCACGTCCTGCACCTCAACAGGTAGTTGGAGGTTGGCTAGGCCCTGCCGCTCAACCTCCATGCAGTGAGAGATAGGGTTTTGAGGTTGGGGTGTCGTGTTCTGCCGCCATTCTGGGAAATTAGGTCCGGCCTGAGGGGCAGGCGCCTCGGGGCTCCTTGGGCTAGGCGCAGTAGCAGGGCAAACCACATCTGGCGCGGCCAGTGGGGAGCAATCAAGATGGCGTGGGCTCTGTCTTGGACAATCCGTTGTAGTGTCGCCGGGATGAGGGGGGCTGGTGGAAAGGCGTACACCAGAGACCACTCCCCCCAGAATACGTCGAATGCATCCGCCGCTAGCCTCCTGGCTGACGGGTGCCTGGAGCAGAATAGGCAGCATTTGGTATTCTGTTCTGTGGCAAACAGGTCGATGCTCGGCACCCCCCAGTGCCGGAAGAGACTTTTGGAGACCTCCGGGAGAAGACTCCACTCGTGCGGCTGCAGTTGTCTGCTCAGCTTGTCCGCCAAGACGTTCAGGTCCCCTGAGAGATAGGAGGCCCAGAGGAGGCATCCGTTCCTTAGGACCAGGGTCCATATCTGCAGTGCTTCCCTGCAGAGGGAGCGCGAGGCGGTGCCCCCTTGCTTGTTGATGTAAAACATGGCCACCTGATTGTCCGTCTGGATGAGGACGGTTTTTCCGGCCAACTGCGGGAGGAACGTCTTCATGGCGTATCTGATGGCCCTTAACTCAAGGAGGTTGATGTGTAAGGTCCTCTCCTGCTGGGAGCACTCCCCTTGGGTGTTGAACAGTTGGGTGTGAGCACCCCAGCCCGTGTTTGATGCGTCCATAGTGAGGGTCACTTGATGTTCGTGGGGGTGGAGATCCTTGCCCACTGAGAGGTTCGTTGGTACCGTCCACCACCGGAGCTGGGTACGGATTTGTGGAGTCATTGGGATACGGATGGAGAGGGGTTGATGGTGTTGGTTCCAGTGGGTGCGCAGGTGCCACTGTAGCGGGCGCATCTTCAGCCTCGCTGTAGGGAGGACTGATGTCGTGGCTGACATGTGCCCCAAAAGACGCAGTATGGACCTCGCTGAGGCACTCGCCGACTCGGTCGCTTTGGATGCTAGGGCTGTGATGGCGGCCAGTCTGCGCTCGGGCAGGTAGGCTTTCGAGACTTTGGTGTCGATCACAGCTCCAATGAACTCTAGCCTTTGGGAAGGCGTGACATGTGACTTGTTGAAATTGATGACAAAGCCCAGGGACGATAGTAGCTTCGTGGTGGTCTGCAAGGCGGTCTGTAGCTCTGAGGTGGAGGGGGCTGTCAGGAGCCAGTCGTCGAGGTATGGGAAAATGGAAATGTTCCTCTTTTGGAGGTGCGCTGCTGCAACGGCCACACACTTCGTGAAAACTCGTGGTGCAGGATACAGACCGAAGGGGAGGACTCTGTATTGGTAGTGCTGACCTAGTACATGGAAGCGGAGGTACTTACTGTGCGATTTGTGGATGCGGATGTGAGTGTATGCATCCTGCAGGTCCAGGGACACCATCCAATCGCCAGTCTGGATCAGGGGGAGGATGGTGTTTAGGGAATACATCCTGAACTTCTCCTTGTGGATGAACATGTTGAGTTGTCGGAGGTCCAGAATGGGGCAGAAGCCGCCTGTCTTTTTGGGAATGAGGAAATACCTGGAGTAAAAACCAGAGTTCCTTTCGGCTGGGGGTACCTCCTCTATGGCTCGAGAGTCCAGAAGGTGTAGCAGTTCTGCGGCCATGGCAAGGCAGAGGTGTGGTGGAGTGTCGCTGGTGGGGCGACTGGTTTGGCGAGGTGGAGCCACGAAGCGTATGCGGTAGCCGTCCTGGATGATCTGTAGGACCCAGGAGTTCGAGGAGATACTTCGCCACTCTTGAAGAAAGTATGTCAGGCGACCCCCAATCCTGTGGGTTGCCTGTGAGCTGGCATCAACAGGAGGGCCCACTTTTGTTGGAGGGCGCGTTGCTGTTCTTCTTTTGCTTTCGGTCCCTCTGGGTGTTGTGCTGTTGTGAGCGGCCGTGATAAGAGTTGTTCTTGTACGTGTTGCTCTGCCATTTGCGACTGGAGGAGTACCTCTTGTTGGAAGGGTAGTAAGGTTTCCTCTGGAAGCTGCTTCTCTGAGTGCCGCTGGGGCGCTCAAAACCATCCTCCTCCAAGGTCTGTAATGTGGTGCAGTGTTCTTTCATATCGTTCACTGTATCCTTGACCTTGTCCCCAAAGAGTGACTCGCCCGAGCAGGGTGCATCAGCGATCCTGTCGTGCGTGTCATCGCGCAGGCTGGAGGCCCTCAGCCATGCCCATCGTCTTGCTGAAATGGCTGTGCCAGCGGTCCTCAGCACTGTGTCGAAAGAGTCGAAGGTGGTGCTGGCAAGGTGTTTGCTGCACTCAGACATATCAGTCAGTGCACTGGATACCAAGGTTTGAGATTCCTTCGGTAGGGATGCTAAGGCGTACTTGAGGTTCGCCATGCATGCGTCCTGGAAGAGGACCTGTTGAAACTGATGTGCCGCTATTTTGGCGTTAAGCATAGCTCCTTGGAAAACTTTCTTTCCGATGTTGTCCAGGAGCTTGTGGTCCCGGCCGGGCGGGCTGTTGGCATGTGTACGTGAGGATTTAATGCGCTTGAGAGCTGAAGACACCACAATGGATTGATGAGGCAATTGTGGCGAGGAAAATCCCGGTACAGGCTGCACTTGGTACTTAGTCTCGAGTCTCCTGGGAAAGGGGCGTCCGGACGCAGGGGTCTGCCATAGCCTTAGATGGTTGTCCAGAAGTGTCTGGTGAATAGGCAGCAGAAAGGCGGTTTTGGGGGTTGCGAGGTATTTCAAAACCTCCGGTACTGGTTCCCTTCTATCATCCTGGCCCTTTAGGGTTAGGGTGGAGGCAAGCTTGTCCAGGAACTTCGGATATGTGAGATCCTCCGGAGGGGGGGGTTCATCCGGCTCCGGAGAGTCTCTGTGATCAAGGGTGGGGGGTTCGTGGCTCGCAGATCCCACAATGGCTGCCTCGAGATCGTGTTCCTCCTCAATGTCGGCCAGGAACAGATTATTGGGGGGCCCGTTGCCTGGCGTTGAAGGCCGGATATCCCCGATGTGTGGGTCTGCTGGAATGTCCGCTGTCTGAGATAGCACGGGCGGGGGGGCCGCCGTGGATGAGGATTGCTTAACCAGTTGGGATAGCAGGCTCAGAATGGCTGCGGAACTGGACCCGGATCTGCTCCGGTGTCTGTAGTTGGGGCTGGAGGAGCTAGAGGAACTCACGTGTCTGCTCCTGCCCTTTCCTCAGCGTCGAGAGCGGTGGCTGCGTTATGATCCTCTGCGCCGGCGGCTGGAAGAACTGCTGCTGCTGGAACTGTGATGATGTTTCCTTTTGTTCCTGCTGCACTTTGATCGCTGCCTCTGATGGTCTGAGGGACTGCTGCTCGTGGAGCTGTCATCACGGGTGCTGTCTCGCCTCCCGCGAGTGGATCCATGAGAGGGGCAGCTATCGTGGCCGTCGACCTGGCGCACGGGGGATCCGGCGCCGAGAAGATAGACGGCGCTGACCTGGCTCGCTGATGATGCTTCGGAGCGAGAGGGAGGGCCCTGGGCGGGGCTGGAGGACCAGCGCCGACGGTGATCCCGCCCCCTGCACGCCTCAGAAGGTTGTGAAGAAGGCGTGTTCCTGGAGTTGGCGGGGCTGGAGGACTGAAGCCCCGACGTGGAGGACCGAGGCCGTCCACCATCTTTGTGAACCACATGGCTTCCTGAGGTTACATCCGTGGCATGTACAAGTTCCCCTGAAGAGAGCAATGAAGCGGGGGACAGACAAGGAGGTGGAAGTCCTGCCGGGAAGGCCTCGGTACCGCGGCAGTGGACGGAGGCCGCAACAGGCACGTCCAGAGCCGGGACAAGTTGCGGGGAGATCACTGTAGCTGGCATTGGAGCCTGAGGAGGCACAGGAGTCGTGGCTGTAGCCGGAGCATGCAGAGAAGGATTAGCAGAGGTACTTGCGTTTCCCAGAAGGTAGTCCTTGAGATTGTGGCTTCTGAGTTTAAGAGCTCTAGGGGACATTCTCCCACAGTACTCACAGTCCTTCACGCTGTGCTCGGAGCCCAGGCAGCGCAGGCAGATATCGTGTGAATCGGTGATACTCATCTTCTTTTTGCATTGATGACACTTTTTAAAGCCAGGTTTTGTCATGTCTGAGTAGTAGGATTTTCGTAATGTTGATAGATGGAGAGCAGGGTCTGTCTTGCTGGCAAGGCGGAAGGAAGAATACTGGCTGGGCTAGGGGGCGGAACGGTAAGGTGGGCTACCTGGGCATGCTCAGAAAGGTTTACCTTTCTGAGCTCTGGAGAGCACTTCCGTATCGGCGCCGCCCGAAGGACGTCACCAGGTGTGGCTGACGCAATCCTGCTAGTCCATGGAGAAAAGGCTTGAGAGCAAAAGTGCAAAAGAAATGTAGTTATTGTAATGAAGGACAGCATTGCTACCAGCATGGTGGTAAATTAATACATATTCCAACAGCTAGGGACTGTGCCAGAAGAGATAGTTTGAGTTAAAAATGTAGTAGTGCTAGGGCTGCTGCTTCAAAGCATGAATTATACCACTCTATGAATCATGTGCAGAATTTATTAAATAATTCAGATGTTAAAGTTCCAATCTCAGAATTGGTAAAATGGGATTGACTGACTTTTCTTTGCATTGTGCTCTTGCAGCAGTGTAAGGGAAGGAATGGATTCCTAATTACAAGGCTATACTGCTGAATCTTTTCCAAGAGGTACAGTAGTCATGGAATACTACTGATATGGGTCAGATTGCCATACAAGGAGCACACACACCCTATTTGGTAATCTGGCCCCTTATAGTAGAACCAAAAGACTACCACCAGGAGTCAACAGTGCATTTTTGAGGAAGACAACTACCAGGGTAGGAGCTAGTGGAGATCACTCTTGCTTCAATTGCCCCTGGATCTTTTGAGTGAGTCAGGGTCCCAAAGAGGATGGAGGTGGGGGGAAGGTTGGGCCCTGCTTGATGACACTTCCTATAGAGAAGGGATGAGGCTTCAGAGGTGAGGGATTGGGGGGGGGGTTTGTTCCATTTTATTCCCTTGTCAACATTGGAGGAACATTATGTTCACTGGGTCTCTAGTGGGTCAGGGGGCTTCTGAATCAGGCCAGTGGGCCCTTTAAATTTGTGCAACTTTCACCACTTGAAAAGACAATTATTTTTTTGCTGGTAGCTCTAGAAAAAATAAAACAAGCCTGCAAATGCTTTCATTTTTGCATTTGTTTGCATTAATGCGCTGCTCTTTATGATTTTGCATCACAGCAGGTCATGCAAAATTTGTGCAAAGTGTGCTTCATGGTGAAAGTTTGCTACCATGAAGTGCTTTGACTTTTTCGTACATTTCCAGGTGTTTTGCAATATTTTTCACAGAAAGTGCACTTTCTAGTCCATAAGTCCTTAGTTTGTAATTTAGTGTTTTTACATCATAGTAACATAGTAACATAGAATATGATGGCAGATAAAGACCAGCATGGTCCATCTAGTCTGCCCAGCAAGGTGGCAAAAGTAGGTGTGCCCGCCTCTCTGTGCAGGTCACCTCTCCCCATGCTCTGTGCAGATCACTTCAACTTGTTAAGATATCAGAGACAGTTACAGTACATTTATTTTGATTTTAACCTGTTTCTATAATGGGATCCACTGTGTCTGTCCCATGCCATTTTACATTCTGTCACTGTATTTGCCCTCACCACTTCCATCGGGAGGGCATTCCAAGTATCCACCACCCTTTCAGTGAAAAAACATTTCCTGACCTCTTTGAGAGCATAACACAAAGCTGCAAGGGGATAAACTGAAAGGAAATACTTTGCAAGTTTCCAGCCTTTTATTTTAATTCATGGTGTATGAATAAATACAGTTGTGGTCAACATTATTGGCACCCCTGCACCCTTAATGTCCAATATCTCCTTAAGAAAAGTGGCCAGTGAAATGGCTTTGGACTATATATGCACATATATTTGAAGACATAAAAGAATCAAATAAAACAAGACCAATTAAAAATTGGAACATTGCCAGGACATGACAAAAAAGAAACAAGACTGTTCATTAAATGTTTTATTACAAAACCTACAGAGAAATTACACATTGTCCCCTTAAAAGTAATCCCCCCCCCCCGAGTTAATGCACTTCTGCATTTGCTTCTGCCACGTACAGAAGCACTCAGTAAAGTCCTCCTTCTTGAAGTCCCTCAGCTCCCTCATTACAGTGGCTTTGATCTCTTCTACAGAGGCAAAATGAGTTCCTTTGAGCACAGTCTTCAGCCTGGGAAAGAGCCAGAAGTTGCATGGCGCAAGATCTGGGGAATAAGGTGGTCGAGAGCTGTGATCTGTTTTTTAGCCAAGAACTGCCTCACACTGAGCACAGTGTGCGTGGGTGCGTTGTCGTGGTGGAGCAGCCATGACTTGTCTCTCCACAGAGCTCACCTGCTGCACCAAACCCGATCATGGAAGCAATTGAGGACCTTCTGGTAGAAGTGCTGGTTGACTGTCTGACCCTCAGGCAGAAACTCATGATAGACCACTCCCTTCTGGTCGAAGAATGCGATCAGCATCACCTTGATCCTTAATTTGGACATGCGTGCCTTCTTGGGTCTGGGTGACAGTCGAGTCTTCCACTGCAGGCTCTGTCTCTTGCTTTCAGGGTCATACTGGAAGATCCAAGTCTCATCTCCTGTGATGACTCGGCCAACAAACTCTGGATCTTCTTCGATCTTCTCTAGCAAGTCTCAACAAACATTGACCCGGTGCTTCTTCTGATAAAAGCTTGGGCACCATCTTGACGCACACCTTCTGCATCCCCATCTCCTACACCAAGATGGTCTGCACTGACTCCCTGTTCAGGCTGAGCTCCTCAGCTATCATCCGTACAGTCAATCTACGATCACTCCGCACCAGCTGGTTCACTCTGTCAATGTTCTCAGCCGTCTTTGTCGTGGAAGGCCATCCTGACTAGGGGTCATCCTCCACCTCCTCGCGGCCAGTCTTGAAGCATTTGTGCCACTCGAAGACTCGTGACCTTGACATTGCATCTTCTCCATAAGCTTTATGGAGAAGTTGGAGACACTCAGTTGAGCTGTTCTCCAACTTAACCGGAAATTTCAAGTTGATTCTTTGCTCCATATTTCTGCCACCTCCAGTTGCATGACAAAGCGATGGAGCAGTGTGCTACAAAAAAGCCTGAAAAAGAAAAACAGAGTGAGAGAGATGAAACATATTATAGAAGAATAGTGGCGAGATATTGCACAACACAGTGACATAAGCAGTTAGTCAATTGGCATTGAGTCATGGGTTTGGCTGCCACAGTCTCGTTTCTTTTTTGTCACACCTCGTATTGCCAACTGCCCACATGAGGTACTGTCAGGGCAAGGCCAAGGGTTTCTGCCACACTAAGCAAACTCCCCCTGTGCTGCCCCCCCCCCCCCCCACTGCTGCCTTGAGGCTCACTGCAGCATGGAAGGGAGGATTCCCCATGCCACCCCCTTCCTGCCATCCATTGTCTCACCTAGGAGAGGAGGGGAGCCTGGCAACTCTTCCCTTCTATGCAGCAGGAAGGCTTAAGGCAGCAGCACACCTGCTCATGATATGCCGCTCCTGCCCATCTCCAACACTTAGAGGGGGCAGGAGTGGCATGCGGTGACTATCTGAATGTGCACTGCTTCTTTATGTCCATCCACAATACTGAAGCGGTGGCTATGCCACACCTGCAGGAAAGGAGGGATCAGTCAGCATGTCGCTCACCAGGGTCTGTGGACCTAGGCACCTGCCTAGTTTGCCTAGTGGATGGCCCGGCCTTGGGTACTGTGAGTCATCTGCAGCTGCAGTACAGTGCATTTCCTAATGAAAGACAATAGTATGTGACCCTTATCTGCCATGTGAGATAATGTGCGGGCAAGCAAAGTTGATGGTGCCTATACACAGCACACACGTGGCACCTAAAACACTCAGAGACTGGGAAGTGGTGTCTGAAAACTGTTATCACCTTTATGCCCTGAATATGCATCTTGTGTGTCCTGCTTATATAATCAGTCCAGAGTGGTAGCCAGATTAGCTGTGTCCACCCATGACCCAAACATCCTGCTCTAATCGACAGTGCCACAGCAGTTTGACAGGGGAGTGTTGGATCAGGATGCCTCCCACATGCACATATTGACTGGATATGTATATGTGGGGAGGAAAAATATGCCAGTGAGGAAGGAAGATTAGGAAATATGATAACACTCTATGTCAGAGGAAAAATACTCACACTGCACTTGCCAAATGATGAATAGGGCCTGTGTGTGAACCAGGGATCCTTTGATGAGCACAGGGTTAGTTATGTGCCATATCCATCTGAGACACATGGAAATCTAGACTACTGGGTGCGGTCTGCCAATTATGAGCTTATTCCAGGACTGGCCTACAAACACACCAGGAATGGTTACATTGGTCACTCTGCTGTCACCCATGGTCTTGAATGTCTGTGTTCATGTATCATGCCTCGCCCCTCTGGCAAGACAGATAACATACGTAAGACATGAATGTCAGTTGAACCAGAAGCATATCAATGCAATTCTACATATAGACCTTACAAAATGTCCCTCTCCTACACCTGCCTAACATACCTTGTCAGTCAAATATGGCAATCAAACTTATTATGTATGCTCAGTTATAGAAAGTAGAACCTCATTACTTGGGTTTTAATAACTCTCTCTTATCCGAGGTCTCAGACATCAAAGCACAGTTTTTCTAGATTTAATATCCATCCAGCTTTTGTGCTTATTTTTCATCAATGACCTCCTATATATTTATTTATTTATTTATTTGTGTGCTTTTCTATACCGCCCCTTCCAGAGATCAGGGGCGGTTTACAAGGAACTTAAATAACAATATAGCAAAACAGAGCAATATTGCTTTACATTAAACATTAAGTAAACAAACTAGATTACATAAGAACTAGGTTACATGTAAAATAATGTGTAGGTTATTAACAAAAAACTATGTTACAAAGAACAAAAGTAGGTTATTTACATGGTTAGCAAGAGTTATTTGCGGTCATAAGTACAGTGTTGGGAGGAGGCTAACTTGGGTGGATATTAAAATGAAGTCTGGGATTTAGTGCTCATATTATTTAATGCTCATATTATCTTATGAGACTGAACTTCGTTTTTATCTAAGCCTTTTCTACTAGCTTTTCCAGCCTATCCAACTTCTCAATTAACAAACTCTGAAGAAAGAGTGATCACAAACACGTGATAAAATCTGTTCAGGGGCTTAATGGTGACCCTCTGATCCCATCGTCTCACGAGTCGCAATTCAAACTCTTAAAATTAAGGATAAACTTTAACAATGTAGTGGCTCATGAATCCCAACGACTATCCTAGGCGCCACAGTCGCGTTTCACTTCTTCTGTTTCTTCAGGGGATTTATTCTTTTCCTTGTCTCACTTCTACAAAATAAAACACAGTCCAATAGCCCAATGCATTTAAAAATTTCTACTCCGTTTCATGTGCCAATCTTAAGTCAATACCTACTTTTATGCTGCACACGTCTCATACCAACTCTGTGTGAATAATACCATTTACTCAAAACGTTTTCTACAATCACTTCAGAGGAACGCCGCGCATACGGTTCAGGGACTACCCAATCCCTTTAAATCCTCCTCCTCCCTATTGATTGGTGATCGTATTAGCGTCCCAACTGATGGTGTCATCTTCAACATTCTAGCCGTGCGCTAATCGTGAAACTTAATTAATAACGTAACTATCCTCCTAACGGTTCCACCTCATTATTGCAATCTCTCCACAAAAGAGGACTTCTTTATACCTGATTAATAATCCCATATAAATCTGATCAATTTGCATCTTCTATTGTATCGGAGGCCACCATTGTCATATACTAACAGTCCATTCTATAGTATTATTAAGACCTTCCGGTTCCACTGAATTCAAAATATATATACATTTTTGTTCTTTTATTAGCAGGGATTGGTCCAATGATTTTCCCCCAAACCCTCCTTCTAGTTTGTCAATGCAAAAACATTTTAATTGCTCAAAGCCATGGCCTTTCTGTAGACAATATTGAACCAATGGTGCTTCCTTTCCCATACATTTTAAACAACTACAATGTTCACCCATTCTTACTTTAAACTGACGATTCGTTTTCCCAACATAGATCAAACCACATGGACATTGAATGATGTAAACCACATTTATGGAAGTGCAAGTTGTTCGTTTCAGTAACTTATATATTTTCATTTTATATTCAAAAACTTCTATCTCCCATGTGATCTCACAGATCGTACAGTTACCACACTTCCTATGTCCTGTTGTATCTTCAGTGGTTGAACTTAAAGATCTTAAAACTGCCGGACTAAGATATTCTTTTAAATTACGGTTTTGTGTCCAAACACATTGTATTTTTTATTCTCTAGTCCTGGTACTACTTTTAATATCTGTGTATGTTTCTTCAACACTTCTTGTATGCCAGTACTCAATGGGGAATATTGAGTTATCAAATTAATGTTTACCGGATCATATTCTTCAATCACTTTTCCTTTCCGTTCCAATAATAGATTTCTATTGTTATATCTAGCTCTTGTATATGCTTGTTTCAATATGTTAGACAGATACCCTCGTTTCTTAAAATTATTAATCAGTTCTTTTGATGATGCTTTGAAATCTTTATCTTCCGAGCAATTTCGCCTATACCTTAAAAACTGTGAATATGGAAGACTCTCTTTTAATCTTAAAGGGTGCGCACTCTGAAAATGTAAAAAAGTATTACGATCTGTAATTTTTCAAAATACTGAAGTGGACCATCCGGCCTGTCCTCTAGTAATCAGGACATCTAAATAAGCAAATTTTTCATTGTGGAATGGATGTGTAAAATGTATATTAGGATCACATATGGTTGCCTCAAACAGTGTTTAAGTCCAACATAATTTCATGGAATCGATACATAGATGACATATTTTTGTTGTGGAGGGGTACAGGAGAAGAATTAGCATTATTTGTACAATGGATTAATTCATGTGATCCTAATATACACTTTACACATTCATTCCACAATGAAAAAATAGCTTATTTAGATGTCCTTTTCATATCGTATGAACTAGTGAAAAACATTTACTGTTGTTCCTCCTTCAATTCCAGATATTGTCACAACTAGAAAAGTGAACACTTAGCTCATATGAAACATAAAACATGATTATGCAGGGGGCAGAGTTTTAAATACCGAAGTATATCCCAGAGTCCGCATGCGCGGCGTTTTTTCAATCGGGGAAGAGACAGCTGATCCCTTAGTAGCGAGCAGCAACAAGGTTTTCAGTCTCCTGAGTAGATACGCGGGCAGCAAGAGGTTGGTTTCTGAGTATTTTCGATGATACAGTAATTTATAATGTTTTGATGGAAACAGGGATATTTAACAAATGTTTAATAAATGTTTTAATTCTTGTTGTGTTTTATTGAATATCCAGAAAGTAATATAGGGTGGCAATCCCCTGACGAAACGAACGTTAGTGAAACGTTTTGGACGCCTTCATTACGGCATCGGGATTGACTAAAAGACGGATTTTGCAACTAAGAACATCAGCTTCATTTGAGCAAAGTGTTCACTTTTCTGTTGTTGTTGTTAAGTGCCGTCGAGTCGGAGTCGACTCATGGTGACCCTCTGGATAGCTATTCTAAATTGTGTTCGGTCTTGAGTCAGGCGGCTCATTCTAGTCGTGACAATATCTGGAATTGGAGGAGGAACAACAGTAAAAGTTTTTCACTAGTTTATACGATATGAAAAGTGTGACACAGTGATAGAAAAAGATCAGCTGCATATGGGCTGTGAAATCCAAATAGATGTTATTTGACCTTCTCTGTGGTGCAGCAACTATTTGTCACACACATTAAAAATTAGGTTAGCTGCATTTGTGAGGTCACATCAGGAACATTGAGGCAGCAAGGCCATACAGCACTCTCACCTACCCCCATCCATCCTTCAGTCCATCCATCAGGATTTATCCATCATGTTCACTCATGTATACTCCTGCCAGTTGCTACACTCAGACCTACGCTGTGGCATTTTTCTCATTAGGGCATATTGTATATCCAATTTCACTATGAGACAATATTATAATTTACTGTTTGTACTGTATTTATATTGTAATGTATTGCTTTTATCTTCCGATACCCTCAACATGTAAGCCCTTTGTTGCCTTGTCAACCACTTTGATTGAAGGATACTCACTCACACCTCACCTGCAGCTGATGTGCAAGTCACCACTGCCACCCTGTCATTCTTTCTATGCCTACATCTTGGCCATGGTGACCACTCCATGACACACTTTTACCCAATCCTATGCCACCCACTGAAAACACAGTGGATTACATGAGTATCCCTCGCTGTTAGTCCAACTGCCTTGAACGTTATCTGCACACCCAGTGTTTCACACGTTTGTGACATATGGATATGACTTTTCCATTATCAATTCCCTTTGTTCTCATGCAGTACTTCACTTCTGATCTCTCCATAGGCTCCCTTATCCCACATTAACACAATCGCCATTACTGCACTTAATCTGCATGCTTGGCACTCTTAACTCCCACTGTCCACTTAACACCTGCTAACCAGCCGCTAGCACTGTTTACACGGGTATGCCTCCACCTAATGCCCGCTAACTACCACTAGCGCCCTTTATGCAGGAATGCCTCTTTCCCGCCCTGGACTTTAACACCCTCTGGGGCCTTTAACGCTGCCATTTGCGCATGCTAAAAGGTGCATCCTTAATAGTCCATAGTAAACATATCCCTAAGTAGAAAGAGTGCCAAAGAGTTCACCATGAGGGAACACCTACTTTTTTAGATTTTTTAGGGCCTCAGGCACTTGGGGCCAGCATGTGGGCCTGATATACAGAGGTAACAGCACAAAACGGCAGCAGCACAAAATATTTGTAAAACAAAAAACTTTAATCTTACAACAATAAAAATATAATAAACAGCAAAAATTCAACTTGTCCAAGCCATGGTATTTTCAATAACGTCATATGGATGCAAAAGTTGGACAGTGAAAAAGATAGAACAAAAATTGTTGCCTTTGAATTATAGGGCTGTTGAAAAATACTTTGTATAACATGGACTGCCTATAGAACAAACCAGTCAGTACTAGAGAATATCAAACCTAAGCTTTCTTTAGAAGCTCAGATGACAAGACTTCAACTTTCATACTTTGGACACATCATGCAAAAAGAGTTATTATTAGAGACATCGTGCCTGGCAAGATTGAAGGTCAATGCAGAAGAGGAAGGCCAAAACAATACTTACAATACTTCAGCTATGGATGCCACTCTATTAATAGCGAGCCGCCCTACTGAAGACCAAAAGCAGTTTAGGAGAAGTAACAGGGCACGGGCAGGGTCCCGGCGCCTGAGCATAATCGGGTGCCTGGCCCGGCGCGGGACCCTTCACATGCTGGCGGCAAAGGCGGGGAGGCATGCCAGCAAGGGGACGCTGTGCGCATCGTTTAAAATGATTGGCTCCACTCGACTCAACCCCAAGCGGAGCCAATCAATGCGTTGGGATGCGCATGTGCTCCGGCGTCCGTGGCGTGACCGGAGTGCATGCGATCGGGCTGTTGGAGAGACAGCCCACCCGCCCACCCCTTATAAAAAAGGTGGGGGGGGGAAATGATGGGGTGTCGCAGCGGGGGGGGGGGTTTAAGCGGGATCCCGGAGGTTTCTGGAGTCCGGAGCTTAAGGCGACTTGGGGCGGGGGAGGGGTGCCCTCGACCCAGACAACCCCTGGAAGACTTTTGCAAGTAATATGGCGAAGTTGGATAGGGGTGGTAGGAACTTGGCTGTTGGTGGGACCATGGCCAGAGCGGAGGCGTGGTTGCTTTCCTAATTGCATGGCTGGCGGCACATCGCTCCGCTGGGGTTTGGTTGGATCTGTATTTACAGCTTAATGTTAATTTGTTTGTTTGGAAATAAAGCTGCGACCAGTTGTTACCAAAGAATTGTTGTCTGTGGTTTATTGGGGGGGAGGGGGCTGGAAGGGGTTGGGGGTGATGGTGGAAAGTGAGGGGGAGGCGCTGGGTCCGGCTACCCGGTTACTATCCAGAGAGTCACCATGAGTCAACACTGACTCAACGGCAAGTAACACAACAATAAAAACCTTTATGTAAATAAATCACATCATACTGTGTTGGCCCATCACATGCATCTTTTGATCTAAATAACATCAATCCAACATATTTTGGTAACTGCTTTCATTAGTATTATACAATTGGAATAAAGACAGAGCAGTAAAAGACACATAGTTAGACAGGCCTGCAATGGCTTCAAAATAAGCAGATCACCTACAAATAAAAACATATCAGGTGAAAACTAGGAGCCAAAACAAACATAGAAACAAATGTGGGAACTAAAAAAGAACTGAAAATGGGTGGGGCAGTAGAACTTTGCCATCAAAATAGAGATCTGAACTTAGAAGAGCTGAAACTACAAACATCTGCCAACGTAAAAAATAAAAAAAATTAATCAAAAACAAACATAGAAGGTAAAAAAGATACTAAAAACTAAATAGGGACATGTTTACTACAGTGTACCGACAGTTAACAAGGGGTTTACTGCATGCTAAGCACACTACGGTAACCGTTACCACGTGGTAAAAATGTGGCCATGGTAAAATTCCCACACTAACCGCTTAGCATGGCTTGGGGTGGAGATTGGATGATTCAGAAACAGAGCATGCACTTTGCATTTAGTGTAGGCATCCTTAGCACATGGTAATTGGCAATGTTGCAGTTAGCATGGATGTGCTTACAGCCACCTCAATAGGTGGAGTTATGTGCACCCGCATTAATCGTGGCAAACTATTTAGTCTGGGGATGGTGCCAGATCCATGTTAATTGCATGTAGACATGCCAGGCACATCTCCATTTATTAGTGCTGGTCCGGTGCCACTCCAATACTAGGTTTTGAGTCTTAATGCACAGTAAACCACTGCATTTTAATAAAGAGACCCTATTAAGTGCAAAACATTAGTAAAGAAGGCATGTCCTACCCATGCTAGCTGTTGGCGGTGTTCCTGACATGTCCCCATTGAGATATCACAGACAGAAACACCTTACTGTGCTAAACCTGCAACCACCATTAATGTGGGTGCATTTAATACTATCCATGCAGTCACTGCTCAAAATAGCATGAAAAGATTAATCCTGCTTCAACGACCTCCACTTCCAATCACCCTATACCTCTGCACTCCCCTCTGATCAACCCTCCACTCCACTTACCCCCATCTAATGGACCTCCCCCCAACATCAGGCCCCTAAATACTATTGGGGGGCCTTTTATCACCACCTCCTCACTAAACAACCAAACCTTCCCATCCCTCATGAAGGGCCTTTCAAGTCAGGCAGGCCCTGGAACAGTCCCCCCCCCCCCCCATGCATGTCTTACCCTCCCCTAAGAGAACCCCCTTGGAAGGCCTGCTGACTAAGTGAAACCTCACCAAGATTTCCAAGTACAAAGAAAAGGTGTACCCCAAACACCCAGCCATGACCCTCTCCCACTTTTGACGCCCTCCAGTGTTGCACAGGGGGCTTCTAAGTCTTGCAGTTGAAGGGGCAGGAGCAGTCTCCCTTCGCTTTTGTCCCGACTGGCGTGGCAACCCCTGGTGGTAGATCAGGACAGAGATGGTGGTCATGTGCATTGTCTATTCTGTGTGCAAATGCAAAGCAAATGCAGATGCTGCACAGGCTTTGCATTTACAGTGTGTAAATCTTTGCACAAAGCCGTATCATATCTTAGCAAAATGACCCCTAAGACCTGCATTTTTCCATGGGGTAGGGCATAAGAAATTCTTCCCGGTCCAGAGTCACTCTACCTCATGCAATCAGAAACTAATAACCATTTAATTGTAAAACCACAAAAAGATGGAGTACATAAGATCAGGAGTAATAAGAGAATATGAAAATTTCAATAAAAGAGATAGGGTAGTAATCAAAAACGCAATTGCACATTACATATAGTCCACAATAATCTGTTGACAATAGCTAAAATAGCCAGCAGCCTTAGCATGCTAGAAAGAATTTTGAGAGTCAAAATGAGCAAGAACCAAAAAAGTGACTTTAAATAACTAGAAAATATTTAAAATAGTGCAGTGATGAAATCATTATTCAATCCAGGCTAATTTGGAGTGGGGAAGAATGTGCAGCTCCAATCCAAAAACAAAAGCTGATCTCAAAAGAAATCTCTTGCATATAAAGCAATCTCTTACATGTAATAAATCAGCCAAACGAAGTTAAGAATCTGAACAACAAAGCTGTCATATTGCGGAACTCCCAGAACACTTACCCATGGGAAGTCAGCAAGAACATCTGTCTAGAGCATCAATCAATGCTCTCTGTCTCCCCAAGCCATGGGCTGTCTTTAAATACTATCTTTCCTACCAAGAATCCCAAGAATAACAGCTTGACCAGTATGCTTCAAATGCAACATTTTATTAAATCACCCAAAGACATTTTGAAAAGCCGAAGTTCTATAAAGTGACATCTGTGAAGGGCGATTTTAGAAGGGGGAACCTAGTTAAAGTGCGCTTTAAGGTGCCTATGTTAAGGCTATTTTATAAAAAAAACAATTAGGACCCTGATTTTCTTTATAAAATATTAGTGCAAGTGGAATAACACTCATCTACATTGTTGGCATGGACATTTACACCAACCATAGACCTGCTGCAATTGCCCATTGTTCATGTGTGTGCATAAATTCTAATATTTTATAATCTATATGCATATTTGTGTGATCTACCCAAACTCAGCCCATATGCATGCCCACCTGCAAAGTATGAACCATCATTTGAGCACATGCAGTTTTACACTGGTAAGTATTTTATAATAGTCCATTTGCATGCATATGTAGCAACATCCAAACACAAATGACTAAATGACTGCCAAAGTAGGCATGCTCTTTGCTACTTAAATTAAGTGTCCTCTTAGAAAATTGTTCCAGTGAAGTGGGATTTTAGAAGGGACATCTAGGAAGAATCTGGAACATCCGGAATACATTGTCCAAAAATCTGGGGGAGTGGCAGCAGTGAAGGGAGGCACATATAAGAAACTTCTCAAATCGCTTCATCTCCACCTGAAAGCTGAACATCCCAGTAACCTGTTCTGGTAACCAACCTGTGCGGATAGCAAGGCCAGGTATGTACACGGATGTAGACCATTTCACAAATGTGGACGTCTTTGAATTACACAGCCTCAGAAACCCGCACTTGGGCATGTTGTCCAAGATATTTAAGAAAGGGTGGGAGGGGGACTATGTTATGAAACATGCATATCCTAGTTGGCCATTTCAGATAATCAGATGTGTGGCAGCAAGCCAGTGATTTGTTTGGATTGTATTTACATGCAGGTTTCTTTGGCCAGGAAATATTAAGTGTGCTGATGAAAGTAGATTTTATTCTTCCCTCTGGAAGTGTTGCATTCATGAAATGAGCACTCTTTTGCACCTTATTCATGGACAGGAGCACGTATAGGCACCTAAACAACCAAGGCATGACATGCTTGTTTCATTCTGAAACTGCACCACAACATGCATTTCTGTTGCTCCACCTAGGCAGCACCTCCACCATGCCCCCATATTATATAGAAAAATAGAAACATGACAACAGAAAAAAGATCACATGGCCTATCTAGTCTGTCCTTCCATATCAACAGCTACAAGAGTACCCTTTTTTCCTTTAGAGATCCTCTGTGTTTGTCCCATGCTTTTTTGAATTCAGATACTGTCCTCATCTCTACCACCTCCACTGGGAGACTATTCCATGGATCCACCACTCTTTCCGTAAAGAAATATTTCCGCATATCACTCCTGAATCTATCCCCCTTCACCATCATCCCTTGTCCACTCGTAGCAGAACTTGCTTTCAATTGAAAGAGGCTCTCCCCCTGTACATTTATGCCATGGAGGTAGTTAAACATCTCAATCATATCACCTCTATCCCACCTTTCCTCTAAGGTGTACATATTAAGATCCTTAAGTCTGTCCTCATATGCTTTATAATGAAGACCACTAACCATTTTAGTAGCCACCTTCTGTATTGACTCCATCCTGTTTATATCCTTTTAAAGGTGCGGTCTCCAGAATTGCACACTATACTCCAAATGAGGTTGCAACAAAGACTTATACAGAGGCACTATCACCTCCGTTTTTCTGCTGGCCATTCCTCTCCGTATGCACCCAAGCATCCTTCTAGCTTTTACCATCTCCTTTTCTACCTCTTTAGCTACTTTAAGATCATCAGACACAACCACGCCCAGGTCCTGTTCTTCTTTAGTGGACAAAAGTACTTCACCCCCTATACTATATTGCTCCCTTGGATTGCTGCAGCCCAAATGCATGACCTTACATTTTTTAACATTAAATTCTAGCTGCCAAATTCTTCAAGCTTAGCTAGATCCCTCCTCATGTTATCTACACCTTCCTGGGTGTCTACTCTATTGCAGATTTTTGTGTTATCCACAAAGAGGCAAACCTTACCCGACAGCCCTTCCGCTATATCACTAACAAAGATGTTAAAAAGAATCAGACCAAGGACAGATCCCTGGAGCACACCACTGGTAACGTCCTTCTCCTCAGAGTGAGCTCCATTTACCTGTTCTCTTTATCGCCTCTCACCCAACCAATTTCTAACCCAAGTAGTAACTTTAGGGTCCATCCCTAGGGTGCTCAGTTTGTTTATAAGTCACCTGTGATGAACAGTGTCAAAGCTTTACTGAAATCTAAATACAACACATCTAGGGCTCTCCCTCGGTCCATCTCCCTGGTCACCCAGTCAAAGAAATCAATCAGATTTGTCTGACAAGACCTGCCTCTGGTGAATCCATGCTGCCTCGGATCCTGTAATCCTCTGGACTCCAGAAACCTCAGTATTTTCTCTTTCAGCAGCGTTTCCAATAATTTACTCACCACCAAAGTTAAACTAACTGGCCTGTAATTTTCAACCACATCCTTACTTCCACTTTTGTGTAAAGGCACCACATGAGTCTCTCTCCAGTCCTTTGGCACCACTCCCGACTCCAATGAGGCATTGAAAAGGTCTGTCAGTGGAGCTGCTAGAACGTCCCCAAGTTCTCTCAGTATTCTAGGGTGTATCCCATCTGATCCCATCACTTTGTCTACTTTAAGTTGAGCTAGTTTCTCATGAACACAGTTTTCTAAAAATTGTTCAAGATGTCCCTCGCTTTTGTTCCTGTTTGTGGGTGTTTTCTGAGGTCCTGCTCCTGGTTCTTCATCTGTGAACACAGAACAGAAATATGTGTTAAGCAATTCCAATTTATCCTCATCAGCTTCTACATATTCCACCCCTTCACCCTTGAGTCTGACAATACCACTTTTGCCCTTCCTCTTCTCACTAACATATCTGAAAAATGTCTTATCCCCCCATTTTATTGCATTGGCTATTTCCTCCTCTTTTTGAATCTTTGCTTTCCTGACTACTTTGCTAGCTTCTCTAGCTTTTCCAAATATAGATGCCTGTCTTCCTCTCTCTGTGATCTCTTGTATTTCATAAAGGCCTCCCTCTTTTTCTTCACCTTTTCAGCTACTTCTTTCAAAAGCCATAGCAGTCTCCTTTTCCTTTTACCTTTATTTACCATTTTAACAAAAAGGTTGGTTGCCCTTAAAATATCCCCTTTCAGTTTTGCCCACTGTTTTTCTACATCCCCCAACTGTTCCCATCCCGCTAACGACTCCCTGAGGTATTGGCCCATCTCGGCAAAGTTAGTCTTCCTAAAGTCTAAGATCCTCACCTTTGAATGGATTCTAACAGCCCTAATCCTAATTCAGAACCACACCTTCTGGTGATCACTGGATGCAAAATGATCTCCCACTATAACATCAGAAACACTTTTACCATCGGTATTTACTGCTCCTTATTCAACCCCTCCTAACAGACTCTAATTCTAGCTATACCACTGCCCCTGTATTTTACCCCTACCCACACTTTATCCCTTATTCCAAATCCTATATTGCCTCCTATTCCCAACGTATCCCAGAATGGCCCCGCCTAACTCCCGCTCATTCACCTTGTGGGTTATACTCTCCATAATATGCACCTCTCTGCTTACCTTCCCATATGCACTAACTCTGACCTATAACACCCCCATTCCAATAATCCACTCCCCCAGACACCTAAACACCCCACCACACTTTGCCCATGCTCATCATAACCTCCACTACCGTACTTGTAAACTCAAACCTATTATTATAAATCCCAACCTTAAACCTAACTCTCTCGCTGACCTACCCCATCCCCCCTCAAATGCGCCCTACTCAATGTTTGCTCAGCTAGAAACAAAATCCCCTTACTTGCTGACCTCATTTCTGATTATGACCTTGATATATTTTGTCTTACTGAAACCTGGTTCCATGACTCTGACATGGTCCTAATAAACCTACTATGCCCCAAAGCATACTCAATCAATATATGCAACAGGGCACATGGCAGAGGAGGAGCTGTAGCCATTATATCTAAATCCATCTTACAGCTCTCTACTGTTGAATCCACCTCTTCCACAGGCATGGATTCCATTACAGTCTCCAACTCTACGCTATCGCTGCACCTCCTATATCGTGCACCTCAGACTGACTCATCTGACCTCTCCACGATCCTAGACACAGCCTGCTGCCCCCAACCTACCTCACGCCCTCTTATAATACTAGGCGATTTAAACCTATACTCCTTAACTCCATTACCATCCTCTACCTTTCTCCAAGCAATGAATGCCCTCCACTTCTCCCAAATACTGGAACACCCTACACACTCCAAAGGAAACATTCTTGACCTTATATTTATCCCACAACACTCTCAAATCGTTGATCAGGTTACACACACCATTCAACCTGTACCCTGGTCTGATCATGCTCTCATCCTCTTCTTCTTCCCCTACTGCACTCACAGAAGTCAACTCCCCTCTCAACCTCAGCATACCCGTAGATTTCAACAATTCAACGCAGCCAATTTTATAGAGCAAACAATCCCACCTCTTGACCTACTAAATGGTATGAGCTTGAACCAAGAATCCCACATCTCTAAACGGAATGAAATACTATCTGCAGCCTCTCTACTCCCACCTAGTCAATTTTCTCAAAAGCACCGTAGAAGAGCCCCTTGGTTCCCTACAAACCTGAGAAACCTCAAAAGAGAGCTTAGACTTCTTGAACGTAAATGGAGACGCTCTCAAGACCCTAATGCACTCATTGCCTACACAAATAAACTCCAAACCTACTGCTCTGAAACCCTCAACCATAAAAAAGAATACAATGAAAAGATTATCCAACGGTCTCTTAACAAACCAAGAGAACTTTTCTCTATTACCAAATCCTTAATAAAGGAGCCCTTACAGCAGGACCAGACACCAAAAATAACTGCACAAGGCATAGCCAACCACCTGATCTCCAAATTCCTCCCGCCCACATCAACTAATAACCCCCAACATCTTGCTAACTACAGCACACAACCACATGAGCCAACCCCCTCAAACTCATGGAATGAGTTTGACCCCCTTACATTAGATAACGTTTCTAATGTTATAAAAGATTTGAATGCCTCAACCTCTGCTCTTGACCCCTGCCCTGTCCCCTGGATCAAATCTACTAGAAGTTCTCTCAGCCCATGCATTCTACATATTGTACATGCATCCCTCCAGACTGGTTCAGTACCACCTCTACTTAAGTGTGCCACTATCCGTCCTATCCTAAAAGGAACAAGACTAGACCCAACTTCTCCTACTTCCTACAGACCCATCTCTAGTATCCCTTTTCTGGCAAAGATAACCGAGAAGCTAGTCCAAACACAATTTCAGAACCATATTGATGATCACTCCCCCCTCGACGTTCAAAAAAAAACATGGAGTCGAAACCCTTCTTACCTCCCTACTAGTTTCATTATACCTCCACACCCAGAACCCTTCCCAAGGATGTCTTCTCATATTCCTTGACTTATCTGCTGCTTTCGACTCCCTTCCCCAACACCAACTCCTAAACAGACTCTATGATATAGGACTGAGAGGCACGACCCTAAACTGGTTCCGTTCCTACTTGGAAGACAGAACCCAACAGGTTCGTATTGGAAACAATACCTCCCTTCCATTTAGCCTAAAACAGGGTGTCCCCGAAGGATCTAGTCTATCCGCTCTTCTCTTCAATATCTTCCTTCAACCTGTCTGCAAGATTTTCCAAAACTATGGCATTCAGTACCAGCTATATGCTGATGACATGATGTGCTTCACCCCATTTAACCTCTCTAACCTTAACTTTTCTAAACTAAGTGAATGCCTTACCAGCCTTAAATCTTGGCTCTCCCAGCACAACCTAATACTCAATCATTCCAAAACTGAGGTTCTTCAGGTATTTTCCAACCTCGCATACACCCCACCTCCCATCCTTTCTATTGGCGATCTCACACTCACTATAAAAAACCAAGTGAAATATGAGTAAATTAGACTTACCTGCTAATTGTTGTTCCTTAAGGAACTCTAGTCCAGTCCCGGAAATGTAGAGTTGTCAACCTCCACCAGCAGCTTTGGAGACTGAATGATGTCATCATTTTGATGTCACTGGTACAAATAGGCTAGATCCGCCCCCTTTCACCAGTACCTATTGACAAAGCAGACTCAGCAGAGCAACAAATAAGTAGTTATCTCAAAACTATAAGAAACAGTATATACAGGTAGAAAAAAGATAATGAACAGTCCATACAGAAAGAAAAAGACTGTGAGAGACAAGACAGGGCCGCCCCGAAAGGACGGGTGATGTCCCCAAAGAACCGGTAACTGAAGCACCAGAGCCCCGGCGCTCCCCGGCCCATGTCGCCTGCTGCCAACCCCACAGAGACCCCCGCTGAAGACGCCCCTCATTCCTGCGCCTCCCCGAGCGCCCTGACACGAAGAAATTAGATTTCCCCATAATGATGTTTTCCTTTTAAAGGTTCAGCAGCTGTCCAAACTCACATCTCGCGCGGCCAGAAACTTCAGGCTGTTCCACACCCCTCGAATGGGAGGGATCCGGGACTGGACTAGAGTTCCTTAAGGAACAACAATTAGCAGGTAAGTCTAATTTACTCTTCCTTAGCGTCCCTCTAGTCCAGTCCCGGAAATGTAGAGGATGTAACAGAGCAGTACATATCAACGGGAGGGTCCGGAAACTGCAGCCTGAAGGACGGCTGACCCAAAACGACCATCCCCGCGCGCCTGTACGTCCAAACGATAATGCCGAGCAAAAGAATGCAACGAGGACCAGGTTGCAGCTCTACAAATGTCTGTCAGCAGCAGCAGGCAGCTAAAAAACAAGAAAGCAAAGGAAAAATCCTAAATTTAAACAAAGAATTAAAGCTCTGCTTATTTGTTCCTCTGAGCCCAGTCTCGGGCTCAGAACCTCCAAGCTGCTTGGAGACTGAAAGTACTGGTGAAAGGGGGCGGATCTAGCCTATTTGTACCAGTGACATCAAAATGATGACATCATTCAGTCTCCAAAGCTGCTGGTGGAGGTTGACAACTCTACATTTCCGGGACTGGACTAGAGGGACGCTAAGGAACTTGGTATTATTCTTGATCAGTCCCTCTCCTTCACTGACCAGATAAAGAGAACCACCAATACAATATACGCTAAGCTACGTACCCTCCGGAACCTCAAGCCTCTCCTAAACCCAGACTCCTTTTGTACTGTCAGTCAGGCCCTCACAATCCCTTCTCTTGATTACTGTAACCATATCTATCATGGCCTTCCCAAGAACACTATACAACCATTTCAACTAGCCCAGAATATGTTAGCGCGACTTATAACCAACAACCCCAGACGAGCCCACATCACACCAGTTCTCTATGATCTCCACTGGCTCCCCATTCAATACAGAGTTAAATTCAAGGTACTTACTCTTATACATAAAATTATTTACAATGAATCAGCTCCTTGCCTCTCTCCACTCCTTCCCTTCTCCAACAACACAAGAACACGCCGCTCTATTACCAAAATCCTACTCACCATCCCCACAACTAAAAGACATTGCAAACAATCTACTAATAACAGGGCTTTCTCCCTCTATGCTCCATCCTTATGGAATACCCTTCCTCACGAACTGTTCAAACCACTCCGAGTTCCGAAAGAAGTTAAAAACCTATCTCTTCCTTGAACACTTTTCCCTTCCACCTTAGTACTTAACCCTTCTCACCCTCCTCCCTACATTCGCCCTCTCAAATCCTATCATGCAGCCTTTTGGTCTCCTTGTAAATACCTATGTAAATAGTTGATCATTGTTCATTGTAATTAGTTCTCCTCATTATCCTATGTATTCTTGTTACATTGTTCCATGTAAACAGGTGAAACACACTGCCAAGAAATGTTCTATGTAAACTGTCTTGACTTGTAAAAAGACGATATATAAAAATTGTTAAATAAATAAATAAAATAAATAAGTCCAGTATGGCCCCTTACATGTGGGGTCTGTTACCAATTGCCTCAATAGTTCTCCCTGTAGAGAATCCAGGATCTCTTTACTTCTAGATGATACTGCAGCAGAAATGTGCCAATCAACGTCTGGCATATTGAAATCCCCTATCAGTAGCACTTCCCCTTTCCTAGCAATGCTGTGTATGTCTTCAATTAACTCTCTGTCCACCTCTTCCTCTTGTGAGGGAGGTCTGTATATCATGCCAATGCAAATATATATCTCTTTTTCTCTTTCTAGTTTAACCCACAATGCCTCCTCTCTCCCTTTTAAGCTCTGTAATTCCAAAGCTTTCATAGTATTTTTTTATATATAGTGCCACTCCTCCTCCCCTTCTTCCTATCCTGTCCTTTCTGAATAAAGTATAGCCAGGTATAGTTACATCCCATTCATGGTTTTCTGTGAACCATGTTTCTGTAACTGCCACTAAATTCAAGTCAGCCACTCCCACGAATGCTTCAACATCAGGGATCGTATTTACCATGCTAAAGCATTTATACACACTGCTTTCTATATGTTACCCCTGTTACATTAAATACCTTTATGGAAATGGGTATCACTTACCTGGGGGCTTTCACTTACCTGGAGGCTTTCTTCACCCATCCCCAATGAATCTAGTTTAAAGCCCTCTTCAGTAGATTAGCCAGTCTACTACTGAAGATGCGTCGACCTTTCTTGGACTGATGGATGCCATCTCTGCTCTTGGCCTTTACTCTCAACAGGGAGGATTGAAGAGAACACCACCTGTGCACTGAGGATGTCTATATACCCAGTTTTCTAAAATGGGTCCTGGACGCCGCTGTGATTTGAACACCTGAATACCTATTTTCAGATGTCCAAATCATGAATAGAGCTTATAGAATAGTTTCCTTAATGTTTAAGTTTTTTTCCTTGGTTTGGCAGTTTTCTCCACAAAAACAAAAGGGCTGATATTCAAAGCAAGCTATGTTTTGCCAGCAGGTAGCAAAAACATAAGGGGTCATTCTGCCCTGTGAATATCTTGGAAGGCCAGATTGGGGATCGGGCTGTGGGGAACAGGCATTCGGGTTCAGCAAGCCAGGATCGCAGCTCATGAATGGAGCCGCGATGCCATGCCAATGGCACACAATGGCCTGCGGCTCCATTCATGGGACTGGCTGAGTTAGCCAGGTAGTTGCTGGTACATATGGCCAGATAGAATTGGGTCCAGGCCTGCACATCCAGGTGCTAGACTCAATTCTGATCCCATGGGGACTGTGGGATCAGAATCGGGTATAACGTTGCATGCCGATTCTGCCTGGCAGTACAGGGGGTTGGACATGCATGAATGGAATTGGCCTCATAGCTTGCTTATCTATATATATGAAGCAATTACTGCATTGAAGGAAAGGCCTGGTAATCTACTTCCACTTACAATGCCAAGAAAACCCAGGAGTAGCTGGGTGGCCATGAGTCAGCAATGACTCCAAGGCACCCATCGCACTGCATGAACAAAATGGGCTCAATATTCAATTGGGCCCTGCATGCTGACTTCTAAACCTGTATATTCAATGTCGTGGTAAAGGCATTGGAAATCCAAGTTAGGCACCCAGGGGATTCACCTGTAAAGCCTAACCGGGTAGCAGTGATATTGGACCGCTACCCGGTTAGCCATCCACGGATAGAACTAGGTGAGCCACCAGCTCACCTAGTTTTAGCCATGTATGACTAACTAGATAGCGGTCCAATATTGCTGCTACCCAATTACTGGGACACCCCACTGCCACTCCACCCCAGAATGCCCCCAACACGTCCCTATGCTAACCAGATAGCATCGGGACGCATAAGGGGACATAGATGAGAATATTCAATGGCACTAACTGTGTAGGTGCCATTTAATATTCCCTTCTAAGGCATTTACATGGTTTACAGGGCTGTAAACTGTGCAAATGCCTTTCAAATATTGGGCCCAATATGTCCATCTGGCTTGCTAAATGCAAGATTTAATTTGTAGAATGAAGGATCTGCTTTGGTGAGGAGCAAAAGTGAAGCTGGCAATTAATTTAGGATTGCCAAATAGGGATAGCAAGATGAGATAATCTTACATCCTCGAAGATATGACCATTGTCAAGTAATGGAAAATCAAACATGTTCTTTGTACCTGAATATTGAAGACTGTTATAATGTTCCAGCATTTATATTCAGAGCAACTGTTTTCTTTCACCTACATACACTGAGTGACAGGAACACTGAATAATGTATGTATACTAACTTGTTTGTTTCACCAGAAAGTAGATCTTGAAGTTTCACTGGTATATTCTCATGGACTGAAAGAATCTGTAATACCTGCATAGAGAATATTCACCACTCTGTCAGCTTACAGCCAGTGCTGAGAACATGAGCATAATATAGTACATAATACAATCGGACATATTTACTATGGGCCCGATTCTGGGATGCAGGTTGCAGGGCTGCACATTCCTGCAGGATATGCAGCCCCGCAAGTCATCCTGGCCTGATTCTCCCTCCGGCTCTCCCTGTACATCCTGAGCAGCAGGACGGGGAGAGCCAGCGGGGGTTAGGAGGGGGAAGGATTGAGGCAGAGCAGGGGTGGGCCAGCCCGGCATGATGTACAAGGCCAATTCGAGTCACAGGTCATTGGATCCCTCCCTATGACCGTGGCCAGGTACGGGAGGCTCCCTGCCGCCCGATCCAGGCCCAGGCCCAGGCAGGCCAGCCGTGGGTTGGGCAGCAGGGAAGGGGGGGATCAAAGCTGCAGGAGTTGGGGGTGCCTGTGGGGAGGACGTCCCCACAGGCGGCAGGAGTCCAAATGGGTCCGTCTTGTTCAGAGCTGTCCGGACAGCTCGAATGTGCCCTTATGTGAATCAGGCTTCACATTTGAGTACAAACATTGGGAGAGATTGAAAAATATTAAATAAACTAAATACATGCTACTTATGTAAAATAAGCTTTTAAAGTTGCACTGTGGAGCATTGATCAAAGGTTTTCCCATCAGCACTATAGAGCGTATTCCATCATGTTTAATTGGGTTCTGATTAGTCCGTGATGGCTTTAAATATTTTGTAATGTTAATTATTTCTTATTTTGTACAGTGCTAAAGAGCTAATTTTGGTCCAGTGGTGTATAAGATGAAAAAGAAGCTGAGGGAGTAGGCAAATCTCCTGGTTTGTTGGAAGGATAGGGTAGGGTAGGGTAGGGAAGGATAGGGTAGGGTAGGGTAGGGTAGGGTTGCTTAAAATGATGATACTTCCTGATCATGATGGTGATCATCTCCTTAAAATTTACTGTGAGAGTGACATGACTCTGGGCTGTTGTGGTCCGGTCTGTTGATAGAATGGGTTTTTCAGTAGCTGAGGTCAGGAAAGGAAATTTATTTGGACATATTACTATATTACATTATGACCATGGCTTACACTTGGCTTCTAAAGGTACTTTATTGTTTATTTGTGATAACTCTCTGTTGTTCTCTTGTCCATACTGATAATATTGTAATCCCAGCAGTGTCTGGTTATGGATGCTAAATTCTTTCTAATCCAATTAGAGCTGTTTTCAACACTCAAGTAATGAACAATGAAATACAATTAGCTATAGCTATGATTAGCATGGGCTCTATATTTATCAAGATTCCTATTACATATTATTACCTTCATGATTTTAATCATGATATACTCTGTGTTACAGAAACAAGGATTACACAGGTACACTAAAATTTTTTTTTTTTAAACTGCCTCTAATGTTTCGATTGATTTTTACGTTTTTTGGTGCACTGAATCCAAATCTGGTAACCAATTTGCTCCATCACGTACAGATTTTTTGCTACATTGGGTTAGCAGTTTGAGGTGAACGTTTCAGATTGAGTGCGATCGAGATAAAAGTTTCTTGGATGAATTCTTTATACTAATTGTTTAGTAGTTATTCAAATAAGAATAAAGAAAATTGTAACAAGGCAGCACATAAGAATAGAGTAATGTCAACAAAACACACTGTGATGGTAGCAAAATTGTCTGCACTTAAAACAGCCACATACATGTGCACAAACATTGAGCATATAAGAGCGAGGTTAGACGCAAAGCAAAGAAATGTGCAAAAAATGTTGTACAGGTATGTATGTAAGAATAGAAAACGCAAACCGCACCATTGCAATACATGAAGACAAACACCCGATGGTGTGAAAATAAAATTCTAATAAATGAGATCCGACACTGTGGTAATAACTAGCAAATTTTTATTTCAAAGTTTAGTAAAAACACGATATTTGTCAACACAGTTTAGATTTTAAAGTCATTCTTGGGTCAATCAATCTCCTGGTGGGCCCGTTTCTTCTTCCCCCGAATGCTTCTCTTGGTGCGCTGCTTGGCGTATTTTTCATCTGGGGTTTCCTGCAGCAGCAACCAGCAGAAATCAGCCATCATAGTGGTGTTCCATCTTCCTTGGTACCTTCTCTCTGCGTCCTTGATGTCCTGGTGAAACCTTTCACCTTGTTCTTCACTGTACGCCCCCAAGTTTTCGGGAAAGTAGTTCACATGGGAGTGCAAGAAATGGACTTTCAGGCTCATGTTACAGCCTTGTTCTTTGAAGGCATTGAGCATCCTGGCAACAATATCCTTATAGTTCTCATCCCGCCTGTTCCCCAAGAATTTGAGAACAACATCCTTGAAGGAATCCCAGGCTTCTTTTTCCTTCTCAGACATCGTTTCAGCGAATGCTCCATCTGAAATGAGTTTCCTTATATCAGGGCCAACAAACACTCCTTCCTTTAGCTTTGCTTCAGAAAGTCGGGGGAACTTTGAGCAAAGGTACCGAAAGCACTCACCATCTTTTGGAAGGGACTTGATGAATTGCTTAATGAGACCCAACTTAATGTGGAGAGGTGGTAATAGAATTTTATCACGAGGTACCAAGCTCTCATGAAGAACATTTTTCTCACCGGGTCTCAAATACTCCCGAATTGGCCAGTCTTTTTTCCCCCAGTGTAGGTCGCGGGCCCGGCTATCCCACAAGCAAAGGAAGCAGGGATATTTGGTGAAACCGGATTGCTGCCCTAATAGCATGGATAGAATTTTAAAGTCTCCACAAATCATCCACTTATGCTCATCATAACGAATCTTCTGAAGAATCAGGGCCAAATTCTCGTATTTTTCTTGGAGAATAACAGAGTGAGCAATAGGAACTGAAGCGAATGTGTTGCCATTATGAAGAAGAACACCTTTTATGCTGTCTTTTGACGAATCAATGAACAGCCGCCATTCAGCAGGATCATACTTGAGTTTAAACTTTTCCATCACTCCGTATATATCGTTGCAAAATACCAAATCTTCCTCTTTGCTGAAATACTTCAAAAATTGTGTCTCGCGGTTGCGGTACCAATAAAGAGTTGTTCCTGGTGACAATAGATTTTTCTGTTTAAGCCGAGAACCTAGCAGTTGGGCAGCATCTTTTGGGAGTCCTAAATCCCGGACTAAATCATTCAATTCAGCTTGAGAGAAAAGTTCAGGTTTCGGATCTGGTTCAGTTTCAAACTCGGAAGTACTGGACTCATCGGGAAAAGCCATCTGATGAGTCTCATCATGATCAGAACCGTCCACACAAATATGATCCAAAGATTTTGGTGGTTCAGGCACAGGTACTTCGTTGCTATGAGGCATAGGCCTAATTGCTGAGGGAAGGTTGGGGTAACTTATTACGTTCTTATTTTTTAAGTTGTATCCCTTCACAATGCAAGAGCAAAAATAGCAGTCACTGCTGTGGTCTCTTTGTTCACGCCACATCATAGGTATTCCGAAACGAAATGCTTGTTTTTTACCTTTCATCCATAAGCATAGATCTTCCTCACATGTCTTGCACACTTTGTGAGGAGCCCACGGTTTGTCTTGATCGCCTAACTTCAAACCGAAATAGGCGAAATATACTTTTTTAATAAATGCAGAAATGTTCCTCTGCCGCTTTTTCACGGTATATTCCCCACAAATAAAACAAAAACTGTCCGGAGAGTTGACGCAACCTCTGGCTCTGTGAGCCATCACAAATACACAGCACTGCAAACTACAACTGTAGTGAACCACTTTGGAATAAAGCTGGATTACGACTGAGCAAACAAAAGGTAATAATGAACTTTCAAGAAACTGAAATTTGACAGGAACGTTCATGTCGCAACCACCGTGTTTGAGCGAGCGAGCGAACGAGGCGAGGCGAACAGGAAAGAACATGCGCCAGCGCGAGTACTGGATTTAGCCCCCCGCCTCCCAATTGTCCTGTTAATGTATAAAATGAATACAAAACACTCTAAAATATCATGAGGGAGTGTTTCTAGTTAGTTAACCATTACAACCTCTATTTTGGGCCAAGAAAATAAACTGCAGTCGGCTAAAAAGAAATTATGTTAACATTCCTTATATGGGTAAGAAATCTAATTTTGCAAGAAAACGTGACGTGATGGAACATTTTGGCTATTTTTCCTGGATTCAGCACCCCAAAATCTATAGGAATCAGTTGCAAAACTGGAGGCAGTTTTTTGGTAGTGTACCTGTGTTATCAATAGCAATACAGTAGTTTTATATCAATTATGCCCTGCTGAGTATGAAGTTATACATCAGGCTATGGCAAGCAAAATGGGAGGTGGTGTTATGTTTATTGTAAAACAATCTTTACAGTTCAGCTGATGTGAATTTCTTGTAGTCTGAAATTAGGGACAACAAATGCAATGCAAAGAACACTGAAAACTGACTCAGAGAAAGACTGCAAATGCATGTTGGCCCACAGTGGGCCTATGTCTGTCACATACCAGAAGACTGTGTCCCCTTAAGCAGGTTTTGTCAATGAGCATTGGACATTGTGCCATGCTCGTACTCCCATATTATCTCTGTATGCAATTACTCCCCCCCCTCCTTCAAGAGCTCGTGGAAGCATGCAGGTTGGACTTAGAGTTTGATGTTGGTACAGTTGCTGGCTGCACATATGTCACTATCCCCAGTCTGTTGGCACTCTAACAACATCCTTGAGACTGTCATACTCAGTGCCTATGGAGAGTAGGTGAGGCTGTCATGCAGGGCCTCTGATGTGAAGCATACATAGACTAAGTAGGCCCTCAGAGCATCTGTGCATCAGCACTTAGCTTCTGGCTGGCAATGCCACATACCAGAGGCATATTCAAAACATGTATAGGACTGTTCCCCCCATCTCCATCCCAACATTCACCTCCAGGAACTGCCTTCCTACGTGGTGGCAGGTGTTGCAGAGACCAACATGATATCCTGTGGTACCTTCCTTATTTCTATGTTTCTATGGATGATAACAAAATCTGCAATAGAGTAGACACCCAGGAAGGTGTAGATAACATGAGGAGGGATCTAGCTAAGCTTGAAGAATGGTCTAGAATTTGGCAGCTGGGATTTAATGTTAAAAAATGTAAGGTCATGCATTTGGGCTGCAGCAATCCAAGGGAGCAATACAGTATAGGAGGTGAAGTACTTTTGTCCACTAAAGAAGAGCGGGACCTAGGTGTGGTTGTGTCTGATGATCTTAAAGTAGCTAAACAGATAGAAAAGGCGACAGCAAAAGCTAGAAGGATGCTTGGGTGCATCCGGAGAGGAATGGCTAGCAGAAAAAAGGAGATGATAATGCCTCTCTATAAGTCTTAGGTGCGACCACATTTGGAGTATAGTGTGCAATTCTGGAGACCGCACATTCAAAAGAATGTGAACAGGATGGAGTCGGTGCAGAGGGCGGCTACTAAAATGATTAGTGGTCTTCATTATAAAGCATATGAGGACAGACTGAAGGATCTTAATATGTACACCTTAGAGGAAAGGCGGGATAGAGGCGATATGATTGAGATGTTTAAATACCTCCATGGTATAAATGTTCAGGAAGAGAGCCTCTTTCAATTGAAAGCAAGTTCTGCTATGAGGGGACATGGGATGAGGGTGAAGAGGGATAGATTCAGGAGTGATATGCGGAAATATTTCTTTATGGAAAGAGTGGTGGATCCGTGGAATAATCTCCCAGTGGAGGTGGTAGAGATAAGGACAGTAATTGAATTCAAAAAAGCATGGGACAAACACAAAGGATCTCTAAAGGTAAAAAGGGGACTGTTGTAGTTGTTGATATGGAAGGACAGACTAGATAGGCCATGTGGTCTTTTTCTGTCATCATATTTCTATGTTTCTATGTTTCCTCCAGCTGGAGTTGTGCACACTCCATTCAGAGATCAGTGCCTTATATTCACAATCAGTCAAACCAATGCATGTTGTCTCTATAAACATAAGGCTGGTTGTTGTTATGGAGTAATACATAATGACATGCTAACTGCTGCGGTCAATGATCAGTAGACAGTGTTGAGGTAGTGTATACTGTGTGCAGATGAGTCTGAGATGGACTGACATGCCTATATGTGCATACTCTGCATGGAGCTAAGAGACCCCCAGAGTTCACTCTGTGACTGCAGCATAGGACAATAGCACAGATTCTTTACTGTCTCACCAACTTAGTGACTCAATTGGACATTCACAGAGGCTAGCCTACCATGTGACCCTCACTCCCAATAGGCTGCAGCTGCACCAAGGGGGCTGACAGTGTTGCCGTGGATACAACTATTATGGCCTTAATTAGACCTCTCATCTGTGCAGCCAGGTGTGTCCTGAGGCCTGGAGGCTTAGTCAGAGATAAGAGTTGCAGCATGCTGTAGAGTTCTCCCTGGTGAAGCTATGTATCCCTAGCTCATTCCAGTCAAAACAGCAGGTGATATGGGAGCAGTACAGTGGTGTCAAGTTGGGAGGTAAGTGCAGGGGCATGAAGTGGGGATGGGCCTTGAGGATGGTGTCACTGGGAATGTATTTGAGTGTCACAGCTTTGGGGACAACATGTGTACAGGCACATCTGGTCAGCCAGTGATTCCCACAAGTTGCAACTACTTAACGAAAACCAACCTTCTGCCCATAAATGGGGTCTCACACAGACTATGGAGTTGCTGGCTAACTGACCATGCAGCATGTTGCATGCAGAGGCACAAAGCCTGGGCATCACATGCATGCACAGTGCATTGCTGCAGCTCACAGTCCTCTGGACACATACACACACACATAACCCCACTGTCCAAAATAGGTGTCAGTTGGCATTCTTACTTGGCCCTTAGGGCTCCATTAATGCTTGGACATTGTCAACACCCACAGGTGTGTGTATCCAGCTAGTACTGTAGCAGCTTCTCAGTGTGCCAGAAAAGTATGAGGTCTCATGCTGTAGCAGCAAAGCGCAGACAAACCAATGATACCAGGAGTCTGTTCAGAAGGTCCAAATCATTTATTTGTGCACAAGTCTCAAGCAAGTCAATTTCAAAATGGCTGAGCAAAGTTTTCAAGCATTACAACAACTTTTATAGACTTCTGTTCTATTCTAGGTATAGAAAAACATTTCATTGGTCCCGGTAACCTCCCGTACCTCCCGTACCTCTTCTATTGGTCCCGGTACTGATAAGTTTATCCAATTATGTCCCTTCTGTGGGCATGACACCTGCCTGCCCCCCTTCTAGTCCCAATTACAATGGTCAGTTCATCAACTTGTTACTTTCACACTCTCAAGGTTATAGGACCAATTTGTGCATACAGAAGAGCAAGGTTCTGTAACTCATCTGTCAGCACTCCTCATTATTTCTTTGCAGATGTACTTTTTCTTATCAGTAACTTTCAAACATGTCTTTTCTGTATTTTTCCATTTCTCAGTTCTGCAGTTCTGCTTACCTAAGCTAATTCAATACTTCTACTGAGTTCTATCTTACAATAGCAGCATATTGGGGGATGTGCAATCCTATATGCCTCTCCACAGGCCTCATTTACAGGTCAAGCTAGCCATGCTGGCCTGCCTATGTCAGACACCGTGGGTCACAGGCCTGCACCTGCCACATTCCCCCCTTTGATTAATCTCACCCTATTACTCAATAAGGTGTGAGAATTAAATCACTTTTTAGAAGAATCACATCATGATTGAAGGATTTCTACTAGGACTAGCTTTGTATAAAGCCATTATTTTAGTTGCGGTCTTCCGCTCTACTGTGGTATCAATAGCACTATGAATGGAACGCATACAACATGGGATTAAACATGGTAATAAGAAGATAACAGCAACAAGGATTAGTACTAAAACAATGAAAGTCTTAAATCTTCCCAGCCAAGAGAAAAGGTTAGCAAACCAGTTAGGAAATTTCAATGCGTGCCAAGTCTGTACTGGCACATAAGCATGTCTTTGCATATCTTTAGCAATTTCTTCAACTACTTGACCTTTATCATCTATTTTCAAACAGCAATTAGTTAAATTCAGCTTACCACATACTCCTCCTTCAGCAGCTAACAAATAATCAAGTGCTAAGCGGTTCTGGTATATAGCAGTGCGCATCTGAGTACTTTGTCTAGCTAAGAGCGTAAGAGCATGACTAGTTTCATTGGTTATTATTTCAACTACTGCTTGTAAGCGAATAATACGATTAATCATATAAATTGGGGTACGATAACCATACATACCATCATCATTCCAAGTGGCAGGTCCATAATACTCAATAATTCTTTCTGGTGGCCAATCATCACCCTGCCACTTTTCCCATTTGCCTATCTGTAAGGCTTCTCTTTTCTGTCTTGATGCTCTTTTGTGTCTGTGGGTAGTGTATACAGGGTATCCTAATTGTTCTCCATGTTCAGTGTTTAACAGGAAGAAAGAAGGTCTGATGGTTCCTAAGACACATGCTCCTCCCCAGTGTGGCGGGAGTTGCGCATATGCTCGGTTTCCACAGATCCAATATAGGCCAGGTGGGGCTTGCCAGGCTTGGACTTTGGCAAGGTTAGTCCATAGACCTGCAAGTTCAGGAAATCTAGCTAATGGGTTAGGAGGTTCAGGATGTCTGATTCCTGACCACCATGCTGTCTTTTTGGTCGTGGCATTATAGTATTTCTGGCTAAGACAGACCAGCTGTCCTACCTTTTGGGTGAACTGGGGTCCAGTTCTGGCATAGCAAAGACGTCCAACGATTGAGTGCGCTAACACCCATTCACTGGTAGTCTTGTGTAATTCAGTCTGGTTGTAAATCATGGAATAATTCAATTCTTGGGCTTCCCAGGGCCATTGGTCTCCCATTTGGGTTCCGCCACAGAAATAACAATCTGTGATCTTAAGACTAGATACTACTGCTCTGGCTAATTCTAGAAACAAATTCTGTGAAGGGTGAGGGATCTCAAACTTATTTACATGCATAGCTTCATAAAAGGTATTATGAATATGATATTTAGATGACTTGTGGGCTTGGGTATTCAATCTGATATACACAATGGTCCCTGGATCTATTGCTCCTCCAGCAATACGTAAACCAAATTTGTATCCTTGTTTCCATGCATGGGGATTATGTACACGCAAATGTAAGGGGTTGCAAGCATCTTTCTGACATTTATCATTTGTGGTTGGCTTGGTTAGAGTAGCCATCCGCTTATCTATTTTCTCATCAGTTATACCAGTGTTCCAGGTAGCATAAAAAACACATCCCCAATACGGGCAATAGTAGTCTGCTGCTGGGGCAGTACTATAGCCTGGTTCCTTTTTCCCTGTACACTTTCTCCATCCTGTGGCACCTTCTGGACACATGTACTTATGGTCATTTCGATACGCTTTCTCCCATGTACCACAGGTGGAATAACTATCTCTATTAATGGCATTACATGCATCAAAATTCAAAACAGCAGGTTTAGTAATGTCCTTAAGTGGTGGTGTGTAGCAGCTAATATAGGTCCATCTGCATCCTTCCATCTTATTTCCAACGTGTAATAGGATGGATTCTGATGCGGATTATAGCATGCTTTGATTTTGCCATGAGTGCAAACATTTAGTTCAGTGGTGTTATAGATACACCGAGTTATTGTTCCCTTGCAGGTATAGTAAGAATGGTAAAGCAAAGTCTGAGTTACTTTCAGTCCAGTTCTAGTAGAAGTAATGCAAGCAGTGCATGGAGGTAGAGCATAAGTCAGTTCAAAACCTCCAAAGAAGGCAACCAAGGCAAAGCAAAAACAAAGATACATGTTGATGTTGATTGGAGTTCTTCTGAATCCTCAGCTTGCTGATCTTGATCACGACGGTCTATTATTCTTCGTCCCGTTTGCTAATGAAGCAATTTAACGGGTGCTGAGTGTTGATTGAAGATCCTCAAGATGTCCAGTACACATTAACCAACTTAGCAATTCAGTTGGCTTGTGAAGTCTGGCTTAGTCAATGTAGTCTCAAAGTAGTGTGTCAAATCACACACAAATTGGGTTCATTGAAACAAAACTGTTGCTGCATGGAAAGCAGCAATCCTCTTCGAAAGACTTGGCTACTGCAAAGCACTTGTGATGAAGTGTCTATGCTGCTGGTTGCCGTCTCAGAGTAACTCGCAAGGGTACATCAGGGTGCTGTTCTGCTGTCCACTGCTCTGGTTCAGGATCGGCGGCGGGCTTGACTCTGCTGTGGTGGATCCAGGCGTCGATCTCGGCTACCTTTACTGCAGTTGGGGTAGACAGGATGACGGTGTACGGTCCCTTCCAATGGGGTTCCAACGGTATCTTCTTCCAATCTTTGATCCACACCGAAGTTCCAGGCTGGTAGGGATGCAAGGGTTCCGTCAGGTTGATAGGAAACTGGTCTTGGATCCACGCATGGAGAGTCTGCAGAACAAAACTAAGAGCTAGGAGTTCTTGTCTGGTTACTTCTGAACCAATCTGGGCTAAACTTCCTTTGACTCCCTGCACTATTGGTGGGGGTTTACCATACAAAACTTCAAAAGGGGAAAATCCTGTTGACTTTACAGGGGCTGAGCGTATTCTGAGTAAAGCTATGGGGAGCACTTGAGGCCATTTCAAGTGTGTCTCCTGACAAAGCTTGGACATTTGGGCTTTCAACGTACGATTCATTCGCTCAACTTTCCCTGAACTCTGGGGTCTGTATGCAGTGTGGAGTTTCCACTGTATCTGCAAAGCTTTGGCTAACTGCTGAGTAACTTGGGAGACAAATGAGGGTCCATTGTCTGACCCTATTACTGCTGGGATTCCAAATCTGGGGACAATCTCTCTCATTAAGATTTTGGTAACTTCTCGGGCTTTCTCAGTTCTGGTTGGGAATGCTTCTACCCACCCAGAGAAAGTACAAACTAATACTAGTAGGTAATGGTATCCATTGGCTTTTGGCATTTCGGTAAAATCAACTTGGAGGTTGTGCATGGGGGTGACACCTCCTGACTGAACTCGGGGTGCCGTAATAAGGCCTTGCTTGGCATTATTTTTGGCACAAGTTACACATTGACGTGCTACTGAGGCTGATATGGTTGTCATCAGAGGGATGTAGAAATGTGGTCTGAGTGCTTTTTCCATAGCACTCTTCCCATAGTGGGTGGATTCGTGGAAAGCTTTGACAAAGGATGGTCCTAACAGTTCAGGAATTACTATTCGTCCTGGAGGTTGACTGCCCTCTTCTGGTGGCAGCTCAATCCATCCATCTTTCAGTATTCCATCTTCTTTGTCACAATAGTAATCCAATTCTTTGGTGGTATATCGTGGGGTCCATAGATTCAAAGGTACTGGAAACAATGCTGCTTGCATTGGCATAGCTTGTGGGGCAATTTGTCCTGTCATAGCTGCTTGTCGTGCTGAGGCATCTGCAAATCTATTTCCTCGGGCAACTTCTCCTTTTCCTGCTTGATGTCCTCTACAATGCATGACAGCTACATGTGTTGGGGCCCAAACGGCATCAAGTAACATCAATATCTCGGGACCATATTTGACTGATTTTCCTCCGGATGTGATGAGTCCTCTTTCTTTATAGAGAGCTCCATGGGCATGCAAAGTGGTGAAGGCATATTTGGAATCTGCATATACATTTAGCACAAGTTTTTCTCCTAACAACAATGCTCTGGTGAGTGCTATCAATTCGGCTTTCTGGGCTGATGTGCCTGAGGCTAGGGCTGATGATTCAACTACTTCGTGTTGAGTGACGACTGCATATCCGGCACAGCGTCATCCGTCAAGGATGAGACTGCTCCCATCAACATAATAGATCTGGTCGGGATTGTCTATGGGCACATCTGTCAAGTCAGGTCGACTAGAGAACACAGTTTCCATGACTTCGATACAGTCATGTTCTGGGAGTTCTTCACTGATGGGTATCAAGGTAGCTGGGTTCAAGGCATGGCTCACTTCAAGTTGTATCTGTGGGTTTTCACATAACATGCTCTGGTACTTCAACATTCGGGAATTGGTGAGCCAATAATTTGCTTTTTGTTCCATAAGGGCAAGGACTGCATGTGGCACAGTGACTCGTATGTTCTGTCCTAGTGTGAGTTTGTCTGCTTCACTCACTAGTAGCGCTGTAGCTGCAACTGCTCTCAAGCAAGGTGGCCATCCCTTGGCCACAGGGTCCAATTGTTTCGATAGGTAGGCTACAGGTCGCTCCCAATTTCCTAATTTCTGAGTCAACATGCCTAGGGCATTTCCCTGTGCTTCATGTACAAACAAGTGGAAAGGTTTGTGGACATCTGGTAGTCCAAGTGCTGGTGATGACATCAATTCTTCTTTTAACTTCTGGAAGGCTGTGTCCTGCTCAAGTCCCCACTCCAGTGGTGACTTTTCTTCTCCTTTTGTGGCTTCATACAGTGGTTTGGCAATTTGGGCAAAGTTGGGTATCCAGATTCGGCAATATCCTGCCGCTCCCAGAAAGGCTCTGACCTGCTTTCTGGTTGTTGGAGTTGGAATTCTGCATACTGCTTCTTTTCTTTCTCTGCCTAATCTTCTGCTTCCTTGGGTAATACGAAAACCCAAGTATTTCACTTCTTTTTGGCATAGCTGTGCTTTGGCTCTGGAAACTTTGTATCCAGCTTCATCTAGTAACTGCAAGAGATCTTTTGTGGCTAGTATACATTCACTTTCTGATACAGCAGCTATCAACAGATCATCTACGTATTGAAGAAGCACTCTCTTCCCCGGGGCTACTGGATAGCTTGAAAGGTCTTGATTTAGTGCAGCACTAAAGATGGTAGGTGAATTCTTGAATCCTTGGGGTAATCTTGTCCAGGTGAGTTGGCCCCCTCTTCCAGAGATGGGGTCCTGCCATTCAAATGCAAACAATATTTGGCTTACAGGGGCTAATCTTATGCAAAAGAATGCATCTTTCAAATCCAGTACAGTGAAATGGGTAGCTTCAGCAGGTATCAGTCCTAGAAGAGTGTAAGGATTGGGCACAACTGGATGTATGGTTTCAGCTGCATCATTCACTGTTCTCAAATCTTGCACTGGGCGATAATCATCTGTCCCAGGTTTCTTTACTGGCAAAAGTGGGGTGTTCCATGGGGATTGACATACTTTTAGTAGGCCATATTCGAGCAATCTCTGTAGGTGGCGATGGATGCCTTCAATTGCGGCTCTTGGGAGAGGGTACTGTTTGACGTGCACTGGTGTAGCACTAGGCTTGAGGGTTACAATCACTGGAGCTATATGCTTGGCTAGGCCTGGGGGACTGCCTTCTGCCCATACTCCAGGTGGTGCATCAATACTTTTCAAAGTTTGTTCAAAATAGGTATCTTGGACAGAATCATCAATGTAATATCTCCATTCTTCTTCTCGGGGAACTGTCAGCAGCATTACTCCTGCTGGTTTGGCTTGGGAATTTACTATCATTTGCATTTCTCCTTGCTCAGAGAAAGATATTTGTGCTTGAAGCTTGGCTAGCATATCTCGTCCCAGTAGTGGTACTGGACATTCGGGCATGTAAAGGAATTGATGAGTTACTTGCTGTCCTCCTAGACTGCATATTCGGTTTTGAAGAAAAGACTTTGTGGCTTTGGCACCAGTTGCTCCTATAATGGTGACTGCTTTTGTAGTGAATGGGGCTATCTTTTTGTCTATTACTGAATGCTCTGCTCCAGTATCAACCATAAAGTTCATAATTTGGTCTCCTATTTGTATTCCGACCATAGGCTCCTGGAGACCTAAAGCAAACTTGGAGCCCGGTCTGTCCTAATCCACGTCATCCTCATCATGGGCTGGTGTGGCCAATGCTTGAATGGCTCCTCCTCCTCTCTCTCGCTGGAATTGTTCTCGATTGGCTCCTCCTCGGCCTCGGGGACGGCCTCGTCTTTCTTCTCGCCACTGATGATCGTTGTCGTCATCTTGCTGGGCGTCTTCGAGTTGCGGGCACGTATCTCTCCAATGTCCTTCCTCTCTGCAATAGGCGCATTGGTTCACGCCTAGTCTCTGGGTCCGGCCTCCGCCTTGACCCCGCCCTCTTCCTCTGCTCCTTCGACTAGGGACACCTCCCCTTTTCTTTTCAACTATGGCCGCAGCCAAAAAATCAGCTTTCTTCTTCATCTTTCTATCACATTCTCTCTGTCTTTCAGTATCACGATTCACATACACTTTATGAGCGACTTCCAATAACTGTGTTGCATTCATGCCCGCAAACCCTTCTAATTTCTGTAATTTACGTCTAATGTCTGGTTGAGACTGGTTTACAAAAGCAGAATTCACCATACATAAACTTCCTGGTGCCTCGGGATCATAGGGAGTATACATTCTGTAGGCTTCAGTTAATCTTTCATAAAAATCTGCTGGGCTCTCATCTATCCCTTGGATAACTCCTGTAACTTTGGAAAGGTTCACAGCTTTTTGGCCCCCCCTTCTCAGGCCTTGTAAAAAGCCTTGGCGAAAACGGGCTAGGGCTGTGGATCCTTCATCTGTATTTGGATCCCATTGGGGGTCTTCATTCGGGAATTCTTTCTGAGCTGCTTCCCTACGGTCTATTATATTCTGCCCCTGCGCCGGAGCTGCAGGGTTTTCTGCCATCCATTCAATAGCTGCTTTTCTAATTCTCGCTCGTTCTTCTGTAGTGAATAGGGTGGTCAGGAGCTGACGGCAATCTGGCCAAGTGGGTTGGTGAGTTTCCATAATACTAGTTACTAATTCTGTCAGCTCCTGGGGCTTACTAGTATAGGAGGCATAATGCGACCTCCAATTTAATAAATCAGTTGTAGAGAAAGGGATATACACATAAGTTAGGGGTCCCGCTACCACTTCATCATTATCATTCTTTACGGGCACTCCCGGGACTTGCCGTAAGGGAAACAGTTTGGCTGTCACAGGCGTCTTTTGGGATCTAAGGGTTATTGTCGTTGCCTTTGCAGGAGTCACTTTCTTTTTCTCAACAGGTTTTGCTTTGGGTTTCTCTTTCACTGGCGTGCTAGTGCTAGCGCTGGCTTTCTCGATTATTTGTACACTGTCCTCCTCTTCTGGGGAATTCTCTCTTTCTCCTTCTTCTATCTCCGCTTCTGACTCACTTTTTACGTCCTCCACTTCTCTTTCCACTAATTCTTCCTCTTTCTCTTCTCCAGGAGGGGGATCAGGGGTTGGGTCCCGCCTCGGCTCTGGCCGTCTCTGGGGTTCTGGGGCAGGACGCCGGGCTACTCTTACTGGACCTGGGGTTCGGGGCTGCCTGAGGACTATTTCTGGGGAATCAGGATCTACCAAGATGGGTTTCTTCTTGGCTTTCTTATCCTGCTCTTTCATTCTAGGCTGTTCCGTTTTCTGTCTAGAATCTGTTTTAGCTAACATTATTCTGCACTGTTCCTCATAACAGCGCTGCGCCCAGGAGGGCGGATCTTCACAAATACTTAACCAGGAATCTATATAGGGGTACTGATCGGGGTGCGCTACCCGCACTCTACGATGTATTGACTGAATAATCTCTACAGTGAACGTTCCCTCTCGGGGCCAGATGGGGTCTAGATCGGGCCACTCCCTAGTACACAAAATCTGCAAACGGGCTGCTGTCATTTTAATACCATAATCTCCTGAATATCCCTCTTTAAAATGTGCGATCATACATTCTAATGGAGTGTTTCTAGTAGACCCCGCCCCTCCCATTTCGATGTGTGCGCGCAACAACAGACAGAAGGGAAAAGGAGGGCGGACCGTGGGTAAGGGGTCCTCACGGCCCTGGAAACGTATAGGGAATACAAATAACAAGACAAGACGACAATCGCTTCCCCCTTTTCGCGACCTGAACGCGGTCGCCCGGTCAGGAAATGCGCTAATCAGGGGTCCGCTTCACTTGGTCCGTGCTGCCAGACCTCTCATTCACACTTCGTTCACACAATCATGCTAGCAACGTATCCCAGAATGCATTCGTTTCTATCTGTTCTGACTAGTCTTTTCCCAATTACAAAAAGGATGAGGGTTTCACCCGGCGAATTCCCATGCCAGGCTACTCGGCTCTTCCTTGAGAGTTGATCATGCTCTCTTACCAATTCCCAATATCTCGAGATTACAAAATTCCAAATTCCAATGGCAGTACTGCTCTTTCTATTTCTGTCTAGACCCAAAATCAAAACTATACTCACCGGATCCGGTCCTCAAACTTCCCAAGCAGGCACATGAGTTGGACCTCGGACTCCCCTCACTCAGGTTCGAGGCGTTGGCTCCAACCGGGCCCGGCACCCGCCGAGGTCCGACCAGCTCCCTCCGATACAAGGGACCGGTGGCGCCAGGGAGCGGCCCTCGTCGGAAGGGCGCGATCCCGGCAGGACCAAGCCTATAGAGGCGGAAAGTCGTGGTATATTGCCCTATATACACTTTGATTCCACAACTTCCCAGCCAACGCACCAAGGAATATGTAGCAGCAAAGCGCAGACAAACCAATGATACCAGGAGTCTGTTCAGAAGGTCCAAATCATTTATTTGTGCACAAGTCTCAAGCAAGTCAATTTCAAAATGGCTGAGCAAAGTTTTCAAGCATTACAACAACTTTTATAGACTTCTGTTCTATTCTAGGTATAGAAAAACATTTCATTGGTCCCGGTAACCTCCCGTACCTCCCGTACCTCTTCTATTGGTCCCGGTACTGATAAGTTTATCCAATTATGTCCCTTCTGTGGGCATGACACCTGCCTGCCCCCCTTCTAGTCCCAATTACAATGGTCAGTTCATCAACTTGTTACTTTCACACTCTCAAGGTTATAGGACCAATTTGTGCATACAGAAGAGCAAGGTTCTGTAACTCATCTGTCAGCACTCCTCATTATTTCTTTGCAGATGTACTTTTTCTTATCAGTAACTTTCAAACATGTCTTTTCTGTATTTTTCCATTTCTCAGTTCTGCAGTTCTGCTTACCTAAGCTAATTCAATACTTCTACTGAGTTCTATCTTACAATAGCAGCATATTGGGGGATGTGCAATCCTATATGCCTCTCCACAGGCCTCATTTACAGGTCAAGCTAGCCATGCTGGCCTGCCTATGTCAGACACCGTGGGTCACAGGCCTGCACCTGCCACAATGCTGGACTAGACATATAGGGCTGAACATGCTGATAGAGCTCTGGGTATGTAGGAAAAAGTTAACACATCTGGTCTTATAATTCCTGATTCTCAGACTAATCTAGAATCTGTGACTTTTCTTTCTCACACACAGTGGCCATGTGTTTGGAGCCACAGAGCAGCCATATGGGATTTTGGGTTCATCAATTCATAAATGTATAAGTGGCATTGCCAGGAAGCATGAGGGCATGAGCTGGGGTATACTCATGTCTGCATTGCTCTCTGTAGGCTTCTTGCCATACTTGTCTGACAAGGTATGTGAGGTTGCTGTGGGAGAGGGACATTTTGCTAGGTTTGTATGTAGAACTTCATTGATATGCTGCTGATAAAACTGAGATTCATGTATTACATATGGGATCTGTCCTGCCAGAGGGGCAGGCCATGATAAATGAACACACACATGCAAGACCCTAGGTAACCTAGCAGAGTGATCAACGTAACCATTTCATGGAGTGTGCTTGTGGGCAGTCCTTGAATAATTTCATGGTTGACAGGCCACAGTGAGTATTTTGGACTCCCATGAGGCTCAGATGGATGCTGCTCCAAAATGAATGCTTACTCATGAAAATATCACTTGTTCACACACAAGCCCTGATCATTATTTGGCAACTGAGAAAGCAGTATAGCTATTTTTCCTCTGAGATGGGGTGTTATCATACTTTCTAATCTTCTGACCTCACTGGCATATTTTCCCCCCACATGCACATATCCACTCAGTATGTGCATGTGGGGGGTATCCACCTCCCCTGTCAAAGTGCTGTGACACTGCTGATTACTGCAGGATGTAGGAGTCATGGATGAGCACAGCAACCTATGCACCATTTTGGGACTTTTGATGTAGCCAGGAAATGCCACATGCACAATCAGGTCATGAAGGTGATAGCGGTTGACAGCCACCAATTCCCAGTTTGTGGGTGTTACAGGTGCCACATGCATGTTGTATATAGGTGCCATTAATTGTGCTTGCCCATGCATTCTCTCACACTGCAGGTTAAGGATCACACACTGTTGTCTCTCATTACGAAATGCATGATCAGTCCTAACTCAGCTGCTCTTGGCTCAAAGTACCCAGGGCCGGTGCATTCACTAAGTGAACTAGGCGGATGCCTAGGTCTACTAATCATGGTGGACAGCATGCCAGTCAATCCCTCCCTCCCTGCAAGTGTGGTCCAGCTGCTGCTTCAGTGCTGTGAGTGGCCTTAAAGCAGTGGCATTCATGTGGCTAATCATGGCATGCCACTCCTGTCCCCCTCTGACAGGAAGTGTTGGAGGGGGCAAGAGCATCATGCCATGAACATGCAGGCTGCTTCCTTAATCCTTGCCATCACGGAAGGGAGGAATCACCATGGGCTCTGCTTTACCTGCCAGTGACATGTTTGCCATGCTCCTGATTGTAGACACAGCAGCATTACCTGGAACACAGGGCAGGGACTAAGATATCTTCAGCACCAGGGAGAAGTCACTGTCATCACCACCCGCAACCCCATTCACCACTAGTTTGTTGTGACTCTGTCACAGCAGAATCACAACATACATTGCAGATGTATACCGTAAGTGACTGCCTTGTCTGTCTAGCGGATTAACCAGATCAATCACCCACATGACACCACCTTTGCCACTTTGTCACTAACAACATAGTGCCCTTTATTGAAAGGGCATCATGCTTTGACTGCCAATAGACTACTATTATCACTAATTTCAGGGATCCAGCTACACAAAGCCTAAAATGGAATGGTTTCTCTGTGTGGTGTTTAATGAGTGTGAATGGCTCTCTGTCTTAGAAATCAGCATTTAATGCCAGCTTTCAGCTAGCATTAAGGTTCCCGGTGGCTGCGCCTGTAATCCATTAGGGCCTTTAGGGGAACACACGCTGACTCCACCTATGCTCCATTTTGTTAACACCCTTTCTCCACCCCTTTGCAACTTACCACCCGGTAACATGTTACCAGCCAGTAAGCTTACATTATCGGCACTTCCCACAGAGGTAACCACTACTGGGCACCGATAATGCACACACACTGCACCTTTGTGCCCTTACTGGTCTTTAGTAAAATAACCCCTTGGTCTTTTATGAAGACATAAGAAGGGGAAATTAGAAGGGACGTCTAAGCCAGAACATCTGAAAAAAAAACCCGGCACGTCCATGTGTAGACATGATTTCACAAAGGTGGACGTATCCGATACGGACATCTGCAGGGGCATCTGCATAGGTCCTGCTAACTGGCTAATCCCTGGTGACCCCTATATTCAGTGGCACTATTTGGATAGCACCGCTGAATATACTCACAGACTTCAGGAATGATGCCTGGTTAAATCCAGGGCTGTCTGTGGGAGGAGAAGAGCAGGGTGGGGGCGGCAGCTATCTAGTCAGTGATGCTATTGTCACCAACTGGATTGCTTAACCTCATACAGTTAGGACAGGTCAATGGCTGTCCTAATTTTATGCTCTTTGGCTATCTGATTAGCAGCTCAATATCACTACTGTTATGATCTCTGGTGAAGCTGGATATTCAGCGCTGGATGCTCTGGTGCTGTATATACAGTTTTTACTTTCAGCAGCAGTTGCCAGGTGCTTTAAAAATGCTTGCCCCCACCTCTGAATATATCAACCCTTAAGATTTACTCTTAGCATATTTGGAAAATGCCCTAAATGTATGTGTGATGGCTACATGATCTTGACTTCTGAAATCTTTGGTCAGGCATCAATTCAAAGATCTGGCTATGGACTGTTTGTATGCTTATATGATACACTCATTGCATGAGTATGTCATTTATTTGTCACAGGTCTCTTGAGGTGTTTGATTATATGTTCAGCAAACTAGCAAAATCCTTAAAACTGATTTGACTATTGTTTAGCCATATTACGGCATTAGGAAGGCATAACTGGAATGTTTGTGAGGATATAAAAAGCAACTAATATCACGTTTTTGCCAGATATTTGCACAGCACATGACATATACTTAGCTGCATCATTTTATATGAGGTACTTACAATGCTCTTCAAGTACATAATTATTCAAAATGGCAAAAATAAAGCAGAACAATGCCGAGGCTGATGAATGACTGATTTTCTCACTGGGGACCTATAGAATTCTGTCAAAGTGAGGGCTCTTTATATGGTGATTTTTATTTTATATGTAAAATAACAATAAAAAGCAATTCTAAGAATATTATGCAGGATGGCAATTGAGGATGACTATAAAATTACAGTCCCACATAATATGGATGGTTTAATTTTGTACCATTAACAATGCTCACTATAAATTCTGTTCCAGGAATGAATATTGTTGAAACATTTTTCTTTCTTATTATAATCTCTTCATTATGAACAAGGCAAAAGAATTCTAAATCCCAACCATTTTTAAAGACAATGGTAGACTGTACTAATGCAACCCTTTGAATATATAGTGCTTTGTTTGAATGGTAATTTTTACTTTTTTCTCATAGGTCAGCAGAGCGATAAACATTGAAGAATAGCATTGAAAGAGATTCAAATTAAAATTCTTTGGAAAGACAAGAGTAACACTTTTTAACAGGATAAGTTAATACAATTCAGATGTCTTATAACAAAGATTGTGTCAAGAAAAGAAAATTGTACTCCTCAAATGCATACTTCTGACAAGGATATGAAGATAATAAAAACTTAGCCCATTCTCATAGCACACTTGAAAGCTTTAATCTTGTATTCTTATTCTTTTTTATTCCCCTTTTCTTTTTCAGCCTATGACAGCATATTGGATCAGAGCAGCTTTTAAACTAGATAATAGAGGAAAACCGAGAGTCATGCAAGAGCACATGGTTTGGAAGGATGGGCTTATCGACAGACAGGTTGCAATAAAGACAAAAGTAACCCAAGTGCCCTTAAGTACAGAGCTGACAGAGCTTAAAGATTCCAAATTAACTCTGCCTAGCAATAACCAGATTAATATGAATAAAATACAACCTCTAAAATGTTTGCATGCAAATGCTAGAAGTCTAAAAAACTAAGAAGGAAGAGTTAGAATATATAGCACTAAATGAGAGGTTAGATATGATTGGTATCTCAGAGACTTGGTGGAAGGAGGACAGCCAGTGGGACATTATGATACTTGGGTACAAATTATATTGCAGTGATAGAGCTGATCAACTTGGGGGTATGTTTCTAAACCACAATAAAGTCACAGGCAGTAATGGCAGTGTTAAGGTGCCTGAAGCCATATAAGGCAGTAGGCAGGTAGGGAGCATCCCAGCATTAGGGTGTCTTCAGCCTTGAACGTGTGCTAACAGGAAAATGTGCAGTAAGGTGCGTTAATGTGAGACAAGGTACCTTAAGGGGAGACAAGGCATCCTAATATGTGACAAGGTGCCCTAATATAAGACAAGGGGCCCTAAGGGGAGACAAGGTGCCCTAATGTGAGACAAGGTGTCCTAATATATGACAAAGTGCCCTAAAGGGAGACAAGGCACCCTAAGGGGAGACAAGGTGCCCTAAGTTGGAAAGCATGCACCTTAAGGCACGAAAACGGCCGTAACCCAAATGCTGGATAGAGCATCAAGGAATGTCAATGTAAAGGTGATGGAAGGAAGGACAGGTGGGAGGTGATGGACCTGCCATATCAGTGGGCCCTCTATATGGCAGCCAGTAAAGCAGATGAGCATATGGGAGGCAGGGTTGTGCCAATGTAAAGTGCTACAGTGTCTGTGTGTGTATAGGATGGGGAAGACATGCTCCCCAGCAGAGGCAAAAGCAGCAGGACGTTTGTGGTGACAGGAGGACAGAGTAGTAGTGATGACGTACAGATCAGGCACAGGAGAGGCGAGTGCAAAGAGCCAAAATGCATAAAAGAATACCAATGTAGGTCATTAAGTAGCAGCCTGCACAAGAAGACATGACTGTACACAGCTAACAGAGGCAGATAGATGGGCTGAAGGATAGATGGCGGCTGAGGAGAGGGTGGTATGGACTGGCAGCATCGATGTGCAGAGGCCTGACTGTTGCAGGCATGAAAATGATCTGAGTAGCACAGTCACAAAAAGAAAAAATAGGAATCAAACCCCTGTCTGCTGCTTATGGAGACCTTGCACGAACCAGTAGGCTATATTTCCACACCACTCCGCACAGCAATGGCTGGATACAAAGAGACTGCAGGTCACTGCTTAAAATGTCTATTATGTGCAGTGCACATGCAGCACAGTGGTCTGCTGATCACTGAATGGAGAATGCAGTTATCCATCGCCTTAGCTAAGTAAGATGCACTGGCAGTGTTTGTGATACAAGAACAGAGCAGCTACAAACCGTGCTACTGAGCAGTTTCTGCAGTCACCCTGAGTGTGAGCATCAGTTCCCCAGTTACCGCAGTGCTAGAAATGTTCTCTGCTGCCCGTGCTGCTGATCTCTAACACTACTAGTGCATGCAGGTATTGTCTGCAGTGTAATATGTTGGTCACTTTGTATTTTGCAGCATGTACCAGTCACATCTGGCCCTGTGCTCTGCCCCAGTTGGATGGGGACCCACCTAGAACAGTGCATATCCATACCCTGTGTAACAATGCTTATGCAATGACTGCCAACTACTGGGGAGCATCTAGACCTGCATGGGATTGTTGTTAGGGTCCTGCTGGCCCTACCAGTACCATTGGGCATAGGCCTGGAACACCTCACATCTCAACCACCTAGGTCTAGCATTCACCCGCAGCAAGCATAGTCAGACTGTACCTGCTGCCCACCACTGGGTTTTCCAGCCATGCGTATACCAACTGCGAGGCTCAGTGAGGTGTGAAAAGCCACAAAACAAAAATTGGTATGGTTGGCATTCCTGTCTGCCACTATGGTCCTAGTCTCAGCTCAGGCATTGTTCAGGTGTGCTCACTGTACAGGAGCTAGTAGGGAGCTCTGATGTTAATGGCTGCTCAATGTGCCGGTGCTGTCAGCCTGACTCTCCTTCCAGCTGAGGATAGTGGAGCCTGTCTGTGTTGGTGTTTGTACCCTTGTTGACTGATTCATTGGGAGTTATACATGTTGGTGTTCTACCTGCACTGTGGGATAAAATTTAATCACAGGGACATGCACTGCATGATCCACAGCTGGGACCTGAATCTGTGACCCTCTATGCATATACACACCAATTGTGTGTATTGCGCCACAGTGCTGCCATATGTTTACAACAGTCCCTGGAGATGGCATGCTTCCCATCATACACACCTTGGCACATGTTGCACTGCGCATGGCATACTGGATCAGGGCATGGCTTTGGTCTGCTGCAAGCGGGTGCCGCTGACTCCTCCGCCAACATACCCCATGCAATGCTTACATGCCCCTGTGCTGACAGTGTTGGTGGTGCGTGGTCCCAGGCCAGTCAACATGTGGGTTGGCGGGTGTCTAGAGCGCAGGGTCTGGAGGTGGGCACTGAAGGGGTAATTGGCAAATGTCAGGAAAATTGGCTTAGGTCTGATTTATATGTTTGCTTTATATGACTGCACCCTTGTCTGCTGAAAATGCACCCTGCAACATATGGCTGGCACAGAAGATAAAGCATATGGGCTACAAGACAGAGTATATGCGGCTTACTATGAAAGAGTCTGGGTAACCATACTTTGTACAGGAGTGTGCAGGGTCTGGGCCTAGCAAGGAAAAATTACAGGCCAAGCTGGAAACAAAGAATGCACATACTCTGAGCCTTGAAGATTACAAATTGTGCCAAGAAATGGAAAACATGTATAGAATACAGGAAGGAGACTGGGGGCTGCGGAAAGCAGCACAGATAAGCAGACCTTGAGAAACAGCAGCTGTGAGACCTGATAAACATGGGAGGGTCCCGGGAGAGACATTTGTGCAGAAAGCTGCAGATGACATAAGAATTTATGCAGAACTTTCTGGAACTTTGGGACAGAGGGGTATATAAGAAATCCCCTTAAAGCTTTGGGGCAATCTGCTCTCTAACTCCGGTACAGAGAGGAGGTTGCCTGCCACCTTTCAGACAGACGCTTGCTTCCTGCATTTGCAATTTGTTTTGCTTTGGTATACCGAATAAAGAGCTTTTGTAGCTGAGCAACTGTTGTCTGAGCAATTTATTGGTAATTGGTAATATTTGGGGAACTTTTTGTGGGGAAACCAGGCCCACAGAATGGAGGCATACATGGATGGCCACACATCGCCCCCACAACCATCTGCCATTGCAGGGATCCCATCACCGCCTGTCAATGTTATGTCTCTTCAACCTGTGGAAGAGATGGCTGAAGGGTGTTATGTTAGAAGTACATAAGATATTGCCTGAAGTGGATTGGTTAAACGTGGATCAATTGTTTACTCCATCAAAATGTAGTGGCACTAGGTGACATACAATGTGGTTACAGTGTAATCCATTGAAGACTACTGGGTGTGAATGGTTTCTCAGTCAACGCGTATTCAAACTCCAGAATTCATTTCTGAAGGATGTCGTAAAGGCTGTTAGTGCAGCTGAGTTTCAGAAATGTTTATGGGCCGTTCCTGCGGAACGGTCCATAAGCCATTACTAATAAGGGGCCCAGAATATCCCCTGCTTAGCCAATACACACTCTGTGGATCCTGTGTTCTTTTGGGGAACCTGCTAGGTATTTGTAACCTAGATTGGCCACTGTTGGACACAGGATACTAGGCATGATGGACCTTGGTCTAACACAGTCTGGCATCTTTGCATGTCTTATGTTCTTATGTTCCACCTAGACAACTGCCTCTTCCACCCTGTGCACCAGCAGTCCCCACTGCATGACCCACATGCATCCTCCTTTGCCCCATTTGCACCATCAACATAATGCCCTTTCATACTTGTGCACTATGCTGTTGCTGCTAATGTAGCACTACTATCACTGTCTTGGGCTCACCTGTCTGTGTATCACATTGCAGATGTTGAACTAGGTTCTCTCTTTTCAAAGTACACCCTTTCTGCTAGGTTTTGAAATGTGTTAGGGTGCCCGGCATTAAGGTGTCTTTATTAAGGGAGCAAGCCTTGTTCCTGCCCACTCCCCGCACATTGACCCCCACTCTCCACCCCGTGGATGCCTTCTCTCTGCCCAGAGGGTGTTCTATGATGCAAGTATCATTAGTGCGCATCAAAGCAGCGTTTTGGATGCACTAAGGGTGCAAGTGCGCCATTAGAATGCGCTAACGGCACACTCGCTCCTTTACCTCAGTTTAGTAAACATACCACTTGGTGGAGGGGTTGCACTCTATGTTAGAGAGGGCATTGAGTCACACAGGATTAAAGTTTTGCAGGAATCAAAAAACACTGCAGAATCTCAATGGATCGAAATTCCATGTAAAAAAGGGAAGGCGATGGCAGTGGGGGTGTACTAACTACTGCCTGGCCAGAATGAACAGATGGATGATGAAATGCTCAAAGAAATCAGGGAAACTAAAAAAAGATACAACACAGTAATAATGGGTGATTTCAATTACCCCAGTATCGACTGAGTCAGTGTCATAGCAGGACATGCTAAGGAGATAACGTTTCTAGATTAAATAAATGACTCCTTCTTGGAGCAGCTGGTTCTTGAACCAATCAGAGAGGAAGCCATTTAGGACCTAGTCCTTAGTGGAACATAAGATCTGGTGCAAGAGATAAGGGTGTTGATTCCACTTGGCAATAGTGATCATAGCATGATAGTGTTTGATTTCATAAATGGAGGAAGGACAGCAACGTAATCCACAGTACTGCCTTTTAACATGCAAAAGGGAGACTATGATAAAATGAGGAAAATAGTTAAGAAAAAAACTAAAAGGAACAGCTACAAAGGTTAAAGATTTACATCAAACATGGGTGATGTTTGAAAATACTATCTTGGAAGTCCAGACCAGCTGTATTCCATGCTTTACAAAAAGTGGAAGAAAGTCCAAAAAACTGCCAGTGTGGTTTAAATATGAGGTCAGAGAGGCTGTTGTTTCCAAAAAAGCATCTTTCAGGAAATGGAAAAAAGAGCCAAATGCCGAAAACTGGAAACAACATAAGCTTTGGCAAGATATATGCAAGGCATTGATAAGGCAGGCAAAGAGAGAATTAAAAAAAAAAAGCTCACCATGGAAGAAAAAACACACAATAACATTTTTTTAAGAACATTTGTAGCAACAAAACCTGTAACAGAGTCAGTTGGACCATTAGATGGTAGAAGGATAAAAGGGGCACTAAGAGGTGACAAGGCCATAGCGGAGAAACTGAATAAATTGTTTGCTTCAGTATTTACTGAAGAAAATGTAGGGAAGTTACCCATGACTGAAATGGCATTTAAAGGTGAAGCATCGGAAGAATTGAAAGAAATAGCGATAAACCGGGAAGATGTTTTACAACTAGTTGATAAAATAAAGAGTAGCAAATCACCTAGACTGAATGGTATACATCCAAGAGTATTGAAAGACCTGAAATATGATATTGCAGACCTATAATTAGTAATCTGTGAACTATCATTAAAATCATCTGTAAAACCTGAAGAAAGCAGAATGGCCAATGTAACACCAATTTTTAAAAAGGGTTCCAGGGGTGATCCGGGAATCTACAGACTGGTGAGACTGCAGCACAGGGCAAGAGCAACTTGCATGCAGGTAAATTACAGAATCTTTCCAATGTCACCAACTAAGTGACTGAATTGGAAATTCACAGAGGCAAGCCTTCCATTTGAGCCTAGTTCCTATAGGCTGCAGCAGCACCAAATGGGCTGACAGTGTTGCCATGGATACAGCTGTTACGACAGTTGGCATTAATCAGGCCTCTCACCTGTGAAAATTGGTGTGTCCTGAGGCCTGGAGGCTCAGTCAGAGGTGAGGGTTGAAACACACAATGATGTGTCCCCCCTTCTCACATGAGTCAAACCAACAGGTGATACGGGAGCTGCACAGTAGTGTCATGTTGGGAAATAAGTGTAGGGGAATACTGTCAGGATAGGCCTTGATGATGGTGTTACTAGGTATGCATTACAGCATCACAGCCACAGGTTGTAATTACTTACTGAAAACTAACCTTCTGCTTGCAAATGGTGTCTCACACAGTATATGGAGTTGCTGAATAGCTGACATGCAGCATGTTGTATGCTCAGCCATAAAGCCTGGGCATCACATGCATGCACAGTGCATTGCTGCAACTCACTTCTGGAGACATACATGCACATACATATGACCCCACTATCCAAAAGTGGTGCAAGTTGTCATTCTTACCTACCCCTTATGCCTCCTTTAATGTTCCATCATTGTCAATACCTGCACAGTGTGCAGGTGCTATTGGCGCACTCTGCCATGCTCGGATGCTGTCAAGGCCCATTCAGTGTGCTGGTGACATCCAGCTGTGGTGATACAGCTTCTCATTGTGACAGATGAGTATGAAGGCTCATGCTGGATGAAATGTTGAAGGTTGCACACAATGATACAGTTCTGGAGATGTAGGCTAAAGTTAACACACCTGGACATACCATTCCTGATTCATAGGCTTGTCATGACCCTTCTTTCATACACACACTGGCCATGTGTTTGGAGCCACAGAGAATCCATGTGGGCTCATTATTCTATGGGTGTATATGTGATCATTGTCAGGATGCATGATAGCATGAGTTGGGGTATGCCTATATCTGCTTAGATCTCTGCAGGCTCTGTGCCATACTTGTCTGACAAGGTATGTTAGGCAGGTGTGGGAGAGGGACATCTTGTTAGGTCTGTATATTGCACTGTGAACCACTTTGGAATAAAGCTGGATTACAACTGAGCAAACAAAAGGTAATAATGAACTTGCAAGAAACTGAAATTTGACAGGAACGTTCATGTTGCAACCACCGTGTTTGAGCGAGCGAACGAGGCGAGGCGAACAGGAAAGAACATGCGGCAGCGCGAGTACTGGATTTAGCCCCCCGCCTCCCAATTGTCCTGTTAATGTATAAAATGAATACAAAACACTCTAAAATGTGTTTAATGCTTTATCATAAAATTACATGAAGAAGAGTTGCCATGAAAGCAGTTTTTGCATGCACTTGATGAACACAGTAAAGTACTACAGTCAATTGCATGAGACACAAACAGTTTCTGAATGTTCTTTGCAAACATTGCACTTGCAGGAGGTGCAAACTATGTTGCTTTTCTTGGCTTTTTCTCTGGAACAGCAGTGATACCTTGCCCTTTTCTTTTGGATCCTGACATTGCAAACAGCATCAGTGGCTTCTTCAATGCTGGAAGAAGTCTCGCTACAATTACTTTGAAGCAGCTGCTTTCCTAATTCCAAGAGGAATAGGCAATGTCTGTGCTTTGATTTGAACTGCCATTCTGGATTTTTTGTTCTAATTTTGTTTTTTGATTCTGGATTTAGTGACATCCATACAATGAAGGTGTTCAAAGCACTGATGTCCAACATGTTGTAGAAGATTGTCACTGGCCAGCATCTTGTCATTCGTTTTGTGGTATACGTGCGCAACATTTGATCTGCCGTATCTACTCCACCTTTAATAGAATTATAGTCCAAGATCATGTGCGGCTTTTTGTCTGGACGTGTGTTTTCTACTTCTTCTTGATCATGCAAACTGCTCAGAAGAACAACCACTTTTCCTTTCTTTGGGCAATAGGAAACCAGAGTGGCGTCATCGCGAAAGGCAAACAGTGAAGTGAATACCTCTCGGTCCTTTGCTGTTGCAAATTCTGGAGGTAATTCTTTTCTGTTCTTTCAAATTATCCCCAAAAGTGTCATTTGTTTTTCTAGCAATTTCCTTGACAGGGATAAACTGCAGAAGAAATTGTCAACAGTAACAATTCTGCCAGATCGTGCCAATCCTTCAGTGAGTTGCAGCACAACCCTTTCACCCTGATTCTGTTCCCTGTTTTGTCCGAGTTCCCTTCCTGTATATACTTGAAGACGCAGAACATATGGCGTTGCACTGTCACACAACATCCATAGCTTTATGCCATATTTCTCAGGTTTGCTGGGAATATATTGTCTGAATGGAACACGGCCACGAGATGTAAGCAGTTGCTCATCCACGGTAACATTTTCACCAGGAACAAAGGCGTCACTTAGAGTTGCTTCCCAGGTATCAAAAATGTGTCTGATTGGAGCAAGCTTATCCACGCCTCGTTGTTCACGTCTGTTGGTTGCATCATCAAATCTGAGAGCACAAGAAATTTGCTGAAAACAGTTACGAGCCATATTTTTGCCGAAAACAGAACAACCATCTTCAAGGTTCCACAACTGAACTATGAATTCATTCCGTGACTTGTACACGCCTGAGAGGATCAGAAGTCCAAGAAAACATTGAAATTCTCCATCTGTCAAATCTTTCCAGGTGTCCGCATAAATGTGTCTTCCTTGTTTGCTCGTCCATATCATGATTTCATTTAATAAGTTCTTCCTCATGAACAAGTGGAATGCTGCGAGAGGGCCATCAACATTTCGTACAGCATACCTTGTAGGACCTTGGTGTACGGTGTCGTGAAGTGCAAGGTTCAGAACCGATGGAAACAGAGGTTTCTGTGGAAAATGAAACCAAAGATGTCAGTACTGAGTCAAGCATGGAGGGTTGGCATGGAAACCATAAACAAACCTCGTCACAGAGGGCTAGGGAACGCCCATCCCCTGAGCTAGCTCCTACCTCATCAGGGAACTGTGAACACCTGGGGGAGGTGTGGCTCAATACAACGGGGGAAGGAAGCTAGATAAAAACCCTCTAGTAAAATATATGGGGGAGACAGACACAGACACGGGCAAAGATACGAGCAGAGACAAGGGGAGAGTCTCAGATGGAAGCTCAGTCTCCGACACGGAGAGAGACACAGCAAGCGTGGGAAAAGGTAAAAGAAATCCCAATCCTAGTTGGAGATACTCTTCAAAGGACAAGAGCTGTGTAGGACATTCAGGTCCAGGACACAGGGAGCAGTGCTTAAACATAGGAGGCACAGAGGATTTCTATTGCTCAGGAAGCAAGGACATTTATGCTGAAAAGCAGAAAAGACAGCCACGCTGGGTTCACAAAAGGCAGACTCCAGGTAAAGTCAATTTCCCTGATTATAAATATATATCAGAAGGGGGAGAGGAGTTTTGTTTTCCGTGTGGTAGCCAAGGGAGAATCCTGAGAGGAAGTAGTGTTAAAAGCAAAGGAAGAATTCCATGTTATAAAGCTGAAGAGGGAAACGTATTACCCTTTAACTACAGAGAGCTGTTTGCACCTGAGAGCAAGCATTTAGACTCACCAAGCAGGTTGGGGGAAGGAAACCCTGTGAGTGAAAGAGAACAGTTTGCCTGGCAAAGAGAAGAACCTGTTCTAAAAGGTTTCCAGGAAGAAACTGACTGTATGCACTGGGACCCATATCAACCTCCTGAGTCAGAATATATGATGGACTGTTCTTATATGGTGGCGGATAATGTGCAGTCTCTGTGCTGAATATATTGGCTTTTACTAAGGAGAAAGAAACAGCCAAAAGAAACATTTTGGAAGGAACTGTTTATTGTTTTGGTTTTGTATAACAGCTGAAAGTAAGCAATATTTTTGTTATCACTGGAAGTATAATTTCGTTGTAAATAGTCCTTATTCTTGGTCTTCAACATCTAACCCCGGGAGGGGAAATAAATCCTAATTTCCTTAAACCACTCGTGCACAACGTGTACTCATTTTCATGGTTGGTGGACTACATTACCCAGGAGGCCTTTCTACACCTCCATTTTAAGTTTTACCACCCAAGAAACACAACTACCCACTTGCCCTACCTATGCTAATTACCTCTGGGAGGGTGAGTGGTGACATATCTGGCGTAGTTTTTCGGATGCTTGACCTTGAAGGAAGGACAACAGAAGATTACAGCACCAGGACTCCGGCACAAGCAAGTGGGCTACCAGAAGGCTGCAGGAAAGACAAAGACAAGACACAGCTTCTTTTCCTGAACGCAGACCTCTACACGAAGCCTCAGGTAATAGCACCTGGGCATAAGTGAGGGAGGATACCAGGAAAAGAGGGGCGCTGTGGGGTTGAGAAAAAAAAAAAAAAAAAAAACCTGAAAAAGGGAGCCGCACTTGGGTTTTTTTTTTTTCTGTCTTTCATTGCAGGTGCTGACGAGAGATGGAGGCCCAGGACGTAATAGCGTGGATGCGGAAGCAGTGGGACCTACAAATGGAACTTTCTAAGCGCATCCAGGAGGAGAATGCCGCGCTCCAGAGAGAGCAGCAGAAGCCGCTGCTGGACGCTGTAGCAGCACTTCTACAGGAACGCCAAGGACCACGGACGGACAATCCTTTGGTTATGCCAGGACCCCCAATGCACGCAAGTCATACATTTTCTTTAGGACAATTGAGTCCAACGGACAATATTGATGACTTTATAGATGCATTTGAGCGTATTGGACAGGCGTTAAAATGGCCTGATAGTCAGTGGGCTACGCGCTTTGCAGTTTCGCTAACAGGTGAAGCCCTGTCAGCCTACAAAGCGATGCCAGCCGCTCTTGCGGATGATTATGCTGAAATAAAAAGGGCGGTAAAGGACAGGTTGGGGCTGACAACCTCACATTATAGGAGGCTTTTCAGGGAGGCTCGCCTGAAGCCTCAGGAAACGCCAAAGGCGTTACAACAGCGTCTTAAGAGTCTGGCGTGGAAATGGCTAAGTCCAGGAAATAAGACAATGGAAAGTGTATTAGATACAGTTATATTAGAACAGTTTGTACAGGCTGTACCTAAGGAAATGAAGATGTACCTCACCTTGCAAAATTGCAAGACCACTGAGGAAGCAGCTAGTTTGGCGGACCGGTTTTTGGAGGCCCAAATAGCTGACCCCTCAGAGCGCAGCGTACTGCAAGCTGCAGGTTTATATAATGTTAAGAAGGGAAAGGTTCCCTATGATGAAAAATATACTATGGCTAATAGGAATGTTAGAAGTAAGAATGATGAGAGTGTTTATGTGCCCAGAGAGAATGTGTCTACACCCAAGGGTAAATGTTATCTGTGTGGGAAAATGGGGCATTTTAAAAGGGAATGCACTAAGAGGACTGTTCTGATATCTGGGGTGGATGACCCAGTTCAGAGTAAATTTTTATTACACGCACAGGTGGAAGGGGTGGACACCTTGGCCCTGCTTGACTCGGGGGCCGACCAGAGTATGATTTCTCGCACACTCTGGGAGGCCATCGAGCGGCGCTGTTCGACACCCCGAGACAAGCAGGAAGCCAAGTCAGAGTGAAATGCATACACGGTACGTTTGCATTTTACCCTCGCCGGAATCTCTTGGTAAATGCACTAAAGTTTAAGCAAGTTATGTCATTAGCCATACTTCCTGCATTACCCCAAGACCTTATTTTAGGTAGGGATTGGGTACCCTTTTATGAGGGATTAGTGGAAGGTTTGAACACCCGAACCGGCCTGGTCTCCACTAGATCACAAGCCGGGACCTCAGGGATGGGAGAGACATCAACTGGGGACAGGGGAGAACCTGGGGAAGGATTAGTGCCCCAAGAGGAGGTATCAGGGGAAGAAGAGACAGATATTCTTCCTACCCATGAGGACCTAGTGTATGAACCTAATGCACCAGGGAGAAAGGCCAAGGCAAAGAGGCGCCATGAGAGGCAGTCTAGGTCCCGCGGCCGAGCGGAGTTGGAGGCGGGTGCAAGCCTACCCTGGGTACCCGCCGAGTTAGTGAATAAATTTCCCTCCTTTCCTGCTGAGCAGCAGGCCGACCCAGCGCTCAAGAGAGCCTTTGAATGGGCCCAGGAGATTAGGCCCACATTACCTAGGTTCTTTATGGACAATGGCGTTCTGTATAGGGAAAGCGTAGACCCTTACTCTGAGGCAGTTAGGAAACAGCTGGTAGTGCCTACGGCGTTCAAAGCCACGGTCTTGCGGCTCGCGCACGACCACCCTATAGGGAGCCATAAAGGCATCCAAGGCACCCTAGACCAAATATTAGGTCGCTTTTACTGGCCTGGGGTGTTCAAGGAGACTAAGCAGTATTGCGAGTCGTGTGCTCCATGTCAAAGGGTATCAGCGTTAAGGCCAAAAGCTGTACCCTTGGTGCTTACTCCCACCATAGCCGTACCTATGAGCCGGATAGGCATAGATATGGTAGGCCCTATGACACGCACACCCAGGGGTTTTCAGTACCTTCTCGTTATAGTCGACCATGCCACCCGGTTTCCCTGGGCTATTCCCCTAAGGAACACCTCTGCGAGGATTATAGCCCAGGAGCTGGTCAAACTATTCTGCATGGTAGGGTTCCCCAGAGAGGTACTTACAGACCAGGGTAGCAACTTTTTATCCAAGCATCTGTCTACCGTATGGGAGGCTTTTGGGATAAAACACATACGGACTTCGGCTTACCACCCACAGACAAATGGTCTTGTAGAACGTACTAATCAGACCATTAAACAGATGCTGAGGAGAGGGCTGGAAAAAGGGGAGATAGCAGAATGGGATACCTTGCTCCCATTCGTTCTCTATGCATGCCGAGAACGCGTGCAATCTTCATTAAAGGCCTCACCCTATGAGCTTATGTTTGGGAGATCCCCTAGGGGGATATTAGATATATTACAGGAGCAATGGGTGGAACCAGACATTTCTGAAATTGAAATACCTCGGTTTTTAAAGGGTCTAAGGCAGCGTTTAGAGAGAACGGCAAAGGCTGCAATGGAAAATCTGCAAGCGAGTAAGCAGAAGCATAAGCAATACTACGACAGGGGAAAACAACCCCGAACGTTAAATGTAGGGGATAAGGTAATTATCCAGGTGGCGAATCCAGGCCCAAAATTTGAAGCCCATTGGAGGGGACCATGTACGGTCGTAGAGAAAGTAGGGCCCGTTTCCTACAGGATAGAGAACGCAAAGGGTCGTAGGCAGGTATATCACCTGAACCTTTTAAAGCCCTGGAAAGACAGAGTTGCCACTGCCAGTATGGTGTACATGGAACAGCACAGCAGATCCCACACTGGTATTACGTACTGTCCGGAAGATGCGGCAGTACGTAATATTTTAAGGCGGGGGATATGTCGTGAAGTGCAAGGTTCAGAACCGATGGAAACAGAGGTTTCTGTGGAAAATGAAACCAAAGATGTCAGTACTGAGTCAAGCATGGAGGGTTGGCATGGAAACCATAAACAAACCTCGTCACAGAGGGCTAGGGAACGCCCATCCCCTGAGCTAGCTCCTACCTCATCAGGGAACTGTGAACACCTGGGGGGAGGTGTGGCTCAATACAACGGGGGAAGGAAGCTAGATAAAAACCCTCTAGTAAAATATATGGGGGAGACAGACACAGACACGGGCAAAGATACGAGCAGAGACAAGGGGAGAGTCTCAGATGGAAGCTCAGTCTCCGACACGGAGAGAGACACAGCAAGCGTGGGAAAAGGTAAAAGAAATCCCAATCCTAGTTGGAGATACTCTTCAAAGGACAAGAGCTGTGTAGGACATTCAGGTCCAGGACACAGGGAGCAGTGCTTAAACATAGGAGGCACAGAGGATTTCTATTGCTCAGGAAGCAAGGACATTTATGCTGAAAAGCAGAAAAGACAGCCACGCTGGGTTCACAAAAGGCAGACTCCAGGTAAAGTCAATTTCCCTGATTATAAATATATATCAGAAGGGGGAGAGGAGTTTTGTTTTCCGTGTGGTAGCCAAGGGAGAATCCTGAGAGGAAGTAGTGTTAAAAGCAAAGGAAGAATTCCATGTTATAAAGCTGAAGAGGGAAACGTATTACCCTTTAACTACAGAGAGCTGTTTGCACCTGAGAGCAAGCATTTAGACTCACCAAGCAGGTTGGGGGAAGGAAACCCTGTGAGTGAAAGAGAACAGTTTGCCTGGCAAAGAGAAGAACCTGTTCTAAAAGGTTTCCAGGAAGAAACTGACTGTATGCACTGGGACCCATATCAACCTCCTGAGTCAGAATATATGATGGACTGTTCTTATATGGTGGCGGATAATGTGCAGTCTCTGTGCTGAATATATTGGCTTTTACTAAGGAGAAAGAAACAGCCAAAAGAAACATTTTGGAAGGAACTGTTTATTGTTTTGGTTTTGTATAACAGCTGAAAGTAAGCAATATTTTTGTTATCACTGGAAGTATAATTTCGTTGTAAATAGTCCTTATTCTTGGTCTTCAACATCTAACCCCGGGAGGGGAAATAAATCCTAATTTCCTTAAACCACTCGTGCACAACGTGTACTCATTTTCATGGTTGGTGGACTACATTACCCAGGAGGCCTTTCTACACCTCCATTTTAAGTTTTACCACCCAAGAAACACAACTACCCACTTGCCCTACCTATGCTAATTACCTCTGGGAGGGTGAGTGGTGACAACGGGCATGACATTAGCTCTGGCGTATCTTCCAGCAGCTTGCTTTATAGTTTTCCTGTTCCATGATGTGGCATCCTTAGATACATAGGCTTCAATAGCAACATTTGTGCTTATAGTTGATGACCTCTTAGCTCCTCTATGATCACAACTAAGATTCCTCACAGATGATACTGACATCGAGGACTCCTGCCTTCTTCCCCGTCCAGCACAGCCTCGACCTTTACCTCGACCTGTAACTTGACTCTTTGCTGCAGGCTATGTTACCGGCTCAACATCAGTCTCACGTTCACTTGGTGACCAACTGCTGTCACCATCTGAATCATGACTGTCATCAGATTTATTGCCCAAACATGGCTGATATGCTTCTTCGCTTGCTGAATATGCTGCATCAGACGACTCAGAGCTGTCACTGTCAGCATCTCGTTGCAATACTTCTCTTACTTGGGCAGCTGAATACTTTCATTTTGACATCATAAACAATAACCTAACATAAATAAACAAAGATAAAGTTGAATAAAACGCAAAGCAGTTTTACTATAGGTGTACAATTATCGTGATGAATGAGCTGAAAGCCTTTAGATTTCATCAGAAATAATGAGAGAACGTATGATATCAATTACAGAAAATGTGTAATTTTCATAAAATAAGAGTATAAAACATAAATGATACATAATTAATGATAATTACCTTTGTCAAATCCAAAAATTCACAAAACTGCAAATTGTATCACGATTCAAACCGGATGTAAGCAACTGGGGTCAAAAATGACCCCACTGATACTCTGTGCTGCAATTCATCACTAGCGTCACCCAGCGGATGAAAATTATTCCTCTCATGATGCAATATATAGAGAATATTGACATGTGAAAAGTCATAAAAAGATTGCATTCTTGAGCAACTAGTTTCCGAGATACGCGCTGTGAAACTTGCAATGGGGTCACTTTTGATCCCATCGGTACTCCCATGGTTAAGGGGAAGATAACAATCTCTGTCTTGGCCAGATGGTGGTGGGACATCCAGGCAGTAATGTCAGAGATAAAATTTGTGCTTGGATTCTTAGAGAAGTTCTGGTGCAGAAAGATATACCTGGGAATCATCAGTATAAAGATGGTACTGAAAACCATGAGAGGAGATCATTCTACCAAAGGAACAAGTATATATAGAGAAGAGATCCCAAGATAGAGCTTTGAGGTATACCAACTGAAAATGGAATAACAGTGGAGGAGGATTCACTAGAGCATACACAAAAAGTGTGATGGGAGAGATAAAAAGAAAACCAAGACAGAATAGAACCCCAAAATCCAAGCAGTGTATAAATGAGAAGGTGGTGATTGACAGTGTGAAAATCATTAATGAGGTCAATGAAGATGACAATCAAGTCAAGACCCTTGGATTTGGCTAGGAAATGATCACTGGAGACTTTAGCAAGTGTGATTTCTTTAGAATATATAGGGCAAAAGCCTGATTTGAGTGGATTCAGAATGCTACCAACCCACTTAATTAAAAAAACATGTAAAAAAACCCCTTCTAAATAATGGTACTCCCATGAGTTGAGACTTATGAAAAGAGAACTTAGAAAGCTAGAATGCTCCTGGCATGCCAATAAAACTGTCGAAGACAGAAGCAAATACATGATCATGCTCTCCAAATATCATCATCATATTAACTTCACTAAAATGGATTTTGATTCAAAACTCCTCAGATCAATTAATAAACCTAAAGACCTATTTGCTATAGTAAAATCCCTTGCATCTCAGCCAAACTCCTCATCTACAACTCCAGTCACATCACCACAAACACTTGCAGACTTTTATATGTCTAAAATAAACTCCCCAACAATACCCCACCAGTGTAACTGTAACTAGCATATCACTGCCTGCTGAACCCTGGGAAAGATTCCATTCAATTTATCCTGAATCCCTCAAAAGGATAATTACAACTATGAACACCACAACCTCTATAGCAGTTCCATGCCCAGTTAAATGAATCTAGGATGCTATTACTGAGTTAACTCCTATAATACAAGAAATTGTAAATAAATCACTATCCAAGGCTGCATGCTTCTAGAGCTTAAAAAAAGCTAACATTTGGCCAATCTTAAGAAACAAAGCACTGGACAAATCATGCCCATCATCCTACCAACCTATCTCCAGCCTACCTTTACTTGCCAAAATAATAAAGAAAAATGTCTTCATTCAATTGCAAGACCACATTGTTTTTTTATTTAGACAGTTTTGTATACCACCTTCTCCTTCAATCAAAGTGGTCACAACACAATTGGGGATACATTTAACACGAGGGGGATATGAGACACATACACTAATACTTACAGGGAACATGGGCAATCAAGGGTTAAGTGGCTTGTCCAAGACCACAAGGAGCACCTGTGGGACTAGAAACCTCAGTCCTTCCGGCCCAAGATTTCTGTCCTCTAGTGGGATTTGAACCCCCAACCTTCTGGCCTGAGGTAACTTTGATCCTTTAACATTGACTTCTATGCTCTGCCTGACAACAAACAATTTGGGCTTAGACCATACCACAGTGTGGAGATATTGATGCTAGCACTATACAACAAAATCATTAAGGGAATAGGCAATAACCAAGCCTATATATTAATCTTCCTTGACATAATTGCTGCATTTGATTCTGTCATCCATTCTCTCCTAATACAATGTCCAACACAAATAGGTCTATGCAATACCATGCTTATATGGTTCACATCCTATCTCTCTGAAGTTCAACAGGTAACCATTTGACACATATCCTCTAACTCCTACCCTCAAACCACTGGCCTTCCTCAAGGATCTGCGCTTTCAGCACTGCTATTTAATATCTATTTACAACCCATTTGTCAAATAATAAAACAATTCATGCCCTTAAACATAACTGCAACCAACTTTGATCCTTTAACATCTTGCTTCAAGAAAATTGCAACATGGCTTAAGAATTTCAGTCTAATCATCAATTACAAAAACACTGAAGTGTTAATAATCACCAGGAATCAAACCTATATCCCACCACAGACCATACCAATTGATGATGATTTACTTGAAGTTAAAGCTGAGGTAAAATACTTAGGTGTGACATTAGATAAACACCTATCTTTCCACACCCACATCAAAAATACTACTAAAGCAATATTCAACAAGATCCGTCTGCTGCAACACATAAAAACCCTAATACAGCTATCAGACTTTAGAACCATAATGCAGGCAATGATAACCCCACACATAGACTACTGTAATAGTCTACTGCACCCTACACCTGCTCATGATGGCACAACACACAGCTGCAAGAATCATTCACAACTCACGCCGGATTGACCATATAACACCGATCTTATATGACTTACATTGGTTAACCATCCATAGCCATATAAAATACAAGTTACTTATGATTACTTTCAAAATCTTTAGAAAAATAGATCCTCTAACCCTCTTGCAGTTAATCAAAGTCATACCTAACTACCGACAAAGAAGAGAGCAATTGAACAATACTCTGGTCACCCCATCTGAAATATGCAAAACCAAAAAATGCACTAGCAACAGAGCATTCAAATATATCTCCCCAATGCTCTGGAATGTATTACCAGCTAGCCTTCAGAATATTACAGACCTATCAACCTTTCGTTCCCACCTCAAAACTCACCTCTTCACAGACATTTTTGGGCACTACTCAGCTTCATCTAATACAGATCCTAAATAAATAACTACTCCCCTCCAGCATTTAAACTAACCAGACTCATAATATAACTACCCCCCTCCTGACATAACAAATGAGAAACATTGAAGCAATACCAGCAGCTGCAAAAAAAAATACAATAATCTAACAAACATAAACAATACCACACAAACCTTGTTCTAACAGCCTGTAACAAACCCAAGGAGCTCTTTAACATTGTTCACACTCTCACGAATGATCCGACTATGAAGAATGAAAGCAAGATTCACCCTCAAACCTTTGCTGATTTTCTAATATCCAAGAACAGTCCTAACCACACCACACCCCAAAAGAACACCTCTCTTATGGACACACCAACTATAGATGCTAGCTCCACTACTACCAATCAATAGAAGAACTTCAGCATTCCATTAACCCAACAAATACCACAAATTATCATCGCACTAAACACCACCACTTCTCCATCGGACCCCTGCCCAGTGACTTGGATTAAATCCACCAAAGAAGACCTTAGCACATACATTCAAAAGATAGTAAGCACCTCTCTCACTCAGGACCACATGCCTAAAACACTCAAGCAATCTACTATCCGCCCTATTCGTAAAACCACCTCAACTAATAACAATCCTTCAGCCTACTGCCAATATATAGCCTCCCATTCCTGGCAAAAATAATCAGAAAGGTTGTTCAGAGGCAGCTTCAAGACCATGTAGACAAATATGCCCCACTGAATCCCCACCAGCACAGATTCCGCCCAAACCATGGTGTTGAGACACTTCTCATACATCTATTCGACAACTTACTCAAAAGAATAGACAAGATAAAGAAGGGCTTCTTACTACTTTTTATCGACATATCATCTGCCTTCGACAGTTTCCCATCAGATCCTACTGAAGCACCTAATGAAGATTGGCTTCCAAGATACCATCATCAAATGGTTTCAATCATACCTTGAAGACAGACAACAGAGAGTAACATCCGGTAAACTCACCTCAGCACCTTTCCGCACAACTCAAGGAGTTCTCCAAGGCTCCTCACTATCTGCTCTCCTCTTCAATATTTACATTCAGCCCAAATGCAATATATTTAATAAATACAAAATACAATATGCTATATATGCTGATGATATCATGGCATATACCCCAATCCACCTGGACACCCCAGACTATACCACTATATCAACCAGCATACAAGAAATGATGACCTGGCTTACTAACAACAACTTGAACATCAACATAAAAAAAATCTGAAGCGATCATCATTACACGAGAATCCACATTCACCCCTCCTACCTCTATCAACATCTCAAATATACCAATCACAATAAGATGAAATTTGGTACCTTGGAGTGATACTAGACAAACAACTTACCCTCCAAGAACATATCAATAAAACGTCCAAGACTGACTTCTTCAAACTAGCAATGCTCATAGGACTAAAACCTCTCCTCAATAAAGAACACTTCCTTACAGTATGCCAAGCCATCATTGCACCTATGCTGGACTACTGTAATCTCCTCTTCCAAGGTCTACCCAAACAGTCCACTTGACCTCTTCAACTAGCCCAGAACACTGCTGCCTGTATTATTGTTGTCAACAAGATCATATAACTCCCATCCTACATGATCTGCATTGGCTACCAATCTCTTCACGGGCAAAGTATAAATCGGCGCTCATCATCTTCAAGATTACAAATAATATGTCGGCAGGAATACTCATCGGCACCAAAGCAAGTAAAAGACCTGACAGGAACAGCACCAAAAACATCATATCAACCCCTAGTCTGTTCACAAAAAACAATAATTCCACATCAAATGAGGACTTTCTTACTGCCCCTGCTACTTGGAATGCATTCCCTGAAAAGTTAAGATCCACAACTGACATAAAAGATTTCCGGAAGTTACTTAAAACCTCCCTATTCATTGAACAATTCAATGAAGACCCCCCTTCACACTAATCATTACATGGCACCAGGCACTCTCCAATACATACACTGATTTGCACCATTCATCCTCCCATCACTATTGTTACAATGTATACAAATTGAGTTTCAAAACTCCCATCTGACCCCTTCCCTTCATTCTACATAGAAACTCATGAGATTGTTTAAGTTTTGAAGTTTTGATGTTACTGTTTACAAGTGCAAGTTCTATGTAAAAGTTGAAGTTAATGTAAACCGCCTTGATTAAATGAAAAGGCAGTATAGAAAAATAGTTAAAGAAAGAAAGAAAGGAGACTATTCCATGGATTGTGATAAGGAAGCTTATCATAGTTCAGGAAGAAATAATACAAGAGGTGAATTGGCTCTGAATAAGCAACCTGTGCTGGCTGATAAAAGCACTAAAACAGGGTGTTTACCTAAAAGACTACCAGACCCAGAATGCACTGGTTTACAGAAAGCCTCTAGGAGAGCTGAAGTAGGGAAACATGTGCCTAATCAGAGAAGCAATGATGTAATCCCTAATCACACATCTCCTAGGGCAGGGCTTAATTCAGAACACCTGCAGTGTGCTAGGGTGGAGCGGCCATCTAGGCACTTTAAAGCTAGAAGAAATTCATCATACAGACAGCAAGGAGAGTGATGGCAGCAAGGAGAGCAAAGGTGGCAAGGACAGCAACGGGAGCTGGAGAAGGAGAGACTGATCGTGAACAGAAGGAAGAACAGCAAGACGTCCAGAAGGTCTAAGAAAGGAGCCCAAGGCAGTACATATGCTGGGAGAGATTCCTGGGGCAAGCATTCTTCATTGGACTGGAAGAAGCCAGAGGCTTGGAGATATACAGCCAGGAACCCTTGGACAGCACTTGTAAAGGAGATGGCTGCATCTAGAGAAAGAAGGAGCTCTAATACCTATTTAAGGAGGTATGAGAAAAGAGACCTGAAGTCCAGGGATTCTGACTGGAGAGCTGGGCACAGAAGCTTTGCTACCTACTGGCCAAAATACCCAGAGAGGAAACCTAATGACAACGTGATCTCAGGTATGAACTGTGATCTGTTCCCTAGCTTTGCACAAGGAAGACAGCAAAGAAACAGTTTCTATCCTGGTAGAGATCAGTTAGAGAAATCCTCTGAGCCAGTGTATGAAAGTGATCCTATGATATTTCAAGAGCAAGGGGAAATATCAGATGAGGAAGTTGAATGCATGGATTGTTCTCTTTCTAAGCTGCTGTTCTAAAGTAATCCTCAGATAAGGATCAAACATCAAAAGGAACTGTATTGTTTTTTAGCTTCCCAGAAACGTTTCTTTGAGAGAAAGCTTTGGGGAAAGTTGGAGCCACGTGGAGAGTGGACCAGCAATGGTTTGCAGCTGGTTAAGCACCTGTGATTAGAGCAAGGCACAAGTGCATGTGGGACTTTGGAAAAAAGCTTCTTTTCTGTGTGAAAGGAAGAAAGCTGTTTTTTTTTTTTTGATAAAGAGAATTTTCCTTTTGGGTTTATTTTTCATTCCAGCACTGCTAAGAAAGTTTATTAGCAGGGGCTAGAAGAAAGACCTTTTTCTGTTCCATCAAGGTCTTTACTAAGTTGTTGCATAAGTAATTCAGTTGCCTTATTTGTTTTGTTTCCTGAATAAAACTCCTGGAGAAATTATCCTGTTGATGTTACCAAGCATATCTGTGCGAGGGAATAACGCCTCATAAATAAAATCTGATTTCTGCTTTACACTCAAGCAACTACAATTCTTTATTCTTGTTAAACGGCTAGTTTTGTGTGATTGAACTACAGCACCCACAACCCTTTGCAAGTCAAGTAAATTCATGTCCTTGCCAAGATTGTGGAACTTTCACAACAAGCACCCCCATTTACAGGATCCACCACTTTTTCCGTAAAGAAATATTTCCGCAAATCACTCCTGAATCTATCCCCATTCACCCTCATCCCATGTCCCCTCGTAGCAGAACTTGTTTTCAATTGAAAGAGGCTCTCCCCCTGAACATTTCTGCCACAGAGGTATTTAAACATCTCAATCATATCTCCTCTATCCCGCCTTTCCTCTAAAGTGTACATATTAAGATCCTTAAGTCTGTCCTCATATGCTTTATAATGAAGACCACTAACCATTTTAGTAGCCACCCTCTGCACCGACTCCATCCTGTTCACATCCTTTTGAAGGTGCGGACTCCAGAATTGCACACTATACTCCAAATGAGGTCACACCAAAGACTTATACAGAGGCATTATCACATGATTAGAACATGATACCTCTGATAGCCACATATTTTATAATATATGTGCGCACATAGCAACTCTGCCCAATCTATACCCCCTAGAATGCCTATGTGCACATTGCATAAAAGTAAGCACACACTTCCCATGCACATCATTTTTATACACATATTGTGTGGTTGTGTTATTATGTACACCCCTGGCTTCATGTTAAGCAGGCTCTACCCATGGAAAAAGCTTTTAGAAAAGGATCTTTGTTGAATGAATTTTCTTTGTGAACTTCCCCAGGGGACCATACCTGCAGCATGTGATTAAACCCTCCTTAGGTGGTCCTCATAAGAAAAGCTTTTATTAAAGCCAGCTAAATGGTTAATGTGCATTTTAACAGGTAGTAATGGCCTACGGTGACAGTTAATGAATGAGCATGACAGCTACCATAGCTAAAACACATGTTATTTGTCCAGCAAAGAAAGGGCAGGGTATCGGCAGAGTGTGGGCATAGAAAGCACATTGCAGTTTGCATGGAGGGTACATATCATGCACTATCAATGAGGCAAATAGTATGGGTGCCCATAATGATACCTCTAGTCATTAAGTGCACCCACATTCATTATGCCACATATTAGGGTATGCATCTGTGTGGTAATTGCCAGGAACATGCTGGTGACACCCTCGATAATTACTGTGCAAGATCTGTACTTAATGCATCTTAGCTTTCATGCTAAATGCGCAATAAGTGCAACACACTAAAGAGATTTTTGTAAAAGGGTCCCCTTGGTATAGGAGGAGTTTCTGAGGAAGAAGGAGCTCTATGTATGGTCTTTAAGTCTACAAGCAAGTGGAGCTGTTTTTTACCTTTGTTTTGCTGTCTCTACCTCCAAATGAGGAGTATTTTTAATGACACATTCTTGTTCTGCTGCCATATTATTCCAGGAATATACATTTAATTTTTTGTTTGTTTTTGTCTCTTAGGGAACAAGGAATAGCAGGGTAACCCAGCGTTAATTATTATAAGTGTCCAACTATGCAAGTACTACTTTGTTAAATGTCCCTTTTAGTGATAGATCATACATAGCATTTTAGCTGGAGGAAGTACCACTTGCCCAATTCCCTTTATGAAAGCATAAAAGATTTTTCTAACTTGCTTCCTACATGGAAAGCAAGGGAGGAGTTGAGACGTCACTGAGATTATATGTAGGAGAATGGTTTGAGGGAAACTTGTCTTTCTCCTACCTTCTTTCTGTCAAAGTACCTGCAGGAGTGCTAAGGTCCCTAGTCAGTGAGTCCAGGCTCTGGATTAGTCCCAATACCCAATATAAAATGTAACCAGGGATTGTTTTCAAAACTCTTTCTTACATACCAGCATTCAGGCCAGGGTTGAAGAAGTCGAAACCTCAGATCCGATTGAGGGTGGACTCACTACATAAATATGGCAAAGAGAGGTGCCATAATGAAAAAGAGTGATATCCCAAAGGTATGGGTGAGTCTCCCATATCATTCCCCCTTGATCTGCAACAGAAACTCTAAGGGGTATGTTTACTAAAGGGCATTAAGGTAATAGGCATTAACAGTAGCGATAAGGTGTGTTACATGCATAGAGGGCGCTGGGCGTATAAGGCGTGTTCCAGCATAAAAGGCGCTATGGGCCATTTAACGGGTGTTAACAGAATATTGCGCATTAACGTGTTAAGCATGCACCTTAATATCTGAAAATGGCTGTAACCCTAATGATGGATAAAGGAGCACCAAGGAAAGCCATCTCCCATACCACACTCCACCTCTGCATGACAGAGACCACACACACACACACACACACACACACACACACACAGGCTTACCTCTGAGCCACGCACACACAAGTACCTCACACCTCCGCACCAGAACACACACACATGGGGATTCCACCTCTGCACCACACAAAAAGAACCTACTGCAATATTTGTCGTTCAACCATTTCCTAATTAGAGTCCTTGCTCTGTGAGCTTTGAAAATTAGTGCTGGCATGCTAAATTTACTCTTGGGGGTATGTTTTCTAAATGGCGTTAAGGTAACAGGTGTTAATGGCAGTAATAAGGGATGTTACATGCATAAAGGACACTGGGTGGGTAGGAGGCATTTTGGCGTAAAGGGCACTATGGGCCATTTAACATGCATTAACAGGGCATCAGGCATTAAGGTGTCAAGCATGCAACTTAATGTCTGAAAATGGCTGTCACCCTAATGCTGGATAAGAGAGCACCAATGAAAGTCAATGTAAAGGTGATGGATGGAAGGACAGGTGGGAGCTGATGAACCTGCCATATCCGTGGGCACCCTACGTGGCAGTCAGTAAAGTAGACAAGCATGTGGGAGGCCACTATACAGTGGGGTACCAATGTAAAATGGTGCAATGTCAATGTGTGGCATAGGATGGGGATGGGGAAGGCGTGTCTCCCAGCAGAACCAGAAGTGGCAAGATGTGTGCTGCAACAGGAGGACAGAGTAGGAATGGCGATGTGCAGATTATGCACAGGAGAGACGAGCGTGAAGATCCAAAATGCGGAAAAGAGTACCAGTATAGGCCATGGTGTAGCAGCTTGCACAAAAAGACATGACTGCGCACAGATGACAGATGTGGATGGATGGGCTGAAGGAAGAATGGCGGCTGAGGAGAGGATGGTATGGGCTGGCAGCACTTATGTGCCATAGGTGCCATCCCCAACATATTTGTACTGTGCGTAAAAATGTGCAGCAGTGCCACTTGGCCTGATACCAGACATGTGGGACTTAAACCTGTCTCAGCCACACAGTCACCATACAACAGCTCAGACAAATGTGCAGATAACAACTACACAGATATCACCCAAACTGGGCAAATGAGGCACATACAGACATGAGGTGATACCTGCAGGTGGCTATCCAAAGAGTAGAATGTGTCCGCATGTACTGCAGAGATATAATGGAGCCAAAGCTGTACAGTAACAGTCATAATGTCATATATAACTCACGTTGCCCAAGTAGGTTACAGCTGTATGCATGCAACTGCCTGTTAATATACTGCTGCATCAGTGCAGTCACGTTGGGATACCTTGTACAGAAAAAAGTTGTAATGTCTGGTAAAAAACATGGACTTAGCTGAGGCAATGGAGGGTTAGGTGACCTGCTCAAGGTCAGAAGGAGGTGTGGGCAATCCTTGAAGGGTGTTACATACATTAAACTGCATAGTAAAACTTTCCAAAGTGTCACAAAAGGAGTGCTGGTGGGCCTTGGAGGTGTGCATGACCATTACACCACACCTCCAAGCAGTTACCAGACATCTGCAGGGTAAACATGTATGACCCCCTACAATGTGCTGTAGCACAGTCAATAAAGCCATGCTCTCAGAAGAGCATGATGGTGAATAGTCTGTTTGCTGGCCCAAATTCTGGGCAGAACACATAACAAACTATAAGGCTGTGTTTCGGCCAGTCACAGCAGAGTCCTGAGTGTTACAGGCATGAAAATGATCTGAGTAGCACACAGTCACAAAAAAACAAGTAGAAATCAAACCCCTGCCCCAACCCAGCTTATGAAGACATTGCATTAACCAAGAGGCTACTGTGCCACACTGCTCTGTGCAGCAATGGCTGGATACAAAAAGACTGCAGGTCACTGCCTAAAATGCCTGCTGGGTAAGCCAGTATAGGTTAGCCTCTCCATTACCCATCATGCAGTGCCCATGCAGAACAGCAGTCTGCAGCTGATCACCAAATGGAGAATGCACTGATCCATCACCTCAGCTCAGTAAGATGCTCTGACAGTGTGTGATACAAGCACAGATCAGCTACAAACCATGCTACTGAGCAGTTTCTGTGGTCACTGTGAGGGTGAGAATGGGTGCCTAGCACCTGGTTCCCAGAATTTGTAATGCAAGAGATGGTCTTTTCTGCTGTCTCCATTACTGCCAGTGTGCTATGCTAGTCACCTTCTTTTCTGCATGATTGCAGCATGCTGTATATGTCAGTCACATCTGGCCCTGTGTCCTGCCCCTGTTGGGTAGAAACCCTCCTAGAACAGTGTATGTCAATACCCAGTGTTAAACTGCTGATGCCATGGAAACCAACTGTTGTGGGGGCATCTAGGCTTGCATGAGGTTCTTACCAGAGTCTGCCTCATTCTACCATTACCACAGGGTGTAGACCTGGAACAGCTCCTGTCCTAACCACCTAGGTCTAACAATGATGCACAGCAAGCACAGTCAGACTGCACCTGCTGGCCACCATTGGGTTTTCCAGCCATGCACATACCAACTGCAGACAGTCCGCTGGTCAACACACATTGTACGTGAACAGAATGATCACGTGTACCCAACATTTGGTTCAGTGATCAAGCCCCCAGGACAAAAAGTGAACCCACATCACTAGAGCCAGACACTACATTGCACTATGTGGATACATAGCAGTGCCATGGTCACTGCAGGGTCAAAATGAGAGTGCCCTCCCAGCATGACATGCTGTGGCCACCCAGTCCATGCACATGGCAGACGGGCACTACGACATCTCAGCTATTGACCCTACCTCTGATGCAAACACATCCTGGCCAATCTGCCCTGTTCAGGCCATACCCACAATACTATGCTCCTCATCATGCACTTTTGCAGACTAATGCTGGAAACAGCTTAGGCAATGCAAGGCTCAGTGAGGTGTAGAAAGCCACAAAACAATGGAGAGACATACACACTCACATCGCCGTGCTGTGCAAAAATGAGGATGATTGGCATTCCTGCCTGCCACTTTGGTCTCAATATCAGCTCAAGCATTTTTAATATTGTACAGGAGCTAGTAGCACACTCTGATGTTAATGCCTGTTCAGTGTGCTATCAGCCTGATTATCCAACAATACAGATCAACCCTCAATCGATTTAGATAAAGGCTAACCAGTATTTATCTGATGTGTTCCAACGACCTAAACAGACAATGCCACCCACCTGAAACTGTACTATGCACAATGCTAAAGACCTACATAATGTGTATCTGTATATAATGTATATAGTTTTCACTGTTCTGTTCAGTCTTAACATTTGCTGTTTACTCATAATATTGCTTGTGGTTATAAGATGTTACATGTAAAACAAACTCTGCTTTGTTGATTGTTGTTTATTGTGAACCGCAACTGATCTCAGGAAGATGCGGTATATAAATGTTTGTTAAATAAATAAAAGTGTAACCCATTTAAGACTACTAAGAGAAAATATTTTTTCGGTCAATGCATAATCAAACTCTGGAATTCATTGCCAGAGTTTATAGTAAAAGCCGTTAGTGTAGCTAGGTTTGGAAACGGTTTGACAGGTTCCTGGGGAAAGATCCATAAGCCATTTGTAATAAAACACACCTCCTACTGGTCAGGCGGTTGCCTGATAGTGGAGGGCGTCTCTACCTCTTATGTCCCTTCTGTATCGCTGAGAGTTTCTCAAATGTTGTAGTTGTGTTTATCAATCAAGACTGATAGCCGAGGGTTTCCAAGGTTAACAGGAAATTTATTTTGCACAGATAACAGTTCTACTGCCCACTGAACTTTTTGGCATCATGATCTTATGTTCTTATGTACCAGCTGGGCAGTTACTTGGTCCACCCTGTGCACCAGCAACCATCACTGCATGAACCACATGCCACCTCCTTTGCCCCATTTGCACCGTCAACATAGTGCCCTTTCATACTTGGGCACTATGCCGTTGCTGCTAATGGAGCACTACTATCATTTTCTTGAGCTCCCTTGTCTGGACATCACATTGCAGACATTAAAATAGGCTCTTTCTCCTCAAAATGCACTCTTTCCGCGTGGTTTTACTTTGCATTAGGATTCCCAGAGTTAAAGGGCTTTAACTCACGTTAGCGCAACAGGTGTTAAGGGAACATTTATTGTTAATGCCCTCTCTTCACCCTGTTAATGCCCACTTTCCGCTTACAGCACCCTTTATGCTGCTGGAGCCTTTAATGCCCGTTAAAGCAGCTTTTCGCTGATTTAAGGGTGCAAGGGTGCTGATAACAGGTGTTAATGGCACACTGGCTCCCTTAATGCCCTTTAGTAAACATACCCCTAAGTGAGATGCTTCACAGAAAAGATCTAGGACAGAGAGCACACAGTCCATTTTCTAGTATCGGGGAAGTGTTGCCCTATACTGTAGATGAAAAAAATAATTGTGTGCATCCCCTGGGATCATCAAACTCACTGCTGGGAGAGGAAATGGAATTTCTTTGCATGTCCTAGAGAAGAAGAAGAAGAAGCGGAGAGACTCTGCCAGCCAGAACATCATCCTAGAGATAAATGGAGTGGGTGGTTGTTGAAAAGGATCCTACCCAGAGGAGTCTGCCTGTATGGAGATGTCAAGGTGAGGAGGACAGTGAGGAAGACATCATAATCTAAATACTTGGTGCCTATTGTTGCATTTTATACTGTATTTGGGTTTCTCTTTGTCTCCTGATTGGCACTGCAACAGACCAGAGAGAGAGAAGCTGCTGTAGAAAGCACGGAGTGATATTCTGAGAGTCCTTTAAAAACAAAAGAAACTTAAATAACATGTTGCGACATAGCCATGTTTTTTTTAGTGCCTGCATTAGGGATCCATAAAACAAATTAACTTAGATCAGATCATGACTGCATTAAATTATTATTTTACATATAGTATTTAATAAAACAACAACAAAAAAGAAAACATGTTTCACCTCAGGGGTTTATACTTCTTCTAAAAAGTTTTTCTAGTGTTTAATTTATATTGTATGTGCCTAAAAGAATAACAAAAAAATAAATTTTGCACATCACCAGCAAAATAACTCTAATGAAAAATCTTTAATGGAAAGTAGAAACTTCTAACTCTCAAAGCAAAAGAAAATAGTAAGAATAGTAAAAAGTAAAAAAAAAATGAGTTAACTGATATATTACTATAAATGGAAAAAGTCTACAAACAAAACAAGTATAGAGATAAACATTATAAAACAACATTACATTTAATTTCCTTCAAGGGGTATGTGTACCACAGATAAAAATCAAATTCTATTGTTAAATGAAAAGGAGATAGGATTTCTAAGAATACTGGGGCTAATACAGTATTCAGTAGCAGTGGTCAGCGCTTTTAAAGTGCCTGGCTGCTGCCATTCAAATTAAAACCAGATCTTCAGTACTCTACCTTATCTGCCCTCAAGGCTGAATATCCTATTTTGCCAGACAGAGAAATTGCTATCCAGTCAGTAGAGATATTCAGCCACTAACAGGACTGCAAAAACTGCATAAAGTTTGGACAGCCATTGACTTGAACTAAACTATATAATCAACAGATGAATATCAGCACTAATCTGATAGCTGGCAGGACTTCTCTCGCTCTGTCCACAGACTATCCCAGTTTTAGCCAGGCATCTTTCCTGCAGTCTGTGATAATATCCAGAGGCACATATCCAGATAGTTCCACTACATATCGGAATCACCATGTTTTAGCCAGTTAGCAGGTTCTGCTAACCGGCTGAACTATTTTGAAGATCACCTCCATATATTCTAAGGGAGGGACATTTCTTTCCTTAAAGAGCAAACCTGCCATAGTTGACTAAGAAATTTAAATCCAGCTGCTTCATTGGCTCACACCTTGTACAGTAGATTCCTGTGGCTTTCTTTTTTCCACCTCTTGGCCAATATTTAGAACACTGGATATTTAAATACTATGGCGGTCAGCAGTGGCCTTTAACCATCTTCTGGATATTCGGCAGCAGTGTCAGGATAGTGGCTGCCACTGGATATCTGAATCATATGCCCATGGATCATGCTGGTGCTCTACGGCTAGTGCCAAGGAGGTCTGTAGAGATAGTCAATGGCACTGTCTGCATATTGCCATTGACTATCTCTCTCGTTACCCTTATCTAGATAACCTCCATGAATGATGAAACGTTGGATTGTGAAACGCTACGGCGCTGTCATTCAGGCGTTGGGAGTACACTCATCTTGTCTCAGATAAGCATCCTCAGATATTGCTTTTTGAATAAGATAACATCCTTTTTAATGATTGCCTAATAAATAAGCAACTAGTTGGGTCATTGATGTGAGGTTTGGGCGCATTTTCCATATGAATATAAGTGTTTAATAAGTCGCCCTAGTCTGGTTCTGAGACCCAGTTGCATATTCATATAAAGTTAAGGATGTGTTGTAACATATAGGAATTTTTCGATGTATATCATCTTGAAGGTGAAAAGTAGAGCTTAACATATCGACTGAACTGTACATTATAAAAAACAAATAGTTTTCAAATGGTGATTTGTGCAAATTTAGAAGCATACATGTTTGATTACTTGACACTGGAACAAACTGAAAATCACAATCCTATTTTTTTCCATTTGTACAAAATCTAATGCACATGCCTACTGCACATACTTTCATATTTATGGAGGGAAAGTTTTAGTTGGACAATTTTTGTAACTAAAACAAGTTTTGCCTATGTAAAACATTTTGGGTGTGGAGGAGTAGCCTAGTGGTTAGAGCAGCAGCCTCATACCCAAGAGGTCAAGATTTGAGTCCCATTAGCACTCCTTCTGACCTTGGGCAAGTCATTTTACCCTTGGAAGAAAAGGCCTGCCAATCTACTTCTCAACATACCTTGCCAAGAAAGCCTAAGGACTGCTGGGGCACCAGGAGTCAGCACTTATAATAAAAAGGCTTTGCAAATTGTAATCCTTCAGTCTTATACTCTTTGGAATTTTGAAGTTTCCTTATACTGTAAGAACATAGGAAGTGCCATACTTGGTCAGCCCAAAGGTCTACCAAGCCCAGTATTCTGTTTCAACAATGAACAATCCAGATCACAAGTTCCTTGCAGGATCCCATAAAATAGCAAGATTCCATGCTGCTTTCCCCCAGGGATAAGCTATGGCTTTCCTCTGATCTATCTGGCTAATATCAGTTTTATAGACTTCTTCAGGAACTTTTCCGATTCATTTTAAACCCAGCTATGCTAACTGCTTTACTATATCCTCTGGCAATGCATTTCAGAGCTTCATTACACATTGAATGAAAAAAAAATGTTCTCCAATTTATTTTAAATGTGATACTTATTAACTTCAGGAAGTGTCCTCTAATCTTTGTACTTTTTGAAAGAATAAACAACCGAATCACGTTTACCTGTTCCACTATACTCATTATTTTATTGATGTCTACATTATTTGCCCTCAGCCATCTTTTCTACAAGCTGATGAGCCCTAACCTTTTTAGTCTTTCCTCATAGAGGAACTGTTTCATCTCCGTTGCTCTTCTCTACTTTCTCTATTTCTGTTTTGCTTTTTTAAAATGTGGTGAGCAGAACTGCACACAAAGATCAAGATGCCTTCACACTATAGAGCAGTACAGAGGCATTATATTATTCTTCATTTTATTCTCTGTTCCTTTCCTAATAATTTCTAATATTTGGTTTGGTATTTTGACTGCTACTTCACACTGAGTCAATAATGTCACTGATGATAGCAGTAAGGACTAGAAAATCTAGAAAAAAAATGTCAGGTTCAAACACATGTGATGCCATTCATAAAACATTCACAGGAGTTAAAAATTGGAAAGTGATTAATTTTATGCAATAATATTCTCAATATCACATGAGTTGACTATTGAGAAAAGTGTTCTTCTTCGAAATGTGCACACTTTTCCACAAAGGAGGTCATTCAGAAATGCAAATAGGCTTCCTGGATGTGCAGGATAGACATTTTCCTAGCAAAAATGTCTAGAACCATATTCTGACACCATGCGGCCCTGCACGTACATGGTGCTAAAACAGGGATCTCAGAAAGTGGGCGGAAGGGGATAAAACGGGAGCATGGCAAGCCATGGAGACGTATAAAGCATATTCATGGAAGGCCCATGTATGTCCACATTATACCAGTGGCAAGGTGAAATAAGGCCAGGACTTAGAAGATGTTCTACTTTGATCCCAAACACATCTCATAGAGATGAATGGCTGTGACACATCTGTATTGAGCTGTTGTGTCTGTAGTGTGGGAGGGCACAAGATGCAGTTGTCAAGAATAGAATGCATGGGTGAAGGACATTTGTAAGGTTAAGTAGCAATAAAAAAAGCACCCCTATAGAAATACACAGCACTACAATAGTCTTTTTTTCTGGCTATGCTGGCATTTGCTGTTTGTGCTAAAGGGGCTATTCTGGGCTTCCCTAACAATGACTATGATTGGACAAATGGGAATGTAGATGTAGCAATGATATATGAGCTAGTATGCAGTAGAATCACATTTGGCTGAGAAATGTAGATCAGATGTGTTGTCCTGAGACGCCATGCTGTGATGTATTACCATCAGTAGGACTGACCTCAGCATCACCAGCTGCTGGTGTAAATGGGCAGTAAGTTCTGAAAAGCTACTCTGCATCAACATAGTGGGGCATGTCCCTGTCAATGGTGGGGGACCCTTCGAGTGGGGGCATGCCGCAGTGCAAACAGCACAAATACATATCTACAGAGGTCTCTAACATTGTGCACATTTGTCAAAACAGATGATGGTGCTTTTAGGAATCTATTGCTGATGTTTGCACTGTTGCATGTTCTGATTGACAGAAGATATGTTTTGACATGTAGCTGTGGAGACCCATTTCATTATTATAGGGCTCTTTTTTAGCATTGTAAATACTGTTTTCAGTGATGACCACTACAACTATAACTAAGGTGTTCATCACATGCCATGTGTGTGTTGCTTCAGGGTCTGTTGGGACAAACATCTCACTTTCCATTTGCTTTTACACTAGTTTAGGTGCACTTAAATAACCCTGTAGTGTTAAGGGCATGCAACAGACTAGCATATATAGTCTGGTTTGCATGCACAAATCTGTTTCATCAGTATGAATGTGTTTGCATCAGCTTAGGAGATGTACGCTTTTCAAGCAGAGGCAGGGCCGCACGGAGACGTGAATCATCAGAAACATCTATCTTTTCAGAATATGGTGGCACATGGACATACAGGCCATTTGCTCTATATACCTGTGTTCCATTATAGCCACAAGGGCTCATGTTTCCCCAGACATGTTGTTTGTGCCACACCAGAAACATACATCTCCCGATTCTGGAAAAGCAGGTGTGGTTTCGGCATAGGTTCTCTAACATGCCCGTTTTCAATTTAGACATGTCTGCTGGTCAGACGTGGATGTTCTAGAATCACACTCAAAGTGCATACCTTCAGCACAATTGAATTAATGTGTTCCCAGGGGTTTTTCAGGTGGTAGAAGACAAGTATGAGTCTAGAAGTCATTTTCAAATCTCCCTGCAGAAAAGATACAACTCATCATGCATATTTTTAAAAATATAAAACCTACACAGATCTAGGCCAAAAAGCAGTCCAACAAAATATAAGCCCGATCACAAACTTTAAGACTTAAAGGAACCTCAAACAGTAGGAACTATAAGTAAGCCAAACAGGCTCTCCAGTATAACATCCCTTAGGGCCACCACTAGATATGCTCCGAGATCAGCATAGGCCCATTTAGTCATATAGTTTTGTATTAGTATTCTAAATGGCTGAGAAAAAAACTCAAGACTGTGAATCTAAAAAACTACAGCAAAGATACAATGGTGAATGTCAAAATCAAATGTCAACCACATCCGACATGATATTGTGCTTTGATAAGAGAAAAAAGCATTTACCTGTGTCATATTTTTAGCCATGGCATTTTCAAAGTTAAAGTAAGGGTGCAATTTAGCTTTAAGAGATGGTGCAAAGCCCATGGGTGAAAAGCACATCCTTTCTTTGTCACTATGCATACCATTTGAGAGTTTCCACCTCCCAAAACAACAGAAGATTTAGTAAAACTGTATCCTTTTTTCAGGCTTTAGTATGCTCAATTGCTTATATGTTACTGGAAGAATGTCAATAAAAATTAGCAAGTGGGCTACCATAGTTTTGGAGCGTTTTGACACACTATTGGAAGTGTGTGTGAATTTATTAAAGCAATGTGCTGATGTGAAATATAATCAGTCTAGCACAAAGATCTAATTTTGCCATCAAATAGAACAGACATGTTTTTTTCTTTCTTTCTTTTGATTGCATGACTCTATAATAGATGGGATTGTTGCTTCTTAAGATGGCAGCAGTTCACACCTGTGAGCAATTCAACTGATCCTTAAAACATTGGCTCTTTGCTCTATTAGAATAATGATGTTTATACATTCTGCATAGTAACTGAGCGATGAAGCGGCAGTTACTGCTGAGGTACTTTGTTCCAAGCTTTGGTGTAACCTTCCCCGAGTCTGGGATTTTACATTATGTCTAGAAATTCAGTACCTAAAATGCAATAAATTGGCACAGTTCTTAAATGTAGGGCTTGCGCACGATTCTTTTCTTTTTAAATATTTTCATCTTTTTCTTCTGAAATATGTAGAGGGTTCTTTTAGAAGCATCCTATTGTGTAAATAGCAGCTTATAGACATATTTATTGCCAACATGTGCAAACAGCAATTTTGGAAAGCCACTATTAATACAGTGTAATCAGATGCAAGGAGTAGAGGCAAACCTCATCCATTGTGCCCGCCCCCCTCCTCACTCTTGCCCCTTCTCCGGCCCCGATTGCTGCTGCTGCCACACCTGTCCGGGACCTGCAGCAGCGGCCCTGGTCTCAAACAGTCCTGCAATGCTTACCTTAAACCTCCAGCGTTGCAAGGCTGTTTGACTCCTGCCCCCACTGAGGCCTGATGCTGACTTCCTGGGGCTAATAATGCGCTGATGAAGATGACTAATTAAATCTTAAGGTAACACATTTGGGGGGGAGGTATTCAGCAGCATATGTTAGTGCTTGTAATGCAGTTAGTCATTGGCACTGAACACTGAACCCGGATATTCATTGTAGAGGCCATACTGAATGTCTAGGCTGGCCCGACAGTGCCGTAGCTAACTGGGCAGCACGATATACAGCTGCTGCCTGGTTAGCTAAAGTGGTGAAAGCTAGGTGAGCCTTTCGGGTGCCTAGCTTTCACTACATTGAGATAACCAGCTAGCAGCTGAATATTGTCGCTGATCAGTTATCCCCGGGTGTTCCCCCCCCCCCCCCCCGTACTCCACCCCCAGAATGCCCCTATGCTAGTCGGCTAGCATTGAACACTTAGTGGTGGCACCTGGAGATGTTCAGTGCCTAAATGGCTCTGAAAATCCCCCTCCCCCTTCCTTCCTATCTTCTTGGGTGAGTGGAACTTGGGGAGTGGGAAAAAGGTAGGTAATAAATACTAACAGATTTTGCTGTTAAGCTCTATCCTGAGTATGTAAGTAAATACAGAATTTTTAATTGACACAGAACTCATCAGTTTAACTCAAATTTCCCTTCTCCCAAAGCTTTTAAGCACTCTTTCAGAAATGTTTGAAAACAAATTCATTAAGGTATAAAATTGCCACTGAGTGCTATATTCTAAAAATTTCACATGCCTGCAAAATATACAAGTAAGACTGCATTTTTATGTGGTAGAAACTGTATTAATATTAATACACATGTAATAATCTTAAAGGGATGATTTTATAATAGGATGCCCATATGGAAGGTCCACAAAGGCACCTATTTTAAGCCTATTTTATCAAGGTGCAAAACATAGTTCAACAGAATCATCCACTACCATATCTTTATTAGGAGGCACATAAATAGAATTTATCAATATCAAACAAAAGTGTCACTTCATACTGTATGTTTAAGATATTATGTTCCTTGCTAATGCTGGCATTCCTAACAGGGTCTCCATTGCAAGCAAGGTAATACTGTGTGACTTTTAAATACAAGCTCTCTGTCTGACAGCTCTTAAAGGGGTTTTGATCTTCATTTTTAATAGTTAATTTCTTTTTTCTGGTGCTGTATTGCAAAAGGGGAATTGTTTGTGGTGCTGGGTAAAGCTCTGCTGTTAGAGTTCATTGTTTCTTTATTTCCAGCTTTCCATTCAAAGAAAGCTCTTTGAACTCACGGACATTATCAGCTATAGAATTACAGGGCTTAAAAGGGAACAAGGAGGCACTGTGGGTTAAACTAGAAAGAGGGAAAGGGAAATCCATTTGCATTGGTGTAATATACAGATCTCCTTCCATCATCAAGCTCCCCCAATCGGGGTAGAGCACCCGAGTGGGCCATCAAGCCTCCCGCTCGGGAACTCCAGCCCAATCGGGGCTGTGGGAGGAGGGACAGGCACACTTTAAAAGTGCCGCCATCAGCGGGAACAGCAAGAAGAAGCCGTCGCCATCATCAAGCTCCCCCGATCGGGGTAAAGCACCAGAGTGGGCCATCAAGCCTCCCGCTCGGGAACTCCAGCCCAATCGGGGCTATGGGAGGAGGGACAGGCACACTTTAAAAGCGCCGCTAGCGGTGGGAACAGCAAGAAGAAGCTGCTGCCATCATCAAGCTCCCCCGATCGGGGTAGAGCACCCGAGTGGGCCATCAAGCCTCCCGCTCGGGAACTCCAGCCCAATTGGGACTGTGGGAGGAGGGACAGGCACACTTTAAAAGTGCCACCATCAGGCATGCCCGCACCTTGCGGGCCCACGCCTGAGGGCCTCGCCAGAGGGCCCTTTGGCATGGCCCTTCGGCACGGGCCCGCAAGGCGGGGATTAAACAGTACCCTTTACCAGCAAAGCATCTGTACTCTGGGCATGACCACACAAAAAATCCTATTGAAACAGACGACATTGCAACTCACACGTGCAGCCTCTCCAACCCATCATGGGCTTGCCATCAACGCTTCCTAAGCTCCGCCAATAGATGCACCCACAAGTCTAGACAACAGAAAGCTGCTTGAAGGTCAACGTGAAGGAGTGGACATTCCGGTATCAAGGTCTTCTTGTCAAGTAACTATATTATAGTGTGTTTAGATACCTTGCCCTTCAATGCTAATCAATCAGTGTGTTTGAATACATTGTATATATTGTTGAATAACTCATACTGCTATTACTGCCATTAACTAGCTAGCTTTTCCGAAGGCAAGTTACTTGATTATCTCTCATGAACGCTCCTGTTTAGCCTGATAGCCTGAGTATAATATTCCTGTCTCATACTACCTGCTGCTTGAGCTGATAGCTACCCTGTTAACAGGCTGCCTGTATGATCTGTACTCATTGCAAATAGATTCTGTTTGTCACCATCTCACTCTTACAGTTTTGTACATTATCGTACACTATCTGAGCTAGACTACCTAACCAATTTAGATCTAGCAACAATCCTCTAGTGAGTTGTTTACAACGCCTAGCGCACCAAGATGGAGCACCCCAGACCTGCCATATTTGGCCTCTTTTTCCTATTCACTAGTTGGCTCCCAAGCTCTCTAACCCTAACTCCTTCATACAATCAGATCCCGATCCTACATAGCCATGGGAGAAGATGGGCAGGTACATCTCATCATGATGTAAATTGGGACACACGATCGCATCATCACCCCCATCTTCTACACATTGCACTCCAACACTCTATGAAAGCTAAACAGGACAAAAGCCTCTACCCACAAAACCTAAAATGTGCCCTCATCAATGCCCGCTCAATCCGTAAGAAGTGGCCAGTGATCGCAGACATAATATCCCTCCATAATTTCGACATCCTTATGGTCACCAAAACATGGCTATCCCCTGAAGATAACGTCATACTCAACCAGCTCCTCCCCTTTAATTTCTCAGCGTATACAAGCCATAGACAAAACAAAAGAGGAGGTGGAGTTCTCATCCTCAGCAGAACAGAGCTACATTTCCAGCTAGTTGACTCCACTAGTACAAACCACTTGGAGACAGTCTCCATTTCTAACAAGGTCTGCTCTATAAATCTGCTTTATAGAACTCCCTCAGCCTCCGCAGAGGACCTCCCAACTATTATAAACCTCTCATCCAATATCCAGAATACAAATACACTAAATTGGATTCTAGGTGATTTTAACCTGCCAGGGCTTCAGGATAATCATTCTTCTACCTTTCTTGAAGCCCTCGATATCTTAGGATACAAGCAATTAGTAAACAAACCCACTCACGTGAAGGGAAATACACTAGATCTCGTATTTGCTCTGCAGACAGTTTCTGATCAATCCCATGACACCGTGCTGTCCATAACTACTGTACCATGGTCAGATCACAAACTAATCATTTTCCAGATTCCTACCCATGACAGTCAATCGAAGATCAACAGAGCTCCAAGTAATCCCGCTAAACTACCTTCTAGAAGTTTCCACCCATTCAATAGAGATCTTATCCTGGCAGAAACGGGGTCGCTCCTTAATGGGACCACTCTGAACCTGGAGGAGCTGATCACTCTCTGGAACAATAACCTCAGTACGATTGCACTTTGTCTGCCACCTAACAAGTCATCAAGGAAAAGACCTACAGCCCCATGGTACACAGCTGAGCTAAAAGCATCACTCAACTTACTACAGAAGCTTGAGAAATGTTGGCGAAGATCGCACTCCATTCGAGACCAGATAGCATACAGCCATCAGCTAGCCGCTCACCGTGAAGCCATCACAGAGAAAATGAAACAGTACCACACAGACACCCTGAAACGCTTGCTAAATAAACCTCACGATTTGTTTAGCCTTGTCAAGTCTCTATCCAAGGAGCCAACAACAGAGCACCAATGTGAAATCCATCCGCAGGAGTTTGCCACTTACCTACAATCCAAGTTATGTCAGACAAATAAAATTTCAATTGGTGTCTCCTCCACAGACCAAGGGTGTACAACATGTATAACATCGTTAATGTCTTTCTCGACCCCTTCCAAGAAGTGCATCGAAGATACTATCATGAACCTCAATACCACCACTGCGCAAACGGATCCTTGTCCGGCTTTCTGGATAAAGGAACTGTGCAGTGATCTCAGTCCAATAATAACAAAGATAATGAACCTATCTTTCACAGGTGGTTACTTCCCATCTGCTCTCAAGCACACGTCGATCAGACCACTGCTAAAAAATAGTAAACTAGACCCCCAAAAGGTAGACTCTTACAGACCCATTTCAAGTATACCTTTTCTCGCAAAGTTAATCGAAAAAGAGGTGCAAAGACAGTTACAAGACCACATCGACTCTGCTGCTCCACTTGACTCATGCCAACATGGATTCAGGGAGTCACATGGAGTGGAAACACTCCTTACCACCCTTTTTAATAATATAATCACCGGCATTGACAGCATCCGTCAGGGGTTTGCACTCATTTTCCTAGACATTGCTGCAGCCTTCGACTCAGTAAATCATGAGCTTCTCCTAGGACGGCTAAAAGAGAAGGGCATCTGCGGAACAGCACTGGAATGGTGCAGATCATACTTGTCCGGTAGATGGCAGCACGTACGATCAGGTGGAACAACATCAGAACCGTTCCATCAAGGTCAAGGAGTTCCCCAGGGATCCTCCATATTGGCCTTGATGTTCAACATATACATGCAACCCATTTGCAATATCATCCAGTCTTTCAATGTCAGTTGTATGGTATATGCTGATGATGTCCTGCTCTATATGCCGTTCTCCATAGATCAAGTTGACCTCTCCCCTTTGACCAACTGCTTCAATGCCATATCGGAATGGCTCCTGTCACAAAACCTTCGAATTCAACATAAGAAAACGGAGGTGCTCTTCATTACGAGGAACCCAAATTTCAACCCACCCCCAATACTTGAAGGTGAAAGAAGCTGATCTACAAGCAAAACCCACAATTCGTTACCTGGGAGTTACACTGGATCAAAACCGCGACATGAAGGCACACATAGCAAACACTGTAAGAGCAATCTATTTCAAGATCTGTTCACTCAGACATCTACGCCCCTTGCTTGAACCAGAGGATTTTCGGACAATTTATCAGGCTCTGATAATACCACATTTTGATTACGCCAATGCCATATTACAAGGTCTCCCCCAATCCACCTTGAACCCCTTACAGCTCGCCATGAACAGTGCAGCGAGGGTTCTCCAGGGCTCATCTAAGAGAGACCATGTCACGCCCCTTCTAAAGCAGTTACACTGGCTTCCTGTACAAGCCAGGATCTTTTTCAAAACATTGCTGCTAACATTCAAAGCGGTCAATAAGCTCTCTTCATCTTCACTATCTGACCTTATCCAAACAACAACTCCTAATAGACCAAGAAGATCCACAGCGATACATATAATAACAATGCCAAGAGAATTAACAAGATGCACCTCGACAACTGCAAACAGGGCCTTCAGACTCTGTGCCCCAAGATCCTGGAACTCATTACCAACAAACATTAGGGTAATCACTAACCTAATCCAATTTAGGAAGGTCCTTAAACACTTCCTTTTCCTCAAATATTTCCCAGAGGAAAATGAATCTCATCCCCACTCAAATACTTACAACAGCTCCAACACACCCTTTCACCTAGGCGACCACACCATGCAAGGAGTCTTTGACCATTAAATCTCTTACTATGTTTTTCTATGACACCGTTGTGTAAATAGTTACCTTTTGTTATCCAAGTTGGTTCTCCTGTTAATTGTAAACTCAGGCTTATGTACCCTGTCTGATTGTTATGTTCCATGTAAACCGTACTGATGCTGAATAGTGCGGTATAGAAGAAATGGTAAATAAATAAATGAATAAATAGAAGTGGATAGGGATTTAATAGAAGACATACACAGTATTGCCGTGAAAGAAGAAGTGCTGCTCACAGGTGATTTCAATATGCTGGAGATTGATCTGCACATCCCTGCTGTGGTGTCATCTAAAGTAAGGAGATCCTAGATTCTCTACAGGGAGAACTATTGTGGCAACTGGTAACAGAACCCACACATGAAGGGGCCATACTGGACTTGGTGCTCACCAATGGGGAAAGTGTTTCTGATGTCATAGTGGGAGATCATCTTGCATCCAGTAATCACCAAATGATGTGGTTCAGTATTAGGATCAGGGCTGATAAAATCCACTCAAAAGCGAGGGTCTTAGACTTTAGGAAAGCTAACTTTGTCAAGAATGGGACAATACCTCAAGGAGTCGATAGTCAGATGGGAACAGATAGGGGATATAGAAAAGCAATGAGCAAAACTGAAAGGGGATATTTTAAGGACAACAAACCTTTTTGTTAGAAAGGTAAATAAATGTAAAAAGATAAGTTCACAAAAGTAGCTGAAAATGTGAAGAAAAAGAGGGAGGCCTTCAGGAAATACAAGCGATCAAAGAGAGAGGAAGACAGGCTTCTATATTTGGAAAAACTTAGATAAACTAGCAAAATAGGAGAGCAAAGATACAAAAAGAAGAAGAAATAGCCAATGCAATAAAATGGGGGGATAAGACATTTTTGAGATATGTTAGTGAGAGGAGGAAGGGCAAAAATGATATTGTCAGACTCAAGGGTGAAGGGGAGGAAGATGTAGAAGCTGATGAGGATAAAGCGGAATTGCTTAAAAAATATTTCTGTTCTGTGTTCACAGATAAAGAACCAGGAGCAGGATCTCAGAAAACACCCACAAACAGGAACAGAAGTGAGGGACATCTTGAACAATTTTCAGAAGACTGTGTTCGTGAGAAACTAGCTCAACTTAAAATAGACAAAGCGATGGGACTGGATGGGATAACCCTAGAAAACTGAGGGAATTTGGGGACGTTCTAGCAGCTCCACTGACTGACCTTTTCAATGCCTTGTTGGAGTCAGGAGTGGTGCCAAAGGACTGGAGAGAGGCTCATGTGGTGCCTTTACACAAAAGCGGAAGTAAGGATATGGTTGAAAACTACAAGCCGGTTAGTTTAACTTCAGTAGTGAGTAAATTATTGGAAACACTGCTGAAAGAGAAAATAGTGAGGTTTCTGGAGTCCAGAGGATTACAGGATCTGAGGCAGCATGGATTCACCAGAGGCAGATCTCGTCAGACAAATCTGATTGATTTCTTTGACTGGGTGACCAGAGAGTTCAACCGAGGGAGAGCCCTAGATGTGGTGTATTTAGATTTCAGTAAAGCCTTTGACACTGTTCCTCACAGGTGAGTTATAAACAAACTGAGGGGATGGACCCTAAAGTTACTGCTTGGGTTAGAAATTGGTTGGGTGGGAGGCGACAAAGAGTACAGGTAAATGGAGCTCATTCTGAGGAGAAGGACATTACCAGTGGTGTGTCCCAGGGATCTGTCCTTGGTCTGATTCTTTTTAACATCTTTGTTAGTGATATAGCGGAAGGGCTGTCAGGTAAGGATTGCCTTTTTGCAGATGATACCAAAATTTGCAATAGAGTAGACACCCAGGAAGGTGTAGATAACATGAGGAGGGATCTAGCTAAGCTTGAAGAATGGTCTAGAATGTGGCAGCTAGGATTTAATATTAAAAAATGTAAGGTCATGCATTTGGGCTGCAGCAATCCAAGGGAGCAATATAGTATAGGTGGTGAAGTACTTTTGTCCACTAAAGAAGAGCGGGACCTGGGCGTGGTTGTGTCTGATGATCTTAAAGTAGCTAAACAGGTAGAAAAGGTGACGACAAAAGCTTGGGTGCATCCGGAGAGGAATGGCTAGCAGAAAAAAGGAGGCGATAGTGCCTCTGTATAAGTTTTTGGTGCGATCTCATTTGGAGTATAGTGTGCAATTCTGGAGACCACACCTTCAAAAGGATGTGAACAGGATGGAGTCGGTGCAGAGAGTGGCTACTAAAATGGTTAGTGGTCTTCATTATAAAGCATATGAGGAGAGACTTAAGGATCTTAATATGTACACCTTAGAGGAAAGGCGGAATAGAGGTGATATGATTGAGATGTTTAAATACCTCCATGGCATAAATGTTCAGGGGGAGAGCCTCTTTCAATTGAAAGCAAGTTCTGCTATGAGGGGACATGGGATGAGGGTGAAGGGGGATAGATTCAGGAGTGAATTGCGGAAATATTTCTTTACGGAAAGAGTGGTGGATCCGTGGAATAGTTTCCCAGTGGAGGTGGTAGAGATGAGGACAGTAAATGAATTCAAAAAAGCATGGGACAAACACAGAGGATCTCTAAAGGAACAAAGGGGACTGTTGTAGTTGTTGATATGGAAGGACAGACTAGATAGGCCATGTGGTCTTTTTCTGTCATCATATTTCTATGTTTCTATCTGAATTCAAGAAAGCATGGGACAAACACAGAAGATCTCTAAAGGTAAAAAGGGGACTATTGTAGTTAATATGAAAGGCAGACTAGATAGGCCATGTGGTCTTTTTCTGACATCATATTTCTATGTTTCTATCTGAATTCAAGAAAGCATGGGACAAACACAGAAGATCTCTAAAGGTAAAAAGGGGACTATTGTAGTTAATATGAAAGGCAGACTAGATAGGCCATGTGGTCTTTTTCTGTCATCATATTTCTATGTTTCTATCTGAATTCAAGAAAGCATGGGACAAACACAGAAGATCTCTAAAGGTAAAAAGGGGACTATTGTAGTTAATATGAAAGGCAGACTAGATAGGCCATGTGGTCTTTTTCTGACATCATGTTCTATTTTTCTAAAATGGGCCATTTAAAAAGGAGTACACAGTAGTGGCTAGTTCCACAGTTAAGCGTGTCAGCTTGATTGCATCAGCCCATTTTTTATCTCTATATTGCATGTCTGCTTAATAATTATGGCCCACTGGTAGTACTTCATTCAGTCTCATTCAGGTATTTTAAATAAAAAAATATACATAACTTCATCCACTCTCCACAATATTTAATCTAATATAATGTCTATTAAAATACAGCATGATGCCACATTTCAGTGACATTTAGCATTCAACATAATGTCTTCTTGATTGAGAGAATAAGTTCTTCCTACGACTCAAACAAAAATGACATCAGCATTTTTTTAACTGCTTACCTGGAATTTTGTATCCAATTACAGAGCTTCACTATTGTGCTATATAACCACTTAGATTAAATTTATGAGGTTGAATCCACTTTGAGGTTTAAACCCTGGCTCTCTTCCTGTTTGCCTACTTAATACATACGTACAGTATACCCCTAAATAATTTTATAAGAGCCCTTTTTCACTTGCAAAACATGTTTTCCATGAAGAAAATGCTTTCTATCATTACCCCAAAATATAACTTCACCTATATCAGGCATGTCCAACAAGTAGATCGCGATCTACCTGTAGATTGCAGAGGGGTCAGAGGTAGATCGCCAGCCCCACTTGGCTCCATTTCTCCAGCAGCTCGCCCTGTCGCTAGGAGAGAGCTCGTGCTGGCAGGTCGTCTGCCGAGGGCTTGCCGCCGCTGCTGATCCCTTGCCTGTCTTTTTTACCTGCCTGCAGGAATCTTGCCTGTGGATGTATTGGGGGGCGCTTGTTGTTTTCATGCCAATAGTTTGTGGGTACCCCTGGGGGCTGCCGCCCATGCCCCACGACGAGACGCCACAGCCCCAGTGTCATACCTGGTCTCCCGCCTTTCAGAATCACCCTTTCCTGCCCCTTCCCCAATATCCCTTAGAAGCGTGTTATATACCGGGCAATATCCATTTGCCTGGGCTTTACCTGAATACACTTATCATATTAGTTGTGTTGTGTGCTGGTCATTGGTCACTTTATAGTTCACTTTCATTAAACATTTTCGGGCAGACACAACAAAGTGTCAAGAATTTGGTGATTTTGGCGGGCTTTTCCAATTTTGTTCTAACTTACCTATGCCTTGCCTTCAAATTGGTTCAAGCCACTGTGATTTTTGCTTGCCTCTGCAATTTTATTTCGCCTTGTCTTCACGTTGATTCTACACTGCAGTCCTGGAGGGCCAAACACCATTCAGGTGTCATTCTGTCCCTAATAAATATGCCTGTGCTGCATTTGTATGCGCCACCCCCAGTGTATGCAAATGTATCTCGTGCATATTCATTAGGGACAGTGTGAAAACCTGAACAATGTTTGGCCCACCAGGACCGGAGTTGGGAACCTTTTCCCTAGAGCAGCGGCCAACAGGGGCATAAACACCCACACCCACAGGCTCCACTATCCAAAGCCTCATGGAGAGTCAGGCCGTTGGGTCCTGCATGCAGCAGCATCTCCCAATACTAGCACTTGCATACCTTAGCAATGCCGCCCTAAACTTGGGAACACGTTCCACATATATCAAAAGGTTGTTGTGATTAATGGCAGATAACAATTCCTATGTTAATCACAATTTGCTGATAGAGCTGCATCATAGCAACCTTTCTGATATCTGTGGAGTGTGGTTTCAGTTTTGGTTTCTGACAGTGTTTACCACCCCGGGGAGTGACCCCAACAGTATTGTGTAGCATAGCCATGCCTGCACTGTGCCCAGGACTGGTGTGGTGGCCAGGGCTGCCAAAAGCCTCAATATTTGCACAATGCTAGCATAGGTGTGGGAGTGTGTGTCTGCCTACACCTTACTGAGCCCACACTGCTTGCACTGTTTCCAGTGTTAACCTTCCAATGTTCATAATGAGGAGCAAGGTACTGTGGGTTTGGCCCGGACAGAATGCATCTGCACAGGGCATAGGGCAATGGCTAGGACATTGTAGTGCCCGGACAGGGTGGCCAGAGCATGTTCTGCTGGGAGGTCATTCTCACCCTTACTGAGCAGTGACCACGGCATGGCTAGGTTCCCCCATAGTGCTATATAGTATTTCTCTCAAGTGTTATTTATGGTGTCAGCATACATTTCATGCAGCTATGGACTCTGTTTAATTCAGTCTACAAAGTTAAACTCTGACCCCCTGGTGATGTCAGTCTCTAGGACCTGTCTGCAGCCCCTCCTTGCTAAATCAAGAAGGGCAGACCTTAAAGGGAGTGGCCAAAGACAATAGCAGACCTCAAGGGGAACTGCTGGAGAGGCACTATAAAGGACAGGCACACTTCCTGTCTCTCTCTCTCTCCTTCATCGGACAGGTTTGGACACTACCATGAGGCTCTGATCCACATGTTCTGGCCTACCATGAGGCCCTGACCCACATGTTCTCTCTCTCTCTCTCACCATCCATCGGACATGAAGAACAGGAGGCTCTGATACTCAACTCCCTTCACCCCTCCCCCTCTCTCTCTACCCACATGTTCTGGCCTACCATGCGGCTCTGACCCACATGTTCTGGCCTCTATCTCTCTCACACTTCACACATGCACACACACAGATTCATTGATGCACACTGAAACAGCTCTGTAACAATCACTATATACCTCTGTTCAATACCTATGTATTAAGCCTATTTTTACATAAAAACCTTTCTCCAAGCCACACCTGTTTGCTTGTCTTATTACAAACCCTCCTGCGTCTGTGAAGTGAAATGAACCCAGGACCTACAGAAGAGTAACTGGATCACATCTCACATATGGGTTCCCTTTTCTGGGGCTCAATCACTTATTTAACTGCTTGGTGTGTGTGCTCACATCCCATTTTTGGGTGCACAGAGTTTCTCCAGGAACATGCACTATGTACTAGCTAGCAATCTGTCTGCAGTTAGTATGTGTATGGCTGGAACACCTTGTAGGGTGCAGTGGCTGGAGATTCACTGTGCTCGCTGCAGGAGAATGTCAGATAGTGGTGGGGGGCAGCTGAGCATTTCCAGGCCTACTGTCTGTCTGCCATTGCCTTATGGATGCATACAGATCTGCATTGACTGCCCTGTAGGGTGTCTGTTCCCGAGCAGGACTGGGGTTGATGGTCCCCTCTACTACCATCATTGCAGGGATGTAGAATGTGGATTTGTTGGATGTAGAATGTGGATTTGTTGGGATGTAGAATGTGGATTTGTAGAATGTGGATCCTGTCCCCCACCCTGAGCCCCAGAGGGCAGGTTGAGTGGTGCTACATAATCAGCTTATGGGTCCAAACACCCCTCTTCACTTAAATCATGTGACCATGGCACCCACACAGGATATGCACTACTCTGGATGCATCATAGTCCACAAGGGCTAGACGTGACTTGAAAATACAGATGGACAGAGGTGTATCCTAGGTGTGTTTGCAAAGACTACATATCACATACTGGCACTGATGGAAAACTGCAGCATAGCTTATCTCAGCTAAGCCAGGTGCTGCGGACCTGGTGCTGGGCGCCCCACCTCGCCCTCAGGGTGAGCACAGTACCCGCACAATGTGACGGTCTGTAGCTACTCTGTGCCAGTAACACACACAGTCAGTTCCCTCTATCAGGCTGAGGTGCTGTGTTGGTGCATACCCCATCTTGTGATCATCTGTAGACTGCTGAGCTGCATGTGCCAGCTTGTAAATTGTATATATTGTTATTGTATATAGTTACCCTGTTAGCCAAGTTGAATTTCCTGTTCATATGTAAACACAAAGTACTATTGGAAATGTGTATGTTCGTTGTTTATTGTAAACCGCACTGATGCTGAATAGCGCGGTATAAAAGAGACTTTAAATAAATAAATAAATAAATAAATGTGCAGTGCATCATGGGTACGGGTGGGTTAACCCTATCCTGGTAACTACAGCAGACAGTTTGTGTGGTGACCTGCAGTCTTTCTGAAGCTAGCCAGGGGTTTGTTAGTAGCTATAAAGATGTAGCCTACTGGTTACTTCACTGACTGTGGAGACAGAGGTCATGGGTTTGATCCCACAGTGGTGTTATTTGATAGGGCTGACTGAGGCATTTCCTTTCTTAAATTTAAATTAGTGCTGCCAGCAAAAACACCCTCACAGTGCTGTAACCTTAAGGTGCCCCATAAGGTGCCCTATAAAGCACCCTATAAGGCGCCTTATAAGGCAACCTTTAGGGAACATTATAAGGTGCCTTGGTGGACAGTACACTTTATAATGTGCCCTCTAGGGAGCCTTATAGGGCGCCTTATGCGGCACCTTAGGTTACGGAACTGTGAGGGTGTGTTTGCTGGCAGCACTAATTTAAATTAAAAAAGAAAATGCCTCAGACAGCACTGATTTAAAGTAAAGGGTAATGCCTCAGACAGCCTTATTACATAACACCACTGTGGAATCAAACCCATGACCTCTGCCTCCACAGTCATTGCAGTAACCAGTGGGCTTCATCTTTATTCATTCTAACACTGGGCTGGCATGAACTTAGGATTAACGTGCGTTAGCACGCCACTGCGCATGTGCAGCATGTGCGCCATCAGCGGCATCGCACAGGTGCGGTGTGAGTGCATGCGCCAGTAACCCAGTCACTTCCGTGAATATGGAGAGGCGATCACGTCAGCCAGCCTTCACCAGGTGTGATTTAAAAGTGTTGGCAAACCTGATCTGCACAAAGCAGACAAACCTATTCCCTGGTTCATCCAGGAGGCAAGACTTCCACCGCGTCAGGAGGGCATGGCGCCGCATCACTAGGCGCTTTAATCGGATTGCTGACCACCCACGTGAGGTAAGTGCAGGCAGTACTGAAAGTAGGTGTGGATGCTGCTGTGTGCAAGTATGCCTTATCCCCATGAGGCCGTGACCTGCTCACAGAGGCCAGGCTTAAATCCTGCAGGTATGGAAGTTGCTGCTGTTCATATGTTTATATCCACCCTACCCCCAGGAGGCCTTGATCTGATTACAGAGGTCAGTTATACATCCTGTTGGTATGGTTCTTGCTGCCGTTCATGTGTTTATATCCACCCTACCCCCAGGAGGCCTTGATCTGATTACAGAGGTCAGGCTTAAATCCTGCAGGTATGGAAGTTGCTGCTGTTCATGTTTTTATATCCACCCTACCCTCAGGAGACCTTGATCTGATTACAGAGGTCAGGCTTAAATCCTGTAGGTATGGAAGTTGCTGCTGTTCATGTGTTTATATCCACCCTACCCCCAGGAGGCCTTGATCTGATTACAGAGGTCACTTACATATCCTATTGGTATGGTACTTGCTGCTGTTTCTGTGTTCCAATCCACCCTACCCCCAGGAGGCCTTGATCTGATTACAGAGGTCAGTTATACATCTTGCTGGTACGGTACTTGCTGCTGTTAATGTATTTATATTCACCCTACCCCCAAGAGGCCTTGATCTGATTACAGAGGTCAGTTATACATCCTGTTGGTATGGTCGGTGCTACAGTTCATGTGCTTACATCCACCCTACCCCAAGTAGAGCCAGACGTGATTGATGTGGTCTGTTTGATATCCTGGTGTCAGGGTACCTGCATCTGTTGTTGTTGCACTGCTGAGCTCAAACACCAGGAGTTCCACACCTGATCACAGAGGTCTGTTAAAGCTGCCGGTGTCTGCGTACCTGCAGCTGTTGGGGTATCACTGCTCTGCCCGACCCCCGGGAGGGCCTAGACCAGATAACATAGGTCTATAGCTCAGCTAGGTGGCTCTGTGCATGCTCCGGTTGCATACGGCCACAACTGCCATATTCACAGGAGTCCTAAGTCCTGACCACAGAGGTAGAGTTGTAGGTCTGATGTCATGGTAGTGGCCCCTGCTGATATTCCTGGCCCACCCAAACTCTGGGCGAGGTCACAACACATCGCACATGTTCCACATGATGGGTGTGTCGGTTGATATGTGTGGGTGAGGCAAATACACTGGTGTCTGCCGCAGCATACAGGGAGTTTAGAAATCCTACTTTTGGAGACCAACGTGACCACCACACACATGGCATGGTGCACCAATGTCATGCAAGGAGGGTGTGGGAACAGGGTAAGGGGGCCAGGGGGTAGCACACAATACACGTAGCTGGCACCCCACACATGTGCAGACCCACAGCCACACATGCATGCAGCTCTGCCAACAGGTAGTAGTGGACCCACTGGCTAAAGCAGCAGCAACACTCAGCTGCCTGCAGTGATATGTGATATGTGATGGCCACCCACCAGAGATATCCTCCCCCTGAGGTTCCCACCCATTGCATTCCCCCCCAGGTGGAGGACCTTTGGAAGAAGGGAAGGGAGTTGCAGAATGCCTACAAAGGAAGGCACAACAGGAACATGACGGTGAGTGTTGCGGCCACTGCAGGGATGTACAGCATGTCACAGTGGGCCAACAGCCTGTGTGTGTCCACATAATGTGTATGTGGTGTGGGAATGGCATGATGGTGTCCTAATGACTGTCTTCCCCAACAGAGGCCTTTGCTGCTGGGGAACGGGCATCGACACCCGGGACCTACACAAAAGGACCCGCAGCTCCAGCCCAGCCAATGGAGGAAGAGGAGGGGGGTGGAGCTGGAGGATGACTCTGCAGAAGTGGAGTGGGCGGAGGGTGGTGTGGGACAGGAGGGAGGGGAAGGTGAGGGTCGCTCCGGTGCACAGGTGGGTGGGTGGGAGAATGATATGCAGGAGGAAGTGGAGGAGGAGGAGGAGAGTGTGGAGGGGGAGGGCGAGGTTGGGGGGAGGTGTCAGGGTGGAAGAGGGGGGAGAGGGGGGAGAGGGTGGCCCTGTGGGTGCAGTGACACCACAACATGCCACAGGCAGGTCCCACGCACATGCCACCACACAAACTCCGGGCACCTGGGGCGGATGTGGTGGCAGGTGTGTCCGGGACCTGCCTGTGGCAGTGTTTGGTGTGCTGCAATGGCAGCGGGCACAGGACCACACAATTTGGTGGCTTACAGGAGCTATTCAGTGGCTGGCTGCTGAGATGCACATGCAGCGTGCAGCTGGTATGGGGGGGTGCATCTCTGCAGCCATCCCCTGATGGGTGGCCCTGGAGTGTCTGAGGGGCAGAGTAGAGGCCACACACATGCCCTGTGGTGCAGTGTCACTCGGGCAACAGCATGGGTCTACATGTACATAACACCCATATCTGTAAATACACAGGTTTTGTTATATATCACACTGGTCACGTGTTTTCCTTATAGACAGAGTGTTGAAGTGAGCATGGAACATGTGCGTTCATCCCTATGTGTATGTGTATTAGACATCGGTAACATAAATTGACTGTCCTCACACTCATGTGTGGTGTCTCACCATGTGCATAGCCATCAGTGCCCACTGGTGCCCCTGTGATGTACCGCACGTCTGTGTGTACCACCAGCTATTGACACTTGCTTGCTGCCTGTCATGTGTAGGCAGCCTATCTGATGCACCATGCTTGTAGGGGAATAGGGGGGACAGCCAGCAGCAGGTATGTGGAAGGAAGGATAAGATGGACTGCTGTACCCAGGAGCTGCTCAGGGGGATTGCTGGTGAGGCCAAGACAGGTGGATGTTGGTCTGGAGGGGGAGCAGAGGCTCACTACAGGTGCAGGGGGAGAGTGAACAACTGACAATAGCTAGTTACCTATGTCTGCCTGTGTCTTACACAAACATCTACAGCTAACCAGCCACGTAGGCCCTGGTGTGGGTCAGAGGGAATGGCACATATGCGGGTGGAGCAATATAGAGGATATGGGGTGGGAGAGAGTGACTGATCCATAAAACATACATGTACCACCATAAACATATTACTGCTTAACTGGAGAGGTAGGTTATATCCCCAAGCATAAGTAGAAGGGTGCACACATGGCATGGTTCATGGCACACAGGGCATGGTATAAGGTCTGTGCGTTGATTGGTGGAAGTGCATACACCACACCCTTAAGGGAAATGGGGAGGCACATGTGACCATGTTGACAATATGGGGGACAGGGTACTCAGGGGAGTACAGTGGCAAACACCAGAAACGGGCACATAGGTATATTCAGGTTTTCTCATCTTTATTGGCACACAGTGACCTGTTCCCCCCAATCAAGACCTGCGTGGCCGCCCACGTCCACGGCGACCACAGCCCAAGCAATGCTGTTGTTCTGGTTCCGCTGGTGCTGCCTCTGGAGCTGGGGCTGCCTGCTGGGAATGCCCAGCCATGGCCTCTTGAGCATCTGCAATCCTCAGTAGCGCCGCGGTCATCACCTCAGCTGTGGCACGCATCTGGCTCATCTCCTCCTGAATGCCCATCAGAACCTGATGAGTGGCTGTGGGTGAGACACAAGGTGATGTGTGAGACATGTGTTGCACCCCCCCACCGTGACTCATGCACATGTCCGGCGTATACCAACAGACCAGTCCGCAGACCAATCATGTATGCGACGGCTAGCATCGCGGTACCATGTTTACATATGTGTGTCCCATGATCCATCCAAAGGCCAGGAAATGATCCTGCTGGGGGTCATGGTGATCACAGATATGACACATGGTACTGTGTTGCACTTCAGTGTGTCACTACCTGTATCTTCGCACTGGTCGTATGGGATAGGTTTGATAATGTGGGGATTCATGGCACACAGATAGATATCTGGGGGGCACTGTTCACTCTAAACCTGACGCACAGTACTGAGTACCCTGACTATCTTTGCTACGTACCACTACCCAGGGAGAGGGGTCCGACGGGTAAACTGTCTAGGTGATCTGGGGTAGGTGTGTAGCACTGTACATCTCCTTGGGGTATTTTATGGTGAATAGTAGGCAGATATATGAGCTCATTAGCATGATGACACCAGATGGCACATGCTACAAGGGGGGAAGTGCACATGGCACACCCCCCCCCACTACAAATACAGAATTATGTGCTATGGTGTCATCATATTAGGGGGCACATGGAATGTCATTGTGGATGTTACGTCAACCCCCAGGGGGCTTGTTGTGTATTCTGTTACCCACCTTCTGCATCATGCTTTGCTGAGACAGGATGAACCTGCAGCTCTGCAAGGATGATATCCATGCTGGTGTGTTGGGTGTGTGATGTCCCCGGCACATGCATTGTGTGGTGACTCCCCTCTGTCTCTGCATCATCACAGCCCATGTGCTGCTGCTACTGGCCCCCACTTCTGTGTCGGCATCCGCTGCCCTGTCCTCTGCCCCGGGCTGCACAACATTTCCTCTGGCCCCTCGGCATCCTCTGGCACCGGCACATCCCCCTCCTCATATGCCTCCATGGCCCGGATGTCACCTGGGTGTTAGAACAGGGTATACTTCAAAGATGAGTTAGCACAGGTCAGATATCTGCACCTGTGTAGTACATCCCCGCCTACAGCAATGTGGTGTATGCCTGTACCTGCTGTTCCTGCACCTACAATGGGGACAGCATATGTGCGTACAGTTTGCTGTACCTGACAGGGGGGGGAGGGGCAGCCTCTCGCACTGATGGAGCTGTGTCACATTTGCTTTGATGTTCGGGGGAATGGGGCTGAGACTGGCAGCCCCACTATATGCAGCACTAGGTATGCACTGTGCGTGTGACCTTGGATGCGGGCTCAGCATTACATGTGGCCAGTATGCATGTGTGGGCCCTGAGTGGGATTGTGGCCTGTCATAGTGTTTGTGAGCGATGTGTATGCATTGGCCTGAGTGGTATGGATGGCAGGTGTTGCAGCATTTGTCCCGATAAGCCAGACGTGTGTGGGGTCTGCCGCTTTGGTAGCCACTGTGCGGTGTGTGTGAACAGCTATCACATACTTGGTGTGTGTGGTGGGTTAATTCAGGGGATGGGTAGAGTGATGCTGGGCATGTGGTTGCACCGTGGATGGGGGTCATGGGAATGTGTATGTGGCACTGCAGTACCTGTATAGATGATGGCCCCAGGTGGTGTGGGGTATTAGCTAGGTGCAGTTGGTACGGCTGTGGCAATGTGCACCCCAATGTCATGTGAGGGAGGGTGGGTGGGGGATCCACACTGTATGTTGGACAATGACAGTGTGTGATGTGTTGGAGTCATTGGGGTTTCTTTGCATCTACCTTGCCCTCACAGTGTGATAGCCCTTCCTCTGTCACTGGTCTGGGATATGTCTTTGGACAGGTAATCTCATACACACATCATAGCTGTTATAGGTGGTGTGGGTCTCCCCCAGGTCAATGTTTTGTGGCCTAGTTGTATGTCCCTCCTGTCTGTGTGCCCCTGTCATATACTGGTGTTTGCCTGGCTGCAGATGTATGCTGTTCTGTGTGACCTATATGCCAAGTACAAATAGCTGCTGCATGTACTGGGTTCATGGGGTGGAGTGTGGTGGGCCACCATGTATGTACAGTCATCTGGCCCACTCATGTGTAGTCAAGGGGGGATGGCACTCTGTATGGCTGGAGGATGCCCCTCGGTTCTGTACACCTGTGCAGAGCTCTATGACACCCAGGACTGTGGCTGTTGTGCAGGCAGCTCCAGGTACCTGTCACACCCACCCTGCACCTACACAACCATGTTTTGCTGGATATGTGGACCCCAGTTGCCTGTGTTAGGGCACACGTGTTCTCAGAACATAGGCCCCCACCTTCCCATCCAGGGCTGGCATGTACTGGGCCGTGAGTTGTACATGTGTAACATATCTCTGACCTACCTGCCTGTGGATGGGCGGTGTCCAGCACTTCAGGCAGTCCACGCAGGTAGATGAGTCCAAGACGGTCTGCGAGTTCCTGCTCCAGGGGTGTCAGGGTTGGGGCAAAAGGACCACCCCCTCCGGTGCCCATGGCATGTCGCCGCTCTGCCACCATGTGTGCATGGACACCACGCTTAATACCATTAAACCTTTTCCTAAGGCTATTCAGGTCCCTGGTTGACCCCCCTGCCTGGGCTACGGCCTCCTGGATCTCCTCGTACACATGTATCTGTGTGCCCACAGTGGTGCTTGTGCTCAGCCGGCCATAGAGCACCTCATACTGCTTCAAAACACTGGCCAGCAGGATGTTGTTTTCCTGCTGGCTGAATCTAACAGCCCTCCTCCGTTCCTCGGCTGGCACTGGTAAATGCCTATGTTTTGCACTGGGTGGCCCCTGGATGAGCTGCGACACACACGATGGGCCTGCAGCCACCACCCCAGGCCCACCTCTCCCTGGTGGCTCTGGGTCCCGCTGAACATGTGTCTCACCCTCCTACTCCCCTGCCATGTCTTGCCGCTCCATCTCACTGCCCTCTGTGCCCTCTCCCTCCCTGTCACACATCTTCACCCCTCCTGTTCTTCGCCTACTCCTCCCTCCCCTGCCCCTAGGCTCCTCTGCTCCACCTCACACACGCACCTCACCTCCCCTCCTCTCCCTTGTGTTTGCTCCTCAGATCACCTCCTGTCTCTCTCTCTTGCTCCTAGCCTCCCCTTCTCTCACTCTATGTTGTCTGCTCCGCAACACACCTCCCCTCACCTGCTATAATCCTGATCTCACACTTGCCTGCTCTACAACTCACCTCCTTTCTCCGTCACCTACACAAACCCTTCAGCGTGTACCACGTGTGCATGTGTATTTATGTGTTTTCTTATGTGTGTGTGTCCTTGCATGCGTTACACATGTGCAGCGGCATGAGCGTGGAGGTTGTGCATGTTGCACACATGCAGGGGAGGATGTGGAAGGTGTGTGCTCAGGACCCATGTGATGAGTGCCGGCTGCATGCATGTAGCGGCATGCAGCACATGCGCACCTCTCATGTTCACACATGGAGCGCCTGCACAACATGGTGTCCCCGTGCATGCACCTACTGCTTCACCCCTGCACATACACAACATGCACAGCCTCCACACTCACATCGCTGTGCATGCTCAACATGCGCAAGGACATGCACATGTAAAAACATGCAGGCAAGCAGTGTTGGTTATTGGTGAAGGAAGGGAAGTGTCAGAGGCAGGTTTGGTGTGGAGAGTGGCTGGGTTGGTGAGTGCTAGTGGAGTTGTGTGGCTGGGTTGGTGACTAGTGGGTGAGGTAAGTGTCTGGGTTTGAGTGAGTTTCAGGAGTTGAGGGGGGTGGAGTTTATAGTGGGCTTTGTGGTTGCTGCATGTGCAGTGGGAGGTGATCAGGGGCTGCGGTTGCCTGACGTGAGAGATGGTGTCCACAGGCTGAGGCACAGGCCATGGGTTTAGTCCCGTTGCAACACATACCTGCAGCTGTGGGGGCAGGCCAGGCAGGGGCTTTGCTGGCATGGCGCAGGAGGCGTGCAGAGTTGCAGGCTCGCCAGCCTCGCCTCTACAGGCCCAGTGCCCAGCTACAGGGCATGCATGAGGACCAGGTCATCTCCCTCTACCGCCTGAGCTCGGGGGCTATTAGGGAGCTCTATGAGGATCTAAGACCTGACCTCGAGCCCCTGACTGGTCGGTCACATGCCATACCGGGTTTGGTCAAGTTCCTTGGTGCCCTACATTTCTTTGCCTCTGGCTGTTTCCAGTCATCTGTGGCCGCAGTGGGTGTCATGAGCCACCCAACCTTCTCACGCTGTCTCCACCAGGTACTGCGTGCCATGATCAGCCGGGTGGGGAATTAAATTGCCATTCCTAACACTAGGCAACAGTGGGGGACAATGAACCAGGCCTTTGAAGCGTCTGCCGGGATACCACACGGGATGGGAGCTATTGATTGCACACATGTTGCCCTGGTCCCGCCCAGAGACAGGGAGGTAGTGTTCCGCAACCGCAAACACTACCATTCCCTGAATGTTCAGGTTGTATGTGATGCAAATATGCATATTCTGAATGTGGTCCCTAGGTTTGCAGGGTCCACCCATGACTCCTATATCTTGCATTACTCGGCACTATTCAGACAATCTGAGGCAGGACAGTATGATGACTGTATACTGATGGGTGTGTATTTCTCATCTCTGACATGCACATAGTGAACCTGTGACTAACTGTATGTGCACATGTCTGTCTTTGAGGTGTATCCCTAGTTGTGTGTGTGTCTCATATGTCTGGGTATGATCTAATGTTGGGGGGGGGGGTGGTGCCCTCCAGCTCTACCTTGCTACGGTGTTGTGTGATGATGGTAGCATGAAAGCTAGCATTTGTGTCGTGTTTACAGATTATGTTGATTGCAATCCGTACACCTACCCCTTGTTTTGTGTGTCATAACGTCACATGCTGATGCATATTTGTGGTGTCCTATCATGTGCTGTCATATGTTTCTGTCAGGATGATTTGTGTATTTGGTTTGCACTTACATACTTATGTTCATTTGGGTGGACATCAGCTCCTGCTTTAATGTTCCACATTTCTTTCTGCAGTTGATGCAGAATATGTGTGTCGCCCCTGATTGCTGACCCCTGTGCGTCAACCATGGACACGTGCAGAGAGGAGGTACAATGAGGCCCATGCCTCCAGCTGCTCCATCATAGAGCACACCTTTGGCGTTTTAAAGAGTCGCTTCAGATATCTGGATAGGACAGGCGGGGCCTTACAATACAGACCACAGACTGTGGCAGTGATAATTATAGCCTGTTGCATCCTGCACAACATTACTCTCAGGCACCATATCCCTGCCCAAATTAATGAGGATCTGGAGGATGATCTGACGTGCCCTCCTGTATGTGCCTGTGGTGACACACGTGAGGGCACAGCAGTCAGATGGCAGATGATTGAGGTGCTCTTCTCATGTAAGTACTGCATATGTTACCACATACATTTGTTTAGATATGTGTGTACTCATACTACTAGTGAATATTTGTATCCAAATGGAGGTAAGATGCAACACTGCACTGACATGTAACAGACACTGCTGGCCATCCCAGCTTACAATCTAGTCATGACTGAAACGCAGAAGATGTGAGCAGGGCACAACAGCGGGTGGTGGTGGATTATGTGTGTCAGGAGTAGTAGGCTTGTGGGAGGTGTTAAGCTGTCATAACTGATTTGTGGCTGATTGGGATAGGGGCTGCTGTACAGACACAAGTAGTTTGTTTGAGGCTTCGGGTGCAGCAAGGTGAAAGGCGTGTAGTATGGGGTAAACAGTATGAGAGCAGACCATAGATGGGACCAGTTGCCTAGATGTGTGTGTTTCACATTTTTTAATTTGAGCTGATTGATTGGTTGGTATGCTCTGATGAGCAGGGACTGTGTGTTAGTTGTTTCTGTAGAGTGTTATATGTGATACTTAGCACTATATACATGCTGAGTAGTAGTTGGATTACTGGTATTTGAGATCAGTAAGGGAAGTTACTGCAATGCCACAGTGTGCCTGTATGTATAAGTCAGCACGTAGCCTTGACATGGATGCGGAAACAGATAGGGAACCTGTGAGGTGTCCTGACAGGGGGAGTCTTAGTGCCATTATGTGTGTGGCTGTAGAAAAGCCATGCAGTGCAGTATTGCATATTTTCAGGCAGACAGAGATGATTCAAGGCCAGATCAGCAAGGTGTAGTTTACAGTAGGCAAGCCAGGAGCTGATTAGGGGGGTAAGGGGAGGGATTTGGGTTTTAGTTGTATTTTCAGGGAGGACTGGGGAGATATAACTGATGACAGCTAGACATAAACCACAAGCCTCAGCTACAAGCTGGATATGTGTGTCGAGGAGGAGTTTTCAGTCCAAAACACCACCTACATTGCGGACCCTAGAGAGAGGAAGTTTTGGCCACACACACAAAGATGCTCTGATGGGAAGGGAGGGTTTAGGTGCACATATAGGATATCCATGCTTTGCCATTATCAATTTCACACAGTGGGATGACATGCAGCCAACAATGTCAGGTGGCAAGCAGACATCGGGGTGTGGTTTGGCAGACATAACTCAGGCGTGGAGAGATATATTTGCAGCTCATCAGCACACAGCTGCAGCTGTTAATGTAAATCAAGGTATGAGATATACACACCAAGGAAATGTATATGGACAGAGGATAACGATGGAGCCCCTGCATATTTCCCTGTGTTACAGGAACTGACAGCAGTGTAGCAGATGACATTGAGATACCATAACACACACTGAAGGGGCATTGGGAGCGATATGGGGGACACAGGATAGTACTGCATGCTTAGAGCCAAGCAGGGACACGGTAGCAAGGAGATAATTCTGTTCCACATTTTTTACAGCAACAGAGAGGTGAGGAAGGGAACAGACATTGTACAGACTCTTGTTGTTTGCCACACACACATGTCAGTGATAACTTAAACATGAAACAAATCTGTACAGTGTGATGGGGAACAGTCAGTCTGTTAAGGATCTTGCGGGGTCTGCGAGCTGAGGACGTGAAGGTGTAGTGTGTGTTGCACAGCTCCAACATGACATATGTATGTTTCTCTTGTGTTTCTCAATCCACAGGACATACTTGGTGACCCTCCTGGTACTGTGGTGCATTAGCAGGTGACTGTACGTCATCCAACATGCAGTAGTCTGGGGTAGGTGGACCTACAGCTACTTTGTCTGTGACGACAGTCAGGGGGAGCACATGTCTGCAGTGATCTGTCATAATGTACATATGTTGCTGTTCACCTCTTTTCCCTGCTCCCCCATACCCCATATGTTGCTGTTGGCACACATATCCACATGTGTTCCTGGCCAGGTTGTCTTCTCCAACACTGTCTCTGGGACACATCCAACAGAGCTGCGTGTGTGTGCAGGTCCTTGGTGTTTGGATGGTGGAATGCACGTACACCCTTCCCTAACATTGTAGCATCAGCCAACAGCAGGGTATCATTGCATTTAACAGGCCTTTATCTCCACTAATCTCCAATTGTGCACATACAGGCCGTATGTTACTGCTGGCACGCTCACCTTAGCACTCACTGTGTGAGTGTGTGTTTTTGGGTTGGCTGTGTGATGATACAGCGTGCAGGCATTTTGCATTATCATGTGGTGTGAGGGGTCTGTACACCTGGGGAGCGGTGGTGACTGTGCTATCTCTACATTACTGCTGTTTACCTTGTGGACATTGTGGACTTGTGTTGTGTGTTGTGAGCTGACCTATCTCTTGTCAGCTGACAGACCACTGTGCAACAGCATTTGTGTATCACAGATATCGCCATAATGTGGACATGCATCAACAGTGGCTGGACATGGGGACATGGTGACTCTACACATTTCAATGACATCTTCTCCCTTCACTGTGATGTGTTATGGCCTTTGAGAGCCTCAGGGGATCCCAAACATATACTTACTGCAAACACACGGTAGGTTGCACCTTTGGTCTTTTGTGAATGACATCAGCCTTTACATGTTAATGATTTACTGTTTGTCTCATAGACATTTCCTGTTGGGTCTCTGTACACGAACTTTGATGCACATGGGGTGGAACTATGAAACGCCTGTGTAACATGGGCATGGACATGACCATATCCATGTGACACCCTCGTCTGCGGTTCCAATTCAAAATGTCCCCAACATGCAGTGTGTTCTGTGTTGTGATCATGTTATGTTTGCCTGCGTGATGTTTCCTTACATACATATTGATGTTTTACTCTCTGCAATTTGGGCTGATGTTGTAAGCAGCATACCACTGCATTGTTTATCCTCTTCTGACACAGGGTAGTGAACACACAAAGCACATCTACTACAGTGCATCTGGCGTCACCATCAACAACCTGTTGGAGGACACAACAACACCATGGAACTATCCCTGGGAAATGGTGCCATAGGATGTTTGATCTCTGTGAGTGGGGCACATGCCTAGGATGGACAGTATTATTGTTGGACTGCTACTTTGGGAATGACAGGCCTGTCCAACACATCGTTGCTGCTGTGCTCTGGCTGGGTGTCGTGTTCATCGCAGGAGACACACATGACCTTTCCAGTACTGTGGTATATTGGGATGTCACACTTGACTATGCATGTCCAGGGTTTCAAGGACAGTCATAACATGACTTGTTGGATTACAGACACCCTTTGCACTTTGGACACTATGTACTGGTCCCCACGTTTGCAGCAGGGACTGACATTGTCACTGTATGTTGTACATCCTTCTGACATTGTATTGTTGTGTTTTGCCCATGTGTGTGACATGGAACGCAGGATACATTCATCTGTTTGTTTCAACACAAGCATACAGCCCTGCGTGTGGCACAGGGTGAGCAATGGAGAGGTCCTCTTGTCCATGTTCACCTAGCCTCCACTTGGACATGATACAGTATTTGCCATGACACCACTTTACTGCACACCAACATCTTGGATTGCTGTTTGCAATCACCAAGGGTGTTACAGTGCATGTGTGGCATCACTGTATCATGTTTCAATGTATACAGTGCATGTGCATGTGACTGACTATGTTGGTGCAACACAGTATGTTGCAATATGGCTTCTGTGTAGGTTACTGTAACATTTTTGACCTTTCTTTCCATCTCTATATACAGGTTATTGTGTCTGTTTACTGTACAGACGTGACGCTCTGCATTGATTTACAAACCTAACATTGCATGTCTGTACAGTACTATGTATTCCCTGAGGTAACGACACTCACATTGCCCCGTTATATTTGGAGTGTGGCAGTGTGAGTGTCCATTTTATTCCTTCATTTGTGCATTCCATGTACCGTGATATATGTGTACAGACACTGTATCCACACCAACCAGTGCAGGGGGACCTCCTGCATAGTGTTATCTCTGCATGTTTCTGCAGATGGTTTCATTTGAATTCTCTGTGTTCATGTGCCTCTGCTACCTGTTAGCATATCCTCATTGTGCATTTGACAATTGTTTAGGGTTACATTGTTGCAGCTTTGATTCCTTTATCAGGCATTATGTGACAGCTGTAATATAAATTTCGATATGTGTGTTTACACTTCCTTACGTTTAACAACATATGCTGTTTCATTTGTGTGCCTCCTGTGTTTGCAGACAGATACGTTTTAAGGAACAGATCATGATTGATGTGTGTTGGGCCCTCATCTTGCACCGCCTACTGTCTACATGCACACATATGTAACTAACACATTTGGGGCATGCAGCAGCATGTGGGGGGTGGGGGCCTAATGCATACTGCACATCATGCACCTGATGCACATTATCTCTCCTGCCCATCATCTGTAGACGGGTCAGTGACTTTTCTGTAACATGTGGGTTGCTGCCCTGCAAAATGTGTTTTCAGATTTTCACCTGGGATCCACTCACCTTGATATTATGATAGGCGGTATCTACATTATCTGTGATGATTAACCAAAATAAAAATATGTGTTTGATGTACATTTGTCTCTGCTGCTGCTTGAACACACTGACACTTGTATTTAGTGATTTCCTGGCCATGTACATAGCCCACCTGTGCTCACATCCTTGTACGGTGCCAGCTGTCTAACTGCCAGCCGTTTGCCACATCACTGGGTGTTACAGGTTCCCATACACACCTTACCTTTGAGGTACTATTTTTGTATTGTGCTCTTTGTGGTTGTTTGTGTTAGTGGTTACAGACATGTGTTGTAACACCATAGGTTGCCGGTTTGATCCCCCCATAGGGTTTACTTTTTTTTTTCTGTTGTGCTAACCTGACCATTAGGTACCTGCAGGTTCATCACCTATGCACACACCCTTCCATCTCTTCACTGTACACCAAAGTGTGCCATCTGTGCTGCCTATCCATCACATATTAGCTGTTACATATGTCTCTTTCTTTATAGTGTTTACATGGCAGTCCACTTGGGGTATTGCCATTGCTGTGGTTCAGCTGGTCTGTGGCACACCTGTGGCAGGTTCAATTCTCTCCTGTTCTGTTCTATATTTTGCCCTGCTCCACAGAGCATCCCCTGCCGCCCTTTGGGTTTCGGTTCTTTCCTTTTTTGCATGCTGTATCCACTGCATAACATTTCATTGTGTGTGTGTGCATGTAGTTATATGTGGCTCTGGTCCCAATTACAGACTGTGATCTGATCTGTACACACCAGATCTGCATGTGCATTTCATCATGGTTACTGTTGGAGGTTTGCCTATCCTGGCAGACAGCAGGCTTCTTGTGTGATGCCCTGCAGTATTCTTGTATGCAGCCTTTGCTATTGACCTCATGTTGGTGGTGTGGCCTACCGGTCTGTGCATCAGCATTTGTGCTAATGGTCGTAGGTTTGATTTCTCTCTGTTCTCTTTCATTTGTATGTCTGTCCTGCACAGCTACTTTTCATTCCTGTGACAGTCATATCTGTGCAGATCTGTGCTGTAAGCACATTGTACCCTTATCACAGTTGCCAACTATCCTTCTGTCCATCTATGTGTGTCCGCCAGCTGTGTGCTGTCCTACCCTGATGTGCATGCTGCTACCCGACGTCCTGCACTGCTATCCATTTCTGCATTGCAGCTCTTCCTGGTTGCCTTTCCTGTGTGTGCTGTGCATGGCACTGCTATTCCTCTGTCCTTATGGCACTGCTATTCCTCTGTCCTCCTGTCATTACACCTATCCTGCCACCTCTACCTCCTCTGCTGGACACGTCTTCCCATCCTCTGCCACATACTGTCATTGTTGCATGGTGCATTACCATCACCCTGTGCATCGCTACAGCTGCCCCCGATATGCTTGTCCATTTTCCAGCTGCCACATGGGCTGGACGCAGATTTGTCTGGTCCATCAGCTCAGATCTACTTCCTTCCATTACTTGTGCACTGTCTTTCCTTGTTACTCTGTGCAGTTGTTGGGTTACATCTGTGTTTGGCCCACACCTTTCTTGCTTTTCAACTTGGGGGACCTTATTGCCCTTGGCCAACATTTCTTGAGTCACCTATACATCCTTGGGGCATCTTAAGCCACACTTTAGAATCAGCCAGCTTATGGGCTGTCTACTATGGTGCCTTGGGAGTTGACAACCTTTCAACATGGCCTCTGGGGTACATTATAACCCACCTTGGCTGACGTGATGGTTTAGGATGTCCCTTCTGGTGCGCCCTAAAAGGTGCATTAGTCTTTGGCACTGGGGTGCGTGTATTTTTAGCTGACAGCACAGATTGTTGAACTGTTTCAAGCAGGCAAATGAATTGCCTCGGCCAACCTTATTCATTAAGCCCACTGGGGGATTAAACTCATGACCCCTGTTTCAGCAGTCATTTTATTAACCAGTGTGCTACACCTCTATTGCTGTAATTGCAGGTCAACACGCAAAGTTAAGGTTAACGCGCGGTAATGTGTGCGGCTCCCTCTATCACATGATAATGGACACGGCGCACTTTATCACGCGATAACCCGCGTTTGCTACCTTAAGACCGGAACGCCCACTCCTTATATGGCATCCTTCACATTATCGCTGCAACTAGCGCCGGGAACATTAAGATGGTTTAGTAAACATAACCCTAAGTTACTTACAGTTATCTAAACCTATTTTCTAAAGTCTACAAATACAAATCAGAGTATAACTTAGCATAGAAAGTAAAATAGAGTAAACAGTCACTGAAATAAATTTGTTGCTAGAGAGCTTTTTATTCAAATCAGAGTATAGATTAGCATACAAGTAGAATAAATTGTCTCTGAGTAAAAATAAATAAACTTGTTTCTAGCAACCTTTACAAAGAGGCCTTCCAGTTAGGAGGCAAAAGATCTGTGAAGTTGTCTTCAATAGGTGTTAAAGCCAAGTGATAGATCAAAGGGGAAATGGTGTGGCAGGAAGTGATCCTGTAGCTAGGACCTGTTCTCTAGGTGATATAAAACCCTCTTGCACCGAGGAGGTTTCTCCAGGGCCATATGCCAATGAAAGAAGGATTAGGACAGCTGTTATAGTTGGTGATTCAATGATTAGGCATGTAGATAGCTGGGTGGCTGGTGGATATGATGATCACCTGGTAACATGTCTGCCTGATGCAAAGGTAGTGGACCTCACAAGCCACCTAGACATGCTTTTAGATAGTGCTGGTAGGGGTCTGCTGTCTTGGTACATCTTGGTGACAATGACATAGGAAAGTGTGGGAGGGAGGTTCTGGAGGCCAAATTTAGGTTTTTAGGTAAAAAGTTGAAATCCAGAACTTCCAGGGAATCATTCTCAGAAATGCTTCCTGTTCCACGCATAGGCCCAAAAGGCAGGCAGAGCTCCAGAGTCTCAAAGCGTAGATGAGACGATGATGCAAGGACGAAGGTTTTGGATTTGTTAGGAAATGGGCAGCATTTTTGGGAAATGAGGGGCTTACCTAAATGGATGGATTGCATCGTAATCAGGATGGAACCAGCTTACTAGCATTAACCTTTACAAAGTAGATAGAGAAGCTTTTAAATTAAATAATAGGGGAAAGCCGAAATTTGCCCAAGAGCGCATGGTTTGGAAGGATGTATCCTTGAAAGATACTAGCAAAAGATTGAAGTTAGAGCATATCAAAAGAGAGGTTCATAGAAACATAGAAAAAAACACAAGGAAAAAAAAAAACATGGCCTATCTAGTCTGCCCTTCCATATCAACCACTACAACAGTTTCCTTTTTTCCTTTAGAGATCCTCTGTGTTTTTCCGATGCTTCTCTGAATTCAGATACTGTACTCATCTCTACCACCTCCACTGGGAGACTATTCAACGGATCCACCACTCTTCCATAAATAAATATTTCTGCTTATCACTCCTGAATCTATCCCCTTTCACCCTCATCCCATGTCCCCTCATAGCAAAGCTTGTTTTCATTTGAAAAAGGTTTTCCTTCTGTGCATTTATGCCATGGAGGTATTTAAACGTCTCAATCATATCACCTCTATCTGCCTTTCTTCTAAGGTGTACATATCAAGATCCTTAAATCTGTCCTCATTTGCTTTATAATAAAGACAACTAACCATTTTAGTAGCCACCCTCTGTACTGACTCCAGCCTGTTTATATCCTTTTGAAGGTGTGGTCTCCAGAATTGCACACAATACTCCAAATGAGGTCGCACCAAAGACATATACAGAGGCACTATCACCTCTTTTCTTCTGCTGGCCATTCCTCTCCCTATGCATCCAAGCATCCTTCTAGCATTTGTTGTCACCTTTACTACCTATTTAGCTACTTTAAGATAATCAGACACAATCATGCCTAGGTCCCGTTCTGCTTTAGTGGACAAAAGTACTTCATCCCCTATACTGTATTGTTCCCTTGGATTGCTGCAGCCCAATTGCATGACCTTGCATTTTTTAACATTAAATCTCAGCTGCCAAATTCTAGACCATTCTTCAAGCTTAGTTAGATCCCTTCTCATGTTATCTATACCTTCCTGGGTGTCTACTCTATTGCAGATTTTGATATCATCTGAAAAGAGACAAACCTTACCCGACAGCCCTTCCACTACAGTATATCACTAACAAAGATGTTAAAAAGAATATTAAAAAGAACTGGACCAAGGACAAATCACTGGGGCACACCACTGGTAACCTCCTTCTACTCAGAGTGAGCTCCATTTACCTGTACCTATTGTCGCCTCCCACTCAACCAATTTCTAACCCAAGCAGTAACTTTAGGGTCCATCCCAGTTTGTTAATAAGTCGCCTGTGAGGAATGGTGTCAAAGACTTTACTGAAATCTAAATGCACCAACTCCCTGATCACCCAGTCAAAGAAATCAATCAGATTTGACTGACAAGACCTGCATCTGGCCAGAAACCTCACTATTTTCTCATTCAGAAGTGCTTCCAATAATTTACTCACCACCAATGTTAAACTAAATTTTTCAACCACATCCTTACTTCTACTTTTGTGTAAAGGGGCCACATGTGCTTCTCTACAGTCCTTTGGCACCACTCCCGACTCCAATGAGGCATTGAAAAGATCAGTCAGTGGAGCTACTAGAACATCCCCAAGTTCCCTCAGTATTCTAGGGTATATCCTATCCGGTCCCATCAATTTGTCTAATGTAAGTTTATCTAGTTTCTTACGAACATGGTCTTCTGAAAATTGTTCAAGATGCCCATCGCTTCTGTTTCTGTTTAAAGGTGTTTTCTGAGGTCCTTCTCCTGGTTCTTCATCTGTGAACACAGAACAGAAATATTTATTGAATAAGTCCGCTTTATCTTCAACAGCTTCTACATATTCCTCCTCTTCACCCTTGAGTCTGATAACACCACTTTTGCCCTTCCTCCTCTCACTAAAATATCTGAAAAATGTCTTATCCCCCCACCCCCGCCCCATTTTATTGCATTGGCTATTTCCTCCTCTTTTTGAATCTTTGCTTTCCTGACTGCTTTGCTAGCTTCTCTAAGTTCTTCCAAATATAGATGTCTGTCTTCCTCTCTCTTTGATCTCTTTTATTTCATGAAAGCCTCCCTCTTTTTCTTCACCTTTTCAGCTACTTCTTTTCCTTTAATGTTTATTTACCATTTTAACAAAAAGGTTGGTTGCTCTTAAAATATCCCCTTTCAGTTTTGCCCACTGTTTTTCTACATCTCCCAGCTGTTGCTATCCCGCTAACGACTCCCTGACGTATTGGCCCATCTTGGCAAAGTTAGTTTTCCTAAAGTCTGAGACCCTCACTTTTGAATGGATTTTAGCAACCCTTGTCCTAATATTGAACCATACCATCAAGTGATCACTGATGCAAAATGATCTCTCACTATAACATCAGAAACACTTTCACTATTGGTAAGCACCAAATCCAGTATGGCCCCATCACATGTGGGTTGCCTGAATAGTTCTCCCTGTAGAGAATCCAGGATCTCCTTACTTCTAGATGATATTGCAACAGGAATGTGTGAACTGACATCTGACATATTGAAATCCCCTATCAGTAACACTTCCCCTTTCTGGGCAATGCTGAGTATGTCTTCAATTAACTCTCCATCCACCTCTTCCTCCTGTGAGGGAAGTCTGTATATCACATCAATGCAAATAGATTTATCTTTCCCTCTTTCTAGTTTAACCCATAGTGCCTCCTCTCTCCCTTTTAAGCTCTGTAGTTCCAAAGCTTTAATATTATTTTTTACATATAGTGCCACTCATCCTCCCCTTCTTCCTACCCTGTCCTTTCTGAATAAAGTATAGTCTGGTATAGTTACATCTCAGTCATGGTTTTCTCTGAACCATGTTTCTGTAACTGCCAATAAATCCAAGTCAGCCTCTCCCATTAAAACTTCAACATCTGGGATCATATTTCCCATGCTATGGGCATTTATACACACCACTTTCCATATGTTGCCCCTTTTACCCATTTCCATAAAGGTATTTAATATTTCACTTACCTGGGGGCTTTCTTCACCCATCCCCAGTGAATCTAGTTTAAAGCCCTCTTTGGTAGACTAGTCAGTCTGCTACTGAAGACACGTTGACCTTTCTTGGACAAATGGATACCATCTCTGCTCTGCAACCCTTGAAACAGTATCTCATGGTTCAGGAAACCAAAACGCTCTCGATGACACCATCCATGCAGCCATACATTCATCTCCAGGAAGCAAGCGTCTCTGCCTTGGCTTTTACCCTCAACAGGGAGGATTAAAGAGAACACCACCTGCACCCCTATCTGCTTCACCCAGAGCCATGAAGTCACTTTTGATATGCTTGGAGGGATATCTGGCAGTATCATTTGTGCCAACATGGATTAGCAACATTGGGTAACAGTCAGCGGGCTTGATGAGTCTTGACAAACTCTCCATAACATCTCAGATTTTGGCACCTGGCAGACAGCATACCTCTCTGGACATCAAGTCTGGTCAGCAGATGGACACCTCAGTACCCCTCAGAAGAGAGTTAACAAACACCACTACCCTTTGCTTCCTTGTGGTTACTGATTCTGCAACTTTGGAGTGCTCGAGCTCTGGTTCTTCCCTTTCCAGGGATGCTTTCACCTCCTCCACTTCCAGGACTGCATAATGGTTCTTCAGTTCATGGGCTGGTGAAGATGGATTGGTGATTCTGCAGACCCTGGTGACTTGTGTCCAATCTTCATCATTCTGTAGGCTCCCATCTTCTTCTCTGCTGGAGAGCTTGGATGTTGCAAGAAGCTTCCCATCAACGTACTTCTCACTGTCTTGAATGCTCCTCAGCCTCACCACCTCCTCTCTGAATTCTTCCACTTGTTTCCTGAGAGCTTCAGCATGCAGGTATCCTGCACATGGAACCGGTCCTTCAACTTGCATTGGGACCTCTGTCTGAACAGAGGCAGAAGTTGTAACGGGGGCAACAGCTTTGGCAATATGATTTTTCCCAGCTATTGTTCAGGTGATGGAGCTTAGGTATCTGTTGAAGCAAAAGAGAGAGACCTACCAAAATACCAGCCGGTTTCCCAGCTGTCCTTTCAGAGAAGAAGCAGTTAAATCTCTTTTAAGTTTGTTCAAAATGTGCTGTTCTAAGTCCCTGTGTGAAGTTAAGCGGAGATGCCCTATAAAGCAAGACTGCTCACTAGGGGCAGATGGAAGTTGTGGGGGATGGGGGGTAGGGAGGGAACTAACTCCTGATGAGGTATCAGTAGCTTCAAAGGGCTGAAAAAGATACTAAAGCAGAGTTTTAAACCTACCCCACTAAAGAAAATATTTCCCCTTTTAAACTAAAGCACCAAAAAGAATGTAACTTTGATTTAAAAATGTACCAAAACCCTTTTAAAAGCTCCCATGCAGAGAGCTAGCAATTAAAAAAGCCACAAACTCTTACCTTTTCTTGAAATGTATACCCCTTTTAGAAATACAAAAGTAGCCCAAATGCCCTTAAGTAGAGAGCAGACTGACCTTAAAGATTCGAAATTACCCCTGTCTACTGATAACAAGATTAATATGAATAAAATACAGCCTCTTAAATGCTTGTATGCAAATGCTAGAGATCTAAAAAATAAGATGAGAGAATTAGAATATATAGCACTAAATGAGAGGTTTGATATGATTGGTATCGCAGAGACCTGGGGATGGGACACTGTGGTACCTGGGTACAAATTATATTGAAATTATAGAAAAGATCATATTGTTGGAGGGGTTGCACTCTATGTAAGAGAGGACATTGAGTCACACAGGATTAATGTTTTACAGGAAACAAATTACACTGTAGAATCTCTATGGATTGAAATTCCATGTAAAAAGGGGAAGGTGATGGCAATGGGGGTATCTACCGACCACCTGGCTAGAATGAGCAAATGAGTGATGAAATGCTCAAATAAATCAGGGAAGCTAACAAACGTTACAACACATTAATAATAAAGGGTGATTTAAATTATCCAAATATCTACTGGGTCAGTGTCATGGCAGGACATGCTAGGGAGATAACGTTTCTAGATGAAATAAATGACGGCTTCTTGGAGCAGCTGGTTCATGAACCGACCAGAGGGGAAGTCATTTTGGACTTAGCTCTTAGAGGAACACAAGATCTGGTGCAAGAGATAAGGGTGTTTTTGCCACTTGGCAATAGTGATCATAGCATGATGGCATTTGATTTAATAAATGGAGGAATGTCTGCAGTACTACCTTTTAACTCTCAAAAGAGAGCCTATGATAAAATGAGGAGAATAGTTAAGAAAAAACTAAAAGGAGCAGCTGCAAAGGTTATTGAATAACATAAAGCATGGGTTTTGTTTAAAAATACTATCTTGGAAGCCAAGACCAGCTGTATTCCATGCTTTAAGGAAAGTGGAAGGAAGTCCAAAAAACTGCCAGCATGGTTTAAAGATGAGGTCAGAGAGGATGCTGTAGCTAAAAAAAAACATCTTTCAGGAAATGGAAAAAAGAGCCAAATGACAAAAACTGGAAACAACATAAGCACTGGCAAGTTGATAAGGTAGAGAAAGAGAGAATTTGAAGAAAAGCTTGGCATGGAAGCAAAACGCATAATACAAACTTTTTCAAGAACATTTGTAGCAAAACAAGCTGTGAGAGAGTAAGTTGGACCAGTAAATGATTGAGGGGTAAAAGGGGTACTAAGAGGGGTAAAGGCCATAGCGGAGAGACTGAATGAATTATTGGCTTCGGTCTTTACTGAAGAAGATGTAAGGAAGTTACCCATGGCTGTAATGGTAATTAAAGGTGATGCATTGGAAGAACTGAAAGAAATATTGATAAACAGGGAAGATGTATTACAACTATTTGATATACTATAGAGCAGCAAATCATCTGGACCAGATGGTATGCATTCGAGGGTGTTAAAAGAACTAAAATATTAGATTGAAGACCTGCTATTAGTTATCTGTGACCTATCATGAAAATCATCAGTAATACCAATGTAACGCCAATTTTAAAAAAAAGGGTTCTGGGGTGATCCAGGAAACTACCAACCAGTGAGCCTGACATTGAACAAAATGGTAGAAACCATTATAAACAAGACAATTATTGAACATGTAAATAGTGATGGTTTAATGGGAGAAAGTCAACAAGGAAGGTCTTGTCTTCCTAATGTTATATTTTTTTGAAGGTGTGAATAAACAGGTAGACAAAGCTGAGCCAGTTGATATAGTATATCTTGATTTTCAGAAAGCCTTTGACAAGGGGGGGCGGAGCCTGATGTCCAGCGGGATGGTCGCATAACGCTGAGGCTCCCGAGAGGCCTACTCAGAATCCTGAATTAACACCGGACATACTTGAACTTCTGCTCTGATCTTGCCGGGGCACATTGGTGAGATGGCGGGGACCAAACCCACGCGCCTGGAATTTGGATCTCCAGCGGCTTCTCACGGCAAACGCTCCAAAACTGAACCCCCGTCCCCGCAGAAGGGGCTGGCTTTGTGCGAGGGCCCCGAAATGCAGCAGGAAATCCTCGCAGAGATTAGAGGGGTTAAGGACCTCGTGCAGTCAAACGGTGAAGCACTCCGAGCGCTGCGGGAAGATCTTGGTGTACTGCAAGGCAGGCTAGAGGGGCTCTCTTCGCGTCAGGACAAAATGGAGAGCATATTAGACTCCCATGCGGCCCGGTTGTCCAAACTCGACAAAGTTGAACGTCAGGTGCGGGCCTTGCAGAAAGAAGTGGAAGATGGCAATAATAGAGCGCGCCGCAACAACCTACGACTCGTGGGCATACCGGAGGGAGCGGAATCGGGAGACATGAAGGAGTTTTTATGTAAAATCCTCCCTTCCCTGCTCCAAATCACCTTTACCAAAGAACTGGAGATCGATCGCGCTCATCGTGTACCCACAAACATAACGCTCAACAGGAAGACCCCGCGGCCTATCATCTTTCGACTTTTGAGATATCAACATGTGGAGCAAATTCTCAGTGCCTCTCGGGCAAAGGGCCATATGGAGTTTGAGAGCCACAAGATCTCCTTCTATCCTGACTTGGCTAAACCCACGGTTGACTGCCGAAAGCGCTTTCTGGAATTCCGGCCGAGGCTTTAACAACTACAAGCACGCTATGGCCTGATGTATCCGGCCAAGCTTCGAGTCACGCTTCACAATCAGACAAGAACATTTGAGGACCCTGATCTACTAGCGGAGTTTTTGGATTCTAAAGAAGCCGACTTGATGCGCTGACTTCCAGAATATTCCTGCAAGTATTCTCATATCCGCTGTACCTGCCATATTGGATCTGCCGTGGCTCAGCAAAGAGTCTGGCGAGGGCGGTTTGTTGCCTTATTTTTGATGATATCTGTGACCAGACTCCATCTACCCACAGTAGCCTCGATGAGTATCAGAGACAGTGTTAATTATGGACTCTGGTGTTTCTTTTCTTTTTTTTTTATGCTTCTATCTTCCTCTCTAGGGCCTCCTCCCGCAGACATATGGTCGCCATATTCATTGGGGGTTTTGCTTCTTCTCTAAGTTACTTTGGTACATACTTTTCAATATGGGGTGTATTAGCCAGCATACTCGGTGATTATGTCATTGTTGCACAGATTCTGATTATGTTGTATGTTTTCAAGCGCCCTTACCTAAAATGTCTATTACCGATTGATGGCACCATGTAAGATTTTCTCATTGAACGTAAAAGGAATCAATAATCCGATAAAACGGAAGAAAATCCTAAGCTATCTAAGTCATGAAGCTGCGGACCTGATTTTCCTCCAAGAAACGCATTTAAATTCGAAGGAAACTCTTAAACTCAATATTAAACCTTACATGGTGGCCGCTTATTCCCCAGCCGTCTCTAAGAAATGTGGGGTTGCCATACTGGTTAGGAAATCTTTGCATGCTACTATTATTGCGACTAGCTCAGATACAGCAGGTAGATGGTCCAGAGTTCACCTCAAGATAGGTAGCCTTGAAGTTACATGTATATGCCTTTATGCTCCTAATGTGGATGACCCTGCCTTTTTTGCTACCATTGCTCAGGTTGCGCAGGCCTCTGCTAATACTTCCTTGATAATAGGGGGGGATTTCAATTTAGTTCTTGATCCCCTGATTGACAAACAGCCGCCTAGGACAAGTGGTCCCCCCAAGAGTCACACCAAGCTTACCTCTGTGATCAAAGTTCTTGCTTTAGTTGATCTATGGAGGTTACTACACCCCAATGAGCTTGACTTTACCTTCTTCTCTTCCCCTCACAAATCCCAGTCTCGCATAGATTTCTTTCTAATATCAAAACTGTTAGTTCCTCAGGTGGACACTGCAAAGATTCACTCCCAACATATTTCAGATCATGCTGCTATTTCTTTTCAATTACACACTACTGCACCCCAAGGGAATTCGGGGGCCTGGTTCTTCGATAGAGCCCTGTTAACTCAGCCAGAGTTCCAGTTAGAAATTCGAGCAGCCATACAGGATTACTTCCATTTTAATTTACCCCAGGATACTGCGAATTGGGCTTGGTGGGAGGGTTTCAAAGCGGCCATTCGAGCAACGATCACTAGCTATCAAATTCGCCTGCGGAAACAACGCAAACAGCAGCTACTCATACTAGACCAACAAATCAAAGCAGGCGAACGAGTTCTAACTTCACGTACTGATCCATGCGTCTTAATTCGCTTACAGCGTCTCCGTTTTCAATACAATGCAATCCTCTCAACTGCAGCTTCTAAGAGTATTGAGCTTCAACGAGGGACATACTATCGTGAAAACAACCGAGCCGGTCGACTTTTAGCCAACGCCTTGAAAGGTCAAAAAGAAGCCAAACGCGTAGCGGCCCTTCGAGCCCCACAGGGAGGGGGCATATTGACCACAGACTCCGATATTGTAGAACTCTTTCGGGATTTCTATACCCGTCTATATCAATCTGAATGTGAGTTCTCATCAGAGACCTTCGAGCGATTGTTTTCTGGTATTCAGCGGCCGACCCTCTATGAAGCTGATAGGGATGCGCTGGATGAACCCTTCTCTACTTCAGAGATCCAATCTGCCCTAAAACGAACAGCCTCGGGTCGAGCCGCAGGGCCTGATGGTCTCCCGACCGAATTCTACAGAACGTTCAGTGCAGATTTAGTTCCCTACTTAAAACTCTATTTTACTGCCCTTGCGGTAGATACATCCTCTTTGGGATCCTTTTCTGCAGCTAATGTGGTAGTATTTGAGAAAGAAGGCAGAGACCCGCTGCTAACCGCCAACTACCGTCCAATCTCCCTACTTAATGCCGATTATAAGATCTTCGCAACGATCTTGGCCACCCGGCTATCTGACAGGATGGCCACCCTAATCCATCCCGACCAATGTGGTTTTATACCCGGCCGATCCACCGCTGACAATGCTCGGACCTTGTGCCATGTGCTATCCAGTGCTGCCAATCTAGACCACCCATGGGTGGGTCTTTCCCTAGATGCTGAAAAAGCCTTTGATCGCCTAGAATGGCCTTTCTTATTTGCAGTTCTCCGATGGTATGGCTTTGGGGAGGGCTTCCTCCGATACCTCCAAGTCATGTATACTCAACCCGTTGCCAGTATTTGTGTAAATGCCATTAAGTCTCAGCCTTTTAATCTCCAAAGAGGCACGCGTCAAGGTTGCCCCCTATCACCAATGCTCTTTGATCTAGCTCTTGAACCCCTCGCCCTCCTTATTAGACAGTCCGCACGTATTCGAGGTGTCCCCTTCAGTCATAGAGAGATTAAACTCTCTGCATATGCAGATGACCTTATGCTCTTCGTATCCCTTGATTCGGTTCCAGCTGTCTTGGATCTGATTGATGGATACTCGCAATTATCGGGCTATAAAATTAACTGGACCAAATCTGTCGCATTCCCACTGAACCGCTGGGTACATGAGGCTGACATGCAGGCCTTTCCTTTCCTTTGGCAATCCCGCATGGTGAAATATCTTGGGGTCCATTACTGTTCTCCTTTAGAAGACACTATTAGTTTTAATGCCAAAGAGGTAGTCTCCAAAGTCCGTGAGCTCACAAATCGTTGGTCTCCCTTATCCCTTACATGGTGGGGCCGCCTAGAAACTGTGAAAATGATGATAGTCCCCAAAGTGAACTACATTTTAGAAATGCTGCCATGCTTACTCCCGCTACACACCTACAAAGATATTGAGGGCCTTCTCGTCTGCTATCTCTGGCAGGGCAAACCACCAAGGATAGCTAAACAAAAACTACAGTCTGCGAAGGAACTAGGGGGTGCCAGATTTCCTGATTTTCTCAGATATCATCAAGCCTTCCTACTTAAACAAGGTGCCCGATGGCTAGATGCCTCAACAGACAGCAGACCAGTTTGGCTTGATATAGAAGAGGAGCTTAGTAGCCCAATTCCGTTGATCCATCTCCCCGGTATGTCCCATCAAGTAGACACCCGTCATCCCCCAATGATTGTCGATACTCTTGCGGCCTTTAACACTCTCATTCTACCACTGGGCCCAAACGTATGTCCTCAGGACGGACTCCCGCTGTGGAATAACCCCAGAATTCAAGTCCTAAATAGAACGATAGCATGGAAACCCTGGTACTCTAGGGGGATCTGGACACCCCAACAGCTCTTCTCTGCAGCTCGTTGGAAAACCTTTTCTGATTTACAAAAGGAATTTGCGTTACCAGCGAGACATTACTTTCAATTGATGCAGCTTCAACACTGCCTCAAAAGTGCTCAAATCATGCCGCCCTCTGTCCCTACTGAGGACGGGCTATTAGAACTAGTTCACTCTATTAGTAGTACACATGGGGTAGCCTCTAACTTTTATAAAATATTATGTCAGGGTACAGATACTGCCACTTTTAGAGCCCAACAAGCCTGGGAGCGCGAACTGCAAACCACTTTAACCCCTGTGCAATGGAGCGTTTTCTGGAGCAAAGTAGTGCGGGTTTCCCGGTCTGCCTCAGTTACCCAAACTCTATTCTTTTTTGCACACAGATGCTTTTATACTCCAGAAAAAATAGCCAAATGGAACACAACTGCTAGGGACCAGTGTTGGTCTTGCCATACTGCTGTGGGAACCCTCGCTCATGTTATTTATGAATGTCCTCAACTACAGGTTTACTGGGGGCAGGTCTGGGGTTGTATTCAATTTATCTTACACCTTCACGAGCCTCTTTCTTGGAAGATTGTGGGACTCCGCTCAGTGGCGGAGGTCCCCTCTCTTCCTAAGAAGGGTCGCTTTCTCCTTGATTTCATGCTGGGTATAGTCATATGTTTAATCACGAGGAATTGGAAGGATAGCTCTCGACTTACTGTCAATGAATGGTGGAACCTCGTCTGCTTATATAGTAAATATGAGCAGATATCTCGGAGAGCTATTCCCCATACCCAAACTCACTCTCGCTTGTCTAAATGGCAGATGCTCAATGATTATGTACAATCTGCTCATTGCTCCGACATGTCTGTTTAATGTGCACTCATCATGTTTCAGATCACCGTTAGGTTTTGTAACACAATAATGTCAGTACACGCCCGCTTCGGGAATGATTAGTTTTCTAGAGAAGAAGCAGGGGGGAGGGGGGTGGCAGGGGTTTACTTTGGTGTATGTATCACATTCTATGTATCTGTCTTTTAGCTGTATGTCTTCCTTTCCTTTGTTGTTATAAAATGAAAATAAAGAATTAAAAAAAAAAAGAAAGCCTTTGACAAGCCTTAGAGAAATTAAAAGTCATGGGATAGGAGGTAGTGTACTATTGTGGATCAGGAACTGGTTAAAAGATAGAAAGCAGAGCGTAATGCTAAATAGCCAATTTTCCCAATGGAGAAAGGTGAATAGTGGAGTACTGCAGGGATCTGTGCTAGGTCCACTGCTTTTTAACATATTTGTAAATGGCCTGGAAATGGGAATAATGAGTGAGGTAATCAAATCTGCAGAAAACATAAAATTATTCAAAGTTGTAAAAACCCAAGAAGATTGTGAAAAATTGCAAGAGGACCTTGATAAATTGGAAGACTGGACGTTCAAATGGCAGATGAAATTTAGGGGTATGTTTACTAAAGCACGGTAACGTAGCAGTGGCTATGTTAACATGTGCCTATGTTACCAAATGTAACATTAACACGCGCTAACGTTACCAGATGCAATATTATCGCACGTTAACGTCTCCGGCAGCATTAAGTCCCGCAGAGGGTGGAGAGAGGGCGGAGAGAAGGGGTCAATGGGTGGGGAGTGGGTGGGGAGAGGCTCCTGCTACACTAACACGGGGAACTGAAGGGCTGAACATTACCATGAGTGAAAACCTGTCGTTAGATGCACATTTGCAGGAGAGAAAAACCATTTAAGTGTCAACAATGTACAGCATAGACAGGGAGCACAAAAAAGGTGATAGTAGTGCTACATGTGCAGCAACAGCATAGTGCCCAGGTATGAAAGGGCACTATGGTGATGCTGCAAATGGGGTATAGGGGGCTGCAGATGGGACATGCAGAAGGACAGCTGTGGCACAGGGTGGGCTAGGCAGATGCCTGTGGCACATAGGAACAGGAAATCAGCATGACAGCAACTGACCAAGGTCAAACATGCCCACGAGTCTATCCCACAGTGTCCCATCCAGGGGACATTACCCAGTAGGTACCCCAAAGGGCACATAACATTGGCAGGCGGTGCCGGGGGGAAGAGAGGATGTCTATGTAGGCACCCCTACCCCAGACCCCACACCCTAGGCAGTCTCCTACCTGCACACTAGATGGCCTGGGACTGCACACCACCAGCATATGGGCATGTCAGCATGGTGGGGGAGGGGGAAGTGGCATCTGCCCACAGCAGACCAAGGTCAAGCCCTGTTCAGGTGGGTGGCATGATGCTTGATGCTTTGGGAGCTCATTTTGGGTTTGCGCTTTGGCAGCACTGTGTAAAATATGCGCTTTTGTAGCACTGGAAAATATGCGCTTTGGTAGTGCAGTGAATAACAGGGATGTCCTGCTGGGTCTGTGGTAATATCCTTCTCCTTCTCTGTGTGCTTGTGTGCCTGTGTGAGTTTGGCAAAACACCCCTGCCGTACTCCGAAGCGATATAGCGCTAGTGACAAGTACTGTGCAGAAAGCAAGTGGCCAGACGTGTGTTTGTTGTGAATTAATTAGAGGATGGGGGGGTCCCAAGGTAAGGGGACCGCTCCAGAATCCGCAGGAGTGCATGTGCAGCTACATGTTGTGATAAGGTTTAAAACTGAAGTTAAAAAAGGCATTCCTACATATGCTGTCAGTGTACGTTACAGGACATTTGCTTCATCTGCTGAAGAAGTCTGTTAGCATGTTTACTGTGCTTAGTTTATCTATGTGCCTGTATGACACCCCCCAGTCTCTGGTGAAGGTAAAACCGATGACTCAGAGTCCCTGGAATACAAGTCACAGGCGGTGTTTGTTTATTTGTCTCTCTATTCTTCCAATCCTTTCCTGTCTTCTTTAGCTAAGGGAAAGGTTCCTGGGTGAGGGGGACCGACCTACTAAACCTTTCATAAAATTTAAAAACGAAACATCTCCCAGGGTCTGCTGTAGCTCGCTCATCCATTAATTGTGAACTAATGTGTCGGGACAGCTAGTTCTTTTCTTCCTGTCTGTATGAGTTTGTATTGTAGCATGGAATGGATTTTCTGAGGCAATGGATTGGGATCAGAATGTATTGTTCACTGAAGTGAGAACCTTAAAAGCAGACCGTACAGATAACCAGCCTGGCAGTGCTTTGTGTGTTTACATTACTTCTGTACTGCCAGCTGCAGAAAAAAAAATGCACTTTTGTTTTGAAACAACGAAAAAAACCCAAAACCGGATATATGTTAAGAGCTCTTAACCTGCTTCACAATAATCCTCTCTGAGTCTCATTGGCCAGGTTGGCCAAAGGTGAATTGGCCACAGGTAAAGGTGTAGATAACAGCTGGGGCTCGCCGGGATTTTCCCACAATAGAGTGACGCCTGCTGAGTGGAGGTGTGAAGACGCGTCCTGTTGATTTCAACAGTCTCACCTCGCCCTCTGCGGAGATGTTTCTCTGCTAGCTGGTAATGGTCCCAGAGTTGAAAAAAAGTGAACAGAGGTGTTGTAAACCAGAGTGTGAAAGACGGTGAATTAAAATCAGGCACTGCAGCAATCAAGTAAATTCTCTGCACAGACCGAGGTAAGGAAAAGTGGGACTTTGGTACCTACCTTGGTGGTTGGGACATTCTATTGGGAACTGAGACTGATTGTGTGCGAGTGAGACGTACAATGTAAATACTGAGTCTGAAGTGGAGAAATCAAGGGAGAGAGGTGGGCTCCAAATACCCCGAGGGTCTAGTTCATTATGCAGGATGAAATTTCTTAAGAAAGCACTTGTAAGCTCTGATTTGTCTTCTGTTTAAATTAAGAACCTCTGTAATATGTTTTAGTGGCTGGGGCAGCATTTAAGGAATTTGAATAAGATTGTCTAGACCCAGCATCCTGTGGTCCCAAACCCTTGTATATCTTGTTGAGCAAAATTCTGCATGACCACAAATGGTTCAGTGTAGTAGATTTGAGGTACGTGTTTTGAGCCTGCTAAGTTCAGGAAAAATAAAAAATAAAAAAGCATAAAAAATTACAATCTGTGAAGAGGGAGGTTAAGTATGTCAGGTTAGGTATTTGGGGACACCTCATAAGTGAAGGAAAGAGAAAAATAAATCCGGAGAGAATAAAGGGTATTGTGGAGTTACCTTTGCCTAAAACTAAGAGAGCTGATATCTGCTTGGCTGGGTGTATGCTAACGTGTGAGAAATCTCAGACTTTTTCTCCAGCTGTTGCTGTGCTCCCCCTAGCCGATGGTAAAAGGGCTGGGATGATGTCAGAAAGGTCTGGTGGGAGCTATTCTGTTTTTCTTTGACCTTCAAAGTAGGGGTTGAGAACCCTGTCAGAACAATGGGGCATTCTGAGCCAATAATTATGAGATTGCATGAGCCAGTAGTTACGAGATTGCAACTTGAAAATGATTAAATCTTGGATGAATAAGAGGGCAATATGTTATATGTTTGTTTTTGTCTTTGACTGTGTATGCCATCAAGCAAACTTAAAAAAAAAAAAAAAGTTAAAGGAGAATTTTATATATTGTGGCAAGCACCTCAGGCATAATTATTGTTCATATATTACAAAACACAAAAATTTGTAACTATAGGAATTTAATAGTAATCACAATTAGTGACAATTCTCAAGCAACTTTTTATTTTTAAACTCTTAGGGGTATGTTTACTAAAACCCCGTTAGGGTGCGTGCCGCGCTAGTGTGCGGATGCCATATAAGGAGTGGGCGTTTCAGTCAGAAAAAAGCAAAACCGGGATTAATCATGCGCTAATATGTGCCGCGCACATTAGCGCATGAGAAACTTGCGCGGGAAGCATAAGTGGCGCGCTGATGTGCAAGCACAGAAACAGAGCCACAGTACAATGGTGAAGACACTGACTGATGGTGAAGGGATCATGGGTTCAATCCCCCACTGTGCCAAATGAAGAAGGCTGGCTGAGGCATTACCTATTATGGGAAAGATTGCTTTAGGAGGCATTTTATTTATATTTTAATTACTTCTACTAGCAAACGCACTCTCAAAGCGTGTTAACATAAGGCGCCCCATAAGGCACATTTTAAAGTGCACTTTCCACCAAGGCACCCTAGAATGTTGCTTATAGGGTGCTTTATAGGGTGCTGTATGAGGTACCGCAAAGTCACAGCACTCTTTTTGATGGCAGCACTGTGCAGTTTAAGGAATGAAAATCATAAGTAGGTGCGCTGACATGCAAGAAAGAGCAGCAGTGTAGCACAATGGTTAAAACACTGACCAATGATACAGGAGTCATGGGTTCAATCCCCCACTGTGCCTAATGAAGAAGACTGGCTGAGGCATTACCTGCTATAGGTAATAGTGCTGTAGGGGGAATTTTATTTTTATTTTAATTAGTGCTGCCAGCAAACACACCCTCAAAGTATTGTAACATAAGGTGCTGCATAAGGCGCCTCAAAGGGTACCCCAGAGGGCACATTCTAAAGTGCACTCTCCGCCACGGCACCCTACAATGTTTCTGAAAGGGTGGCCTATAGGGCGCCATATAGGGTGCCCTATGAGGCACAGCAAGGTCATAGCACTGTGTTTGATGGCAGCACTGTGCATTTAAACGCATGGAAATCTGAAGTAGGTGCGCTGACATGCAAGGAGGAACAGCAGTGTAGCACAATGGTTAAGGCACTGACTGCTGATACAGGGGTCATGAGTTTTCTCCCCAGTGTGCCTAATCCGTAAGGCTGGCTGAGGCATCAGCTTTGCAATGTACGTATTGTTTCCTGCAATACTTCATTTGTATTTTATTAATTGCTGCCAGCAAACACGCCCTCACGTGCCGTAACTGAAGGTGTGCCATAAGGCACCCTATAAGGCACTCCATAGGGCACATTATAAAGTGCACTGTCCGCCATGGCACCCTAAAATGTCCCCTATAGGGCACCCTATAAGTTGCTCCACAGGATAACGTATAGTGCACCTTATATGGACGGTAACCATAAGGTGCCCTATAGGGCGCCCTATAAAGCGCCCTCTGAGGCACTTTATGGGTACAGTACGCAGAGAGTGTTTTTGCTGGCAGTAATAATGTACATTAAAAAGAGATAATGCTTTGGGCAGCCCTATCAAATAGGCCCACTGTGGGCTTGAACCCATGACCTCTGGCTCTACAGGCAGTGTAGTAACAGAGTGGGCTACAGCTCTAAAGCTGCTAGCAAGCCCCTGGCTGGCTGTAGAGGGACTGCACGTCACCACACAGACAGTCTGCTGTGGTCACCAGGATAGGGTTAGGCCACCCGTACCCATGATGCACTGCACATACAAATCAGCTGTCCACAGATGAACACAAGATAGGGTATGCACCCCCACAGCACCTCGGCCCGGTAGTGGGAACTGACCATGTCCACCCCCACAGCACCTCGGCCTGGTAGGGGGTACTGACCGTGTGTGTTACTGGCACAGAGTAGCTACACACCGTCACATTGTGCGGGTACTGTGATCACCCTGAGTGTGCGTTGGGGCACCCAGCACCAGGTCCACAGCACCTTCCAGGGCAAACATAGACCATACTGCAGGTCCCCAGCAGTGCTAATGTGTGAGATAGGTAGTTTCTGCAGAAACACCTTGGATATATCTGTCTGTCTCAATCAGGTGTAACCCCCATAGACCCCTAGGAGGATTATGTTCCGCCACCCATCTCCTCCAGGGCTGAGGATGGTAAACATGGTCTCCCAGCAACAGATGCACATTCTGCCTCCCAGCAATGGTGACAGTAGAGGGGACCATCAACCCCAATCCTGCTGGGGAACAGACACCCTACAGGGCAGTCAATGCAGCTCTGTACACATCCATAACGCAATAGCAGACAGACATTAGGCCTGGATATGCTAAGCTGCACCCCACCACTATCTGATATTCTCCTGCAGCAAGCCTTCAGCCGCTGCACTCTGCAAGGCGCTCCATCAAGACACATACCAGCTGCAAACAGTCTGCTAGCTAGTCCATAGTGCATGTTCCTGGTGGAAATGCGTGCACCCAGAACTGGGATGTCAACATACACAACAAGCAGATAAATCAGTGACTGGGCTCCAAAAGGAAAACCATAAATAACATATGAAAAAAATACTATATAGCACTATGGAGATGCCTAGCCATGCTGTTGTCACTGCACAGTCAGGGTGAGAGTGATCTCCCAGCAGGACATGCTGAGGCCACCCTGTCTTTGTAGGTGGTGGCCGGGCACTAAAATATCCCAGCCAGTGCCCTATGCCCTGTGCAGATGCATCCTGACCAGGCCACCCTGTCCGGGCTATACCCATGGTACCTTGCTCCTCATTATGCACATTGGCAGGCCAATACTGGCAACAGTGCTGGCAGTGTGGGCTGTGGAGGGTGTTTTCAGCCACCACACACTGGATAGACAGACAGACACCCCCACACCTATGCCAGCATTGTGCTACTATAGAGGAGTTTAGCAGCCCTGGCCACCACACCAGTCCTGGGCACAGTACAGGCATGGATATGGTATGCAATACTGTTGGGGGTCACTCCCCAGAGTGATAAACACTGTCAGAGACCAGACCTGAAGCACACTCCACAGACATCAGAAAGATTGTTATGATGGAGCTCAATGAGCAAACTGCTTAACGTAGGAATTGCTATCTGCCAGTAATCATAGGAAACGTTTGATAGCTGTGTACCGTATACCCAGGTGTAGCGTGGCATTTCTAAGGTATGCAAGTGCTAGTATTGGGAGATGTACGCAGGGCACAATGTCCTGCCTCTCCAGGAGGCATTGGCTAATGGGGCCTGTGGGTGTGGGTGTGGGTGTGTCTGCCCCTGTTGGCTGCTGCTTTACGGCAGAGGTTCCCAACTCCAGTCCTGGTGTGCCAAACACTGTTCGGGTTTTCATGCTGACCCTCATGAATATGCATGAGATACATCTGCATACCATGGGGGTGGTGCATAGATATGCAGCACAGGCATCTTTATTAGAGGCAGCATGGAACCTGAATGGTGTTTGGCCCTCCAGGACTGCATTTGGGAGACTCTGCTCTAGGTAATGCGCCTGTTTATGGTGTCTGTGCTCTGTAGGGTAAAATATAGGCGTATTAACCATGCATATGTTCTCTGCAATAAAGGTTTGCCTTACTATCATGGTTTAGTTGTGGGAAAAATATGTGGACTGAATTGGCAGTAGCCCTAGCTGGGCTTTGAACCTATTATCTTCTGTTCTTGCACACACTGACTGTGTGCACTGCACCACTGTGTTGCCACAGGTATGCTGCATTCCCTGGGGAGTCCATGACTGTACATCCGACAGGGCCTGTTTGTTGCAGTGCAAGTCACCCACCTGGACAGGGCTAGGCCATGGTCTGCTGTGGCCACCAGCTGCTGCCACCTCCAAAACCAGTACCGCTCCATCCTTAGATTGGAGACAGCATAAACCCTGAAGGTTTTGTGGCCCTCCAGGACTGCATTTGGGGGAATCTGCTCTAGGTAATGTGCATGTTTCTGGTGTCTGTGCTCTGTAGGGTAAAATAGAGGTGTTTGAGCCATGCTTATGTTCTCTGCAATAAAGGTTCGTCTTTACTATCACGATATAGTTGTGGGTAAAATATGGGGACTGGATTGGCAGGAGCCCCAGCTGGGGCTTGGGCCTGTGACCTTCTGTCTCCAAACACACTGGTTGTGTGCACTGCACCACCATGTTGCCACAGAGACAGTGCATTCCCTGATGATACCATAACTGTTTGTCTGGCAGGGCCTGTCTATTGCAGTGCATTGCACCCACCTACACAGGGCTAGGCCATGGTCTACTCTGGACAGCTGCCACTGCCCCCCTCCACCTCCAGTACTCCTGTGCCACCATGCTGACATGCCCTTCTGCTGGTGGTGCTGATGGTACGCAGTCTCAGGCCATCATGTGTGCGGGTAGGCGGCTGCCTATGGTGCAGGTTCTGGGGTAGGGGTGCCTGCATATCTGTCTGCACGTCCCCCAATCACTGCCTGCCAATGTTCTGTGCCCTTGGGGGTAGCTGCTGGGTACTATCCCCTGTGACACTGTGCTAAACACTCTCATGCCCATGTTGGGCCCTCATCAGTTGCTGTCTAGCTGCTGTTTAGTTTCAGCATTCCTAAGTGCCCTCTAGGCATCTGTCTAGTCCGCACTGTGCCTCAGCTGCACCACAGCATGTGCCACCTGCAGCCCTCTGAATCCCCTTTCCCAGCATCTGTCCAGTTGCCCATTCCGACCTGCCTGCCCTGCTGTTGTGGAATATGTGCATACCATAGGTAACCTGTCCAATGGAGAGGGAAACCCTGATCAGTGCTATTTCACTGTGGGATCATTCACCTTGTATGGGGACGGAGCGTAGACCCTTCTAAAATTCATATTTATTTTTTGCGGCTTTCCTGGAAGTGTTTTTTGATGTTTCCCATTACTATCACTATTGCCCAGCTTGATTATAATTTTTTAATATTTTGTTGGGGTCATTTTTAATGTTTATTTGCACTTTTGTTCCGTGCACATGTATCACACTGCTCACTTTTTGTAGGTTTCCCTGGTTTTGAGTTACATTGCTTACAGAAATGTTTTCTCTTCCCTTTAAATCGGCTCTACCGCGAGGTTTTCACTCGCGGTATTTTTTTACTTGAATTTCAACCCCGCTCCTGTGCGGGGAGCCTCTCCCCTCCCACTCTCCACCCATTGACCCCTTCTCTCTGCCCCTGGGGAGCCTTCCTCCGCCCTCCGAGAGCCTTTCCATGCCTTTATCGCACATCAGCGCACCGCGCACATGAGCGGGCACTTTAGTGTGGCGCGCACGTGTGCGGGTCACAAATACGCATCATTAGCATGTGCTAAGGCACCTTAGTGCACGCTAATGTGCGCCACGCACTTGAGCGCAGTTTAGTAAACATACCCCTTAGGGGTATGTTTACTAAACCGTGCACACGTGCGCGGCGCACAGTAGCGTACGCTGATGCACTTAAGTGCTCTTAAGTGCCACGCACGCGTGTGCGTCACACTAACGGGCCCGCGCAAGTGTGTGGTGCGCTGATGTGCGATAGAGGTGGGGAAAAGTGTACGGAGGGCGGAGGAAGGCCCCTGAGGGGCGGAGGGATGGGGTAAATGGGTGGAGAGTGGGAGGGGAGAGGCTCCTCGCACAGGAGCGGGGCTGAATTTCGGCAAAAAAAATACCGCGCGTGAAAACCTCGCGTTAGAGCCGATTTAAAATGAAGAGAAACCATTTCCGTCAGCAATGTACAGCAAAACCAGGGAAACCTGAAAAAAGTGAGCAGTGTGATACATGTGCACAGAACAAAATAGCAAATATAAATTGAAAATGACTACAACAAATTCCAAATAAATTATAATCCAGCTGGGCAACAGTGATATTAATGGGCAACCATAAAAAACACTCCCAGGAAAGCTCCAAAAAAAAGAAATGATTTTTGGAAGGGTCTACGCTCTGTAGACTCTTTCAAAAGCACTGCATTTTAATGGAGCTTTCCTGGGAGTGTTTTTCAGGTTGCCCATTGATATCACTGTTGCCCAGCTTGGTTTTGGTTTTTTTCCCCTTTTTTGGAGGTTATTTTTGAGGTTTATTTGCACCTTTGTCCCCATACAAGGTAAACGAGCCCAAAGTAAAATTGTGCAGAGCAGGGTGTCTGACTCGTGCGTCCAGGTTTCCAATCTCCAGAGACTACACTGTCTCTGTGGCCACAGTGTGGTGCAGCGGACACAGCCAGTGCCTGTAGGACCAGAGGGTCACAGGTTCAAACCCTAGCAGGGGCTCCTGGCAATCCAGTCCACATATTTTTCCTACAACTAAACCATGATAGTAAGAACAAACCTTTATTGCTGAGAACATACGCATGGTTCATACGCCTATATTTTACCACACCAAACACAGACACCATAAACAGCCGCATTACCTAGAGCAGAGTCTCCCAAATGCAGTACTGGAGGGCCCCACACCATTCAGGATCCATGCTGCCTCTAATAAAGATGCCTGTGCTGCATATCTATGCACCACCCCCATGGTATGCTGATGTAGCTCATGCATATTTCTGAGGGACAGCATGAAAACCCGAACAGAGGTTGGAACACCAGGACTGGAGTTGGGACACTCTGCCGTAAAGCAGCAGCCAACAGGGCCAGACACACCCACACACACCCCCACAGGCCCCATTGGCCAATTCCTCATGGAGAGGCAGGACATTGGGCCCTGCCTGTATCTCCCAATACTAGCAGTTGCATACCTTAGCAATGCCACCCTACACCTGGGTATATGGTACACAGCTATCAAACGTTGCCCATGATAACTGGCAGATATCATTTCCTACGTTAAGCACATTTTGCTCATTGATCTCCACCATAACAGTCATTGTGATGTCTGCGGTGTGCGCTGCAGGTCTGGTCTCTGACAGTGTTTACCACCCTGGGTAGTGACCCCCAACAGTATTGCGTACCATATCCATGCCTGTACTGTGCCCAGGACTGGTGTGGTGGCCAGGGCTGCTAAACTCCTCTATAGTAGCACAATGCTGGCATAGGTGTGGGAGTGTCTGTCTGTCTATCCAGTGTGTGGTGGCTGCAAACACCTTCCACAGCCCACAATGTTGCCAGTATTGGGCTGACAATGTGCATAATGAGGAGCAAGGTACCATGGGTATAGGCAGGGCAGGGTGGCCTGGCCAGGGTGCATCTGCACAGGGCATAGGGCACTGACTGGGACATTTTAGTGCCCGGTCACCACCTACACAGACAGGGTGACCTCAGTATGTCCTGCTGAGAGATCACTCTCACCCTGACTGTGCAGTGACCACAGCATGGCTAGGCACCCCCATAGTGCTTTATAGTATTTCTCTCATGTGATAGATATGGGTTTCCTTTTGGGGCCAAGTCACTGATTTATCTGCTTGCTGTGTATGCTAACATCCCAGTTCTGGGTGCATGCATCTCCACTGGGAGCTAACTAGCATGCTGTTTGCAGCTGGTATGTGTTGTGATGGAGCAGGGTGCAGTGTCTGATGACTTGCTGCAGGAGAATATCAGATAGTGGTGGGGGTGCAGCTCACCATATCCAGGCTTAATATCTGTCTGCTATTGTGTTATGGATGTGTATAGAGCTGCAATGGCTGCCCTGTGGGGTGTCTGCTCCTCAGCAGGACTGGGCTTGATGGACCCCTCTACTGCCACCTTTGCAGGGAGGTAGAATGTGGATCTATTGATAGGAGACCCTGTTTGTCACCCTCAGCCCTGGAGGAGGGGGTCCATGGGGGCTACACCTGACTGAGTCAGACAGAGATATCCAAGGTGTTTGTGCAGTAACTACCCATCTCACACATTAACACTGCTTTGGACCTCCAGCATGGCCTCTGTCAGCTATGGAAGGTGTTGTGGACCTGGTCCTGGGCGCCTCATTGCACCCTCAGGGTGAGCACAGTACCCGCACAATGTGACGGCGTGTAGCTACTCTGTGCCAGTAAAACACATGGTCAGTACCCCCTACCAGGCCGAGGTGGTGTGTGGGTGCACATGGTCACATCCTTCTACCGGGCCGAAGTGCTGTGGGGGTGCATTGCCCATCTTGTGTTAATCTGTGGACAGCTGATTTGCATGTGCAGTGCATCATGGGTATGGGTGGGCTAACCCTATCCTGGTGACCACAGCAGACTGTCTGTGTGGTGACGTGCAGGCTCTCTACAGCCAGCCAGGGGCTTGCTAGCAGCTATAGAGCTGTAGCCCAATGGTTACGTCACTGCCTCTGAAGTCAGAGGTCATGGGTGCAAACCCACAGTGGGGTGTTTTGATAGAGTTGTCCAATGCATTTTTTTAATGTACATATTTTGATGCCAGCAAAAACACCCTTCAGCATACTGTACCCATAAGGTGCCTCTGAGGGTGCTTTATAGGGTGCCCTATAGGGCACCTTATGGTTCCCGTCCATATAAGGTGCACTATACAATATCCTGTGACGCAACCTATAGGGTGCCCTATAGGGGAAATTTTAGGGTGCTGTGGCGGACAGTGCACTTTCTAATGTGCCCTATGGAGTGCCTTATAGGGTGCCTTATACGGCACCATCCATTACGGCATGTGAGGGCGTGTTTGCTGGCAGCAATTAATAACATAAAATTAAAGTACTGCAGGACAAAATATGTACAATGCAAAGCTGATGCCACAGCCAGCCTTATGTATTAGGCACACTGGGGAGCAAACTCATGACCCCTGTATCAGCAGTCAGTGCCTTAACCATTCTGCTCCACTGCTGCTCCTCCTTGCCTTTCAGCGCACCTACTTATGCTTTTCATTCCTTAAACTGCACAGTGCTGCCATTAAAAATCAGTACACTGACCTTGCGGTACCTCATACGGCACCCTCTAAAGCGCCCTATAAGCAACATTCTAGGGTGCCTTGGCTAACAGTGCACTTTAAAATGTGCCTTATAGGGCACCTTATGTTAACACGCTTTGGGAGTGCGTTTGCTAGTAGTGCTAATTAAAATGCCTCCTAAAGCAATCTTCCCCTTAATATGTTCTGCCTCAGCCAACCTTGTTCATTGGGCACTTTGGAGGATTGAACCCCTGATCCCTGCACCATTGGTTAGTGCAGGGGTGGGCACCTCCGGTCCTGGAGGGCCGCAGACCAGTCAGGTTTTCGGGATATCCCTAATGAACATGCATGAGATATATATGCATTAGAGATATCCTGCCAACCTGACTGGTTTGTGGCCCTCCAGGGCTGGATTTGAAGACCCCTGCCTTACACCTCTGTCATTTAAGATCGTGAGTGGGCAAGGTACAGATGTCCTAGACATTGAAAGGGTATATAGAATGTGTCACATTCGTCCTCGATTCTCACCACCACCAAAAAGTTGTCTAACAGACAATTTTTTGGTGGTGGTGAGAAGTGAGGAGGACTGTGACAAATGCTATCTAACCTTTTTGATGTCTTGGACATCTGCACCTTGTCCACTCACAATCTTAAATGACAGAGGTGTAAGGCAGGGGTCTCCAGATCCAGCCCTGGAGGGCCACAAACCAGTCAGGTTGGCAGGATATCTCTAATGCATATATATCTCATGCATATTCATTAGAGATATCCCGAAAACCTGACTGGTCTGCGGCCCTCCAGGACCAGGTTTGCCCACCCCTGGGTTAGTGTCTTAACCATTGTGCTGTGGCTCTGTTCCTGTGATTGCACATCAGCGCGCCGCCTTATGCCGCCCAGTATTAAAAAGCCTCCTAAAACATCAGCGCGCTGCCTTATACCGCCCATCATTTAAATGCCTCCTAAAATAATGCCTCTGCCAGCTGTCTCCATTGGGTATTGTGGGGGTTTGAACCCCTGATCCCTGCACCATTGGTAATTGCTTTAACCATTGTGCTGTGGCTCTGCTGTTTTTCCGGCACATCAGCGCACCACTTATACTGTCCAGTATTATAATGCCTCCATAAACATCAGTGCGCCGCCTTATGACGCCCAGTATTTCTGCGCCTCATAAATTAACGCCTCAGCCAGCTGTTTTCATTGGGCACTGTGGAGGATTGAACCCCTGATCCCTGCAACTTTGGTCAGTGTCTTAACCATTGTGCTGTGGCTCTGCTCTTCTGCTCGCATTTCAGTGCGCCACTTATGCCTCCCACGCAGCTATCTCATGCGCTAAGGTGCGGGGTGCACATGGGCGCCGCGCACCTTAGCGCATATGTAAATTCCGGCTTTTCTTTTTCAGGACGGAACGCCCACTCCTTATATGGCACACGCACACTACCCCGGCACGCACTTTACCGGGGTTTTAGTAAACATACCCCTTAGTCTTTACTGTGGATAACATGTTGAAACACTCCACCCAGTGGCGGCAGCGGCCAAGAAGTCAAATAGAACACTAGGAATCATAAGGAAAGAAATGGAGAATAAAACAAAGGATATTATAATGTCTCTGTATCATTCCATGGTGTGAACATACCTTGAATATTGTGTGCAATTCTGGTTACTGTATCTTAAAAAGTATACAGCAGAATTAGAAAAGGTACAGAGAAGAACCTCCAAAGTGGTAAAAGGGATGCAAGGATAACTCTATGAGGAGAGGCTTAAAAGGTTAGGGCTCTTCAACCTGGAAAAGAGATGGCTGAGGGGAGATATGATAGAGGTCTATAAATTAATGGATGGAGTGGAATGGGTAAGTGTAGATTGATTGTTTATGCCATCAAAAAATAGAAAGTGTAGGGGGCATGTAATGAAGCTATAGTGTAACTCATTTAAGACAAAAAAGAGAAAATATTTTTTCAGTCAATCAAACAGGAATTCTTTACCAGAGGATGTAGTAAAAGCAATTAGTGTTGTTATTGTTAAGTGTCATCTAATCAGTGTCAACTCATAGCGACCCTCTGGATAGTTGTCCTAAACTGTGTTTGGTCTTCAGTCAGGCGGCTCATTGTTGACAAAGTGGAACCCATAGCTGCTGTTATTGTATCTATCCATCTCATTGCTGGCCTTCCTCTTTTGCATTCTGGCCTTCTACCTTGCCAAGCATGATGTCTTTCTCTAATGATCTTTCTCTTCACTTGATGTGTCCAAAGTATGAAAGTCGAAGTCTTGTCATCTGAGATTCTAAAGAAAGCTTAGGTTTGATCTCCTCTAATACTGCTTGGTTTGTTCTTGGGGCAGTTGATGGTATACACAGTATTCATCGCCAGCACCAAAATTCAAAGGCATCAATTTTCTTCCAGTCTATCTTTTTCACTGTCCAACTTCTTCATTCAAATGATGTTATCGAAAATACCATGGTTTGAATGAGTCAAATCTTTGTATGAAGAGAGACATCCCTGCTCTTGAGAATCTGGCTAGTTCCTTCATAGCCATTCTGCCAAGAACAATGCATTGTTGGATTTCTTGACTGCTTGTTGTTTCTTTATTGATAGTTGATCCAAGTAGGTTAAAGCTGTCAACTATTTCAATTTCTTCTCAATCAACAATGAACTTGTTGATTTTGCCAGTTATCAGGAACTTTACATTAAGGTGCAGGCCCATTTTAAGACTTTGTTCCTTGTTCTTGAGAAGCAAATGTTTCAGATCTTCTTCACTTTCAGCCAGTAATGTGGTATCATCAGCATAGCGAAGGTTGTTGATGAGTCTTCCACAAATCTTCACACCTCAGTTGTCTTCATACAGTCCTGCTTCTCTAATGATTTGCTCTGAATATAAATTAAAAAGGTAGGGGGAAAGTATGCAGTCTTATTGTACACATTTGCTGATTTTAAACTATTCTATTTCTCCTTGTTCCAACTGAACTGTTGCTTCTTGATCAATGTGAAGATTGTGCAAGAGACCTATCGGCTATTCTAGTATACCCATGCTTCTTATTGTGGCCCACGGTTTCTCATGGTTTACACAGTCAAAAGCCTTGACAGAACAAACAGGATATCATTTTGGTATTCTTTAGTCTTTTCAAGAATCCATCACACATCCATGATGATGTCTCTCGTTCCTTGCCCCTTCCTGAACCCTGCTTGCACTTTAGGCAATTCTTGTTCCAGGTATGGTTGTAGTCTGCTGAATAATCTTGAGTAGAATCTTGCTGACATGAGGATTCAAAGTGACGGTGCAATAATTTCCACAGTCAGTTCGATCACCTTTCTTTAGTATTGGTATAAACACAGATCTTTTCCAGTCAGTTGGCCATGATGTTGTCTTCGAAATTTCCTTGCAGAGATTTGTAAGTATGGTAACAGATGCATCAAATTGCTGTAATACTTTAATGGGAATGCCATCAATGTCTGGTGCTTTTTTCTTTGATAAGACTTTCAATGCTGCTTCAACTTCTTCTTTCATCCCCAATGGTTCCAGATCATAAGGAACAGGTAGAAACGGCTGTTGGTCCACTTGATCTTTATCATATAATGACTCTGTATATTCTTTACACATTTTCTTGATTTTCTCAGCATCATTCAACGTGGATCCTTAAGCATCTTCTAACATTCTATTTCGAGGCTGGGCTTTTTTCTTTAATTTTCATAGCTTTAGGAAAGCTGATCTTATTCTTCCTCTAATAGTCTGTGCTTCTATTTCCTTGCATGCATCATTGTAGTACTTCTCCTTGTCTTGTCTTTCTGCACATTGGAAATCTCTGTTGAGTTCTGTGATTTCCTCTGTTTATCCTCTGACTTTAGCTTCTACATTTCTGGGCAATTTCCAGAGTTTCTTCAATCATCCATTTTTGCTGTTTTTGCCTTGTTTTACCTTTTCTAGAGACTTCTCACTTTCTTCCAACACAGCCTTCCCTGATGTCATCCCATAACTCTTCTGGAGTTCTGTCATTTGTATCTAAAGCAGCAAATCAATTTTGCAGGCAGTTTTTAAATTCTGATGGTATATTCTCAAGGTCATATTTTGCTATATTCCTGAGTGACTTGCCCTTTTTCAACTTTAGCTTGAGATTACGTACTAGTAGTTGGTGATCTGTACCATAGTCAGCTCCAGGTTTTGTCTTTGTTGATGTAATTGAGCTTTTCCATCATTGACCAAAATGATTTGGAGCCTGCGTCAGAAGCCTTATGAGAAGAGACTTGAAGACCTAAATATGTACACTTTGGAGGAGAGGAGGGATAGGTGAGATATGATTCAGACCTTTAAATACTTAAAGAGAAATAATGAACAAACAAACCTCTTCCAAAGACGGGGAAGCTGTAAAACTAGAGGGCATAACATGAAGCTGCAAGGTGGTAAATTGAAAGGCAATGTCAGAAAATACTTTTTCACTGAAAGGGTGGTGGATGCTTGGAATGCCCTCCCATTGGAAGTGGTGGGGGCAAACACAGTGATGGAGTTCAAAGTGTCATGGGACAGACACAGTGGGTCCCTTTACAGCAACAGGATAAAATCAAAATAAACTGAACCATCTAATTTCTCAACAAATAGGGGTGTCCTACACGGAGCGGCGGGTTCACCCCTAAACAAAGACATGGGGAGGGGTGGCCTGCACAGAGTGGCAGGTGCACCCCTAAACAAAGACATGGCAGGAGTAGGAGCACCTGCACACAGTGTCAGGTGCACCTACTCCTGCCATCTTACTGGGAAGACTAGATGGACCATACTGGTCTTTCTCTGCCGTCATTTACTATGTTGCTATATTGACTTCCACAGATGTAGTCAAATTGATTTTTGTACAATCCATTGGCTGAAGTCCCTGTGTACAGTTGCCACTTGTGTTGCTGGAAGAAGGTGTTTGAGATGAATAGATCTTTGGTCTTGCAGAATTCAGTCAGTCTTTCTCCAGCTTCATTTCTGTTGCCAAATCCGTATTTTCTATCCACTTTGCCTTCTTTTTTGTTGCCAACTTTTGCATTCCAGTCACCCATGACTATCAGGATATCCTGTTTGCATGTTCTGTAAATTTCAGCTTGTACTTGTTCATAGAACTCTTCAATTTCATTCTCTTCTGCAGCTGTTGTTGGGGCATATACTTGAATTATAGTTGTTTTGATGGGCATTCCTCGTAGACAAATTGACATTAAGCGTTCACTGATTGCATTGTATTTTATTTCTGTTCTTACAAGTTTCTTCTTAATTATAATTACAACACCATTTCTTCTTTGTCTTTCATTTCCAGCATAGTAGACCATGTGATCATCTGATGCAAAGTACCTGATGCCAGTCCATTTCAGTTCACTGCCACCCAACAGATCGAGTTGTACACGTTCCATTTCATTCTTGACCACCTTCAACTTCCTTTTGTTCATACTTCTTATGTTCCATCTCCCAATATGTAAGACATCTTTGCAGCTTCTGACTCTCATTTCATGTGCAACTACATCAGCAGTCAGACATCCCAAGGGCTTTGATGCAACCACATCATACACGCTGGCTTTACTCTGAAAAGTCTTCAGATTCTCCCCAATAGCCAGTAGATTGTCTTCCGACCTAGGGTAGCTGGATTTAAAAAAGGGTTGGACAAGTTCCTGGAGGAAAGGTCCATAAACCATTATTAAAGAGGACACAGGAAATCCATTGCTTGCCCCAACACAAGCATTCTGGAACCTCTATATCTTTTGGGAAACTGCTAGTTACTTGTGATGTGGACTGGCCACTGTTGGAAACAGAATCCTGAGCTTGATGGACCTTGGTCTGACCCAGTATGACAGATCTATAATCTTATGGTTTCTAAAATAAAACCTTGGTTTCAAAATGCTTACTTTTATTTTAATAAAATTAATTCAGGGAATCACGTCATAATGTGCAATTTTGAAGATGTTACATTTCAGTTTTGTTCATAACAAAGAAATATAAATACAGAGGTAGGTAGTACTGCATAGTCAAATTTACAGAAAATGTAGAAAATGTAAAAGACATTAAAATAGGTACACTATTGCTATAATACTGAAAATGAGAGAGAGAGCTATAGAAGAATGAAATAGCACACCTCTGCAGGGTGAGAAATTGAACATAGCTTAGGATTCGTCACTATTTTCTTTGGGAAGATGCTACTTTGTGCTTCAGTAGTATAATTCTGATTTTGATGAATCTGTATTATTTTCAATGTATTTCAAAGTGTCATGATATTTTTTTGAATTTTTTAATAAAAAAGCAGCCATTCTTGCTAAGCTTGATATGTGCCATGTGTTGTCTTTTCCATTAGTGATTATTTGCATCTGTGATTTATTTTAGAAATCCAAAAATAAATTCATCCTGTGTATTGAATTGCAATTTAACAACATATTAGGAATGTGCATTTGTTTGAAATAATATGGGAATTATCAATGGTATTTTCTACTTTGTTTCATATTGTTTTAATCCGAAATATGGCACTGAAAAAAATTCAAACGTTGCTCCAACTTTCCCCTTTTTTGTCACAAGCTCCATCTGGCTTCAAACCTGTAACCTGTCGTTGGAAGGTAGGCACCTTGCAAAAAAACTATCACATCTCCATGGAGGAGGGGAGGGGCAGGCTCTAGCCAGCCTGTTATGTTGCTGCTGATCTTCCCTTCCTGTTTCTTGATTGGCCCAAAGGTTGACTGGTCTAGAGCTCTTGATTTTTTTGTCTTATTCATCTATTAATTTCTACGATAGAGATTTAGTACAAAAACTTTTCTTTTGCTATGTTCTTGTGCCAGACATTCTGTGAAACTATGGTAGTCATTCTAGAACACAAATAAGGGATGTCCATGTGTGGCTGGGATGTGTAAGTGGTGAAAACATCCCCCAACGTATTCCAAAACACCACTGACATGCACGTCCAGGGCAGTAGCACGGGAAACTAAGAACATGGGTGGGAGAGGGTGGAACAGGGTGTGATCAGCTGCAGGACATAGAAAACATATTCACAAAAGGGCCATGTACGTATGACATATAACCCGGAAATGTCCATGTTATACCTGCTGAAATGAGGTATAAGGCTCGGATTTAGAAATTATTCAACTCTGCCCCGCAATGTATCCCATATAGGTGGATGGTTGTGACAAGTAGTTTTTGAAGTGGTGCCACTGCAGTCTGGACAAATACATGATGTAATCATAAGGAACAAAGAGCAGAAGAGAGGGAATGTTGTAGGGTAAATAAACATATCTAAACACACTTGCAGCAATATTAAGAAGAGCAGTAGTGTCTAATCAGGCCATGCACCTATGTGCTGTATGTGCCAAAGGAAACAATTTATGGGACTCCAACAAAGCTATGCATAGAAAGATGGGATTGCTGATGCAGGAATAGTATGGATGTGAGCAGGGAAATGATACCTTTTGGGGTGAGAATGGGAGATCAGATATGTCACCTGGGTATCCCATGTGCGTATGTTATGACATAGCTGATATGCACAGGTGCAGAGCAGCCCTATGGTGGAATCATATTGTTGTCACAGAAAGTGAGAGTGTGTGAGTGTGTGTGGTCTGAGGGGTGCATGGGTGGGGGAATTGCTGTGGGCAGCAGCAATATATTAAATGGTCCTTTTACAGAGCACATCAACTGTTGAGTATAGATTATTATTGCTCCAATATTATCCAGAGAGATCCAATTATATTCTCGTTCCCAAACGTTATCTCAAATATTATAAATCCATTGTAGTTGTATAGCCGTGGCGTTGGTTGAATCAACTGAATGAAGGAAAGAATGTTTTCAGCGTGCAAATCTTTTTTTTTTTTTGAAATTTATCATTTTTACAAGAATGAAGTATATTTTCAAAACTTCATGGAAACATGGGAACAGGGAAGAAATAATAATAACAATATTGAAACCTCAATATTGAAGCAATACAAACAAGAAAAAGAAATATCCCTGGCCCAAATATAGCCCCCAAAAGTGGAGAGGATCCAATGAAATCATTTAACACACAAAAACCAATATAGAAACCATGTGAGCTATCAGCCTGGCCTAACTAGAAGGCAGTGGATCTGAGGTCCCTTCGGAAGGACGCTGAGCGCTCAGAAAAGCCACTAACTCCAAAGGGTCAAAAAATATATGTTGTTGTTGTTAAGTGCCGTCGAGTCGGAGTTAACTCTGATCATACATTTGCAAGGGTATTTAAAAACAAACAAACCCCCTAATGCCAATACCCCAGACTGCAAAAACAAAAATTATTTCCTACGTTTTTGTGTCACCTTAGCTAAATCAGGAAATACACAAATGTTTAAACCATGGAACTGAACATTACATTTCTTGAAAAACATCCGTAAAAAACAATCTTTATCAGATGCTAAAACAAATGTAGCTATCAAAGTGGAAGGTCACAATATAAAGCAATATAGATATAAACCCTTCAAAAGAGGATAAGATTAAATCCAGTATGAAAATCCCCTCAATAACCAACCCCTCAATCACTTTTCCAACTTTTCAACTTGTCAAATATTATTAAGATCTTACATTTTTTTTTGTCGGAGCGTGCCGAGGGAGGGCCAGAACCAAAAGTCCAACCCCCTCCAGACGGCCAACTTCTTTTATTCAATTAAAGGTTTCCAAACCAAATAAATCCTCATCAGAGAGGGCACTTATCTGTATGTGTTCATAAGAAGAGAAAATTGTCAATTCAATCGTTGCTCTTAATGATGTATCCACACGACGTGCACATTTCGGGTGAGAACCCTGTGTCAAGTGCATTTACAAACTGAATTCCATCAGGCAACTGTTTCATCAAAACGCCATCTCTGCAGCCAGGATTGACACAGGGTTCTCACCCGAAACGTGCACGTCGTGTGGATACATCATTAAGAGCAACAATTGAATTGGCAATTTTCTCTTCTTATGAACACATACAGATAAGTGCCCTCTCTGATGAGGGTTTATTTGGTTTGGAAACCTTTAATTGAATAAAAGAAGTTGGCCGTCTGGAGGGGGTTGGACTTTTGGTTCTGGCCCTCCCTTGGCACGCTCCGACAAAAAAAAATTTAAGATCTTAATAATATTTGACAAGTTGAAAAGTTGGAAAAGTGATTGAGGGGTTGGTTATTGAGGGGATTTTCATACTGGATCAAAGTGGAAGGAGCAATACTATCAGATAAAGATGACTCTAACATATCAGAAACGTTTAAGACATCTGCTTGAACTCCACCCTCTATTCTCCCACCAACGGGAACTTTTTTCCCCGAGGGAAGATAGTAAACTTTAAACATAGGGGGATGAGACTCCGATGGAACCATTAAAACTTCAACAAGATATTCCTTAAACATTTCTTTAGCCGATATAACTGATGATTTAGGAAAATTAATACATCGCAAATTACAATATCTAGAAGCATTTTCCAACATTTCAATACGTGTCTTTAAAGCCAACATATCTTTCTGGCATCTTCAGAGCACACAAGGTTTTGCTGCAATTCAGTAACTGATGACTGTAATGCTGTAATCTCCAAGGTATGCTCTTGAAGAACATTTGTGTGCACCTGTGCTTGAGTAGTCAAAATAGCCACCTGGGGAGCAAAACGTTCTCCAAGTTTAACAATCGCTGACCAAATCGTTTCCAAAGTAAAAGTTGCAGGCCTCTCAAAAGAAAACGACTGACCCACAACAACTGGAGTGAGGATATCCACCATCCTGCTTACAGGCCCCCGCAATACCGGATCCACCAAACTGAGAGGGTGGGTAGACTCAAAGCTTTCTCCAAGCCCCTGCGCAGCCGATCCTCCAGGCACAGAACACTCTACCACCGGGGAAGAGGTTCTCTCCTCAAGCTGCACTGGGCACCCTCGTCGCAGGGAATCCTTGGGCGGCCGCCACTGCTCCGGCAGAGAGATCTCCAGTCCCGAGCCTTCTGTTGAGCTACCTCACCCTAACAGAAGATCAGAGGGACTCAACTCCATCGCTCCGCAGCGGCGTAACAAAAGAATCAAGCGGGCCCACCACCGGACCCGAGGAAACAGCAGGGGAGGCCGTCGGGCCAGCAGAGGATTTCTTGAACCCTTTAGCCTTCCTCTTGCCCATAATAACCCAGAGGCAAAAAAGACGCCGCCGCGGAACACACACATCAATCCGCCATCTTGGATCCCCTCAGCGTGCAAATCTTGATGTAAAGTGGATGATACATGCTGTGCGGAAAAAACCCCTGATGAAACGTATGTCAGTGAAACACAACAGCGCTGAGATTGGCGTTGGGAGATAGGAACTAAGATAAGCACAGTTTTTTTTGAATGAATTTAAAGATATATAATGATTGTTGAATATCTTGCGAAATGTGAAATCCTGAATTAGCAACATGTAAGGTCGTTGATGCAAAAAGGAGCATTAGTTTGGTTATGAAACATTGCCTCCATTGAAAGTCTGAGACCTGTTGCTTACGGATATCACTCTCGCTATACAACTACAATGGATTTATAATATTTGAGATAACGTTTGGGAACAAGAATATAATTGGATCTCTCTGGTTAATATTGGAGCAATAATAATCTGTACTCAACAGTGGGCAGCAGCAATGCAGGGGGGACATGAAAGCCTAGCCAATACCTGGACCGAATGGATGACCACAGTGTCAACAGGTGCCAGTGTGAGGAGGCAGGCAAAGACAGAGAGGGCCTACCATAGTTAAATGTCAAAACATATGCCCGGCAAAGATAAGAGACCCTCATAATAGGAGCATCCAACAGTTCAAACAGCACTAATGCATACCTATGATGCACAGTGTGCTGTTGAGCATGTAATAGTGTTGTTTGCACACCTGAATGCCCTTAATCTGAGGGACACTGTTAATGATAGCAATATTTTCTGACTTGTAGCCATATGGGAACCTGTGCTGGTGCCATCTAGAGTATTATACACAGGGTACGCTGTACAGCAGATAGAGTTGACAGTGTGATAGGGCAGCCACACATCTGCGGCGTCTGCCACCGGGAGACATGACTGATGTAGTGCCAACATTCCCTGGATTATTTCTATAGCACCACAAGGTGTATGCAGTGCTGCCCAGACATATGTGACAGATGGTTCCTGTCCAGAGGGGTGTACAATATATTTGGCATAGACAGCACAGCAGCTGTGAGCAGAATATGTCCAGGGAGAATAGACAAAAAACATAAGGGAGCCTAGGCAGATCAGACCTGTAAACGGGGGTGCTTGTTGTGAAAGTTCCACAATCTTGGCAAGGCTATGATTTTACATGACTTGCAAAGGATTCTGGGTGTTGTATTTCAATCACACAAAACTAGCCGTTTAACAAGAATAAAGAATTGTAGTTGCTCGAGTGTAAAGCAGAAAACAGATTTTATTTATGGGGTGTTATTCCCTCGCACAGATATGCTTGGTAACATCAACAGGATAATTTTCTCCAGGAGTTTTATTCCAGAAACCAAAACAAATAAGGCAACTGAATTACTTATGCAACAACTTAGTAAAGACCTTGATGGAACAGAAAAGGTCTTTCTTCTAGCCCCTGCTAATAAACTTTCTTAGAAGTGCTGGAATGAAAAATAAACCCAAAAGGAAAATTCTCTTTATCAAAAAAAAAACAGCTGTCTTCCTTTCACACAGAGAAGAAGCTTTTTTCCCAAAGTCCCACGTGCACTTGTGCCTTGCTCTAATCACAGGTGCTTAACCAGCTGCAAACCATTGCTGGTCCACTCTCCATGTGGCTCCAACTTTCCCCAAAGCTCTCTCTCAAAGAAACTTTTCTGGGAAGCTAAAAATCAGTACTGTTCCTTTTGGTGTTTGATCCTTAACTGAGGATTACTTTAGAACAGCAGCTTAGAAAGAGAACAATCCATACATTCTACTTCCCCATCTGATATTTCCCCTTGCTCTTGAAATATCATAGGATCACTTCCATACATTGGCTCAGAGGATTTCTCTAACTGATCTCTACCAGGATAGAAGCTGTTTCTCTGCTGTTTTCCTTGTGCAAAGTTAGGGAACAGTTCAGAGTTCATACCTGAGATCATGTTGTCATTAGGTTTCCTCTCTGGGTATTTTGGCCAGTAGGTAGCAAAGCTTCTGTGCCCAGCTCTCCAGTCAGAACCTCTGGACTTCAGGTCTCTTTTCCCATACTCCTTAAATAGGTATTAGAGCTCCTTCTTTCTGTAGATGCAGCCGTCTCCTTTACAGGTGCTGTCCGAGGGTTCCTGGCTGTATATCTCCAAGCCTCTGGCTTCTTCCAGTCCAATGAAGAATGCTTGCCCCAGGAATCTCTCCCAGTATACGTAGTGCCTTGGGCTCCCTTCTTAGACCTTCTGGACGTCTTGCTGTTCTTCCTTCTGTTCACGATTAGCCTCTCCTTCTCCAGCTCTTGCTGTCTCCGTTCCTCTTTCTCCCATTGCTGTCCTTGCTGTCCTTGCCAGCATTGCTCTCCTTGCTCCCCTTGCTATCTGTATGATGAATTTCTTCTAGCTTTAAAGTGCCTAGATGGCCGCTCCACCCTAACACACTGCAGGTGTTCTGAATTAAGCCCTGCCCTAGGAGATGTGTGATTAGGAATTACATCATTGCTTCTCTGATTAGGCACACATTTCCCTACTTCATCTCTCCTAGAGGCTTTCTGTAAACCAGTGCATTCTGGGTCTGGTAGTCTTTTAGGTAAACACTCTGTTTTAGTGCTTTTACCAATCAGCACAGGTTGCTTATTCAGAGCCAATTCACCTCTTGTATTATTTCTTCCTGAACTATGATAAACTTCCTTATCACAGACCCCAAAGTGGCACCAATGCAGTGGACGCCCAGCCAGGATCTGAGAGGGTCCAGGGACAAAGCATGCCTGACAGACTCAGGCACAATGTTCCAGAAATATAGAGCAACAGGGTGAGGGCAGTGATGTCTGGATATGGCTGTAGAAGAGAAGGGCACATATAGAGGCAAACTGGCAGAAGTTCAGCATTCACGGGAAGAGGTGTAGGGAGAGATATGATGGGTATGGGAGATCAGAGCAACAGAATGTGTGCACATATAGGCCAGAGGAACAGAAAGGGCAGACATGTGTTGCTCAGCAATAGTAGGCAGTGTTCGGGGACCTGCATCCCTTGGGGAGTGTGGACCTGGTGAGGGTCCATCTCAAGCCATTTAAGGTATGCTTGTAGAGATGACCAGGGCAGGAAACACTGAGGCTGCCTCTGAATGCAACATACCATGTGATGCAGGGTATGTCCTGACATCCATGTTTATATTTATGCTCTGGAATCCCATATAGGTATGCAATGGGCCTAGCTACTGTCCCACAGGGCATGAAGGGGATTGAGATATGGTCCAGGCTGCTGCAACTGTAATATCACATTGATAGTAATATCTACTGTGCATTAACACACTGCTGTCTGTGATGGGCAGCCTAGGAGATGCATGTTCTACCCGAGGGGCGTGGCATCAGTGGGTACAGCATGGGGATGGGCAGGATCCGAAATGTCTAACATCCAAGAATACGGTGTATGTGGGGATGTCCAAAACCATTCCTTGAGTCTGAGACATGGGGGCAGCTGAATAGTGCATGCACGAACCCTGCAAAACACTTCTCCAGCCTCACGGGCACATGCAGACTGTTGGATGTGGATTCAGGTACAAACAATGCCCATGTCTGATATAGACATGTCCGCAGGCCAGATGTGCATGTAATGCAATCGCAGCATGATATGCGACTAGGGGAATCCATGTCTACACCTTGGGCCTGCCCAAGACACCCCCTTCAGACTGCCCACATCACCCCTCTGGGGAATGTTAAGGTGGTGCACCTCTTGACAGCAACAAGACACTTCAGAGGGCATTTACATGTGAAAGGCACTCCACACATGTAACTGCTGCTGTCATGATGTGGGAGTACCTCTGAAACAACCACACAAATCTATTTGCAAAGATGTGTGCTACCATCCATATATTACTATGTAATATCTAAATGGACAAAGTGGATGCACCAAGATTGAGGTGTGCCCCATAACCGTTAATAATAGCACCAAGTAAATTAGTCCCCCGGGGTAGGCCACTGAATATGTGTGTCAATGGCAGAGACAGGTATATGGGGGTAGGTCATCCAAAAGCTACAGTAGAATCATCTGCCCCAGAATGAAAGGGAAACTAATGTCTGTTGTTCCCCCAGATGAGATATGTTAGTATCTAAAGAAAAAGTGTCCCCCAGATGTAAAGTAACCCAGGCCACTGTAGGAAAGGCATGAAATACGTGGAAGTCAATTGCCAGTGATGGAAGGACATCTATTGTTTAAAATCCCAGTCATGGTTGGAAAGAACTATGCATTCCAGAGCTGTGATATGGATAAGTGGTACTACTGGATAGATATCCAAGGTGTGACTGCAGCGAGCCAGATGTAGAGTGGCAGTATCTAGCAGCCATATGTAGAGCCATGCAGTATAATTTAGCAGGAGCGAACTCCATCTAGGCACTATCCAGATCATGTTATGGTGGTCAGACAGATTTGCAAGTGTAAGAATGTACTGTATTTGTCCCAAATGCATGTTGGCCAGGGTGAAAGAGGGCTGTAGATGCAAAGAACTAGCATGGGGACTGGTATGACACAGCACATGCCTGACCAGACCCAACACTGTTGGCCCATGGCTAGAGATATGGGAATGGACGCTGGACAAGGCACTACAACACCCATATACCTTTCTATGAGGTGTGATGCCTGCCAACCATGAGCAGAGTATGATGCTGGCAATGCAGGCTATAGCTATTGTCAGCAATGTATATCACATAGTTGATGTGTAGCACACTAGAAAAAGCACTATCTGAGAACCAGACTGTCAGTGGTTTGCAGCCCACCACCACTCAGTGTGGCAATGTAACATCCACAGTAACCACATCATGCAGAATATGAGGCACATACGTCTGTCCACTGGAGTGCACCACATGCAACAATCATACCTTGCTGGTCAGAACAGGCTCAGGAAAACATCTGCATGGCACAGCGAAGGACAAGCAAATGTGTCCAGGATAGCTATCAGCATAGTCACTGGACAACAAGCAAGACAGGAGGCCCCAAATGGGTCACATAACCATGAGGCCCATGGGAGCCCCAAGGCACAATACTCTGAGCACAGGCAGCAGCTCCAGCACCCTGTGGAGGGTGAAGAGGCTGGGTAACTGGAACCCTCAATACCCTAGCAAGATCAGTTGTGGACAGAGCCCCAGGGCAAGCACCTACTTTTATGGCAGTGGATGTGTGTCCAAGCAGACCCAGAAGGGAGGAGGGTGTGACAAATGTGACAGTGGTCACAGCAGGGACAGGTGCCCCATGCATGTGGTGATGCTGGCAAATACCCCGAGAAGTGACCACCAGAGGTGGCACAGAGGAGCAATGGCCAGCAGAAGATGCAACACACAAAAGGAACCGGGGCTGGACAGTGTGTGGCCAGCACAGCATAGCAATGTGCGAGTCTCGCAGCAAAACATGAACATACAGTATGTATCCATTCCCTACAGAACGGTGTGTCCCCTGCACCCACCCAAGGCCATACCTATAAGACAGTGCTATACTGTGGACCCACTTACCCCTAACCACCCATGCCCACCCACATGCCACAATATCACACAGACATCCCTGGAACATAACTGACACCCACCCCCCCCACACCTTTCCAAACTTACACCACCTGTGTACCCCCATTAGCCTAAACCCCACCCACCAAGCATGCCTCCCCCCAACCCTGGTGCTTGATGAACCCCCTGTGGCCCCATCACCATACTCGCCCCTTGCCCCCCCCCTCTCCATGAAGGCACATGTAACTGTGCCTTGGTCACCATGATCACAGGTATGCATGGTGGTAGTGAGTGCTCAAACACAGAAGTGTCACAGCTTGTGCTGCCTGACTCCATGATACCATCATGGAATTGGAGAAACACCATCGGGGGCCTCTGCCCAGTGGAACTGGCCTAAGGAGAGGGGGTGCCTGTGTGATGGGCTGACCAACTGTGGTGTGGGTTCATGCAGAAGTCCACATTATGACACCACTGGAGCCTGGGTACAGAGGCACAAGTGTACATGCCGCTGAGGAATCTGCAGCTATGGAATTTGCTCGACTATGCCCCTGCCCAGACCACATGGGAGGCACACTGGAGTGTACATGGGGCTGAGTAGGGACAGACTGCACAGAGATATGGTGCAGCTCCATCAGGATCTCTACTATGGAAGCCTGGGGTGTGCCGGTAACCACGATCAGCAGCTATGTGGCCACAACATGCATATCCTGCAATGCCATAGACTAGGGCAGCAGCTTCAGCTATTGCTCAGACCGTGTTTGCTGGGTGGTGCTGTGAGCAAGCAGATGCTCAACACATTGATGCACATGTTGCTGTGTACCTCTGTGGGTGCAACATCCCCCCCCCCCACCAGGTCATCGCTGTCTTCAATAAGCTGCTGTGGCAGAGGAGATGGGGAGGGGACCTGGAACTCCAGATCATATGGGCCAGGGCCAGCATGGCAGGTGACCTGGGTCTGCCACATCCATGGCCTACTCTGGGCTGGTCAACCCTCCCCATCCTGCCCCCTCTGCATGGCTTGTACCACTGGTGTATGTGCTGTGCCTGCCCCACTGCCCTAGGTCACAGCACACCTGTGGACCACTGGATATGCTACCACATGTTAAGAACATAAGAACATAAGATATGCCATACTGGGTCAGACCAAGGTCCATCAAGCCCAGTATCCTGTTTCCAACAGTGGCAAATCCAGGTCATACCCACCTAGCAGTTAACCCGAAAGACACAGGTTCCACAATGCTTGTATTGGGTCAAGCATTGATATCCTGGGTCCCTTTTTAATAATAGTTTATGGAACTTTCCTCCAGGAACTTGTCCAAACCTTATTTAAACCCAGCTACACTAATAGCCTTTACTATATCCTCCGGTAACAAATTCCAGAGTTTGATTACACGTTGAGTGAAAAAAATATTTTCTTTTATTAGTCCTAAATAGTTTACCCTGTAGCTCCATTGCATGTCCCCTAGTCTTTCTATATTCTGATAACGTAAACAATCGATCTACATTTACCCGTTCCACTCCGTTCATTAATTTATAGACTTCTATCATATCTCCCCTCAGCCGTCTCTTTTCCAGGTTAAAGAGCCCTAACCTTTTTAGCCTTTCTTCATAGGGGCATCCTTCCATCCCCTTTACCATTTTGGTGGCTCTTCTCTGAATCTTTTCTAATAACGCTATATCCTTTTTAAGATACGGTGACCAGAATTGCACACAATATTCAAGGTGTGGTCGTACCATGGAATGATACAGAGGCATTATAATATCCTTTGTTTTATTTTCCATTCCTTTCCTTATGATACCTAGCATTCTATTTGCTCTCTTGGCTGCCCCTGCACACTGGGCCGAGGGTTTTAACATGTTATCCACAATAACTCCTAAATCTTTTTCCTGGGTGGTGGTTCCTAATGTGGAACCTTGCATCATGCAACCATAGTTTGGGTTGTTCTTCCCTAGGTGCATAACTTTGCACTTGTCCACATTAAATTTCATCTGCCATTATTCACCTTTCTCCATTGGGAAAATTGGCCATTTAGCCCTACCCTCTGCTTTCTATCTTTTAACCAGTTCATGATCCACAATAGTACACTGTCTCCTATCCCATGAGTCTTTAATTTTGCCAAAAGTCTCTGATGAGGGACCTTGTCAAAGGCTTTCTGAAAGTCCAAATACACTATATCAACCGACTCGTCTGTGAAGTAGCCACGTTGATGGATGCATTATTAAATGGGTAGGGGCTTTCTTCCTGGATATGGTTGCATGTGGTCTTCAGGACATGAGGTTGTGGATTTTTTTGGGGTTGCAGGTGCACAGGGTAGCTGGAACAACACAGGCAGTGTGTTCATGGCCTACATATGGCTCAGGACAGAGTGATAGGCTGCCAATTAGGTATGCTTCCTCGGGAATGGCCACGCACTGATTCTACATTCCCATGTGCGTGTCTATGCGGGGTTGTGGAATCGGTGCTGTGCATGCACATCCTCTCTGGAGACATGCACAGTGCCCAGATGTGCTGCTTTCTGAATTGGGCTCCACGTCTATATATGCTGTCAGAATCATTTACCAATCCTAGTCCAAATCCTGTTTGTTCAATTACTGATGGTCAAACATGATCTAGTTTAGGCTTGAAAAGTAGAAACATGAGGGCAGAAAAAGACCACATGGCCTATCTAGTTTACCCTTCCATATCAACTACAATAGTCCCCTTTTTGCTAGAGATCTTCTGTGTTTTTCCTATATTTTCTTGAATTCAGATACTACTACTACTTCCACTGGAAGACTATTCCACGCATCTACCACTCTTTTTTGATAAAGAAATATTTGTGCATATTACTCCTGAGTCTATCTCCTTTCAGACTGATCCTATGCCCCCTTGTAACAGAGCTTGTTTTCAATCGTAAGAAGCTCTCCTCTTGCACATTTATGCCATGGAGGTATTTAAACATCTCTATCATATCCCTTCTATCCCACCTTTCCTTTAATGTAGACATATTAAGATATTTAAGTCTGTCCTCATATACTTTATAATAAAGACCACTGATCATTTTAGTAGCCACCCTCTGCACCGACTCCATCCTGTTGATATCCTTTTGAAGAATTGCACACAATACTCCAAATGGGGTTGCACCAGAGACTTATATAGAGGCACTATCACCTCCTTTTTTCTGTTGGCCATTCCTCTCCCTAAGTACCCAAGCATCCTTTTGGTTTTCACTGTCGCTTTTTCTATCTGCTTAGCCGCTATAAGATCAACAGAAATAATCACACCCAGGTCCTGCTCTTCTTTTGTTGACAGAAATGCTTTGCCCCATACACTGTACCGCTCCCTTGGAGTTTTGCAGCCTAAATGTATGACCCCTCATTTTTTAGCATTAAATCTCAGCTGCAAAATTCTCAACCATTCTTCAAGCTTAGCTAGATCCCTCCTCATATTATCTACTTCTTCCTGTCTACTGTATTGCAAATTTTGGTATCATCCATAAAGATGCAAACCTTACCCAACATCTCTTCTGCAATACCACTAACAAAGATGTTAAAAAGAAATGGACCAAGGACAGATCCCTGCGGCACACCACTGGTGACATTTTTCTCCTCAGATTGAGCTCCATTTACTTGTACTCTTTGTCACCTCCAATTCAACCAATTTCTAACCTAGTCAGTCATTTTATGGTCCATCCCTAGGGTGCTCAATTTGTTTATAAGTCTCCTATGTGGGACAGTGTCAAAGGCTTCACTGAAATCTAAGTAGACCACATCTAGGGCTCTTCCTTAGTCCAACTCCCTGGTCACCTAGTCAAAGAAATCAATCAGATTTGTCTGACAAGAACTGCCTCTGGTAAACCCATGCTGCTTTGGATCTTGCAATCCATTGGACTCCAGAAACCTCATTATTCTCTCTTTTAACAGCATTTCCAATAATTTACTCACCATAGAGGTCAGACTAACCAGCCTGTATTTCTCAACCTCATTATTACTTCCACTTTTGTAAAAAGGAACCACATGTGCCTTGGTAAATGTCTCTCTGCAAAGGCAAGGGCTATGATCTTCAGGTGATCTGGCATGGATTTTTCCCACTGGAGGAGAGGCTTTATCTGCTGGCAGAGGTGAAAAATAGCCCCCTCATTAAGTGGAACCTGGTGATTCATTGCTCATTGCTGAGGTCAAGAAATTGGGTCCTGAGTCTACATATCCTCTGCCTCCTCCTGGCCTCTACTGTGACATGTGTACCTGCAGCATTAATACTTGCACAAACCAAGTGGTTAGGTGACTCATGCTGGCCTTTTAAGTTCTGAACACACATAGAATGAAAAAGTTTCTTTTTGTCGGAGTAGCCGTGACAAAAGTAGACAGAAGAGAAATCCGTCTTCTCACTGCGGCTGCTCCTTTTAATACTTTTAAAGTGACAAAAAGCTTAACACTTAACTTCCATTTTCCAAATTCGTGAAGTAAGAGGAATTCACTCGTAACAACATGTCACGTTTCGTGTCTCTATCTTAACAACCCTGCTTCAGGTTAAGGAACTCACGTTATCATCCATCCTGCTTCAATCAAATTTTCTCCTCTTGGGTCCAGAGGTACGTGATCCAAATGCAAATGATCATGTACCTCTGGGAATTTTGATCATTTGCACTGGCGTGTATTGGATCACGTACCTCTGGACCCAAGAGGAGAAAATCGGGTATTTAGGCTACAAAAGTTAGAACAACACTGGATTTATATATTGGATACAGTCTCTCCATCTGGTCTAAATGCGATGCTAGAATGACACAGCATTTTATGATTATGATCGGCCTATTATATTTCTTGGGACATGATTGACAACAGCCTGGTCCAATCAGATTAGGGGGTTCCCCTTCTTTGTAGGGTTTCCCTTTTCTGATTGGTGAGTGAGTGTTTGTGAACATTCGATAGGATAATGAATCCCTGTCGTCAGCATTGACGTCAGATGCCATTTGTTTAAAAATGTTAAATGGTTTCTCTATTCGATTGAAGCAGGATGGATGATAGCGGGAGTTCCCTAACCTGAAGCAGGGTCGTTAAGATAGAGACCCGAAACGTGACACGTTGTTACGAGTGAATTCCTCTTACCTCACGAATTTGGAAAATGGAAGTTAAGTGTTAAGTTTTTGCTCACTTTAAAAGTATTAAAAGGAGCAGCCGCAGCGAGAAGATGGCTTTCTCTTCTGTCTACTTTTGTCACGGCTGCTCCGACAAAAAGAAACTTTTTCATTCTATGTTTGTTCAGGTTTTCATGTATTGATTGATTGCTTTATTCCTGGCGAGGGTTTTTGGTTTGGCCTTTTAAGTCCTGCATCAGTACACAGTAAAACTCTGCATCAGCACTCCACACATTGCCACCCCCTCACACACACAGACACATACATACCCACAGAGAGACACAGACTAACAACAAGCAGGCCCAACCAGACACATCTGAGTCCACGTTGCCAAAGAGAGTGAGTAGGAGAGTACCAGAGAACAAGCTGGGAGAGATGGGAAGGGAGAAGGGTCAAATGAAATTAGACTAGAGAAGAATACAAGAGTGATTATGGAAGGATTCAAAGGGACAAGGAGAGTTAAAGGGAGCCAAAGAAACACCTACATGGCAAATAAAGACAATCAAGTCAATAACCCACAATTATATATTCACAAGCCACCCACACTGCAAGCATCAGGTCCCAAGTATAGATCATAGCAAGTACAGATGACAACTTTCCAAAATATGCAAATAATTTAGCATGTGCAAGACAAATAGGGTGGCATTCCCACCCTCCACCTTTTTAACCAATTGTTTGCCATCGGGCCATGTAATAGCTTGTTAATGTTCACAATATTTTGAACGTTCAAATAGCTGGAAATAGAAGGCCTATTAAATATATGTGCTGTGCAGGCGATGACAGTGTAAAATTATACCTATGTCTTCTCAAGACATCTGAAACCAAAACATAGTTAATTCATACTTTTTTAATGAAATTCTTATACATCTGTTACACCACAAAAATGTATTCCCAGGCTAGTTTTGTGTCTCACAATGTTTCTTACTTATGCATAGACAGATGTTCTCTACAGTATTGGCTGGTCAGTTTTTTGGCCCTTTGGCTAAAATGAAAGGAAGTGACAAACCCACAGTTTTCGAGGTATGTGGTAAGAACAATCTCTTCTTGGCTTTCTGACTAAATGTTGCTAATAACCTGTCACCATATTTCCTTTGTAAAATGATGATAAAAGGATCATTGTTAAAACACGAGGGTGAAATGTCATGCTAAAAAATACTAATTGGCATGATCAAAGAGACTATTGTCCTTCCTGTGGTTAGTCTGCCCAATAAACAATGCAAGCATTAAATGGATTAAGCATGAACAGCAGTTCGGAGGAAGGGTGGGGAGAGGGATGGGCTCAGATCTGTCCTGGATAGTTACAAAAGAGGATTCCTAGGGAAAAATGACTAACCAATGTGTCCAAAATCATATAAAAAGAAAATTTTCATGAGTTACCAGTAGGACATGGAAAAGAGGGAGAGAATGACATAGAAAGTAGGAACACATTGAAATAAAGATGAACACTTGAGAAATAAGCCCAACTTTATTTATACAAGGCACATGTATTTTCAAGCAACAGCTTTCCCTGAAGACAGATGTCTTTGCTGTCATTAACACCGTTAGTATCGCCAAAAACTACTGAAAATATTAAAAGGCTTCAGAGGGAACATCAGGCTGAGCAACAAAAGTCTCTATGAGTTCCGCAGTTTTGTATTTAGTACATAACACATTTTCCAGAGCCTTGAGGCACTATTAGATTATTTTCTGCAACCACTGTGGGTCCTAAACACAGGGTAAACATTAGGAACTACAAGTAGGGTAATTGTCTTGGATCCCCATGTCACAGGTGATCCCAGTATTGCCTGAAGCTGAATGAGATACAGCATGCTTCAGAGCCCTCTCCCAAATTTCTGCCTTGGGCCCAAACATGGCTTTAACTAAGCAAAAGGGTGGTTAATAGAGGGTGGAATGGTCAGATACCAGTGTACTTACAAATCCAGGAGGTAGGATTTTTCCTTGGGCCACCCCCTTTCATGTGCCCTTCTGTCACCAACCACATCTTTTTTCACCCTCCCTTGGAAATTTTTGCACAAAGGACAGATGGTTCAGATAGGAGAGTCATGCTAGTCTCTGATCCGGGAGTGCGACAGCTCTCCAAGTTCTTCTTTCAACACTGACAAAGAATCCCCATTTATCAAATTCACTTGTATACTCTTTGGAAGTAAACCAAACAGCAGGAGAAGGAGGTCTTCCACAAAGGTACAATAGGAGGAGGGAGCGGAAGCCATAACCAACGGCCAAATGGTAGGTATATCCAAAAAACTTTATTAGTAGACCCAAAATACTAATAAAGTTTTTTGGATATACATACCATTTGGCTGTGGTTTTTGGCTTCCGCTACCTCCTCCTACTCTTTGGAAGTAGGCATGAAAAGCGAAGAAGAAAAGATGGCTGAGCACAGTCATACTATAGCTTTACTTTGGTCAATAGCATGTGTATTGTCATGGTGGCAGCCCCTAGTGGCCAAGGGCAGTAAGGGCATGCTCCACGATATATTTATTTTCAAGGAGCGTGGTGTAATGTAAGGCCACAAAATGGAGTTTGGTCTTATCTATTTTCAGCTCCTTGTGTGCACATAATAATTCAGCCAAGAGTGTAGGGAAACAAGGCTTTTATTTCCCATCTGTGCAAGGGTTCAATTAAGACAGTGGAAATCAAAGAATGTCCTTTGTTTGAAAAGGTTCCAGTAATAAGCAGGTGGACTAACTGTTAGTAGCTTCACAATTAGTGCCAAGGAAAACGGAGGAATTCAGTTCATTCCAAACAAACAATTAAACAAGTTTTCTTCTTATTTACACGGTGGCAATAGACTCTAGGCTAGTAGCCATACACAACCCACAATCCATATCTTCTTCCTGAGGCATGGGAATAGCATTTATCTCTTCTACGTCCATAGATTCTGCCTCACTACTCTCCCCCGTGGAGTAAATACTGTCCCTGGCTGTTACAGCTTTACATGGACTGTCTCCACTGACCTGCCCCCAATAAGACTGGGTTTTAAGTTCTCTTGGTAATTCTTGAAACCACTCTGGTTTCTTTCTTCTTCTTACAAAGTGAGTATTTGCTTTAGCAGTGTTTCTAGGAGTTAAGCATTCTTTAGCAGGAATAAAGCTTTCATACCTTGGGTTTCTGTAGCTGGACTCCCTGGAGCCTTCTCTCCAAAGAATGTCCCTTTTGCAACAGTTTTTCTGCCGGTAGTTTCTGGGCATTGTTGTGCTTCCTGGCAGCTTAGCAAAACCTGGTATGGATTCAGCTCTATGCTTCAGTGGTAAAGTAGCTTTGCTAAAAACTCCTTTTCCTTGAGTACCTGGTAAAACTTGTCCAGCAGGTTCCAGTGACTGCAGGTCTTCCTCCAAACCTGGTTCTCTGGTTCTCTGGATACGTCTCTCAGCTTTGGACTCAGGAAAGTTGATTGAGCAGGGAGTGGCACACTCTCCAGCCTGACTGCTTTCCCCAGCAGACTCCCTCTGAACAGCTGCTCTGGTAGTTTGGCCCCTCTGAACTCCACCTCTGTGAATTCCGTTCCCTTGGGCTTGCTCAAGGAGGATTCCTTCCTTCAGGTCTCTTCTTCTTTCCTTAGCCGTGCTCCTTGTTCCTTCTCCAAGTCCTTCTGCTCCTTGTTCTGCTGCTTCCCTTTCTGCAGCCGTGCTCCTTACTGCTTGGCTTTTCCTCTCCCACTCTGCTTTGCTAGAATTAAACTTCTGCTTATAAAGGGATCTTCTCTTTGAATCTCCCGGGCTCATTCCCAGGTGCAACTGGTTAGACCTCCTAGCCTCATTAGCTTCTGTATGATCACTCCTACCCCCTCTAGCTGTGCTTTGAGATAATTGCACATCTAGATCTCTGTGAGAAACAGGGTTTCTTTTCAACTTTGCATCTTTATTAGTACCAGATTCATGACAGTATGCTAATTAGCCAATGCATACTTATGTGGAAAATAGTAGCAAGAGCATACTTTAGGTTGTTTTTTTATCACACATATGTTAATTTTTTTGCATCACTCATTAAGTGGCATTTTAACATTCACATTCAATTTTTTTGCAAAGGAATGGCAAACATTTTAGAATGCAAGTTTCATTGCACATGCCTCTGTAGTTGGAGTGGAAGATTAATAGAATATTTATAGTGCCATCTCCTCCTGTACATGTGAAATGTACGGCCATTCCTCACAGAATAACAGGGAGTTGTTCTCTGGTTGTCCTCCTACCCAAGGAGCCTCAATATAGCCAAAAAACAATGTTTGCAAAAAGAGATGGCAAAAGTTGTTAATTTGCAAAAACTGAATTTCTCAGTACTCTTTTTTCAGTGGCCCAAAAGAACATGAGTGAATTGAGCCCTATGTGATTGTCATGCATTACCCGTTAATGAGTGTTTATTTTCTGATGAACAGTGAACTTGTAAAAAGCTATCTATAGAAGTGTCTTGTTCTATTTATTATCTTAGGCCTTAAAAAATGCTGCTTACTATTAAAGGCAGGTATAATTAAACTAACCAACATTAAAAGTCTATCTTGCAATTCAAAGCTCTCATTCTGCAGGTAACCTGGGAATTAAAAGCCGCAGGGAAAAGCTGTTTATTAAAAGGCTTGTGGGAGATTAATCCTTGAAGGTCTTTAAAAAAAAAAAAAGAAATCAACCACTGCTACTATACAATTAGAATCAGTGTCTTCATCACTGACTGCCAACAGCTAAATAACCTCTTCAGTCTAATACCGAAAAAGAGAACCTTAATCTAAAAAGGGCAGAAGAACATTGTCTCTTAAATAATGGATGTACTGAAAATACTGAAAGAGAATTACGAAAATAATTAAACCATCCACAAACCAAGATTTCACCAGGAACTCTTTCTGTAGCAAACAACTTAAAAGGCACAGTCCCTCAAATATGTAGGAAGCATCTCTGCAAAGATTGTTGTGTACGAAGCTCTATTCATATTGGGATGAATTATATCTGGAATTCATCTAATACCTTCTGCCTGAGCATAATAAGAAGGAAAGACAGGTTTCCTGCTGGTTTTATTGCTCTATGCCTACAAGATGTGCATTTAACATACTGTTAGTGGTTTCCCTTAACAGTGTTAATTTAAAGTCTTATGAAACAAGATCAACTACAGGAAACATTTTATATCCCATGCAACAATTAATTATGTGCAAAATTAATTTAAACCATCAAGAATTGCATTTTTAGATGTACAAGAAATACACATTTCTCATAACCAGTTGGACAGAGTTCAGCTTGGCAAGGGCTATTGATAAGAAATGTATTAAACATGATTTTATTGGAGATTTATTCAAATTCAAAAGTGAAATGCTAGATGTTGAATCCTCTAATGACCAGACTCTTTCTCATTCGTCTTGGCAGTATCTTCAGAGCTGTTTGTAGGATGCAAGCATTTCACTAACGAGCCTGAGCCATCCATCATGGGCAAATTCATTTATATTAATTAAACTGCAACCACTTACCACATCATGATGAGGATCAAATCATTGAATTAATCTTCCTTATTTCTTATTCTAATTAAGCCTTATATGTTTCATTTAATTTTAATCCACAACCATCCATTATTACAAATCAATGGGCAAATTTTCAGTAGTGAATCTAACCATAAATGTATTTGCTTACTTGTAACCACACACTAAGTAACCCAGTATGGCATAAACACTTATTGGATTGTTATGTAGCTGAATATACATGTATACATTGACTCCTTTTAAAACAATGGTGTATGTTGCATTATTATTGTGTCAATTATAAGTGAACATTATCAGAATTAAAGAATGCAACACTGATCAATAACAGCCTACTCTACCCTAATACAACCCTGGGGGAAAATATCCTAGAATTTCCACAGAAGTGTGGTTAACTAGCCCTTTTATGATCTCCCATGTAAGGTGCCTTGCAATGCATTGTTAGCCTCACTTAAATTGATCTACCTCTCATTAGCCTTCCAATTCGGATAACTGGCTGTGGTGGGGCAGCCACAAGGAAATTCAAACCTCTTCACTGCCAGCGTCAACGGGGCCACCGAGGAATGGAAACCAGATTCAGAAGTTCTATGCATGCTAGTTTATTGTTAACCGAGATACATAAGAACACCGCCATCGGGCGGGCTGCAAAAACACTACTGCCATCTTCTTGCTCCCCCGATCGGGGTAGAGCACACGGGCAGGCCAGCAAGACCTTCCTGCCCGCGATCTCCAGCCCAATCGGGGCTGTGGGAGGAGGGGCAGCCTCTAAAGAACACTGCCGTCAGGCGGGCCCGCGCCTCACGGGCCCGCGCCTGACGGCCTCGCCAGAGGGCCCTTTGGCGTGGCCCTTAGGCAGGGCACGAATCCGATGAGTCACAACCGATACCTGGAACCACAGATCATAACTACCAAGCAACTAACCTGCAACAAGAAACTGTAAGATTCCCAAGCAGTTAAGAACTTTGAAAGGTCTATTACACAGGTACACTAAAAAAATTTTTTTTTAAACTGCCTCTAATGTTTCGATTGATTTTTACATTTTTTGGTGCGCTGAATCCAAATTTGGTAACCAATTTGCTCCATCATGTACAGATTTTTTGCTACATTGGGTTAGCAGTTTGAGGTGAACGTTTCAGATTGAGTGCGATCGAGATAAAAGTTTCTTGGATGAATTCTTTATACTAATTGTTTAGTAGTTATTCAAATAAGAATAAAGAAAATTGTAACAAGGCAGCACATAAGAATAGAGTAATGTCAACAAAACACACTGTGATGGTAGCAAAATTGTCTGCACTTAAAACAGCCACTTGGCGTATTTTTCATCTGGGGTTTCCCGCAGCAGCAACCAGCAGAAATCACCCATCATAGTGGTGTTCCATCTTCCTTGGTACCTTCTCTCTACGTCCTTGATGTCCTGGTGAAACCTTTCACCTTGTTCTTCACTGTACGCCCCCAAGTTTTCGGGAAAGTAGTTCACATGGGAGTGCAAGAAATGGACTTTCAGGCTCATGTTACAGCCTTGTTCTTTGAAGGCATTGAGCATCCTGGCAACAATATCCTTATAGTTCTCATCCCGCCTGTTCCCCAAGAATTTGAGAACAACATCCTTGAAGGAATCCCAGGCTTCTTTTTCCTTCTCAGACATCGTTTCAGCGAATGCTCCATCTGAAATGAGTTTCCTTATATCAGGGCCAACAAACACTCCTTCCTTTAGCTTTGCTTCAGAAAGTCGGGGGAACTTTGAGCAAAGGTACCGAAAGCACTCACCATCTTTTGGAAGGGACTTGATGAATTGCTTAATGAGACCCAACTTAATGTGGAGAGGTGGTAATAGAATTCTATCACGAGGTACCAAGCTCTCATGAAGAACATTTTTCTCACCGGGTCTCAAATACTCCCGAATTGGCCAGTCTTTTTTCCCCCAGTGTAGGTCGCGGGCCCGGCTATCCCACAAGCAAAGGAAGCAGGGAATTTAGGTGAAACCGGATTGCTGCCCTAATAGCATGGATAGAATTTTAAAGTCTCCACAAATCATCCACTTATGCTCATCATAACGAATCTTCTGAAGAATCAGGGCCAAATTCTCATATTTTTCTTGGAGAATAACAGAGTGAGCAATAGGAACTGAAGCGAATGTGTTGCCATTATGAAGAAGAACACCTTTTATGCTGTCTTTTGACAAATCAATGAACAGCCGCCATTCAGCAGGATCATACTTGAGTTTAAACTTTTCCATCACTCCGTATATATCGTTGCAAAATACCAAATCTTCCTCTTTGCTGAAATACTTCAAAAATTGTGTCTCGCGGTTGCGGTACCAATAAAAAGTTGTTCCTGGTGACAATAGATTTTTCTGTTTAAGCCGAGAACCTAGCAGTTGGGCAGCATCTTTTGGGAGTCCTAAATCCCGGACTAAATCATTCAATTCAGCTTGAGAGAAAAGTTCAGGTTTCGGATCTGGTTCAGTTTCAAACTCGGAAGTACTGGACTCATCGGGAAAATCCATCTGATGAGTCTCATCATGATCAGAACCGTCCACACAAATATGATCCAAAGATTTTGGTGGTTCAGGCACAGGTACTTCGTTGCTATGAGGCATAGGCCTAATTGCTAAGGGAAGGTTGGGGTAACTTATTACGTTCTTATTTTTTAAGTTGTATCCCTTCACAATGCAAGAGCAAAAATAGCAGTCACTGCTCTGGTCTCTTTGTTCACGCCACATCATAGGTATTCCGAAACGAAATGCTTGTTTTTTACCTTTCATCCATAAGCATAGATCTTCCTCACATGTCTTGCACACTTTGTGAGGAGCCCACGGTTTGTCTTGATCGCCTAACTTCAAACCGAAATAGGCGAAATATACTTTTTTAATAAATGCAGAAATGTTCCTCTGCCGCTTTTTCACAGTATATTCCCCACAAATAAAACAAAAACTGTCCGGAGAGTTGACGCAACCTCTGGCTCTGTGAGCCATCACAAATACACAGCACTGCAAACTACAACTGTAGTGAACCACTTCGGAATAAAGCTGGATTACGACTGAGCAAACAAAAGGTAATAATGAACTTGCAAGAAACTGAAATTTGACAGGAACGTTCATGTCGCAACCACCGTGTTTGAGCGAGCGAACGAGGCGAGGCGAACAGGAAAGAACATGCGCCAGCGCGAGTACTGGATTTAGCCCCCCACTTCCCAATTGTCCTGTTAATGTATAAAATGAATACAAAACACTCTAAAATATCATGAGGGAGTGTTTCTAGTTAGTTAACCATTACAACCTCTATTTTGGGCCAAGAAAATAAACTGCAGTCGGCTAAAAAGAAATTATGTGAACATTCCTTATATGGGTAAGAAATCTAATTTTGCAAGAAAACCTGACGTGATGGAACATTTTGGCTATTTTTCCTGGATTCAGCACCCCAAAATCTATAGGAATCAGTTGCAAAACTGGAGGCAGTTTTTTGGTAGTGTACATGTGTTATTGATGTAGCAGTCTGCTAACACTTTTTCAGCAGTTTGTTATTACTGTTTTCAATAGCTGTAATGTACTGTTGCCAGTAGCCACTATTTTGTTACTAATCCAGTTACTTAAGTTACTGTTGCCAGCAGCCACACTTAATTGTATACAACAGCCTCTAATCATTGTTGCCAGTAGTCTCAATTGCTGTTACTAGGAGCCTCTACTTCTGTTGCATTAGACTCAATTATTGTTGCCACTAGCCTACTATTACTGCCACCAATAGCATCAAAACATCGTGACCAGCCGTCTCTCTGTTACTGTGGCTTTTACCCGCCGCCTCCTGTTACCCGTCTGCAGGTGCAGATAAATCCCAAGATTATCTTGCTCTCAACCCACTATGTTAAAATCAATGATGACCCACCACTACTCTATGCTTGCTGCATACCTCATGCTACTGGCACTCACACAGAGCACCCTAGCCCTCGTCTCCAATCACAACACCATCCCGATATTAAAAAGCTCATGGAGATGGTGGTCAAGCCCTCCCTACCACCAAACATTCCCTTCTGGACGCCCATCAAATCCACATCTAATCTAGTCACCCTACAACAAATAAGCCCTCCCCAAGGTGAACACAGCACCCACCCTTGCACCCTGAAGTGTGCACTCATAAATGCACGATCGATCAGGAACAAATGGCCAGCCGAAACATGGTTATCCATATCTGACTCAGTCATCCTACACAAGCTGGTCCCTCCCACCTTCAACATTCACCCTTGCCACAGAGCTGACAAAAGAGGGGGAGGAGCACTCATCCTAATGAAACAAGAATTACAATACCAGATTACCACAGTCAGCAGTACTACAAACCTGGATTCCATCACTATATCAAATAAACACAGCAACATCAGCCTGTTCTATAGAGCCCCATCTCCCTCCCCAGATGATTTAGCCACCATCATTGACATTGCTGGAAACCCCCAGAATCTTCGTGCTCAAAAATGGGTGATGGGAGACTTCAACCTCCCAGCTCTTCACGACACTCACTCTGAGACCTTCAGAGAAGCGCTTACTGAATTAGGTTATGTTCAACTAGTAAACGCCCCCACACACATAAAAGGAAACAAGCTTGACTTGATATTTGCCCCAAAAGATACAATTGATGCCATGCCTAATCAGGACCTTTCTGTAATCCCTGTACCTTGGTCCGACCACAGTCTAATAAAGTTCCAGATACCATCACCCTGCCTAAAAGATTGTTCCAGGGCCCCAAAAGAATCTACTGAATTATACAAGAAATGGTTCTGGCAATTCAATAAGGAGGACACAATTCAGCCCCTTCAAAACCACCCAGCTAAGTGCCTTGAGGATATGATTGCCACATGGAATTCAAACCTTGACGCCTCCATCGAGCAAACTTTCACAAAGAAAGCATCGAGAAGAAGGATGAATGCACCCTGGTTCTCCCCCAAACTACGAACATCACTTATTAAACTTAGAAAGCTCGAAAGAGGATGGCGTCGATCTCCGTCAGATGATAAGCGTGAATTATACATTCTCTACCTGAAAAGACACCAGGACGAAGTCATAAAATGAATGAAACAATACTATGCTGAGAAGCTGCAATGATCACTAAACAAACCGCACGAGCTATTCAGCCTAGTTAAGACCCTAGCAAAGGAACCCTCTCCATCACAACCAAACCTCCCTGACCCACAAGAATATGCTGACTACCTACAGGCTAAGGTAAGCCAGTCTTACACATCTACTATTGCTAGCTCTCCCCCAACAACTCAATTGCATACAACATCAGTAGCTACAAATGTCTTTAAACATACAATCTCCATGTTTTCTGCTCCACCAGATAGAAACCTTCAAGATATCATTTCTTCCATAAACACCACTACAGCACCCAACGACCCTTGTCCAGCATTCTGGATAAAAGCCCTACGGATAGAACTTAGTCCCTTCCTCTCCAAACTCATTGGGCTATCTTTCGCAACCGGGTCATTTGACGCCGCTTTGACCCGGTGAAAGCGGGATATAAATACAGTTAAATAAATAAATAAATAAATAAATTTCCAAAAAGCCTGAAACAGACAGCAATAAGACCACTGTTAAAAAACAGTAAGCTGGACCCAGCAAAGATGGAGTCGTACAGGCCAATATCAAGTATCCCGCTACTGGCTAAGATCATCGAAAAGGTTGTACAACATCAACTTCAACAGCATATTGAGATCAGTGCACCCCTCGACCCCTGCCAACATGGTTTTCGAGAATCTCATGGGGTTGAAATGTTGCTAACCACTCTAATTAGCATCCTAACCATCTGGATGGATAATATCAAACAAGGTTTTGCACTGATTTTCCTGGATATCGCTGCAGCCTTTGACACTGTTTGTCATGAAGTACTCCTCTCCCGTCTCGGTGAGAAGGGAGTACAAGGAAATGCCCTCTCATGGTGTCAGTCCTATTTGACTGATCAATGGCAACATGTCCGTGCCGGTCCCTCTGCCTCCACACCTTTCCTACAAGAAAAAGGCGTTCCACAGGGATCATCATTGTCGGCCCTGCTGTTCAATATCTACATGCAGCCTTTATGTAATCTCATCCGCTCATTCAATGTAAACTGCCTAATTTATGCTGACGATGTTCTGCTCTACACGCCTTTCCTGCTAGACAAACCAAACCTATCACCCCTAACCACCTGTTTCGATGCAGTTGCAGATTGGTTACATTCACAGAAACTGAAGATAAACTTTAATAAAACGGAGGTCCTCTTCCTCACAAGAGATTCAACTTTCATACCACCCAGCTCCATCAAGGTCAGGGATGCTGAACTCCTAAGCAAGCCTACAATTCGGTACCTTGGAGTAATACTTGACCGACAGCTCAATATGGAGGCCCAGATAAGCATGATGGTCAAGTCCGTATACAATAAAATAAGGTTGCTTCGTCACTTGAGACAGCTACTTGAACCTAAAGATTTTAGCACTGGGTATCAAGCTCTTGTCACCCCTCATTTTGATTACGCAAATGCCATACTACATGGCCTCCCAAAGAACACAATAAACCCTCTGCAACTAGCCATGAACTCAGCTGCTAGAATTCTACTTGGAGCACATAGGAGGGACCATATAACCCCCATCCTAAAAAAACCTACATTGGCTCCCAATCCAAAGTAGGATTGCCTTTAAAGTATTGACGATGATCCATAAAGCCATTAACAAATGCTCCTCTACTTCACTAACTGACCTCATCCAGCCTACTCCCCCTAACAGGGCAAGAAGATCAGTAGCTATCAACACCTTGATACTCCCAAGGCAGATCACGAAATGCTCACAAACAGCCAGGAGCAGAGCATTTGCGCTGTATGCACCCACGTGCTGGAACATCCTACCTCCTGCCATTAGGGCTATCAAGGACCTCTACCAATTTAGGAAAGCAATTAAGCATCACCTTTTCCTGCAGCACTACGCGGACCAAGATCACCTTCCACACCTTGACACGCCCAGTAGTACATACAGACAAAACCCAAGCAATAACCATACAGGATTGAATCCGAACACACCAGACCCTGCTCCACCTGACAAATAGCATTTACCCCCACCTGAATCGTCTGCAATTCTCAGATAAGCCAACATATAAATAGTTAGCTACTCCTCAACATAAGTTATGTGTAATGTAGCTATGCTGTTAAAATTGTACATTTCTGTTATATTGTAAGTTAAATTGTTCATTTCTGTTATATTGTAAGTTCAGTGTAGATTGTCTTCACTGAACAATTACTGTTACATGTAAACCACGCTGATGCTGAATAGCGTGGTATATAAGAAAAATAAATAAATAAATAAATAAAATAAATAAATAAATGTCCACTTTTGTTATGAACTTATGCACATGGTTTTAGATGGCTGAAAATCAATTTAATTTAAATTCATATGGACTGTATGTTCGAAATGCTGAAAGAACTCAGTATTTACTGACATTGTTTTTACCTGCGAACTTGCCATCAAAACCCAGATCACTGTTGCTTTTAGCCTCCAGATTAAATTTAATTGCACTGTGCCCTTTAGTGAGATCCATGCCGGCAGTGATATCATCTTTCTGTGAACCATATGTTCAAATGCTGAAGGGGGTTCAGCATGCCACCACAAGTGTGCTGTTGAAAGGGTATGACAAAAGGGTATGCCCTTTCATGTGTACTGAGTGTGCTTAATGAGAAAATTCAGGTCATCTTGAACTTTGCCCATTTTCTGTATCTGAAGGCTTTACATTTCATCCTGTCACTTGTGTTTTGTAAAAGAATTTGTTCTCCCATGGCTGTTTACTAGTGAATATTCCTTTGAGGTAACTGTCCAGTCACACTGCCAAGAAAACCCTGGAGCTTCTAGGTCACCAGGAGTCAGCATTAACTCGAAGACACACATTGCATTGCAACTGTCAATAAATGGCATTATGGGTATCTAGGTAGTAATGAGAATTTCTGTTCAGATTTTAATAATGTTAATCAGGACTATTTTAACTTGCCTTTTAAGTATATACCACTAGGTTAAGACAAACCAGCATAGGTGATCTTAATTCAGTTTTCATCAGTGTGCTCTTGAGTGCTCTAGTTTACTAATTGACTATGATTTGCACGTGTTAGGTTTAGTAGAAACTTGGGTTAAACCAGCTTATTCAGTGATAGTAAATAAACTGTCCAATTAATTATAAAGTCTTTCAAACAATAGGTGGTAATGGAAAGTGAAGGTGCAGGGAGTCATGCTGATAGTAAGAAATCCTATAGGCCTTGTTAATTCATTTACTTTCAATATGTCCTCCTCTGAAACTAAATTTGAAATAAAGATTGTGGAATACGAATGGTGTATATTTTGTCTCAAAGTACAAGAGCAAATCCACTCATTTCCTGAATGCTTAATTGATTTAAGTTGCGATTTCTCCATGTTAATGATGGTGGGGATTTTAACCTGCACTATGATGAAAGTGATTCTGTAATTGTTTCTTTTCAATGCAATGGAAAACATGGATCTGTTGGGTTTTCAAAAGTTAATCAAGTCTCCCATGAATTTAAAGGGACCATTGATTTGCTGTTTTATCCCACATATATGGACCTGTCAGTATTTAAAGAAATTAAGTGAATTATTTCCCATGGACTGACCATATATTAGTTTTAATTTATCCTTACTTGTCTTTTGCAATCCCAATTTTCCACTCAGTATCAATGGTATTGTTGAATGAATAATATTTAATTATAAGTACATAGCCATATGGAAATATGATTGTGATAATCTGCACTTGCATACCAAAGGTTTCATACACTTCAGGAATGAAGAAGTCAGCTAATATCCTACCACTGTTAATGCCAATTTAATATGGAAAAAGCAAAAATATACCCCTTGATATTCTGATACTATAAGGACCATGAAAAGAGAGATGCATCAGTCAGAAAGGCAATGGCACAAGCTTGGAGGTAGCACGATACCAATGCTAGTAACATGGGGACATGTTGGGCATGCTTTCATTAACTAGCATGTACTTGTTCCAGGGCCATTGCACCGACCAGTGTGCTGATTAGTAAAACATGCCTTGGCATGCATAAAAAACATCTGTTCAGCATACAATTTTATAAATAAAAGCTATGACTTCATTAAAGTATCTCCAAATAATTACTTCTCCTACACATCAAAATGGCTCTACTCCAGATTTGGTCTTCATTCCAAAGCAACTAATGAGGCACGATAAGGCTGTAACAACAGCTATCACTCCAGTCCCTTGGTCAGATCATCACTTAATTGATTTTTCCTTGACATTAAATAATTCCTTTCAACAATTAGACTATGAGGGCACAACCAGACGCTTCAAGGCCTTTGATAGAGATACATTTATAAATGAAGTCATTCCACAATTAGAGCAAAACTTTGATACCCTTGATTCAGGTATAGACAATTGGAATTGCACTTTATCTAATGCAGCATCAGCTTTCACTCGTTCTCAACCAAAGGCACCTAGGAGATCTAATGTTCCTTGGTACTCAAGTGATATCAGGATTATGAAACACACTCTCCAAAGGTTAGAAAGAAAATGGAGAAGATTTAAATCTCATGATCTACTGACCCAATACAGAGCTAGACAACATGAATATAACAATCTTATAAATGAACGTAAGCAACTTTATCATACCAATATAATTATGAAATCTATCAATAGACCGAGGGAGCTTTTTGGCATTGTTCTAAAGCTCACAAAAGACTCTATGCAGCATCGTGCCCACCACATAGACCCACAGGTCTTTGCAGATTTACCTAAGATCCAAAAATATCACTACTCATACATGCCCCCCTTCTACACTGACAAATGGCTATAGTTTCAATGATTCTCAACACATTTGGGAGAACTTCACTATTCTTTCATCCCAGCAAATTGAAGATATAATACAGGGACTTAATACAACAACATCACCTTCAGATCCTTGTCCAGTGTCTTGGATCAAAGCAACAAAACATCAGCTTTCACCTTACATTCATAAGATTGTTAAGAACTCCCTTCAACAAGGATACTTACCACAGTCATTAAAACAAGCCATGATTCGGCCTGTCCTTAAGAATAACACACTAGGCCCTTCTGATCCGAAATCTTACCGCCCAATTTCCAGCTTACCTTTCCTTACCAAAGTCATTGAAAAGTCAGTACAAAACCAACTTCAGGATCACTTGGACTTACATGCACCACTGGACATTCACCAGCATGGCTTTAAACCACAACACAATGATGAAACCTTGCTCACCTCTCTGTTTGATAATCTTTTACGAGGTATCAATAACATTAAGAATGGATTCCTGTTAGTATTCATGGATGTTTCAGCTGCTTTTGACACAATATCTCACTCTAAGCTACTGCACCGTTTGCATCATATAGGTTTATGAAATAATACTTTATAGTGGTTTAGCTCTTACTTGGAAGGTCGTATGCAACAAGTCATATGTGACCAGAAAAAATCTTTGCAATTCCCAGTCATTCAAGGAGTGCCTCAGGGTTCAGCTTTATCTTCTATTCTGTTCAATATTTATATCCAACCTTTATGCAATATTATTAAACTACACAAATTCCATTATCACCTTTATGCTGATGACATAATGGTATATACCCCAATTGTTTTACAATTTCTTGACTTTTCAGCAATTTCTAGATGTCTCCAAGACATGAATACCTGGCTTTCAAATAATAACTTTGCACTTAATTATGACAAAACTGAGGTAATGTTTGTTACTAGGAACACTAATTTCATTCCTCCAAATACTATAGATTTATTAGGTACGCCCATCATAGTTAAAAACAAAATCAAATACCTTGGCATAATTTTGGATAAGGTATTGAACCTTAAATCTCGCATTGCTAAAATCGCTAACAAGGCCTATCATTGTCTAAAGATTGTGAGAAAACTAAAGCCATTACTCCATCAAGACCATTTCCATACCATTTGTCAGGCTCTCATCACCCCCCTCCTAGCCTACGGAAACCTGCTTTATCAAGGCCTCCCTCAGCTAACTCTACACCCTCTCCAGATGGTTCAGAATACTGCTGCACATATTATTACTGGTACAGCAAAAACAGATCATATCTCCCCTGTCCTACAACAGTTGCACTGGCTTCCACTAAGTGTCAGGTCAAAATTCAAGACACTTTTAATTTTCTTTAGGATTTACAATCACCTGTCAGTAGATGCTTTACAAAATATTATAACTAGAGACATTATCAATAGACCAAGAAGAAGCAGCACCAATAATGACAACATAATTAGTACCCCTGCTGAATACTGTAGGACTAAACAAGCAACTTCAAAAAGAGCTCCTTCTTTACTGGCTTCCAAACTTTGGAACTCTCTCCCGATGGACCTCAGAATTATGACTGATATCAAAGATTTTCGCAAGGCCTTGAAGACCCTGCTATTTGCTGAAACTTATAATTTGATATATAATTAATATTTTTTACCAATAGGGCCATTTTATTAAATTAATTCATCTTAGTTTTATCTGTTAATGTCTTATCTACCCTATATTATTTGTAACCTTCCACTTGTATTGTGACCACTTTGATTGAAGGATAAGGTGGGATACAAATCTGTCTAAATAAATAAATAATACCCCTAAAATAACATCATCCTGAACAAAACACATAAGGAATCAGTCCATATAAAAATAAAAATATAATTTCAAATTATAATTTCTCAACAAAACTGTCATTGCTGAACTTACTCCAAAAAAGTAAAAAGGATAATTCTGATGCTTCAGTGTCTTTGTCCATATTTAGCTCATACCTTTCCAGTGGAGCTGAAGGAGATTTACATTTTGGTAAATGTACAATCTTACAATCTAAGGGGGATGATTACACAAGTACACTACCAAAAAACTGCCTCCAGTTTTGCAACTGATTCCTATAGATTTTGGGGTGCTGAATCCAGGAAAAATAGCCAAAATGTTCCATTACGTCACGTTTTCTTGCAAAATTAGATTTCTTACCCATATAAGGAATGTTCACATAATTTCTTTTTAGCCGACTGCAGTTTATTTTCTTGGCCCAAAATAGAGGTTGTAATGGTTAACTAACTAGAAACACTCCCTCATGATATTTTAGAGTGTTTTGTATTCATTTTATACATTAACAGGACAATTGGGAGGCGGGGGGCTAAATCCAGTACTCGCGCTGGCGCATGTTCTTTCCTGTTCGCCTCGCCTCGTTCGCTCGCTCAAACACGGTGGTTGCGACATGAACGTTCCTGTCAAATTTCAGTTTCTTGCAAGTTCATTATTACCTTTTGTTTGCTCAGTCGTAATCCAGCTTTATTCCGAAGTGGTTCACTACAGTTGTAGTTTGCAGTGCTGTGTATTTGTGATGGCTCACAGAGCCAGAGGTTGCGTCAACTCTCCGGACAGTTTTTGTTTTATTTGTGGGGAATATACCGTGAAAAAGCGGCAGAGGAACATTTCTGCATTTATTAAAAAAGTATATTTCGCCTATTTCGGTTTGAAGTTAGGCGATCAAGACAAACCGTGGGCTGCTCACAAAGTGTGCAAGACATGTGAGGAAGATCTACGCTTATGGATGAAAGGTCAAAAACAAGCATTTCGTTTCGGAATACCTATGATGTGGCGTGAACAAAGAGACCACAGCAGTGACTGCTATTTTTGCTCTTGCATTGTGAAGGGATACAACTTAAAAAATAAGAACGTAATAAGTTACCCCAACCTTCCCTCAGCAATTAGGCCTATGCCTCATAGCAACGAAGTACCTGTGCCTGAACCACCAAAATCTTTGGATCATATTTGTGTGGACGGTTCTGATCATGATGAGACTCATCAGATGGCTTTTCCCGATGAGTCCAGTACTTCCGAGTTTGAAACTCAACCAGATCCGAAATCTGAACTTTTCTCTCAAGCTGAATTGAATGATTTAGTCCGGGATTTAGGACTCCCAAAAGATGCTGCCCAACTGCTAGGTTCTCGGCTTAAACAGAAAAATCTATTGTCACCAGGAACAACTTTTTATTGGTACCGCAACCGCGAGACACAATTTTTGAAGTATTTCAGCAAAGAGGAAGATTTGGTATTTCGCAACGATATATACGGAGTGATGGAAAAGTTTAAACTCAAGTATGATCCTGCTGAATGGCGGCTGTTCATTGATTCATCAAAAGACAGCATAAAAGGTGTTCTTCTTCATAATGGCAACACATTCACTTCAGTTCCTATTGCTCACTCTGTTATTCTCCAAGAAAAATATGAGAATTTGGCCCTGATTCTTCAGAAGATTCGTTATGATGAGCATAAGTGGATGATTTGTGGAGACTTTAAAATTCTATCCATGCTATTAGGGCAGCAATCCGGTTTCACCAAATATCCCTGCTTCCTTTGCTTGTGGGATAGCCGGGCCCGCGACCTACACTGGGGGAAAAAAGACTGGCCAATTCGGGAGTATTTGAGACCCGGTGAGAAAAATGTTCTTCATGAGAGCTTGGTACCTCGTGATAAAATTCTATTATCACCTCTCCACATTAAGTTGGGTCTCATTAAGCAATTCACCAAGTCCCTTCCAAAAGATGGTGAGTGCTTTCGGTACCTTTGCTCAAAGTTCCCCCGACTTTCTGAAGCAAAGCTAAAGGAAGGAGTGTTTGTTGGCCCTGATATAAGGAAACTCATTTCAGATGGAGCATTCACTGAAACGATGTCTGAGAAGGAAAAAGAAGCCTGGGATTCCTTCAAGGATGTTGTTCTCAAATTCTTGGGGATCAGGCGGGATGAGAACTATAAGGATATTGTTGCCAGGATGCTCAATGCCTTCAAAGAACAAGGCTGTACATGAGCCTGAAAGTCCATTTCTTGTACTCCCATGTGAACTACTTTCCCGAAAACTTGGGGGCGTACAGTGAAGAACAAGGTGAAAGGTTTCACCAGGACATCAAGGACGCAGAGAGAAGGTACCAAGGAAGATGGAACACCACTATGATGGCAGATTTCTGCTGGTTGCTGCTGCGGGAAACCCCAGATGAAAAATACGCCAAGCAGCGCACCAAGAGAAGCATTCGGGGGAAGAAGAAACCGGCCCACCAGGAGATTGATTGACCCAAGAATGACTTTAAAATCTAAACTGTGTTGACAAATATCGTGTTTTTACTAAACTTTGAAATAAAAATTTGCTAGTTATTACCACAGTGTCGGATCTCATTTATTAGAATTTTATTTTCACACCATCGAGTGTTTGTCTTCATGTATTGCAATGGTGCGGTTAGCGTTTTCTATTCTTACATACATACCTGTACAACATTTTTTGCACATTTCTTTGCTTTGCTTTGTGTCTAACCTCGCTCTTATATGCTCAATGTTTGTGCACATGTATGTGGCTGTTTTAAGTGCAGACAATTTTGCTACCATCACAGTGTGTTTTGTTGACATAACTCTATTCTTATGTGCTGCCTTGTTACAATTTTCTTTATTCTTATTTGAATAACTACTAAACAATTAGTATAAGGAATTCATCCAAGAAACTTTTATCTCGATCGCACTCAATCTGAAACGTTCACCTCAAACTGCTAACCCAATGTAGCAAAAAATCTGTACGTGATGGAGCAAATTGGTTACCAGATTTGGATTCAGCACACCAAAAAACGTAAAAATCAATCGAAACATTAGAGGCAGTTTAAAAAAAATTTTTTTAGTGTACCTGTGTTACTAATGTGCGGTAGGGAGCTTGAGGTTAATGTACAGAATTCATGTATTAGTACTGTGCTGGAGCCCAGCAGCAAACACAAGGGCACTAGTGCAGTAGTAGTGAAGGCATGGCTCAGTGCGGTCTCCATGAATGCCAGAAAATAGAATGCTACAACCATGGTATTGAGGCAACTGTAGGCCTTGGATTCACTGTGGACAGTAAGAACTGTGTCCCTAGCACCCATACAGAAAGGTAGCAACTGGCCAGACAAGAACAAAATGATGAGTGGGCTCAAGGGGACACAGTACAAAACCTTTGGTAGTGGCAGCATCTTAGCCTTTGTGGAGTGAGTTCCCCAATGTTGAGGAGGGTCTGGAAACCATGTACAATCAGCACACTTGCTCAGGGCAGTCTGCACATAGAGTTCATAGTATCAAATAGCACCTCTATAGCTAATCATATAGAACACCTACTCCTCCAGTCTAGCAGCCACTAAAGGACAGATTGTCACAGCCACCCTCCCCACAGAGAGCCCCCATACCTCCTCTTTCTGGAAGTACACCACATGGAGGTGATGAGCCCCACACAACTCATGAGTATCTCAGCAGACATGGCCAACAAGACTTGTGAGGATCAACCCCCCCCCCCCCCCACCCACACACACACACACAGGTCCATAGATTGCTGAAGTCCCAGTACAAGGAGGGCCAGAGAGAGGGAAACTGATCAGCAAGCTCCATCACTGGAAGCCTACATTCAGTGACACAAGTATCATGCTGCTGCTGCTCAGAGTTGGTAGGCCTTGGGAGAGAAGCCATAATATCTAGGTACATGGTCCATGGAAGTGCCATGGTCTGCCCAGGTGCATGTATTCACTGCTACATGACCTAAGTTACATGTCCCTCCCCACTCTGTACTCTTCTGGCTCCAACTCTGCCTCTAAGCCAAGTACTGACTATAGCACAGAACACAGACACTATCTGCTGACACCTCCACAACACATAATGCAAGCAGCCCTCTGAAACCTATCCAGTGCATATGCAGATGTGAACATTATGTCATGAGGACAACTTTTGCTCTTTCCATGGATGTTCACTACTGCCCCAGCAAGGTGATTGCAGACCTGCAGGCTCTATTGTTAAGGTTGTCAAGCTAGTGTGTTCCATTGCCAGGCCAGCTATACCATGCAGCATCCCCAAAATGATGGCCTAGGCATGAGCCTTGGTATAAGATATGCTATACTGGGTCAGATCAAGAGTCCATCAAGTCCAGTATCCTGTTTCCAACAGTGGCCAATCCAGGTCAAATGTACCTAGCAGTTTCCCAAATGGTATCCAGATTCCATGTTGCTTGTCCAGTGGGTAAGAAGTGAATTTCTCCAGCCCTTTTTAATAGTGGTTTATGGACTTTCCTCCAGGAACTTGTCCAAACCTTTTTTGAATCCAGCTGCACTAACAGCTTTTACTACATCCTCCAGTAATGGATTCTAATTTGATTATGCATTAAATGAAAAAAATATTTTATCTGATTAATCTTAAATGTGCTACATTGTAACTTAATTGCGTGCCCCCTAGTCTTTTCTACTTTTCGAAGGAATAAACAATCAATCTATGCACATTTACCCATTCTACCCCATTCATTATCTTATAGACTTCTATCATATCTTCCCTCAGTCATCTCTTTTCCAAGCTGAAAAGCCCTAACCTTTTAAGCCTTTCCTCATAGGGATATCCTTCCATCCCCTTTACCATATTGGCCACTCTTCTCTGTACCTTTTCTAATTCTCTTATATTCTTTTTAAGATAAGGCAACCAGAATTGCATGCAATATTCAAGTGTGGTCACACCATGGAGTGATACAGAGACATTATAATATCCTTCATGTTATTCTCCATTCCTTTCTTTATGCTTCCCAGCATTCTATTTGCTTTCTTGGCTGTTGCTGCACACTTGTCAGAGGGTTCCAGCTTATTATCCATGTTGTTGTTGTTAAGTGCCATCGAGTCGGAGTCGACTCATGGCGACCCTCTGAATAGCTATCCTAAATTGTGTTCGGTCTTCAGTCAGGCGGCTCATTGTTGAGAGACTGGTACCTGTAGCTGCTGTTACTCATTGCTGGCCTTCCTCTTTTGTGTTGACCTTCTATCTTGCCAAGCATGATGTCTTTCTCTAATGATCTCTCTCTTCGCATGATGTGTCCAAAGTATGAAAATCAAAGTCTTGTCATCTGAGCTTCTAAAGAAAGCTTAGGTTTGATTTCCTCTAGTACCGACTGGTTTGTTCTTCGGGCAGTCCATGGTATACACAGAATTCGCCGCCAGCACCATAATTCAAAGGAATCAATTTTCTTCCTGTCTGTCTTTTTCACTGTCCAGCTTTCACATTCATGTGATGTTATTGAAAATACCATGGCTTGAACAAATCGAATCTTTGTATGGAGAGAGACATCTCTGCTCTTGAGAATCTTATCTAGGTCTTTCATAACCATTCTGCCAAGAGCTATGCGTCGTCTGATTTCTTGACTGCTTGTTGCTTCTTTATTGATAGTTGATCCAAGTAGGTTAAAGTTGTTCACAATTTCAATTTCTTCTCCTTCAACGATGAACCTGTTGATTATGCCAGTTGTCATTATCTTTGTCTTCTTTACATTAAGGTGCAGGCCCATTTTGAGACTATGTTTTTTGATTGTGAGAAGCAAATGTTTCAGATCATCTTCACTTTCAGCCAGTAATGTGGTATCATCAGCATAGCAAAGGTTGTTGATGAGTCTTCCACCAATATTCACACCTCTGTTGTCTTCATACAATCCTGCTTCTCTGATGATTTGTTCTGCATATAAATTAAACAGGTAGGGGGAATGTATGCAGCCTTGTCTTACACCTTTGCTTATTTTAAACCATTCTGTTTCTCCTTGTTCCGTTTGAACTGTTGCTTCTTGATCAATGTACAGATTGCGCAAGAGAACGATCAGGTGTTCTGGTATACCCATGCTTCTTAATGTGGCCCAGAGTTTCTCATGGTTTACACAGTCAAAAGCCTTGCTATAATTGATAAAGCACAAATAGATATCCTTTTGGTATTCTTTAGTTTTTTCAAGGATCCATCTCACATCCGCAATGATGTCTCTTGTTCCTCGCCCTTTCCTGAACCCTGCTTGCACTTCAGGTAGTTCTTGTTCCAGGTATGGCTGTAGTCTCTTTTGAATAATCTTGAGTAGAATCTTGCTGGCATGTGGGATCAGAGCGATTGTGCGATAATTTCCATAGTCAGTTGGATCACCTTTCTTTAGTATTGGTATAAACACAGATCTTTTCCAGTCAGTTGGCCATAATGTTGTCTTCCATATTTCTTGGCAGAGCCTTGTAAGTACGGTAGCAGCTGCATCAGATTGCTGCAATACTTCTATGGGAATGCTATCAATGCCTGGTGCTTTGTTCTTTGATAAGGCTTTCAATGCTGCTTCAACTTCTTCTTTCATCACCAATGGTTCCCGATCATAAGGTACAGGTTGAAACGGCTGTTGGCCCACTTGATCTTTATCATATAAAAACTCAGTATATTCCTTCCACCTTTTCTTGATCTTCTCAGCATCATTCAACATAGAACCTTGAGCATCTTGTAACATTCCAATTCGAGGCTGGAACTTTTTCTTTAACTCTCGTAGCTTTAGGAAAGCCAATCTTGTTCTTCCTCTAATAGTTTCTGCTTCTATTTCCTTGCAAGTGTCTTTGTAGTACTTTTCCTTGTCCTGTCTTGCTGCACATTGGAAATCTCTGTTGAGATCTGCGATTGTCTTTCTTTCTCCTCTGGCTTTAGCTTCTCTGCATTTCTGGGCAATTTTCAGAGTTTCTTCCGTCATCCATTTTGGCCGTTTTTGCTTTTTCACCTTTTGTAGAGACTTCTCACTTTCTTCCAACACAATCTTCTTGATGTCATTCCATAACTCTTCCGGAGCTCTGTCATTTGTATCTAAAGCAGCAAATCAATTTTGCAGGCAGTCTTTAAATTCCAGTGGTATATTCTCAAGGTCATATTTTGCTGCATTCATGAGTGGTTTGCTCTTTTTAAACTTTAGCTTGAGTTTGCATACTAGTAGTTGATGATCTGTACCACAGTCAGCTCCAGGTTTTGTCTTTGTTGATGTTACAGTGCTTTTCCATCGTTGACTTCCACAGATGTAGTCAATTTGATTTTTATTCAATCCACTGGGTGAAGTCCATGTGTACAGTCGCCGCTTGTGTTGCTGGAAGAAGGTGTTTGAGATTAATAGATCGTTGGTCTTGCAGAATTCTATCAGTCTTTCTCCAGCTTCATTTCTGTTGCCAAGTCCATATTTTCCAATTACTTTGCCTTCTTTGTTGCCAACCTTTGCATTCCAGTCACCCATGACTATCAGGATATCCTGTTTGCATGTTCTATAAATTTCAGCTTGTACTGGTTCATAGAACTCTTCAATTTCATTCTCTTCTGCAACTGCTGTTGGGGCATATATTGAATTATAGTTGTGTTGATAGGCATTCCTCGTAGATGAATAGAGATTAAGCATTCGCTGACTGCATTGTATTTCAATACAGTTCTTGCAAGTTTCTTCTTTATTATAAATGCAACACCATTTCTTCTTTGTCTTTCATTTCCAGCATAGTAGACCATGTGATCATCTGATGCAAAGTGCCCGATGCCAGTCCATTTCAGTTCGCTGACACCCAACAGATCAAGTTGTACACGTTCCTTTTCATTCTTGACCACCTCCAACTTCCCTTGGTTCATGCTTCGTACGTTCCATGTTCCAATGCGTAAGACATCTTTACAGCTTCTGACTCTCATTTCATGCGCAGCTACATCAGCAGTCAGACTTCCCGAGGGCTTTGATCCAACCACATCATAAATGCTGGCTTTACTCTGAAAAGTCTTCAGCTCTTCCCCAGTAGCTAGTTGAGTGCCTTCCGACCTGGGGGTCTCATCTTCCAGCACCATAGCACAATTTGTTTTGTTGTAACTATCCATTGGGTTTTCATGGCAAGATACAGAAGTAGATTGCCAGGCCTTTCTTCCGCACAGTTTAAGTTTGGTGTTGTTGCCGTTGTCACAGAAATGTGATCCTCCGCCGTCAACACTATCCCATTCTGTTGCTGCTCAGATGGGTGGTTTGTTTGTCACAGAAATGTGATCCTCCGCCATCAACACTATCCCATTCTGCTGATGCACAGATGGGTGGTTTGTCTTGGTGGTTTGTCTTATCCATGATTACGCCTAAATCCTTTTCCTCAATGATGGTTCCTAATGTGGAATCTTGCATCGTGTAACTGTAGTTTGGTTGTTCATCGTTAAGTGCATAACTTTTCACTTTCCACATTAAATGTTTTCTGCCATTTGGACGCCGAGTCTCCCAATTTATCAAGGTCCTCTTGCAATGTTCTGCAATCTTCTTGTGTTTTAACAACTTTGAATAATTTGATATCATCTGCAAATTTGATCACCTCACTTATTATTCCCATTTCCAGGTCATTTATAAATATATTAAAAAGTTGCAGGCCCAGCACAGATCTCTTAGGTACTCCACTAATCACCTTTCTCCATTGAGAAAATTGGTCATTTAGCCCTACTTTCTACTTTCTATCTTTTAACCAGTTCCTAGTCCACAATAGTACATTGCCTCCTATTCCATGACTTTTTAGTTTCCCCAAGAGTCTTTCATAAGGAAATGAACTTTATAAAAGGCTTTCCGAAAATTGAGATACACTATGGGGCCAATTCTGAAGCATGAATAGCAGTGTTGCATGTGTGGCTCAGTTGTTGCTCCCGATTCCATCCCTTGGTCTGCTCACATGTACAAGGCTGTTATGTGGGGAGTGTTGGATAGAGGTGGGAGTGGGTGGCACAGAGGAGGAGTGTGGAAGGGTCACGGGTGGACCAAAGTGCCCAGCCCCTGTGTGAGAGTCACCACTACCCAATCCTGGCCTTGGTTGCCCCCACCGAGGATTGGGCGGTGGAGAAAAAGGTTGTTCTCTGCGGGCAGATACTTGCTGCTCAATCTGGGTGTACCGGTGCCATGGAGATGTGACACCATGGCACCGTCACACCAGCAGGAGTGCTGAGGGGCTGGCTGGGCAGTGCATGGGATGTCTACAGCAGCAGAATATGAGTCACACTGGGCCATCCAAATACCTTGATTATGCAATCGCAGGAATGTATAGCTCCTGTGGTTGCAGAATTGACCCTATTCATTTTCTGGACACCCAGACAGCCTAGACATACCCCACTCAGAATTGGCCTCCACATCAACCGGCTCACCTTTATCTACCTATTTATTCACACCTTCAAAAAAATATAAGAGATTGGTGAGACAAGACTTTTCTTTGCTAAATCCATGTTGGGTTTCTGCCATTAAACCATGCCTATCTACATGTTCAGTAATTTTGTTTTTTATAATGGTTTCTACCATTTCACCCAGTATTGATGTCAGGCTTATTGGTCTGTTGTTTCCCAGCTCACTCTTGGAACCATTTTTAAAAATTAGTGTTGCATTGGCCACTTTCCAAGATTCAGGTTATACAGATGATTTTAATGATAGATCACAGATTACTAATAGTAGATCTACAATTTAATATGTCAGTTCGTTCAGCACTATGGGATGGATGCCATCCAGTCCAGGTGATTTGCTGCTCTTTAATTTATCAATTAACTGTATTACATCTTCCCGATTTATCAAGATTTCTTTAAATTCCTCTGATATATCACCTTTAAATATCATTTCTGGCATTGATATACTGTATTTCTTATATCTTCTTCAGTAAAGACTGAAGCAAAAAAGTCATTCAGTCTCTCTGCTATGGCCCTGTCCTCTCTCAGTGCATCTTTTACCCTTATATTATTTAATATTCCAACTGACTCCCTCACAGGTGTTTTGCTATGAATATACTTGAAAAAGTTGTTGTTATGTGTTTTTGCTTCCTTGGCAAGCTTCTTTTCAAATTTTCTATTTGCCTGCCTTATCAATGTCTTACATTTCACTTGCCAGTATTTATATTGTTTCCTATTTTTGTCATTTGACTCTTTTTGCCATTTTCTGAAAGATTCTCTCTTAGCTCTGACCTCACCTTTAAGCCATGCTAGCCATCATTTGCCCTTCCCTCCACCTTTTTTTAAGCATTGAATAATTCTCGTCTGGGCTTCCAAGATAGTATTTTTAATAATGCCCAGGTCGTATGAAAATTCTTAACCTTTACAACTGCTCCTCTTCTTTTCTTTTAACCATTTTCCTTATTTTATTATAGTCTCTTTTTAAAGTTAAATGCTGGTGTAATCAATATCCTTGCTATATTCCCTTATTTATTAAATCAAATGTGATCATGTTGTGACTGCTATTGCCAAGCAACCCCAAAACAGTTACCTCTCACACTAGATCCTGTGTCTACTGAGAACTAGGGCTAAAATAGCTTCTCCACATGTTAGTTCTTGAACCTGCTGCTCCATGAAGCAGTCATTTACTTCATCTAGAACCTTTATCTTCCTACCATGTCTTGATGTGACATTGACCCAGTCAATACCAAGGTAATTAAAATCTCCCATTATTACTATGGGTAATTAAAATCTCCCATTATTACTTTTTGTTAGCATTTAATCATCTGTCTGTTCATTCTGCCCAGGCAGACGGTAGTGCGCTCTCACTGCCATTCTCATCCCCTTTTTACATGGAATTTATATTCACAGAGATTTTACAATGTATTCTGCTTCCTGCAAAACCTTTATCCTATATTCAGCTCCCATCTCCTATTGTCCCTCTGTTGTTCCAATGTGTTATCTCTGCTTCTGCCCTTCATATTTCTTAACAGTCGCAAATGTCCATATGTCCAAACCATGTGCCAAGCTTGGTGAGTGCACCTAGTGCCGTTTTGTTTTCACTATAATGAGAAGATAGGGATTTCTGCTGGCACATTGAAGAGAGCGCCATCATGTGGGTTAATATTTCTGCTGCACTTCTACTGGCAGGGACCTGTTTTATTGGAATGCATAGGTTTGCTTGTGGAAGCACAAACAAACGTATGCATATGGACAGACAGACAAACAGAGAGACAGAAAGATGGGCCCTCCTCAATAGGTACTACCCTAGGGGAAATATCTTACAATTTACCCACCAATGAGGTTAATTATACCATTTATAACTTCCCATATGTTAGCATCATTTAAATCTGTCCGCATCTTACTATCCTTTTTATCATTTTCACCTGGCAAGGCAAGGGAAGCTAAGAGGAAATAGGAACCTCTTACATTTCACTGCTAGTGTGAATTCTGTGAATAAGAAATGGAAATTTGATTCCAAAGTTTTGTATCATTCTTGGGAAGGGATTGGCACTTATGTTTGTAGATTATGAAATACATGCCTAAGGGGTATGTTTACTAAACTGCAGTAACGTCACATAACGCACGATATGTAACGCTAACAATCGTTAGCGCATCATAACGCGCGTTATGATGCGCTAATGATCGTTAACGTTACATAACGCGCGTTAACAAACATTAACGATCGTAAAGCTCTGTGGCGCGGTGTAACAGCGCAGAAGGTGGAGAGAGGGCGGAGAGAAGGGGTCAGTGGGCGGAGAGTGGGCGGGGAGAGGCTCCCTGCACACTAACGCGCTGATCTGAAGAGCTGAATCCAAACGCGATTGAAAACCTGCCGTTAAAAGCACATTACAGGGGAGAGAAACCATTTCATTGTCAGCAATGTACAGCCCAGGCAGGGAAACCAAAACAAAGTGATGTGTGATACATTTGCACAGAACAAAAGGGCACATAAACACTGAAAATGACCCCAACAAACTGGAAAAAAAAACATAACCAAGCTGGCCAATAGTGGTATCAATGAGAAACATCAACCCCCCCCCCCCGAGTAAGCTCCATAGAACAGATATAAATCGTGGAAGGGTCTATACTCCGTCCCCATACAAGGTGAATGAGCCCACAGTGAAATAGCGCTGCACAGGGTTTTCCCCACCATCGGACAGGGTTCCTATGGCGTGCACATGTCCCACAACATCAGGGAGGGCATGTCGGAACGGCAACTGGACAGATGCCGGAGAAGGGGATACAGAGGGCCGCAGGCGGCACATGCTGTGGTGGAGCTGGTCCACCGTGCGGACTAGGGTGAGTCCTAGGTGGCCCATATGAATGCTGAAACAGCAGAGCAGCCAGACAGCAACTGCTGAAGGCCCAACATGGGCACGAGTGTGTTTCCCACAGTGTCACAGGGGATAGTACCCAACAGCTACCCCCAAGGGCACGGAACATTGGCAGGCGGGGCTGGGGGGAGCGTGGACGTCAATGCAGGCACCCCTACCCCAGAACCCGCATCATAGGCAGCCGCCTACCTGCACACTGGATGGCCTGAGACTGCGCACCACCAGCACCACCAGAAGAAGGGCATTTCAGCATGGTGGCTGAGGGATGCTGGTGGTGGAGGGGGCAGTGGCAATTGCCCAGAGCAGACCGTGGCCTAGCCCTGTGTAGGTGGATGCCGTGTACTGCAACAGACGGGCCCTGTCTGACGAACAGTCATGGTATCACCAAGGAATGTACTGACTCTGTGACAACAAGGTGGTGCAGTGCACAAAACCAGTTTATTCAGAAGCAGAGGGTCACAGGTTCAAGTCCCAGCTGTGGTTCCTGCCAACCCAGTCCCCATACTTTACCCACTACTACAACATGCTAATACAGACAGCACCTTTATTGCAGATGACGGAAACATGCCCAAGACACCTACATTTTACCCTACAGAGCACGGACACCATAAACATGCACATTACCTAGAGCAGAGTCTCCCAAATGCTGTCCTGGAGGGCCAAACACCATTCCGGTTCCATGCTGCCTCTGATAAAGATGCCTGTGCTGCATTTCTATGCGCCACCCCCATGGTATGCAGATGTATCTCATGCATATTCATGAGGGACAGCATGAAAACCCGAACAGTGTTTGGCACCGCAGGACTGGAGTTGGGAACCTCTGCCGTAAAGCAGCAGCCAACAGGGGCAGACACACCCGCACCCACAGGCCCCATTATCCAAAGCCTCCTGGAGAGGCAGGACTTTGGGCTCTGCATGCATCTCCCAATACTAGCACTTGTATACCTTAGTAATGCCACCCCAAACCTGGGAATATGGTACACATCTATCAAAAGGTTGCTATGATTACTGGCAGATAGCAATTCCTAGGTTAAGTACAATTTTCTGAGTGAGCTGCATCATAGCAACCTTTCTGATGTCTGTGGAGTGTGCTACAGGTCTTGTGTCTGACAGTGTTTACCAACCTGGGGAGTGACTCCTACAGTATTGCGTACCATAGCCATGCCTGCACTGTGCTCAGGACTGGTGTGGTGGCCTGGGCTGCCCAACACCTCTATAGTTGCACAATGCTGGCATAGGCGTGGGGAGTGTGTGTCTGTCTATCCAGTGTGTGGTGGCTGCCAACACCCTCCACAACCCACACTGCTAGCACTGTTGCCAGTATTGGCCTGCCAATGTGCATAATGAGGAGCAAGGTACCATGGGAATAGCCTGGATAGGGTGGCCTGGCCTGGCCGCATCTGCACAGGGCATAGGACAATGGCTCAGACATTGTAGTGCCCAGTACCACCTGCACGGACAGGGTGGCCATAGCATGTCCTGCTGGGAGGTCACTCTCACCCTGACTGAGCAGTGACCATGGCATGGCTAGGTTCCCCCATAGTGCTATGCAGCATTTTTCTCATGTGATATTTATGGGTTTTCTTTTGGGGCCCAATCACTGATTTATCTGCTTGGTGTGTATGCTGACATCCCCATTCTGGGTACATGCATCTCCTCCAGGACCATGCACTATGGACTAGCTGGCGGACTTTCTGCAGCTAGCATGTGTCTTGCTGGAACACCTTGTAGGGTGCAGCAGCTGGAGGCTTGCTGCTGGAGAATGTCAGAAAATGGTGGGGGGCAGCTGAGCATTTCCAGGCCTGCCGTCTGTCTGCTATTGCGTTATGGATATGTACCACTCTGTCTGTTCCCCAGCAGGACTTGGGTTGATGGTCCCCTCTATTGCTAACATTGCAGGGAAGTAGACTGTGGATCTATTGGTGGGTGATCCTGTTTCCCACCCTGAGCCCCAGAGGGTGGGTTGTGTGGTGGTACATAATCTGACTGTGGGTCCATTCTCCTCCTCCTCCTTTCACATACAGCAGGTAACCATGGCACCAACACAGGATATGCACTATTCTGGGTGCATCATCGCCCATAAGGACTAGACATGACCGAGACATACAGCAGGACACAGATATATTCTAGGTGTGTCTAACGAAACTACCTATCACACACTGCTGGGGACCTGCAGCATGGCGCATTTTAGCCATGAAAGGTGCTGTGGACCTGGTGCTGGGCGCCCCACCTCAACCTCAGGGTGGGCACAGTACCCGCACAATGTGACTGTCTGTGGCTACTCTGTGGCAGTGCCACACACGGTCTGTTGCCCCTACAGGCCGAGGTGCTGTGGGGGTGCATACCCAATCTTGTGCCCATCTGTTGACTGCTGATTTGCATGTGCAGTGCATCATGGGTACGGGTGGGTTAACCCTATCCTGGTAACCACAGCAGACAGTTTGTGTGGTGACGTGCAGTCCTTCTGCAGCCAGCCAGGGCTTTGTTCACAGCCTTATAAGGTGTCCTATAGGGGACATTATAGGATGCCTTGGCGGACAGTACACTTTATAATGTGCCCTATGGAGTGCGTTATGGGGTGCCTTATGCGGCACCTTAGGTTATGCCACCATGAGGGTATGTTTGCTGGCTGCATTAATTAAAATACATGTCAAATGCCTCAACAATCACTACTTACATGTAAAGGGTGCTGCCTCACCCAGCCTTATACATTAGGCCCACTGGGGAGTCAAACCCATGACCCCTGTACCATCAGTCAGTGTTGTAACCATTGTGCTACAGCTCTGTTGCTAAGCTTGCATGCCTGCGTGCCTTCTTAAGATTAATGCGCGGTAACATGCCCTGTAGCACTCGTTCATTTATGGTGCTTTGTAATGCGCGTTATCGGTAACGATGTACCACCCATGTCCTTATCTGGGATTTCTGTCTCTACCGCGGCTCCTAACGCGAATCACACTAACGCAGTTTAGTAAACATACCCCTAAGTCTCAATTCTTACTGTCATACCCATACAACATTACTTCCTATGAGTGAGTGTAAATTTGTGTAGCAATTTTGTAAGGGCACATAAACACATCTGTTTCTTTATAAAATAAGTGCAACATATGGACCTATGTTCTTTTATCTTTATTTGGACATTTGGGGGTATGTTTACTAAAGTGTGTTAGTGCAATTCGCGTTAGGAGCCGCGGTAGAGACAGAAACCCCAAATAAGGACATGGGCGGTACATCATTACCACTAACGCGCGTTCCAAAAACTAACGAGCGTTACAGGGCACCGTGGCGCGTTAATCTTAAGAAGGCGTACAGACACAAATCACTGAAACAGAGCTGTAGCACAATGGTTACTTCACTGACCGCTGTTACAGGCAGTATGGGTTCGAGTCCCCAGTGTGCCTAACACAGAAGGCTGGCCCAGGCATCACCCTGTACATTACATAGGGAATGAGGAGGCACCCCATAATGTACTACACAGGCCACATTATAAAGTGCACTGTCCGCTGAGGCACACCAAAATGTCCCCTATAGAACACCCTATAAGGCAACCTAAAGGGCGCCAGATAGGGTGCCGCATGGGGCGCCTTATGAGGCACTGTAAGGTTATATTACGCTGAGGGGCTGTCGCTGGTAGCACTAATGTGCATAAAAAATATACAATGCTGCATACAGCCCTATAAAATAAGCCCACTGTGGGTTTCAACCCATGACCACTGGCCCCACAGGCAGTGAAGGAACCACTGGGCTGCAGCCCCATAGCTGCTAACAACCCCCTGGCTGGCCACTGAAGGGCATCAGGACAGCACCCAAACCGCCTGCTGTGTTGGCTAGGATTTGTCTCAATGCAAGCATTACCCATGGTGCACTGCACATGCAAATCAGCTGTCCACAGATACACACCATGGGGAATGCAGCCCCACAGCACCTCGGCCTGGTGGGGGAACTGACCATGTGCACCCCCACAGCACCTAGGCCTGGTAGGGGGTTCTGACCGTGTGTTTTACTGGCACAGCGTAGCTACACACCATCACATTGTGCGGGTACTGCGCTCACCGTGAGGCGCACAGCACCAGGTCCACAGCACCATCCATGGCAGACATAGGCCATGCTGGACATCCACAGCAGTGTTAATGTGTGGGATAGGTAGTTTCTGCACAAACACCTTGGATATATCTGTCTGTCTCAGTCAGGTGTAGTCCCTATGGACCCCTAGGGGGATTCTGGTGTTAAACAGGGTCTCCCATCAATCAATCCACATTCTACCTCCCTGCAATGGTGGCAGTGGAAGGGACCATCAACCCTGGTTCTGCTGTGGGAGAGACACCCCTCAGGGCAGTTACTGCAGCTCTCTACATGTCCATAGCACAATAGCAGACAGACATTAGGCCTGTATATGCTAGGTAGCACCCCACCACTATCTGATATTCTCCTGCAGCAGGCCTTCAGCCGCTGAACCCTGCAAGGCTCTCCATCAAGACAAATACCAGCTGCAAACAGTCTGCTAGTTGGTCCATAATGCATGTTCCTGTTGGAAATGCATGCACCCATAACTGGAGTGGGATGGCAGCATACACAACAAGCAAAAGGAAACACATAAATATCACATGACAGGAATACTATGTAGTACTATGGGTATGCCTAGCCATGCTGTGGTCACTGCACAGTCAGGGTGAGATTGATCTCCCTGCAAGACATACAGCGGTCACCCTGTCTGTGTAGGTGGTGGCCGGGCACTAATATGCTGCAGTCAGTGCCCTATGCGCTGTGCAGATGCAGCCTGCCCAGGCCAACCTGTCTGGGCTATACCCATGGTACCTTGCTCCTCATTATGCACATTGGCAGGCCAATACTGGCAACAGTGCTGGCAGTGTGGGCTGTGGAAGGTGTTTGCAGCCACCACACACTGTAGAGACAGACACACACTCCGACACCTATGCCAGCATTGTGCTACTGTAGAGGGGTTCAGCAGCCCTGCCCACCACACCAGTCCTGGGAACAGTCCAGGCATGGATATGGTCCGCAATACTGTTGGGCGTCACTCCCCAGGGTGGTAAACACTGTCAGAGACCTGACCTGTAGCACACAGAATGATTGTTATGATGGAGCTCAATGAGCAAACTGTGCTTAATGTAGGACTTGCTATCTGCCAGTACTCATAGGAAACGTTTGATAGGTGTGTACCGTATACCCAGGTGTAGGGTGGCATTGCTAGGGTATGCATGTGGTAGTATTGGGAGATGCACGCAGGGCCCAATCTCCTGCCTCTCCAGGAGGCATTAGCCAATGGGGCCTGTGGGTGTGGGTGTGGGTGTGGGTGTGTCTGCCCCTGTTGGCTACTGCTTTACGGCAGAGGTTCCCAACTCCAGTCCTGAAGGGCCAAACACTGTTCGGGTTTTCATGCTGTCCCTCATGAATATGTATGAGCTACATCTGCATACCATGGGGGTGGTGCATAGATATGCAGCACAGGCATCTTTATTAGAGGCAGCATGGAACCTGAATGGTGTTTGGCCCTCCAGGACTGCATTTGGGAGACTCTGCTCTAGGTGATGCGCCAGTTTATGGTGTCTGTGCTTGGTGGGGTAAAATATAGGCGTATTAACCATGCGTATGTTCTCAGCAATAAAGGTTTGTCATTACAATCACGGTACAGTTGTGGGAAAAATATGTGGACTGGATTGGATGTTGACCTAGCTGGGCTTTGAACCTGTGACCTTCTGTGCTTGCACACACTGTCTGTGTGCACTGCACCACTGTGTTGCCACAGATATACTGTATTCCCTGGGTAGTCCATGACTGTACATCCAACAGGACCTGTCTGTTGCTGTGGACGTGCCAGCCTGCACATGGCTAGGCCACTGTCTGCTGTGACTAGCAGCCACTGCCCCCTCCATCACCTGTACCCTTCCGCCAACATGCTGACATGTCCTTATCTTGGAAAATGAATATGACCTGCTTGAGGTGTGGCACTCCAGGACTGCATTTGGGGGACTAGGCTGTTGGTAATGCCCATTTTTATGGTGTGTGTGCTGTGTAGGGTAACATATTGGTGTTTGAAGAATGCCTATGTTCTCTGCAATAAAGGGGTGTCTTTACTATCTCTGTTTAGTGGTGGGTAAAATATGGGGACTGGGTTGGCAGGGGCCCCAGCTGGGATTTGAACCTGTGATCCTCTGGTCCTACAGGTACTGGCTGTGTCTGCTGCACCACACTGTGGCCGCAGAGGCAGTGCAGTCCCTGGAGATAGGACACCTGGCCGTAAGAGTCAGAAACCCTGTTCTGCACATTTTTACTGTGGGCTCATTCACCTTGTATGGAGACATAGGTGCACATAAACCCCGAATATGACCTCAGAATAATGGGATAGAAACATAACCAAGCTGGCCAATAGTGATATTAATGGGCAACCATGGAAAACACTCCCAGGAACGCTCATAATTAAAATCAGGGAATGATTTTTGGAAGGGTCTACACTCTACGTGGACCCTTCCCAAACTCATTTCTTTTTTTTGGAGCTTTCCTGGGAGTGTTTTTTATGGTTGCCCATTAATATCACTGTTGACCAGCTGGATTATATTTTTTTAGGATTTTGTTGGGGTCTTTTTCCATTTCTATTTGCTATTTTGTTCAGTGCACATGTATCACACTGCTCACGTTTTGTAGGTTTCCCCGGTTTTGCTGTACATTGCTGACGGAAATGGTTTCTCTTCCCTTTAATATGCCTTTAACGACAGGTTTTCATTCGCGTTGGAATTGAGCTCTGAAATTCAGCACGTTAGTGTGAGGGGAGCCTCTCCCCACCCACTCTCTGCCCATTGACCCCTTCTCTCCGCCCACTCTCCACCTTCTGCGCTGTTTAACGCGCCGTGGGGGTTTACGATCGTTAACTGCGGTTAAAACGCGTAGCGTATGATTAACGATCGTTCGCATGTCCGAACGCGCGTTATGACGTGCGAACGATCGTTAACCGTACGTTACGCACGTTATTCATGATTACCGCACTTTAGTAAACATACCCCTTGATATACCGCTTAAGCAAATATTACCAAGGTGGTTTACTATAATAACAATTGCTGCAAGAACAGAAACAAGTAAAGGAACACCAGAGGTGGATAGGATAGGAAAGAAAACCAATCATACCAAAGAGGGAAAAAGAAGGGGAAGGACAGGAGAGGGGACACCGGTCTAGGTCTGGGAGGGGGGAGATCAAAGGCTGTCTGGAGAAGATGGGTTTTAAGCATAACTTTACAGCATAGGCACCTTGTTATAAAATTACCCTCTGTGTGTCCAGAGATTATAGAGTTTAAAAACCCTTAACAGGAAAAGTATAGCACTTTGGGAAAGTACATTTGCTAAATTAGGTGATTCTATGCCTCTTTCAATTGATGTCTGCAAGGTAGACATCTAGAATAGTAAGACCATGGTTTACTGAACATCCATGCCATCAAAGACATTAAAATGGATACCCTAATGGTTTCCAATTGCATTCTTTTTAATCACAGCTTTGAAAAATTACAGCAGTTTTTCAATATTGATCAGCTGTCAGTTGGTTGTCATGGTGGTTACAACTAACAACTCCTGTTAAATTTAGAACAACATTAGACCTACAGATTAAATCCTATGGTTTCAATTCCAAGACTGATTGGAATGATTTTTTTTTCAAGAATATATTTTTATTTGGTGTGTGTGTGGGAGGGGGAGGTATTTTGTTGTAGAAATAAGCTTCTTTTTTAAATTTTATTTATGCAATTTTCAAATTTTTACACAAGAAAACAACTTGTTACAGAAATGGAAAGTCTATACAAACTAAAAGGGAAAGAGACACCTCCAACCCAAAATACCCAATGAAATTAAATCTAAAAGATATTTTGTTAGTCCACCACAATTCTAGGGGGAGCCACACACAATCAAAGCAAAAAGCCTGAAGAAACAGAACACGTACTGGTGTGATAAACCCCACTATGTGAGAACCTAAATTTCAAAGGGTTCCTTCAAGGATTCTCAGACTCTGGAGGTAAACTAGAACTTTTACTAACAACAAACTGAGTTAAATGAGAGGGGTCAAACAAGATATATCTAACACTCTGGGTTTTTATCAAGTATTTACATGGTTAATGCAAAAAAATAAACCCCTCCAGTTGCAGAACCTTGGGGCGCAGCAGCAGGAACTGCTGTCTGCGTTTCTGGGTAGCCTTAGAGACATCCAGAAACATATGTATAGGAGCTCCCATAAATAACTCATCTCTTGCCTTAAAATACAACCTCATTAACCAGTCTCAGTCAGGCTCCAAGGCCAAAGTCAGCAAGAGTGTTGATTGCTGAATAGCTTCAGAATCAATGGTCTCCAGAAACCCATTCAGGTCCAGAGAATCAAAAGATATTTTTTGAAGTGGTGAAGATGAAGCTGGATATTTATTCTTAGCAGTCGGCAGGTAGAAAACCCTAGCAAGAGGAGGAATCGATTTCAATGGTATCTGTAACACAGAAGTGAAATATAAGTGGCAAAGCTCTTTAGGGGAAATAGTAGGCATCCTTGGAAAGTTTAATGAACACAAATTCCTCTTCCTTACTGAGCTCTCCAATGACTCAATCTTCAAATGAATACTTGATAGATCTTTAGTCACAGTACCTGACACAGCAGTAATATCCTCCACTTTCGCCGCTAACTGAGACTCTCGTTATCACTGCAGTCATCACTTGCTGCTGCTGGCCCAGAGCCTGAACATAGCCAGAAACCGTTGTCTGACATGAGGCAAACTGGGAAATAAATGAAGACTTCATTGCCTGCAGGTCACCCCACAATGTTTCCAGTATAATTATTGCCGGCTTCTGCAATGTGGGTTTCAGCTCCTGAGTAACAGACACCAACTGTTGAATGGTACCATCGCGTACCACAGCATTCATGGCTATTTAACATGTATGAACTGAAACATGATATACCGCTAATCCTTTAAAACATCAGAACTATTTGTCATGTAACCTTCTAGAATATTACCAGTACAGAAAATGCATCCACACTACATAGGGCTCTGGGGTTAGATCAAAGGCCCCATAACATGGCTGAACCCTTTCAAAGGACATGAGACCAGTATGGGGGAAGGCAGTGGAGAGAATCCAGGGGTGCTGGGGATAACCTTGGTTGGGGTTTGTCATTTTGGAGTCTGCAGTCACTGCTGGAGGTGGGGAATTAGGGCTTAGCCTTCCTCTCAATATCAACCTGAAATTAAGGGGTACAGGGCTGAACTGAGTAAAGTTGGGAAGAGCTTTATATTCTAGCAAGAAACATCATTGTAAGGTATGGGAGCATGGTTTGGCATCACTACAGGCTATCTGGGGAGGTGATTGTGGCCTTCCATAGTGTCCTGAAAGAACCTTACTATGGCTAGGTCTGCATTGCCCAGCTGATTGGCCAAGTGTGGTTGTGATGGCAGGACAGGGTGGGAGTTCAATCTTGGAGATGATGGATGATCAAGTATTGTTGTCTTTGGTCAGTGTTTGTTACTGGAAAATTAAAGCTGAAGCCAAATTTCACCATCATGATTGTGTGAGTAGTCTTATTTTGGTAAGAATTGTGAGGAACATATTTGAGTGCCTATGTTAACCATGCTATCCACCTGTACTCCCTTCCCCTCAACATTCCCCACAATAAACAACCATTCTACAAAAGCCCTTCCCTTCAATTAATACTTAATAGTTTCATCTGACAACTTATTCAATATCCACCAGTCAGCCCTCTCTCCGGAGGTAAGGACTGGCCAAACAGCCATTCCTTGAAATGATTCCTAAATGATAAATAATTCAGCTGTTCTTATTCTTTCTGTTGCATAGAGTTCTAAAAATAAGGGCAGGCAACTAAATGTACTTTGCTTAGTCACCATTAAATAAGCTTGGGTCAAAAGCAGTACCTTGTGGGATGATCTCAAAAGTCTAGCCAGAGTGTAAGATATGAAACAATGTGCCAGATAACCTAACACAACTTGATTCAAATATCTGAAAATCAGTGACAAGAGCCGATACAGATATCAAAGGACAGAAAAAATATTACTGGATTTCTAAGACAGGGTGAGTGCCAGGGTTGGGGAGGGGAGGGGAGATAAAGCTAATAGTTGTCAATATGAGGGGAGAGGGGGGACGTTTTCCCTTTGTCACTAATCTGAGCACCCTATTCCTTGCTTCCCCCAATCCCCCAACCAAAATAAAGCAGGCAATCTATGCTATGTATAAATAAACGAAAGAATGCCCTTGAAACAAGCATTATACCTGTTGAAGCGCTGGCATTGGGGGTGTTCCAGTGAGAGAGCATATATTTGGAACTAAGCATTGATGGTTTTTATAAAATACTGGTGTTATGTTATTGCACTTTTGATCATTTATATTATTTTAAAATTTATAACATTAAGGGGTATGTTTACTAAACCGTCTTAACGTGCGCCCAGCGATAGTGTGCAGGCTTCCATAAAAGGAGTGGGCATTTCGGTCTTAAAGTAGCAAAGTGGGATTATTGCACAATAACGTGTGCTGCACACATTATTGGGCAAGACACCACTAAGCACGTTAACGCACGGTAATCTTAAGTAGGAGCGCAGACATGCAAACACAGAAGCAGAGGTGTAGCACAATGGTTAATACACTGACTGATAGTACAGGGGTCATGAATTTGATCCCCCAGTGTACCTAATCCATGAGGCTGGCTGAGGCATTAGCTTTTACGTGTAAGTATTGATTTTTGAGGCATTTTATTTGTAGTTTAATTAGTGCTGCCAGCAAACACACCCTCACGTGCCTTAACCTAAGGTGCCACATAAGGCACCCTATAAGGCACTCCATAGGGCACATTATAAAGTGCACTGTCTGCCAAGGCACCCTATAATGTCCCCTATAGGGCACCCTATAAGGCGCTTTAGAGGACACCTGATAAGGCACCTTATTAGGTGCCTTATGGTTACAGTACACTGAGGGTGTTTTTGCTGGCAGCACTAATGTACATTAAAAATAGACAATGCCTCGGACAGCCTTATCAAATAACTCCACCATGGACTTGAACTCATGACCTCTGACTATCTAGGCAGTGAAGTAACCAGTAGGCTACAGATCTATAGCTGCTAACAAACCCCTGGCTGGCTGCAGAAGGACTGCATGTCACCACACAAACTGTCTGCTGTGGTTACCAGGATAGGGTTAACCCACCCGTACCCATGATGTACTGCACATGCAAATCAGCAGTCTACAAATGGGCACAAGATGGGGTATGCACCCCCACAGCACCTCAGCCTGGTAGGGGGAACTGACCGTGTGTGGTACTGGCACAGAGTAGCTACAGACCGTCACATTGTGTGGGTACTGTGCTCACCCTGAGAGTGAGGTGGGGCGCCCAGCACCAGGTCCACAGCACCTTTCATGGCTGAAATCTTCCATACTGCAGATCCCAATCAGTGCTACTGTGTATGATAGGTAGTCCCTGCAGACACATCTAGGATACATCTGTGTCCTTCTGTATTAGTCATATCTAGCTCTTATGGGCTATGATGCACCCAGAATAGTGCATATCCTATGTTGGTGCCATGGTTACATGATGTAGGTGAAGGGGGGGGTGTTTGGACCCATAGGCGGATTATGTGCCACCACACAACCCACCCTCTGGGGCTCAGGGTGGGAAACAGGATCACCCACCAACAGATCCACATTCTACCTCCCTGCAATGGTGGCAGTAGAGGGGACCATCAACCCCAGTCCTACTGGAGAACAGACACCCTACAGGGCAGGCAATGCAGAGCTGTACACATCCCTAAAGCAATAGCAGACAGACAGTAGGCCTGGAAATGCTCAGCTGCACCCCACCACTATCTGACATTCTCCACCAGCAAGCCTCCAGCCACTGCACCTTGCAAAGTGTTCCAGCAAGACACATACTAGCTGCAGACAGTCTGCTAGCTAATCCATAGTGCATGTTCCTGGAGGAGATGCATACACACCAAGCAGATAAATCAATGATTGGGCCCCAAAAGAGAACCCATAAATATCACATGAGAAAAATACTATATAGCACTATGGGGGAACCTAGGCATGCCATGGTCACTGCTCAGTCAGGGTGAGAGTGACCTCCCAGCAGGACATGCTGTGGCCACCCTGCCTGTGCAGGTGGTGGCCGGGCACTACAACGTCCGAGCCATTGTCCTATGCTCTGTACAGATGAATACAGGCCAGGCCACCCTATCCAGGCTATTCCCACGGTACTTTGCTCCTCATTATGCAGGGAGGAGTGGCCTAGTGGTTAGGACAAGGTACTTCAGGCCGGAGGGCCGGGGGTTCAAGTCCCACCTGGGGACAGCAATCTCAGGCCGGAGGGACTGGGATTTCTAGTCCTATAGGTACTCCTTGTGGTCTTGGGCAAGCCACTTAACCCTCCATTGCCCATGTTCCCTGTAAGTATTAGCGTATGTGTGTCATATCCCCTCGTGTTAAATGTATCTCCAAATTGACCGCTTTGACCAGGTGAAAAGCGGGATATAAATACAGCTAAATAAATAAATAAATAAATTATGCACATTGGCAGGCCAATACTGGCAACAGTGCTAGCAGTGTGGGTTGTGGAGGGTGTTTGCAGCCACCACACACTGGATAGACAGACACACACTCCCCACACCTATGCCAGCATTGTGCAACTATAGAGGTGTTTGGTAGCCCTGGCCACCGCACCAGTCCTGGGCACAGTGCAGACATGTCTATGGTATGCAATACTGTTGGGGTCACTCTGTCGGACTCCAGACCTGAGGCACACTCCACAGACATCAGAAAGGTTGCTATGATGCAGCTCAATCAGCCAATTGTGCTTAACGTAGGAATTGCTATCTTCCAGTTATCATAGCAACCTTTTGATAGCTGTGTACAGTTTTCCCATGTTTAAGGTGGCATTGCTAAGGTATGCAAGTGCTAGTATGGGGAGATGCATGCAGGGCCCAACATCCTGCCTATCCAGGAGGCTTGGGATAATGGAGCCTATGGGTGCGTGTGTGTCTTCCTCTGTTGGCCGCTGCTCTAGGGCAGAGCTTCCAAACTCCAGTCCTGGAGGGCCAAACACTGTTCGGGTTTTCATGCTGTCCCTAATGAATATGCATGAGATACATCTGCATACCATGGGGGCGGTGCATAGAAATGCAGCACAGCCACATTTATTAGAGGCAGCATGGAACCTGAATGGTGTTTGGACCTCCAGGACTGCATTTGGGAGACTCTGTTCTAGGTAATGCGCATGTTTATGGTGACTGTGCTCTGTAGGGTAAAATGTAGGTGTTTTGAGCATGTCTACGTCATCTGCACTAAAGGTTCTGTCTGTATTAGCACATTTTGGTAGTGGGTAAAACATGGGGGCTGGCAGGAACCACAGCTGAGACTTGAACCTGTGACCTTCTGCTCCTGAACACACTGGCTGCGTGCATTGCACCACTGTGTTGCCACAGAGATAGTGCATTCCCTGGGGATAGCATGACTGTTCGTCAAACAGGGCATGTCTGTTGAAGTGCATGGCACCCACCTACACAGGGCTAGGCCACGGTCTGCTCTGGGCAGCTGCCACTGCCCCCTCCACCACCAGTACCCCTCTGCCACCCTGCTGACATGCCCTTCTGCTGGTGGTGCTGGTGGAGTGCAGTCTCAGGCCATCCAGTGTGTGGGTAGGCAGCTGCCTATGGTGGGGGTTCTGGGGTAGGGGTGCCTGCATAGATGTCCACGCTTCCCCCCAGCACCGCCTGCCAATGTTCTGTGCCCTTGGGGGTACCTGCTGGGTACTATCCCCTGTGACACTGTGGGAAGCACACTCGTGCCCATTCTGGGCCCTCATCAGTTGCTGTCTGGCTGCTCTACTGTTTCAGCATTCCTATGGGCCACCTAGGCATCAGCCTAGTCTGCACTGTGGCCCAGCTGCAGCACAGCATGTGCCGTCTGCAGCCCTCTGTGTCCCCTTTCCCAGCATCTGTCCAGTTGCCCATTCCGACATGCCCGCCCTGCTGTTGTGAAACGTGTGCACACCATAGGAAACCTGTCCAATGGAGAGGGAAACCCTGATCAGTGCTATTTCACTGTGGGATCATTCACCTTGTATGGGGACGAAGCGTAGACCCTTCCAAAATTCATATCTTTTTTTTTTTAGCTTTCTTGGGAGTGTTTTTTGATGTTTCCCATTAATATCACTATTGCCCAGCTTGGGTTTGTTTTTTTAATATTTTGTTGGGGCCATTTTCAATGTTTATTTGCACTTTTGTTCCGTGCACATGTATCACACTTATCACTTTTTTGTGGGTTTCCCTGGTTTTGCTGTACATTGCTGACAGAAATGGTTTCTCTTCCCTTTAAATCAGCTCTAACGCCAGGGTTTCACTGGCGTTAGTTTTCAGCCTCGGATTTCACAGCGTTAGTGTGCAGAGAGCCTCTCCACTTCCACTCTCCGCCCATTGACCCCCTCTCTCCACCCCTGGGGAGCCTTCCTCCGCCCTCTGGGAGCCTTTCTCCACCCTGAATGCTCATTTGCGCCGCTACGCACGTTATCGCATGCTAAGCTACCTCTGCGCCCAATAAAGCGCCATTATTGCACAATAAGGTACCTTATCGTGTGATAATGTGGCAGAGCGCACATTAAGACGGTTTAGTAAACATACCCCTTAGATATGAAGAGATATATATTTTTAAGCTTGTGGGATCATAAGTATGTTTTCATACTAAGATTGTGATACCTTGATAACGTAAGATATCTCATGTCACTCAAAGTAGATTAATATCATTTTTGAAAGCACTTTATTGCTATTTGTCACTTTTATGTCTTGGATCTATTTTGAGAAAGTTGAAATATACAATTTATCTTTATGAACAAAACTAACTCATTTGGAGACATTGGACCCGATTCTGAGACGTAGGTTGCATCTCAGAATCGGGACATGCAGCCCCGAAAACTGTCTAGGCCTGATTCCCCCTCTGGCTCTCCCCCTGCATCTTGAGCAGCAGGACGGGGAGAGCCAGTGGGGGGTGGGAGGGGCAGGATCTGGGCAGGCCAGCCTGGCAGGGTGTACAGGGCTCATTTAGGTTATGGCCCTGTATGTCCTGTCCGGTCAAAGGGAATGTGCTACTTATTTCACCTCGTAGGTGGACTAAGCAGCAACGACCCGGTGATTGGGCCTGGGGAACCTCCTGGGGCTGGGGCCAAGTGTGTGGGGTACCCGCTGCCCTATTCAGGCCCCAGCATGCCAGCCATGGCTTGAGCAGCAGGGATGAGGGGGGCCAAAGCCATGGGAGTCAGGGGCACCTGTGAGGATGACATCCCAACAGGCAGCAGGGGCATGCTGAGCTGTCCACAGGCCTGATTATGTGCACCACAGGAATGTTTTGTACCCACATTCCAGAGTCAGGTCCTAACTGGCCCATCTTGCTTGGGGCCATCTGGATGGCTTGAACATGCCCCTTCATGTATTGGACTTCATGTCCCCACAGAAGCTTATCAGGAGGAGATGAACACCAGTTTCTTCATTTGTGTCTGACCTCAGATGATATAAGTCACTTATTTTCCAGATGCCTCATTAGTCTACTACCCTTTCAGCTCCTTAGTGACCTCATGGCACCCAGAAAGTTATTCAAATATTTTCAAAAGGATATAGGAACCAATGGGACTCATTAAGGGGAATTTACATAGGACGTATTGGGTACATGATGAATGTACAAATGGGGATGTGAAGTAAATCTAGATGATTCTTGAACCGGGCTTGGGGATGGCCAGCATGGGAGTAAAATAGGAAGATGGACAAGCGGTGAAATGGACACACACACTGGATGAGGCAACCACACATCAATCTCATCCATAACACAGTGATGAAGATGGCTAGGGTGCCATTCAGCAACACAGGCCTATGGTCATTCTGGTGCCAGTAGTGATACACAAGTACGTATGAGAACATAAGGGCTGAGCATGAGGACTCCTTGAGAAGTTGACATGATGATGAGCAGGCTGCCTAATTTCAACAGCCCCTGAGGATGAGCTATATCCATCATGTGAGGATGAACTATATCCATCATGTGAGGATGAGCTATATCCGTCATGTGAGCTATATTCATCATATAGCCCCTGAGGATGAGTTATATCCATCATGTGGTCAAAGAGCCAGCCAGTAAGAGGTGCATGTCATCTTGCAAATGATCCTCCAGACCTTCCACCAGTAAGTGTGATAGAGGGCATGGGGTATGGGCAGGAGCAAGTGCAGGAGGGTGCCCATAGTCAAGAAAATGGGGTGGCATATGAACAGACACAGGGAAGCATGGTCAGAGGCAGTTAAGGGGGGCTGAGAAGGTACAGGCACCTGACAAGGAATGTAATGTCATAGTGGGAATATGCTGATGGCAGGACAACAGGCAGCAGGGCATAACAGGCTGTAGCATGTGGCCATCCGAGCAGCAGAATAGCAGAGGTGGAAACAGATATATAAGAGAACCAGATGGCAAGTGAAAATGGAATGGAATTATTAATCATGGCATGTCCATCTGCATGTGCCCCTACAAAATTAGGCAAAATACAGAGAGTCTTGAAGTGCACTACAGGACCACATGGAGAAAGAGGCTGCAGCTCCTGAAGTGATTGAGGTGAGATCTGGCAGAATGACAAGATAAGGGCATTATCTGAAAGCACAGATACCCAAGTCCCCACTGTGCATCTATCCATGGCATGACAAGGCAGTGACATAGGCTGGGAGACATAGTGGCAGACAGCAGCAGTGGCCATGGTGAGAAGATGCACAGGTGGAAGAGTGGGGAACCATTGTAATGTGTTCCTCCCTTGACCTTGTAGTTGCAGATGCTACAGAAGTGGATGCACAGGAGAAGGCAGAGGAGCAGCAGCTGCAGGAACCCATGGATGTAGAGGTTGGTACAGTGACCATGGAAGAAGCAGATGAATTCATCAGAAACAACAGCAGTGGCCGTGGCAGTCTCATCATTGATACCTCCCAAGAGAAAGATGATGAGGGGCTGCTGGAGACCACCACCACTCCACCAATGTTTTGCCTGCACTATGTAGGGGGCACTCTGGACTCTGCAGGCTTTGCCACCCTTGCTGAGGAAGCGTGATGGACAACATGGGAGGGAGAAGGAGGGGAAGGGGGAGGGTAGATAGAATTGCAGGAAGGGGAAGAGGGAGGTGAGGGAGAGAGGGATGGAGGGAAGGGGAGGGGAGATACAGAGGGAGATGGGAGGGAGGCTATAGAGTTAGGAGGGTTGGGGGTATGGGAGACTGTCACTGGCAGCACTATAACACAGTGTGACCATACATGTATATAGCATGACTCATTTTGCAACATGAGTCTGAGGCAGACAAGATAGGTTGTTCAGAATGGCACCAAAGGGCAAGCTCTCCAGCAGGAGATCTTATGTCCTGGAGAAGTAGAGCTGCAGTTTATTGAGGTCCTCAATAAACATCATATCCTCTTTGAAGTGCAGGAATGAACTATAGCTCACACCAGAAGGAGCGACTCTGGCATGCCATCAGCACCAAGTCGAATATCATTTATCACCACAACCAAACCTTGAAGGATTGCAAGTGCAAATGGAGGGTGATGAAGTGCAGGGTAAAAGCTAAACCAGCCATACATGGTCCAGATGGGTGGCCATTGGTGCTTAGTGAACTGGGCACCATGGATGAGGAGGCATTGATTGGGGTCAGCGATCTTGATACATATCTATCCTCACAGCATCACAGAGTTAGTGCTCTCCTGCAATGCAATATTTGTGGTGAGACACAAATGGACCTGTGACACATGTACTGGTGGGCACAGTAATGTGGCACAAACCCCTGTTGCCTTCACTCCAGTGCACATGCGTCCCCTAGTCCCTGGTGATTGTTCATTGCCTCACATAGATTCCGATGGTGGTGTTGACTTTCATTGCCTTGCCCAGTCTCATAATGATCGTGCACATAGGTCAGTGGGTTATCTACCATCATAGCACCGGTGTCAGCAACATATGAACAGATAGCTGGATGTTCTTCACTCATTTGCAGGTGATGGTACTGTCACTGATGGACTACAGGCCTCAATATACAAAGGTGAACCAACAGCAGAGAGGGACAGCCCTGAGCCATGTCCTGGTGCTTCTGATACAGATATGGAGCATAGCCAGAGGCAGGTGGAGTATAGCACACTGTGGACAGGCCAGCAGAGGCCGAGATGCAGTATGACCTAGAAGAGAGAGGTGGGGAAGATCCATTAGATGAGGCAGAGCTGCTCATATTTCCACAATAAGCACCCTACAATGCAAGTGACACACCACTGGATCCACCGGGGAAGGTCACCAGCTGAGCTGCCACAGACATCAGCTGATCCTCTGTGGGGAGTGGCTTCTTCAGCAAAACAAAGAATACCTGGCAATGGAGAGGAAGCAAATTGCAGTCCTTCATGACATCTTGCAGGTGCAGAGGAAGAGAAAAGAGACAGCTGATTGTTACTTTCATGGGTTGGAACACATGAACCAGTTCATAAACACCTTCCTGTGGCAAATGGACCTTCTCATCTCCCAGCCACCCCCAACTGTGGGAGAACAATAGCAACACACACTCTGTACCTGCCCCTGTCATCTTGGCCTACACACCCACCCATAGAGATGGCAGAGGCACAAGGGTTCAGCAACATAAGACTCAGGAGCCATCATTTGCCAGTATATTGAGAGCACCACAATAAAGTACAGGCTCCCCCCTAGCATTCCCCAACTTTCATGCTGTGGATGGACAGGGTGGTAAGGGGATGGGGGAAGAGGAGGAAAGCTCATCAGTATCTACAGATAGTGAGGAGGCTTCTGCCATCTGTGTTAGTGGCACAGGCTGGTATGTGGGGTTAATTGCCATTTACCAAGGAGCCAGCATCCAGTGATTTCCCTACTGCTGAAGGGCTTGTGAATGCCTGATTGTGCCAGGATGTTGGCATAATTACATTATCCTGGAAAATGGGGAACACATTTGTTATTTCACCCTTGGCATTGAAGATCACCTGTATGTTCATTGAATGGTATGACCTCCTATTCCTATATATGACTTCTCATGCCAGTGGAGGGCACAGGGCCACATGTATGCAGTCTACTATATCTGACCACACAGGAAAGCCTACTTCCTGATGGAAGATGAGTATGGTCTGTTGGCACTGATAAATCATGCTGGGAAAGCTGATGTACCTGAGGAGAAATGCTGCAAGAAACTGTGTGGGACACAGTGACACAGCCAACTGGCTGATGCCTGCCATGGCAGCTGGCATGAACTGGAAGCTGCCTGTCACTAGGAATGGGAACTCTGTCATGACTTTGATGTGCACAGGGATGGGATAGCCTTTCTGTGTGTTGGCACTGAAGTCTTGCTCTGGCTCCTGACACAGATGGTTTATGGCAGCTTTGTCAAATCAGAATCATGTCAGGCACTGTTCATCAGTGAGCCCCTGTACTGTGTCCTTGGCTGGTATACCCTCTGGTAGGAGTTCATTTTGTACAACCTCCTGCACTCCCTGTCCAGCATCTCCTCAATGACTTCAGCAAACCATCTGTTCACCCTCTTCATTGCTAATAGCCTCCACCAATACCCATGAGGACCACCACCGGAAATCCCTCACAACTACCACTGGGATCCTTGTGCTACCACTACCAACAGACAGTGCTCTGTGCTGTGTCAGATGTGGACACAGTTAGGTAGAGGTACTCCATCAAAGACATATGGACACCAAGACCTATACCTATGCAGTCATGCACACTCCTCAGCTCCTTCACTCCTGCATACACTGGGTGCAATGGCAGGGCTGCAGAATACCACTTCAACTGCTGGACCACAGGCAAGGGTTACTTTGGAGGACACAGGGTGTGATGGTCCAGAGGCAGCAGTGACAGATATGGGTAGGAGGGGGACCTGTAAAAGGAAGGGGGATGGGGATCATGGGGCTGCCTATTAGGGATGGGTCAGCATGGGTGAATATATGGAGAACAGGTTTGGGACACAGGGGGTTCATACAACACTTAATACAGCAGACAGAGATGACAGGCAGACTCCTGTTTCTCTCCTTATCTCTCGACTTCACCCTCCTTCTAGCACAATCACATTCATGTTCAGCTTGGACAGCAAAATCACCTACCTGTTCATGCTTAATAGCAGGTCTAGGCAGGTCTGGCTGCCATGCCTAGCACATCCGGGATGCTATATGAAATATATTTTGGATGTCTGCATCCTTGCTCAGCCCTGGCCACACTCCAGAATACCCCCAACCATGCCCATTTTAAGATGTCTACACTTTGACGTTCTGTCCACAGGGATATTCAGATCTGCATAGTTCTATAATTGTTATTTATATATCCTACTGTTTGCATGTCCATATCACTCATTTCAGTCATCCAAGTCATGTCTGTCTCTTAGAAAATTACCTTACACTTCCAATAGGTTTGTGCTGAAGTGATTTATTTATTTATTTATTTTATTTATTTGGCATACATTTATACACCGCTCCTTCCAGCGATCAGAAGCGGTCCATCGTTGTACAAGCCCGGGGAGGGGGGGGGCAGAACAAGGAAAGGATAAACAACGAAAAGATTACAGTTATACAATTAATTGGCACATACATTACTGTTTGAACACCAGTATAAGTTACAAAATTGTTGTACAAGACATGGGAGAGGGGACAAGACAAGGGAAAGTTTGACAATGGCATGATTACAGATATACATATTATTAGCACATACATTACAGATTTAATACCAGTGTAAATCACAGAATTATCGTTTGAAGCACCCGGTGAGTTTATAATATATATATATACTTATATAATATACAACAGAGATGCAATAAATAGGGTCATGAAAGGAGAAGAAATATACATATCAATAATTGTGATCATTATGGAAGTGGACATCAAATGAGCATTAGGTTCATATGAAGCTTAGTCTTTTGAGGTAGGTGGGCAGCATGGGAGGGGAAAGTTGGAGCTGGCTATGTGATGCCGTAGTGTATTTGGAATAGGTGTGTTTTAAGCTCTTTTCTGAAGACCTGTAGGTCCCTGATCAGACGTAGCTCATGTGGCAGTTGGTTCCAGAGCATGGGTGCAGAGTAGGAGAATGCCCGGTTGCTGGTCCGTTCTTTGACTAGCCTAATGCTGCTGGGCACGCAGAGAGTGTTCAGGTTAGTAGTGCGTCAGCATCTGTTGGCTGGATGAATGGTGATGAGGTTATCAAGAAAGGAGGGAGATAAATTGTTGATAATTTTAAATGTAGTTATCAGCATTTTGTAGATTATCCTTGCAGGTATGGGGAGCCAGTGGAGCTCTATGAGAACTGGGGTGATGTGGTCAGACAATCTCTTATTCATGATAATTCTGGCTGAAACATTTTGCGCCATTTGTATGATGCTTAATGTTTTTTTCGGTAGACCTTGCAAAATTGTGTTACAGTAATCAAGGTGCGGAATGACGAGAGCCTGTGCAACTGTTCTAAAGTCTGAGTGGTCAACGATGGAGCGTATGGGTTGTAGAACTCTCAGTTTGTGAAAAATGGCTCTGTTAGTTATCCGGAGATGTTTGTCCATTTTTAGGTTTGCATCGATTAGAACCCCTAAGTATTTGATCTCATTTTTAGCAAGATAGGTGTTTCCGTTCAGGGTGATAGATGCAGGAGGTTTGAAATCTTGTTTTCCTGATATGAACATCACATTCAGTTTTCTTGTGATTTATAGACATGTTGCTGCATTGGAGCCAGTTCTGCAGCTCATGTAGGCATTCTTCTAGTTGGTTGAGATTGGGGTTGTTTGTATCGAGTTGTGTGTACAGCATGATGTCATCAGCATATAGGTGGTAGCTGATACTATGCTTCTGGAATATTGTACATACTGGCTGGATATAGATGTTAAACAACAGGGAGGAGATGGCTGAGCCCTGTGGTATCCCTTGGGTTTGGGGGAATGGCTTTGCTTGCTCGTTATTGAAGCGAACCTGTTGCATTCTATTTGTGAGGTATGACTCGAACCATTTTAAGGGAGTACCTGTTATCCCTATAGATTCTAGTCTGAGCAATAGAATTTGATGGTCGAACGCAGCTGATATATCTATGAATATTAGTAAGGACATCTTGCTTTTGTTTTCCAGTCCCTTGATGAGGTTGTCTAAGAGGGCTATAAGTAGGGTTTCGACACCGTGGTGTGGTCTAAAACCATATTGATGCTCGTCAAGTATTTTGTTCTCGTCTAGGTGTTCTTGTAGTTGTTGCTGAGTTACCTTCTCGATAATCTTTGCCAGAAAAGATATGCTTGAAATAGGCCGGTATGATGTGGGGTCTTCTTTGTTAAAAGCTTTATTTTTTAATATAGGCCTAATTAGCGATCTTTTAAGTTGAGCGGGCATGATACCTTGCTGCAGGGATTGATTGACTATGTGAGTTATCAAGTATGAAAGTTCGTTTTTAGATGATTTGATCCATTCTGCTGGGCATGGATCTAGGAGAGATGTCGTTGTGTGGAGGTTTGAGATTGTATTTAAGATTAGTTTTTCGTTAATTGTATGGAAGGAGGACCATCTTTCATTTGGTTGAGAGCTTGCATTCTGACCGTCCAGCTGTTTTGGGACGTTATCAATTGAGTTCAGAGTTTGGAGGGGACGGTTAGGTGGACTGAGTTTGCTAGAATAGTAATCAGCTAGGTCTTGGGCCCTTATATTCCAATGCAGAACACTGCAGAATAGCCCACTCAGGAAGGCTCTGTATTCAGAAGTTCTCTGATTGAGGGAATCTCACATCCAAAATCAACTTTATGGAAAAGTTGTCCCTCTGAAAATAGGCACACATCATTAATCTGCCTCAAATACTGTTCTATTGTGCTTTTTTTCTCTAGGGCCCTGTTTGGTGATCTTATGCTGGTTTCTGGTGTTTTCTGGTCTTGGTTATCATGAGCAGATGAATATGTTGCTAAAGAAAACTTGGGGAAATTTCTCCAAATGGGTTAATTGTGTACATACCATGACAGTCATGAACCTCACTTCTAAGCCAGGGTATGTGGAGTATGATCTCAGTCTCTCAAATTTACTGCTAATGCTCAGCATAGTACTTGCATTGTGCCAAAGAGAGCTTCCTTCTGGAGTTTGTAAGATGTACCATGTATGGGTAATTTCTCATGGGTTGCTTGGCAATTCTTCTTGATCAAGCTTGTGGCACCCAACGGGAAATAACTTGGTATCTTTCTGCCACATTTTCTTGGTCTCTGACTGCATTTCTTGGTACTTGAAGATTTTCTTTCTCTCAATGTGATTCGCAGAATAGTTGTTTGGGACTGACACCTCTATAATCAATGCCGTTCCTGTTTTCATCTCCTTTACCAATATATATGGCTTTAAAGAGCTGGTGGTGAGCTTTCATAAGGACTTTGAGTAATGATGCCATATGAATAATAATTATGGACATTCATTCCTAGCTGAAATTTGACTGTGTTAACCCACTTTTGTAAGATAATCACTGGCTTCCTATATCTTACCGTGTCAAATTCAAATTCTTACTTCTAGCTCCTAAGCCTTTCTAGATGGGGCTTCCAGTCATTTTATCAGATTTACTCATTCCCTTTGTGCCATCCAGCTCTTTCCACTCACAAAACCAAAATCTCCTGGTGATTCTTCCCAATAATTCAGCCATTCATGAAACAATCTGTCAATTTGAATGCATCTATAGGGACAAAATCCTCATTGAAAAGTTCAAAAAAGCTTTAAAACTAGATTTCTTTAATTTAGCTTTTGGAGAAGACTAGACTGGACTGTGTTGTCACTTGTCCGGACTCACTGTTTATTTCCTTTGTTATACCCTTATATTAACCAGGCTCTATGGGGCATGTTTACTAAAGGTTAACATGTGTTAAATAAAGTTAATGTGCATTAAGTGCTACAATGGGCCATAGAAATGAATGGGCAGTGGCATGCCTCTATATGTCTTGTCTATCCTGTTATCTACATTTTTTTAATAATACATGCTTTCTGATTTTATTTTTTTTAATAATATTTTATTCTTTGTAAACTGCTCTGTTGTTGCTGCAAAGAGTGGTCTATCATGTTTTAAATAAACTATAAATTATGAAATATCTCTCCATAAATATATCACAATTATAACTTTCAAAATGGTAAAGTTAAGTGAAAGTTTGAGTGTTCGGGAAAGGACCCAGCATTAAACCATTTGGAGACTGTATTTGATATTAGCCACAACTGAGTAGATTAGAGACTGAGTGGTAATAAATCTTGCTATTGACTGTTGTCAGAGCAATTTAACAGACCTAGTTGCTGGGCTGCAATTTTTATGGACCTTTTTTTCTGTCAGAGGCAAATAAGATGGATTCTACAGACAAACCCAGCTAAAAATATATAAAATAAAAACCACTGGAGAGCGGAATAGTGTCAAGGAGCTGCCTCCAGCAAAGCGTACAGTATAACACAGAGGCCTTTCCGTTAATTCTAAAATACCCTGAAAGAATATGATTTTCATTAGGTGATTTTGGTTCCCACTTGGTGAATAACAGCCAAATGTCATGTTTTCATGAATATGCAATTTTGTAAAAAAAACAAAACAAAAACTGAACTATATGCAACATTTTCAAACTCTATAAAAGGTATCTGTGAGGATAAGTGAAGCACATTTGAAGTGAAAAGGAGATCGGATCTTCCTATACTTTTATGATCAAACAGAAATTCTGTCTCTTTTCTTGTAACTGTCATTTGCCCTATATCAATATAAGGATTGTAATCACGGGCCCAACATTCAGCGGCGGCAGCTAGTGCCGCTAAAGTGGCTAGCCGCAGCTGCAAAACATTAAATATGGATATTCGTTGCCAATGCCATATCCAGTGGTGGGATTGGGCCAGTTCGGCCTGGTTCATGTGAACAGGTTCCTGCCACAGCCAGCATTCACCGAACCGGGCCAAACACAGCATGGAAACAAGGCACTGTAGTGGCGCGAATCTCCCCGCTTCACAATGTTTGATGGCATCAGGGGACTGCGGCATTGGAAGAAGCCCCCGGTGATGTCAAAACATTGTCAGGCAGGGGATCGGGCCACAGGGCAATGGCCGGGTTTCTGCACCTCAGTGGAAGGCAGCAGCCCAAGTGTACTGCCGCTGCAATGCCGTCATGTGAGGTGCAGCAACCTGGCCGTCATGCACTTGGGAGGGATGGACCAAACCATTTTTTAGTCGATTTGGATCCCACCACTGGCCATATCCAGCCCTAGCATTGAATATCCAGGCTGTTTGGACTGCCAGGAAGCTAACCAGACAGCGGTGATACTGAGCTGCTGCTTGGTTAGCTTTGGTTGTGAAAGTTAGAACAACCTTTGCTGCTCCTTACTTTTGTCGCTTTGCCATAGCTGGGCAGTGGCTTAATATCAGATGAGGGGATTAACACGGTTAACAGGTCTGCTAACTGTGTGACTCCCTTTGAATATCAGGCCCCACATTCCAAAATTCTCAGCCCCAAGTATATTTCCTCCCAATCAGAGAAACAATAAATCTGATCTGCTGTCCATACGCCCATATTAGTGCTACAGAGATCACTTGCTTCACCGTTAGCTTCAGTCTATTATATGCGGAGAATGGTAGTTCTGACTGTTCTCTGCCATCGTCTTACCAATCATAGGCAGTAGAATGGGGGTGCCACTGAGGAGTTGGCCATGCCAACATTTGCTCCCCTGGCATAAGTTTGGGAGGTAGAGTTAATGGTTACTTTCTTATCGCCCCCTCTCCCTCCCCCCATGAAAATGACGTTCTGCTGCCCTGTCACCAAATACACTGGGATGAAGCACAGGTCAGAATAGTCGCTCTGACACATGACCTGTCTGGTGAAGAGATGTGTCTTCAGGCTGTGCAATGACATTACGTCCAGACAAAGATTTCTTGAGACTACCTTACTAGTACTTGGGCAAAAGGCAAAAGGGAGTGCTACATCATTCTTGTGCAATGATCTGGCCTTCTCTTGTCTGTAGGACCTCAAGTACTTTGGAAGAAATTAATGTTTCTGTGCTGTTTGAGATGTATTTTCAGAAGTGGAAGAAAGATGTGTCTATATCTTGAGCTACATTGTTTCTTTGCAATTCTTTCGGAAAGTACCGGTTTTAAAATGTACATGCACAAATGGCAGGTACACACATAGTTCAGTAGCATGTGTAACTATTTTATAAATTATGTGACATCTTCCTTACAGTTTATAAAATGCAGACACATGTTTAGGTGGCCCTTTTTCCCCTGTGCACACATCCTCCTATTGATCTACATAAGATTATTCCCCAGGGGCAATTTTATAAAGTCTTGTGGTGTGCAAGAGACTAGGAAGAAGCCTGCAAATCTTTGGAGATGCTTCTCTGTCTCTGACAGGCATATTGATAGGCAGATAAAGCACAGTTACTTACCTGTAACAGGTGATCTCTGGGAACAGCAGGAATAAGTCTTCACATATGGGTATCGTCGGTACCGACGGAGCCTGCGAGGGAAGGCTCCCCAGCGTCCAGTAAGAAAGCTTTTGGGAGCATCCCACAGCGCCTGCGCACTGCCTTCCCACCTTTCCCAACCGCCTCTCTCCAGTTCGAGTTTTAAAGCTGAGACAAAGAGAGAGAGAGAGAGGGAAGGAAAGATAGATAGAGAGATACAACTCCTAGGGGAGGTGGGTGGGTTGTGAAGACTTATTCCTGCTGTTCCCAGAGATCACCTGTTACAGGTAAGTAACTGTGCTATCTCCAGGAACAAGCAGGAATGAATCTTCACATATGGGGACTCCCTAGCTGTAGATGCCAGGGAGAAACCCCAGGTTGTGTTTCCTTGAAAAGGACTCTACCTCCTCCCATGGATCTCTGGCATCCCACCAGGGTAGGTGGGTAGGAGTTGATTAGGAATGGAACAGGTGTTTGAGAACAGCCTGACCAAACAAGGCATCCCGGCGGGAGTCCTTGTCCAAACAGTAATGGGCTGTGAATGTATGAACCAAGGCCCAGGTGGCCACTCAACAGATTTGGTCAATAGACACAGAGTTTAGATGAGCCATTGGGGCTGCCATGGCTCTCACATTGTGAGCTGTGACATGGCCCTCCAGAAAAATGTTCCTACTCTGGTAGGCGAAAGAAATACACTGAGCAATCCAGTTGGACAGTGTTCTCTTAGAGACTGGAAGTCCTAAATGAGAAGGGTCAAAAGCAACAAAGAGTTGAGAAGACTTTCTATGTTGCTGTGTTCTTTGTAAGTAAAAAGCGAGAGCTCTCTTACAATCCAAGGTATGAAGATTCCTCTTTGCACTTGATGCATGAGGTCCTGGAAAAAAGACAGGTAAAAATACCTCTTGGTTCAGATGAAAAGGCGAGACCACTTTAGGCATAAAGTGTGGATTGGTCCTGAGGACTACCTTATCATGATGGAACCTTGTATAAGGTGGACTAGCCACCAAAGCTTGCAACTCACTGATGCGGCGTGCTGAGGTGACTGCAATGAGAAAAACAACTTTCCAAGAAAGAAATTTCAAGGAGATGGTGGCTAAAGGTTCAAAGGGTGGCTTCATAAGCTGGCCAAGAACCAGGTTTAAGTCCCATGCCACTGGAGGTGGTCTAATGGGAGGTTTAGTTAAAAGAAGGCCTCTCATGAATCTTGCTATAAGAGGATGAGAGGAAATAGGTTGTCCATTGAGAGGCTTGAGGGATGCTGCAATAGCACTCAAATGAACTCTTACTGAATTTGTTTTCAGACCTGCATGGGATAGATGAAGGAAATACTCTAGTAGAGAATTCAGAGGTATTGCAAGAGGGTTTAGACCCTTCCCTGAATACCAAATGGTAAATCTTTTCCATTTGAAAGCATAGGAACGTCTAGTAGAAGGCTTTCTAGAAGCATGAATAACATCTCTGACTTGCTGAGAGAGATGAAAATCTTGAAGGTCTAGGCCCTCAGCAACCAAGCCCTGAGATGGAGAGACTGGGGGTTTGGGTGCCACAATGTTCCTTCTTCCTGGGATAGAAGGTCTGGTGCAGATCCCAAGTCCAGGGAAGGAGCTTGAGAGAGATGCAGAAGTAGCGGGTACCACACTTGACGTGGCCAATGTGGTGCTATGAGGATCATGGTCCCTCGATCTCTCTGAAGCTTGAATATTGTTTTGGGAATTAGGGGAATTGGTGGAAAGGCATAAAGGAAGTCTTGACCCCAGTGAAGGAGGAAGGCATCCTTGGCCTGAACTCCCTGACACGGAATTCTGGAACAGAACCGGGGAAGTTTGGCATTCCACGGACTTGCAAAGAGGTCTATGTCCGGGGTTCCCCAAATTTGAAAAATCGTGGCTACCTGGTCCATGTGGAGGGACCACTCGTGTGGAAGCAGAACTCGACTGAGTCTGTCTGCCCAAGAGTTTTGAACACCTGGAAGATATACTGCCAGAAGATGGATGTGATGCTCTCTGGCGAAGGCCCACAGTCACAAAGCTTCATTGCAAAGTGACAGAGAGCCAGTCCTGCCCTGCTTGTTTACATAGAACATGGCTACTTGGTTGTCCATATGGATGAGGACTGTCCTGTAGCTGAGCAGGGAATGGAACACTCTGAGAGCTAAGAATATTGCTCTGAGTTCCGAGAGATTGATATGTAGAGAAGTCTCCTGTGGAGACCAGATGCCCTGGGTGGAGAGATCCTGAAGATGAGCTCCCCAACCCATTGGAGAAGCATCTGTTGTCAGAGTTGCTTGAGGTAATGACTGCTGAAAAGGGGACCCAAGAAACAGATTTGGAGGGGACTTCCACCACTGGAGAGACCAAAATAGGCGACTGGAGTTTGCTATTTTGTCTGACAGGCAACCTGATGCCTGAGTCCATTGGGTAGACAAAGTCCATTGAGCTGCCCTCATGTGAAGGCGAGCATATGGAACCACATGCACGGTGGATGCCATGTGGCCTAATAGTTGTAATCTTTCTCGAGCAGTTAAATGGGACTTTAACTGTATCTGGGAGGCTAACTGCACCAAGTGTAGGCAACGGGCCTGAGGAAGTTAGGCCCTTGCAGTTGTGGTATCCAGCAAGGCCCCTATAAACTCCAGAGACTGAGTAGGGGTGAGATGGGATTTTGGGATATTTATTAACAGTCCCAAATACTGAAGGACACGCATTGTGCAGGTTAGACAAGTCTGGGCCTCTGACTGGGATGGAGCTCGAATGAGCCAGTCGTCCAGATATGGGAAAACGAATATTCCTAGAGTGCGTAGAAATGCAGCTACTACTGCCATGCATTTCGTGAACACCCTTGGTGCAGAGGCCAGACCGAAAGGAAGCACCCTGTATTGGTAGTGCTTTCCCTGAAAAAGGAACCGAAGGAACCTTCTGTATGTTGGATGGATGAGGACATGGGTGTACGCATCCTTGAGATCTAGAGAACAAAGCCAGTCCTGACTCTGAAGGTATGGCAGCAGAGTACCGAGAGAAATCATCTTGAATTTCTCTTTGAATAGAAACTTGTTCAATTCTCTGAGATCTAATATGGGTCTGTAGCCCCCTGTTTTCTTTGGAATAAGAAAATAAGGGGAGTAGAACCCTGAGCCCTGTTGAAGAAGAGGTACTTATTCTATTGCCCCTTGGGCAAGAAGGGTAGCAATCTCCTGACCCAGAAGGTTGAGGAGAGATGTTGGAGAATTGAACTGTTTCACCATGGTGTGGGGAGGAAAGTTTAAGAAATGAAGCTTGTACCCTTCCCTTATAATGGAGAGGGTCCATTGTTCTGCTGTGATTTGCTCCCATCTGGGAGCAAAGTAAGCCAACCTTCCTGGAATGGTGAGGGGCTCTGGTTCTTCCAGAGCTAGAAAGGCTAAGTTCTCTAGTTGCAAGTCAAAGGCCCTGAGGAGGCTGAGGCTGCTGGGCCGTGGGAGGCCTGACAGCCTTTGACTTGGCCTGTTTAGGTGGTTACTGACGCTTTGCAGCAAAACGTCCTGCAGAAGATGTCTGCTGACCATAAGCAGGATAATATCTTCCCTTTTTAGAAAAAGGTGCCTTTTTGAACAATCTCTTCTTAACAGGAGCAGATTTAGACTTTGAAAGTCGATCCAAAGCAGAGTTCTCAGCATCCATCTGAGTGGCCTTTGCTTGCCAATCCCTGCCAAAAAGGTTTTCACCTGTACAAGGAAGATTTCCCAGTTCATCTTGGACCCAGAGTTCCAAATCAGAGGCTTATAACCAAGCAATTCTGCGTGCACCTATGGCAATAGCCGAGGCTCTGCTTACACACTCAAAAGAGTCAAAGGCTGCACGGTTGGAAAATTTGGAAACATCTTGGGCATGTTTGAGCCAAGTGAGAAATTCCTGCCTTTTATCTTCTGAAATAAAAGGGGCTAAAGTCTGCAAATGATCTGTGACTTCTTTTAGAAACATCCCCATTTAGAGACTATAGGAGTTGATTCTGGCAGCAAGCATATTAGCTTGGAAAACCCTTCGGCCAAAAGCATCAAGGGTCCTGCATTCACATCCTGGAGGATTAGATGAGTGTCTCTTTGCACTCTTTATTTTCCTCATGGCAGACTCTACCACAATAGAGTGGTGAGGAAGCTGAGACTTATGAAAGCCAGGACAAGGAGGGACACGGTACATGGTGTCTAACCTACGAGAATGAGGAGAGGTGGTAAGAGGAGTCTCCCACATGCTCAACATGAGATCATAGAGAGTCTCATGAATAGGTAAGGTAGCTGCTTCTTTAGGAGCCTTAGGATATTGCAAAATATCTAATTGCTTGGCTCTAGGCTCTGACTCAGGGGCCACTGTAATGGAGAGGCCCCTAGCCACTTCCCTAATGAAGTCTTGAAAAGACAAGTCTTCTGGAGGAGACATTCTTCGTTTTGGAGAAGCAGACTCCTGAGGAAGAAGTACCGGTGCCTCGACAGACACCTCCGACTCATCAGAGTCTTCGGAGGAATCGAAGTATCGCCTGTCTGGATTCTCCTGTAAAGCCCGATACTGAGTGGGATCGACATCGGGAGTAAGCAGTACCGGTTCGGTACTGATGGGCATCATAGGACAGGGTACCATTGCAGTCGACACCGAAGCCGATGTCGATGCAATCGGTACCAGCACCGGGAACTATGCCGGTGCCGGAGTCGGTACCGGCAACGGAGATTGTTGCGGTACCGGAGGCGTTGAAGCCTGCATAAACGCCGTTAGGGTGCGCTGCATGGACAGAATCTTCTGATCCATCGACGCCACCAGAGTCTGGATGTCGGTACCAGTGGAGGCCACCGGTACCCCAGAACACGGCAACAGGTGATCGGTCGAGGCCGAGCCATCGATGTCAACCTGTGACCCCATAGACAATGCTTTGGAAGCTGGAACTTCCCGCCGGGGTAATTTTGCCGGTGCGGAATCCTCGAGGACAAGCCCGGAGGCATCTCGATGCTTAGAGGGAGATTTGTCCTTCGAGGACCGGCTAGATTTATGTTTGGCTACCTGAGATCCATGGGAGGAAGAAGAAGCCCTGGAAGACGTCGATGCCACCGAGGCTGCATCAGAGGGAAACAGGGTACTGAGCTTGGCTGCTCGGTTCTGCCGACCTCTTTTAGACATCATGGTACAAAACATACAATCCGTGATGGAATGGTCAGGACCCAAACATTTTAGACACCAATCATGGGACAGAAATAGTACCGCCACATTTCGTGCACTTTTTGAACCCGGAAGCGGGCTTCTCCATGAGGAGAAAAATATTCAGTCCTAAGGCCCAAACTGAAAATGCACAGTTGAAGAAAGAAAAGTTTTTTGTTTTTTTTTTTAAGAAAGAAAAGAAAAGACCGGCGGTACCAGTCTGACGTCGAAGAAAGCAGATGCGACACAGAAAAATAAAGAAAAAAATAAAGAACTTCTTCTGCGGTGACAGGAACACGACCTGCTGTCTCTGCGGAAAAGAAGAACTGGAGAGAGGCGGTTGGGAAAGGCGGGAAGGCAGCGCGCAGGCGCTGTGGGATGCTCCCAAAAGCTTTCTTACTGGACACTGGGGAGCGTTCCCGCGCAGGCTCCATCGGTACTGACGATACCCATAAGTGAAGACTCATTCCTGCTTGTTTCTGGAGATAGCATTTACAGGCTGATGCAGAAAGACTAAAGCGCCCTTTGCATGCAGATAATGCAACTTATATGCACAAGTTCCGACATGCAAAATGCAGAAAAGAGATTAACGCGATAAACAGCAAAGGAAAAGCAAGCACACACAGTAAAGCCAACCATATTTAAATTGTATGCAAATGCGCTGCACTAATTAAAATAGCATGCTAATATTGTCTGCGCGCCTGATGCAGAGAAGCACATAGGGGGTCATTCCGAGCCGTGTTTGGCAGGGATGAATGTCTGGGTCTGAGGTCCATTCCCGCTAAACACTGGGACCATATCCCCTGCCCAAAGTTCCCCACATGTATATTGGAGATGTATGGGGAGCTCTGGATTGATGAGGGAGGGGGTGCGCTGAGGGAGGAGTAGGGGTGTGTGGTGGGTGGGGAAGTGACCCCAGATGTACAGGACCGATTCTGAGATTGGCCCTGTACATCCAGGATTGCCAACATGGATGGGGTCTTATTTCACCTCGGAGGAGGAATAGGTCCCCCTGTACATTGGGGGATGGCAGCACAGGATCTGGTCAACATGACAAGGGGGTGCAGGAGCTTCCCCGCAGTCTGATCCTGCCTTTGTAAGACCACATCGAGGGTCAGACTGCAGGGAAAGAACTTTGTGGCAGCGGCCAGAGTTCATGGCTTCTTAATGGAGCTGTAGTGCCATGGCAATAGGACACTACAGCACCGCGGCTCCATGCAGGAGCCAGGGCAGACCTGTGCAGGGAGAAGCATGGATGTCCAGTGGCACAGAATCGGGGGCGACCTGCCTGTCCAGGCATGGGCTGGCCATCAAAACCCAATTCTGATCCTGCAGGAATGTCTAGCTCCCGTGGGCTCAGAATCAGGGTCTAGATTGGCCCATCCAGATCCTGGACATCTGAGCGGGCAGGATGTTCCCCATTTGGAATTGGGTCCATAGAGGATTACATAATCAGCCAAAGCGCCAATATCTCTACACCGGGTCTAAGGTGGCTTAAACATCTTGTGTGTGCCCCCGACAGTATTTTGATGGCACCAGGGGCTTTCCCTGATATCTGGATCATCTGAGGTGAGATATCAAAGCTCCTTTCAGATGATCCAGGCATTGGGGAAAGCCCTTGATGCCATCAAAATACTGTCAGGGGGCCAGTATCCCCAATACTGACCCTGCACAGAAACCAAATCCCTGGTGGCCCAATGACTCCAATCTCCCTACCCACCCAATTGGAAAAAAAAAAAAACCTGGTTGCCCAGCTGCCCAGATTCCACCCAATAACAAAAGGCCCAATGGTCTGGTGGCCCCAAACTCCCCCCCTCCCAATACCTTTAATATGGAGCCAGGCTTTTGCCCACACACTCCTGCTCCTCAGCCACCATCTTTTAAAATGGCGGAGCCTCACATAACAGGGATCTGTAGGGCCCTGGCCCCCTGACAGTGTTTTTATGGTATCAGAGGCTTTCCCTGATGCCTGTATCATCTGATGTGAAGTGTCAAACTTTCCCTTAGATGACCCTATTTCTCTGAGAGAGTATGCCAAACTTGCACCGACTTCTGTGCACATGTGTTTGGCTTGCATCCCAGTTTAATGATGACATTTAACTGGAGTTTAATGTGTGGTTATTTTGCATATGTGCCCCTTTCTGCATACTGGTTCTGAAGTTGCCTGCTATCAGCATGCTTCATAGACATGTACATAGCTAATAGCACATGACTGCAGCATCAGATTTCTGCATTGTCCCCTTAGATAGTCTTCTTGCAGGAATTAATGTAAGCCCTCTTTAAATAGTGGGGGCAGGGCAGTTAGGACTGGGCCGTGGACTTGTGAATGCAAGATGAGTCATTAGATAAATAAAGACCAGCTGGAAGAAAATGGTGAGGCCGAGGAAGAGAAAATGAGCTCCCAGTTCTCAGAAACCCATCAACTGGTCAATGGCAAGAAGCTCCAGTGATTAGTCCAGAGGATGTGGTGAAGCCACAGGGAGGATGGGTTTTAGTCCCATCAAGATGGATGCAATAGTAGGCTAGAGCACTACAGCATCAAGACGTTATTTATTTTATTTTATATACCACACTATTTTCAAAATCAGCGTGGTTTACAGAGGACAAGTATCAACGCTTTACATAGAACAGGTGCCAAAGAACAGAACAATAATGTCAGGTGTTTCTACTGGGTTAGTAGGGTAGGGTCTTTAAGGTCCTACTGAAAGCCTTGCTGGGAGTGTGTGGGAAGCTGGCTGTTATCTTATTAAATTGCATGGCCAAATACATGCATATTAAGTATGTATATGCATCAGCAAGATGGTGCATATATATTTGCATACTATGATTCCTAGAGGTATATTTTGGTGGAGTTAGAGTGAAGGTGTGATGTATATGCATATTTTATAAAATTCAGGTATATATACATAGAGTACACACACATATTCCCATCTTTGGAGCAGGTATAAATTCATGTGAGTCTTTGTGCACTGCTGAAGGTCATTGTAGAAGACTATTTTATAAAAGCATATGTTGCCATTGTAAAATAGGTGTTTTAATGGACTTACATAAGAACATAAGATATGTCATCCTGGGTCAGACCAAGGGTCCATCAAGCCCAATTCCCAATTTCCAGCAATGGCTAATCCAGGTCACAAGTACCTGTCAGGTTTCCAAAAGGTAGTCAGTTTCTATGCTGCTTATCCAATTGGTAAGCAATAGCTTTACCTAGTCTTCTTTAATGATGGTTTATGAACTTTTTCTCCAAAAGCTTGTCCAAATCTCTTTTAAACCCAGCTAAACTAACAGTTTTTACTACATCCTCGGGTAACAAATTCCAGAGTTTGATTATGCATTGAATGAAAAAGTATTTTCTCCAATTAATTTTAAATGTGTTACATTGTAACTTCATTGCATGTCTCTTGGTCTTTCTACTTTTTGAAGGGATATACGATCGATCTACATTTACCCGTTATATTCCATTCATTATTTTCCATTCATATCTCCCCTTGGCCATCTCTTTTCCAAGTTGAAGAGCACTAAGCTTTTAAGCCTCTCCTTATAGGGATATCCTTCCAATCCCCTTTACCATTGTGGTCGCTCCTTCTCTGTACCTTTTGTAGATCTGTTACATCCTTTTTAAGATATAGTGACCAGAATTGCACATAATATTCAAGGTGTGTTCGCACCATGGAATGGTGCAGGGGCATTATAATATCCTTTGTTTTATTCTCCATTCCTTTCCTTATGATTGCTAACATTCTATTTGCTTTCTTGGCCACTGCTGCATATTAGACAGAGGGTTTCAACATATTATCCATGTCATAGATTCTCTTTTACAAAAATATCCCTATAGAGGGAAATTTTGAAAATACTTTTCTTTATTTATAAAGCCTGGTTATACTCATAGAAAGCCCATTATACAAATTTGCCACCATATAGCTATATCAAAATATACACTTGTCAAACGTTCAAAGGAACCAAAAAACTGTAGTAAGCTTCTTTTTATATTTTATTTTATTTTGCTTTTCGTTGTATTCAAGGTATAAGATACACAAACCCGGATTCCTCCTTCACTCTTGTAATATATCAAAAATTTCTTTGCAAAGATACATTTGGAAGAGAAGAACCCTCTACTGAACTCATTCAAGACTACTTTGCAAAGAAATTTTTGATATATTACAAGAGTGAAGGAGGAATCCGGGTTTGTGTATCTTATACCTTGAATACAACGAAAAGCAAAATAAAATAAAATATAAAAAGAAGCTTACTACAGTTTTTTGGTTCCTTTGAACGTTTGACAAGTATATATTTTGATATTCTACGTTCAACAAAATAGACCACAATTGAAATTATTGTGAGACCATATAACTATAAACATATATGTGGTAACAATCCTACATAAAGTAGGAGTTCACATGGGTGGCCTTTGGGTTCATACCTATAGTTTGCAAATTGCAATGGATACCTCTGTAACAACAGTCATCCCTGTGTGTAATCATGTTGGCTCCATAGCAGGCATAAATAAACAAATGTCTCTGCATTCAATAGGCAGACATATCTAGGGTGATTTCTGAAGGAAAGGTTTACATATACTTTCCCTTTCTAAAATTGTTGACTTTTAGATGTGTAGTGGCTGCATCCACCCATTTGATCAGTTATAAAATGAATTCTATATTGTAATGATTTTCAAACTTTAGACGGAGTCTTCCTTTTCTCTCCCCTGCAGTTCACATTCCATTCCTTGAATCCCTCTCTCCACTCCATTCTTCCTTCCCAACATCTCACCAGCCATTTGCTTTCACCACTCCCCGATATCTCTTACAAATAGCAGCTTTTATTTTTGCTGACATCCCTGTGGCATGCAGATAGTATTTATTACTTCTTTTCTTGATGTTCACTACAGTGAGTTTGTTGTCTCACAACAACCTATTCTCCCTTTCAAAGAAATAGTGAACTATACTACAATAGATTGCAGTTAATACAAGAAGACAAAGAGTTCTCCTGGGACTTGATAAATTATTCTTTAGAGACCTAGAAGGGGAAGGTGTATCCCACATCCCTCTTTAGGGCTTATTCCATTCAGGACGTAGATCCCCTCTGTATGTCTGATCTGAGATGAACGTACAGAGGGGATCGTGATTCTGATCCAGTGGGACAGGTCTAGCCCCACGGGATCAGAATTTTGAACAGTCCTGTATGTGCAGGCTGGGACTGCGATTCAGTCTGGCCTGCACACACAGGACCTTCCAAGCTAACTTAGTCAAGGCTCTTCAATGGAGCCACGGTGCCATGGGGTCATGTTGCTATGGCACCGTGGCTCCATTGAAGAGTTGCAATGCCGGCTACTGGCTTCCCAGCTTCATTCCCCACAGCATTACTCCTCATCTGGCCTCCTAAGGTCAGGGTCAGGATGTGGGGAATGTCTTCGGGTCCCTCCTGCCCCAGCCGCGCCCTGGGCCTGCAGTAAAAAAACATGCAGGGAAGTTATTCCATTTCAGAAGTGGAATAACTTCCCCGCACAAATTGTCAGCCCTGGATGTACAGGGCTGACATTAGAATTAGCTCTGTACATCCAGGGCTGGTGACCGCCCAGACTCCGCCTCTTCCCTGCCCCAGGGTGGGGATGTTGCATGCAGCGGAAGAAGGTACGAATAGCAGAGATGAACGTCCCATTGGGATGCTCATCCCCAATATTCGTGGCAAAGAATCAGGCTTTTTGTGCTTGAGTACTCAGTTGACTGGGAAGAGAGTGAAGAAAGCATGGAGCTAGATGCTAAAAGCCTTAAGTTACATGACCTGGAGACAGAGGGCCAGATGGAAGCAGTGGAACAAGGTACAGATTGTCATTAACAACAGTTTGCTGAAAAGTTTTATTTTTAATGACTGTGGTGTTCTAAAGGGGGAAATTAGTATTGGGGAGTTCTTGCACAGGACTACAGTTTGGGGTAGAGTGGCGGCATCTTCTCCCTAACCTTTGTTTTTTGAGCTGGTTTGATATAAACTATGAAGTGTTTTGGGTTGTTTGCATTGCTGAAGTAACTGTGACAGATACTGTGAGCCCAGGCAAAATAAGCACTGTTTCCCTGCTTGCAGAGAAAGGGGCCAGATTGGAGGTTCCAGCCCTAAGGAACAGGAGACTACTTGGACTGGAATGTTTCTTTGAGAAGTCCAGCTTAAGCTTTAGAGTCACACTCTGCAGCTAGTGGGACTGAATTTGTGAACAGAGGCTTAGTACTTTCTGCAGAAGCCTTAAAAAAGGGAAAGGTTAGAAAGCCAGAAGAGGCAAGTGCTGAAGTGTAGTGTTGGGTTTGATCTGTTTGGCTGCAAGCTGGATTGAACTCTCAGAAACAATGCTGGAATCTTTGAAGCCTCTGCCGTACATTGCTTGGTTGAGCAGGACTTTTAAATCAGTGCTTGCTTTTCTGGACACTACAAATCCAAGTAGATAATCAGACAATAACTGACCCTTTCCAAGCCAATACTGTTCTTTATTGTGCTTTTCTTTGGGGAATATGTGTTTAATGACCCAGTTTTGAATCTGCAAGCGCGTATTCCTCGTTTCTTACCATGATTGACCACTCTTACACGGAGAAGGGCATGCTACAAGAGCCAAGGGCATAGAGCACAGCACCTCAAGGAGCTCATAGCATCCCTAATCTCTGACAATGGGAATGACTTGTTAAAACATTGCCTAGAGTACATGTGGGTAAAAGTACATATATAATACCACTTCCCGCATACTTCTACCTGCATTGTGCAGAGATGGTCTAGGAGTAGAAACGGGGTGGATTTTGGATGTTTGAATTTTTAAAAGTATGCACATACAGTACATTTTCTTTGAAATTTTGTTGCCACTAAACCCCAACAGGTATAAAATGTTGGATACGTTTCAAAGGGAAAAATACATGTGCTTTCTCTTTGAAAATTTACATTACAGATCTTCAAGTCTGCTGCAGAAGCTAGACTGCCGATTATAAAATTACCATCAAAATCTGTACTTTAGGCCCCTTCTCCTGAAATCACCCACACCCCCCATTTTGATAACTGTGGAGACAATCCATCGCTTTTCCAATCATATATTAGGACTTCCAGTCTTATTTAATATTGCTTTGTTATAATATACATTTTAACATCAAAACATGATTGAGCTTACACAAAAAACAATTCTAGCAGATTATTGATCTGGAAAGAGTTAGGAAATTGACTGAAGCAATATATTCTGTGCTTGAATACTAACAAAATGATTTCTGTTCCTAGATTTTGGAAATAGGATTAGAGTAATTTGAGCATTATAACTGAATGGTGGCTTGAATAACAACTCAGTGAACTGCAGATGTGACAGGAATGAGAACATCTGGCTAGCAATAAGTTAACATTGCACAGTTCACAACCCTCCGCTGGCTCCACTAATAGTCTGCAATGTGAAAGAGGTATGAAGGGGTTATTTTAGTAGCCTTGTTCACAATTTTCATGCGGAAATTCCAGTATTCACACATGGAAATGGCATCCACCTGTAAACAGTGATTTTAAAAAGGGCTCAGCTTACATAGGGATGACCATGAGATATAGAAATTGCAAAGGGGCATGCTGGGGACATGATTTGGATATGGTCTGGATGGAGCAAAAATCTATGTGTATTCCTCGTTTTGTAGAGGGAATACACAAATACACATGTAGGACTTCAAATTTCCATGTCAGGATTTACAGCTGCTCCTGGGCACATATAGGTTTTTATACGTGCTTGTTTCAGCAGCCCTTTACAGGGGGGATTAAGGGAGATATCCTCCTTATTCTCCCATTGTGTATTTCCCCCTCCAGATTTAGAGCAAATAAAGATTGCGACCTCTGCATTTGACTAGTGGCATTTGTATGTATAGGTTTACAAAATGGGCGCCGTGCACGTGTCAGTACCGTCCCTTACACGTAGAAGCTATCTAGCTTCCTCCATTGATTTTTCTCATGTGCATATTTGTAAAATGGTTCCTCCAGCTTTGAGTTGGTAAATTCACGTGAACTGCATGCCCTTATATGTCTATTACAAAATGCTCCATGTTTGGCAGGGCCTTCTCTAAAATACTGGTAGAATTGTGTACATCCCAGCTTCGGTGTCTCAGTTCTAATCTCCACAGTCTATTGATTTAAAATTTGCCCTAAAATCTTCTATTTAAAAAAACAAAACAAAACATGGAACAAAATTGAAAGGACTCAATTCACCAAAAATAGTTTTGAGGGTAAAAAGCAGATGATACTTCTGTCTCTCGAATTTCAAATATTGTAAGAAAGAAAATTGGACTTGAACAAAAAATTATTTAATAAATAAGAAATGTTTGCAGTATGTAAGATCTAAAAGCTATACATAAACCTTGCTTCCAGTCCTGATTCAACCAAGCCCATATACATCCTGGAAATAATTTTTCAAACTTCTCATCTAGATGCAAATTTCTTCAGGTGCATTATACTAGCAGATGTTCTACATCATTTTCACAAATTATGGGCCCAGTTTTTAAAAAGGCCGATATATATAAATGCCATGGCAGTCAGCCACAGTGCTTAAATATTGGTGGGATATTCAACAGCAGTATCCAGATAGGAACTGCTATGGAATATCTAGGGTGAGTGGTGCTATCCTGATAAGTTTCAGCCAGTTAATGCGATTTTCAGCTGGCACTTATTTGAATTGCAACTTAGGCCTGCTTTCCATGAGGCCTAAATTTCCTGGATAAGCATCAACTGAAAATCACACTACCTAGATAAAGTCAGCACTTATCTGGCTAGCTCCAACACCTCCCTTGCTCCAGATAGTGCTGGGCAGTCTGTGGATCTATTCAGGGACACTGTCCAGATGGTGCTGCTGAATGTCTTTGAAAGCAGTCTTATCTGACCAGTCTCCTGTTGGTCTGCTGGATAAGGGCTCTGAATATTGGCTCCTATATGTAATTTATTTAGCTGTATTTATATCCTGCTTTTCACTGGGTCAAAGTGGTCAATTGGGGGATACACTTAACATGAGGGGATATGAGACACATATGCTAATACTTACAGGGGAACATGGGCAATGGAGGGTTAAGTGGCTTGCCTAAGACCACAAGGAGTGCCTATAGGACTAGAAATGCCAGTCCCTCTGGCCTGAGATTGCTGTCCCCAGGTGGGACTTGAACCCCCAGCCCTCTGGCCTGAAGTACCTTGTCCTAACTACTAGACCACTCCTCCCTCCCCATGTAAATGTTCCTTTTCAAAATTACCATGAGTATGAAGTAAACATGGAGCTCTGCACTTGCATTATAGGTAAAGTTTTTAAGGAAAAAAAACCCCACATACATTTTGAAACACAGGAGGGCATATTCAGCAGCATCAGCTAGACTAATTAAAGCACCCAGACCCCACTGCTTTAACGAAACCCAGATATTTGCAGTGGAACATATCTGATTTCCTATACTGAATATCTAGGCTCACTGAACACCAGTACCACCAGTTAGATGCTGAATATTGCTGCTAGTGGGAAAGCTGCCGTTGCCACCCCTGATTTGCCCATAGACTGCCCCAGTTTTAACTGGGCATTTTTTCTGAGGTCTATCGGGATATTCAGCGTCACTAACCACTCATCAAGCCAAAACATGCCTATGGTAAGGTTCCCAGGGGTCCAACAAAGGGCACAACACCACGTGCAAAAGCAGTCCAACAAAGAAACGTGGATAGCAACGAAGGACGTGTGAAAATCTTTATTGGTCAAATCAGCCAAAGGCCCGACACAGGCCGTGTTTCGGAATTCCCTTCTTCAGGGGCTAAATGGCTTGCAAAGGGAGCTCAAATACCACTACTTCCTTACTGCAAAAGACTAAGTCTTTTGCAGTAAGGAAGTAGTGGTATTTGAGCTCCCTTTGCAAATACAAGAGAGGAGTATGCAAAAAGAATTTGTGGTATGAAGAGAGACAGTGCTGTTAGCGGTTCAGAAATACTACATGTGCTGTAACGCTGCAATATTGGTTATCAGAAACTTTTTGAATAAGAAGAAGTGTGGAGTGAGTGAGAAAAAGAGATCTCCAGCATCAACACAAGAAATAGATCTTGGGAATGGGAAGACAAGATGGACAAGCCATTTAGCCCCTGAAGAAGGGAATTCCGAAACACGGCCTATGGTAAGGTTCCCTAAATATAGCTAAAATTCACGTTTACCAGTGGTTTACTTTTCAAAATGAATCCTCTAAGGCAGCAAATCAGTTTTTACTTGTCCAATAAATGCCTTTATATATTCTCCTCCCAATGATTTGCTCCTGGACCCCTCCAAGCCAAAAACATTTGTTCATGATTCAGAAAGGTGTAACTATGGCCATGAGCCCTACTTCAACTGCCACTGAACTACTCTATTCCTTTTTATATGGGAACTTTTTCACACTTTGGGGCCTTTTTACTGAAGTGCACTATGCTGTTAACATGCAATTTGGTGTGTGGTAAGTGTGTGCTCAGCCCTCAGTAACAGTTACTACGAGGACATGACAGATAGCATGCACTGATTTTTGCGCTGCCAATCAAGTGCTCGAGTGTGAATGGGCAGGGTAGGATCAGAGAATGGGAGTGGTGAGTACACTGTAGTTAGCATGGGGTTACATATTGCGCACGGTCAGTGTTGTCATTAGTGCAGATTCACCTAACACCGCCTCAATAGGTGGTGGTAAGTGCATATGTGGTAACAGTGCCGTGCATTAAGATGCACATATGCGCATTAACTATCAGGAAAATGCTGACCATACTCCCGACAGATATTGCAGATGCTTTGCATTTAAAGCCTGCTAGATTTTCTGTTAAATGTGCGTAAAGTGCAAAAAGCTTACGCAGGTTAGTAAAAGGGTGCCTTTGTAGTTCTTATTCCAAATTATTACAATACGTGTTTCAATAGCTCAAAAATGTCAAAAATTACTTGGGGGCCTTTTAGTAAAGTGTGATGAGTTTTGCACTTACCGCGTATTATGGGCAAAAAATAAAGTGTGATAAGTACAGTACAGTACAACATCTGTGTGCTGTTGAAGGGATGCCCTCAGCTGCCCTACAATTACTGTAGCATATAAGGCAAACACGTAAAGGGCATTTTTATAAGGAATGTCTAGTTTAATGGATGTATATCACAACTATTTTGTAAAGGTATAAATATATTTTACTTTATAGAATAGGGGAGTACATGGTAGTAAACATGGGGATTATTTTAGAAGCTCTATTCATGCTTTGGACATCTGAAAAAGGGCATGGAGATATCCAAACCATGGAGACATTTCCAGAATAATTTTAGAAGCCAGCTCTGTGGAAATCCCCTTACCCAATTTCAGAAATGCCCTGGATGTCCCAAGCTATGTCCAAGCTCAAGGCATGAATAGGCATTGAAAAAGTGCTCATTTTGTCAGACAGACATATGGAGGGTGTGAAGATGGAGGTCCACTTATGTACTCTATATTTTCCATGACAATAATGAACACTGATGGGGAATGAGGGCTCATGTTTTTGTTTTGCTACACTGCTGGATGTTCCTTTATGCTCACTTGCATTTGATAGACATCCCCACCCCACGCTTTCCTAAGGGAACATCTATGTGGCCGCCAGCACAGACATCCATGTCAGGGATGTCTATGTCCCTAAAATCAGGTGGGGGCATATATATATATATATATATATATATATATATATATATATATATATATATATATATATATATATATATATGGTGTTTCTTGACATGTTTGCCCTGGACATCCCCAATTTGATTTGGGCGTCCTTTCTAAAATGCAACTTCAGATGTAAAACCTAAGCAGGAGCACTTATGCCAGCCCTAAAGGAAAGTGTAAATTCCTGTGCCTAGACTTTTAAAGAACACACGTAAGTTATAGTATTTTATAACTGGTGAGGATAGATTTACATTCCACCATAAGAGAAAAGCTGAAAGGCTGGCATATAGGATACCACACATCCAGGTTTCTTTGCAACAGATGGTGGGGCAAACATGGCCAAGGCAGTAGAAGAGGGGGGCTTTCATGTGATCAGATTCTTTGTGCGCTTGCTGCACCTGGTTGTCAGAGACTCCCTAGGCCTGGGCAGCAAGGCAAGAGGCAGTAGACCTCCCTGACTTACTGAAAGTAAAAGCTTTTGACTGAGGTGGAAGAAAGGGAATGCCAAGGGTAAGGGACAGAGGAAGTGATGATGCCGCAGGGGACATAACAGCCATACCGGCAAGAAGTACTGCTACCATGACTACTACCTTATTGCCTATCACTCCCCCTCCCCTAAGTTTATATGCCCTTGGCCCATGAGCTCGGGATGAAGACAATATTTGATGACCAAAGCCTTAGCTACAGTGCTAAGATGGAGAGATCAGCCTGCCACAGTTCAGACTCCTGCATGTATTTCAGTGACATGCTTCCTTACAGAACCCATTGAGGTCATGCGCAAAGATCCCTTGGCATACTGGGCACACAAGTTGGCAATCAGGAGATTGCACAGCATTTCTTGTCCTGCGCTCAACCGGTGTGCTCAGTGAACATATATTCTCATGGCAGGGGATATTGTAGTTTCCCATCGTCCATGGCTCGCAAAGGACTGGGTGGAAAAGCAAGTGTTTCTGAAGACAAAACTCCTTTTTCTTGGCTTTCTTTCATTTATATGCAACTGGGAGGAGGAATAAGTGGAGATCTATACTGTGGTGCAGTTGCCTACACTCTCTGCCTTTTAGCATGTCTAGTAGCTGTTTTTTTGAGTTTGTACTGCACTCTCTTTGGGACGGAGCCAATTTCCAGTGATTACCTTTTAGACCCGCCATGCCGAAACTTAAAAGAATAAAGTAGGAAATTAAAATAAAAAAACATAAAGTGAAAATCAAAGCAAACGTAAAATAAATAAAACATATAGAACAGAAAAGAAATCTCCTTCTGCTGCTGGTGTGAGTTTCCTACAATTCCCACTCCTGCCTGCATAGCTATTTTGTGGCCTGCTAGCACATTTGCACTTGGTCTGTATAGGTCTATATGGCAAAATTAAACAAAAAGAAAAAAGATCCCCTTCCCTTTTGTCTCTCTCTTCTGTTTCCTGTATCACTCTGTTGGTACTGCTGGCATGGCTTGCCTTGCTGTTGCCTTTGCCACACCCCTGCTGATTTGGGTGGTTCATGTCCTTTGACTTTTTCTGGGCCGCTCTTCCTTCTCCTCTTACTTTGTACCTTTGTGGGTATACTTCTTAGACTTTTTTATTATGTAACTTTCACCCTCCTTAAATGCCATGCTGGCTTGTTGCCACCCTTCTAGCTGCATGACTCTGTGACCAGTATGTTTTGTTTTTTTCTTGGCCATTGCACACCCTTGTCCTCCTTGCATCTTTGCGAGTGCCTTTGGCTTCTTAATATATGACTCTTTGGATATTCTGCTACCTGCTTTGGCATGTAATTCCTAACAGCCTGAATCGGGGAGGGGAGGGGGGACTGAACCCAGTGCAGTGGGGAACACTGCCAGCCTACCACCATTGACGAGCCTTGAGCTTGCTCCAAATTTCTTTATAAATTTCCAAAATTGTACTTGTTTGGAGGTTCTAGCATGGGAGTGCAGCTGCTATTATACCAATGACTGAAGAATGGTATTTCTATCAAGAGGGATATGCATGGAGGAAGGGAAAACCAACCTATCCTTCCTGATAGCGAAATTAACCCTAGCTATCATGAGGTGACAAATTACCCCCACGTCTATCATTACTGGCTTGTTGACTAAGAAATTGAGCTTGTCAAATTGTCAACTAAGAAACCCTTACATTGTTCTGAAAACTGGAATGCACTCCTTGAATGCATTTTTGACCCTAGTACCTCTCCTATATGGAGGGATGAGAATGGAGTGCTGATGGAGGAAGGGGACACCTTCCTGATCAGCCTGTTAGCCAAATTAATCCTAGCTATCATGGGGTGACAGATGACCTCACATCCACTATCCTCTATTACTATGCTTGTGAATTTTCCGTCACAAATCTTATCCTTGCATTATAGGGGTTTTCAGCTTATCTTCCTGCTATGCTGTTCCTCATTAGCTCTTCTGGGCTGTCACTGCCAGTGCTGCAGTCCTACTTCCACTGCTTTTGTTGCTGTCACCACAGTGAATAAAGAGGAATAGTATGGAGAATTCAAAAGAGCTGTCAACAGTGATGGGGAGGTCAGGCCCCACCGCAGAATGAAAAGGAGTAGTGCACACATATATGCCGGAGTCTGCAAGTAGAGTGAAGAAGAAACACGCCATTGTGTTAAGCTGTAAGTGTTTCACTTATCTGTCTTTTTAAATAACTATAGCTAGATTTCATTCATCCTTGTCTCACTCACTGGCCTCAAGTCTCCCTATTTTTACATTTGACCTTCTTGCCAACTTTCCATTTCCTACTCTTATCTCCCTAGCCCTCCTATTCACTACCTCTTTCATGTTCCTCTTCTTTACCCCAGCATCCTCTCAACCTTGCCCTGTATATGACCTTGCTTCTTCCCCCCATACACAATCTGTTCCTCTCTCTTCTTACTCCCCAGCTTCTTCCTTTTTCCCACCATGACCTGAAGGGGAAAATGAATCCCCTTCAGGTACCTTTGTTACAGATTGAATCCATCTTGTGCTAACGTCTATAGCTCAGGCATAAGAAATAAACAGCCTGCTCTGACCTTTCACACTGAAACTGCAGAATCAGCAAGATTGAGCAATGAAATGAGCTAATATCCTGTCCCAGAGAGCTGACACAATGAGAGGCTCTGAAAACTACACAGCTAGTGAAAAGCTGTCACCTGGGCCCCTTGAATGAACAAAGGGGAACAGAACGAAGAACTTAATCTGCAGGAAACAGAGCCAGCACACAGCGACAAGGACTGCCATGAGAATGGGAAGACAGGATGCCACAGAGAAAACAGAGGGTAAAAGATTAAGGAACAGATTTGCTTAAAATAATAGGGAATAAGAAAAGAAAGGGCATCTACTTATCAGCAATTTGTGCCTAAAAATGAATATAAATATAGAGGAGAAATTCAAATAAGTGGACAGACATTAGCTGATCTCACTGGAGTGAGGCTGTCTCTGTCCCAGGACTCTTTACACTTACGTCAGGTGCTTTGCTTGTTATAGATGTATTGATGCTATGTATTGATATTGAAATTTGTACCTCATAAGTCAAAAGCAAAGCTTGTGATGTTATAGACCTGGCAAAATAAATAAAACATTCCCATGCTCTTATGGTGGCATGAACAATTTGTTTAAGGTCCTGTATATGTTGGGGTTGAACACAAGCAGCCAAACAAAATAGAAAATTCCCCAAATAATCGCAGGGGAAACCCAAAAAACCCCCAACATCTTGGTGACCCCGACGCTAATCACAGTGACATCACAGCGCAGTGATGTCACCGGGAAGTGTTCTCCCGTGTTCGCTGGACGAAGCACAGGTGAAGAAGGAGGTAAGCGTGATTTTGAATTACTGCAGAAGAAACGTCGAGAGGGTAAGAGACATTTTTCTTATATATATATATATATATATATATATATATTGTTGTTTTTCACTTTGCATAGGTAGGAAATTGTGCATAAGTAGAATATTGTAGACTAGTTAGGATGTTTAAGAAAAAGACAAAAGAAACTGATTCTGACACTAGAGAAGTGGATGTACAAGAGCAGACTGCATTACAGAAAATTATTAAAAGATATCCACTTGCTGCTAAAACTTTAGTACAGTTCTGCAAGAAGTGGCGTAACTGGGCACTACGGGACTCCACTTTTGCCTGGCCAGCAAGTGGTACCCTAGACCCACGTTTGCTACATGACTTGCAAACTAAGATAGAGAAGGACAAAACAGGACAGAAATTAGTGGAACACTTACAACATGTCACATTATGGGTGGAGGTAGCAAGAGAATGTGGTGAGGAGCCCCCTCCTTATAACCCCACACATAATCTGGGAGAAACAGGACTATATCCTACCTTAACTGAAGTTGCAACTATAGGATACCAAGACACTATTCCTATAGATCAGGAACCTAAACAATCCACAGTAACTTGAAGGAGACCTCACCCAAAAGGAGATTTTATGACCAAATGTTCCCAGGCCCGATAGAAAATCCTGAGATGAGGGCAGCGTGTGAGGATATAGGGAGAGAGAAAGAACAGTGGGCAGAAATATCAGGGACAGTTAAATTAGAATATTGTAAGCAGCCAATTTGTGAGAACGAATTAGCACAATGGAAAGCAGAGTTAGAAACTAGTACTGAGAAATGGAAAAGAGCTCGTCAAGAACAAGAGGAACAATTTAGAATAAGCCTAGAAAATCAGCAGGCTGAGTTGGAAGAGAAAGTTAAGGAGAAGGAAGAACAGGATAAATATAAAGAACAAGAACAAAATAAATTAGAAGAGTCATGAATTAAAGTTTGGGAGGAGCGGAAGTCAGCACTGGAGAAATGGGAGCAGCATAACAAAAAGGAGATAGACAGGGTGAAAGAGGAGTGGGATAAATTAAACTCAGCTCAAGAAAGACTGGACTCTTTGAGATCCAGCTATGAAAACAAGGAAAGTAATAAAAAGCACAATGGGATTGCAAGAAATAACAGTCAGGTTGGAGCCTCACTAATGCCTAAGGAAACAGTATCTGAGGGTGAGGGAAATCGTTACTTCATCGACCGATGGAATGACAATATGTATGGCTGGATGTTAGAGAACCAGCCGCAAATGTTGCAATGGCCTCCCGAGTGAGCACTTGACACTGCACATTTGAATATTGCTAGACTTTGCATTCATGGGGGAGCGGGAGACCCACAATTGGATTTAGATTACATGAAGGCAGGATTAGAAATATGGGGAAAATATGAAGAAAAACGGTGCTTGCCCCTCTTGCATTCAAGAGGAGGAACTATTCGATATGTCCCTTGGAATTTTACTGATATGGATAATATAGCTAGTACCTTACCTCCTCTTAGTAGAAGGGGGGCTTCCTGGATTCAAAAGTTTGAGCGGGTTATGGCAGGGTATACTTTTGGGCTAGGGGATGTTAAAGCACTGTTAGCAAAACTCCTGGGAACTCATGCAACAAATCAAGTTTTTGCCAGAGCTCATTTACCCCAAGTTACTGTAGCAGAAACACAATATGATGGGTCTGAGTTTAATGAGCACCGACCCAGAGTTTGGAATTCTATAAAAGAACTATACCCCATCCAGAAGAATTTAGGGCCACTACTGAAAATGCGTTTTAAGATAGGAGAAGATATTAGTGCATATATTGCCCGATTTCAAGATTTGTGGAAAACCCAGATTGGGATGGTTTATTCTGACCCAGGTTTCCTGCCCCTATTTTTCCAAACACTTAGCAATACTTTGCCTAAATCAGTTCAATCAAGACTTGACACGATTGTGGGGTTAGAAGATGAGTCCTGGGCAGGACAGCAGTCACATATACACCATTTTGTCAAATTAACTGAAGAAGAACAGATAAAACCTGAGAAGGATATGAAAAGTTTGCAGACAAAATTAATGGCATTACAACTGAGAGAGTTGCAGGAGGATCTTGATAAAACTAAGGTTAAAGAGAAGGACAAGAAAAAGGACGATGAGAAGGAAAAAGAAAGAGAAGCTTCAAATAAAACAGAAAAGCAGCATGAGGCAGAAAAGCAAAAACTTAGGGCCATTATAAAACAGAAGAATGAAATTATTAGAGATTTGGAGCAGCATGACATTGAAGAAGCCCCTTGGGAGAATTTTGGTTTATATGCTCAGGCTTGGAACCAGACAGGACCAAACAGTGGGGGTACTTGGAAAGGGGGATGGGCAGGACCACCTCAGTCACAGCATTTTCAGAGAAGCGCCCTTAGTTACTGGAACTGTGGCAGAAGGGGACATCTTCAGTGTGAATGCTGAAGCTCCCCAGCCCGAGGATCAGCAAAACCACAAAGGCCACCCAATGCCTACCATGGTCCTCAGAGCAGGTTTCCCCAGTGGCAGCCTCCTCAAGGGGGACCACAATGACTCTCTATTGTGATGCGGGCCATGCTCAATGAGCGTGAGCCGATAATTGAAGTCCGTCTAAATGGGTATAAAGTGCAGATGTTGTTGGATTCCGGAGTCACAACATCAGTACTGAATTCCCTACCCCCAGGCGTAAACCTCTCTCAAACTACTGTGACAACAGGGTTTAATGGAGACCCAATTACTACCAAAATGACAGTACCCATTGAGGTAGAACTCATGGGGCAACATATCTGTAAACCCCTATCCGCCTTTGAGGTACAGATGACCTTTATCATGTCCCCAGGCGCCCCTACTGGCGTAGGAAATAAGGGCGTCCAGTGACATTTAATTTATATTAAGGAGTGGTTGAGCTGAAGGACCAAGAGGATTCTGGTCCTTGTAGTGCAGAACTCCTTATAAAGAACAATCTACGCCAAAGTGTAGGGTAATAAGGCTTTATTTCCCGATCAACGCTTAGGTTCAATAAGACACAAAAGAAAATGAAGGTAATTCTTTCCTCTAACAAAAAGGTTCCACCGTTATATATACAGTTAAGGGTTGTAGGCTTCACAATTAACTGTTTATCTGGGTTAAGACTTCTTTCAAATCAATAGAAATTAACATCAGGAAACAAATGGTTATCAACTTCACCATATGCAGAGTTCTCTTTTCTCTATACATCTAGCAAGGCAATCAAGCTAGTTCTTGAACAGAAGTTACATTCCATTGGTTCACTCTGAGGAATGGGAACACTGGTTTCATAATCAAAGTCCATTGATTCTGGGTCACTACCTTCTTCAATGCTATGACTGTCTTCAGTATCTGTTAACTCCTCACAGGGGTTCTTCTGTTTCTCATACAACCTCCTTAGCACACTATTAGGAAGTGCTTTTAAAAGGTTAGCTTTACTTCTTCTAACTTTCTGAGGCTTATCTATTTGCATAAGGTTTTCATCACTTAAACTTTCCCTTATAATGAAAGGCTTTTCATACCTTGGCTTCTGTAGGCTGCCACACTCAGGACTCTGCTTGTGACGTAGCTTCTCAGGCTGACAAGCTGTTCTGTGCACTGCTCTACAATCAGAGTTACCAGGCAAACCTGACATGGATTTCCACTCTCTGTGTTTCTTGGCAAAAGTATCACTGTAGAAGGAATCTCCTTTCCTTGTGCCTTTCTGGTTTAGCATAGGAGACTTACTTGGGCTAGGAGAGTTGCTTTCATCAGGCAAGCTGCTTCTTTGGTTTGCTTGGCTTTGGACTCCATTCCAATACCTTTGGCCTCTCTGGACTTTATACCTTTGAGTATACCTCTTTTGGATTCTGTCTCCTTGAGTTGGCTGCAGATGGAAGCCTTCCTCTTTCAGGCTTCTCTCACTGGTCCTGCTGCCGGTCCTTCTGACCTCGCTCTTGCCACTTCCCCAGCACTTGCTCTTGCCTCCGCCTCTTCTGGTACCTGTTCCTTCTCCTGTTCCTCCTCCTGTTCCACTGATCATCTGGTTTCCTTTATAAAGGGATTTCTGGTTTGCACGTTCTGAGTTTGAGGACAGGTGAAACTGCTTGTTACTAATGTGATCAATGCTAGAGCACGTTGCTTCAGGTACTGTGTAATTGTTCATGCGCCCTCTGGCTGAGCTGCGCTGGAACTGCGCTCTCTGCCTTTTCTGAGTTCCATGAAAATCAGGAGTTTTTTTCAACACTGTTTCTTCTCTAGCTCCAGCCTCATGACAATCAGCACACCATCTGTTTTGCTCCTGCAGACAGAGGGTCAGCCAAATTTTTCTAATATCCCACCTGAAGTTTGGACTACCCCAGAAAACTCTTTTGGCCTAATAAGGTCTGCATCACCTGTCCGAATTACATTAAAAGAAAATTGTCAGGGTCCAAAGGTTGCTCAATATCCACTACAGCCAAAAGCTGTAGTAGGAGCAAGTGAGAAGATTGATATGTTATTGCAAAATGGTATTATAGAACCCAGCACATCTCAATTTAATACACCCCTGTTTCCTATTAAAAAGCCCAATGGTAAGTGGAGAGTGGTCCATGATTTGAGAGGTCTTAGTTCCCTCTTGTAGCTAACCCAGCTACATTGTTACAGCAAAACCCACCAAGGAAATATAGTACTGTCTTAGATTTATCAAATGCATTTTTTTGGCGTCCCGATCCATCCCGATAGTAGGCCATTGCTGGCATTTCAATATAATGGATGACATTTTCAGTGGACTAGATTACCTCAGGGATATACAGATAGACCCTCAATTTTCACTTGATGTTTAGACAGAGATCTAGCTCCTTTCAAACGCCAGCTGCCTGGCTCAGTTTCACTTGTCCAGTATGTAGAAGATTTACTTTTGACAGCAGACACAGAGGAATTGTGTAAACAATATACCCGAGAATTATTAGTGTTATTGGCTAAGGGTGGTTACAGAGTGAACAGGGAGAAACTTCAGTACTGTAAATTGCAGGTGACATTCCTTGGAATGACACTCAGTGAAAAGGAAAAGCTATTAGGACCCATATTTCAGGAAGCCGTGCTCAAGGTCACTGAACCTCGCACTGTGAAAGAGATACGGGCACTCTTGGGACTGTTAAACTATAGCCGTCTCTGGGTGCCAGGATATAGTGTGAGGACTCAGACATTCAGGAGACATTTGAAAGGGAACCAAAAAGGGTCCCAGCCTATAACTCTCAGTGAGGAAGAAAGGTTATGTTTGCAAACATTATTGAAGGATCTGAACGATTTACCTTCACTCTATTTACCTGATCACAGCCTCCCAGTGGATGCCTATGTGTTTCACTGCCCCACTGCCTGGGTAGCAGTTGCCACGCAGGGAGATGGTAAAGTAGTGGGACATTTGTCAGGATCTTTTTCTCTAGTAGCAAGGATTCACAAATTGTGAGCAGGGATTAGTGGCCGCCGGTGCAGCAATTGAAAAATTGTGTGGTTATATGACTCCCTTACAGGTAAACTTATATACTGACCACACACTGCATGCGCTTTTAAAGTCCAGTACCATTCATTTCTTACCCGCCAGGGTAGGTAAGTGTGTAGCTGCGCTGCTACGCAGCCATATTAGACACAAATTGGTACCAAAGCAGAATCCTTTTAGGGATTTACAGGACCTTCTCCAGGTATCTACTGTCACAAACGACTGCCTGCAGCAAGTAGGAGAAGATGTCAGACCCATGTTAGGGATAGTGCCACATTCAGATGTGCCACAAGAGGCTGAATGCTGGTTCATAGATGGATCCCAGAGAGAAGGCAGAGCAGATTTTGCTATCTGTAGAGTAACCCCACAGGGAGTAGTTACTTCCACAGCACAGTATGAGATGCCCCTAGGATATAGCACACAGAGTGCAGAAATTGCAGCACTAGCACAAGTCCTGAGAGAAAATGAAAATAAACATCTAGTAATTTACACCGATTCTCAGCATGTAAGTAGCTCAGTACACATATATACAGTCAAACCTCGGTTTTCATGATTAATCCGTTCAAAAAAGTCTGACTAAAACCGAAACGGACTAAAACCGAAGCAAGATTTCCCATAAGAAATAATGTAAATTCAATTAATCCATTCCAGACACCCAAAAATATTGACAAAAAATACATTTTATAGAGAGTCAATCCCACTTCTGGCCACAAGATGGTGCTCCAGAGGTATTTTTGGCAGACAAATTGTTTAAACTGCTGAGAAGGGAGAAAGATTAACAGCACAGTCAAGATGCAAATCTTCAGCAAAAAAACATCCAGAAATTTTTAAAGAAAACAGAAAAAAAAAAGAAGGATCCACAAAAAAAAAAGGCACCAGCCACAGCCACCGGAAACACCACTCTCCCGCTCAGCACAGCAAACACACAGATAACCTAGGACACTAATCTGATCGCTGACTCCGTCTCAACAGCGTACCCCGCAAGAGAAAGAACTGCCTGCCACATTCATTCAACATCTCCTGCTTACCCATTCAATATCTCCTGCTACCCTGCTACCTCCGAGCCTGAGGGGGCGCTCCAGAGAACAGGCAGGCGGTGGAGAGATCGGGGCCTTCCTCTCTGCAATCCTTGCATCTCTGGCTCGAGGATGTTGCTCCATTTCAACACGCGATCGGTGAGTCGGGGGGGGGGGGGTAGTGCTGCCGGGACTGGGCAGGCAAGCGTGTACTGTATTGCAGTACGAAAACCGAGGCGATGGACGAAAACCGAGACAAGATCGCCGTCTGAAAACACGTCGAAAACCGAAACCGACGAAAACCGGGGCAACCGAAAACCGAGGTTTGACTGTAGTACCATCTGGGCCAAGAGCGGATATTTGTCAGCTAAAGACCAGCCTCTCTAACAAGCTGAGATCCTAATGGAAGTTTTTGAAATGCTCAGAGAAAGGGCAGAGCAGGGCTATTTGACAGCATGTGAGTGGGTTGCAGCACATCAGGAAGTTAAGACATGGGAGCAGTACAGAAACTCGATAGCTGACAGCCTAGCACAAGAAGCCACTTGTCCTGAAGTCCCTGAGACTATGGTAGTAACCCGTCAGCAGAGTAGCCAGCATGACTTTTGCAAACTGGAAGATTTACAGGAAAATGTGTTACAGAATGAATTACAGCGATGGGTGAATGCTGGATGTACTAAGATCCACAAAGTATGGATGCACCCTTCGGGGAAGATGTGTGTTTCCTCTGCTGCTTTAATAAATTTGTCAACTATGCTGCACTATGCAGATCATTGCAGTGTGACAGCCATTGTTTCTCATCTTGGTGTCCTGATATGCGTAAGTTGGTTCAGGCAGTAGTTAGTGGCTTCCACACCTGTATCACTAGCACCCCCCCATGCATGTCCTAAACCAAGTGGGGGTGCAATACCAAGACCACAGGGACCTTTTCTGCATTGGCACATTGATTTCACTGATATGCAGGTGAAATGTCAGGGCAGACGATACCTATTGGTTCTGGTTTGTTCTTACTCACAATGGGTTGAAGCATTTCCATATAAGAAAGAGACCACTGCTGAAGTCCTAAAAGTATTAATGGAACATATAATTCCCTGGTATGGGATCCCTGCTCAAATCTTATCAGATAATGGGTCCCATTTTAAAAATAAATTAGTCAAAGAATTTTCTGAAAAATTGCCCATTAGATGGCACTATGTTGCTGTCTATTCTCCAACCTCAAATGGCCTTGTAGAAAGGTGCAATGGTCTTATTAAAACACAGTTAAGAAAGCTAATGATTGGGAGTGGCCAGACCTGGCTGCAAGCATTACCTCTTTGCCTGTATCTGTTGAGAAATAATCCTATCAAGCGGTTAGGTCTAACTCCTCATGAAATCATAACTGGAAGAAGGAGCATGTGCCCAGTTATGAAGTCAGGTACCCAAAATTTGCCCGACTTGTTTTCTGCTTATCTTACAGGACTTCAGACCAGTGTATCCTTGATTCAACAGAAGTTGGCTTCCCGCATACCACCAACAGTGTTAGTCCCATATGCTTTTGAATTGTGTGATCTTGTCTACCACCGGATCCAAGTGAGGGACAAGTGGTACCATCCTATCTACTCTGGACCACATACTGTTACAGCTGTAACTCCACCCGCTGTTCAACTTGATAACGACACTTTGTGGATACACAGCAAAGATATTTTTTGAGCCCCTACCATCAGTAGAGTTCAACAAACTGTGGGTACAGAACAGTGATATCATTCGTGACGGACACTTATCCAAGAGATCTGGAAAAAGAGAAGCTCCACTTGGACCCACTATAAAGACACTTACCTAGTGCCTGTTTAAGATATTAGTATAACTGATTAATGTGTATACCATCTGAAGCTTATTTATCTCCTGTCAGTCCCTCTGTGTTAGATCCACCTCCTGTAATTTTCATTCTGTTAGTAATCATATTTGTTGTACTTTGCTTAATATTGCTGCTTTTTAAATTGCTTTTATAATGCATAAGGCCCACCAGTCCCCATCGAATCCCTCCCCTTTCATGGTATGGACAATTCTTTGTGGAGCATTGGTAGGATCACTTCTAGTTCTTTTCCTTCCATACTTATATATTCCTCAACCTGCTCCTCTGAATCTCTCTACACAGAAACTGAATATTTCTTTCAATAGTTCCTTTAATATTTCCCAGGGTAGTCACTTACAATCCTGAAAGTCCACACCAGGACCTAATCTATGGAAATGTTTGAGTTTTTGAGGTTGTCCAATTAATGAATATCTTGGACTGTATCATATGTACCCCACTGCCAAAGGGAGTTGAGTATGCACCAGTCAATATAGTACCAGTACAACCAGTGGAGTACTCAGGGAACTTGGCTTGCCAGGACCCTACCGAATACTACACTACTCCATGCTGGGACCCCTCTAACTGCTCCCATACTTGGGAGCATTTCAATTTATCTGACCCGGTCCCAGTCCAAGTCTATGCCCCTTCTCATTTGGAATATACATATTGTATTGGTAATGGGGGGCTAGTCCATTCTGACTCACGCCCTTCACTGAAGTGTAATATCACCTACCATCCTGCATAACAACGGTTTACTGTTTCCCCCAGGTCCATAATTCCTTATAGCTTCTCGGCTCTTTATAGCTTGAACAATTGGCTTGTTATCACTAATGCATCTTTGAATGTTACCCCGGCTTATTGGCACAACACATACACAGTGGGTCCTATTTATAAAAATGGTTCAGCAGTCCAGACACCTGGACGCAGAACTGGTACCCCTTATTCCTCCTGTTATTTTCCCCGTAATGATCAATCAATCATAAGGCATACTTCAATTGCATTGGGACACAAAATGAACTGGACCTGGACCAAAAATACTCGATTCTTGGCCCTTGCAGGCCACTATTGGTATTGTCAGGGTTTCCTGTATCAGGCTATAGGCCTGAATCATCTTCCTTGTGCTCTGGTTAGGGCTGAGGCCTATTCAGTATTAGTCTCTCTCAATGTCAGTCACTATCACCAAGCACCCACAGACACAAAAGAGACACCTCCCCCTGGTATGATAAATCCAAAGATGCTGCTCTCATGGCCTCTTATGAATATATTAATTCCACATATCTGCTGACGAAAACACGGCTTGATGCCCTGAGCTATACCTCTTGGATTTATTTTATTTATTTTATTTAGCAAGCATTTGTATACCGCTCCTTCCAGCGATCAGAAGCGGGTAAGATTACATAGAAAGAGCTGTCAAATCAAAACAGTAAAATTTAAGGTATATACATAATTGATTCGGGGGGGAAAGGGCAGTACACAGCAAATTTCTACTTCTAGTCTATGGGGAAAAAAGATTACATATGTACATTTTTACATAGAAGGTCCTCTGGTTCTTTGGGTAGAATAGTTTCTCTTCCTGTGGAATTAGAGCAGGTTGAAATGACTTTGAAAAAGGTACGTCTTGAGTTTTTTTCTAAACTCTATTAGATTTTCGCTGGCTCTTAGTGTGGGCGGTAGTTGGTTCCATAGTGTAGGTGCTGTGTAAGCGAATGCCCTATTACTGGTGTTGACTTTGACAGATCTTATATCCGTAGGGGTGTGAAGGGTATTGGAGTTGATGGTTCTTCTGTTTCTGTTGGGGGGTTTTGTGGCTATTAGGGTGGAGAGGAAGGATGGAGCAATGGTGTGGATGAGTTTGAAAGTGGTTGTCAGTATTTTGTACTTTGAGCGGGCTGTAATTTCAGACCCCTGCAAATACTGCTGAACTAGGTATGGCTGTACGGAGGTTGCAATGTTTGCTTCATGTACAAATGTGTTCTGTCACTGAATCCATTACTCTCCTAGCCAAATCCCTTGAGCAAAACAATCAAATGACTGTGCAAAATAGATGAGCTTTAGATCTATTGTTAGCAGCTGAGGGAGGGACATGTAAATTCATTAATGAAACAAATTGTTGTACAGTTAGAGCAAACCATACAACTTTTGTACTTAATGCAAAGGACAGAATTAGACACTTATCAGAATTACATCTGGATGATTTCAAGGGTGGGATTCAGGTTGGAGCGTGGTGGAATGATGTTGCTTCTTTGTTTACAGGCCTAAGCTCTGGCCTACGTGGCTTACTTGTAGCCTTTTTTGGTCTGCTCATTGCTTTATCAGTTAGCTGCTGTGTTTTTTCATTTATTCTAGCTTTATGTAGAAGGTGTTTGACTAAGGTGTCTACCACAACTCTAATTCTTCCCAAAATCAGGCCAATTAATATACTTCCATAGACCTAGAGTTACTAATATAAATGGTAACTTGTCTGATGCCCTTCCTCTTATTCCAGAGGGGTTCCACTTGGTAGCGGTACAATATTCAGGTAACAAATAACCCTATATGGATTTCCTCTCTTTTCAAGTTTCCTATGTTAGGTATAGAATTAATGGGATTCAGATCTCATGTGGCAACTTGGTCTCGTCATGTCTCCATCTCTTCAGTGAGTGTCACTGGAGGTTCCAGATGGCCGAGTATAGAAGGGCACACTATGGGGACAGCAGAAGGGACCTGAAATGGGATTCAAGAGGGGAATGAAGGGGAAAATGAATCCCCCTTCAGGTACCTTTGTTACAGGTTGAATCCATCTTGTGCTAACATCTATAGCTCAAGCCTAAGAAAGTCTGCTCTGACCTTTTCACACTGAAACTGCAGAATCAGCAAGATTAAGCAATGAAATGAGCTAATATCCTGTCCCAGACAGCTGACACAATGAAAGGCTCTGAAAACTGCACAGCTAGTGAAAAGCTGTCACCTGGGCCGCTTAAATGAACAAAGGGGAACAGAATGAAGAACTTAATCTGCAGGAAACAGAGCCAGCACACAGCGACAAGGACTGCCATGAGAATGGGAAGATAGGATGCCATAGAAAAAACAGAGGGTAAAAGATTAAGGAACAGATTTGCTTAAAATAATAGGGAATAAGAAAAGAAAGGAAGTCTATATATCAGCAATTTGTGCCTAAAAATGAATATAAATATAGAGGAGAAATTCTAATAAGTGGACAGACATTAGCTGATCTCACTGGAGTGAGGCTGTCTCTGTCCCAGGACCCTTTACACTTGTCAGGTGCTTTGCTTGTTATAGATGTATTGATGCTATGTATTGATATTGAAATTTGTACCTCATAAGTCAAAAGCAAAGCTTGTGATGTTACAGACCTGGCAAAATAAATAAAACATTCCCATGCTCTTACGGTGGCACGAGCAATTTGTTTAAGGTCCTGTATATGTTGGGGTTGAACACAAGCAGCCAAATAAAATAGAAAATTCCCCAAATAATCGCAGGGGAAGTCCAGAAAAACCCCAACAGACCCCAGCATCTGCCCCCTTTCAGCACCTCAGCCTGAGAATCAGTCCCCTTCCAGTCCCAGCCACCACCCCAGACTCTTTTCAGCCCCAGCCCCCCTTTCAGTATCCAGGTACGTCCAAGCTCTGTGTTAAACCTACCCTGAATCCACCCCAACAGGTGTTGAGTACTTACTGTGGCTTTCTTACCATGCAATAGTTTTACTACACAGTGGCCAATAGCAGAGGTCCACATTAGCGCTTCCATATGTTGTGCCTATTTTATGAAAGTAACATATGCATTTCTGAGACTTTATAAAATAATCCCAAGAAAAGTGGACAGACACATTCATACCTGTTCTGAGGCAGATGTAATTGTGCATATGTATATGTACCATAAAATATAGGCACATATGCACATAAAATATATAGATAAAATGGAAGAGTGTGAATCATGATTAAGACTTCTAAAATAACCGCCATAAAAAGGAACCACAGAATGAATCACAGCTAAGAAGCAGCAATTTCTATGCTGTGCTGCTAATGTCACTGGTTCAGTCCTTGCACAGTCCCTTACCATTTCTTTTTTTTTCTTTTTTTTTTTTGTAGTAGCGCTTAAAAATATTGAAAATCAAGCCGCAATACTCTCCTTAAGTAGCTGCTTGCTGAACCTCACATGGGCACTTTCCCTCTCACACTTTGGACTAATTTTTCATGTACTTTCACTTTGAAAATTGCCAAAGGAAAACGTGCCTCCAGACGTTTGCCTTTCCTTTTTCTGCAGATACATTTTCCAACTAAAATAACATGAGTTCTTTCAAAGAGAGGTGTGTAATTTAAGTCCTCCCCTTTCAAGAATGCTTTTAACAAATATGAGTGAAAGGATGTTCTTTATGGATCTAGGCATGTACTTTGACCCAGATATGGGGGAACAATTTTCAAGAAGCGTATTTCCATGGTTAAATAGTGCTTTCCTTGTGGAATTGCTTTCAGAACTGACCTCAGGGAGGGTAATTTCCAAAGCTATTTCCACATGTAAAGCAGCCTGTCAGCCAGTTCCACATAATGGTCTGTCAGTGATGAGAGGCAAAACATCTTTTTAAAGGAGCCAGAGGCATTCTGGAAGGGCAGACTGGGTGGGATCTGAACTTGAAAAATTGATGTCCACTAAATAACAGGTGTAAATGTGTATGCATAGTTTTCCTAGGGTAATTTTCAAATTGAACTGTATACATATAATTTTGCTAGGCATGTGCCCTGAAAAACATTTTAGTTCAGTTCATTTTAGGATCAGTTTTCATTTCATCAAGTTCATTCATGTTCGGGACTCTGAAACTCATGTGTTTCATTTATTCCATTTGTTTCCATTAAAATCCAAGAGTGAAGCAATTGTAGAATCTCACCATCAAATTTTTTCTGATAGTTGCTTAAAACATGTTGGCAAGCAGCAGCAGAGACAATAATGCTCCAGGTTTCAAAAAGCGACATGAACATTCTGTTGCAACTAACAAGGAATAAAGGACAACAGTAGCATGAAGAGCACAAACCATTGTAGAAGGAACAAATCAGCAGATTATATTACAAACACTCAAAAGCACCAAAAGAGAGATAAGACACTACAAACAATATAATAAGTATCCAAAGGGAAAAAAAACAGAAGCAAAGGGCACCACAAAAATGGCATTAGCACTCCAAAGTGCTGAGAAAGGGGAAAAAAAGTACCAACAGTGACAAGAACACCCTAGATATTATGAGAAGGACAAAGCAGGACCAGCAATGGTAGGAACATCCCAAGTGTGATAAAGCAGTCCAAAGAAAGGCATGAAGAACCCAAGGTACTGGGAGAAGGCAACAGAGGCTAACAGTGCATAGGAACAGGGCCGGATTTACCTTGAGTGAGGCCCTATGCCAACAAAAATTGTGGGCCCCCAGCAGGGGCGGCCCAAGGGGGGTGTGGGCCTCATTTGCATAAGGGGCCTCATTTGCATAAATATTTGCATAATGTTACCATATACTAACTTTTAGTAAACGTGCCTCTTAATGAGTGTATGGATAAAGAAAGACTAAAAGATTTCTACATTACTATAATCCAGTGCCAACTGCCAGACACATTAGGAACTACTACAAACACTGCCCATTTAGAACCCATAGCAAACCCGCCGTATCCTAACAGCACTACCAGGACTCACAAAGCACCATACTCTACCAATCAAAAGGCAACACTGCAAATATTAAACCAATACATTTCAGAGAACAACAATACATGACCTACTGGGGAAAGAGAACAAGTGGCAATGTCAAATAGGAATTATATAAACAGAACACCTCAGCTCAGTTACACATGCAGAACATAGACCATCACCAAACAAGTAATCACATTTTAGAAACAGGAAGACAATAATTAAACTGCGGGCTTAACAGAGACGGGAAGGCAGAAGGAGACAGTCTGCCTTCGCGTCTCTAACAGCCTGCACGGAGGGAGACACGGAGGCACGGAGGGAGGGACCGAGCTTACAGAGGGGGCCCCCGCGGGTCAGTCCATGCTGCCGCGGCAGCAGAGGGGGCCCCGCGGCGGCAGCCAGCAGGTTTTTTTTTATTTTATTAAAAAAAAAAGCCTAACTAGTTCAATTTTTGTGGGCCCTTTGCAGCTGTGGGCCCTACGCCATGGCGTACATGGCGTATAGCTAAATCCGGCCCTGCATAGGAACACACAAATGCAACAGGAGTAGGGCAAAGCAGGACTTCCTCAGGGCACAAAGAAATTTAGACATTAAGCAAAGCTAGGTATCTCCTCCTAGGACATTTTTAAAGGACCTAGAAAACCTAAGGCCTGATATTCAGCGGCAGTGGCTAATCATTGTAAAATGACTAGCCATAGCCGTTAAACCTAAGACCCAGATATTCAATGATAGGGCCACATCTAGCCACCAGCACTGAGTATCCAGGTCAGCCGTATAACATGGAAGCTAACCAGACAGCGATGATATTCTTTAAGGTGCCTAATTTTTACTGCTTAGCGATAACTGGGCAGCAGTGATATTGAACTACTACCCAGTTATTAACAGGTACCACCTCTGCTCCAAGCAGTCCAGGAATGCCCCAATGCTAGAGGGCTAGCATGAGGATGTTCAATGGCAGCACACAGATATTCAGGGGCACTAACCACAATATCCCGATCACTGCGATTAATGCAGTTAGCAGGTTTTCTAACTGCATTAATCACCGATTTCAAACCCCTATAGTCTAAGAGTGGGTTAAAGCAGCAACAACAGTGGCAAGAATACTTGAAGGCACAGAGAGAGAGGGTCAAAGCAGTCCATACAAAGCAATCCATGAGTGCCCCAAGGCTCCAAAGAAAGGCTAACCACTGAAAGAGATCACAGAGTCATGTCAGAATGTAGAACAGTAGAGATCTTTGAGGAAGCAGGTAGGAGATATGTTCCAAATGGTAAAGGGTCAGATAGATATAGAGAAATAGGAGGAAACCGCATTGGGTAAAAGAGTAGAGGAGGAGAGCAGTGGGGTAGATAGGACTGTTGATGAGTGATTCCAGTTGACCAGGGATGCCTTGGTTGAGGTAGCTCCTCTTAGAGTCAGGTATGAACGTAATGGAGGCCAACATAAACGGTTCACAGAGGAGCTGAGGGGCATAAGAGAGAGGTTAGAAAGAATGTGGAGGAAATCCCAATTGGAGGAGGATAGGAGGAGTTGGAAAAAGGAAACTAATAAATATTTTAGGAACATTCAAAAGACAAAGAAAAATAAAATAGCAATAGAAGTAGATAAAATGGGGAGTAACTCTTGACAATTATTTAGAATAGTGAAAGAATTGGCAGGGCAGGGAGAAACCTTGGAAAGGGAAATTGAGGGGATTGATGTGGAGAATTTAGCTAAGTATTTTTTATTTCAGAAAAACTAGGAAAATTAAAAGCCTCTATTATAAAAAAGTACAGATGATGACTCGCCCTGATTTTGCCACAGCTGAGTACAGATGGATCCAAGTGTAAATGAGGGAGGGATGGTATTGGAAATGTTGGTTCTTTTTTGGATGACTTTTATTTATTACGAAGGACCGAGTGGGCATATTGCTAAAATGTTTTAAAACCATTTTCTGTCCCTTGGGTCTTGCACCTATTGCTGTTTTCAAGATTGAAAGATCTTGTAAATGGATCACTTTGATCATAGAAAATCTCTCCATATTTAAAACAGATGGTGGATATACCTCTTTTGAAAAAAAAAAGGGGCAGACAGAGAGGTGTGTGAGAATGTTCAGCCTGTCTCAAATTTACCAGTGTTTTGCCAAATTAATAGAGAAAGAGGTATGTTTTCAACTTAATAGTTATTTGGAAGACAATCTTTTAGATAAAGGTCAAGGATTTTGTAGGATAGGCAGTGGGATGGGGATGAAAACTCTTTTAACTGCAGTAATGGATCCACTGTACTTATATTGAGAACAAGACTCCAGTCCTATTAATGTCTCTTGATACTGTATGTCTCGTGCCTTTGATTTAGTGGGGTCGGTAATATTACTCCAGTGGTTTCAGTTGTTAGGGATTGGAGGACTGGCAATTAGGTGGATAAAATCCTTCCTTCAAGATCACAGTTTTAAAGTAAGAGATTGTCACGACACTTCCTCTTACTGTGGGGAGTTCCACAAGGGTCACCATTATCTCTCGTGCTGTTTAATATATATTTGTATCCTTTGGGGGCCATAGTAAGGAAGTATGGTTTTAAAATATATATATGATATTGTATGTGGATGATGTCTATCTTATAGTCCCATTGGAAGACGACAGAATGGCCTCATTATTGAGATTAAATGCATGTTTAGAAAAGATTAGATTTTGTTGGATAACAGTTGGCTCTAAGATGGTTTGTCTGGGAAAGGAAAGTATAAATAGGGGAACTGTTAGATATTTTCCCTATGATTAATGCTGCTCCAGTAGTTTGGGTAATGGAGCTGCGATCCTTAGGTGTAATGATAGAAGGTAATAGAATTGGAATGAAGCAGGTGACAGCTGTTACTCAGTTTATTTTAAATTTAAAATGGTTTATCAGCTTAAGCCATATTTGGGGTCAGAGGACATGAGAATAATAGTGCAGTCTTTATTGTTAAATGTTTTAGATTATTGTAATGTTTGTATATGTGGGTCTAAAAAACAAGTGGTTGAGGAAATTGCAGGTGATGCAAAATGCAGCAGCTAGACTTTTATTGGGGGGCAAGAAGCAGAGGCATTATTTTAAGCTTTTAGTGATGGTTTTTAAATTGATTAAACTAGGTAAACCACAATATTTGCTTCATTCTTCATAGGGCAATTTATTGCAGATACCAGGGGTTTCTTACATTCAATAGGTATCTTGGAGGGCGAAGACATTCAGTGTGATAGGGCCAGAACAATGGAATGCCCTGCCTCGTGCCTTAAAAGAGGAAACTAATTTAATGGTCTTTAGGAAAAGCTTGAAAGCACTACTATTCCCCAAGGATTGCTAATATGGCAAAGTAAGGAGCTGGGTATTCAGCTAGGGGTTTCTGTTTTGATGATAAAAGCTGTCTATTTTCTGTAGGATCTTAATACTCATTGCTTTTTTATTGTAAACCATTTTGAATAACTTGCATTAAAAGATGGTATATTAAAACTTTTAAATCAATAAATAAATACAATTATTAAACTTTTTTTTAACTTAACAATTATTAAACTTTGAGGATTTCTGTCTTAGAAGTAAAGGCTATCTCTTATTAGCTCAGTAGGATAGCATAGCAGCCTCATAATTTTCTATGTTTCAAAAATGGCAAAATAAATTGTTTGAAGATCAATAAACCTAAATTGATGACCAAATTGGCTACAAAAAATGCTCAGCAATCACAAGAAAAACTAAACGTAGCCTCAGGCTTTACACAGGCCCCTGCTTTCATATAAACATTTAGTAAGCAAGAAAAAATTGTTATAAAAACTCACCTTTCTGTATTAATGTTTACAATTTTTTGTATGAATGCAAATGTGAGTAGGGTACAGTTTACCTTTGGAACGAATGTGGCCAGGTGGTGTGGCAAGGACATTTTTCCAAGCCTGTAAAGTCCACAGTTTGAGTTCTGGGTTTCTGTTAATTGATAATTAATTGTTTGTTTTATAGTCATCAGAATGACTGTGTTACTAAGGAGAATTTGGTGGGAACTAAAATTGTAATATTCTGAAGCTTTTGAGTATATCTGTTTATCTTTATTATGTAAGATTACATTAATTGTTTGTCATGCAGGAATAAACACACACATGCCTGCAGATGTCTCTGCTTCTTCTGGGATCAAACAGGGATATGTAAGTCCATTGCCCTCCCCAGACAGTCCGCAGCCCTACCCTTATGCCTATGTATGTCCCTATATTGGAGACATCTGCCATGGCATTTGTGGAATGGTCACGGAGACGTGCCCATGATTTTGACATCCACGTGCATATCTGCAGATGTCCAAACCATGACTAAATCTTTCAGAATTACCATCAAAGTGACAAGACAGTTGATTTAGGGAAGAACATTAGATATGTTTACAGAACAAGGCTTTTAATATGGTACTGCATAGGTAATTCATAAATAAATTGAGTACCTTGGTATGGACCATAAAGTGATTCACTGGGTTAGAAACTGGTTGAGTGGGAAGCAACAAAGCACAGTGGTAAATGAATTTCACTCTAAAGAGAGTGGCATTATCAATAATGTGCAATAGGGATCAATCCTTGGTTTGATTATTTTCAACATTTGCATAAATGACATTGCAGAAGGGCAATTGAGAAATTTCACCTTTTTGTGGATGATGCCTTCCAAGAGGTCTATCCAATTGAAAATGTAGGTATGGATCTAGCAAAGCCTGAGAAATGGTTTAGATTATGGAAGCTAATATGTAGTGCTAAAAACTGTAGGGTGATGAATTTGGATTCCAAAGAACCAAGAGAGCAATATAATGCAGATGGTGAAGTTCTGTGCATGAAGGAAAAGTGGAATCTGGGGGTAATCATATCTTACGATCTTTAGCTAGCCAAATAGATGGATAATGAGATGGCAAAAGCCATAAGAATGTTTGGTAGAACAGGGAGAGGAATAATCAGCAGGATAAAGAAGGTGATAGTTTCTCTGTATAAATCTCTGGTGAGACCTGGTAGTAGTTTGTACAGTTCTGGGGACTGCATCTTCCATAAGGATATAAACTGGATGGAGCTCATCCAAAGGGAGGCTACTAAAATGGTCAGTTGTATTCAACAGAAAACATATGGAGACAGACTCAAAGATCAAAAGATGTATACTTTGAAAGAAAGATGGGATAGGGGAGATATGACAGAGACATTTGCATACCTCTATGGCTTAAATGCACAGGAGGTAAGTCTCTTTCAATTGAAAGAAGGCTGTGGAATAAGGGGTCATATGCTAAGGGTGAAAAGGGTAGAAACAGGAGTAATCTAAGGAAATATAATTTACAGAAAGGGTTATGGGTGCACGGAGCAGACTCTCAGTCGAGGTGGTGGATTCAAAGACAGTATCTGAATTTAAGAAAATATCAGTCACCTACAGAACTGAACACATTAATTGCTGCTGATGGGCAGACTGGAAAGACTATGCAGTCCTTATCTGGCACCATCTTCCTATGTTTCTATATTTCTATCACCTGGAGCAGGCCAGGCAGAGGCAGAGGCAGCAGTAGCAAAAAGGGGCTAAAGAGGCAGCTTTTCTTTATTTTTGCAATGTTTTGTATTTGGTGCTAAAACACCACACAGGAAACAGGAGAATAAGCTGGACAAACTCAGTATCTGGATGGGCCTACAATGAACAGATGCAGCAGCATAGAGGGACAGGGAAGAAGAAATTGTTCCTTTTTGTAACTGAGGTTAAAACACTTCACTGGAACCAGGAGAGAAGGTTAGACATCAGTATCACCTGGATTAGGCCAAGCAGCAGCAGGGAGAAGAAGAGGAGATAAGATGAGGTTCATAAGCAGGCTGGGTTGCCATAGAAGCAGAAGCAGCAGACAAGAGGGGCAGGAGAGCAGAACATTTTTATTTCTTTTGTAATGTTTTTTATATTTGGGGTTAAAGCACAAAATTAGAGCCAAGAGTACAAGCAGCAGTGACTATAGTAGGAACTGGCAAAAGCTAGGCAAGACACCGAGGCACAAATTTTGGCAAGCATTACTTCAGTGGAGTTGTGCATTCAGTCCTTCTGCTACTGAGCTGGAAATAGAAAGAAACTAAGCAGAGTAAAATGCATTATCATGAACATCTGATGATATAGTTTATGTTTTTTTAGAATTTTCTATACCACCCTTCAAACATCAGAGCAGTTTACAAAAAAAAATCATAAATGGGAGAAAAGAACTTCAAATTTAAAAGATAAAGCAAATAAAGAGCAAGTTTAAACAGAACACATGTAAACACAAATATCCTGCAGGGGACATAGTGTGAGAACAACTAGGATACTAAAGGTGGGTTTTCAGGTCAGTCTTAAATTGACAGAACAAAATTTCCTGGCGGAGGTCAGATGGGAGGGAGTTCCAGAGAGCGGGCTAACGATTGTAAAAGACTGATTGACTGGTTGAGTCATAGTGAGCTTTGGAGACTGGGGTGTGATAGAGTCTGTTGGTATAAATAGAACGAAGAGACCGGCTAGCAGGGTGTGGGATAATAAGGGATGACAAATAGGAAGGAACAACAGTGTGTAGGATCATAAGAATATAAGATATGCCATACTAGGTCAGACCAAAGTCCATCAAGCCCAGTATCCTGTTTCCAACAATGGCCAATCTAGGTCATAGGTACCTAGCAGTTTCCCCAAAAGACACAGATTCCACAATGCTTGTATTGGATCATAGAAACATAGAAAAATGAAGACCGAAAATGACCACATGGCCTATCTAGTTTGTCCTTCCATATCAACAACTGCAATAGTCCCTTTTTTTTCTTCAGAGATCCTCTGTTTGTCTCATGTTTATTTGAATTTAAATACTGTCCTCATCTCTACCACCTCCACTGGGAGACTATTCCACGGATCCACCACTCTTTCTGTAAAGAAATATTTCCACATATCACTTGTCATAGAGCGGATGCTAATGAAAGTGAAGACTTAGAAAAAAACGCTGTCTTTCACAAAACAAATGAGTGCAGAAGATGCAATTGCCCTGCAACGCAGCTAGAGGGAGCAGGCGAAAACTTACAGAGGCTGAGTTAACACACCCGGCTGATGATTCTGCAGAAGTTAATCAGCTACACCTGAAAAGTAGCCCGGGGAACTCAAACGTGGAATGCCTTTATAAGCAGAAGGCTAGTGCAGGAGCAGGGAGAAGGAGGAGAAGGGGAGCTGAGACAGCCAGGAACAGCAGCCCAGCCAGGTCATGCAGTGCAGCCAAGACAAGCAGCATGACAAGGACAGCAAGAGCTGGGAGAGGAGCAGAAAGAGCCAGAGAGAAAGACGGGCCGTGGAGAGTCAGTCCGGAGAAAGACTTGGTAGCAGGAGACCTCAGAGGTAAAGAGCTCAGAAGGAGAGAGCCATACCTGGAGAGAGGCCTACGCTCACCAGAAGACCCTGAAACAGGATTGAAAGGCTCCAGAAGGAAAGGTACTGATAGCAGAGTTACCTATACCAGGAAGCAAGGAAGTCTGGATTCCACACCAGGTTTTCCTAGGCTACAGAAAGGTCAAGCAGTGCCTAGAAGCTTCCAAGAGAAAGTCTGCCAAAGAGACTGTGTCCTGAGAGAAGTGCCTGAGAAGGAAAACTCCAGTTATACTGGCTACAGGAAGCCAAGGTATGGTGACACTTTATTCATAAAGAGAAGCTCAGCTCCTAGAAGCTCTTGTAAAGCAGATATCCAGTTTGAAAGGAAAAGAAGCAGGCCAGAGTTTTATAAGCCAGGACGTGAGGGCATAGGAACAAGCCATGCTTATTTGAGAGCCCTAGAACAGCCTCACTGGAAACAAGGTAACAGAAACAGTGACTGGCAAATTATAGCGGCCAGGGAAAGCTCCAAGTCAGAGGGAGATAACAATGACCCAGAGCCCATGCAGATAGCGCTTGAGGACCCTATTCCCTTATCTCAAGACAAATTAATGGATTGCTCCATTTGTATTGCGGGCAGTTTTGAATCACTCCCTGAACTGTGAGTTATACAGACATTGCTTTGAGAATACTCATGTTGGTGCTGAATGAAAGAGGAATGTTCACTCCTTTGTTTTGCTCTAAAGTTTGAAAGAATCCTGGGTTAAATCCTACAAGCAACTGTGAAGTTTGTAACAGTTTACCTCTTTACTTATGTTGTGGTGGAAGCCTGAAAAGAAGGACTTTCTGTATTTCTGTATCTCAGCGAACCTTTTGCATTAAAAGGGAAATAAAAGCCTTATTTACCCTCTACTTGGCATACACAATTTATTCACATAAGGAGAAGGACTACAAAGATACCCTTGGCCTTAAAAGAGCCCTCTACTCCCAGAAAATAATAATATGCTCAACCTACCCTTACCACAACCACCACAAAAACCTTCCACCTGGGCACTAATCACCATGAAAAACATGAAACCCAGTGGCAGTAATAACCTATTATTCAGAGCAATTTTTTTGTCAGAATGGCCAGCCCAGTGTAGAGGAGAAACACCTCTCACCGCCGTGGCCCGTCCTTTTTAATCAATTAAAATTTGAAAATCTTTGCTAAAAAACAGCTGATACTTAGGGTGTCGTGGCGTGTCGAAGAAAGCAGGCTGTAGATTCACTATAATCAACAGTAGTGCCAAATACACAACGTGACACGTTTCGGGGACACCTCCATAAGCCCCCTGCTTCAGGTCAGACCACTGTTCGAAGATTTCAGCCTTGAGACCTTTTCTGAATGAAACGGTTTTTATAACCCAAGCTTCACAGCTGATTCACTCCACCTGTATGGAACCCGCCCCTCAGGTGAATCGTTCACAAAAAAGGGGGCCAATCAGAAAAGGAAAGAGGAGCCACCACTCAGAAACCCCTTCCCTAACTGAATGGCTATGTAATAGTATGCCAGTCCATCTGTAGATTTAAGCCCTTCGGATGTACCGTGCTTAAATGAAAAATCCATTTCTGTTCAAGGTTCTGTAGAGTCTGGACACGATCGCCTCCCCGAGGATTGGGGGGCACGTAATCCAAAATTCACCAGCGGAATTCCTCAAAAGGATGTGATTGCTCCAAACAGTGACCAACCAGAGGCGCTGTCAAAAGCCTCGTTCGCAGTCGAGAAGCATGTTCCCCTAAGCGTAGTTTACAGGCATGCAAGGTCCGCCCCACATAAAAAAGTGCACAGGGGCATAAGATTAAGTATACCACAAATTCAGTAGTGCAGTCCGTATGCCAGCGAGATCGATACTGTCTCTGAGTATGACTGTCAATCCAAATGGGACCCGACAAAGTGCCAGAACAGTAAATGCAAGATCCGCAGGGAAAATGACCAGCGTTCTCATGTCCTGAAAGAGGACGGTCAAGGGGAGCTGTAGTCTTCACCAAAAGATCCCTCAAATTCGCCTTGCGGGAATAAGCAATTCGCAGCTGTTTTCTAAAGCAAGAGTGTATCGCCAAAATAGGCCAGAACTTGTGAACTCTGCGATATAGAATTGCGGGGGCCCATAAGCCATTCCCTATGTGTATAACAAGCCCGCTTGTTGGCTGATTTAACCACCTTGATCGGATAGCCTCTTGATAAAAGCCGAAAACTCAAATCCTTACCCTTACAGCCACTGGCCACCAGGGGGGGTTGATGACACCCTCCTGAATCTATCCCCTTTCACCCTCATCCCATGTCCCCTCATAGCATAACTTGCATTCAAATAAAAGAGGCTCTCCCCCTGTGCATTTATGTCATGGAGGTATTTAAAAGTCTCATTCAAATCACCTCTATCCCGCCTTTCCTTTAAGCTGTACATATTAAGATCCTTAAGTCTGTCCTCATATGCTTTATAATGAAGAGCACTAACCATTACAGTAGCCAACCTCTGTACTGACTACATCCTGTTTATATCCTTTTGAAGGTGCGAACACCAGAATTGCACATGATACTCCAAATGAGGTCGCACCAAAGACTTATACAGAGGCACTATCACCTCCATTTTTCTGCTAACCATTCCTCTCCCTGTGCACACAAAGATCCTTCTAGCTTTCGCTGCAGCCTTTTCTACCTTCACCCCAGATACTATATCGCTCCCTTGGACTGCTGCAGCCCAAATGTATGACCTTGATTTGTTAACATTAAATCGAAGCTGCCAAATTCTAGACCATTCTTCAAGCTTAGTTAGATCCCTCCTCGTGTTATCTACCTGTTATCATGTTATCTACTTTCTGGGTGTCTACACTATTGCAGATTTTCGTATCATCTGCAAAGAGGAAAACCTTACCTGACAGCCCTTCCACTATATCACTAACAAAGATTTTAAAACGAATTGGACCAAGGAAAGATCCCTGGGGAACACCACTGGTAATTTCCTTCCCCTCAGAATGAGCTCCATTTACCTGTACCCTTTGTTGTCTTCCACTCAACCAATTTCTAACCCAAGCAGTAACTTTAGGGTCCATCCCTAGGGTGCTCAGTTTGTTTATAAGTCACATGTGAGGAATGGTGCCAAAGGCTTTAATGAAATTGAAATACACCACATCTAGGGCTCTCCCTCAGTCCAACTCCCTGGTCACCCAGTCAAAGAAATCAATCAGATTTATCTAACAAGATTTGCCTCTGGTGAATCCATGCTGCCTCAGATCCTGTAATCCGCTGGACTCCAGAAACCTCACTGTTTTCTGTTTCAGCAGCATTTCCAATAATTTACTGACCACTAAAGTTAAACTAACTGATCTGTAGTTTTCAACCACATCCTTACTTCCGCTTTTGTGTAAAGGCACCACATGAGCCTCTCTCCAGTCCTTTGGCACCACTCCCGACTCCTACGAGGCATTGAAAAGGTCAGTCAGTGGAGCTGCTAGAACATCTCTAAGTTCCCTCAGTATTCTTGGATGTATTCCATCCGGTCCCATCACTTTGTCTACTTTAAGGTTAGCTAGTTTCTCACAAACACAGTCTTCTGAAAATTCTTCAAGATGCCCCTCACTTCTGTTACTGTTTGTAGTGTTTTCTGAGGTCTTGTTCCTGGTTCTTCATCTGTGAACACAGAACAGAAATATTTTTTAAGCAATTCCGCTTTATCCTCATCAGCTTCTGCATATTCCTCCCCTTCACCCTTGAGTCTGACAATACTACTTTTGCCCTTCCTCTTCTCACTAACATATCTGAAAAATGTCTTATCCCCCCATTTTATTGCATTGGTTATTTCCTCTGCTTTTTGAATCTTTGCTTTCCAAATATAGATGCCTTTCTTCCTCTATCTGTGATCTCTTGTATTTCATGAAGGCCTCCCTCTTTTTCTTCACCTTCTCAGCTACTTCTTTTGAAAAACATAGTGGTCTCATTTTCCTTTTAACTTTATTTACCATTTTAACAAAAAGGTTGGTTGCCCTTAAAATATCCCCTTTCAGTTTTGCCCACTGTTTTTCTACATCCCCCAGCTGTCCCCATCCCTCTAACAATTCCCTGAAGTATTGGCCCATCTTGGCAAAGTTAGTTTTCCTAAAGTCTAACACCCTTGCTTTTGAATGGATTCTAACAGCCCTAGTCTTATACTGAACCACACCATCTGGTGATCACTGGATGCAAGATGATCTCCCATTATAACATCAGAAACACTTTCATCATTGATAAGCACCAAGTCCAGTATGGCCCCTTCATGTGTGGGGTCTATTACCAATTGCCTGAATTGTTCTCCGTGAAGAGAATCCAGGATCTCCTTACTTCTAGATGATACTGCAGCAGGAATGTGCCAATCAACATTTGGCATATTGAAATCCACTATCAATAGCACTTCCCCATTCCTTGCAATGCTGCGTATGTATGTCTTCAATTAACTCTCCATCCACCTCTTCCTTTTGTGAGGGAAATCTCTATATCACGCCAATGCAAATAGATTTCTCCTTCCCTCTTTCTAGTTTAACCCACAGTGCCTCCTCTCTCCCTTTTAAGCTCTGTAATTAAAAAGCTTTAATATTATTTTTTACATATAGTGCCACTCCTCCTCCCCTTCTTCCTACTCTGTCCTTTCTGAATAAAGTATAGCCAGGTATGGTTACATCCCAGTCATGGTTTTCTGTGAACCATGTTTCTGTAACTGCCACTAAATCCAAGTCAGCCACTCCCATTAAAGCTTCAACATCTGAGATCTTATTTCCCATGCTACGGGCATTTATACATATCGCTTTCCATATCTTGCCCCTTTTACCCATTTCCATAAAGGTATTTAATGTCTCACTTACCTGGGGGCTTTCTTTACCCATCCCCAAAGAATCTAGTTTAAAGCACTCTTCAGTAGATTAGCCAGTCTGCTACTGAAGACACGTTGACTTTTCTTGGACAGATAGACTATCCCCCAACATGCAAATGTCAATGATCGTCATGCATCAAAACAGGACAAACAATGATGGGATAGATGCTTTATAGGGCACTGTGCATGCCACCATTAACCCTCCCCTATAGTCAAGCTACAGTGTCCTGTACAGATTATCAGCTCACAGATCAGAGACCTTAGGGTTTGTGGCACAGAGCTGGCAGACACATTAGGCCATGCAGGTATATTTAGGTGGTCAGTACAAGGTGCATGTGGATATAAGTTGGTACATTCCTATGTGCACTTCGCTGACTGCAGGCACTGTGACATGATGGCAGGCTGCATGGCCATTTGCTGGTGGCGCTATAGTTTGGATATGTGTGGGTTGGCATAGACAACAGTAAAGGTCCTGGAATTAGGATGTCAGGAACAGGTGGTGAGTTAGTTGCCTGTATGTGCCTCCCTCCCCATAGATCTTAGCAGAGGGCAAAAGGTAACAGTGGTGGGAGAGGTTTGGGTGTGAAGGGGGAAAGGTGGGGATGTGGCAGAGCTCACGGTGACTGAGGTGGCCCTTGTGAATGTGGGGAGCTATGCATGCCGTAGAAAAAGGGGGGGGGGATCGAGACCCACTGCTCTTGACTTTGGATGGTATGTTGATATAAAAGGAATTGAGTCTAGCTATGGTGATCCACAGACTGACCTTGAACCTACCATGCTGCACTCATGCACACAGTGACCTTAGGATTTGTGCCACAGGGCTGGCAGATACATTGGACCATGCAGGTATACTTAAGTGATCGGGACAAGTTTCATGTGGGCATGAGTCAGTATACTCCTTTGTGCACTTCACTGACTGCAGGCTCTGTGACATTTGCTTGGTGGGTCTATCATTTGGATATATGTGGGTTGGTGTACACATCGATGCAGTTGCTGGGGCCTAGGTGAAGTGTGGAAAGAGGATGTGGGAACAGGTGGTGAGTTGGTTGGCAGGAGGACAATGTGTGCCTCCCTCGTCAACAGTCTTGGCAGAGGGTAACACTGGAGGAGAGTTAGTTGGACATGTTCTCATGAGTCTTGTGTGGAATGCTGACAGCCAGGGCCAGACCATCATGACCAGAGTGGGTTGGGTTCAGTGTCTGTACCACCTTGCAGGGAGAAGGGATAGATGTGAATGGACATGCCATCCCACTGTCAGTGAGAGCTGCAGGTTGGCACCTGTCACATCCCACCATAGTCCAGTTTTTTCCGGTTGCAGGCTTCACACACTGCAGCACACCCGCAGTCACCTTTATTAGCATTGGCAGCATGCTGTCAGTAACGGGCAAGGGGGCATTCACATCCACCTGCAGCTGCATGTCTGTGTGCTCGCACAGTCTCAGCAGTGTCATATCACACATCTTAGATGTGCACCTTAGGCAGCTGCACAGTCACCCTCCTGCACCCGCAACTCCCATGGGGCTGCACACCTGACATCTCCTTTATTACACAGAAGCACCCATGTGTCACCCCCTTTGTCACATTAGTAACATCAACCTTGTGCCCTATCATAGTTGGCCACTATGCTGTTGCTGTTAGGGAAGCACTACTATCACTAACTTGGGCTCCCTATCTGTTTGCCACATTGCTCATATTAAATTGTCTTTCTCACCTTTGAAAGGTGCCTTTTCCTCGAGGTTTTGATTTGCGTTATGGTTCACAGCATTAAAGAGCCTTTTGGCAGGTTGTGCAATCAACGTTAAGGAAGCGCACCTTGTTCACACCCACTCCCCGCCCATTGACCCCCTCCGCTCTGCCCTGTGCACACCTTATCTCCGCCCACAGGGTGCTTTATGCTGCTGGTCCCGTTAGCATGTGCTAGAGTGGCTATTCAGTCACGCTAACAGCATACATGTGCCATTAGTACATATTAATGGCATACTTGCTCCTTTAGCGCAGTTTAGTAAACATACCCCTTAGTGGTAGAACAAGGCAAAAGTTCACTGACTAAGTCAGACCTGTGATAGAACAGCAGGCAAATAGTAATGGGCAGGCTGGGTGGACCAAATTTATTTATTTATTATTTATTTATTTAAAGGGTATTTCTATCCCGCCTTATCCTTCAATCAAGGCAGTGCTCACAGCAAACAATCAAGGAGTTATCAAATTATACTTTCCGCTAATATCATCTATATTTCAATGTGAATTAGTGTTGGGTTGTCCTCATTGAATCCTATGAATAAATGGCAAATAAGTGCTTCAGAGCGTATGCAAATGAACGTGAAAAGATTGAAGTGTTTTTGGCATTTTTGTCTTGCTAGCCTTAGATCATATTGGTATGGTCTATGCATGCTCAATATGATTTTCCCTCCTTATTCTATATGGAATTAATTCCTCAAAAGTAACTATTTTTCTGAAAAGGAATAATTAGTTTCATGCATAGGGAAAGGAATCAGTTAATTCTACTCTGCAGCTTAAAACAGGGTAGGTCTGAAATTCATCATTCTATATTCATTTATACCCTCTACACATATTTGGCCTCTGCATGACCTCTGCCTCAGTTCTAAATACCAAGGGGTATGTTTACTAAACAGCGGTAGCGGTTTCCATGCAATATCAGAGCCACGGCCCCATTGAATTCCTATATCGCACGGAAGCCGCTACTGCTGTTTAGTAAACATACCCCCAAATGTATTTATATGCTGGGCTGCCTACTTTCAAACCTGAAAAAGGGTGAAATAACCTCTTAATGGGATTGTTTATCTTAATTTTTTACATAAAATTTAGACTGCTTTTGAACTGCGAAACTAGCTTATAAGGTCATTGTTATATTCCCCAATGTTTGCTTAGTTTCCTATAGGAAAAACTCAGGTCTAATATTTCATGATGAAAACATTATATAATGTTGTCATAATGATATGCAAATGTATGTGTACAAGAAGGAAATCAGGTCAGGCATTATGAAATGGTAATATATTTTCCTTTTCGATACTGTGATATATTTAGAAATTTGCAGACCAAAATTCAACTGGAAACATCAAGAATCCAGTATTTGCATAAAATGGCACACCAGAGCTAGAAAAACAGAAATGCATTCTTCTTCTTCTGAGCTATAGGAAAGGACAGCATAGGTACACATTCCCAAAGCTATTTTATTTGAGTAAACTGAAAATAAAATGATTTTCTCTACTTCTGTTTTTCTAATTGTTTTGCTCTCAGTCACTTTCCATTTCCTCTTTATTTATCTTCCAAATTATTTTCCAGGTTTCCTTTTTAATTTGTCTATCTTCTCTTGTCTTCTTATGTTCCTCTTCATTGTCTATTTCTAACATGGACTTTTTCCTTTCAACTCTTCTTTCCATGTTTCTTTTCTATCACTCTATTTCATTAGATTTCATGCCTTTTTCTCTTGTTTTTTTTTCACCTTTCATTCCTCATTATTCCTGTTTTTTACCTCTTCCATATTACCAGATCTGTCTATTTTAATTACTCCATCTCCCCAGTCTTATCCTCTTTCTAGCGCTCCCATTCCATTTTATGTCTATCTACTTTCCTATCCTCTTATTCTGCATTTTACCCATGCCCTACTACCTCATTTTTACCTTTTATACTCCTACAATCCCCAGGCCTCATCTACTTTCCTACATTTTATATCCTCTTACCAACCCTAGTTCTCGCCCTGTTTATTTTATTTATTTGTTTGATTAGTTAATTAGTCAGTTACAGATTTATGAATCATTTCCCTAAGGCTAAAATCAACACCCACTCAAAATGGTTTAGATTAAAACATTTACTGCAAACATAGCGTACCCTCCTCTATCTCCTTAGATCCAAACTTGAGCATGGTGAGGAAAAAAAGGCTTTCACTTGTTTCCTAAAAAAATAGTTCCTCTCATGTCTAAGTTCCTTCAGTAAATACCTACATAATACAGGGGCAATCACAAGAAAAGCCCTCACATCAACATATTTATGACATATTTTTTAATCATAAGGATATACAACTTATTCTGAAGTGATGATAAAGGCCATAAGAACATAAGTCATGCCATACTGGGTCAAACCAAAGCCCATCAAGCCCAGTATCTTGTTTCCAACAGTTGCCAATCCAGGTCACAGGCATATGTTGGGTTCCCAAAAGGTAGAGAGATTCCATGCTCTTTATCACTGAGATAAGCAGTAGATTTCCTCAATCCACTTTAATTATGGTTTATGGGCTTTTCCTCCAAGAACTTGTCCAAATCTCTCTTAAGCCCAGCTGCACTAAAAGCTTTTACTACATCCTCCAGGAATTAATTTCAGAGTTTGATTAAGCATTGAGTGAAAAAATATTTTCTATGATTAGTCTTAAATGTGCTATATTGTAGATTCATTGCACATCCCCTAATCTTTCTACATTTTAAAGGAGTAAACAACTGATCTGCATTTATCTATAACATTCCATTCATTATTTTATTGACCTCTATCATATTTCCCCTCAGCCTTCTCTCTTCCAGCTTGAAGAACCTTTAGGGGTCTATTCTGTCCCGTGAATAGCAGGGATGGACATCCATCCCTGCTATTCACCCCCCTGATGGCCCTGTCAAAAGCTTCCCCATACAAACAAGGAGTTTGTACGAAGAGGCTTAGATGAGGGCAGGAGGGGGTGTTGCGAAGGTGGAATTAGGGTGGGCAGTGGGCAATCTGCGACCCCCGTCATAGAGGGCTGATTCTGAAGTCAGCCCTGTATGTCCGGGGATGGTAGACTGAATGAATACATCCCCCTGAACATTGGGGGATAGCAGGCCCGGGCAGCGCAAGTGAGATGAGGGGGTGATGGGGGTTCCCTGCAGCCCAACCCTGGCCAATGAATGCCAGATTGTGGCTGGAGTTGAGGGGAAAGGAAACTGTGTTCAGCGGCCAGGGATCGCTGCTCCTGAATGGAGCCTGAGTTAGTCGGGCATGGGTCTGTATGTGCAGGCCAATTGGAATCAGGTCCTGGCCTGCATGTATAGACCCTAGACTCAATTCTGATCCCAGGGGGCACATTTAGCCCCCATGGGATTGGAATCAGGTCTACTTCTGTGCGTCCCGATTCCGATCAGGTGCACAGGGGTCTGGATGCACATGTTGGAATGTGCCTCCTACTGTTTAGGCCTTTCATTCCTTTTATTATTTTGGTCATTCTTCTTTGTAGCTTTTCTAATTCCTCTATATCCTTTTTAAGATGTAGTGACCAGAACTGCACACACTATTTGAGTGATATAGAGGCATAATAATATCCTAGGTTTTATTCTCCATTCCTAACCAGGGCTCTACAGATCAACAAACAGTAAGGATTTGAGTGTTTGTTTGTTTGTTTGTTTGTTTTTATTATATTACATTGCTAGCTCTCTGACTGGGAGCTCTTAAAAGGGTTTTTTGTATATTTTTTAAAGTAAGGTTACGTTCTTTTTGGTGCTTTAGTGGAACTTTCCTTGAGCACAGTAGGTTGCTGAACTCTAGTAACCTCCTCAGGTTTAGAAACTGCTAACACCTAATCAGGAATTTGTGGGCCTGATTTCCTGAGTGCAGCTGAGGCCTGCATAAAAGGCTCCAGTGCCCTGCCCTGTTGAGGCTTTCCTAACCAGGGCTCTACAGATCAACAAACAGTAAGGATTTGAGGGTTTGTTTGTTTGTTTTTATTATATTACATTGCTAGCTCTCTGACTGGGAGCTCTTAAAAGGGTTTTTTGTATATTTTTTAAAGCAAGGTTACTTTTTTTTTGGTGCTTTAGTGGAACTTTCCTTGAGCACAGTAGGTTGGTGAACTCTAGTAACCTCCTCAGGTTTAGAAACTGCTAACACCTAATCAGGAGTTAGTGGGCCTGATTTCCTGAGTGAAGCTGAGGCCTGAATAAAAGGCTCCAGTGCCCTGCCCTGTTGAGGCTTTCCTAACCAGGGCTCTACAGATCAACAAACAGTAAGAATTTGAGGGTATGTTTGTTTGTTTTTATTATATTACATTGCTAGCTCTCTGACTGGGAGCTCTTAAGAGGGTTTTTTGTATATTTTTTAAAACAAGGTTACTTTCTTTTTGGTGCTTTAGTGGAACTTTCCTTGAGCACAGTAGGTTGCTGAACTCTAGAAACCTCCTCAGGTTTAGAAACTGCTAACACCTAATCAGGAGTTAGTGGGCCTGATTTCCTGAGTGCAGCTGAGGACTGCATAAAAGGCTCCAGTGCCCTGCCCTGTTGAGGCTTTCCTAACTAGGGTTCTACAGATCAACAAACAGTAAGGTTTTGAGGGTTTGTTTGTTTGTTTGTTTGTTTTTATTATATTACATTGCTAGCTCTCTGACTGGGAGCTCTTAATAGGGTTTTTTGTATATTTTTTAAAGCAAGGTTACTTTCTTTTTGGTGCTTTAGTGGAACTTTTCTTGAGCACAGTAGGTTGCTGAACTCTAGTAACCTCCTCAGGTTTGGAAATTGCTAACACCTAATCAGGTGTTAGTTCCCTCCCTACCCACCCCGACTCCCACCCACCCCTAGTGAGCAGTCTTGCTTTATAGGACACTTCCCCCTTTAACACATCACAGAGAATTGGACCAGCACATTTTGAATATAATTAAAGAGATTTAACTGCTTTTTCTCTGAAAAGACAGCTGGGAAACTGGCTGGTACTTGGTAGATCTCTCTCTTTTGCTTTAACAGATACCTAAGCTCCACGAACATAACAATGGCTGGGAAAAATCGTATTGCTAAAACTGTTGCCCCCATTACAGCTTCTGCCTCGGTCCAGACAGAGGTCCTAATGCCAGTTGAAGGACCAGTTCCATGTGCAGGGTGGTTGCATGCTAAAGCTCTGAGGAAACAAATGGAGGAACTCAGAGAGGAGGTGGCAAGGCTGAGGAGCATTCAAGACAGTGAGAAGTACATTGATGAGATGCTTCTTGCAGCAACCAAGCTCTCCAGCACAGGAGAAGATGGGTGCCAACAGAATGTCGATGGTTGGACACAAGTCACCAGGGCCTGCAAAATCACCAATCAAACTTCTCCAGCCCTTGAACTGAAGAACCATTATGCAGCCCTGGAAGTGGAGGAGGTGAAAGCATCCCTGGAAAGGGAAGAACCAGAGTTGAAGTACCCCAAAGTTGCAGAATCAGTGACCAGAAGGAAACGAAGGGTAGTGGTGGTTATAGACTCTCTTCTGAGGGGTACTGAGGCGTCCATCTGCCAACCAGACTTGATTTCCAGAGAGGTATGCTGTCTGCCTGGTGCCAAAATCCAAGATGTTAAGGAGAGTTTGCCGAGACTCATCAAGCCCACTGACTATTACCCAATGTTGCTAATCCATGTTGGAACAAATGATAGTGCCAGGTATACCTCGGAATGTATCAAAAGTGACTTTATGGCTCTGGGACAGAGGGTGAAGCAGTTAGGTGCACAGGTGGTGTTCTCTTCAATCCTCCCTGTAGAGGGTAAAGGCCAAGGCAGGGAGGCTCGCATCCTGGAGATGAATGCATGGCTGTGTGGATGGTGACATCGAGAGCGTTTTGGTTTCCTAGACCATGGGATGCTGTTCCAAGGGTTGCAGAGCAGAGATGGCATCCATCTGTCCAAGAAAGGTCAACGCATCTTCGGTAATAGACTGGCTAATCTACTGAAGAGGGCTTTAAATTAGATTTGATGGGGATGGGTGAAGAAAGCCCCCAGGTAAGTGAAAGCCCCCAGGTAGGTGATACATTAAATACCTTTATGGAAATGGGTAAGAGAGGTAACATATGGAAAGCAGTGTGTATAAATGCCCGTAGCATGGGAAATAAGATCCCTGATGTTGAAGCTTTGGTGGGAGTGGCTGACTTGGATTTAGTGGCAGTTACAGAAACATGGTTCACAGAAACCCAAGATTGGGATGTAACTATACCTGGCTATACTTTATTCAGAAAGGATAGGGTAGGAAGAAGGGGAGGAGGAGTGGCACTATATGTAAAAACTACTATTAAAGCTTTGGAATTACAGAGCTTAAAAGGGAGAGAGGAGGCATTGTGGGTTAAACTAGAAAGAGGGAAGGAGAAATCTATTTGCATTGGTGTGATATACAGACCTCCCTCACAAGAGGAAGAGGTGGACATAGAGTTAATTGAAGACATACGCAGCATTGCTAAGAAAGGGGAAGTGCTACTGATAGGAGATTTCAATATGCCAGATGTTGATTGGCACATTCCTGCTGCAGTATCATCTAGAAGTAAGGAGATCCTGGATTCTCTACAGGGAGAACTATTCAGGCAATTGGTAACAGACCCCACACGTGAAGGGGCCATACTAGACTTGGTGCTTACCAATGGTGAAAGTGTTTCTGATGTTGTAGTGGGAGATCATTTTGCATCCAGTGATCACCAGATGGTGTGGTTCAGTATTAGGACTAGGGCTGTTAGAATCCATTCCAAGGTGAGGATCTTAGACTTTAGGAAGACTAACTTTGCGAAGATGGGCCAATACCTCAGGGATGGGAACAGCTGGGGGATGTAGAAAAACAGTGGGCAAGACTGAAAGGGGATATTTTAAGGGCAACCAACCTTTTTGTTAAAATGGTAAATAAAGGCAAAAGGAAAAGGGGACCGCTATGGTTTTCGAAGGAAGTAGCTGAAAAAGTGAAGAAAAAGAGGGAGGCCTTCATGAAATACAAGAGATCACAGAGAGAGGAAGACAGGCATCTGTATTTGGAAAAACTTAGAGAAGCTAGCAAAGTAGTCAAGAAGGCAAAGATTCAAAAGGAGGAGGAAATAGCCAATGCAATAAAATGGGGGATAAGACATTTTTCAGATATATTAGTAAGAAGAGGAAAGGCAAAAGTGGTATTGTCAAACTCAAGGGTGCGGGGGGGGGGGGGGAATATGTAGAAGCTGATAAGGATAAAGCGGAATTGCTTAACAAATATTTTATTCTGTGTTCACAGATGAAGAACCAGGAGCAGGACCTCAGAAAACACCCACAAATACGAACAGAAGCGAGGGACATCTTGAACAATTTTCAGAAGACTGTGTTCTTGAGAAACTAGCTCAACTTAAAGTAGACAAAGCGATGGGACCGGATGGGATACACCCTAGAATACTGAGGGAACTTGGGGACATTCTAGCAACTCCACTGACTGACCTTTTCAATGTCTCGTTGGAGTCGGGAGTGGTGCCAAAGGACTGGAGAGAGGCTCATGTGGTGCCTTTACACAAAAGCGGAAGTAAGGATGTGGTTGAAAACTACAGGCCGGTTAGTTTAACTTTGGTGGTGAGTAAATTATTGGAAATGCTGCTGAAAGAGAAAATAGTGAGGTTTCTGGAGTCCAGCGGATTACAGCATCCGAGGCAGCATGGATTCAGCAGAGGCAGGTCTTGTCAGACAAATCTGATTGATTTCTTTGACTGGGTGACCAAGGAGTTGGACCGAGGGAGAGCTCTAGATGTGGTGTATTTAGATTTCAGTAAAGCCTTTGACACTGTTCCTCACAGGCGACTTATAAACAAACTGAGCACCTAGGGATGGACCCTAAAGTTACTGCTTGGGTTAGAAATTGGTTGGGTGGGAGGCAACAAAGAGTACAAGTAAATGGAGATCACTCTGAGGAGAAGGATGTTACCAGTGGTGTGCCCCAGGGATCTGTCCTTGGTCCGATTCTTTTTAACATCTTTGTTAGTGATATAGCGGAAGGGCTTTCGGGTAAGGTTTGCCTCTTTGCAGATGATACCAAAATCTGCAATAGAGTAGACACCCAGGAAGGTGTAGATAACATGAGGAGGGATCTAGCTAAGCTTGAAGAAAGGTCTAGAATTTGGCAGCTGGGATTTAATGTTTAAAAAATGTAAGGTCATGCATTTGGGCTGCAGCAATTCAAGGGAGCAATACAGTATAGGAGGTGAAGTACTTTTGTCCACTAAAGAAGAGCGGGACCTAGGTGTGGTTGTGTCTGATGATCTTAAAGTAGCTAAACAGGTAGAAAAGGTGACGGCAAAAGCTAGAAGGATGCTTGGGTGCATACGGAGAGGAATGGTTAGCAGAAAAAAGGAGGTGATAATGCCTCTGTATAAGTCTTTGGTGCGACCTCATTAGGAGTATCGTGTGCAATTCTGGAGACCGCACCTTCAAAAGGATGTGAACATGATGGAGTCGGTGCAGAGGGTGGCTACTAAAATGATTAGTGGGCTTCATTATAAAGCATATGACGACAGACTTAAGGATTTTAATATGTACCCCTTAGAGGAAAGGCGGGATAGAGGTGATACAATTGAGATGTTTAAATACCTCCGTGGCATAAATGTTCAGGGTGAGAGCCTCTTTGAATTGAAAGCAAGTTCTGCTACGAGGGAACATGGGATGAGGGTGAAGGGAGTGATATGCGGAAATATTTCTTTACGGAAAGAGTAGTGGATCCATGGAATAGTCTCCTAGTGGAGGTGGTAGAGATGAGGACAGTAACTGAATTCAAAAAAGCATGGGACCAACACAGAGGATCTCTAAAGATAAAAAGTGGACTGTTGTATTTGTTGATATGGAAGGACAGACTAGATAGGCCATGTGGTCTTTTTCTGTCATCATGTTTCTATGTTTCTAAGAGAGAATTTGAAATTTTGCTCTTACACAAAAGAAACCATTGAAGCAAACACAATAAGGGGGTTGCTGAAGTACATCTAGAGCAGCTGTAAATGGTCTTGGCTGCCACAGTCAGAGAAAATTGCAACTTCTGTAGGAACTATGCAAAGACCATTAGAGTAGGCCAGATGTGACAAAATCAGGGCCTGAGTCATCATCTCAAATGACCATCTATCCAAGCATAGCTTTGATTGTTTTACCACCCACAGTTTTAAAACTGCATTATGTTTAGCTGTTCCCACCTACGCTTACAAAGTAAAATCTGGGTGCAAATACCCACCACCCCAATCTTTAATACAAAGTGGTATGTTTACTGAACAGCGCTAATGTTGCAGCGGCAATGTTATCACGTGATAATTGACGTTATCATGTGATATACCGTGCGATAACATCACTTATCACACGATAAAGTCTCCGGTGGTGTTAAGGCGCAAAGAGGTTGGAGTAAGGCTCCCCAGAGGGCGGAGAAAAGGGGTCAATGGGCGGAGAGTGGGCGGGGAGAGGCTCCAGGTACACTAACGCTGTGAAATCAGGGTCTGAAAATTACCACCAGTGAAAACCTCGCGTTAGAGGCAAATTTGCAGGAGAGAGAAACCATTTCAGTCAGCAATGTTCAGCAAAGGCAGGGAGACCAAAATAAGTGACAGTAGTGATACATGTGCAGCAACATCATAGTGCCCAAGTACAAAAGGGCACTACGGAAAGGCTGCAAATGGTGTACAGGGGACTGCATGCGGGACATGCATTGGGGCAGCTGGGGCACAGGTGGACTAGGCAGATGCCTAGGTGACACATAGGAATGTAGAAACAGAAAACCAGCAAGACAGCAACTGACCAAGGACAAACATGTCTATGAGTGTGTGTCCCACAGTGTCCCAGGAGACAGTACCCAGCAAATACCCCAAAGGGCACATAACATTGGCAAGTGGTGCCAGGGGGAAGCATGGATGTCTATGCAGGCACCCGTACCCCATATCATGCACCATAGGCAGCTGCCTACCGGCACAAGGGCATGTCAGCATGGTGGCGGAGGGGTGCTGGTAGAGGAGGGGGAAGTATCATCTGCCCAGGGGAAGACCAAGGCCAAGCCCTGTTTAGGTGGGCGCCGTGCACTGCAACAGACAAGGTCTGTCTGACGAACAGTCATGGTATCCCCAGGGAATGATCTGCCTCTGTGACAGCAGTTTGGTGTGGTACACACAGCCAGTATGTTCAGGGATAGAAGGTCACAGGTTCAAGTCCCAGCTGAGGCTCCTGCAGGCCATGTCCCTATATTTTACCCAGTACTAAACCGTGGTAATAAAGATGGAACCTTTATTACAGATAAAATAAACACACCATAAACACCTATATTTTACCCTACAGTGCACATACACCATAAACATGTGCAATCCCTAGAGCAGAGTTTCCCAACTGCAGTCCTGGAGGGCCAAACACAATTCAGGTTTCATGCTGTCCCTAATAAATATGCCTGTGATGCATTTGTATGCACTGCCCCCATAGTATGCAAATGTATCCATGCATGTTCATTAGGGACAGCATGAAAATCTGAACCGTGTTTGGTCCACCAGGACCGGAGTTGGGAACCTCTGCCGTAGAGCAGCGGCCAACAGGGGCACAAACACCCACACCCACAGGCTCCACTATCCAACGGCTCATGGAGAGTCTGGCTGTTGGGCCTGCGCGGAGCAGCATCTACTAATGCTAGCACCTGCATACCTTAGCAATACCATCTTAAACTTGGAAACACATTCCATATATATCAAAAGGTTGCTATGATTAATGTCAGATAACAAATCCCAAGTTAAACACAATTTGTTGACAGAGGTGTAAGGCAGGGGTCTCCAAATCCAGTCCTGGAGGGCCACAAACCAGTCAGGTTGGCAGGATATGTCTAATGCATATATAACTCATGCATATTCATTAGGGCTATCCCAAAAACCACCCAGGGTTGCGGCCCTCCAGGACAGGGTTGGACACCCCTGGGAAAGACATACACACACTCCCACACCTATGCCAGCATTGTGCAAATATAGAGGTAGTTTGCAGCCCTGGCCACCACACAGTCCTGGGCACAGTGCAGGCATTGCTATGGTACTCAATACTGTTAGGGTTACTCGCCGGGGTGGTAAACACTGTCAGAAACAAAAACTGAAACATACTCCACAGATATCAGAAAGGTTGCTATGATGAATCTCTGTCAACAAATTGTGTTTAATGTAGGATTTGTTATCTGACATTAATCATAGCAACGTTTTGATATATGTGGAACGTGTTTCCAAGTTTAAGACGGCATTGCTAAGGTATGCAGGTGCTAGTATTGGTAGATGCTGCTCCGCGCAGGGCCCAACAGCCTGACTCTCCATGAGCCGTTGGATAGTGGAGCCAGTGGGTGTGGGTGTTTCTGCCCCTATTGGCTGCTGCTCTAGGGCAGAGGTTTCTCAACTCCAGTCCTGGTGGGCCAAACACAGTTCAGGTTTTCATGCTGTCCCTAATGAATAAGCATGGTTACATTGGCATACAATGGGGGGTGGTGCATACAAATGCATCACAGGCATATTTATTAGGGAAAACATGAAACCTGAGTGGTGTTTGGCCCTCCAGGACTTCAGCTGGGAAACTCTGCTCTAGGGATTGCACATGTTTATGGTGTATGTGCTCTGTACAGTAAAATATAGGCGTTTATGACGTGTTTATTTTATCTGCAATAAAGGTTCCATCTTTGTTACCATGGTTTAGTACTCGGTAAAATATAGGGACATGGTCTGCAGGCACCACAGCTAGGACTTGAACCTGTGACCTTCTGCCCCTGAATATACTAGCTGTGTGTACTGCACCAAACTGTTGTCACAGAGGCAGATCATTCTCTGGGGATACCATGACTGTTCATCAGGCAGACCTTGTCTGTTGCAGTGCACGGCACCCACCTAAATAGGGCTTGGTATTGGTCTGCTGTGCACAGATGCCACTGCCCCCTGCACCACCAGCACCCCTCCGCCATCATGCTGACATGTCCTTGTGCTGGTGGTGCTGGGGTTACGCAGTCCCAGGCCATCCAGTGTACTGGTTTGCAGCTGCCTATGGTGCATGATATGGGGTAGGGGTGCCTGCATAGACATCCACACTTCCCCCCTGGCACTGCCTGCCAATGTTATATGCCCTTTGGGGTACTTGCTGGGTACTGGTTTAAAGGTGAGGTCAGAGAGTCTGTTGTTGCCAAAAAAGCATCTTTCAGAAAATGGAAAAAAGAGCCAAACGACGAAACCTGGAAACAGCACAAGCACTGGCAAGTGAAATGCAAGGCATTGATAAAGCAGGCAAAGGGAGAATTTGAGAAGAAGCTTGCTGTGGAAGCAAAAACGCAAAATAAAGATTTTTTCAAGTACATTCGTAGCAAAAAACCTGTGAGAGAGTCAATTGGTCCATTAGATGATAGAGGAGTTATAAACCGCACTGATGATAAATAGTGCGGTATAAAAGAACTGTAAATAAAATAAATAAATAAAATGTTACCCATGACTGAAGTGGTATTTAAAGGTGCAGAAGAATTGAAGGAAATATCGACTCGTACATCGGGAAGATGTATTACAGCTATTAGATAAACTGAGGAGTAGCAAATCACCTGGGCCGGATGGTATACATCCAAGGGTGTTGAAAGAACTGAAATATGAGATTGCAGACCTGCTATTAGTAATTTGTGAACTATCATTAAAATCATCTCTCTAATAGGGGGGCGGAGCCTGATGTCCAGCGGGTAGGACGCTTTGCGTTGAAGCTCCCGAGAGGCCTACTCAGAATCCTGACTTAATACCTATATAAATTTACTATTTTGCTCCGAGCTGACCGGGGCACCTCGGGGGGGATGGCGGCCCACAAACCAGCGTGCTTGGACTTCGGGTCTCCTTCTTCTTCTCACGGAAAACGCTCCAAAACGGAGGTATCCTCCCCGCAGAAGATGGTTCCATTTCGTGAAAACCCCGCAATGCACCTGGAGATTTTGGAGGAAATACGCGGCGTGAAGGAATTGGTGCAGTCTAATGGAGAAGCGCTTCGAGCCATGCGAGAAGACTTTGGAGTGCTCCAAGACCGACTTGAAGGTCTTTCATTACGGCAGGACAATATGGCGGGGGTCCTCGACTCGCACGAGGTGCGCTTGGGCAAACTGGACGAGGCTGAGCGCCAGATACAGAATCTTCAAAAGGAATTGGAAGATAGCAATAATCGCGCCCGTCGCAACAATGTGAGGCTCCTTGGAATGCCGGAGGGAGTGGAAGCAGGAGATATAAGAGAATTCTTGCTCAAAACTCTTCCCTCCTTGCTGAAGATTACTTTTCACAGAGAACTGGAAATCGATCGAGCACACCGTGTTCCTGCCCGCATGGCGCTCAACCGCACGACCCCCCGGCCTATTATCTTTAGCTTGCTACGATATCAACAAGTGGAACAAATTTTACATGCTGCTCGAGCGAATCATCATTTGGAATATGAAGGTCGTAAGGTCTCCTTCTTTCCGGATTTGGCAAAGCCTACCGTTGACCGTCGGAAGAAAACTCCTTGCTCTTCGCCCTCGACTTCAACAGCTACAGGCTCGCTTTGGCCTGTTGTATCCAGCGAAACTCCGAGTGACTCTCCATAACCAGACCAGGACGTTCGAGGATCCTGATCTATTATCAACATTTTTGGACTCCAAAGAAGCAGAACAGATGCGCTAATCCCAAATCTTGGACTCTTATCTGCCGGCTCTGTCCGCCATTTTGAAGGGCCCGATGCGGCGATCATAGCCCAGCACAGAAATAGCCTGGACTTTCTTTCTTTCTCTGTATGACTTATGTCTTTGGTCTCCTATCCCTTCATGATGTGTGCCTCGGTCGGATTCGGAGCACGCACAGTCCTACAGGTTCTATGTTTTTTCAATTTCGGCCTTCTCTGGGGTTTCTCCCCGCAGACACATGGTCGCCAGTAATTTTGGGGTTTTGCTTCTCCTCTACCGAACTGCGGTTATCTTTGTTAATGTGGGGCGCTTCATTGTATTATATTAGCTTATTTTCCTATGTCATGTGTACAGCCAGATACAGTCAGTTTGAGGGACACAGTACAACTATGTGTGCTATCATGCTCAGAATTTTAATTTTTTTGAATGGCCTCATGTACAATCTTATTATTCATCGTACAAGGCATTGCTGGTCCACTCCGCAGAAAGAAAATCCTTAGCTATCTTAGATACGAGCACGTTGATTAGGTGTTTCTTTCGGAAACGCACTACACTCTGCTGAAACACTGAAACTCAATGCTAGGCCTCACATGGTAGCTGCCTACTCTCCCACCGGTTCCAAATGGTACGGGATAGTCATTCTGGTCAAGAAGTTTTTGCACGCTACTGTACCTGATATTAGCGCTAACATGGAGGGTAGATGGGCCCGTGTACACCTTGAGGTTGGAGATAGTGAATTCACGTGTATTTGCACTATGTCCCGAATGTGGACAACCCTGCTCACTAAGCAAGTTTTGCTCAATTGGCCTCGGCCTCCGCTAATGCTCCATTAATACTTGGTGGCGATTTTATTCAAGTGCTCCCTCAATCTTTTCTTCTCAAACAGGTGCTTGTTGGTTGGCAGCTCCTGTACCGAGCAGACCTGTGTGGCTAGATATAGTAGCGGGCCTTTGCTCACCGATTCCTTTTACCTTACTCCCTGGTATGACTCTCCCATTAGATTCCCACTATCCACCAATGTTTTTCGACACTTTAGGTGCCTTTAATATTCCTATGCAACCTTTTGACTCCCGACTCTGGTCAATGTAACTTTAGCATCGCATTCGGAGCACTAGAGTATTCCCGCCATTGGCACTCTTTGCATAAGGTTGATTGGAAACTTCCGATCTCTCGGTAGTTTACCGGGTGTAGTATCCAATTTTACTAAACCTTATGTAATGCTATCACTAGAGATACCTCTATAGCGCAGAAAGTATGGGAGAGAGAATTGCATGTGACTTTAACCTCGGAGCAATGGAGCCTTATCTGGAGCAGAGGGACACGGGTTTCTGACCCGCCTCACTCACTCAGACCCTCTTCTTTCTAGCCCACCGGTGTTTTTACATTCCTCACAGTTTAGACATATGGAACACTACTCAGGGTAATGGTTGCTGGACATGTCCTGTGGCCATTGGTTTATTACTTCATTTCATGTTATGCATGAATATCCCGCACTACAGTATCACTGGCGTTGGGTCTGGGGTCGTATTTAGTCTATATTGCACTCTCAGGAGTCCCTTTCTCGGAGGGTAGTGGGACTTCGCCCAGTTGCGGGGATCCCCTCTCTCCCAAGAAATGGCTTATCTCCTTTTGAACTATATGCTTGGCATTGCTGTTTCCCTCATTGAGTAATACTGGGAAATTAGTTCCCATCTGAGCCTCACTGAATGGTGGAATCATGCCTGTCTCTACAGTAAATATGAACAAATACCTCGTCTGTGTGCTTCCTCCGTTCAGACTCCTTCTTATTGGTCTTAATGGAAGATGTTCAATGAATATGTACATTTTGCTAAATGCTCTCATCTGACTGTCTAACTTTGTATCTATCTCTGTCTCATGATCATGCTGTATTGTGGATATTTTTTGATTGTTTGATGTATAATCACTGTTAACGGGAAGCGCTCACATGCTGATACAAACGGGTAGAGAAGAAGCACCGGGGTGGGGGGTAATGGGTTTACTTTTCCTTATTGTATACTTGTTTTGTATCTTTTGGTGTGTTGTTCCTTTGTTTGTTGTAAAATGAAAATAAAAGTCTCAAAAAAAAAAAAAAAATCATCTCTAATACCTGAAGACTGGAGGATCGCCAATGTAACACCAATTTTTAAAAAGGGTTCCAGGGGTGATCCGGGAAACTACAGACCAGTGAGCCTCACGTCAGTACCGGGAAAAATGGTAGAAACCATCATAAAGAATAAAATTACTCAGCATATAGATAGTCATGGCCTAATGGGAGACAGCCAACATGGCTTTAGACAAGGAAGATCTTGTCTTACTAATCTGTTATGTTTTTTTGAAAGTGTGAATAAACAGGTGGACAAAGGTGAGTCGGTTGATATAGTGTATCTGTACTTTTAGAAAGTCTTTGACAAGGTCCCTTATCAGAGACTTTTGGCAAAACTAAAGAGTCATGGGATAGGAGGCAGTGCACTACTGTGGATCAAGAACTGATTAAAAGATAGAAAGCAGAGGGTTGGGCTAAATGGCCAATTTTCCCAATGGAGAAAGGTGAATAGTGGTGTACCCCAGGGATCTGTGCTGGATCCGCTGCTTTTTGACATATTCATAAATGACCTGGAAAGTGGAATAACGAGTGAGGTTATCAAATTTGAAGATGACACAAAACTATTTAAAGTTGTTAAAACCCAAGAGGATTGTGGAAAATTACAAGAGGATCTTGATAAATTAGAAGACTGGGCATCAAAATGGCAGATGAAATTTAATGTGGACAAGTGCAAAGTTATGCACCTAGGGAAGAACAACCCAAACTATGGTTACACAATGCAAGGTTCCACATTAGGAACCACCACCCAGGAAAAAGCTTTAGGCGTCATTGTGGATAACATGTTAAAACCCTCAGCCCAGTGTGCAGGGGCAGCCAAGAGAGCAAATAGAATGCTAGGTATCATGAGGAAAGGAATGGAAAATAAAACAAAATGCACCTTGAATATTGTGTGCAATTCTGGTCGCCGTATCTTAAAAAGGATATAGAGTTATTAGAAAAGGTTCAGAGAAGAGCCACCAAAATGGTAAAGGGGATGGAAGGATACTCCTATGAAGAAAGGCTAAAAAGGTTAGGGCTCTTTAACCTGGAAAAGAGACGGCTGAGGGGAGATATGATAGAAGTCTATAAATTAATGAATGGAGTGGAATGAGTAAACGTAGATTGATTGTTTACATTATCAGAATATAGAAAGACTAGGGGACATGCAATGAAGCTACAGGGTAAACTATTTAAGACTAATAAAAGAAAATATTTTTTCACTCAACGTGTAATCAAACTCTGGAATTTGTTACCGGAGGATGTAGTAAAGGCTGTTAGTGCAGCTGGGTTTAAAAAAGGTTTGGACAAGTTCCTGGAGGAAAGGTCCATAAACCATTATTAAGAAGGGACCCAGGATATCAATGCTTGACCCAGTACAAGCATTGCGGAACCTGTGTCTTTTGGGGAAACTGTTAGGTACGTATGACCTAGATTGTCCACTGTTGGAAACAGGATACTGGGTTTGATGGACCTTGGTCTGACCCAGTATGGCATATCTTATGTTTTTATGTCCTTATGTTATGTTCTTATGTTCTTACTGTCCCCTGGGGCACTGTGGGACACACACTCGTGGACATGTTTGCCCTTGGTCAGTTGCTCTCTTGCTGGTTTTCTGTTTCTACATTCCTATGTGTCACCTAGGCATCTGCCTAGTCCACCCTGTGCCCCAGCTGGCCCACTGCATGTGCCGCTTGCAGCCACCTGTACCCCATTTACACCATCACCACAGTGCCCTTTCCTACATGGCCACTCTGCTTTTGCTGCGAATCTGAAAGCCACATAAGCAAGCTGCCCAATATACACCACGGCAAACCCTCATCAACACTGTCAATGTTGGAACATTCACTTTGTGGGTGGAATCAGATTTGACCCTTCCAAAAGTGACATCTTTCTTTTTATTCTTTATGGGTAATGTTGATTACCGTTTATCATTGTTTTTTCTATTGACCAGCAAGGTGTTTTCTATTTCTATTTTGGTTCTGGTCATTATCTCTCTGGTTTTTGCATGTTTTGTTACTGCACATGTATCACTACTATCACTCCCTGCCTTTGCTGTACATTGCTGACGGAACTGGTTTCTCTCTCCTGCAAATGTGCCTCTAATGCAAGGTTTTCAGCAGCGTTAATTTTCAGACCTTGATTTCACAGCGTTAGTGTGCCTGGGGCCTCTCCCCGCCTACTCTCCGCCCATTGACCCTTTATCTCCGTCCTCTGGGGAGCCTTACTCCACCCTCTGCCCACCTTAACGCCGCCGGAGACATTATCGCGTGATATGTGACGTTATCGCATGATATGTGATGTTATCACACAATACGTGACATTATCACATGATAGGTGACGTTATCGCATGATGCATGACGTTATCGCACAGTAATGGAAACATAGAAACATGATGACAGAAAAAGACCACATGGCCTATTTGGTCTGTCCTTCCATATCAACAACTACAACAGTCCACTTTTTACCTTTAGAGATCCTCTGTGTTGGTCCCATTATTTTTTGAATTCAGTTACTGTCCTCATCTCTACCACCTCCACTGGGAGACTATTCCATGGATCCACTACTCTTTCCGTAAAGAAATATTTCCGCATATCACTCCTGAATCTATCTCCCTTCACCCTCATCCCATGTCCCCTCGTAGCAGAACTTGCTTTCAATTGAAAGAGGCTCTCTCCCTGAACATTTATGCCACGGAGGTATTTAAACATCTCAATCATATCACCTCTATCCCGCCTTTCCTCTAAGGTGTACATATTAAGATCCTTCAGTCTGTCCTCATATGCTTTATAATGAAGCCCACTAATCATTTTAGTAGCCACCCTCTGTACCGACTCCATCCTGTAATGCACCATTATCGTGCGAAAACATCACTTATCGCGCGCTAACGTCACTTATCGCGCGATAACGTCACTTATCGCGCGATAACGTCACTTATCGCGCGATAACGTCACTTATCGCGCGATAACGTCACTTATCGCGCGATAACGTCACTTATCGCGCGATAACGTCACTTATCGCGCGATAACGTCACTTATCGCGCGATAACGTCACTTATCGCGCGATAACGTCACTTATCGCGCGATAACGTCACTTATCGCGCGATAACGTCACTTATCGCGCGATAACGTCACTTATCGCGCGATAACGTCACTTATCGCGCGATAACGTCACTTATCGCGCGATAACGTCACCGCTGTGATGTTAGCGCTGTTTAGTAAACCTACCCCTAAGACGGTTTAGTAAACATACCCCAAAGTCTAATATCACTTCTATTCATCCCACCCCAATATATAGAACCTCTATTTTAATTAATATTAAGACCATCATGTTCCCCTGTAACGATTTCATGATCAACTCCAAATTTTTATTCTACACTACAATTACATTTTAATCTTTCCCCAGAGGAACAGCCAACTGAACATCATTTGTGTGTATGTATGTGTATATATATATATATATATATATATATATATATATATATATATATATATATATATATATGCAGAATTCCTTAATGACCCAAGCAAGTCAACAAGGGGTTCCTTAAAAAATGTTAAATATTCCAAATAGTGACATCCCCTGAGAAATTCTACATTCAAGCTGCCTTTGTGCAGACATTACTTTACATGACCAGTGACCACAGGGAACGTTCTACCTGTCAAAAAGATGGTATTCCAATAAAGAACCACCCAGGACCATACCAGGCTAGAAATGTGTTCTATGTGACTAACAAATCTGTTGTCCCCCTCTGTCCCAGCCACATGTAGTAATGCACTTTTTTGAGCTTTCTGGAAGCCCAGTGATGATATCTGTTCTCTTTCTGTGCTTGTGTGGTGTGTTTGCAGCCTTTGGTATGGCCCTGGAACCATCTCACCCTACCTAGACACCAGACTTCTATATCTCTCTTAATAGAATGGAATGATTTACCAAATTAAAGACAATCAAAAGGTCCAATAGCATTAAGGAATGGAGGAGTAGCCTAATGGTTAGAGCACTGGCTTGGGACCCAAAAGACCAGCGTTTAATTCCCAGTTGCACTCCTTGTGGCCTTGGGCAAGTCCCTTAACCCTGCATTGCCTCAGAAAATTCCAAATTACCAATGACCCTGTTTAACATACATTAACAAGTTAAAGTTACAAGGCAAACTGTTTTGATTAAAATAATAAAGCAGCATAGAAGACCTGTTAGATAAATAAATGCCTCCTGATCATTCTGTGTCACTAGGAAAAGAATTTCATCTTATGAGAACACTTGATTGCTCATTAGATCAAGGTAAGATCTTATTGGTCATTTCTTTTAATCTCTTTGTAGCCTTTGATCTGGTTGACCATGCTATTCTCCTTTCACGACTCTATATGATCGGACTTAGGAATACAGTATTTTCTTGGTTCATATCCTTTCTTATAGAATGTGTCTTCTCAGTTAGTACAGGTCCATCAACCTCTGCTTTACAGTCTCTGTTGGCTCCTCTCCTTTTAAAGCTTTTTTTTAGTTCCCTAGCTATGAACATTCAAGAGGCAGGCATTAGCATATAATATTACATGGATGGAATGTTAGTTATAGCTTCAACTGATTCTTGATGAATCAGTATAAATTATAACCTAAGAACTAAGTCATTTGAATCACTGCCTGACCAAAGTTGCTATCTGATTATCAGATAAGCACCTCATATTAAAGATGAAGAAAACCTTGGCCAAATGGCTTACAGGTAGTGACAACTCCCCATCCATCTTCCCATTCTTATGTGACTCCCCCATTTAGCTCACCATTAGCTTTAAATCCCTGGGTGACTATTTTGATATCATGCTCTCATATGAGAAGCTAGTGAGCTCAGTAATAAAGAACCTTTTCTTGGCATTATGGCAATTCCATGAAATAAGTACTTTCCTTGACCCATCAGCCCAAAAAAACTTTCATTCTTGATCTAATTATATCATGCATCGATTATTGTAACCTTATCTACTTAGGTTTTCCTAAAGCATCTTCAAACAATACCGAATACTTCCATTAGGATTCTTTACCAGCCTGCAAATTTGATCACGTAACCCTACTCCCAATCCTATAACATTGGTTTCCAGTTATGTTTCAATTCCAATTTAAAATATTAATCCTGGCCTTTAAAGCCTTATGCACTGGGTCTCCAACCTACTTAGTCTATCTAATTACCTTATACATACCCTCCAATATGTTATGATCAGTTCATGAGATCTGATTGGCTATGTCTCCTGTATCGCAGGCAAAGATAAGAGTTCAATAGTGATTCTGCCACCTTTTTCATTGACCCCCACCTTATGGAACAATCTTGCATCCCATCGACATCTTCAACCATCTTTTAATTTTTTTTAAAAAAACAGCTTAAAATGCCATCTCTTTGGACAGATATTTCAGTGCTGCTGTGAACCGGGGAGGGGACAGCAGCTGCCAGTGCTTGCTAGTTGATTCTTCTTGCAGATTTGCTTTCCTTTCCCTTTGAATGGAGTTCTCTCACTTGGTTTATGTTTAGATTATTGTAAACCACTTTGGTATCATTTTAGAAGGTCAGCATAACTAGAAATAAATAAGCCATAAACCAAAATATCAATACAGTTCTATGGGTGATTAAATAATAATAATTATCTTATACTTCTTTTGGATGTAGGTAGTGCAGGTAAAGTATGCCCTGTCCTTAAGAGCCTACAGTCTAAGTGAGCACCTGAGGCAATGCAAAATAAAGTGACTTGTTCAAGGTCATGAAGAGTTTAAGTGGCAGAAGTTGGAATTAAGTCTTGGTGTTCCTGGTTTCCAGCCCATTGCTCTAAACATTAGGCCATTTCCTCTCCTGAAAAAACAGGTTGGATTCTCCAAAAAAAATCCATCAACTGACTTGTAAACACCATGTCCAACAATTTTTCTAGAAGCAGTAAATTACTCATTGGTGTATAATTAAAACAGTGCGACACATCCAAATTAGACTTTTAGACATGTTTAAAACTCAGAGGAAGGGGAAAGATCTTTGTTACCTGGGAGCTGCCGCGGGTGTTTGTTCCGCGGAGCGGCGTAGCAGGTGGGAGCCGGGTCCCTGCTGGGTCAGCTGCAGGCATTGGATGGTCGCCCTTGGTGCTGAGGACCCTACCAAGCCCCATAAGATCTGCCAGAGCTACACGCGGCTGCGTGTTCGCGGCCTGCGGGGGCGCGTCCTAAGGGGCGGGTCACAAGGGGCCTGTCACGCTCCTTATGTGCTCCTTCAGTGCTCTTGAGGTTCTCTGAGCACCGGTGGTTGAAGCTGTTTCTGTGTCGATGGGGAAGCGCAAAGCGAAAGCTGTGAATAAGGTGGCTGCTAAGGAGAATCAACGAGGTAAGCTGAGCGGCCCCATGGACAGGCATCTTCTTCCCCTGCCGCCTGCAAATCAGTCTTCGGATGGGGCTTCTCTTAGCCCTGTGCTCCGAACGCCGCCTCCCTTCCCTCAACTTCTACAATCTTCTACACTCTCGGACTCACCTCCTCTTGTTGTCGCCCCGACTCTCCTCCCGGTGGACCCAGCTGTATCAGAGGAGGTTTCAACTCCCCTAACCCGGGAAGTGACTCTCTCTGACATCTGGTTAGCGCTTCAGCGGATAGATTCCCGATTGTCTACGACAGTCTCTTCTCTATGCACATTTACTCATTCAGTAGTGGATAAAGTTCAAGTTATTGATTCCCAGCTTGTTGCCTTCTCTAAGTCTCTAGCCCGTGTTGATACAATGCTCCAGTCGGGTAGAGACGTTGATGTCTCTTTTATCAAGGATGTTTCCTCATTATCGTGTCGACTGAAAGCACTTGAAAATCAACAAAGGGCTAGAAACTTGCGTTTCCTAAACTTTCCTCATACTCATCTGCTTTCCTTTGAAATCTTGTTAAAGAAATATTTTTCTGAAATTTTGCATTTGAATGAGACAGTGGATGTGGTGCAGATGTATTGTATCCCTCTATCTGTTCCTGCCCTACCGACAGAGGACGGGGTTCTTCCCCCAACCGATGTCTCAGTAGCGCAGGATCTTACTGCTTTTTTGGAAGATTCACTTGATCTCATTACCAAGCGTTGTACCTTGTTGGTGACCTTCGGTACTGAATCTCTCAAATTGCGTATTCTTCGTGCTTATTTTAAATGCAAGGATGCTTTGTTTTGTGGATTCAACCTGCAGGTGTTTCCAGATGTTGGCCGGACCACTCAGGCTCGGCGTAGGCAGTTTCTGGAGTTAAGATCATGGGTTGTAGCGTTGGGAGCATCTTTTTTCCTTAAATTTCCCTGCCGTTGTTTAATCACACTTGAGGGACAGAGTTATGTATATACTGACGTGGCTCAGTTGCGTCAGTTGATAAATGCGAAAGAAGTTAGAGGGGAGGAATAGGGGGGTTAGATTATTATTAAAGCTCTCTTATGTGGTGTGATTCGTCACTCCTTATTGCTTTTGATTTATTTTGTGGATTGATGAAGTTTCTTTCCTCATGATGTGTATCTTTATGATGGGTGATATTATGTTTTCTTGAATATTGTTTGTTCAATATATATATTTCTTATCTTTATGTATACTCAAGAAAAGCTTAAATAAAAGATTTAAAACTCAGAGGAATCTTAACCTTCCAAAGAGACATATTCACTAACAGACACATTTCACAATGGAACATCCAAGTGCAATCTGCGATGTCAAAGCCTGAAAAAAAAGCAGCCATGTGCAAGTTCAGGCATGATTTCAGAAACATTGACGTGGCCCATATACACCTATATAGACGTCCCCAGGACCGTATTTCACAACCAAGATATCTAATAGCATAGGGCCTGATTCCGACCCACACGTAGATCCCCTCTGTGCGTCCGGTCTGAAACGGACGCACAGAGGGGATCGTGATTCTGATCACGTGGGGCACATCTAGCCCTGTGGGATCAGAATTGTGAACAGTCATGTAAGTGCCAGCTGGGACTGCGATTCAATCTGGCCTGCATGTACATGAAAAGGCCAGCTAACTCAGTCAGGACTTTTAAATGGAGCCACGGTGCCATAACATCCAGTTGTCATGGCACCGCGGCTTAATTTAAAAGCTGTGATGCTAGCTGCAACTGCCTATTCCCTGCAGCCTGGCCCCCTAAGGCCAGGGTCCGACTGCGGGGAATGTCCCCTGGCCCCCCAGGCACACAATTTAAGTACGTCCAGGGAAGTTATTCCACCTTGGAGGTGGAATTTATTTATTTAACCAGGCTTATATAGTGCTTTTCTACCAGTCAAAGTGGTGTATATTCAGGTACTGTATATATATATTGAGGGGATATTTGGCTAATGCAGGGATAATTGGTTTAGCTCTGTTTTATATGGTTTAGCTCTGTTTTATATGGCAGCTTTATATAACTGCACTTCTGCTTGCTGGTACTGCACACAGCATATGGATGGCAGAGAAGACAAGCTTGTGGGCTACAAGAGAGAGAGTATATGCGGCCTTTTGATGAAAGAGTCTGGGTAACCATACTTTGTGCAGAAGTGTGCAGAGTCTTTTTGGGCCCAGCAGCAAGACAAAATACAGGCCAAGCAGGAAACAAAGAACACACATACTCTCAGCCTTGAAGATAACAAATTGTGTCAAGACATGTACAGAGCACAGGAAGGAGGCAGTGGGCGGTGGAAGGCAGCAAAAGATAAGGCAGACCTTGGAAAACAGCAGCTGTAAGACCTGATAAACATGGGAGGGTCCTGGGAGGGTCCCGAGAAAGAAGTTTGTGCAGAAAGCTGCAGATGACATCAGAATTTATGCAGAACTTTCTGGAAATTTGGGACAGACAGAAGGGTATCTAACAAAGCCCCTGTAGAGCTTTGGGGGCAATCTGCTCTCTAACTCCAGTACAGCGAGGAGGTTGCCTGCCACCTTTTCAGGCAGACGCTTGCTATCTGCATTTGTGATTTGTTTTGCTTTGGTATACCGAATAAAGAACTTGTGTAGCTAAGCAATTGTTGTCTGAGCAATTCATGGGTAATTGGTAATATTTGGGGAACTGTTTGTGGGGTACCAGGCCCACAATATATATATTTTTTTTTTCCTTGTTGCCAAAAGGCTCACACTATGTTTTTGTACTTAAGGCAACAGAGGGTTAAGTGGCTTACCCCAGGAGCACCTGTGGAACTAGAAACCCCAGTCCTCCCAGCCCAAGGTTGCTGTCCTCTAGCAGGATTTTAACCTCTGGCCCTCCAGTCTGAGGTAACTTTCCCCAATGATGAGGCCACTTCCCTGCATGTACAGGTGGCCCTGGATATATAGGACTGATATTAGAATCGGCCCTGTATGTCCAGGGCCCGTACCACCCAGATTCCGCCCCTGAGCCGCCCCTTCCCAGTCTCCATCTACCTTCCCCGCACAATCAGCAGGGAAGTTAGTCGGGGCCAGGTGAAGGCATGAATAGCACAGAATAACTCCCATAGTGGTTAGTATGGTAGCTTAAGAACAGAGTATTCAGGGTTCAGATCCCAGTGTGGGCCTTTGTGATCTACGGCTAGCTACTCAATCTTCTCTACACTCTTTGGATGTTTTAAGGTAAAAACAATGACTTTCTTGATGCCTATTCATGTCTGGAGCAGGTATAAACATTGTTGTGCCTGAAAATGTCTCTGACATTTCTGATATCGAACGGGGATGTGTAAGTACGTTGCCGTGAGATGTCTGCAAATGTCATTTGTGGAATGGCTATGGAGACATGTCCGTGATTTCGACATCCACGTGCACATCTTCAAATGTCTAAATTATGACTAAACCTTTTAAAATGACCCTCTAACTCAAGAAAACACTGTAAATTCTGATCAAAGGTGAAACACATTGATCTATCTTCAAAATGTTGCTCAAATCCCAGTTATAAATCTCTTAAAATTTGATATAGTCCACAGATTACCAAATATTAGAGTACTGATTGCTTTCTTGTTTCTAGTCACATTTACATCATTCACATCCCCATATACTTCATTACCAAAAGTGTCACATAAGGCTCATAACTGGGTACTAAACAGCTCTCACCAGAATTTCTAGTAGCAATACCGAAAGGAGCCTTAATCAAAAAGTTAATTCTTTAGCACTATATATTTGTTGAGAATGCTTTATTGAAAATACTATTTCTTGACCCGACACATTTCTCTAGCATAGTTATGAGCCTCTCCGTTCAACATTTTCCTAATCACAGATTCAACTTTTTTAACCACTGCCATTCTATTTGTTTAATCTGTCTTTTCAGTCCATTAAAATAGGCAGAATACTGTGAGATACTTTATAAGAACCAACAACTAGCTCGATTCAAGGAGCAATTTCATTCAGAATTTGTATAATTGCTCTATTCAAACCTTCTACTATTTTTTCAAGTAGCAATGTCACATCCCTTTGGAGTTGGGGGTGGTGCCAGAGGACTGGAGAGAGGCATACTTGCTCCCTTTACACAAAAGAAAGTAAGGATGTAGTAGAAAACTATAGGCTGGTTAATTTAAGCTCAGTGGTGAGTAAATTATTGGAAATGCTTTTGAAAGAGAAAACAGTGAGGTTTCTGGAGTCCAGTGGATTGCAGGATCTGAGGAAGCATGGATTCACCAGGGGTAGGTCTTGGCAGACAAATCTGATTGATTTCTTTGACTGAGTGACCAAGGAGTTGAACCGAGGGAGAGCTCTAGATGTGGTGTATTTAGCTTTCAGTAAAGCATTTGACACTGTTCCACACAGGTGACTTATAAACAAACTGTGCACCTTAGGGATGGACCAAGTTACTGCTTGGTTTAGAAACTGGTTGAGTGGAGGTGACAAAAGGTACAGGTAAATGGATTTCACTCTGAGGAGATGGAGATTACCAGTGAAGTAACACAGGGATCTGTCCTTGGCCCAATTCTTTTTAACATCTTTGTAAGTGATATTGCGTAAGGGTTGTCAGGTAAGTTTTGCCTCTTTGCGGATGATATCAAAATCTGCAACAGAGCAGGCACCCAGGAAGGTGTAAATAACATGAGGAGGGATCTAGCTAAGCTTGAAGAATGGTCTAGAATTTGGCAGCTGAGATTTAATATTAAAAAATGTAGGGTCATGCATTTGGGCTGGTAACAATCCAAGGGAGAGGTACAGTATAGGGGGTGACGTACTTCTGTCCATGAAAGGTATGATTGTGTCTGACAGCCTCAAATAGATAAACAGGTAGAAAAGATAACGGTGAAAGCTAGAAGGATGCTTGGGTGCATAGGGAGAGGAATGGCCAGCAGAAGAAAGGAGTTAATAGTGCCTCTGTATAAGTCTTTGGTGCAACCTCATTTAGAGTAGTGTGTGCAGTTCCAGAGAACACACCTTCAAAAGGATATAAACAGATTGGAGCCGGTATAGAGGGTGGCTACTAAAATGGTTAATGGTCTTCATTATAAAGCATATGAGGACAGACTTAAGGACCTTAATATGTATACTTTAGGGGAAAGGCGGGACAGAGCTGATATGATTGAGATGTTTAAACTACCATAACATAAATGCACAGGAGGAGAACCTCTTTTGATTGAAAGTCAGCTCTGCTATTAGGGGACATAGGATGAGGGTGAAAGGGGATAGACTCAGGAGTAATATGCGGAAATATTTCTTTACGGAAAAAGTGATAGATGCATGCAATCCAGTGGAGGTGGCAGAAATGTGGACAGTATCTAAATTCAAAAAAGCATGGGACAAACACAGAGGTTCTCTAAAGAAAAAAAGGGGACTTATAGTGGGTAATATGTAAGGGCAGACTAGATAGGCCATGTGGTCTTTTTCTGCTGTCATATTTCTATGTTTCTATTAACCAACCATGCAACAGATCAAATTGTTTCCACCTTTGAACTTGCCTCTCAACTACACCACCTAACCTTTTTTGACTCTGGCCTCAAAAGCAAAAAAACTAGGGCATTTTCTGTGGAGTCTATCTGCTTTCAATTTACCTACCTTTTGTGCTTGATTAGTCCCTACGCTCTGCTGGGGTATTGTTCATAAGCTTACCTCTCTAAGCACATAAGTTCCTGAGCTTCCATTTGGAGGCTTCCTGCTTGGTGAAAGCACCCTCACTGCAAGCCTCTGAGCATAAGAACGTAAGAAATGCCATACTGAGTCAGATCAAAAGTCAATCAAGCCCAGTATCCTGTTTCCAAAAGTGGCCAGTCTAAGTCACAAGTAACTGTCAGGTTCCCAAAAGGTAGACCGATTCCATGCTGCTTATCACAGAGGAAAACATGGATCTCTCCAGTCCATTTTAATAATGATTTCTGGATTTTTCCTCCAAGAACTTCTGCAAACCTCTTTTAAAATCAGCTACACTAGTAGCTTTTAGTACATCCTCCGGAAGAGTGTGATTACGCGTATGGTAAATTTTAGGCTTTGTTCAGGTATTTTCCTGTGCCTGTTCAGAATATAACTTGTTTGTTTATTTTTATATTGTCATTGTGTATCTCATTTTTCTGTCTATCCTTTTCCTAGCTCCTGCTCTCTGCAATTTCATTGCTCTCTCTCTCTCCCTTCGCAACACTTGGCTTTATTTCCCACAAACTCACCCATCCTTGGCTTACCTTTCTTTCATAGCCTTCCTCTGCTCATTGACACAATTACTCAGGTGCATCTGAACCCAGTAGGACTTCTCCCCTACCTTTCCACCTGTTTATCCTCTGATTTGCACTCTCTTCTCCCCTCCCATGCCTATGGCTTCACATCACTTTGTCTTCCTCATGTTAACTCTCCCTAATCTTTTCCTCATTCCAAAAACTCCAAACTCCTTCTCCTTATCACCCACTCCTTACCATCTCCATCTCCTCTACCATTTTTGTCTTCTACCTTATCATCGACCCTAGAGCTTCACTATTTTCTTCCTCTTATTCATCCATCTCTACTCTCACTGAGAGAACCTCACCCTCTCTACTGTTCTGCTACCTCCTCTCTCCTCTCTCCCTCACACTCTCCTGCTCTTTCTCCTTCGCTCATCTGGAGATATCCATCCCAACTCTGCCCCCCCCCCCCAGACCTTTTTTACACTCACATGGTAAATCAATATACAACATCTCAAACCTTTTTCCTATTCCTCTTCCTTCTCCCTCTCCTCTCTCTTTTTCATCTGCCTTGTGGAATGCACATTCTGCCTGCAATATGCTTGCCTTCATTCATGACTTCTGTCTCTCTAACACTCTGTATCTTCTGACTCTTAATGAAACTTGGCTTCTCCCTGAAGACTCTGCTTCAGTTGCTGCCCTGTGTCATGAAGGCTACCTGTTCTCCCATGCATCTTTGCCCATTGGCCATGGCAGTGGTGTTGGGTTTCTATTCTCTCTTTCCTGCCATTTTCAGCTGTTCCTTCTGCATCAGTTTCATTCCATTTCTTCCTTTGAAGTCCACTCCATCCATCTATTTACTCCATTACATGTCAGGGTAACTGTCTTTTATTAACCCCCTGATAAGTCCACCTCTACCTTTCTCAATGACTTTGAGACCTGGCTCACCTCCTTTCTGGATACATCATCCTCTTCTCTTATTCTTGGGGGTTTTAATATTCATGTTGATAACTCTTCTGACCCTTACGCCGTAAAGCTGATTTCCCAAACTTCCTCATTCAGCTTCCAGCTGTGTTCTACCATTCATACTCATAAGCATGGCCACTGCCTCAACCTTGACTTTTGCTCCAACTGCTCACCCAAACGTCTGCACTTAGTTCTTTCTTTATTTGACCATCACCTGCTAACCTTCAACTTTAACTACCTCCACCTTAGTTTCACCCGATCTACACCAACATGTTTAGGGATCTTCACACTATCGACCCTTCAGCTCTTTCTACTGCTGTCTCATTGCCTGTTTCTTCTACTATGTTGTCTGAATCTGTTGATGATGCAGTGTCTTCCATGGCATTCCATGCCTGTGAAGTATATTGTACCTCATCACTATTTATCCTTGACAACCCACTACCTATTTTCCTGTGCCTGCTCGGCTGAGTGTCTCCCATACCCTTACTGATTTCCTACATTTTCAAATTCATGATAACCATAGCACTCACCAAGCAAGAGTACTATGTCCATCTGACTAACTCTCACCTCTGACCCTCTTAATTTCTTTGCTATGCTCAACTATCTCCTCAAAGTGCCTCCTCCCCCAACCTCTCTTTTGCTTTCTACCTAGACTTTCACTGACTATTTCCATGACAAAGTCCATAAGATTAGTCTTGAATTCTCTTCAGGGTCACCTCCACCCCACCTTTACCTCTTCGATCCCAAATCCTTCCCTCGACTTCTGTTTCCCTTTCTTCTAAATTCACTGAAAAAGAAATTGCAAATCTTCTTTCTTCCTCCAAACTCACTACCCACTCCTCTGATCCCATTCCCACATGTCTACTAAGCTCTATCTCTTCACTGTCCTCCCTTCCATCTGTCATTGTTTGTTATTTTATTATGAATGTTATTTATTGTAACTCACTCAGTAATTGTATGATAGGCATGTAATAAGTATTAATAAACATAAAATAAATATAAACATCTCCTTAACCTAGCTTTTTCCACTGCAACTGTTCCTGCAGCCTTCAATCATGCTGTGGTTACACTTCTCCTAAAAAAACCCTCACTAGACCCTACCTGTCCTTCCAGTTATCAGTTTATGTCTCTCCTCCCCTTTGCTTCAAAACTGCTCAAATGAGTGGCTTGCTATGGCTGTCTTAACTTTCTTTCCTCTCAAGCCCTTCAGGATACACTACAATCTGGCTTTCATCCTCTACATTCTATAGAAACAGTTCTTGCCAAAATCTCTAGTGACATGTTCTTCACCAAATCCAAGGGCTTTTACTCGACCCTCATCCTTCTTGACCTTTCTGCTGCTTTTGACACTGTTGATTACTACCTTCTCCTCAATACCCTTTTCTCACATGGATTTAGAGGCCCTGTTCCATGCTAGTTTTCTTCTTACCTCTCCCATCACATTTTAGTGTATATTCTGGTGGATCCTCCTCTATTGCCATCCCATTTTCAGTCGGTGTACCAAAGGGCTCTAACTTGGGACCTCTTTTTTTTCTCTTTATACACTCAGTCCCTTGGTGCTCTTATCTCCTCCAGTAGTTTTCAATACATCTTTATGCTGACAACTCTCAGATCTACCTCGCTGCACCTGAAATCGCTCCAGAAATTCAGGTCTGTATTATCTGACATTGTTGCCTGGATGTCTCACCACTCTCTGATATTGAACCTGGCCAAATGTGGTCTCCTTATCTTTCCCCCAAAACCCACCTCCCACCTTCCTCCCTTCTCTGTTTCTGTGGATAACACTATATTCCTTCCTGCTTCCTCAGCTTGCAACCTTGGGGTCATCATTGACTCTACTCTTTCTTTTTCTGCACACATACAACAGATGGTTAAAACCTGCTGCTTCTTTCTCTATAACATAAGTAAAATTTGTCCCTTCCATTTTGAACATACTACTAAAACCTTTATACACTCTCTATTCACTTCCCATCTTGATCAGTGCAGACTGCTCCTTGCAGGTCTCCCTCTGAATTATCTCCCTCCTCTTCAATATGTGCAAAACTCAGTTGCATGGCTTATATTCTGCCAATGCCACTGTGCTCATGTAACTCCTCTTCTCAAATCACTCCACTGGCTCCCTATCTGTTCCTATAGTCTACCAATCTATAAGTGCATTCATTCCATAGCTCCTCACTACCTTTCCTCTTATGTCACCCTACACCCTTACTGGGAACTCCACTCCTCTATCAGATCCCTTTTATCTGTGCCCTTCTCTACCATGGCCAACTCCAGTTTTTGTTCATTCCACCTTGCTGCTTCATATACCTGGAACAAACTACCTGAGTCATTGCATTAGGTGCCTTCTCTAGCCCAACTCAAATCCAGGCTAAAATCCCACCTCTTCAAGGCTGATTTTGGATCCTGATGCCCCTCACTCTCTTGTTCACCACTTATAAGTATCTTACCATACTCAGGTCCCCTGTTTTGTGATGTTCTTTGCCTTGATTGGATTCTAAGCTCTAAAGAGCAGGGGTTGTCTTTGACATCTAGAAGCACAACTCTGCATAGTTCTTGTAGCGCTATACAAATTATAACTAGTGGTGGTAGTAGTAATATTAGTAATAATTACTCATAGCACATTCAGCAGGGAGATAAGTGGGGCATTAGCTCTGATATGAAGACTCTGCTATCAAACTCCAGCTCTTCACCTGACCTGATTTCAAAATGAAAAGTACCACTTGGCAGCACAATGCATGATCTGAGTCTCCATGAATGGTAGTGTGCCATTGTGACTTCTACAGAGAGCCAGAAAATATGCTGCACCTGCAGTCTGATTAAGTTCATTCAGAACCAGATGGAGGCGGGTTTTAGAGACATGGGGCACTGCTTAAGAGACCAGTGGCACAGGCCCCATATTCCCAGTTCTGATGAGGCTCTGACTTTCAGAACTAATCATTTTGCATAGATGATGAAAGTAATAGGTTCTCTGAAAGGAATAGGGTGATTTTTTAAATAGCCCATGTACTTGCTAGTATTCAGATTTCCTACTATGTGCATTTGCAGCTAATTTTCAAAGATATTACAACTGGGTAAATTTGCTTTGAAATTTAACTAGCACAAAACAGGCAGTTTAAAAACATGCACATACCTTGCACTTAGTATTTATGTGGATGGCAGAGCAGGAATATGAAAATATGATATTCTGAAAATTCTATGTATGCATCCATTATAAACATGGCCTGAGAAATATCTATTCTTTTAAGCTGCTGTTAACTGGCACATGCTGTTAGCTAGGCCGAAGAAGGCAATATTCAGGCAGGTCAATATACCTGGGTAAATTACTACTTACACAGATAAATGGCTTTGAAAATGCCCTTAATCTCCTCATAGTATTATTATTAATAAAAAGAAATAGCATTTGGAAAACACTCCCCTAGCAATTTTAAAGAGCCTGACAAAAAGGCCTGAAAGCAAATGACACATTATAGAATGTTATCAATTCAAATGAAGCCTCATTGTATCAATAGCAAAACAGGTTATCTGTTAGGAAACAAGCACAAACCATTATTCTGAAAAGAATCATTATTCTGCAATCTGTTGAGAAAAATACTAACACAAAGTTATTGCAGAAGTTTTAACGATTATGCCTTCAGACTAGAACTGCTAACACAAGAATGAAAATTCTGATTTGGGCTCTATTAATTACTCCAAATGACTTTGAATAAACCCATTTCAGTGCAGGACTTGGATCAGTTTAATTAAATTAAATTGATGCATTTAATGTGGCTTAATCAAGCACCGTTATTATAAACCTATTAATTACGTTTTGCATTCAAAACAATTTTGAGTACTGTGCAACGGTTTCAAAGAAACTGTAGCAAGCAAAAGTTTTCACCTTTTATTAATTAAGGTGCTTATGACATAAGTTTTAAAACATTATTCACTGAGTCTACTTCATTTGATTTAAAACTCTTGCCAAAGCCATTTTTAGATCAAAATCACCAACAAAGTTGACGTTAAAAAACATATTGTGCTTTCAAACCCGGTGGTCACCAACAACATAGGCAACCCTGATGCTGACTGGCATGTAAAAAGGGGGAGACAGCCATAAAAACAGCCAAAAGGGACATACTATATCTGTCTGCAAAACGGTGCCAAAAAATGCAAAAGCCAATAACTGCCAGAAAATTTACCAGAAGCCATGTTCAGGATGCTTCAGCGCTCAGAAGGAAGCAACCAGGCTGTGACAAAAGTGATGTTAAAAAAACATATTGTGCTTACAAACCCTGTGATCACCAACCACCTAGGCAACCCAGATAAAAAAGGGGAGACAGCCCAAAAAATAGCCAAAAGGGGCATATCTGTCTGCAAAATGTTTCCAAAATAAACAAAAGTCAATCAGAAGGAAGTGAATGGGCTGCCCTTTCAACCGGCTTTCCCACCATCACAGCTATGATGGACAGCACAGCCAGAATGAGACTGTGACTTGGGCCCTTGAATTAAAAAGGGGCCCTTTTAAAAAAATAAACTTGTATTTTTTAGGGTCTTTTGATTTGTTTAAAGATTACAGACACAGCCTGGTTGCTTCCTTCTGATTGTTGAATGCATCTTGAACATTGCTTCTGGGTAGGTTTTCTAACAGTAATTGACTTTTGTTTATTTTGGAAACATTTTGCAGACAGATATGCCCCTTTTTTCTATTTTTTGGGCTGTCTCCCCTTTTTTCTCATGTTGGTCAGTATCTGGGTTGCCTAGGTGGTTGGTGATCACAGGGTTTGTAAGCACAATATGTTTTTTTAACATCAGTTTTGTTTATAAGCTGTTTGATGATTTTGGAAGAGGGTTTTATTTATTTAACAAGATGGAGAGACTGCTGAATATGTATGTATATTTTTACAATATGTTTTATTATCTCCCAGCAATGCAATGTGTGCCTTTGAGTCAATGCTGATTCCTGGCAACCCAGAAGCTCCTGGGTTTTCTTGGCAGTGTGACTGGAAGTAGATTGTCAGGCCTTTCTTCCAAGACAATGGAGGGTTAAGTGACTTGCCAAGGCCACAAGGAGTGCTAGTGGGAATTGAACCCTGGTTGCTTGGTTACCAAGCCAGTGTTCTAACCACTAGGCTACTCCTCCACTCTATTACTGTCCTATGAGGTTTCTATGGGAGTGATTGATTCACATCATGGGTAGCCTTTCAAAAGATGTTATAATTTCTTTAATAGCATTCAGTTCTCTGAGTGATCTCCTTTTTGGCCCCCTTTTTTGCTGATTTTAGTATGCATGCTGGTATGAAAGCTGTCTGGGTTACATTGTTTCAAAAAGGACCTGCAGAAGTGTGCTGTGTGAGTACAGGTGAAATATATTTTTCTAATGAGATTTCCCTAATTTATTTTTAATCAAGATTTGAATTGGCTTTGGTTTGTGTATTGCAGTGTGTATTTCCCTGATGTTTTCTTGATCTGAATAGTGAGATATGATGTCTCCTAATGAGGTTGGTCTCCTTTTTTGTTTGTGTTTTGTTTAAGTTTTTTATTCAAGTTCATTGTTTTTTTAAGTGCTGTCTTTTTTTAGTCTTTTTACTTTAGTCTTTTTTCTTGTTTTTAAGCGCTTAAGTTCATTTAGCCAACTTTTATTTGGTTTGATTGATCTCCATTATTAGTTTATATGGGGGTATATATATTTGTATATATCATTTGTCTTTTTATACTTTTATATATTTATATTTTATGTAATTTCATGCAGTATGTTATTTTCCTTAGGTTTTACCTGTATTTATTTATTTTTTTAGATTCAGCTTCACATCGGTTTTACCATAATGCATATTCATTGAATATTATGTGCCCCTGATGCAGGCTATGGCTTAAACATGTTGGGTGGTTTTAAATTATATGGTTGATGTATAATTTTTTTGTAGTGAATACAAATAAATAGGTCTGTCTCTTTTGTTTTATTTATTTTTTGGACTACTACTTTTTGTTTATTGTTATTATCATATAGCCAAAGAAGACCAATCAGATCCCCCCCAAAAAACATGAAGCAAATTGTAATTCTCTTGTTAAAACAACTGCACTCAGGGATTAAGAAGTTCAGATTTAAATATTTTTAAAAAATGATTTGTCATTAACCCTTTCAAGGCCTACTTTAAATTTTTAATCCACATTCTGCAGCCGGGTTAATTTTTGCATATTTCAGGAAAATTGTACCTGTCTTATTCAATATGTTCTAATAGTGATTTTCCTTCTGCTATGGTCATGTATTATATACCATTTGATGGGATCCAAAATTCTGACTAAATATTCCTAAGAGTTTTGGGCTCGGCCTGGAAAGAGTTAAAATTATTTAGGGGTCTTTTGCTAAAGGGCATTTTCTGATGCACACTGAAGACATGCTGGGACACATGTTGACAGCTAGCACAGGGTCATGACAATGGAGTCCAGTGTCTGTGCTAACTGTGAATGATGTTTTGGTGTGGTAAGGGAGTCGGTTAGAGGCAGAGAGTGGGCATAGTCAACACCATGTGCTGTGACCTTTGCAATTGTCCCAGAGAGAATACCGTATGTGATCCCTCAACAAATTCTTATTTTTATTTCCTTTTTGTTGGGCATAAATCACCAGGAGGAGGTATTCACAAGCCCACCCCCAAGATGTAATACATGCCCCTTTTATTCAACCGCATAGGTTTAAAATACAAAACTTTAAATATACGATGCTTTTCCAGCAAGAAGGAGAAAAGTTTTACTTATCATGTGTATGTGCGCGACGTGCACGTTTCGGGGGATAAGACCCCTGTATCAAGCGCCACCAAACGTAATTCAATGAACCATTCAATCCACCAAGAAACTGGCACAAAACGCCGAACAGCTGGTCTGTGGAGGTATTTGACAATAATATCTGGATAGTGTTGCTGAATATAACTCCCATGGTAATGCAGATAAGAGCTTTTAAATATTGACCTCCCCCCCCCCAAAAAGACATTAAGGGGGTAATGCTGAGCCTGCAACTGTCAGTGGTTATCTGAAAAGTTATCCAGATAGCAGCTGCTGTCTGGATAGCTTATCCAGATAGCACTTAGGACAGTTTTTGCTGTCTTACATTACCCATATACAGTAGTGGAGCTGAAAATCATCACTATCCAGATAATTAAAGTCTCTGCCCCCAGACTGCCCCAGCACTATAGTGCCGAGGTGATCTGTAGAGATAGAGTTGGTGAATAACCCTCTCATCAGGACTTATTTGCTAACTGGATAAGTCATTTTTAATATTGACCCCTATGTTTTCTTCTTCTGTTGCTTATTTCATTTGACATTTCATTTAGATTTTTCCATCTTGTAACCGGGTAGCCGGACCCGACGCTCCCCCCCTTTTACAACTCCTCCTATCCCCCTTTAACCCTCCTCCGCCCTTCCCACAAAATGCACAGACAGCCTTTTGTGGTAACAACTGGTTGCAGCTTTATTTCCAAACAACATATTTAACAATAAACAGGAATGCAATAAACCCCCCAGCGGTGCGATGCGTCACCAGCCATGCAATTAGCAAGGCGACCTCGCCTCCGCTCCAGCCCCGGTCCCACCACCGGCAACGTTCCAACCACCCCTATCCGACTTCGCCATATTATTAGTAAAAGTCTTCCAGGGGTAGTCCGGGTCGAGGGCACCACGCCCCCTTCCCAAGTCGCCTAAGGCTCCGGACCCCGGAAACCTCCGCGATCCTGCCACCGGCAGAGGAACCAAACCTTACCTGTGCCCCCCCCCCGAACCTGCCCAAGCTGCGACCAGCGTGTCTCATCCTGAACCACCCTCTCCAACACCTCCTGCCAGTCATTGAGGAGCAAATCCGTCCCGACCGGAGATAGGTGCACACCATCCGCCCGATACAGGCCAGCACAGGCCACCTCAACCCAAGAATGCTGCACCTGATACCCCCCTTTCTCGCAAACCCACCTCTCGATTTGCCTATTTATTTTTGTCAATCCCCAGGACCATCTCCTCTGCCCCCAGCATGACGGTCTGGGAATAATATCGGACCAGATCAAGACTACACCCCCAAACATACGCAGCAGTACAGCAAAGTCCCTCTTAGCAGCTCTGATCAACTGCTTGCAAGACCAATCCGCCAGAACATTGCCCCCCAAATGCACTAGTACAATCATTGGTATATCTCGGATGCGCTGATGATGACGAAGCAAAGGCATCAGCTGAGGCCACCGCAGCCCACGCTCGCCCAGCCATGACACCGCCACCACCGCCGGATCCAGTCCAAGATTCAGCCCGATAGGCTGCACTGCTGCTCGCTGACCGGCCCAGAACACGTAGGAATGCCCCAAGATCCAACAGCCCCATGCCTTCCACCCCACATCTGCAACAGAAAAAACATCATTAATATTCCTCCCCCCAATGAAATACGAGCTTCTCAGAGACGAACATACCCTTTAAAAGCTTTCGACTGCCATCTGCCGATACTCTGAATCTGAGCCCCAGACAATCCCACCGCTGCTGCGCTAGTCGCTGCCCCGATGCGAAAGGAATGTGCAGAGAAAAACCGGGGATCCTCCCCGATCCGACGCAATACCAGGTGCAGCACCGCCATCACCTGAAATCGCGTCAGCGCACGGGAATCACTATGCACAAACAACCCCTCCACACCAGTCGGGCACACACCCAAGTAGTTCTCCACGGCAGCCACTGGGCATGTGAGTCCACCAATCCCTCTAAGTACCACCCACAACCCTTTCCCTTTCTGGTCCATCTTGGATTTTGCTAACAACACGCGTACGAGCCCCGGCTCACTCCACACATGTTGGCGGCGTAAGCAATTACCTAAACCCACATTCCCCGAAGCTACTGCCAGTTCACCAACCCGAAAGGCACCAAAAAATGCCAAACAGAAGACTGCCCGAAAAAGAGTGGCCTCATAAGGTGACACCGCCAGCCCCGGCAAAACCCGACACAGTCTTCTTAACAACTCATGCATAATTGGCAGCCGGTGATCCCGTGGCCCAGGCAAAGAACGCTACCACCCTTGCAGCAGCTGCCGCACCAGAAAGCCGGGCCCACCAATCCCCAAACCGCTGCCTTGGTAAAAAAATCCAAACCCAGCCAGATGAATCTTCACAGCCGATCGAGCAACCCCGCGCCCCTTAGCCCAACCAACATACCCTCCTAGCAAATACTCCGGCACCTCCCCCCCGCCCCAACCTGACTGATACAGATATTCCAATACCAGCTCACAACCACGCTGATAAGCAGCCCATGTCCGCTCCGCCACCGAATTCTTGAGAAGGTTCTTCAGCTCAGACGGCCACAGCTCCACAATCTCCACGGGACCACGAACCCATCCTCATCTGCCTCCGGAGCCAAGCACTGAAATCGTTCCAACTGCAAACGAGAAAGAGCATCAGCGATTACGTTACTGCGCCCTGGGATGTGACAAGCCCTCAGGTCCACATTCAAACGCAAACATGCAAGTATGACCAGACGCATTAATGACGCTACCTGACTGCAGCGCGGAGAATACCGGTTAATAACCGCCACCACTGCCTCATTGTCGCACCACCACATGACCTTGCGGTTGGCCAACTTGTTCGGCCATAACGCCAAAGCCACCAGTATGAGAAAAAGCTCCAAAAAGGTAATATTACTTACTAGCCCCTCATCCACCCACGCCTTCGGCCATCTGTTGGCACACCACGCCCCACCAAAGTATATTCCCAAACCAATGCCACCGGCCGCATCCGTGAACAGCTGCAAGTCCTCACTGGAGATCTCCGCCTCGCGAAATACTGAAATCCCATTAAAATCCCATAGGAAGACGTCCCAAATCCGCAGATCCTCCTGCATAACTCTCGACACACGAATACGGTGATGCGGCTTGTGCACTCCAGCAGTCTACGCTGCCAACCGCCGAATAAACACCCTCCCCATCGGAATTACCTTACAGGTGAAATTAAGCGATCCAATTAACACCTGCAATTCCTTCAAGGTCAACTTAGAAGAGGATAAGGAATTAGCAACCAGCACCCTCAATTTCTACACCTTCTCTAACGGCAACCGCGCTACCATTCGTTCGGAATCCAGTTCCACACCTAAAAAGGTGAGGATTGTCGTCGGGCCCACGGTTTTACCCTCAGCTAAAGGCACGCCCAACTCGCTAGCCAAACCGACAAAACCATCCAGAAGCTCGCTACAACGTGGAGACCCCGCCTTGCCGACAAACAGAAAATCATCCAGATAATGAACAACCTCCGAGGACCCCACTCTCCTAGCCACCATCCAGTGCAAGAAAGAGCTAAATTTCTCGAAATAAGAGCAAGATACCGAACAGCCCATCGGCATACACTTATCAAAATAAAACTCTCCCTCAAATTGGAAACCTAAGAACTTGAAGGCAGACGGGTGGACCGGCAACAAGCGAAAGGCAGACTCAATATCCACCTTAGCCATCAATGAGCCTCGCCCGGCCCTCCTGACTAACTCCACCGCCCCATCAAAAGAGGCATAACGAACCGTACAAAATTTGCGTGGTATGAAATCATTCACTGAGGCCCCAACAGGACAAGACAAATTGTGGATTAATCAAAGCTTCCCCGGTTCTTTCTTAGGAACAATTCCCAACGGGGACACCACAAAACCCTGAAAAGGACCGGCAATTCTGCCCAACCGTAATTCTACCGCCAACTTCTCCCGAGCTATCGATGCCCATCTCCGTACACTAGGGGAATTTCGAGCCATTGAACACCCTACGGCACCCCGAATCAGAACAACAAAACCGAACTGAAAACCTAACTGCAAAATCACCTTATCCCTTTTTCGCGGGTAACCGTGCAGCCAACTATGCAACAGTGGTACCCATATTGGAGAAGGAGCCAACTCAAATAGCACCCGCCTACTTGGGACCTGAACCAGGCAGAGTGATGGCCCCTTTTTTAACACATTTGGCGGCCAAATGGGGACCACTGCAGATCGAACACACGTGGTGGAATTTACAGTCCGGAAAGGGACACACTGATCTATTAAACCTCCACCACACGTCACCCCCACCACTGGGGACTGGTCTGGTCTGGACTGGGGAAACACCCCCCCGAAAGGAACGACCCGCACCGGCCAGAACCCCCGACCCACCTTTCCTCCGCCCCCTAACCGCCCCGCTTTTACCGACATCTGAGTCAGCCAAAGGTTAATGTCTTGAGTACCCCAAGTCAGAAACTTATTCTCCTCCATCTTGTCATGAAACTTCTCATCATAATTCAACCACGACCAGCCTTCATGCACCTGAGAAGCCTCCAGAATCGAATCCGCATAAGACAATAACATACCGTACTGCGCCGGAAAATGCTGACCCCACACACTCGCTAGCCGCAAGAAAGCTCTAACCCAATTGACGACATTCCTAGAGACCTTACGAAGATGGCCCGCCTTCTCATCCTCCTAGTGCTTTTTCTTACTATCTCCCGAACACTTACGCACCTCCAGTAAATGAAAAATGTCTATGTACTTCCGCTTCTGAATTTTTCGCCTCAACTTCTTCGGGACGCCTTCCCATAATTCTGATAAGACAACCAATGAGGAAGACCCGGCACCAGCGTGTGCACCAGAAGACCCTCGCCCCGGCACTGACTCACTGCCCCCACCCTCGCCCCTTGATGATTCAGACGAGTCAGAAGATGATGAGGAGGAAGAGTCCGAACTACGCCTATGTTGACACACGTTTCATTTTCTTGCGCGCCTGTCGCAACTGCTCAGCCCTCAACCCACTCCCACCAGACTCGTCCCCCACAACCAACAGCGACTCACCTGTCCTGTCTTCAGCGGCCATCCCATCAGACGAACGGGGGGAAGCAATATTCCTTTGCAGCCCACCAGCTCCTTGAGCCCGATCCACCTCCCTCGAATCTCCCCTTACAGCAGAAGCTCCAGAATCCATATTCGCTGCAGCTGATGACAGCACTGTAGACGGCACACCTCCAGGCGCTGACATAAAAGGAACCTGTGGAGACAATAAAGGAAAACCCAAGGAGGGAAAAGCAGGAGACCAAGCCGGTTGCCACGCACCCGCCCAATCCGACCTGGAAGAGCCTTGCCCCCCACTCAACCAATGTTCCCAAACCGCCTGCTGCTCAGCCGGACATCCCAACCGGAGATCCCAAACCGCAACCAGTTCCAGCTACCACACCAAGCCCAGGCCATACCCCCCTCCCCCCACTGACCCACGGGGCCTACACTACCCCTCTGCTCCACCTCAGACCTGGGCCCCAATGCTACCTCAGCCCCCACACCGGCACCACCTGCCCCTTGCCCTTCAGCACCACTAGCACCCCTACTCTGCACATTGCCCACGCTACGTGCCCTCCTCCCAAAAAACATAGAGCCTACCTTGCCCTCTTGCAGCATGCCGCACCCCCCTGCTAGCACTCGCACTTTCCTCAACCCTCTGCGGCCCAATCCTTCCAGCCCTGCCCAATCCCCGACCTCTGTGTCTCCCTACTGGCTGGACCACAGCGGCCCTGCACCCCCCCCCCCGACCTTTTCCAGCCTGCTTGCCAGCCATAGTATACCCTTCCTCCACAAATCTTCCACAGCCAGGGATCCACCAAAAGTAAGCAAAGAAACCCTCCTCTTCTGTTTTTGTTTTTTGTTTTTTTAATAAATTGAGCCCCCCTCTAATGCTCACCCGCCCCCCCCCCCCGCACAGTACCCCGCGTTAATTATTGAGTAGCCGAAGCTAGCATTAAAGCTAAACTGTCGGAAACCGAAAATTCTCCCCAACGGAACCCCCGTCACCTCGCCTGCACTCTGGTCAGAGGACGGGCGCCAGCTGCCAACTCCATGCCCCAAGATCCACCACTGATCCGTCTGCTCTTAAAAAATTCACAACCTGCTAAACCCCGATTAATGCAAAGAGAAAAAAGAATCGCTGTCACTTGCCTTGCAGTCCAGCCGCATGTGCTCCAGCACGACCACGCGCACGCTGGAGCACATGGCCAGAACCCCCTGATTGGCTCTGCTTGCACCCGGCAACGAGCGGAGCCAATCCCTTCAAAAATGCACCCCGCGTCATGACGCGCCACACCATGCATGCCCCCCCCCACTACCCCTCCCCCTTTCCAACGCGATGCGAGCAGGGTCCCGCGCCGGGCCAGGCACCCGGTTACACGCAGGCGCCAGGACCCTGCCCGCGCCCTCAAAACTTATCATTCTTCTGCTTATGGTACAGACACCATGCCCTCTCAATCTTCTTCTTTTTCCTCTTCTTTTTCTGGTGCTTATTTTCCTTTCCCTTCTTTTTTAATCCCTATCTTCTTCCACTTCCATTAGCTCCTCCTGTTCTTTTTATTCCTGTCCTGTTCCTCCTCTCCCTCCTCTTTATGCCTTGGGAGGAATTGGAACCTGTAATGGGTCAACAGAAAATATTAAATACAATTGTAAGGCATCAAATACATACACAATGGGAACCCTTTATCAATCAAAGCTGGGCACACGAATGGTTAAGGAGAGGTGAACTGAAACCAAAGGAGTTGCAGCCCAGGACAGAAGATTACAGAGATGGTTTATTGCAATCATATAAACAACTGGCAAAACATTCATATGCAGATTTTGTATAAAGAGCTGGAAACAGTGACTTGCCTTGTAGCTGGCTGCAAAGATCTGATGGTAGAAAATTTCTATACAAAAAGGCACAATAAAGTAGCATGCCTCATCCACTGAAAACTCTGTGACTGCTACAACATTGCTGTACCAGAAAAGCACAGGGATCATGACCCTAAGAGAATTATGGAGAATGAAGAGGTTATGATAAACAGGAATACTCCCATTTCAACCCATAAAGAGTTGGATGCAAGGAAGCTGGACATAGTAGTAAAGGGAATAAAACACCAGAACAGTATTGATTATAGAGATGTCAGGTCTGAGTGACTATTCTGTGAATGGTTTTGAGAGGGAGAAGATCCTCAAGTACCAAGAAATGCAGTCAACGACCACAATAATTTGGCAGAAAGATACAGAAATATTTCCCGTCTTGTTGGGTTCTACAGGCTTGATTAAAAAGCATTTCCAAGCATACCTTAGCAAGTTACTTATATATGTTACATCTTATGAGCTCCAGAAGGAGGCTGTCTTTGGCATGATGCAAATGCTACGCCTAGTGTTAGCAGTATATTTGAGACACTGAGATCATATTTAACATACCCTGGCTTAGGAGTGAGGTTCATTAGTGTCATTTATTTATTTATTCGCAGTGCTTGATATACCGCCCGTGCCAAAGTGTCAGGGCAGTGTACAATAAAGTAGGCTACTAGCAGGAAACAGAAAATGAAATGGAACGCCATTGTTTTAATAGGAAAGTGACAGAAAAGGACAGGGAGAGAGAAGCAGGGAAAGAACATACATTGAAACAACATACATTGAACATACATTGAAACGACTGTCCAGAGAGAATGGCAGGAAATAGACAGGGGGAAAGAGGGGTATGTTGGCCCAGGCGGCGTTTCATGGGGGAGCTCCGACTGAGGGCGAAACATGGTGATCCAATGGGTGAGGAAGGTCAAAGGCTTGACAGAAAAGGTAAGTCTTGAGAAGGGCTTTAAAATGAGAGAATGACAATTCGACACAGAGGTATGAACAAAACTAACTTATCTGAAGAATTACCCTGGGAAAACTAGACAGTTTGTTTACAGTAGTAGTGTAACCCAACCATTGCGCTACAGCACACAATCTAGCTATAAAGTGAACCTGAAAGCTAGAATGGCAATGTGAGGATAACATTAGGGATGTGCATTCATTTGAAACAACACGAGAAATGAAAATGACATTTCTCATGTCATTTCATGTTTTCTTTAATCTGAAATGACAGAACCCCCCCCCCCCCTCCAAAAAAAAAAATAAATTTGGCTTTTTTTCTCATCAATAGCTTACGCTATTGCTTGATAGTGCAACCTATTGCTCAATATGTGCCCTATTGCACAGTAATGTACCCTATTGCTCAATATTGCAGCCTATAGAAAAATAGGGCACATTATTGTGCAAAGGGCACATGATTGCACAATAAGGAACACTACTGACTTTGCCCCTAAATGGAAAAAAACCCCACCAAATTAAATGAAAACCCCTTAAATGACACATGGACACTATTTTGGATAATAGTATGTGCCTTAGATTTTAATGGGTGTTTACATGTTTCCTCTGCCTGTATAATGGCAATGCAGTGTTTGAGAGTTGCATGAAGCTTCCAATAGACAACATTTTAGAGGAGGTGTGTAAAAGTATTGAACATTTCAGTAACTATTTTGCCCTGAATTTTAGTATATTTGTTAACAAAGTCATTTTTAAAGTCAATAACATACTGGCAACAGAAGAAAAGCAACATACTGTTATAATAGTCCCAAATACCACTACAGCACATAAACATGTTAAAGTCTGCACAGATATGCATCTTAGCCTATCTCCCAGAAATAGGAAGCCCTAAAGTGTATATGACTGCTGTTTGAATGCATATACTTTCATTTACAGTGTAGACTGTACTGTATATGGCCCACAAGTGGAGTGGAGAAAAATATTTCCATAGATGCTTCAAATCCCCACTCCCTTCCCAAAAATATTGGGTTTCTTATTTACTAAAAAGCAGGCCAAATGAACATACAGGGCTCGATATTCCGAGAGATTAACAGAGTTAGCAGAGCTGCTAACCACGTTAACCATGGTTAATGGGATATTCAGTGGCAGTAACGAGATGTGTCGGGGGTCTTCTGAGACAGAGCAGAGGCAGCACCGCTTGATAACCGGGTAGCAGTGATATTGAGCCGCTACCCCGTTAGCAATACGTAGTGAAAGCTAGGCACAGAAAACCCTGGCCTAATTTTGGCCACATATCATTAACTGGGCAGTGGCTCAATTTTACCGCTGCCCGGTTTGTGAATGGCAAATGTGGCTAGCTGGTACCGGATATGACCCTGGCATTGAATATTCAGGTTTAACTTTCAGTGAAGCAGCTAGCCGGGTTGGCAGTGCTAGCTGCCAGCGCTGAATATCGGGCCCATAGATATTTAGTTTGTTATGCCTCCATTTCTATTTAGAGATACTGAAATTTGCCTATATGGCCTCTATGTCACAGTGAATCCCTGTCTATCAATTATAAATACAGAAGAAGATTTTTCACCGTTAAGGACAGTGAAACAAAACACATTAGAGTCCTTTTATTTAATGATTTATAACCCTCCTATCTCTGAGGTACTTAGCAGTTTACATACTAATGCATGCACATTTCAAATTTAAATACAAATACAGACAAAATACATATTATAGAATAAAACATCAAATATCAACTGTAAATTGATAAAACCAACATCATTGCTTAAAAGCCTGAGTAAACAGAAGATGTTTGATTTCCTCCTAAAGAATACAAAATCAGTTTCTTGCCTTATACTCAAAGGAAGAACATTCCATAAATGGGGATCAGCATACGAGAAAATGTGGGGCCTTACAAACTGTTTGGATATGGTTGTTATAGAGGGAATCAGTAATAACTCTAGATCTTTAGAGCAAAGTTCTCGTATACAAAAGTAGGTCTGAAGAGAATATTGAATCTCTAACTCATCTCATACTTTAAAATCTTGAAAATGAAAAGTAATTTATGCAATCAATATTTTACTGGAAGTTAATGAAACTCTATTAATGTTGGAGAAATATGCTTAGACCTCTACAAGCCCATGATCAATCTTGCTGCAGAATTCTGGGCAAGATGCAGAGATGTTAAGGTTCATCCAGGAAGCCCAGAGACAATAATGTTGCAGTAATCTAAACTGGAAAGGACTAATAACTGAAGAAAATGCTAAAATGATTACAGACAAGTAAATTACATAATTTACAAATCAAAGAAAGTTTAAAAAAAATATTACAAATCACTTTTCAAACATAGAGGCATGTTTACTAAACGGCATTAGGCTTTTGCAGCTAATGCACCAAAAAAGTGTGGATAGTCCCATATTAGTTGCAAAAGCTGTGCATTGTCTGTTGGGGACATGGATAGCATTTCCCCAGAAGATAATGCACCAAAAGTGCAGAGAACGTGGTTGGGCAGCATCGTGGGTATAGTTAACGCTACCTCTTGATGTGGTATTAGCTGCGCCCATGCTGTCTATAAATCTGACAATTACTGCATGCTGTTGAAGCTCACAGTAATCACGCATTACAGGCCCACCCATTCTCCATCCCAATCCCGCCTTCTGATGCAGATAACACTCACTCTGCAGATAGCACTGAAAATCGCTGTTATTTACATATTTCCTGGGTTAGCTACTAATGCGGTTTAATAAAGATGTCTCATGTAAGGCCATGGTCCAGCACTATCTCTAAATAAGATACTTCATTTTGATCCTCAGTTTTATATCTAGATAGGTCAATATTGTTTGTAGGGATATAGTTCTTATCCAATGACCACAATTAAAGGTTTGATCTTTGTCAAATTAATAGAAAGACTATTTTCAGAATACCAAATCATGACCTGATAAAAATCATAGTAATTTTGATGACTGAACATCACTAGTTATCAAAAATGGAGAGAAAAGTAAAATATCATCAGCATATATGCAAAAAGAGATGTTTGGACTATGAAGCATCCTATATAGTGAGATTAAATAAATATTAAAGTGTAATAATACATATTTCAACATCTTTTCTTTTTGGTATGTTAGACATGTCCACTAGGGGGTGTTCTTTGCCTTTATGTGCAAGCCACATGTGCAGCGGGTTTTACTCAAGGTAAGGTTCTGCTCCTTGAAGTTGAACGCTTTTTTTCTATTATAAAATGGAGAATTGCCTGTCGTTGTTCCAAAGCTGCCTGAACGTCTCTTATTATTGATATGGATATGTTTTTGATGGATATATTTTTGATGTTTAGCTGTAGAAAATCTTTTGTATTGTTTATTGGCATTTTAAATACAGTAGTGGCATCAAAGTAAATGATCGAGGCCGCAGGGCCGGGTCCCGAGGCCAACAATAACCAGGTTCCCGGGGCCCGGCTCTTGGCCTCGTGCTCGTTGCATGTGTGGGGGGGGGGGGGGAGAGAGTGTACAAGGGAATCGCGAGCGTCATTTGAAATGGCCCCACATCAGGTGCGTGGGGCGATTTCATTGGTGCTGCAGGAGGCGGGGCAAGCAGAGCCTGTTGGGTCTGCGGCAGGCAGCATGTGAGCTGTTGTCCGGCGGCGGCAGCTTGTGGATGAGTCGGGGCAGTTGTGGTGGGGCTTTGGGTGCCAGTGAATTTGGTGTCATTGAGTGCGGGTGTAGATAACATGAGGAGGGATCTAGCTAAGCTTGAAGAATGGTCTAGAATTTGGCAGCTGGGATTTAATGTTAAAAAATGTAAGGTCATGCATTTGGGCTGCAGCAATCCAAGGGAGCAATACAGTATAGGAGGTGAAGTACTTTTGTCCACTAAAGAAGAGCGGGACCTAGGCGTGGTTGTGTCTGATGATCTTAAAGTAGCTAAACAGGTAGAAAAGGCGATGGCAAAAGCTAGAAGGATGCTTGGGTGCATATGGAGAGGAATGGCTAGCAGAAAAAAGGAGGTGATAATGCCTCTGTATAAGTCCTTGGTGCGACCTCATTTGGAGTATGGTGTGCAATTCTGGAGACCGCACCTTCAAAGGGATGTGAACAGGATGAAGTCGGTGCAGAGGGTTGCTACTAAAATGATTAATGGGCTTCATTATAAAGCATATGAGGACAGACTTAAGGATCTTAATATGTACACCTTAGAGGAAAGGCGGGATAGAGGTGATATGATTGAGATGTTTAAATACCTCCATGGCATAAATTTTCAGGGAGAGAGCCTCTTTCAATTGAAAGCAAGTTCTGCTACGAGGGGACATGGGATGAGGGTGAAGGGAGATAGATTCAGGAGTGATATGCGGAAATATTTCTTTACGGAAAGAGTAGTGGATCCGTGGAATAGTCTCCCAGTGGAGGTGGTAGAGATGAGGACAGTGACTGAATTCAAAAAAGCATGGGACCAACACAGAGGATCTCTAAAGGTAAAAATTGGACTGTTGTAGTTGTTGTTATGGAAGGACAGACTAGATAGGCCTTGTGGTCTTTTTCTGTCATCATGTTTCTATGTTTCTATGTTTCTGTGGGCCCCTTCTGTCCAGCTGGCAGCATTTCAAGAAAATAAATAAAGTGGAATAGGCAGACAGGTGTAGCAGTGGTGTTCAGGCTGCCAGTTTAGTCGGGCTGGGTGTTTAAGAAAAAAGGGAGGAGGAACAGAGCAGAAGAGCTTCAGCAGGGAAGAGCTGAGCATGGGGCAGTGCAGAAGTGACCAGGTGTGAGGGGTCAGCGGGGTGGTTCAAGAGCCAGAGCACGGGGGAGGGCAGGCTGGGGGTGGGGTGGGGGATTGCTTGGTGCTGTCCAGTCGGTGGCGCCGAGAACTCGTTGGGGTAGGAGGGTGGTAGGGTGGATCCCGTGGGGGAGGCAGGGGGAGGGCTTGCTCGGCCCCTGAAAGGGGGGTAAGGGCGAGGGGAGTGGCCAGGGGTTACCGGGGGGGTCTCAGCAGGTGGAGCAGGTTAGCTCCGGGCAACTGGGGGAACGTGAAATTTCCGGTGCGGTGGGGCAGGTGTCAGGGGTAGTGGTGCCGGGGGCTGAGAGTGGGGGGTTAGGTGTGTTGGGGGAAGTTCAGGTAAGCTCAGGTGCTGATTCTGGGGGAGTCCATCCAGGGGGGGTTCCTTGCCCTTCCTTGTTTCAGGGTGGTTATAATCCATGGCTCCCTGGGGGGTACTTTATGTTTCCATCACCTATGGGGGTTGTGGGAAGTTGATCTGTGGAGAGGCAGCAGAGTGGAATGGGGCCTTGGGGGTATGGTTGGGGAGACTTGCCGGGGGTCAGCTTTGGCGGCGGGGGTCAGTTGCCTGGAATGGGGGGTGCTGGTTGGGCGCTTCTGCGTGGAATTGGGGTGGTGGGGGGATTGGGGGGGTAGCAGTCCTGGCGCTGTTGCTGCTGGTGTTTCTACTTCTCTCCCTCTGCAAGTACCGGTGGATGTGAGTGCGAGGTCTGGTGTGCCTGTTCTTGATCGGACCGGTGGATCAGCGTTGAGGTTGCAGATGCCAGGGCGGTCAAGTCCGAGTGTGGAGGTGGCGGTCATGGGTGAGCAAGCTGCGGGCACTGTGGTGGACGATGAGTGTGTGGGGGAGGGTAGTGGGTTAGGTGGGGTGGTGCAGGCCCCGGGGACCGTGGTCGGGGTGAGCCGCAAGGCCATGTCTAAGCATAGGCATGAGCGTCGCTGTCACCATGAGTTGTCATCATCATTCTCCTCTTCTTCGTCGGGGAGTTCTTCGGTCAGATCGGCAGGGGTGGTTGTCGATAAGGGCGATTGCGCATCCTCCTCGGTAGTTCATTGTGCGGAGTTGTGGGAGGGAGTTCTGCGGAGGTTGAGGCATCGGATCCAGAGGCGGCGATATATTGATGTATTTCGACTCCTAGAGGGGAGGAAGCGGTCTGGTGAGAGCCGGAAGAAGCGGAAGGAGGATGAGAAAGTGGGGAGGGTTCGGAAGGTCTCCCGCAATGTCTTGAATTGGACAAGTGCCTTTTTAAGATTAGCCAGTGTATGGGGGCATCATGACCCAAGCCAATATGGGGCATTGCTGGCATATGCGGATGCTATATTGGCGGCGTCCCAGGTGCATTAGGGTTGGGCCTGGCTCAATTATGATGAGGAGTTCCGTGACATAATGGAAGAAAATATGCTGTTGTCATGGGGGATGAAGGATATTAATTTGTGGCTGACACAAATGTCGGCCAAAAATGGGGCGGGTAGGGGAGGTGGGAGGTGGGAGGTACGGCGAATGTGGGACCACAGGTCTCAGTGGTGGGTCTTTGGTCCTTTCGTGCCTCAGCCGGGCTTCCCACGCCAGCGAAGGGGGGGAGGTTCGGCAGGGGGGGCCTCTGTTGGCATTTCAACAAATCCTTCTGTCCCTTCCCGGACTGTAAGTTTTGACACACCTGTTCGCTTTGTGTGTGTGTGTGGGGGACATCCCGCCACAAAGTGTAGTAGGAAAGGAGTGGTGGGATCGCCGGTGGGGGGGGGTAAGTGATGTTGGGAATTTGGCCTTGGCACCGTCTCCTATCAAGGTGGAGGCATTGCGTCTGTGTCTGGTCCGTTTTGGTAGGAGTCGGCAAGGTAAGGCCGGGAAGGTTTTGTTATCTGGGTTCTTGCATGGCTTTCCGATACCTTTTCTTGGTGAGGTGACTGACGTTTTCGCCAATAATAATAGTTCGGTCCGGTCGTTGGGGGATGTGGTACGCCGGAAGATTGTGGCGGAAAGTGCATTGGGTAGGATAGCTGGTCATTGGGTAGGAAAGTGCATTGGGTAGGATAGCTGGTCAAGTGTAGTAGGGAGGAGTGGTCTAGTGGTTAGGACAAGGTACTTCAGACCGGAGGGTCAGGGGTTCAAGCCCCACCTGGGGACAGCAATCTCAGGCCGGAGGGACTGGGATTTCTAGTCCTATAGGCACTCCTTGTGGTCTTGGGCAAACCACTTAACCCTCCATTGCCCATGTTCCCTGTATGTATTAGTGTGTGTGTGTCTCATATCCCCTCATGTTAAATGTATCCCCCAATTGACCGCTTTGATCCGGTGAAAAGCAGGATACAAATACAGCTAAATAAATAAATAAAATAAATTTTGTCGATCCTCCCTTTGCACCTTTCGTTGTTTCTCCATTGGGGGTGGTCCCCAAGAAGGAGCTTGGGCTTTACAGGCTAATACATAATTTATCCTTCTCGCCAGGGCAGTCAGTGAATGACCACATCCCGCATGAACTGTGTACGGTATGTTATGCGTCTTTTGATGCCGCCGTGGAGTTGGTGTGGCGGTGTGGTAAGGGGGCACTGATGGCTAAGGTGGATATTGAATCCGCATTTCGGCTATTGCCAGTGCACCCATCTGCATTTCCATTGTTGGGTTTTCAGTTCGAGTCTTTGTACTATTTTGATATGTGTTTGCCGATGGGTTGTGCGATTTTGTGCGCTTATTTTGAGGCCTTCATTTCTTTTTTGCACTGGGTTTTGGAGCAGTGGTCGGGTTTGCGTTCCACGGTTCATTACTTGGATGATTTTCTCTTTGTGGGCCCAGGTCAGGTGGAGACATGTGCGCTTTTGTTGTCATCCTTTCAGGAGATGGTCAGTGACTTTGGCATTCCGTTAGCAGAAGGAAAGACGGTTGGGCCGGTGACATGTCTCTCTTTCTTGGGGATAGAGATAGACTCGTTGGGTATGGTGGTGCGGTTACCTGCGGAAAAAGTGGAGCGGGTGAAAGGTCTGGTTTCAGCAGTGGGATCGTCTTCCAAGGTTTCGCTCCAGGACTTGCAGTCTTTAGTGGGTCATCTTAACCCTTTGAAGGCCTACTTTAAATTTTTAATCCACATTCTGCAGCCGGGTTAATTTTTGCATATTTCAGGAAAATTGTACCCGTCTTATTCAATATGTTCTAATAGTGATTTTCCTTCTGCTATGGTCATGTATTATAAACCACTTGATAGGAATATTTAGTCAGAATTTTGATCCCGAGAGTTTTGGGCTCGCCCTGGAAAGGGTTAATTTTGCTTGTCGGGTTATCCCCATGGGGCATCCCTTTGCCCAGCGGTTGTCCTTGGCCATGGTGGGGGTTAAGCGGCCTCATCATCGGATCCGCGTGTCAGTTGGAATGCGAGAGGACTTGCGGGTATGGGAGTCGTTCTTATCAGATTTTAATGGTTGCACAGTGGTGCAGTTACTTGAAGTGTCGAATGCAGATTTGCAGCTTTTTTCAGATGCAGCGGGTAGTTCGGGTTTCGGCATCTATTGCCAAGGGTCGTGGTGCACCGCTGCATGGCCAGTGGGCTGGGCTGATTCCGGGTTGACGCGTAACATCACTTTTATGGAGCTGTTTCCCATTGTGGTGGCCTTTTGGGTTTGGCCCAAGCGGTTGTGGAATAGGAGGGTGGTGTTTTGGAGTGACAATGCGGCAGTGATGGAAATAATTAATAGGCACTCGCCTCAGTGCCCACGGATGAAGATGTTGATGAGGGTTTTTGTACTAGCTTGTTTGCATCTTAAAGTTACGGCCAAGGCGCGTCATGTGCTGGGCATACAGAACTTAATTGCTGATGCTTTGTCCCATTTTCAATGGTCACAGTTTCGTCGGTTGGCCCCAGGGGCGGATGTGGCAGCTTTGGCAGTCCGGATCATCATTGGCAGATTGGGACCCGGGGATAATGGTGTTGCTGTGTTCTTCGGTGGCGCCGGGGACCTGGTCCTCATATTTGCGATGTTACTCCAAGGTGTGTGAATTTTTGAAGGGTCAGGGTTGGGGGGGAGGGAAGAGTTGATGATGGCTCATTGGGTATGTTCGTAGTATGGGCAAAAGGTGGGGGTTGGTCCAGGTCAGCAGTCCTGTTGGCATTAGCCGGCTTTTCCTTTTTCTGTAAGGCTGCGGGTTGGGGCAATCCTAGAACTTCCTTTTTAGTGTGGCGCCTGTTGATGGGATAGGCAAAAGAGCATCCCAGGGGACAAGATTAGCATCAGCCAGTGTTGCACGAATTGCTGTTGTGGATCTGTGGGGTGTTACCTGTGGTAGCGGTCTCTGACATCGAGTCAGTACTGTTTAGGGCTCTGTTTGTCATTGCCTTTTTTGGGGCATTTCGGGTTTGTGAACTGGTGCCTCAGTCCAAGAAGCGAGGGGCATTTGGGGGGCTGGATGTTCTGCATGTGGTTTTGTCAGCGATGTGGCTGCACATCTTCCTCCCTCACTCCAAAACTGATCAGTTGGGAAAAGGGGGATGGGTGGTGCTGAAAGCCATTCCCCAGTTGTGTTCTTGCCTGGTGCAGAATTTGTTTGCGTATTTACGCAAGCGGCCACAAGGTCCGGGCTTATTATTTCTGCACAAGGATGGCAAGCTGGTGACACAGTTTCAGTTCACTCCAGTGCTGCAATTGGCTTTAAGACAGCTTGGTTTGGATGGAATGCACTTTGTATCACATTCCTTCAGGATTGGGGCCACTACTAGCACAGCGGCGGCTGGGCTGGAGGGAGAGGTCATTCAGTGAATTGGCAGGTGGCGTTCTGGGGCTTATACGGGTTATGTGCACCCCGAAACATTGTGATTTCTCCAGGTGGGGGGGGGGAGGGTTGCCTCGGTTGAATATTGGGAAAGGGGGTAGGAGGGGGTGTGTGAGTAGGGGTGGTGTTTGGGGGGGGGGACATTAATACTTTTCTTCATTTTACAGGATCTCCAGTGAGTGGCGTGCCGCGGAGGGCGGGTCGCCAGTGGCATCCATGGCGGTGAGTGGTGGTTCATTGGTCATTCCTTTGTGTATTGGGCAGAACACAGGGCCATCTCGCATCCCCTCGGAGTGCACTTGGGCCTGGCATCCTGCAACATATGGCTGATATGGATAGGCGAGCTTGGCATGCGCTAGTGGCAGCTCCTACCATTGGTGCAGCAGCGGGCCAGGCAACGACAGCAACCAGTGGGACTGGTGCTGCACTTGGGTGGCAATGATCTTTCCAGCGGGTCCTGCAGACAGCTTATTCGAGCGGTACAGCGTGATGTTGCTTTGTTTTGGGACTGGTTGCCGAGGGTGATGATTGTATGGTCAGACATAATTCCTTGCCCGGCTTTCCAATCTCAGCGGCGTTGGTCTCGCGGCCTGATAAAGCTCGGGTAATCACAATTGGGGCCACCTTTTTCCTCCGCTACCCTTGCAAATGTATTATCACGCTGGACCAAAATAAATTTATTTTTACTACTCCTACTGATTTAGACAGATGGCTTCTAGAAAAGGAGAAACAGGTACAGAGGGTTTCTTCTTCCTCTTCTTCTTTGCCTGATGAGTAGCTTTGTATTCGGAGGGTGCGTATAGGCTAGTTAGAATAAGATGTTAGTCAGGGACTCTTATTTGTTGTACCTGACTTTGTTTTCTTGAGAAATTTGTTCTTGTTTTGTCTTTTTCTCCCCGTGATGTGGGCTGCTGTACTTGATTTAGATTATGTAATGTTTGATATTTCTTGATATATTTAATATTGTTTTTCTTTTCTGATATTGTATTGTCAGAATGTTTAAAAAATTCTAATAAATATAAATATTTAAAAAAAAAAAAAAAAAAAAAAAGATCAACTGGCAGATTGGGAGATGGGTTCAACAGACTGGTAGTGCACAGTTGCAGCATCCTTGGGTGGAGGTGAAATGTGCTGGTCTATACCGCACGGATGGTGTGCATCTCTCTCCAGTGGGTCAGGATTTGTTATTAAATGACTGGCAGGAAGCACTTGAAGGCTTTGTTGGTTGCAGCTTTGTTGGGGGGGGAGGGGGGGCGGCACAAGGATGGACAGGCCACCTTGTGCCGGTGGCAGGGTATAAAGCTAGCGCTTGCCGAGACAGCGGGGCTTAAACAGATTAAGGTGCATTGGGGGGAGCGAAGGGCTCCCCTGGGTGGGGTGAGATGTCCTGGTTGGGGCTCTCTGCCCGGTCTAGGTGGTGGGGCCAGCCTTTGCTACTAACATGGCAAGGCAGGCGGCGGGGGGGAGGATGATGCACACCTTGCTAATAATATGGCTGGTGGGGACATTGTCCGGAGTTGCGGGAGGGGGGGGGGGTCTGTTTGAGATGTTATAAATGTAGGCCCATGTTGTGGGCCGGTGCTTTTATGAGATAATAAAGCTGCGACCAAAGTTTTGCCAAAAGCTGGTCTGTATCTTTTGCTATGACAAGAGGTGTGTAGAGGAACATGGTGTTAAGCAGTACTGGGGGGGTTTGAAGATGTATTACTCAAGAGGGGGAGGAGGGCCTCCGGGATACCCTGGTTATTGATGAGTTGGTATGGATAAGGCTTTTAAACATTGTAGCATTAGTTCATCAGTGCAGCTTTATGGACTATCAGGTCTAGTCACATTTTGTTTCCCTATTCCTTTGAAGTGTAGGTTTTAAAAAAATCTTTGTAAAAACATTTTTGTGGTGTATATATAAGACTTTTCTGGGAAGCACAACACAAGATTGTGGTGTTTTTACCACTTCAGAGTTATTTCATAGCATTTGATATGGTTTAATTTGTGAGAGCATATCAACTTCAGTAAAGAAATTTTAAACAATATGGTCCCCCAAATATAGGGCACTTTTCACATGATTTTAACTTTTCCTTCATGCTATTTCTATAAATACTGTGAAAGTGTTTTTTATACATGAATACAATCACTGATGTTTCCCTATATTTAGCAATCGTGATTGGGTACTGATTTGAATATGGAAAGACATGCTTTGCACATATATTCATTTTGTTTATCATAATTAGTATGTACATTTTCCCCTTTAATTTGTCAGTGTATTTTTATTTCACTACTTATGTGTTAACCACGTGTGGGGGCATTTTTAGTTGTTATGAAAGTGTGGTGATTGAGATAAGCTCCTGTTAGTTCAAGTTGAGAACGTTGTCTTAGGTTCATCTAGTTTTTTAAATTTTCTTTGATTTGACTTATCATAGAAAGATTGAAACATGATGGCAGAAAAAGACCACATGGCCTAGCTAATCTGCCATTCGAATATCAAAAACTACAATAGTCCACTTTCTTCCTTTTGAGATACTCTGTTTGTCCCATGCTTTTTTAAATTCAGATACTGTCCTCATCGCTGCCACCTCCACTGGGAGACTAATCCAAGCATCTATCACTCTTTCCATAAAGAAATATTTCCACATATTACTCCTGAGTCTATCCCTTTTCACCCTCATCCTATGTCCCCTTGAAGCAGAGCTTGCTTTCAATAAAAAGAGGCTCTCCTGTGCATTTATGCCACAGAGGTATTTAAACATCTCTATCATATCTCCCCCTCACTTGGTTTGCAGCTTATCGTGCTGTAAGGGCTTGTATGCATCAGTGATGATGAGGGCTAAGCTATTGGTAGTTTAACTACTGACAGCGTCTCCCAAGATGGACAGGTCTCAGCTGAGGTGCCAGACCAAGACAAACCACCCATCTGGACAGCATCAGAATGGGACAGTGTTGGCGGCGGAGGATCACATTTCTTTGAAAATGGCAACAACACTAAACTTAAACTGCATGGAGGAAAGGCCTGGCAATCTACTTCTGTATCTTGGCATGGAAACCCAATGGATAGTCACAACAAAACAAATTGTACTATAGTGCTGGAAGATGAGACCACCAGGTCGGAAGGTACTCAACTAGCTAATTGGGAGGAGCTGAAGACTTTTCAGAGTAAAGCCAGCATTTATGATGTGGTTGGATCAAAGCCCTCAGGATGTCTGACTGCTGATGTAGCTGCATATGAAACGAGAGTCAGAAGCTGTAAAGATGTCTTACATATTGGGACATGGAACGTACGAAGCATGAACCAAGGGAAGTTGGAGGTGGATAAAAATGAAATGGAACGTGTACAACTTGATCTGTTGGGTTTCAGTGAACTGAAATGGATTGGCATCAGGCACATTGCATCACATGATCACATGGACTATTATGAAGGAAATGAAAGACAAATGGTGTTGCATTTATAATAAAGAAGAAACGTGCAAGAACTGTAATGAAATGCAATGCAGTCAGTGAACGCATAATCTCTATTCGTCTACGAGGAATGCCTATCAGCACAACTATAATTCAAGTATATGCCCCAACAACAGCTACAGAAGAGGATGAAATTGATGAGTTCTAAGAACAAGTACAAGCTGAAATTGACAGAATATGCAAACAGGATACCCTGATAGTCATGGGTGACTGGAATGCAACAAAGAAGGAAAAGTGGTTGGAAAATTTGGACTTGGCAACAGAAATGAAGCTGGAAAAATACTGCTCGTTGGTCTTGTAGAATTCTGTCTAGTCATATCAAACACCTTCTTTCAGCAACACAAGCAGCGACTGTACACATGGACTTCACCCAATGGATTGTTGAAAAATTAAATTGACTACATCTGTGGAAGTCAATGATGGAAAATCTCTACAACATCAACAAAAACAAAACCTGGAGCTGACTGTGGTACAGATCACCAACTACTAGTATGCAAACTCAAGCTAAAGTTGAAAAAGAGCAAGCCACTCATAAATGTAGCAAAATATGATCTCGAGAATATACCACCGGAATTTAAAGGTTGCCTGCAAAATCAATTTGCTGCTTTAGATAAAAATAACAGAGCTCCAGAAGATTTATGGAAAGACATCAAGAAGGTTTTATTGGAAGAAAGCGAGAAGTCTCTACAACAGGTGAAAATGCAGAAATGGCTAAAATGGATGACGGAAGAAACTCTGAAAATTGCCCAGAAACACAGAGAAGCTAAAGCCAGAGGAGAAAGAAAGACAGTCACAGAACTCAGAGATTTTCAACATGCAGCAAGACAGGACAAGGAAAGGTACTACAATGACACATGCAAGGAAATAGAAGCAGAAACTATTAGAGGAAGAACAAGATTATCTCTCTTAGCTTTAGGAAAGCCAAAGAAAAAATTCCAGCCTCAAATTGGAATGTTACAAGATGCTCAAGGTTATATATTGAATGATGCTGAGAAGAACAAGAAAAGGTAGAAATAATATACAGAGTTTTTATATGACAAAGATCAAGTGGACCAACAGCCGTTTCAACCTGTACCTTATGATCAGGAACCATTGGTGATGAAAGAAGAAGTCGAAGCAGCATTGAAAGCCTTATCAAAGAACAAAGCACTGGGCATTGATGGCTTTCCCATAGAATATTACAACTATCTGATGCAGCTGTTACCATACTTGGCAACTCTGCCAAGAAATTTGGAAGACAACATCATGGTCAACTGACTGGAAAAGATCTGTGTTTATACAAATACTAAAGAAAGGTGATCCAACTGACTGTGGAAATTATCACATAATCTCTCTGATCCCACATACCAGCAAGATTCTACTGAAGATTATTTAACAGAGACTACAATCATACCTGGAGCAAGAACTACCTGAAGTTCAAGCAGGGTTCAGGAAAGGGCGAGAAATGAGAGACATCATCGTGGATGTGAGATGGATCCTTGAAAAGACTAAAGAATACCAAAAGGATATCTATTTGTGTTTTATTGACTACAACAAGGCTTTTGACTGTGTAAACCATGAGAAACTCTTGGCCACATTAAGATCCATGGGTATACGAGAGCACCTGATCATACTCTTGCACAATCTGTACATTGATCAAGAAGCAACAGTTTGAACGGAACAAGGAGAAACAGAATGGTTTAAAATAAGCAAAGGTGTATGATAAGGCGGCATACTTTCCTCCTACCTGTTTAATTTATATGCAGAACAAATCATCAAAGAAGCAGGATTGTATGAAAACAACAGAGGTGTGAAGATTGGTGGAAGACTCATCAACAACCTTCGCTATGCTGATGATACCACATTACTGGATGAAAGTGAAGATGATCTGAAACATTTGCTTCTCACAATCAAAGAACATAGTCTCAATATGGGCCTGCACCTTAATGTAAAGAAGACAAAGATCATGACAACTGGCATAATCAACAGGTTCATCATTGAAAGAGAAGAAATTGAAATCATGAACAACTTTAACCTACTTGGATCAACTATCAATAAAGAAGCAACAAGCAGTCAAGAAATCCGACAACGCATTGCTCTTGGCAGAATAGCTATGAAAGACCTAGACAAGATTCTCAAGAGCAGAGATGTCTCTCTCCATACAAAGATTCAACTCGTTCAAGCCATGGTATTTTCAATAACATCATATGGATATGAAAACTGGACATTGAAAAAGATAGACAGGAAGAAAATTGATGCCTTTGAAATATGGTGCTGGCTGTGAATGCTGCATATACCATGGATTGCCTGAAGAACAAATTACTCAGTACTAATCAAACCTAAGTTTTCTTTAGAACTCAGATGACAAGTCTTTGACTTTCCTACTTTGGACACATCATGCGAGGAGAGATATCTTTAGAGAAAGACATCATGCTTGGCAAGATAGAAGGTCAACGCAAAAGAGGAAGACCAGCAATGAGATGGATCAATACAATAACAGCAGCTATGGCTGCCAGTCTGTCAACAATGAGCTGCCTGACTGAAAATCAAGCACAATTTATGACAACTATTCAGAGGTTCGCCATGAGTCAACACCAACTCAAGGGTACTTAACAATAACAACAACCAACACAAAGAGCACACATGGATCAGGTTTGAAGAAATTTTTAGATTTTCTACAACAGCAAGGGCTATAGAGTCTGCCTTCTTTCAGAACCCAATGGGTAGTAATCTTTATTGTCCATGCCAAAGTAGATGACTTATCTGTTGGTGTAGTGAGTACTGTTTTGGCAAGTGTGGTGCTCATCAATCCCATGACCTCTTTTCTATAGGGACATACAGATTGAGGAATGCCAAAATCTCTAATATATAATTAAAGATAGATGTATTTCTGCAATTATTAAATTTCTTCAAATCTCTAATATGTGCTTACTAGATGATTTTTGGTAATAACGACAGTCCCTCATGAGTTTAGCTTTTCACCTACTGTATTTAAATAGAATTTGATATAATGGTTATAAGAGCTGTGTAACTGTATAAGTAACAATGTACCCTGGCATAAACAAGAAATTTTATTATGGTGAGATAATGATCAAATATAACACATTCAATTATTTCATTATTTGAAATAACCTATTTCTGTAAAAAGAGATACTATTTGTGTCAAAGTTAATGATAGCTATTTAAATGTTTTTCATATTGTCAGCAAATCCTTTGTTTAAGTGAAAGAACCTGTGACTATGAGATAATGCTATTTTAGCCAATAAAAAGGCAAACTCGACAGGAATATCCTTGAACCAATCTGAGAGAATCTATGCATCATGGCTTCAGATTGCTTCCTCTAGAGCTCTAGATTGAGGGGAAATTGAATCTCTGTGTTTTGTGTCTATTTCCCATTGTCTGAAGGACCAGATTTAAAGAATTGAGGAGGAATCTGTCCTCACTTGAAGAGGTTCAAACAGTAATGCCGTGACTCGGATCTGTCCTTCAGACTGTTTGGAAATAACATACAGTATGAGTAAAAATATCATGGGAAATCTTAATTTCAAGCAGAGTATTAAATTAGATGAATGGAACAAAGAAAAGGCTGTAGAGATTATGCAAGAGAAAGGAAGCCCTAAAATATGAGCTGTGTTATAAATATGATAATGTTTGCATTAGAAAAGAAAGTGTATAGTGATTCATTTGTGTACTTTTTTAAAGTTGTATTTTAAAAGGATTAACATTTTCTGGTTGTAAAAGATTTAAGTAACTTGGTCTTGACTTGTTAAGTGATATTTTTTGCTTCTCTTTTGAATCAGGGTTGACTTAGTCAGACTTGTAAGTTAAGGTTTGAAATGTCTGTTTCCTTTTACTGTTAATCAGAATATGTAGAGACTGCAATGTTCATTGTTTTTCTGTTATGTATTTTGGCTTTCAGATAAGAGATGTACTTTGTTTTGATTAAAGTTTTCCTGATCTCAACTAAGTGCAAACAAAATAAGTTTTATTGTAGTGATGTGAGTTTTCTACATGCTGATTTTTGTTTTGGTTTTAGTAACTCTTAAGGAATCATTCCAAGGGGAAATTTTCTCTAAATGGGGTTCCAGTATTGTGATTTTCCTCATGTAGCAGACTCAAGTTGTTTTTTTTCCAGCTCAGTACTTTTTCTGAAGTTCTGGAAAATGTTCCCTTATCTGATTTTGCTAATGCCCAATTCTTTTGTACTTATTGTCCTTCCTGAGCCCATGGAGACTGATTCTGATCTCTGCATGTCTGGGCTATCTGGACATGCAGAAAATGTATTGCTCCGAGAAAAACCTGATTCTGCAACTGCAGGAGCTAAATGTTCCCACAGTTGCAGAATCAGAGCACTTGGATGGGCCAGCATGAACAGTATTCCACACTGGTGTACGTTCAAGTGCCTGCCCATCTCCCCTGCTCAGTGCGTCTGCATATATGCCAGTGCCATGGCATCCCATCGCCATGACACTTGAACCCACAGTAGGAGCACACCAGGCCAGGCAGCGCACAAGACCACTTTTCCCCACAGTCTGACTCCCAGTGGGTTCAGCCAGGCCCAGGATCAGGCATCAGGGGCTTACCTGTCTCTGCACTGTGTGTTGGGGGGGGGGGGTTTCTGGGCCCAATCACTGCCATTGCTAAGACTTATTATACCTCTGAGGTGGAATAAGTCTGATGTTCATCTCTCCCATGGTAAACGTACAGGGTCCTTGCCAGAATAGGCCCTGTATGTCTGGGTGCTGCAGCCCACCCCTGCTCTACTCACTCTCTGTTTCCATCTGGACCCCTCCTGCCCCTGTCCAGCTCTCCCAGCACAGCAGCTCTGTGTGTGAGGGGAGACATGCCAGCAGAATATGGTCTCTGTGAATAGTGGGGGGTTGCACATCCAACCTGGATGTACATCCCTGCTTTTTACTGGTCAGAATCTGTATGGACTTCAGATATGCCTGGGGATGCATGTTATAAAATGTCTTGAAAGAATAATTTTCATGTAATTTGAATGCTTAATGCTAATTAGGACATATGTAGAGAGTTGCTATTTGGAATATGCAGAAATAAATGTATATCTTCTCCCTGAAGTTCACTTAAAAGTAGGAGTACGTTTTAATAGTCATTTGAAGGTCTATGTATGCAGTAGCAGGTATAAGCATGGGAATAGAAGGCCTGGGAGAAGTAAGATATAATTCAAAAGAAGGATTTTTGATGGAGAGTAAATTAGTGAAGGTGGTTTAATGATGTGAAGTGATGTGTCAGTTTGATGAATATGTAAAGGGGAGATTTTATGATTGATTTGCAGTGATAATGTGCTTGTACAGCTAGTGTTTTTTCTTCTGCTGTCTGTGGGTTAACTGTAGTATGAAGTGGATTCTCCGATTCAGTAGATTGGGAAGAAGAATATGCTGTACAGTACACTGCAGTAACAACTTGGAGGTTTCCGTCACAGATACCGGCTTGACATTGAATGTACCCTGCTTCACCCCTCACCAGCAACAGAACCTGTGCTATTGGGCTTCATCCCTTCATTCAAAGCAATGGGAGAGAGAGAGTAATAATAAGTAATAAAACAATTCACACACACAGAATTATATTAAAAACACTGTACCGTTAAGGCCTTATGGGAAGGGAGTCCACAGTCCTGCAAACTCGAGCAGTTCCTGCAAATCCTCTTCAACCTGGCTAGACCAGATCACCTCATGTATTGATAGAAAAACTGCATTGTCAAAATACAGGTCTTTGTTACAGGTCTTGTTATGGGACAAAGCAAACAGAACATATTGCTTAGCTGAATTAGAAGAAGCAAAAACATTCTGTCCTGTTCTGCTAAACATGGTCTTGGATTTGGGTATACATATCTCTCCAGGCTGCTAGTGAATTCTAAGCCATTCTCCATATTAACTCTTTCAAAGGTTTCTGGTACCCCATTTCAAGTCCCTCTCAACAGGCATGACTGTATGTTTATAGCAGGACTTTCTTGTTAGGATAACCACAAGCCTTATTGGGGAAGTTAATTAAAAAAAAAAAAGCATTTCCAGGAAGAAAGAAGAACACAGTTAAAGCAAATATATATATATATATATAGATAGATAGATAGATAGATAGATAGATAGATAGATAGATAGATAGATAGATATTGTGGTAAGGAAACCTATCCTGACTTAGGGGAAAGGGAAAAAGGCAAAGAGTTCATCCTAGTAAAAGGGCCCCTTTTGCAAGGTCAGGGGAACAAAGCCACAACCTTACCTAAGAACCAGAAAACCCCTAGCTGAAACAGGTTTCATGTTTCTCCTAGTGAAATAAGGGAGAGTGAATACAGACCTATGGTCCAAGATCCTTACGTCAGTAAGCTCCCTGATTACTCAGGTGCCAGAAGGCAGAGTGATCTCCGTCACCTGGGAAAAGAGGAGGTGGGGCTAGAACCCTGGAGATATAAGCCTATGCTAGATTATAGTGGAAGAGAAGGAGAAAGAGGAGAAGGAGAGAGGGTGGAAGAAACACCAGAAGCAAGAGCTGAGGCAAAGGCAAGAAGAGGAGAAAGAGAGAGAGAAGCTGATACAAGCTGAGGCACAGGTACGAGCCTAAGAAGCCTGATTAATGCTGAGCAGGACAGAGGTACAGGAGACACTCTCAGCTCTAACAAGAGGCTGTCAGCCGAACCCGGTGAGCCAGAAGGAGAGTCAGAATCTATGCAGCAAGGAGAGCCTGATGCTGAGCTGAATGAGGAAGACACCCTCATGGATTGCTCTTTGTGCCAAGCCTTAGCCACAGAAGGGTTGAAGGAAAGCCAGCCCTGAGAGAAAACCCTCCAGAGAAAGGTAACCATAAGAAGCAGGTAGATGGATTGTAAATTCCCACATGGTAAAGAGGGGAAGTTTTACTAAGACATAAGAACAAGCTGGAGTTGTGAATTGTGCTTGTTAACCACCTGCTACCTGTGAAGTGAGACGGCAAGAAGCCAAATTAACTGTGAGGAAAAAGCTTTCTTTTTGCTCTTGAATTTTCCTGAGAAACCTGAATAGAACTTTGCATGCACGTTGAAAGTTTGTTCCTGTTTGGCGTTTTTGTTTTGCATGTAAATTGGAAAGCAGCCTGGAAAGGTTTGAGACTGGAAAAGAAGGCAAACTGCCACAGAAGAAAGCCTGTTTGTATATTATGCTTTAACCAGCAAGGCTAAAGGAAGCTGGTAGCCTTGCTGTTAAAAGGCTATGTTTTTCTGAGCTGAAGAATACTTTAAGCTGTCGCTTTGGTTTTGGGTTTTGTTTTGCTTATAACCTGTTGTACTTTGAAGAAGCCTGGAGAAGTATGCCTGAATGTGGTATTTATGAACCTCTCTTATGTGCTCAATACATTTCTGTCATTGCCTTACCCAAGGAGCCCAACTACAGCTTTCTACCTGAAGCCCATATATATCGCAATTAAACTACATTTCCCAGAAAGCATTGCGGGGAATTAGTCAGTTAAGGCTGAAAGGGGAAAGTTCCTCATGCAACCACACCCCTCTAAGCTGGAGGCGAGTGTTGAGGGTGTGACAATATATATATATATATATATATACGAGTATATATATAAAGAACCACTTCCAATTCTAATTGGCAGCATATTATTGAGAACATAAATCCTCATGACCATGATTTTATTAAATTATGTTTACAATTATTTTACAGAGATCTTGGATTTGACAATTGTGATAGAAGAGAAAAAAAACGTCAAACGTGATTAACCATTCCTTTGGTTGTCTTTGTATAGCAAAGGTCTTGTCACTAGTGGAATACCACAAGCACCAAGACTGATAACTAAATTAGTATCACTGATTGAGATAGATCCAAGATGTTAATAAATCTACCTTATGCAAAAGATTAATTGATCTTTTACTACTATGCTGTTTTGCTCTGAGAACAGTGTAATAAAGAAAGTAATGTTAACCTGTTAAGCAATGACAATTGACTTTCTAATTGTTTTAAATTTTATGTGTTTTTTTTAAAGTTTTGTGGTTATGAATGCATATACCCTTATGCAAATGTTCCTTCCTTTGTGAACTGAGATGTCTATGTTAATTAAATTGGAGTGGAGAAGTAGCCTGATAGAGCACTAGCAATCCTTCTGACCTTGGACAAGTCACTTAACCCCTCTTTGTCTTAGAAGAAAAAATAAAATTTATCAATGTCCCTGTTTAATGTACAGTATCAAGTTTTAAGTTACAATGTAAATAGTTTTGACAGATATCATAAAGCAGTATAAAAACCTGTTAGATAGATATATATGTACACTCTGGAGGAGAGGAGGGATAGGGGAGATATTATTCAGACCTTTAAATACTTGAAGAGAATTAATGAACAAACAAACCTCTTCCAAAGATGTAAAACTAGAGGGCATAACATGAAGCAGCAAGGGGGTAAATTGAAAGGCAATGTCAGAAAATACTTTTTCAATGAAAGGGTGGTGGATGCTTGGAATGCCCTCCCGATGGAAGTGGTGGGGGAAAATATAGTGACAGAATTCAAAATGGCATGGGACAGACACAATGGATCCCTTTACAGCAACAGGATAAAATAAAAATAAACTTAACTATCTATGTAAATAAATACAAATATATTACTGCAATAGTTAAGGTAATGTGAGTTAAAGCATTACCTAAAAATAAGAGAGCCTTTCTAAGAGCTTTTTGGCAAAACAAGTGAAATGAGTCTATATTGAAACAAGTTTAATTTATTTGTCATAAACTGCTAGTTATATTTTAATGTTTGTTACCCCTTGAGTAATAAGATTGACTATATCTTGTATATTGCTATAATTGGAGAGTAAATCACAAACATTATTAGTGATATGGAGATGTACAATTGTGCACTTGACAGAAAAAGAGAGGTGTGTCTTTTAGGCCACATGATAACATTTGATTTGGTAAATAAACAGAACAAGATGCAAGGTAGAAGTATGCTATATATTAGCTTGGTCTATGTTTAAGTAATTTGGACTAATTTAGTGCTAACAGTGGATGTATTATAATTAATTAGCTTTACATAGTAACAAGGTATAATGATGGCAGATAAAGACCAGTATGGTCCATCTAGTCTGCCCAGTAAGGTAGCAAGAGTAGGTGTCGCTCCGTGCAGGTCACCCCTCTCAGCATTAGATAATATAATTTTGTTCAACAATTCTGTATTGCCATTAGGTATAAGAAGATGTGCTTGTTTGCAACTGTATGGAATCAAGAAATATTTTAGTGGTGAATTGGGGTTCTGCAAATTACATATTGCATGCACTGAATCCTATGGGTTGAAGTCATTGACTACTGTGAATGAAAAGAAGTCTGCAATGCTACTGAATGTGTAGAGTCCTAGTAAAGAGCAGCGGTTCCAACGGGACTACTCACTGTGCAGCAGTGAAACCTGGGTGGACAATCACTAAAAAGCTCTGTCCAAGATGTACATGGCACAGCCGTGTTGAGAAAAGATGTTGCTGAAGAATCTGGAGTGATGACTGCTGTCATGATGTGAATGTGGGTGTAAATCTCTGAACCACTGAAAGACCTATGGGAAGCAGTTGGCAACTACCAGCAAATAGTGCTTGCAAGAATAATTGATAAAGCCTTACTCTCTGTACACATTCTTATTGAGACCTAGCAAGAGTAAACAATGTCACATAGTTTGGGTTAATTTGCAGGATGATTGTAATCCTTTTTCTGTACTTTATGAAGCGTATGTTATGTATAACGACTTCTTCCAACTAGCAAGATGAAGCTACTTGTAGTTGAGGCAAAGCCTCAGGTAAAAACTTAGGGCCTGATATTCAAAAGAACATAGAGATATGATGACAGATAAAGACCATATGGCCAGTCCAGTCTGCCCTTCCATATAAACTGCTATAGTCCCTTTTTTTCTTTCCGAGATCCTTTGAGTTTGTCCCATGCGTTCTTGAATTCAAATACTGTCCTGGTCACTACTACCTCCACTGAGAGACTTTTCCATGCATCTACCACTCTTTCCATAAAAAAATATTTCTGCATATTATTCCTGAGTCTATCACCTTCATCCTATGCCCCCTTGACCTTCATCCTATGCCCCCTTGTTGTAGAGCTCGTTTTCAATTGAAAGAGGCTCTCCTCCTGTTCATTTATGCCATGGAGGTCTATAAATGTCTATTATATTGCTCCTCCTCCACCTCTCCTCTAAAGGTATACATTTTGAGATCTTTAGCAGACTTGCTAACCATATTAATCTCCTTCATTGCTATCTGGGTAATCCAGATATGCAATGTTCGTGTCTGGATATGGCCTGCCATTGCCGAATATCAGGCCCTTAAATTGTAAGCCCTCTAGGGATAGGGAAATACCTACTGTACCTGACTGTAACTTGCCTTGAACTGCTACTGGAAAAGTGTGAGCTAAATACTATTCAATAAATAAATAAAATCTTCACAAAATCATTGCCTAAATGTATGCAAAAAACCCCGCAAAAACCCTTTGGGCCTGATTCAGAGATGCGGGTTGCAGGGCTGCATGTCATTGTGGGACATGCAGCCCCGCAAGCCGTTGGAACCCTATGTCCCCTCCTGCTCACCCCACATATCCTGAGCAGTAGGACGGGGAGAGCTGGCAGGGATAGGAAAGGATGGGATCTGGGCAGCTGCAGCCGAACCCTAGCCATAGGAGATCAGATCGAGGGTCCGGCTGCGGGGAAAGAAGTAAATCGGTGGCAGCTGGCATTCACGGCTCCTGAATGGAGCTGCAGTGCCATGGCGACGGGATGCCATGCACTGCGGCTCCATTCAGGAGCTTGACTGAGGTAGCTGGGCATGTGGCTGTGCGTGCAGGCCGATAAAAATCGGGGCCCGGCCTGCATGTTCAGGCCGTAGACCCGGTTCTGATCCCACAGTCACGTCTAGCCCCCCGCAGGATCAGAACTGGGTGTTCTTCTGGGCGACCCAATTCCGATCGGCTGCATAGGTGCCTGGACGTCCACATTAAAATGTGCCTCATAACGTCTTTGTTTAACCTTAATTAGATATTCAGTGACTTACCCTAATAAGGTGGTGCCACTGAACATAGGTGGTTCAAGACATTTAGATATATTAGTCCTACTATATTTGTGTCTGACTTGTCAGGATAACTTAATAAAAAAAAGAGAATGAGAAAATGGAAATAGACACTGCTACTTGCTACTGACCATTAAATGCCAACTGGAAAAGATGTGTTTAAGACAGCTTTAAATTTTTGAGAAGATGTCTCCAAAGGAAAGTGAGGAGGGAGATTATTCTCCCTCTACATTTTAATTGGGTAGACATTGAGGGCCCGATATTAATTTAGGAGGGCTATGTGCAGATCTCTAATCCCAGATATTTAATGCCGGGGTCATAAGAAGCCCCAGCATTTAATATACGTGATCATCACACTGCCTCTCAGCCTCAGTCAATAACCAAGCAGCAGCGATATTGCATGCTGTCAGTTAGCTCCTGCTCTTAAAGATAGGCAAACTTTTGTTTCGCCTTTCTTTTAGGTGCAGGTCTCTAACCAGGCAGCATGCAATATTGCTGCTGCCCTGTTATCGATTGCTGCCACCTCCGCTCTTTCCTGGAATACCCCCAACACACCATGATGCTAAGGTGGTGTATAAGGGAGTAAAGAGGGGATATTAAGCGACACTAACTGTGTTAGTGTCTTTGAATATCCCAGATAGCAGCAATTCCATGGTTTATGGTGCAGTAAACTATGTAAATGCCTTTCGAATATTGGGCCCTGAGTCCTCTGGAAGTTAATAAGAGAGTCTGGTTTTTCAGGTTTTGAAAATGGCCAGGATACAAGTGTAAGTGCTGAAATTTACACGTGCGCTTTCCAATATACTAGCACTTAAGTGTGCAAGCTGTTGGGGTTTCCATGACGATTTCTCCCATGTGTATGTTTTTAGATGTCCATTCACAAATGTCCCTGTAATCCCTTCTTTGATTTAAAACACACATCCATGGTGAAGGGTGAAGATATGTAAATTTTACATCAGATTCACATTCCCTTGCCTCCTCTAAAATTGATATCTATATGTAGACGTCACTTGAACTTTGCTGCGAAAACATAAAGATCCTTTCTAAAATATGCCTTAAAACCTTTGGCCTTTTCAACAAAACCTTATCCATACACTGAGTCAAAATTTTAAAATTTTAATTTTTCTGAGTATGGTTTATGGTTTACTAAAACTTGATATACCGCCTTTCATAACAGCACAACAAAACATTAAAAACAAATAAAAGAAAGGAAAGGAATGCCATAAAAATCATAGGAGAGCTAAAAGGAAGAGATAGTGAGAGAGGAGGGAGGAGAGGAATAAATGGGTAGGGGAAGTAGAATCCTAAGAAGCCTGTGGAGGAAGGTTAAAGGCCAATTGGAACAGGTGAGTTTTTAGGGAGGACTAAAATGTTGGGTCTGAGAACTTGAGGTGAAGGCCAGCAGGAAGAGAGTTCCAGAGACTGGGTACCAGAAAATAAAAAATTGAGTGTCATGTGGATTCAAAACAGGCCTGTAATGGTGAAAGAGAAGGAGGCAATTTGCTTGAATTAATCAAAGAACTCGGGAGGGAGTATGTGGGATAATGCAGGAGGATAAGTAGGCAGGAGTTCTCTAGTGCAATAAGGGTGAGAAATGTGAACTGGATCTGGTGTGTGAGGGGCAGCCAGTGAGACTTAATGAGCAGAGGGAAGAGGTGATCGAGTTTAGTGGCATGATGAAGTAGACTAATGGCAGTGTTTTGGACGGATTGAAGACATTTAAGCTGATGGTGAGGCAGACCAGAATAAATGATATTACAATAATCTAAATGGGAAATGACCAAGACCAGGAGCATGGTGACGACAAAGGAGTCAGGAAGGAGTGAAAAAATAGAACATATCTGATGAAGGGCAAAGAAAGAATGGTTTACCTCAGCATTAATTTGATTGAGAAATGTGAGGGAAGTGTCGAGGATGACCCCAAGGTACTTAAGAGAAGAGACTACAGGAACAGGAAATCCATCAAGTGAGGAGAGAAAGGTGATAGGAAAGTGGAAGAACCTGTAATCCATACAAGAGAGGTTTTAGAAGGATTCAGTTTCAGTTAGAGTGAAACTAAGATATAACCATGGAAATACAGGAATTAATAGTGATGAGATCAGGAGAGGTGGTGAGTGTGAAAGAGCATCAGGACATCATCCACATAATAATATGCTGAAACACTCTGCTGCTGAATAAGGGTGGCTAGAGGGGCAAGAAAGTCAGTGAAGAGTAGGGGGCCAGAACTGAACCTTGGGAGACACCAAAGGAGAGAGGGAAATCAGAGGATGTGAGAACCTGGAAGGAAGCATAGTAGGATTGGTCGGTGAGAAAAGACTGGAACCACTGTAGAATAGAACCACACAAGCCAGCAACTTGAAGATGAGAAAGAAGAATAAAGTGATTGACGAGATCAAAAGCAGAGATAAGATCAAAAGAAATAGCCAGTGATACATTATCCTTATCCAAAGAATCACATGTTTCATTAAGAATGAAGAATGGTGAAGATGTGACCGTAGTGAGGATAAAGTCCAGTGTATGACCAGAGCAGCATGAGTAGGGAATGAGATATGTTGGCAAAGAGACAGGTCCTAAATATGAGAGAGGAAAAGTTTATCACAATGTCTGGTGGACTGTCAACATGAATATTAAAGTCACCTAGAACAAGTAGGACAGAAAAGGCCATGGCTGTTTTAGCAAGGGTAGCCAGGAGGGAGTTCCAGAGAGAGGCAGTGAGGGATAGTGGAAAATAGAGTAATAGGACATGAAAAGCATGAGAAGGGGGAAAACGGACAAGTAGTGACTCGTGGTAATGTATGGAAGGGAAGGTGATCTCGTAAGCTTTAAAGACTCCTGATAGAGAAGTGTGACACCACCCCCTGATCTGAATAGTTAAGAAGTGGACAATGCTTGGAAACCAGGAGGGAGGCAATGATATAAAATATCTTTTTTGCCCTCTCTGAGCTAAGTTTCAAAGTAGCTAAACAGGTACTACTACTACTACTGAGCATTTGTATTGCACTACCAGTCATACACAGAACTGCACAGACATGTAAGAGACAATCCCTGCTCATCAGAGCTTACAATCTAGTCAAGACAAAACACATAGGTGTAAGCAGGGGTAAAACACAGAAGGTGTTGGCAGGGGTAAAACAAGGGGAAAGAAAAGGAGATCAGGTGAGTCAAGGTCCAAAAGCTGCAGTGAAGAGGTGAGCTTTCAACCTGGATTTGAAGAGGGTTAGAGAAGGTGCCTGGCATACGGACACAGGTAGTTTGTTCCAGGAGTAAGTTGCAGCAAGGTGAAAGGAGCAAAGTCTGGCGTTAGCAGTAGAAGAGAAGGGTACAGATAGAAGCAGTTGGCTAGAAGAGCGGAGTTCCCGAGGGGGGGGGGGGGGGTTGTAAGGAGAGATAAGAGAAGAAAGGTAATGGGGAGCCACAGAGTGAATGCATTTATAGGTCAGCAGGAGAAGTTTGAACTGGATGCAGAAACGGATAGGGAGCCAGTGAAGTGACGTGAGAAGAGGAGTAATATGGGCATGACAATGCTGGCAGAAGATTAGACATGCAGCGGAGATTTGAATAGATTGAAGGGGAGAGAGATGATTCAAAGGGAGACCAGCAAGGAGTAGGTTACAATAGTCAAGACGGGAGGTGATTAAGGAGTGGATAAGCGTTTTAGTAGTATGTTCAGAAAGGAAAGGGCGGATTTTGCTAATGTTATAGAGAAAGAAATGGCAGGTCTTAGCTACGAGATGGATATGTGTGGAGAAAAAGAGAGAGGATGAAAAAACAACCCCTAGATTGTGGTCCGAGGAAACAGGAAGGAGTACAAAGCTATCCACAGAGACTGAGAAAGGAGGAAGAGGAGGGGAGGTTTTAGGGGGAAAGATAAGAAGTTCAGTCTTGGCCATGTTCAATTTCAAGCGGTGGTGAGACATCCAGGCAGCAATGTCAGAAAGGCAGGCAGAGATCCAGGTCTGGATTGCCGGAGAGAGTTCAGGTGTAGAGAGGTAGATCTGGGAGTCATCAGCATACAGATGGTACTGAAAGCCATGGGAAGAGATAAGTGCCCCAAGGGACTGGGTATATAGAGAGAAAAGGAGCAGACCCAAGACAGATCCTTGGGGTACACCAACTGGGAGCAGGGTGGCGGAGGAGGAGGAGCCACCAGTACACACACTGAAAGAGCTATGGGAGAGACAGGAAGAGAAGCAGGATAGTACAGAGCCCTTAAAGCCAAACAAGGACAGGGTATTGAGGAGAAGGTTGTGGTCAACGGTGTCAAAAGCAGCAGAGAGGTCAAGAAGGATGAGGACAGAGTACAGACCCTTGGATTTTGCCAGGAAGAAGTCACTGGAGACTTTGACAAGAGACATTTCAGTAGAGTGTAAAGGATGAAAGCCAGACTGAAAGGGATCCAGGAGGGCAAGAGAGGAGAGGAAGTTGAGGCAGTGGCGGTGAACCACACGTTCAAGTAGTTTAGAAATAAAGGGAAGGAGAGAGATGGGTTGATAATTAGAAGGACAGGAGGGATCAAGTGAGGGTTTCTTAAGGAGAGGTGTGACCACAGCATGCTTGAAGTCTGCAGGAACAGTTGCAGTGGAGATCGAAAGATTGAGAATATGAGAGATGGAAGGGACAATGGTGGAGGAGATGGGACTTAGGAGACGGGGATAGGATGGGGATAGGATCAGAGGAGTAGGTGGTGAGTTTGGAGAAAGAAAGAAGGTGTGAAGTTTCCTCTTCAGAGATTACAGGAAAGTAGCATGGGAAAGGGGGAGAGTTGGGAGTGGAGAGGGGGAGGAGGGGAACTAGCTGAGTTTGTGGGAGGGTGATCTTATGGATTTTGTCATGGAAATGGTCAGCCAGGATTTGGGCAGAAAGGGAGGGTGGGATCAGAGGTGGAAGCACTTTGAGGAGAGAGCTGAGAGTAGTAAAGAGACGGCGAGGATCTGAGGCAAGTGAGTTAGTTAGATGGACATAGTAGTCTTGTTTGGAAAGAGTTATGGCTGATTGGAAAGAGACAAGCATGAATTTGAAGTGTAGAAAGTCTTCAGGGGAGCAGGATTTGAGCCAAGCATACTCAGCAGAATGGGCACAGAAACGTAGATAGCGGGTAGTGGATGAAAGCCAGGGCTGGGGTGCAGAATGTTTCACAGGATGTGGGGTGGGTGGAGCGAGAGCATCCAGAGCCAAGGAGAGTGCAGCATTATAGGAAGTTACTGCCTCGTCAACAGACTTGGATGATATAGTGCAAGAAAGAGGTGGAGAAATGGTGGAAGAAAGAGCCAAGGGATCAATAGCATGAAGGTTTCTAAATAGGTTGGAGGAGACAGGACGAGGCTGAGGCAGCAGGAGATGAAGATTAAAGCTTAAAAGATGATGGTCAGATAAGGGAAGAATTGAGCTACGGAGGTTCGAGGGTAAGGAACTGGAGAAAAATATCAGGTCCAGGCAGTGGCCATGCTGGTGAGAGGGGGCAGTGGAACAAAGTTGGAGGTCAAACGAGGTGGGAGAGGAGTTTTAAAGCATGAGGATCAGAGGGGTTATCGACATGAATGTTAAAATCCCCAAAAATAAGAGCAGGGGAAGAGGAATCCAGGAAGAAGGAAAGCCATGAGTCAAAGTCAGTGAGAAAGGTAGAAGCAGACTTGTCAGAAGGCTCATAAATAATAGCTACCCGGAGAGGAAGTGGAGTGAAGAGGCGGATGGAGTGGACTTTGAAAGAGAGAAAGGAGTGAGACTGGGGCAGCAGGAGGGGTTGGAATTGGCAAGAGGGAGAAAGTAGATACCCAACACCACCACCACGGCCAGTAGGACGAGGCATGTGGGAGAACTGATAGCCCCCATGGCAGAGGGCAGCAGTAGATGCAGTATCATCTGGGAGGAGCCAGGTCTCAGTTAGAGCAAGAAGATGTAGAGCATTGGAGATAAAGAGATCATGAGTAAAAGCAAGTTTATTAGAGACAGAGTGTGTGTTCCATAAGGCATATGAGAAAGGGAGAGTGGAAGGGGAAAGGAGAGGGATATGGATAAGACTAGTCATGTTGTGTGAGGATCTCTTCTCAGAGTGAGACAGAAATCTAGGGGGGTCAGGGTTGGGGTTGATATCTCCGGATGAGAGAAGGAGAATGAGTAGCAGAGTATGGGGTAGAGAGGAGACAGTACGGTGGAAACGAGGGTGAGGTTGCCTTAGGGAGAGAGGAGATGGTTGAATGAGAGGGAGAAAGTGATGAAACAAAAGAGCTGATGATTGGTTAGAAGACAGAATGGAAGGGGAAGTGAGGGTGGTAAAGGGGGGATGGGGAGTGCAGGAGTGAGGGTGCAGGTAGGAGGGGAAACAGTTAGGGAGTATGAAGAAAAGGAAGATAATGTGATGTGGGGCCATGGAAGAGGAATAGAGAGGGTCTATGCAATATATGTTAATTTTTACAAGCAGTGAGGTAGAATGAGGTAGCAATGGAGTCTACAGGCTATGCAGCATATGTTATCTTTACAGCAATGAGGTAGTAGTGAAGTAGCAATGAGGTAGCAATGGAGAAAAGGTAGAAAAGGCAATGGCGAATGCTAGAAGGATGCTTGGGTGCATAGTGAGAGGAATGGCCAGCAGAAGAAAGGAGGTGATAGTGCCTCTGTATAAGTCTTTGGTGTGACCTCATTTGGAGTATTATGTACAATTCTGGAGACCGCACCTTCAAAAGGATATAAACAGGTTGGAGTCGGTGCAGAGGGTGGCTACTAAAATGGTTAGTGGTCTTCATTATAAAGCATAGGAGGACAGACTTAAGGATCTTAATATGTACACCTTAGAGGAAAGGAGGGATAAAAGTGCTATGATTAAGAGGTTTAAATTCCTCCATGGCATAAATGCACAGGAGAGCCTCTTTAGATTGAAAGCAAGCTCTGCTATGAGGGGACATAGAATGAGGGTGAAAGGGGATAAAATCAGGAGTAATATGTGGAAATATTTCTTTATGGAAAGAGTGGTAGATGCATGGAACAGGCTCCCAGTGGAGATGGTAGAGATGAGGACAGTATCTAAATTCAAGAAAAGCATGGGCCAAACACAGAGGCTCTCTAAAGGAAAAAAGGGGATTCTTGTAGTGGTTGATATGGAAGGGCAAACTAGATAGGCCATGTGGTCTTTTTCTACCGTCATGTTTCTATGTTTCTAATTTTCAGAGAGGAATAGTAGGTCTAGTGAGTGCTGAAGTAGAAAATTGGAGATAAGTATTGTCTTGGCATAAATAGAGTGGCAATTAAGGAGAACACAACAAGTTCCTAATGAAGGAGAGAGGGAGGGCGAAGATAGGTCTGTCGGGGACAGGAATTCACAAGGCACAAGTACCCATGGTTTCAAATAAGAGAAAACTTTAGGCGTACCTTCAGGACGATGTCTAGAGCAAAGGGCTGGTAACCGACATGAAAAGGGCACTTAGAAACTACAGTACCTTGAACCACAGGAGAGTTCCACAGTCAGAACAAGGGTGGAGTGAAGCAGAGGAAGAAGGACCCTGAGGTTTGACTTCCCTTATTGAGCCACCAAGCTGCCCTAAGGAGCAGAGTCAGGCTTGGGAACATGAGAGAAGGAGTACGAGGGGAGGGAGGACGCTGAAACTGGGAAAAGTCTTTTTGAATATTGATCCCATAGTTTTAAATTTACACATTGTTGACATGGCTGTTAGATACTTTTGGTACACTATAAAGTCACAATAGCTACATAATTTCTTTTAACTGCAAAATAGAAAATAACACACTGCTATGAATCAATTAAGAAACTGAAAGGATTCAGAACCTCTAAGGATTTGTAAATGTGTAACGCTCACAGATTCCCTTATCAGACTCATTAACAGTAAACAGAGAATTGTTTCTATTGCTAGTATGATTTTAAAGTCAGCACTTCAAGCATTCTAAATCTTTGTTGGAGGTAAGAAGAATAAAATGTTTGCAGCCTCGCAGATATTTTTGGACAAATTTGATCTGGCTTAAACTCTTGGCTAGTTCTCTGAATTATTTTACATCAGTTCACATCACATGCTGAATTTTCTTAAATGGAAGAATGAATTTATTTATTAGCATTTTGCTCATGCCTTTTCCTGTAGAGGTTCATAGTAATAGTAAATGATGGTAAATAAAGACTGGCATGGTCCATCTAGTCTGCCCAGTGAAGTGGCTAGAGTTGTATCCGCCTCTCCATGCTTTTGTTTAAGGTTATATCTGCTACTCTGTGCAGGTTACTATTTTTTGAAGTGTAAAAGTTAAGTTTGCTTTGATTTACCCATATTGACTTGATTCAGTTTTAAGCAAACTCTTTCATATTTTTAACAAGGACAAACTTGAATTTTTTATGTAGGCATCTGGGCACAGATTTTCCTACCAGGAAATGGCTAACAATATTTCTATGGCATGTGTAAACAATGTAGTAACAGCTTGAGTATCACAAAACTATCTAGGCTATTAGTCACCCTAGTTCAGATTTTCCATACTAGTCAAAAGAAAGCAACTGGGGGGGGGAGGAGCATATTCACACATATATGACAGTATACATGCATAAACCTCTGCTTGTGACGTGGCATTTTAGATAGGATGTCCAAATGCAATCTGTCAATGTTCATTGACAAATTATAAAATAAAGGGAGATATGAGTATACCTCCTCCACACCCTTCACATGTTTGCCTGACAAAAAGAACACTTTTCAGAGACCTATTTGTACTTGCAGGAGGTAAAACCTTTGACACAGCTCGAGAATTCCAGGGCATTTCTGAAATCAGGTGAGGATGTCCAAGTTCTTGGAACGCCCCAACCATGCTTCCATCATGCCCCCCATTCCAACTTGGATATCCTTGTGTTCAGGATGTCTACAGATCCAGTTTCTGAAATGGCTCTGGGCTTGTCTCTGTGCTTTGGATGTCTCTCTATGCCCATTTTCAGATGTCCAAAGCATTAATAGGGTTTAAAAAATAACCTCCATAGCATCACTCCATGCATGAAAGCACACATGATGATAAAAGCATGCATACTTTTATGCAATCCTAGTGCAGGTGTGATCGGAGACAGGTTTTGGGCAAAGTGTGGGAGGAGTTGAGATTTAATCATGTATTTTATAGAATATACATTTTCACGCTCACTTTACCTGTGAAAACGTACACCCACTTCCGAGCTGGTATAAATGTCCACAGCTTCATTTCAGTCTCAATTTCTGCAACTTTCCTGAGGCATATAGGCACCTATGTGTCTTTACAGAACAGGCTCAGAATAGACATCTCCTTGCTCTCTCTACCTAGGTGACCTATTACAAAATAACCCTCCACTAGTGCTAAAAAGGTTGAATCAAATTTTAAACAACCAGATGAATGCATCTTGAGACCCATATCCATTGACCCAGTCACTGCTTGAAAATAACTAAACGAGGGGGCGGAGCCTGATGTCCAGCGGGTTAGACGCTTCGCGCTGAAGCTCCCGAGAGGCCTACTCAGAATCCTGACTTAATACCTACCTAAACTTAATATTTTGCTCCGAACTTACCGGGGTACCTCGGGGGGGATGGCGGCCCACAAACCAGCGCGCTTAGACTTCGGGTCTCCCTCTTCTTCACACGGAAAACGCTCCAAAACAGAGTTGTCTTCCCCACAAAAGATAGTTCCACTTCGGGAAAACCCCGAAATGCAACAGGAGATCTTGGAGGAAATACGCGGTGTGAAGGAACTGGTACAGTCCAACGGAGAAGCGCTCCGAGCCATGCGAGAAGACTTCGGTATGCTTCAGGACCGGCTTGAAGGTCTTTCACTACGGCAGGACAACATGGCGGGGGTCCTCGACTCGCACGCGGTGCGCTTGGTGAAACTGGACAAGGCTGAACGTCAGATACAGAATCTTCAAAAAGAATTAGAGGATAGCAATAATCGAGCCCGTCGCAACAATGTAAGGCTCATTGGAGTACCGGAGGGGGCCGAAGCAGGAGATATAAGAGAATTCCTGGTCAAAACTCTTCCCTCCTTGCTGAAGATCACTTTTCACAGAGATCTGGAAATTGACCGAGCACATCGTGTTCCTACCAACATGGCGCTCAATCGGACGACCCCCCGGCCTATCATCTTTCGATTACTGAGATATCAGCAAGTTGAGCAAATTCTAAATGCTGCCCGGGCGAATCATCATCTGGAGTTTGAAAGTCATAAAGTCTCCTTCTTCCCTGACTTGACAAAGCCCACAGTTGACCGTCGGAAGAGACTCCTTGCTTTTCGCCCTAGACTTCAACAGCTACAGGCTCGCTTTGGCCTATTGTATCCAGCGAAGCTCAGAGTGACTCTCCATAACCAAACTAGAACATTCGAAGATCCTGATCTACTAGCAACATTTTTAGATTCCAAAGAAGCAGACCAGATGCGCTAATCCAACAACTTGGATCTGTAATCCGCCGGACCTGCCCGCCATTTTGAATGGCCCGACGCGGTGATCACAGCCTGGAACAGAGACTGCCTGGACTTTTCTTTCTGTCTATATATAACTTTCTTGGTCTCCTATCCCTCCATGATGTGCACCTCGGTTGGATTCGGAACACGCACAGCTATACAGGTTATATGTTTCAATTTAGGCCTTCTCTGGGGTTTCTCCCCGCAGACATATGGTCGCCAGTAATTTCTGGGGTTCTGCTTCTTCTCTAATGCACTTCGGTGCTTATTTTTTCATAAGGGGCGCTTCATTGTTTTTCATTAGCTTATTTTCTATCATGTCATGTGTACAGCCATATACAGTTAATATGAGGGACATTGTGAAATTATGTGCGTTATCATGTTCTTTCTCAGAATTTTTAACTTTTCTGAATGGCCTTATGTAAGATCTTATCACTGAACGTAAAAGGCATCAATAGTCCAATCAAAAGAAAGAAAATCCTTAGCTATCTTAATCATGAGCATGCTGATTTAGTGTTTCTTCAGGAAACGCATTTAAACTCCGCTGAAACACTGAAACTTAATGCTAAGCCTTACATGGTGGCTGCCTACTCTCCCGCCGTTTCCAAACGGTGTGGGGTAGCCATCTTGGTTAAGAAGTCTTTGCAAGCTACTGTATTGGATACTAGCTCTGATAAGGAGGGTAGATGGGCCCGTGCACACCTTAAGGTTGGAGATAGTGAATTCACGTGTATTTGTATTTATGCTCCGAATGTGGATAACCCTGCTTACTATGCAAGTATTGCGCAGTTGGCACAGGCCTCTGCCAATACACCATTAATACTTGGCGGCGATTTCAACCAAGTACTTGATCCTTTGATAGATAGACAGCCGCCTAGAACGAGTGGTCCACCCAAGAGTCTTGATACCCTTACAGCTCTGATGAAAGATCTTGCGTTAGTAGATATATGGAGGCTGCTTCACCCCTCCGACTTAGAGTTCACCTTTTACTCAGCCCCCCATCACTCACAATCTAGAATAGATTTTTTTCTTATCTCCAAAGCACTGATACCCCAAGTGGACACAGCTAGGATTCATCCTCTCCATATTTCAGATCATGCTGCCATATCTTTCTCATTACATGTCACTACGCAAGGTGAACATCCCCGTGCTTGGTATTTTGATAGATCCCTACTAGACCAAAAAGATTTTCAGGTTGACATAAAGGCCGCTATCCAAGACTACTTTCATTTTAATTCACCCCATGACACTGCGAGCTGGGCTTGGTGGGAGGGTTTCAAGGCGTCTATCCGTGCAACTATAACTAGCTATCAAATCCGACAGGGGAAACAAAGAAAGCAACATTTACTGATTCTAGAACAACAGATACAAGCTGGAGAGCGTCTCCTCACGTCCCGTACTGACCCATGTATTTTACTTCGCTTACAACGCCTTCGTTTTCAATACAATCAGCTTTTATATACCGCTGCTGCTAAAAATATTGAATCACAACAAGGGATGTACTATCGGGAAAATAACCGTGCTGGCAAATTGTTAGCCAATGCCCTGAAAGGTCAAAAAGAAGCCAAGCGTGTTACCGCTCTCCGCAATCCGTCGGGGGGAGATTGGTCACTAAAGATACAGAAATATTAGAACTCTTTCGTGATTTTTATACTCGGCTTTATCAATCTGAATGTGACTTCGAGCCAGCAGCATTTGAACGATTACTATCAGGGGTACAACGACCGACCCTATCTGATGAAGATAGAGAGGCCATGGACAAACCATTCACTTTATCAGAAATTCAATCGGCACTCAAGAGATGTGCCACAGGTCGAGCCGCAGGCCCGGACGGTCTCCCAGTCGAATTCTACAAAACTTTTAACGCTGACTTAGCTCCGTTTTTGAAACTTTATTTTTCTGCTCTGGCCGAGGGTGGATCTCCTTCTGGATCCTTCTCAATGGCAAATGTAGTAGTTTTTGAGAAAGAGGGGAGAGATCCGCAACTAACAGCTAATTATCGTCCCATTTCCCTACTAAACGCAGACTATAAAATATTTGCCACCATTCTCTCCACCCGGCTTTCTGACAAGATGTCTACTTTAATACACCCAGATCAATGCGGTTTCATTCCCGGTAGATCAACTGCTGATAATGCTAGGACCCTATGTCATGTACTGACTGCCGCAGTTAATCTTGATCGACCATTGGTCGGCCTCTCACTTGATGCTGAGAAGGCCTTCGACCGCTTAGAATGGCCCTTCTTGTTTGCAACTCTCCGCTGGTACGGATTCGGAGAAGGCTTTCTCCGATGTCTCCAAACCATGTATGCACAGCCTACAGCTAGTATCTGTGCTAATGCTTTAAAGTCTCAGCCATTTCCCCTGCAACGCGGTACTCGCCAGGGATGCCCACTGTCTCCACTTCTTTTCGATCTCGCACTCGAACCCTTAGCTTTACTAATCCGGCAATCCAAGGATATTCATGGAGTCCCTTTCTCTCATAGGGAAATCAAAATTTCCGCATATGCTGATGACCTTATGCTCTTTGTCTCCCTAGACTCAGTGCCGGCTGTCCTAGAGCAAATTGGTCACTATTCACAACTCTCGGGCTATAAGATAAATTGGACCAAGTCGGTAGCCTTTCCACTAAATCCTCTGATCCATCAGGCAGATATGCAGTCCTTTCCCTTTTTATGGCAGCCTCGCATGGTCAAATACCTTGGGGTGCACTACTGCTCTCCTTTAGAAGACACCATCACCTTCAATGCTAAAGATTTAACCTCTAAGGTCCGGGCGCTTACTCAACGCTGGACCCCTTTAACACTTACTTGGTGGGGTCGCCTAGAAACCATTAAAATGATGATTGTTCCCAAAGTGAATTACATTTTAGAAATGTTGCCATGTCTCCTACCTCGACGTACATATAAAGATTTAGAGGGTCTTCTGACTAGATACTTATGGAAAAACAAGACACCTAGGATAGCGAAACAAAAGTTACAAGCAGATAAAGAAAATGGTGGTGTCAGATTCCCTGATTTCCTGAAATACCACCACTCTTTTCTTCTCAAACAAGGCGCTCGTTGGCTGGAAGACCTAACACCGAGTAGACCAGTGTGGCTAGATATAGAGGAGGACCTTTGCAAACCAATTCCTCTTACTTATCTCCCTGGTATGACTCTCCCATCAGACTCCCACTATCCACCAATGCTCTTAGACACTTTAGGTGCCTTTAATACCCTTGCGCAATCTCTAGACTCCCGACTTTGTCCGCTAGATAGACTCCCGCTTTGGCACAATGCTCGATTTCAAATACAAAATAAACCGATGGCGTGGAGCCCCTGGTACACTAGGGGCATTTGGATCCCTAACCAGCTGTTCTCTGATGGTCGCTGGAAAACTTTTAGCGAATTACAAATTGAATTTTGTCTCCCTGCGAAACACTACTTTCAGTTGGTGCAACTTCAGCATTGTCTTCGGAGTGCTAAGGTGCTCCCGCCATCGGAAACCCATACCCAAGGATTGTCGGAGATTATCCGATCTATCGGGAGCTTATCGGGTGTAGCATCTAACTTTTACAAAACTTTATGTAATACTGTTAATAGAGGTACTCCTACAGCACAGAAATCCTGGGAGCGGGAAATGCATGTAACTTTGACCCCGGAGCAATGGAGCCTAGTCTGGAGCAAGGTGACACGGGTCTCTTGATCCGCCTCACTCACTCAGACACTTTTCTTTCTAGCCCACCGATGTTTTTTATACTCCTGACAGGTTAGCCAAATGGAACGCCACCCAGAGCAATAGATGCTGGACATGCCATGCGGCCATTGGTTCACTCACTCATGTTATGTATGAATGCCCCGCATTACAGTATTACTGGAGTCGGGTCTGGGGTCGTATTCAATCTATTTTGCACTTTCAAGAGCCCCTCTCTTGGAAGATAGTGGGACTCCGCTCAGCTGCGGGGATCCCCTCTCTTTCCAAATCGGCTTACTTCCTTTTAGACTTTATGCTGGGCATAGCTATATCCCTAATTACGAAATACTGGAAAAATAGCTCCCATCTGAGCCCCAATGAATGGTGGAATCATGTCTGTCTCTACAGTAAATATGAGCAAATACCTCGTATGTTAGCTTCTTCCGCTCAGACCCCTCACCACTTGTCTAAATGGAAGATGCTCAACGACTATGTTCAAACTGCTAAATGCTCTCATCTGACTGTTTAAATCTGTGTAAATCTCTGTCACATGATCATTCTGTATCGCAGATACTATTTCTGTTTGTGTTGCTGTACAATTACTGTTGTTTGTAAGCGCTTATATGATGATACTTATCAGTTTAGAGAAGAAGCATAGGGGTGGGGGGTAACTGGGGTTGCTTTTTCCTTATTGTATGTTTGTATTTGTTCCTTTGGTGTGATGTTTCTTTTTGCTTGTTGTAAAATGAAAATAAAAGTTTAAAAAAAAAAAAGAAAATAACTAAACGATAATCAGTTATTTTTAAGTTAGCTTTCAGGGAACTTAACCTTTTAAGTCAGACCACTGGATATGTGATCTTAAACTTAAATGTATTAGTTATCGATTTAAGTTAGGAGACCTCTTTAAGCAGTACTAGTTAAACAGGTAAAAGTTAACTGGATAGTGCTGAACATTGGCATTATCTGGCCTACTCTTAGCCCTTCCATCAGAATGCACTCAAAAGAATAAAGTCAAAATATTTTGCGATCACTGGCCCAAAATTTTAAAACAATATGATTTATGAAGTTTGAGTATCAACCTTTTTAGATTTGACATGGGCAGCCCTGGAAAAAATGTATGAATATTTTTGAAAAATAGTTTTTCCAATCTGGCTATAGCTCAAACTAGATCTAAACTGGATTTTTAGAATCTCTTTATTTATAAACTAAAGGGCTGACATCTGTGTAACAGAAGAACACAAGAAATGACATTATAATCATTTACAGAATCACTCGAAGAACAATGAAGCTTTTAGAGTGCTGGTGAATTTTAATAACTTTCTTATTTCTTAAAAAAAATGTGGTACATTAGGTTTGTGCTTTTGTTAGGCATCAAATTATGGAAATATATCAGAAATGCCTCTGATCGATAGAATAGCTATCTTCCAACCTAGATTTATAAATCTGTATTTGCAAGCTGAAAATTGCACTTCTATTTCCCAAGAGATGACTTCTGTTCTTTGAAAAAATGCATTTCTAAACATAGCTGACATATCCTTTTCTAGGAGAATTAAATATTGTTCATAGTATTTTCAACATATAAGGGCTTCTTTTCTCTCTTTTAAAATATATTTATTTTATTTATTTATTTAACAAATTTTATATACCGTCTTTCTACAAGTCAAGACGGTTTACATAGAACATATTTAGCAGTATGTTTCAACTGTTTACATGGAACAAGATAACGATGAATAAATATGGTAACGAGAAGAACTAATTACAAAGATCAAAGATCAACTATTTACATACAAATTTACAATGAGCCATATGGTTGTGTAAAAGAATTTGAGAGTTGCAGAAGGAATAGGGAGGAAGGTGTAAATGTTATGAGCTAAGGTGGAAGGGAAAAATGTTCAAGGAAAAGATGGGTTTTTAACTTTTTTCGGAACTCAGAGTGGTTTGAACAGTTCCGAAGTTTGTGAGGAAGGGAATTCCATAAGGATGGAGCATAGAGGGAGAAGGCCTTGTTACTTGTAGATTGTTTGCAGTGTCTCTTGTTTATAGGGATGGTCAGTAAGTTTTTGGTAATAGGGCGGCGCGATCTTGTGCTGTTGGAGGAGAGAAGGAGAGGGGAGAGGCATGGAGCTGACTCATTGGAAATGATTTTATGTATGAGAGTGAGGACCTTGAATTGAACTCTGTATTGGATGGGAAGCCAGTGGAGAAGATAGAGGACAGGTGTAATGTGGGAATGTCTAGGGTTGTTAGATATAAGCCACGCTATCATGTTCTGGGCAAGTTGGAGCGGTTGAATAGAGTTCTTGGGGAGGCCATGATAGATATGGTTACAGTAATCAAGAAAAGGGATTGTGAGGGCCTGGCAGACAGTACGAAAGGAGTTAGGGCTTAGGAGGGGTTTGAGGTTGCGGAGGGTACAGATCTTTGCGTATATTATATTAGTGGTTCTCTTTATTTGGTCAGTGAAGGAAAGGTTCTGATCCAGGATAATACCAAGATATTTCACTTGTTTTTTTATAGTAAGTGTGAGATCACCGATAGTAAGATTGGGAGGTGGGGTGTATGTAGGATTAGAAAATACCTGGAGAACCTCTGTTTTGGATTGGTTGATTAAGAGGTTATGTTGGGAGAGCCAAGTTTTTAGGTTAGTTAGGCATTCACTCAGTTTAGAAAAGTCAGGGTTAGAAAGGTTAAAAGGGGTGAAGCACATCATGTCATCTGCATATAGCTGATACTGAATGTCGTAGCTTTGGAAGATCTTGCAGACAGGTTGGAGGAAGATATTAAATAGAAGGGCAGAAAGACTGGATCCTTGGGGGACACCTTGTTTTAGGGTGAATGGGAGGGAGGTATCGCTTCCAATACGAACCTGTTGGGTTCTGTTATCTAGGTAGGAACGGAACCAGTTCAGGGTTGTGCCTCTAAGTCCTATTTCATGAAGTCTGTTTAGGAGTTGATGGTGAGGGAGGGAGTCAAAAGCAGCTGATAAGTCAAGGAATATGATAAGACATCCTTGAGAAGGGTTCTGTGTGTGGAGGTATAAGGAATCGAGTAGGGAAGTAAGAAGGGTTTCGACTCCATGGTTCTTTTTGAAACCATGTTGGAATAAGTCGAGGGGGGAGTGTTCATCAATATAGTTCTGAAGTTGAGTTTGGACCAGCTTCTAAGTTATTTTAGCCAGGAATGGGATACTAGAGATGGGTCTGTAAGAAGTAGGAGAAGTAGGGTCAAGCGGATGGTGGCACTCTTGAGAGGTGGTGGTACAGAGCCAGTTTGGAGGGATGTTTGAACAATATACAGAATGTATGGGCTGAGAGAACTTCTGGTAGATTTGATCCAGGGGACAGGGCAAGGGTCGAGGGCAGAGGTTGAAGCATTTAAATCCTTTATGACATTAGATACATTTTCTAATGTAAGATGGTCAAAATTGCTCCAAGAGTTTGAGGGGGTAGGCCTATGTGGTTGGGTGCTGTAGTCAGCAAATGTTTGGGGGTTATTAGAAGATAGGGGAGGGAGGAATTTGTAAATCAGGTGATTGGCAAAGGTTTGTGCAGTTATTTTGGGGGGCTGGTCCTGGTGTAAGGGCTCGTTAATTAAGGATTTAGTAATAGAGAACAGCTCTCTAGGTTTGTTAACTGATCGTTGAATAATATTTTTGTTGTATTCTTTTTTATGGTTGAGGGTTTCAGAGCAGTAAGTTTGGAGTTTAGCTGTATAGGCAATGTGTGCATTAGGGTCTTGAGAGCGTCTCCATTTATGTTCAAGACGTCTAAGCTCTCTTTTGAGAGTTCTCAGATTTGTAGAGAACCAGGGGGCTCTTCTATGGTGTTTTTGAGCAAGTTGGTTAGGTGGGAGTAGAAAAGCTACAGATAGGATCTCATTCCATTTAGAAATGTGGGACTCATGGTTCAAGCTCTTTTCATATAGTAGGTCAAGAGATGGGATTGTTTGCTCTAGAAAGGTGGCCGCATTGAATTGTTTAAATCTACGGGTATGTTGAGCCTGGAGGGGAAATTGATTTCTGTGAGTGGAGTAAGGGAAGGAGAAGAGGATGAGAGCATGATCAGACCAGGGTACAGGTTGAATGGTGTGTGTAACCTGGTCAGTGTTTAGGGTGTGTTGTGGAAAAAATATTAGGTCAAGGATGTTTCCTTTGGAATGCGTAGGGTGTTCCAGTATTTGGGAGACGTGGAGGGCATTCATTGCTTGGAGGAAGGTAGAGGATTGTATTGGAGATGTGGAGCATAAGTTTAGGTCACCTAGAATTATGAGAGGGCGTGAGGCAGGTTGGGGGGAGCAGGCTGTGTCTAGAATTGTAGAGAGATCAGAAGAGTCAGTCTGAGGTGCTCGATATAAGAGATGCAGGGATAGTGTAGAGTTGGAGACTGTAATAGATTCCAAGCCTACAACCTATTTATTTAGAATAGCCAGTAAATTGCACCATTCACATCCCTAGGGATCAAAAATATTTTGGTTTGCATTCATTTTAAATTATTTTTTCCCAATTTGGGGAGGAGGGGCGTTGTTCGTTTCACATATTCAGTGACCCTTTCACTGACTCATCACCTATGTTTTTCTTTAGAATATGACAGATGGCTATAACCTAAGAAGCATGTTTACAAAGTGTCACAAGTAGTGTGGGGCAAATGTGTGTTAGCGGGCATTTTTACCATGGTGGAGCCTAGCAACTGCAGTAGATACAAGGACTGTAGCTAGTTGCATCGCTAGTGTGGTCATAGGGAATGTATGACCATAGTGGATGTGCACAGTGAACGCGTACGCAATGCAGACCCTGCAGAGGAAAGCCACAAACACATTATAAGGGACTACGGAACTACTGTGGACAGTAATAAATGTTCCTCAATCACACCTACAGCAAGTAGCATCTGGCCAGTTCAGTTATATTGTGATAGGTGATGGCCTAGTATATAGCAGAGCTAGGTCTGAAGCCCTTTTTCCTGCTTTAAAATGTTATTGCTGATTTTGGAAAATTGCAGAATGCTGTTAGCTGTTAGAAAGAAATTCCATTCTATTCTGGTTTGATAACATGTTCTGCTCTCCTGGAGATAAGAGAATTAAACCTTGGTACTGTTTATTGTTTAGGTAAGTCAGATGTCTCTTTCAGTAGAATGCCGAGCCACTGTATCTTTGCTGATTGTGCACTGACCTCGTAATTAGGATGAAAATATAGCAGAGAAACTGAACAGTGTAAGAATATTTTGTCTAGCATTATGAAGATTGTTTAGTGTTTTGAGCCAAGGCTAGAGATACGTCTTAACCTTGCTTTGTTTGGCCTCGCTTTGTTTTGCTTTTGTTAAGAATGCTTCTGATATGCCTTCCGCTATCTTTGCAGAAGTAGCAAAATATACTGTAGTAAAAGTATTATGTTTAGTGTTATGTCTAATTGCTGACCCGTGGCTAGTAAGACCCAAGCAGGGGGAGCGAGTCCTGGGCCCGGTCAGAGATGTCTATTGGATGAGAGTAAGTGGGCCACTGTGGCCAATGAGGAGTTTTGCCTGTATTAGACTGGAGAAGAAAAGTATATAAACTGTCATTTTTCTGAGCTCTGTGCTCAGACCATTTTGAATGCTACTGCAATCTGAGTCTGTGCACATTAAATTGGCTTGAATCTTTGCCTGACTCCGGGTATTATTTATTGCATTCTTATCAGCTACTACAATATCACGGGGACAGACATATGAACCTCCCTCACCCTGAGGTGCCCAGGGTGCCTTTTCACCTAGGCTGCAGAGAACACAGCACAAAGCCTCTCGTGTCAGGGGAGAGAATACCCCTCTCATTCAATCCACTGATATGGCTTGGAAAGCACCATATCCATTGTTTGTTTATTTATTTAGACAGTTTTGTATACCACCTTATCCTTCAATCAAAGTGGTCACAACACAATTGGGGGCTACATTTAACATGAGGGGATATGAGACACATACACTAATACACTAATACAGTAACCATTGTGGAGTGTTTTGAGCTGGTAGATCTCAGCCATATCTTCCATTGGTCAGGGGGAGGAGCCATCTACCTACAGGAGCATGGCCCATTGCAGTAGCAGGGCCTCACCCAGATTCATGTATGCACTTCTATATGCACCCCCATGCAAGGGAGTTGAGGGTCAGATGGCACCTTTTGATGTCACACCATCATGTTGCTAGTATATGACACAACCAATTGCATTTCCTCTCCTTCTGTACTCTGTTTGCTTCAACTCTGGCTCTGTGGCCAGTACTGGAGGAAGCAGAGAGCACAGGCCCCATCACCTGACACCTCCACAGCACACACTAGCAGCAGCCTTCCGACATCTATCCTTTGCATATACAGACGTGAACAGCAGTCCATCAGGACAGTTGTTGATGGGTCTGTGGAAGTTTTCCCACTGCCCCAGCAGGATCACTCCTGACCTGCAGGCCCTGGTTTTGTAGATGTCAGACTGCTGTGGTGGACTGTCCTGGTAGTTTCACCATATAATCCCTCTTCCCTGGTGGCCTAGGCAGATGTCTAGGTATTCTACTATCTTTCCTGTTTGTCATTGTTACTCTCAGTGTAGTGCCCTGTTTTTGCCCATCCTATTTTCTAACACTCACGTTCATAATGCTAGCAAGTTGGACACAACTACTGCCTGGTCAGAGACAGATGTTAGTTGTGCCTGTGCTAGCAGTGTGTTTGTATAGCTAGCGCATAACTAGTGTTCCCACCTCAGCTGCACACCATGTCTCCGCCCTCTCTCCACTTTAACCCTGCCTATTCACGCGCTGCTTGAGTAGCACACCATTTTTAGTGTGCCCACCTTTGGGCCATGTGCTCCTTGCTACCACATTGTCAAAATGCATGTTAGCCCCATACTAAACCACATGCTACTGGCTACTGTGCTTTAGTAAGCATGCCCCTAAGATCAGACAAGACCTGATGTTCCCAGGGATCCTTTCTTAAAGAGTCCAGTGTATTCAAACAGAAGTGTAGTCCAGGGATCCACTCCTCCCTCCACTTTCCCCTGGAAAAAACTCTCCCCTCCCTTGAAAATAGCCCCTGCCTCCAAAGACTCCCTCAGTCATGACATCTAATATTTAAGAGGATTTATCGGCTAATCATATAGTTCATGATAAGGAGATATTCAGCAGTACTATCCAGACAGTGCCATTGGATATTTCCTCTGACTGTCCTGATATTGGTCCATGAACAGTGCCAAGATGAAAATGACACTTTTTCCAATAGCAGCAATTTTCAGTGCTGCTACCCAGACAACAATCCCAGAAAATCAGCCCTATGTGCTGCAGGGACTACCAATCCAAATAGTGACTGCATATCACTGTTATCTGGATAGTGCTGCCTTTTACCATTAAATCTGGATATTCAGTACCAGCTGATATCTAGATATGTGATGCTGAATATCTTGATTTTTTGTTTTACCCACAGCAGCCAGAGTTAAAAAAAAAAAAATACTGACTGCCACAGGCTGAATATTGCTCTCTATGTTTTTCCAATGCAGCAAAGACAGAGGACACTTAAAGAACTCTCCCAGTTATACTTGTATGTGATCTTCCAGGGTTTGATATTCAGTTGGGCAGGCTATGCATTGATGCAGTGCATAACCCTCCATGCTAACTTCTAAAACCGGATATTCAATGTCCCGGCCATGGCATTGAATATCCGGGTTTGGTGCTGAGTGGAGTCACCCTCAGACCCTAACCGGTAGTGGCAATATTGGACATCTACCTGGTTAGCATCTAGTTTTAGGTGCAGATATCTAACTGGGTAGCGGTCCAATATCGCTGCTACCCGGTTACTGGTAATCTCCGCCCCTGCTCTGCCCAGAATGCCCCCATCACACCTCAGTGCTAACCAGATAGTTTCAGGGCATGTAGGGGATACAGACAGGGATATTCAATGGCACTAACCATGTAGGTGCTGTCGAATATTCCCATTTAAGGTATTTACATGGTTTACTGTGCTGTAAACTGTGTAAATGCCTTTCGAATATCGGGTCCCTAAAGTATCTCTTCCAACAACAACAACAAAAAAAGAAGAAACCCATTGAGTTTCTGAAAATAATGGGATTCAGTTCTTATAGCATCATAGCCAATGCTGACTCTAGCACTACAGATCTTGTGCTACAATGCCATAAGTAATTTTGTACTGGCCTGACAAAAGATCATACAAATTACCATCCTGGGTCAGACTAAAAGTCCATCAAACCCAGTATCCTGTTCCCAACAGAGGCCAGTCACAATTACGATTTAGGATCTCAAAAAATTAGCTAGATTCTATGCTATCTACCCAAACAATAAGCAGTGTTTTTTCTCAGGTCTATCTTAATAATGGTTTAGGTACTTTTCCTCCAGAAATTTGCTCAAACATTTTTAAAATCCAGCTGCATTAACTAGCATATCATCCAGCATTCGTCAAACAAAACTACTTTGTCCATCTGATTAACTCTTTTGACTCTGACCCTTGTCGTCTCTTTAGAACTCTCAACTCTCTCCTCAAGGCGCCTCCGCATCTGACCCCTCCTCCTCTTCTGCCCAAACACTGGCCGATTATTTCAATGACAAAGTCTGTAAGATTACTCTCCAATTCCCCACAACTTCAGTTTCATCCCCTCTTCACTTTCAACTCTTTCCCTCAACCTATGCTACCCTTTCTTCCTTCTCTAAGATCTCCGAAGAGGAAACTACTCATCTTCTTTCTTCCTCTAAACTCACTACCTGCTTCTCTGCTCCTATCCCCACCCAACACCTTAACTCCATCTCCTCCATTGTCATCCCTTCCATCTCTCATATTCTCAACCTATCACTCTCCACTGCCACCATACCAGTAGCCTTCAAACATGCTGTGGTCACTCCTCTCTTCAAGAAACCATTACGACCCTACTTATCCTTCTAAATATTGACCCATCTCTCTCCTTCCTTTCATTTCTAAACTACTTGAAGGTGTGATTCATCACTGCTGCCTTGACCTTTTCTCCTCTCAAGCACTTCCACACCCTCTACAATTTGGCTTTCGTCCTTTACATTCTACTGAAATGGCTCTTGCCAAAGTCTCCAGCTACCTGTTCCTGGCTAAATCCAAGGGAATTTACTCAATCCTTATTCTTCTTGACCTTTCTGCTGCTTTTTGACACTGTCGGTCACCACCTTCTCCTCAACACATTATCATCACTTGGTTTTAAGGGCTCTGTGCTATCCTGGTTCTCTTCTTATCTCTCCCATCATTATCACAGTGTTTGTTCTAGTGGATCCTCCTCTGCTGTTATCTCACTTTCAGTTGGTGAACCCCAAGGGTCTATTCAGGGTTTATTCCTCTTCTCTCCCTATACCCAGTCCCTTGATGCTCTTATTTCCTCCCATGGTTTTCAGTACCACTTTTACTCTGGTGACTCTCAGATCTATCTCTCTACACCTGAAATATCTCCGGCACTCCAGGCATGAATCTCTGCCTGCCTATCTAAAATCACTGCCTGGATGTCGTACTGCCGTTTAAAATTGGACATTGCTAAGACTGAGCTGCTTACTTTACTCCCCTAAATTAACCTCCTCCCTTTCTCCTTTCTCCGTTTCTGAGGATGACACTTTTCTACTCCCTGTCTCCTTGGCTCACAACCTTGGGGACATCTTTGACTCCTTTCTCTCCTTCTCCACACACATCCAGCCAATAGCTAAAACTTGTCATTTCTTTCTCTATAATATCAGCAAACTTTGCCCCTTCCTTTCTCAACACACTACTAAGACACTTGTCCACTCTCTTGTCACTTCCCGTTTGGACTATTGCAAACTTCTCCATGCTGATTTCCCTCTGAATCATCTCTCTACCCTTCAATCTGTTCAAATCTAAGCTGCATGGCTGATCTTCCGCCAGCTCACCATGCTCATATAATCCCTCTTCTCAAGTCACCGCACTGGCTCCCCTTCCATTTCCATATCCAGTTCAAATTTCTCCTTCTAACCTATAAATGTATTAATTCTGCTGCTCCTTACTACTTTTCCTCTCTCATCTCTCCCTCTCTCCGTCCATCCTCCGGCCCTTCTCCAGAGCTCTCCCAATCGGGGATAGAGCAGGCTGGAGCAATGCTCCAGAAACCTCCCCCTGCTCAGCAGCCCAATCGGGGCACGAGGCACGAGGCACATTTGAAAAAGCAGCGCCGGTCGGGCGCGGCCTCTCCGTCCTTCCTCTGGCCCTTCTCCAGAGCTCTCCCAATCGGGGATAGAGCGGGCCGGAGCAATGCTCCAGAGACCTCCCCCTGCTCAGCAGCCCAATCGGGGCACGAGGCACATTTGAAAAAGCAGCGCCGGTCGGGCGCGCGGCCTCTCCGTCCATCCTCCGGCCCTTCTCCAGAGCTCTCCCAATCGGGGATAGAGCGGGCCGGAGCAACGCTCCAGAGACCTCCCCCTGCTCAGCAGCCCAATCGGGGCACGAGGCACATTTGAAAAAGCAGCGCCGGTCGGGCGCGCGGCCTCTCCGTCCATCCTCCGGCCCTTCTCCAGAGCTCTCCCAATCGGGGATAGAGCGGGCCGGAGCAACGCTCCAGAGACCTCCCCCTGCTCAGCCGCCCAATCGGGGCACGAGGCACATTTGAAAAAGCAGCGCCGGTCGGGCGTGCCCATGCCTGGCGGGCCCACACCTGAGGGCCTCGCCAGAGGGCCCTTTGGCGTGGCCCTTAGGCGGGGAACGTCAAAAACACCAGAAGCAGCCAAACGCAACACAACCCTGGTAAGGGATCTCTCCACCTCTCCGAGAACGCAACCACAGGCCCCTCGGTGGTGGCACATCGATAAATCTCAGAACTACCGAAAACAGCAAGTAACCCATCCTAATCGGACCTATATCCGGAACTGCAAGTATCACCAAATACTACTAAACCTCTCTTTCACTCTGCTAAAGTTCTTTACTATTGCTAGTAAGCTAGTCTCAATCAACTGTATCAGCGTATTTATGTTGCCAGTAATTTTTCCCCATTCACTGTGCTACCTTCTAATACTAATGCTGCCAGTAATTATTTCCATTCACTGTGTTACCTTCTACTGTTGCCAGTAATTATTCCCATTCACTGTGTTACCTTCTACTGTTGCCAGTAATTATTGCCATTCACTGTGTTACCTTCTACTGTTGCCAGTAATTATTGCCATTCACTGTATTACCTTCTACTGTTGCCAGTAATTATTCCCATTCACTGTGTTACCTTCTACTGTTGCCAGTAATTATTCCCATGCACTGTGTTACCTTCTAATGCTGCCAGTAATTATTCCCATTCACTGTGATACGTTCTACTGTTGTCAATAATTATACCCTCATTCAACTGTGTTACCTTATTACTATTGCCCTGCTGCTTAGTACTACTGCTGCCAGTCCAGAATGTACAAACTCCTGATATTATTCATCTCTCTCCTTACCCTTGGGCTCCCCAACCTCTCAATTGCGTTCAACCAGGGCACTAACCCCATTCCAATCTTACACCATGGAAGGAGACGGCCAGAACTCCCACACCATACCACAACAAAAACCAACCACACACCCCACTCCCACCTACTTAACATCCCCCTCCAACTCCTCAAAAAGACACAAGCCAAGAAACAACGTCAGCAACGCCTACTGAAATGTGCTTTGATAAACGCCAGATCAGTACGCTCAAAATGGCCTGCAGCCATGGACCTGATACCTCTACACAATCTTGACATCTTGATGATCACCGAGACATGGTTGTCCGCTTGCGACAATGTCCTCTTGAATCAGATGCTACCCCCAGGATTTTCCCTATATACATGCCACAGGTCCACGCAGAAAGGTGGCGGAACACTCATCCTTGCCAAAACCGACCTTCAATTCAAGTTGCGCAACACCTCCAGCTCAACTCATCTTGACGCTCTCACCATATCAAATGAACTATGTGCCATCAACCTCATATACCGGGCACCCACTCCATCACCAGATGGCCTATCTACAATAATTGAGCTAGCATGTACCACTTCCACCCCGCACTCTCCAAATTGGTTAATCGGCGACTTTAACCTCCCATCTCTTCAAAGTAGCCACTCCACAGCATTCCTTGAGGCCCTAGAGGATCTAGGATACAATCAATGTGTCGACTCTTCCACCCACACTAAGGGAGGCAAGCTGGATCTCATATTCGCACCTCTATCTAACGCCTCGTCGTTCCAAGACCTCGCACTATCCGTGACACCAGTGCCGTGGTCCGACCACCATCTCCTTAACTTCCACATACCCATAAGCACTCCCAGTAATAGTCAGATAACTACAAATACTTCCAGAACTCTAGCAACCCGCTTCCGCCCACTCAACAGGAGCGAAGTCCTAGAGAACCTCCAACCTCTTATGACTAACACACCCCTCAGCCTGGATGACCTCATATCTAAATGGGATGAAAACCTCAGAGCTGCATCCTGTCCATCTCACGCCGAAAAGACTACAAAACGACGAGAACATGCACCCTGGTTCTCCATGGACCTACGAACATCTCTACACCATCTACGCAAACTCGAGAGACAATGGCGCCGAACCCACTCCTCTGAAGCACACACTGCTTATAACTCATACTTGCTGACCCACCGTGCGAAGATAATGCAGAAAAGGAAACTCTATCACACTGACATATTAAAACGCTCCATCAACAAACCACATGCCTTGTTCAATATAGTAAAATCCATAACAGGAGAGCCAGTCTCAGCCCACCCCCTAATGCCTCAACCACAGGACTATGCAGACTATTTACAATCGAAGATGGTCAAGACTAACACAGACATAGGCACTAATAATCCCTCCGCACCATCCAAAACATTTCAAGCAACTCCACTATGCAACTTCACCGCAGTATCCACTAAAGAGGTTGCGGACATCGTTGCTTCTGTTAACCCCAGCACAGCACCTAATGACCCCTGTCCAGCCAGCTGGATCAAAGAGCTTCGCCATGACATAAGCAACATCCTGGCCAACATACTGAACCAGTCCTTTATCACTGGATCATTCCCGCAGAGACTCAAAAACACCTCTATCAAGCCCCTACTAAAAAACAGCAAACTAGACCCTTCTAAAGTAGAATCCTTCAGACCAATATCGAGCATCCCCCAGCTTGCCAAGATCATCGAAAAAGCCGCTCAACAACAAATCCAGCAACATATCGACACCGAAGCACCGTTGGACCCAGCCCAACACGGATTCAGGGAAGCACACAGAGTAGACACTGTCCTCACTACCCTGTTCAACGATCTGATCACAGGAATCAACAGCATACAACAAGGCTTTGTCCTCATTTTTCTGGACATATCTTCCGCCTTCGATTCGGTGAGTCATGACATACTTCTACAACGCCTGAAAGAAAAGGGGATCCAAAACACAGCGCTAAAATGGTGTGAATCCTACTTATCCAATAGGTGGCAACAAGTCAAGGCTGGCCAAGCATCCTCCGAACCATTTCTGCAAACACAGGGAGTTCCCCAAGGATCGTCCTTATCATCTCTGATGTTCAACATTTATATGCAGCCGATATGTGACTTAATTCGATCCTTCAACGTAAAATGCCTTGCATACGCTGATGACATCCTCCTTTACATGCCGTTCTTGATAGACCAACCAGTGCTCTCCCCAATAATTAATTGCTTCGAAGCAGTAGCCGATTGGCTATTATCACAAAACTTACGGATCAATCACAGCAAAACAGATGTCCTATTTGTCACGAGGAACCTCAAATTCATACCTCCTTCATCACTACGTGTCAACAATGTAGAGTTGAAGTCCAAATCCACTATCCGTTACCTCGGCATCACCCTGGACCAGCACCTGAACATGACAACGCATATAAAAAACATCACAAAGGCAATATACCATAAGATCAGAACTCTACGTCACCTCCGACACCTACTGGACTTCACAGACTATCGAACAACCTTCCAGGCACTAGTCCTTCCACATGTCGACTTCGCGAACATCATCCTTCATGGCCTCCCACAATCAACTTTAAACCCACTCCGCTTAGCCTTGAATGCAGCCGCAAGAGTCCTCTCCGGATCGTCAAGATCCGACCACATAACGCCCATCATGAAGGAATTGCATTGGCTACCTCTACATGCCAGGCTCCAATACAAATCATTGGTCCTCACGTTCAAAGCCCTAAATAACTACCCCCCTACACCAATCAGCAAGCTAATTCATGGCACCCTGGAAAACAGAAACAGAAGATCTACTGCACGGAACACATTAGCAGTCCCCAAGCTAATGACTAAGTGCACAAAGGCTACCTCCAACAGAGCCTTCTCCTTATTTGCCCCTTTAAGCTGGAATGCACTCCCCCACGAAATCCGTGGAATAAAAAGCCTCATCCTATTCAGAAAGGCCTTAAAACTCCACCTGTTCACAAAATGCTACTCAGAAACCTCCAGCGATAGAAGCACAACCAACAACCTGCAAACTTCCCCCACACACCAGTCGCCCCTGCACGTCAGCACCACAGATAATAGGTAGACCCCCCTCAAACCCTACCAACCTTCACAAAACTAATGCAACACCCATTTACATTAAAGTATTGTACATAGTTCGAGTTAATACGTATTTAATTTCCCTGTTTTCTCTCCCATGTTCAATTCCCTGTTTTTTGTAAACTCAATGTTATTTGTATACATTGCAGTATTCTTGTTCGATGTACACCGCGCTGATTTTAATAGCGCGGTATAGAAGAAAATGTTAAATAAATAAAATAAAATAAATAAATACACACCTCCTCATGAACTCTGCTCTTCTGGTGGATTGCTTCTCTCTATCCCCTTCTCCTCTACTGCCAAATCCAGACTTCGATCCTTTCATCTTGCTGCTCCTTGTGCCTGAAACAAACTACCTGTGTCTGCTTGCCAGGCAACATCTCTGCTTCTTTTCAAATCCATGATAAAAGCTCACCTCTTTGAGACTGCTTTTGGATCCTGATCTGATTGGTTTCCTATATATCTCCTTACATTTCCCTAGTTGATTCCTTGTCCTTAGTTATTGCATTGTCTGTCTTTACTAGATTGTAAGCGCTGATGAGCTGCAACCATCTTTATATGTATCTGTACAGTGCTGTGTATGCTTTGCAGTGCTTTATAAATGTTCAATAGTCGTTGTAGTAGTAGTAGTAGCAGTAGGCTGACAGAGTGTCATTTAGCGATTCCCACACACAATTCATGGACCTACCATTTCACACATAGGTATGTATCTCCATGCAGCTACCAATGTCCAGAGCAGCAGAGTGGAACCCTTTACTGGCAAAATAAGATATATGGGCAATTGATTAATGCTACCTGTGTGCATGTTATCTCCAGAAACTCCCCTTCCCTGTGACTCCCTTTTAGGAATAATGATCGTAACCACATCTGAAAAGCTACCATATTATATTTCTCTGGACCTTATTACCAAGCTATGTGCTAAGCTCATGCAGAGGGGGCACAGAGCATCCTCCTCCAGATCCTTATTGATACTGACTGCGATCTGATGCCTGAGTGCAATGTTGTGTAGAATGCAACAGACAAACATGACAGTCACAATTTGTGGGGTATACTGTAAGGCATCATCCGTCTTGTCCAGACACCAGAAATGACTCTTCAGCATGCCAAAGGTTCATTGATGACAGACCACATAGCAGCATGTGCATCATTGTACCTGCACTCCGCAGGCATATGGAGCAAATGCACAGGCTTGAGCAACAAGGGATAGCATTCATATTCTGCATCACCTGTGGACATAAGGTGCAATCAGTATGCGTGCACCCATAGACCTGGCTCAAATTGTTGATCAGTTCTCCCAAGTATATTTGATGATGCCATAAAATTGATGTGTTTGCCAAATTTGGCATCCCTTCTACACATCATGGACCAGAGCATGATGCATTCCTCAGACAGGTTTCAGGTGACTGGAACATACATTTGTGTTCAACAGCCTTCTGGCATCATGGACACCATGCATATCTGCAGCCACAGCTGGCCAGGCAGCTCTGTCCCCCCTTCCAAAAGACCATCCTTGCATTTTCTGCACACAGACATATCAAACTGGTCATGGAACCATGTGGGTTTGTGCCTGTCTCGTCCCTAGTCCTGATTATGTGCCCCTCAAATGGGAACCATCTCTCACTGGCTCTTGTGGGTGACAGGCTCACCTTCACTATGGTCTCAGATTTTCCTTGGTGTTGGTCACAGGATTACCAGACAACTTCTGATAATGGTACCTCATCACCTCTGTGTGCCTGTGTGCATAGGGGATATATTGATGTGGCAGGTTGTGGCTTCATAGCGTCATCATGTCTGGAACCAGCTTCACTGCAAACACAATGAGGAGCGCTGCTCTTGCAGCTGACCATAGGGTACACAAAGAGCAAGAGTCGAAAACCGTCAGGATGAATTCAAAGTTTCTTTATTAGGGTCGTCCCCAACGTGTTTCGGCATAAAATGCCTTCCTCAGGGGGTAACAGATTAGACCAATGCTAAATTCTCTATTATGTCATAGAATATGGATGATACCAAACTCTAGAATGTAGGAAATGCTGTTGCTCGTACTGTTTCCTGCAAAGTGATAATGGTACCTCTTCACCTCTGTGTGCCTGTGTGCATAGGGGATATATTGATGTGGCAGGTTGTGGCTTCATAGCGTCATCATGTCTGGAACCAGCTTCACTTACATGCTGACCACAGCTGACATAATACTGACAGAAAAACTTGGCACTGTATGGCCAGAGATAGCACATACATGACATACATAGGTGCACTTGTGGCCTCTGTCCTCCTGCCACTATTCTTTTTATCACTTTGTGCACTCATGAGATATCAATTTTGCTGCATGCCATCATGATGGTATTGTCTGTACTTGCAGTTAGTACAACCTGTCTCCTGTCTCCGTATGCACATATGGGGAGGGCATTCCAGACACAACAACTGGGGACATGTTTCCTATGTGACAGGTGGCCTTAGTATCAGCAGATCTGCTCATGCATGCAGAATAACAGCAACTGCACTAGTGGCAAGGGGACCTTCTTCAGTTCATACAGTGGATACTTTATTTTACCCTCCCCCACCTTCATATCCAACTTGCTCCTTTCACTTGAGCCTAAAACAATAGCAGCATACTGAAGATCATGTGGCGGTTCCAAGTAGTCACACATTGTACCCAAACGTCCCCTGGACACTCCTTTCCTAACACTTCTGCCCTCCTGCAAATGCATACCTATCCAACAAGACTGCAGTTCACATGGGGGTTACATTGTTGGCTTTTCAGGACATTGTAGCAAGGTGCCCCTCCCCCCCTAGATAATACATATAGTGCATGTGTTGCCTCATTACACATCCTATACATCAAGAGATATCCTTGCATAATGCCTTCTCTGCTTTGGTTAATGAGGATGACCAATCCATGGAAACTGAAGGGCCCTTAAATGAGTCAGTCAATGCCCAATCTCCTGCGAAAGCATCAAATATGAAGAAAAACTCACCAAACAGAAAACTACTACTACTACTTGGAAATTCCATCATCAGAGGTGCCAACTTGAGAACACAGTTCAAAGGAGAGAAGATAGCCAAATGCCTCCCAGGATCTTCAGCCAGCAGGAATACAAACCAAATTGTTGATGTACTTAGCGCAGAAAGTGAGCACTCCAAAATTGATGTTGTCATCCACCTGGGTAAAAATGACCTGGCTAGAAACAGTGCTTCTGCAGTTCAAAAGGACTTCCAGACTCTGGGAGAGAAACTCAAGCCCATTGTTAACACTGTAGCATTCTCAGAAGTTCTACCTATTCATGGTAAGGGGGCTGAAAGGCTGCATCGGATAAACAGCTTTAATACATGGCTCCAGACCTGGTGCAAATGAGAAGGATTCAGATTTATTGGCGACTGGGGAAACAGATGGACCAACAAGAGACTATACTGTGCTGATGGACTACATCTCTCTGTCACAGGGAAAAGAACCCTAAGTGAAAAATTCAGGCAGTATGTTGATATGCATTTAAACTAGAAAAAGTGGGTGACGGATGGAGAAGGACTGGTTCAGGATGTCACTCCCAGCAAATGCAGAACCACATGAGAAACAGCCACACTTCTAAACCGCACATCAACGACAAGTGGGAAGAAGTGGACAGAACAAAATCATTGCAAAATACATGCAAACCAGTTAAATGCTGGAAAGCAATGAACACAAATGCTCGAAGCTTAGCCAACAAAGTTCTGGAACTGGAAGCCCTAATGGTGGAAATGAATTTGGACATTGTGGCCATTACAGAAACATGTTTTTTTTTTTTTTTTAATTTAAGAATTTTCTGAATACAAAACAAGAAATATAAGCAAGTATATAATATACATGACATATCAATTCAAAAGAAAATTTCCCCACATAAAAAGAAACACATCAAGGAAAGAAAATCCACTCGAAAAAAAGCAAACAATTCTAACAATCCAAAGGATAAGAAATAAGGGGTGTAGTCACATTAGGGAGCCAAAAACATTTATCAATTCCTCCACCTAAGAACCACCCACCTCTTTTTTATCCACGAAAGATTTCAAGGAATTTACATCAGTATATACATAAGATTGTCCCCCAAGAGTAACCACACAACGGCAGGGAAATTTGGGGAAGTGACTCTTATTGATATATGGTCTGCAATTCAAAAAAATTGATGTACGCTTAACCTCTACTGTATCCTCCCTTTGTAAATTTTCCCAAGATGTGGTTGGTAAATTACAGTTTATGGATAATCAATTAGGTTCTTTTGCTAAGTTTGCTGCTCGCTCTGATTCCCAGTTTCAATCCTGCCGAGATTCAGATATTGCTTTAATGAGAGATTTTTCAACTATTTCCTTTCGGCTGGAAGTTCTTGAGAATCGGGCCAGAGCATGCAACTTACGTTTCTTAAATTTTCCTGTTACGCACCTATTATCTTCCGAAATTTTATTGGGGAAATATTTCTCTGAGATATTACATTTAGAGTGGGATTTTCAAATAGCTCAAACAGTTCATATGTATTACCTGCCTTTGGGCTCTTCTTCCACTTCTCGAGCTGTCGGGACCGTTGTCCCTTCAGTTTCTTCAGTGGATCAGAACCTAACGGCTTTTCTGGAAGATTCCCTTGACATTATTTCTAAACGCAATAATTTGGTAGTGCAGTTTGTTTCTGAAACTGCCAAATTGCGGGTTTTGAGAGCGTATTTTAAATATAGGCTCGCTCTCTTTTGTGGTCATGTCATCCAGATATTCCCGGATGTCTGTCATTCCACTCAAGTTCGGCGCAGCAGTTCTTGTTGTTGAAACCACAGGTTGTAGCCTTGGGGGCGACTTTTTTCCTCAAATTTCCCTGCCGTTGTGTGGTTACAGAAACATGGTTTAATGAATCGCATGAATGGGATATAGCCATAGCTGGCTATAATCTATTCAGAAGAGACAGAGAAAGTGGAAAAGGAGGAGTAGCTTTGTATGCAAAAAGCAATTTTAAAGCTACTGCAATGCAGGGGACATGGGGAAAAGAAGAAGCACTCAGGATTGTGTTGGAAAGAGGAGATGGCACTGTCATCCATACTGCTGTAGTCTACAGACCTCCGACTCAAAGCGAAGACATGGATAATGAATTGATTATAGATATTGCCAGGATAGCCACAAAGGGGGAAGTGATCATATTGGGTGACTTTATTCTACCTGATGTGGCTTGGAGTACTCCTTCTGCGAATCGTGGCAGTGAAAGCAACGTAACAGCCAGCCCCAGACAGCATTAAAGCGGCGCCCCAGCACAAAGGGAGCCGCTTTAACACCGCACCAGCCATCAGAGCCCAGCAGCTCCCCCGATCGGGGTAGAGCGCCTGAGCGGGAAGTCCTCCCGCTCAGAAGCTCCTGCCCAATTGGGGCAGTGGGAGCAACGTAACAGCCAGCCCTGGACAGCATTAAAGTGGCACCCCAGCACAAAAGGAGCCGCTTTAACACTGCACCAGCCATCAAAGCCCAGCAGCTCCCCCGATCGGGGTAGAGCGCCTGAGCAGGAAGTCCTCCCACTCAGAAGCTCCTGCCCAATCGGGGCAGTGGGAGCAACGTAAGAGCCAGCCCCGGACAGCATTAAAGCGGTGCCCCAGCAAGGCGCGCCCACGCCTGGTGGGCCCGTGCCTGAGGGCCTCGCCAGAGGGCCCTTTGGCGTGGCCCTTAGGTGCAGCACGGAGGCGCACACAGGCGCACACAAGTAGAACCCAAATAATAACAGACAGACACCACGACAGAACCCACCGGAACCACACAGCAACTCCAGAAGATAACGGAAAGCAACAAAAAAACACGGAAATCACCTCAGCGAATGACACGTCAAGAAACCAGGCACACCTAAAAGCCTCATCAAGGTACGCCTTCAAACCATGCCACCACTCCTTTCTCCCATATATCTCCTATCACCCCTCCTGACCATCTACCCCCCCCCTGCAATCACACTCACCAATCTACCCAGACCAAACACCACAACCATCCAAACCACCAACACCTACAACCCTCCCCTCTCATGGAACAACACCCAAACAACACACGCAACAACCTACATCCCCAACCCACCGAACAGCACCCCCTTTTCCATTTCACTAATCAGTGCTCGATCGGTCAGAAACAAATACCACATGCTATGCGACCTAATCAAAACCCAAAAGATTGACATCCTATGCATAACAGAAACCTGGCTAACAAACACAGACACAGTGATCATGAACCAACTGACACCAACAGGATACAGCCTTCAACACTGCTCCCAAACACACACCAGAGGAGGCGGCATAGCTATCATAGCGAAAACCAACCTTCACCTCAGACACCATGCATCAGAAACAACCAATGATGCGGACATACTCACCCTCACCAATAAGCACCTCTCACTCTGCCTAGTCTACCGAGCACCCACTCAAAGCACCGACCTAATAAGGATACTTCAACACATATCTGAGAGCACCATCTCCACAAAAGAGCAAATAATCCTAGGAGACTTTAACCTCCCATCTCTCCAAGACAAGCAAGCAGAAACCTTCATCAATGCTATGGAAGCAATGAACCTATCACAAATCATACATGAACCAACACACAAAAAAGGAAATACATTGGACCTTATATTCCTAAACTTCCCAAACCGCCATCTCAAACAAGAACACAGAGATAACACACGTACCATGGTCTGACCACCACCTTATCAGCATAACCCACACCTACCACCACATGATCAGCAAGGAGAACAAACAACACACAAGAAGATTTAAAACATTCATCAAAGAAGATTTCCTCGCACAAACCCTACCTGAACTCAAAACAAGCTCTAGCAATATTGACGACTTGGTCCGCAACTGGAACACCACAATCTCCGCTGCGGCCAGCACAATAAACAAAACTAAAACCAGACACACCCCGACAAAGACCCGATGGTACACACCCAAACTCCGGAAGCTGAAGACCAAACTCAGAAGAGAGGAAAGAAAATGGAGAAAAACCAAAAAAGAGGCCGACAAAATGACCTACATACACAAATTGGATGCATACCACACAGAAACAGACAAAGCAAAAAAATCCTTCCATACAAAAATCATAAACATGTCAATAAACAAACCACGAGAACTCTTCAACATTGTCAAACAACTGACAAAGGCTCCCAACCACCCCGACCAACTACCAAACATCCCACCTGAACTACTAGCACAACACTACAAGCAGCTTCAACAACCACAGAACACACAACTGATCGCAGAGACAACAACAGAAAACCACCCCATTACCACTGACAATGACTGGAACACATTCAAAACAGTCACAGAAGAAGAAGTATCATCCACCATCTCTCGACTAAATGCCACCACCTCCCCACTGGACCCCTGTCCTACAGAATGGATAAAGAAAACAAAAGCTGACCTGAGCACAGCATTAACCCGCATTGTTAATGAGTCCCTCAGCCAAGGATGCATGCCAGATCTCCTTAAAACCTCAGTCATCCGACCAACCATAAAAAAACACAACCTGGACCCCCTCGAACCCACCTCCTACAGGCCTATAGCAAGCCTCCCGTTTACCACTAAGATCATTGAGAAGGTAGTCCAGAGACAGCTCCAAGAACATTTAGATGCTCACAACATATTAGACCCACAACAACATGGCTTTCGTCCACTCCATGGAGTTGAGACCCTCATGACGTTGCTAAGGAGCACCCTTGTCATGTGTCATGGAGTAGATCAGTCAGAGCCTATGGATATAGGTAAAGCTGAGCAAAACAGATCTGACACTGACAGCTCAGTGCAGCACATGGCCCAGAGTTGCTATAGGAAACATACACAAACGGCATCACAAGGTGTGAGAGCACGCCCAAATAGCAAGCTAGCTCACAGCTCATTAGATAATGAGGGGCAGCTGGGAGGGGGCGGAGCCCAAGCAAACACCAAGTCACACGCAGATAAAATTCACTTACCGGAGGTTAGTGAGGAGAGACCACGAGAGAGACCACGGGAGAGACCACGAGGGAGATACAGCACCGTTGGTAACTGGGAGAGAACAGCTGGTAACTGGAGGACGGGAGGAACTTGGAAACCCGGTAGAACCAGAGCAGCTGAAGAAGCCCCGAGGAACTGCTTCAGAGAGCAGGGCACAGCTAAGCAAAAGCCCAGTGAACTTTGCCAGGAAGAGGGAAGAGGAGATATTCCTGGACCCAGGCTTAGAAAAGCCAACCTACCAAGTAACAGGTACAAGGAGGGAGAGAGCTTCTACCCTGAAGGGAGTTTCAGGCCCAAGGGAAAACAGAGAGAGAAAAGCAGTAAAACGCTTTCGTCTTGGCAAGGCTCTGCTGTACCGAGAAACTCCGAGCAGAGAGAGTGTAAAGGTAGGCTTATTCCTTCTGATAGAAGAGACATAGAAAGTGAAGAATTTCCCTGCACTTACCAAGAGTTATGTGTCTCTCAAAATAGAAACTCCAGAGAATGCGGTAATTTCCCATTCTACTCTAGCTGTGAGGAGGACGACATAATGCTGTATGCTCCAATAACAACATCCAACCCAACCAATAAACTCTTATCAGAATGCTTCACCGAAGTATCCAGCTGGCTACTAAAGAACAACCTATCCATCAACATAAAGAAAACTGAAGCCCTCATAGTAACTAAGGACCCTGACTTCACACCTCCTACGCATCTCGACATTGGCACCAAAAAAAATACAAATACAGCCACAAATAAGATACCTTGGAATCATCATAGACCAAGCACTCACACTCAATCAACAGATCAAAAAAACCACTGCAACAATCTACCACAAGGCTAAAACAGTACAACGCCCCAGACCTCTCCTTGAACCACAGGACTTCAGAACAGTAATGCAAGCCTTGACACTCCCACACCTGGACTACTGCAATATAATATACCATGGACTTCCAGCCACTCATACAAGCCCACTTCGAACTGCCCTAAACACCACAGTAAGAATTATCAAGAATGCAAAAAAACAGGACCACATCACCCCAGTCCTGAGGGAACTACACATACTCCCTCTAGAAGCAAGAATCAAATACAAAGCCGCACTACTCACCCACAAAGCTCTCTACCAACCTCAAACTTCCCAGCTCTGCATTCTATTGCCTCAACCAGCCCACAACAGAACAACCAGACAAACCACCAACAACTCCCTCACCATCCCTCACAAAAGAACGAAATACAATCAACGGACTTGCCACAGAGCCTTTGAACTATATGCACCATCCCTCTGGAACTCTCTACCCAATCACATCAGAAGCAACACAGATCCATCATCTTTCAGGAAACAACTTAAAACTGCACTGTTCCAACAATTCCTCGGACCAGAAACAAGCACCCACCACTGACTCCCTCCCAACCACCATGTCTCATCTCCCGAACCTATGTCCTATGTATTCAGTACACAATGTCTATGTCTATGTCCCAACTAACTGTCAAAAAATTATTATTGTTGGCCACCAGGTGACGGCCCCAAACCCCTCTACCTGATTAATGTTCCACCGCTTTGACCCGGTGACAAGCGGGATATAAATACAGCTAAATAAATAAGCAAAACAATCATAGATGCTTTCCAAGATGCGTCCCTTAAACAAATGGTGATGGAACCAACCAGGGAAAGCTCAATGCTGGATTTAGTGCTCACCAACGGTGAGAGCATGTCAAATATCTGGGTGGGTGCCCCTGTGAGCAGCAGCGATCATCACACGGTGTGGTTTGAGATAAAAGCCAAGGTGCAGTCCAATCATAGCAAGATCAAAGTCCTAAACTTCAAAAACACTGACTTCAGTAAAATGGCCAGGTACCTGAAGGAGGAGTTGGCAGGGTGGGAGGGGATATGGGAAGTGGAATTGCAATGGGCTAAACTAAAGGTGGCAATAAAAGGGGCAACAAATAAATATGTAAGGAAAGTAAATAAAAACAAGAGGAGAAGGAAACCTATTTGGTTCTCCAAAGAAGTGGCTGCTCAAATAAAGGCAAAAACCACAGCTTTCATAAAATTCAAAAGCTTGCAAACAGAGGAACACAGTAAGGAATACAGGAGCAAACTAAAAGAGACAAAAAGAGAAATAAGGAAAGCAAAATCAAAGGCAGAGGAAAAGATAGCTAAAGATGTGAAGTGTGGCGACAAAACTTTCTTCAGGTATATTCGGGAGAGGAGGAAAATCAAAGATGGAATTGCAGGACTCAGAAGTGCTGGGAACGGATCTGTGGAAAGTGGCATTGAAAAAGCAAAATTGCTAAACAAATACTTCTGCTATGTTTTTGCTAAAGAAAATCCTGGAGATGGACCATCTGTGACTCCCAAATATACAAATGGAAATGAAGTAGATACCACACCATTCACTGAAGATGTGTTAGAACAACTTGCAAAACTGAAAGTGAATAAGGCCATGGGACTAGATGGGATACATCTCCAGGATACTGAAAGAGCTCAGAGAGGTTCTTGCAGGGCCATTAAAGGATGCTTTCAACAGATCCTTGGAAACAGGAGTATTTTCTCAGGACTGGAGAAGGACAGATGTGATATCTCTTCACAAAAGTGGTGACAGGGAAGAAGTGACAAACTACAGGCCCGTGAGCCTTACCTCGGTGGCGGGTAAAGTAATGGAGGCGCTTCTGAAAGAAAGAATAGTGGACTTTCTCAAAACCAACAGGTTGCATGATCTGAGGCAACATGGTTTTACCAAAGGACGATCTTGCCAAACAAATCTGATTGAGAACTAGATCAGGGGCATGCAGTGGATGTCATCTACCTGGATTTCAGCAAAGCCTTTGATGCTGTTCCTCATAGGAGGCTTATCAATAAACTCAGTAGTTTGGGGATGGGTCAGAAGGTGGTGAACTGGATCAGAAATTGGTTGACTGACAGACGACAGAAGGTGATGGTAAATGGAGCTTACTCGGATAAAAGGAGGGTGATTAGCGGGGTGCCCCAGGGTTCGGTCCTGGGCCTGGCACTGTTCAATGTATTTGTGAGTATATTGCTGAAGGACTGCATGGAAAAGTCTGTCTTTTTGCAGACGACACAAAAATTTGTAACAGAGTGGACTCCCCTGAAGCAGTGGATAACATGAGGAAAGATCTACAAAAGCTGGAAGAATGGTCTAATGCTTGGCAGTTAAGATTTAGTGTGAAGAAGTACAGTGTCATGCACTTGGGAAGCAGAAATCCAGGGGAAATGTACGCGATAGGGGGCGAGACCAGAAGAAGGACCTTGGTGTGATTATTTCTGTGGATCTCAAGGTGGCAAAACAGTGCAACAAGGCAGTGGCAAAAGCCAGGACGATGTCGGATTGCATACAAAGAGGAATCACCAGCAGAAAGGAAGAGGTACTAATGCCACTGTATAAGTCACTGTTGAGGCCAAACTTGGAATACTGTGTTCAGTTTTGGAGACCATATCTTTCAAAGGATGTAAAAAGACTGGAAACTGTTCAAAGGAAGGCAACCAAAATGATTTGGAACCTGTGTCAGAAGCCTTATGAGAAGAGACTTGAAGACCTAAATATGTACACTCTGGAGAGAGGAGGGACGAGGAGATATGATTCAGACCTTTAAATACTTAAAGAGAAATAATGAACAAACAAACCTCTTCCAAAGACGGGGAAGCTGTAAAACTAGAGGGCATAACATGAAGCTGCAAGGGGGTAAATTGAAAGGCAATGTCAGGAAATACTTTTCCACTGAAAGGGTGGTGGATGCTTGGAATGCTCTCCCAATGGAAGTGTTGGGGGCAAATACAGTGACAGAATTCAAAATGGCATGGGACAGACACAGTGGATCCCTTTACAGCAACAGGATAAAAACAAAATAAATGTAACTAATTTCTCAACATACAGGGGTGTCCTACACAGAGCTGTGGGTTCACCCCTAAAACAAAGACATGGGGAGGGGTGGCTTGCATGGAGCGACAGGTGCACCTACTCTTGCCATCTTACTGGGCAGTCTAGATGGACCATGCTGGTCTTTATGTGCCATCATTTACTATGTTACTATGTTACATGCACAGATCTCTCCATGTCATATATGTATGGGCCATTTCCCACAGGTCGGCAAACACTGGGATTTATGCTTGTTGGGTGCATTCTGAGGCAGCGGTACACTATTTGGCTATGATAACAAACATGCACATTCTCCTGTCCCTATTTCCATGATGCTTGTGGACCTTTGAGGGGTTTACAGTGCATCACAATTGTTTGCTTCCTTGTGTCTGCAGCCAGACTCCCATCATCTCTGTTACCCCACCTGTAAACAGGCATTGCTGCCTTGAACCAAAGTGACCAGTTGGGATCCTTTCAGCTACTAGCACCTCATGAAGCTCATTCCCTGTTATATGTTCCCTTCCCAGGTGTCATGCTCCTTTACTGAGGCATTATATCTTGATACTGTGGGAATGTGAATATTACAATTTAATCTGTAGGTGGCAGTCAAACTGCATATTTGTCATTTGGATCACTGGGGGCCTCTCCTCTCACACAGGGTCATGCTCTGTGGACTGTTTGCCATGATGACCCATTGCTGCTTATACACTCAGGGGATAATCGCAAAAGATATGCTGCTGCTTTTCATGGGGCCTTTAGATGGGCCTGCATCACCCTTTTGTTCATGACATGTGTACTTTGCTCTCCCACTGTATATGGATACTTTACCATTGCAGCCAAGAGAAAATCTATACATCCTCACTCAAAAGTACTCACTTGGCACTGACACAGCACTATGCAGTAAGAGATGTCATTGTATGTGATGGTAATATACCCAGTAACCATCCAGGGCCATGTTTCTCCTCCTTGAACTACTGGAAGATTCCTGAGTGATACAGGGTATAGAAACAGTGGTTTGACCCTGGGAACCAGGCTACCACATTAATGATGGCCATTTGCGCATCACACATCACTTGCACATTTAGTGTTTCCAGTTTCTGTATTCCATTTTTCTTTCACTGGGTGGTATCAGTGCAGCATGAATACAATCTGTGGCACCCATTACATGTGATAGCCTTGCAATGGTGTGGAAACATTCCATCAGGGCCTGCCTCTGTAGCATACTGGCTGGTAGGATGATGTAATTCTCTACCCATCTTCTCATGGCCTATAGTACTTGGTGGAGGCACCCTTAGCATCCCCCACACCAAAGACAAATCAAATCAATAGACATGCAAAGAGCCTTCCAACTCTACGCATCTTCCATTTGGAAAAGACTGCTGGACTAGCTCAGAAACATCACGGACCTCAAGACCTTCCGCAAAATATTAAAGACATCTCTTTACTAAACACTTCCACTGCAGTGAATTACTCCCCACCAGAAGAACAATGCACACTCGCCTATCACTAATCATTATATATAAAGAAACCTGTATATAGTTGATTGCATATAGTTAGGAGCCAACGCTCTTTTGATCGTATATAGTTAAGAGCCAACGCTCTTTTGATTACATGCTGTAAATAGTCAATACAAATGTTTCAATGTAAGTTACAACTTTATTTCTATATAAACTGCCTTGACCCGGAGAAAGGAGGTATATAAATACAGCTTAATAAATAAAATAAATAAATATTTTCTCTCTTCTTTTCTATCCTTATTAGAAATATAGTTCCTTTCTTGTTTTCTATTCATTCATTCATTCAGTCAGTCATTTATTTGTTTGGATCATAAAGAGCCTTGATGCCCAACCATGAAAGGCAGTAAATCAAGTACAGAATAAACATAAACATCTAAAAAAGCTGGCATGACTCATGCCCACCATTACAGCCATGGTTGTTTGAAAGAAGCCAAGATAAAGAAATGTAAAGCGCTCAGGAGCTTTACAAGGCCTTCACATGGGGCCTGTCTGTGAAAGGATCCAGGTCTGGCCTGAAATCTTCATATAGGGACGCTTTTGCATCTGAGCTCAGTTGGTAGAGGCTACCACTTGGTCCTCAGGAATGGCAAAGAGGGACACACTAGTTGAAATGTGCATTGCTGTTCAGGCCCACCTCCATTTTCTGGGGATGCTGTGGCCCAACATGTGCCCCCTGCTGCAACAGAGATGCTCTGGGGTCTCTCAGCTGGGGCTGCATTCCTATCCAACACATCATAAACATGGCCATTATGACTTGTGCATTCTGATTCCATTATTCCAGGGAAGCTATTATAGCATTTCTATTTTAATCAGTTGACCTTCACAAAGCATGTTGGTCTGTGTGGTCCCTGCTGTCAGCATGGACCACTAGGCAGCAAGTTCCATAATGCACCAGTGGGAGACTCAGAAGAACAGGACTGATCTGAGCTTTTACTCTTGGAATGGAGTGACCAAGCACCTTATCTGCTGGGCAGCTAGCATAGTGGGCTGCGATTGGCAGCAGCAATGGTGGTGTATTGCTCCAGCACAGCTTTAGGTGGTGTGTTGGGTCAGTGCAACAAATACAGATATCAGAACACCTAAAGAACACCCAAACACGTCAATCACACTTGTTACACATAGCCCTCAAACATTCCAAACAAACCAAACCAGAGAAACCCACACTAGCTCTTAACTGCGCCCTTATAAATGCGAGATCAATTCGTAATAAATGGCCAGTTGTCACTGACTTAATTGCATCCCACAACTTGGATATCCTTATGATAACTGAAACTTGGTTATCCGACGTAGATAATGTAATTCTCAACCAATTACTACCCACCAACTTCACAATCCACTCCCGTCATAGAGAAATCAAAAGAGGAGGAGGGGCCCTCATTTTGACCAAAACTGACTTGCATTTTCATACTACAGACTCCTCCAGTACCAATAACCTGGATATCCTATCCATTGCAAATGACCAATGCGCCATCAACCTTCTATATAGAGCACCCTCATCCTCAACTGATGATCTCTCCAACATCCTCGACCTAGCAGCCAACACTCGCAACCTCAACTTATCAAACTGGATATTAGGAGATTTCAACCTCCCATCACTTCACTCCAGTCACGCCACTGCCCTTCTAGAAGCGATTAATGATCTGGGATACAGACAAATTATCAATAAACCCACCCACACTAAAGGGAACATACTTGACATGATTTTTGCCCCCCTGTCAGTACAAGAACCAAATGAAGAACTTGTGACATCTCTCACCTCTTTACCATGGTCAGATCACAAGCTAATCAATTTCACTATACCCATCAATAACAGTTCACTACACAACAATAGAACACCAAGCAACGCAACAAACACAACTTCTCGAAACTTCAGAGCCTTCAATAAAGATCTCATACTGGCAGAAACTCTCCCTCTATACAACAATGCAACTCTCAACCTAGACAATTTAATCACCTCATGGAATAAGAGTCTTAGCTCTATTGCGCAAAAACCAACCAAGAACAATATCGCAAAGAAAAGAAAACATTCTCCATGGTTCTCACCAGAACTACGTGTCTCACGCTCACATTTACGGAAACTTGAAAAAAGATGGAGGCAGTCCCACTCCGCTGAAGCCCAGTCAGCCTACAGAACGCACCTTACAATCTACAGAGAAGCTATCCGAACAAATATGAAACAATACCATACCGACACTCTCAAAAGATCACTAAACAAACCACGTGACCTTTTTGAACTAGTTAAATCATTCTCTAAGGAACCATCCCCATGTCAACCTGAAGAGATCCACCCACAGGAGTATGCCAACCATCTACAATCCAAGCTACTTCAAACTGACAAAATTTCTACGTTCATAGCACAAGACACCTCTAGTCTAACATCCCTTTCTAAGTTCTCCACTCCATCCAAGCAACTTGTGGAAGATACTATTTCGGCCCTCAATACCACGACTGCACAAACTGACCCCTGCCCCGCAAATTGGATTAAAAATTTACGAACAGAACTCAACCCACTGATCACAAGAATGATGAACTTATCATTCACAACTGGATCCTTCCCTGCAGCACTCAAGCAAACATCCATCAGACCCCTTCTGAAGAACCCTAAACTTGACCCAAGCAAAGTTGAATCCTACAGACCCATAGCCAGCATACCGCTTCTAGCCAAAATAATTGAAAAGGAAGCACAAAGGCAAATTCAAGATCATATAGATACAGCCTCCCCACTAGACCATCGCCAACATGGCTTCAGGGAATACCATGGCGTCGAAACCCTGCTTACCTCCCTCTTCAATAAAATCGTCACAGGTATCGACAACATCCACCGAGGTTTCGCCCTCATCTTCATAGACATCGCAGCAGCCTTTGACTCTGTACACCATGGTCTGCTAGTAGAACGACTAAAGGAAAAGGGCATAAATGGCGCCGCCCTCGATTGGTGCAGGTCGTACCTTGATGGCAGATGGCAGCATGTAAAATCTGGATCTGGATCTTCCGAACCCTTCCATCAATGACAGGGCGTTCCTCAAGGGTCGTCCCTATCATCCCTCTTATTTAACATTTACATGCAACCCATTTTCAACATTATCGGATCATTCAATGTCGACTGCTTAATATACGCTGATGACATCCTCCTCTTCATGCCATTCTCCACAGAGCAAATTGACCTCTCGCCACTAATTGAATGTTTCAACGCAGTCTCCGAATGGCTTCTGTCCCAAAATCTTAGGATCCAACACAAAAAGTCTGAAGTGCTATTCATCACCAGAAACCAGAGTTTCTGCCCTCCACCCCATATAAAGGTTAAAGAAGTTGAGCTCCAAACCAAATCAACAATTCGGTACTTAGGGGTCACCCTCGATCAACGTTTAGACATGAAAACCCATATATCCAACATAGTCAAAGCCATTTATTTCAAAATTCGGTCCCTCAGACACCTGCAATCCCTTCTAAACCCTGAAGACTTCCGGACAATTTACCAATCCCTTATCTTACCACACTTTGACTTTGCCAACGCTATTCTTCAAGGTCTCCCTCAATCAACACTCAATCCGTTGCAACTTGCCATGAATGCCGCTGCTAGAGTCTTAGTGGGAGCAGCAAGATGTGACCATGTAACGCCTATCCTAATACAGCTTCATTGGCTCCCCATACAAGGAAGGCTTACTTTCAAATCTTTGCTACTCACTTTCAAATCCATCCATGGCATCACCTCCCCTTCACTAACTGACATCATTCAGCTCATCCCTCCCAACAGAACAAGGAGATCCACATCTACAAATGCGCTAGTAATCCCAAAGGCATCAACAAAGTACACAATCGCAACATCTAACAGGGCTTTCAGTATTTATGCCCCAAAATGTTGGAACGCATTACCACCAGGCATCCGTGCGATTACTGACTTAACACAATTCAGAAAGGCTCTCAAATTCCATTTATTTACACAGTACTGCCAGATTAACCCAACCCCTACCTAATTGCCTCTCCTCTTACTTCCTTGAGATAACATCTCAATATTAGCACACAACCTCACTGTACACATGTAACACCCTAAATTCTTAGCACTCAATTTCATTGTACATATGTAATTAGTTCAGTTTGTATCCCCCTTGTTATCCAAGTTGTTACACCTGTTCTCTGTAAAGCCAAACATGTTAGCCAAGTTGTTACTCCTGTTCTATGTGAAGCCAAGCAATCTGTTATGGTCATTTTGTTGTATGTAAACCGCGCTGATATATAGTGCGGTATATAAGAAATTGTAATAAATAATAAATAAATAATTGCTAGGACACCAGCAACTGAGGACTGTTCTGCTCAGTCATCCCATCTCCTACATTAGAGGTCCCATTGCAATTGCCATACCTGTGGCCTTGGGTCTCTTGTACTTTCACGGGCAACAGACGTTCTGATGATGCTTTCCCAATGTGCATTCCTGACATGTGTTTGTGATGTGCTGACGCCACTGGAGAAGCAAACATCTAGAAATATAGAAACATGATGACAGAAAAAGACCACATGGCCTGTCTAGTTTGCCTTTCCATATCAACCACTACAAAAGTCCTCTTGTTTTCCTTTGTGTTTGTCCCTTGCTTCTTTGAATTCAGATACTGTCCTCAACTGGGAAACTATTCCATGGATCCACCACTCTTTCCGTAAAGAAATATTTCTGCACCAGATGAGGTGTCAGTAGCTTCAAAGAGCTGAGAAAGATATTAAAGCAGAGCTCTCAGTTCTTTCACAGGCTAATCAGGCCCACTAACTCCTGATGGCCTGGTGTTAATTACAGATGCACTAACATGGTTGCAGCACTAGCCCACATAGAGCACCAGACCCCTACCACGTGTTATGTCCCTGCCTACTCTCTGTCTCCACGCTGGTTTAACCCCACTTAATCGCATGCTGCTTGGGTAGCATGCCATTTTTAGCATGGTTGCCTTTTGACCAAGCGTTCTTGGCTACTGCATGGCCAAAATACACATTATCCCCCTGCTAAACCCCGCTATCAACTACTCCACTTTAATAAACAGGCTCTTTTGTTTTGGTTACAGTATTATGTATGGATATAATCTGATAGATTTCTGCACAGTTTAGGAAGCATAGAAATGCATATTTTCTAAACTGCAGCTCTCATTGCACTGGATAGAAAATGTGGTTCATTTTTTATGTGCCCACTTGTGCAGGTATGCATACACTTAGGTACATTTTAGAAAATCATCCTTCTTATGTGCTGTTGCCTATGGTTAAGTAGGAATTAAATTGTAATAGAGGAGTAAGTTTCCCAGCTAATACTACAAAATTACTGCTTTTGAAAAGTAGAACTAAACACTTTTTATCAGCCCTTAAAGGTTTCTCCTGGAAAATGTTATTTTCTTTCTGCAACAGATGCATATGGTGCTATAAAATAAATTACTACAATTCAGCAAACGTTGTTTATTGTCCTTTTTAAATGGGACATCCATTAACACAGGTTACTGATGACAAAATATATATAGTCTGTTTGCAGAAGCTTACAACTTGATTGTTCTCTCCTACAATTGCTGGATCAGAGCCTTAGTTACAAGCTACATTTTTGTGTGTACACTTCACTCTAGGTAGCAAAATGACATCATTTACTGAGCAGAAATCAATTCTATGATCAATATGCCAGTCTTTCGAATATTACTTTGCAACAATTTTGGAGAAAGAACATTAATACCCTTGGGACTATAAAGAGGGGTGGGTAACAGGGCAGCTGACAAGGGCACAAAGTCACAAAGTTTTCTGTGGCCAAGAAAATGATTGAAGTGCAAGTGTGGGAAGCTCAAGATGAAATGCCAGGAAGACAGAAGGTTTCTTGATAGCACTGGGGTGGGGGTGGGGGGAGGGAGAGGGGTGTGGAAAAGAGGAAGTTGACCAAAGAAGAGCTGGGTGGTGGAAGAATGAAGATGGGGAGACAAATAAAATTTCCTGTCCTTAATGCTCGTACCCAGTAACAGAGTGGAGCAATTGTGGTTATAATTTTCAACAATTTGCATGGCCTGACACCCAAAGCTTTGGCAGCATGTGTTCAACAATATAAATCTCTAGGGCTTTGTTTTCTTCCTGGGGCCATAAGGTTGAATGAAACCAAAAGGTGTGCCTTACCCTGTGTTAGTTGGACATTCTGGAACAAACTTTCATATGATTTGAGATATATTATTTATGTAAACAATGTAAGGCATAGATGTTTGTAGCTCCTTACAAGAGATGATGGACTGAGGCTGTGTTTGAATTTTTTTTATATTGCTGTGTTATATTGTAAAACATCTTGCAGCTTTGAAGAGATGGTATATAAAATAACAAAGAAATAAATAAACCTCAGCATTGCAACCTGGACTAGTGGGTTTTAAATTTTTATTTTTCTCAAGATCACATTAATGTCAAAATATGATAATATCACTTCTGTTTTAATATTTTACATATTGAAACTTATTCTAGAAATCCTCAGAAGATTCACTTTGGGTGATAAGGGAAGTAATTTAGCTGTATGTTTTGGTTTGGCATTTATTGTGAAATGGGATTTATTTATTTTATTTATTTAACATTTCTTATATACCGCCTTTCATGATATCAAGGCGGTTTACATTGAACAAACTGAAATTACATTGAACAGGGCATTATAACTTGGAGATAACTATTTTACAGGGAACATGGGCAATGGAGGGTTAAGTGGCTTGCCCAAGACCACAAGGAGCACCTGTGGGACTAGAAACCCCAGTCCTTCCGGGATCTGGATGGATAGAAGAAAATGTTTTCCAGATGCAAAATGATTCCACTTATTATCCACTGCATTCTGCCTAGAACTCTGTAGTGATTCTTGTCAGTAGGAGGGACCCTGAGATGGGCAGCTGACTAAAATCCAAGGATGAGTCAAGAGGAACCATGCAACGGGATACTCCCAGCAAAGGAATGAGCAGGACATAACCTTCTGCTTGTAGCAGCTATTTTACCCTCAGATTGAGCCATCAGGTATGGGGGCCATCAGGCCACGAATGTCCAAGGTCAATGCCTGGGGATCTGCCCCCAGATACAAAGAAAATGACAGCTGAATACACTTACAACAGAAGGGCAACTTCAGAAACTGCAGTGAAGTACAGTAAAAACATTAAGGTAAACAGGGCATAGAGAATAGCAGGATCATAGCAGTGAATCCAAGTCTGAAGAATGGAATATGATCATAATAGGGAATCGGGGTCCAAACAATAGCAGGAACTCAGGCCCGATATTCAGTGGTAAAGACAAAACCTGGAGCTGCAGATCACCAAGTACTAATATGCAAATGCAAGCTAAAGTTGAAAAAGAGCAAGTCACTTATGAATGTAGCAAAATATGACCTTGAGAATATACCACCAGATTTTAAAGACTGGGAGGAGTGGCCTAGTGGTTGGGACAGTACATCAGGCAAAAAGGGCCAGGATTTCAATTCCCACCTGGGAACAGCAATCTCAAGCTGGAGAGACTAGGGTTTCTAGTCCTATAGGCACTTCTTGTGGCCTTGGGCAAGTCACTAAACCCTCCATTACCTCAGGTGCACTGATTGTGAGCCCTTTGTGGACAAGGGAATGTATTGTCACGCCCTTGCCCCTGGCCTCTGGCTTAGAGGGGCGAGGTAACGGAGAACTTCTCCTGGTGAGCTCAAATAAACTAGCTTTTCCTCAGGTGGATTCTGGGACATGTAGTTTGGCTCTTAAGAAGAAGTGTAGTCATGGTCCGATGTTAATACACTAATATTGAACCATCATGTATCTTAAGCCCATGAACTGATCTCAATTTGTCTTATGTCGGAGCCCACCGGGGGAGGGCTAGAACAGTATACCTAACCCCCTCAGACGGTAGACTACTTTTATTTTATTTTTCACCCCAAATGTGTAAAATAACAACTTACCTTAAAAACAACAATTTCGAAATACCCAGGTCCCCGAAGACGGCGTTTTTGTTGTTGCACAATTGAAGAAACCGGCGCACTTGAGACAGGGTCCTACCCGAAATGTGCACGTCGTGTAACAAATTTTTTGATTAGCAACTTGGAGGACAATGAGAAGAGCGGAGTTGTTTTTTAGATAAGTTGTTATTTTACACATTTGGGGTGAAAAATAAAATAAAAGTAATCTACCGTCTGAGGGGGTTAGGTATAATGTTCTAGCCCTCCCCCGGTGGGCTCCGACATAAGAAAAATTGAGATCAATTCATGGGTTTAAGATACATGATGGTTCAATATTAGTGTATTAGGATTTTCCATCATAGGTGGGGTTTATTTTGTTTAATGGTCCGATGTTAAGGCAAATGACAGAATTTATTTTAAAGTAAAGGTTCAAGTAAACTGTACACAGGAATTTTGTCCATTCAGGATTGTTTGCAACAAAGCATTTAGATCAGTATTACTGCTTCACAGTCTTTTAAACACATGCAGCTGGTTAACAACGTTGCTCAGTCTTAGAGAAAACAGTTCTGCTCAGCAAGGTAAAAATACTTATATTTAACCTTATGTTTGTGAAGCGGTTAACAGCAAAAGAATAACTCAGTTCCTCTGGAACAACCTATTCTTTCCCTCCTTCCTTTCAGGATAGGTTTTAAACTCAAAAAAGAAAATAAGTAACAAATATTCACAAGCTTTCTCTTCAGCGCGACTCAGCACTTTGCCTGAGAAATGCAAACACGTGGAGTTTTCTTCAAACCCAATTCCTGGCTCAATTCCAGTTACCTGCTTCTAGCAGACTTTCTCATTCAATGCTAGCCTTTAGCATAATGATTCCATACTTGTAGCTTGATACAGGGTACAGTCCATGGGGATATCTAGATCTTGCAATTCCTCCCCTGCCAACTCAATCTGCATATCCTCTGGTGTTGTTAGGGCAGTGTCCTGTTCTGAGCTTTGGACACAGTGCTCAGAATACAGCCTCCCTGGGGGTTCTAATGTCTCTTCTGAGCTCAACTCTCCCCGATAAAGACAGTCAGTACCTGAAGCACTGGGCAGTTCTCCCTGGTTGTGCTCACTACAGTTCCTTGTCTACTTCCAGCCTCTCTGGAACAGCTCTCTGTTTTCCTCTCTGGGTTCTCTCCTGGAGATCTTCAGGTGCTCCTGTTTCCACTCCTGATTTCCCTGAATCCTCTGAGTCTTCCGAACCTCCTGAGACCTCTGAGCTTCTCCTTTCCTCTGAGCTTCCCCTTTCCTCTCCTTTAGCAGGGGTTTATATTCCCCTCTCCAGGGCTCCAGCCCTTCCTCCACTCCTCCCAGGTGATTGTAATCACCTCTCAAGCCTGCAGTTACGTCATAGGAGTTAGGGTGTTGCTGTCTGAACTTTCTCTCCCTCAGGTTTCTTTCTCTATGAGGAGCCTGAAATCCATGCCCTGCAGTGATTTCTCCTTTCTCTGAGTTAAAGTCATTGGCCTTTTCTATACTAATAGGCTCAAAACAGGCTTCCTTGTCACATACCCCCCTACTAAAGATATTACGGGCTGGCGGAAGTTCCTCCGAACAGTCCGTAATCCTTGATAAGGCATCTGCATTCTGATGTAATTTCCCTGCCCTATGTTCTATCTTGAAATCAAAAGCTTGCAAAGCCATGTACCAGCGGGTTAATCGAGCATTGTGGTTAGGAATCTTCGTCCCGTGAGGTAGAACCGGAGGGCATCTATTGCCCACTTGATGGCAAGGCACTCTATTTCAATGGTAGAGTATTTCTGCTCTGCAGGGGACAACTTTCTACTGAGGAACATTACGGGATGCTCCTTTCCTTCATGCTTCTGGGATAAGACTGAAGGACTAGAAAAAGGGGCTGTTACTTCTGGAGAGAGATCTGCAACTGTGAGTATATACTTCTGGTAATTTTCTAAAAGGAATTCTTTGTATTAAAGCTAATTAATCTGTGAACCCACTATTTTTGTTAAATCAGTCAGGGCCTAGTTGCAGCAGTTTAAGTTTAAATTTAAAACACAGAGGAGAACTTTCTGGTTACATTTCCTACCCAGCAGAGAGCTTGTAGTTTAAATTTAATAGTCACTCAGGGCTTAGTAACAGCAAAGTACTTTTAGTTTAAATTTAAAACAGAGAAGAGAGCTTTCTGGTTACATTTGGAACCCAACAGAGAGCTTGTAGTTTACATTTAATAGTCACTCAGGGCCTAGCATCAGAAAAGTACTTTTAGTTTTAAAACACAGGAGAACTTTCTGGTTACATTTCATACTCAGCAGAGAGCTTGTAGTTTAAATTTAATAGTCACTCAGGGCCTAGTAACAGCAAAGTACTTTTAGTTTAAATTTAAAACACAGAAGAGAGCTTTCTGGTTACATTTGGAACCCAGCAGAGAGCTTGTAGTCTAAATTTAATAGTCACTTAGGGCCTAGCATCAGCAAAGTACTTTTAGCTTAAATGTAAAACACAGACGAGAGCTTTCTGGTTAAATTTAGAACCCAGCAGAGAGCTTGTAGTTTAAATTTCATAAGAAGTTAGAGCCCAGCAGCAGCTAAGAGCTATAATTTAAATCAAACCAGAATATAGCTTACCTCAGCAGCACAAGAGAGGGTACTGTGTAGCAGACCTCTTTTAATAAGTGTTTTTTCCCTCCCTCCCTCCCCACACCCACCCACCCCTGGGATAATCGTAGCTTTATAGGTACTTACACATATTAAAAGGCAGGAGGTGCTCTCAGGTGAAGGTCATTACCCAAATCAGTCATACACTAAGGACCTGAGATTAGTTAAGCTTCAGGTAAACAAAGTATATTACACGTATTAGGTACAGTTTTATTAGTATAAATATCCATAGCAACCCTTAGTAAGTAAAGAACTTAGATCTAAACACAAACTTAAAACTAAGATGCAGGCAGCAGTCCAGCAGTGGGATGGGGGCTTTCCAGTCTTTTGCATTGAGTGTCACATGTACGATTTTCTCCCAGTTGGTGAGAGGTCTTACGTGTGCACTAGGTGCAAGGGGCTCTTTGCTCTCAGGGAACAAGTCCGTTCTCTAGAGGCTAAAGTAGCAGACTTGGAAAGCATAAGACAGACAGAGAGGTACACAGACGAGACCTACAGGGATATAGTCCTGAAGTCCCACCTCCAATCTGGCAGCATCCCTGTTGCCATGGAGGAGAGAGATCACGTGACAGGAGAGCATCACCCTGGTGTGGCAGGAAGTGATCCTGTAACTAGGACCTGTCCTCTAGGTGATGTAAAACCCTCTTGCACCGAGGAAGTTTCTCCAGGGCCATGTGCCCATGAGGGAAGGGTTAGGACAGCCGTTATAGTTGGTGATTCGATCATTAGGCATGTAGATAGCTGGGTGGATGGTGGACGTGAGGATCGCCTGGTAACATGCCTGCCTGGTGCGAAGGTAGCGGACCTCACGCGCCACCTAGATAAGGTCTTAGATAGTGCTGGGGAGGAGTCTGCTGTCTTGGTACATGTCGGTACCAATGACATAGGAAAATGTGGTAGGGAGGTTCTGGAGGCTAAATTTAGGCTTTTAGGTAGGAAGTTGAAATCCAGAACTTCCAGGGTAGCATTCTCCGAAATGCTTCCTGTTCCACGCGCAGGACCCAAAAGGCAGGCAGAGCTCCGGAGTCTCAATGCGTGGATGAGACAATGGTGCAGAGATGAGGGTTTTGGATTTGTTAGGAACTGGGGAACATTCTGGGGAAAGGAGGGGCTCTTCCGAAGGGATGGGCTTCACCTTAACCAGGATGGAACCAGGCTGCTGGCATTAACCTTTAAAAAGGAGATAGAGCAGCTTTTAAACTAGATATTAGGGGAAAGCCGACAGTCGCCCAAGAGCGGATGGTTCGGAAGAATGTATCTTTGAAGGATACTACCAAAAGCAGAGAGGTTCCACAAAAGAGTAAAGTAGCCCAAATGCCCTCAAGTATGGAGCAGACAGAGCTTAAAAATCCCAAATTACCCATGTCTAACAATAGCCAAATTAATATGAATAAAATACATTTTCTAAAATGCTGGAATGCAAATGCTAGAAGTCTAAAAAATAAGATGGGAGAGTTAGAATATATAGCACTAAAGGAAAGGTTAGATATGATTGGAATATCAGAGACATGGTGGAAGGAGGACAACCAGTGGGACACTGTGATACCTGGGTAAAAACTATATCGTAATGATAGAGCTGATCAAATTGGTGGAGGGGTTGCTCTCTATGTTAGAGAGGGCATTGAGTCAGAAAGGATTAAAGTTTTGCAGGAAACAAAATCTGCTGTAGAATCTATATGGATTGAAATTTCATGTAAAAGGGGGAAGGCAATGGCAGTGGGGGTGTACTATCGAGCGCCTGGCCAGAATGACCAAATGGATGATGAAATGCTCAAAGAAATCAAGGCTGTTGTTGCCAAAAAAGCATCTTTCAGGAAATGGAAAAAAGAGCCAAACGACGAAACCTGGAAACAGCACAAGCACTGGCAAGTCAAATGCAAGGCATTGATGAGGCAGGCAAAGGGAGAATTTGAGAAGAAGCTTGCTGCGGAAGCAGAAACGCGAAGTAAAGACCTTTTCAAGTACATTCGTAGCAAAAAACCTGTGAGAGAGTCAGTTGGTCCATTAGATGATAAAGGGGTTAAAGGAGCACTAAGAGGCGACAAGGCGATAGCGGAGAGACTGAATGAATTCTTTGCTTCAGTCTTTACTGAGGAAGATGTAGGGATGTTACCCATGACTGAAGTGGTATTTAAAGGTGCGGAAGAATTGAAGGAAATATCGATACATCGGGAAGATGTATTACAACTATTAGATAAACTGAAGAGTAGCAAATCACCTGGGCTGGATGGTATACATCCAAGGGTGTTGAAAGAACTGAAATATGAGATTGCAGACCTGCTATTAGTAATCTGTGAACTATCATTAAAATCATCTCTAATACCTGAAGATTGGAGGATCGCCAATGTAGCACCAATTTTTAAAAAGGGTTCCAGGGGTGATCCGGGAAACTACAGACCGGTGAGCCTGACATCAGTACCAGAAAAAATGGTAGAAACCATCATAAAGAATAACATTACTCAGCATGTAGATAGTCATGACCTAATGGGAGACAGCCAACATGGCTTTAGACAAGGAAGATCTTGTCTTACTAATCTGTTATGTTTTTTTGAAGGAGTGAATAATCAGGTGGACAAAGGTCAGTCGGTTGATATTGTGTATCTGGACTTTCAGAAAACCTTTGACAAGGTCCCTCATCAGAGACTTTTGGCAAAACTAAAGAGTCATGGGATAGGAGGCAGTGTACTATTGTGGATCAGGAACTGGTTAAAAGATAGAAAGCAGAGGGTAGGGCTAAATGGACAATTTTCCCAATGGAGAAAGGTGAATAGTGGTGTACCCCAGGGATCTGTGCCGGGTCCGCTGCTTTTTGACATATTCATAAATGACCTCGAAAGTGGAATAACGAGTGAGGTTACCAAATTTGCAGATGACACAAAACTATTTAAAGTTGTTAAAACCCAAGAGGATTGTGGAAAATTGCAAGAGGATCTTGATAAATTGGAAGACTGGGCATCAAAATGGCAGATGAAATTTAATGTGGACAAGTGCAAGGTTATGCACCTAGGGAAGAAAAACCCAAACTATATTTACACGATGCAAGGTTCCACATTAGGAACTACCACCCAGGAAAAAGATTTAGGCGTCATTGTGGATACCATGTTAAAACCCTCGGCCCAGTGTGCAGCAGCGGCCAAGAGAGCAAATAGAATGCTAGGTATGATAAGGAAAGGAATGGAAAATAAAACAAAAGATATTATAATGCCTCTATATCGTTCCATGGTGAGACCGCACCTTGAATATTGTGTGCAATTCTGGTCGCCGTATCTTAAAAAGGATATAGCGATTTTAGAAAAGCTCAGAGAAGAGCCACCAAAATGGTAAAGGGGATGGAAGGATACTCCTATGAAGAAAGGCTAAAAAGGTTAGGGCTCTTTAACCTGGAAAGGAGACGGCTGAGGGGAGATATGATAGAAGTCTATAAATTAATGAACGGAGTGGAACGGGTAAACGTAGATCGATTGTTTACCTTATCAGAATATAGAAAGGCTAGGGGACATGCAATGAAGCTACAGGGTAAACTATTTAAGACTAATAAAAGAAAATATTTTTTCACTCAACGTGTAATCAAACTCTGGAATTTGTTACCGGAGGATGTAGTAAAGGCTGTTAGTGTAGCTGGGTTTAAAAAAGGTTTGGACAAGTTCCTGGAGGAAAGGTCCATAAACCATTATTAAGAAGGGACCCAGGATATCAATGCTTGAACCAATACAAGCATTGTGGAACCTGTGTCCCTTGGGGAAACTGCTAGGTACATATGACCTAGATTGGCCACTGTTGGAAACAGAATACTGGGCTTGATGGACCTTGGTCTGACCCAGTATGGCATATCTTATGTTCTTATGTTATGTTCTTATGTAAGACTGCTCCTAATCCTGCCTCCGATGCATCCGTTTGCACAAGAAAGGGCTGTGTGAAATCCACTCTGCGCAACACCGGGGCCATGCATAGCCTCTTCTTCAACACAGTGAAGGCTATCTCAGCCTCCTGGGTCCAATTGAGGCAATTCGGGCAATTTTTCTTTAGCATATCAGTAAAAATAGCGCTTTCTTCCGCAAAGTGGGGTTTGAATCTCCTCTAGTAGCCTATCAGGCCTAGAAAACCTCTTAGTTGTTTCTTGTTTGTAGGTCTGGGAAAATTCTTGACACCATCTATTTTGTCAAATAGAGGTTTGACCGTGCCCCATCCCACCATATGCCCCAGATACTTCATTTCTCGCCTGCAAAGGCACATTTGCTGGGGTTCAGGGTGAGACCTGCCTATCTCCTAGACTGTAAGACGGCTTCGACTCTTGGGAGATGTTCCGTCCAACTGCAACTATGAATAATGATATCATCCATATAGGCAACAGCATACTCTTGATGAGGGCGCAGGACTTGATCCATAAGTCTCTGGCAAGTGGCTGCGGTGCCATGGAGGCCGAAGGGCATCCTCCTAAATTGGAATAGGCCAATCGGGGTGCTGAAGGCAGTCTTCGGCCGAGATTCCCTCGTCAGTGGAATCTGCCAGTACACTTTCATCATGTCCAAAGTGGTCAAAAACTGGTCTTGCCCCAAACGATCGAGTAGCAAATTGATCCTGGGCTTCGGCTAAGCATCGAATACTGAGATGGCATTTACCTGTCTGAAGTCTATACAAAATTGTAGAGTACCATCAGGTTTTGGAACAAGCACTATTGGACTGCACCACGGGCTTCGTGACTCTTCGATGATACCCATCTCCATCATTTCATGCACTTGCACCACCACCTCCTTCTTCTTAGCCTCTGGTAGCCTGTAGGGTCACTGTCTGATGACCTTCCCATGTGGGGTCACAACCTCATGTGCTACCAGTTGGGTATCTCCAGGGATTGTCGTTAGAACATCTGGAAACTTTGCCACTAGTCTGGCCAGTTCCTGCTTTTGAATCAATGATAGTTCTTCACCCATTTGAGGTTCTTTTTTTTTTTTTTTAAATTTGATATTTACATTTTCAACATCACACACAGATACACCATATCTTGACAATCGTATTCTACAAAACCACCAATACCTCCAGAAAACCATTCCCCCCACCCCCCACCCTTTCCCCTTCTACTCCTATTTTCCTTCCCCCCCCCCGTCTCCTTGTGGCATACCCCCATAAACTATCATTACATATAACAAAGGAACACAAATACCATGGAAGTTAGCAAACTTTCACCATCCTCTGAGCTATGTCAGCTTAGCCAGTGCCGCAAATTCATCCAGATAGAACCATTTATTGCTCCCTGCAGGGGAACTCAATGCACTTGGACCTCCCTGAGGCCTTTGAAGCGTCTTCCCCCCTCTCCATTGCAGCACTTGATCCTGAATTTTTTCATACCTAACATACAAGCATACTGAGTTCCACCAGTGAGCGGCATCTAAATTAGAGAAATCCTTCCAGCAGCTTACAATCATTTTAATAGCTATAGCCATCATAAAGTTGAACACATGACATTTATCCTTTGACAACACCACCCTGCTGTCTGCAGAGTGCAGCAATATGGTGGACCAGTCAAGTTGCCCCTCAAAACAGACTACCCTTTGGATTCTATCCCATACCCGCACCCAGAACTCTTGAACATATGGGCAGCCATACAGCATGTGCCTCAGCGTACCAGGGGAACCTCCACAAGACCAACATTTACTACCTGCCTTAGGGTCCCACTTTGCAAACCTCGCAGGAGTGATATAAGCACGATGGGTTATAAAAAATAGAGTTTGCGTTAACGACGCCCCCCTAGAGGTTTTATTCGCCTGTTCCCATACCTCCTCCCAGGTTTTTTGCAAAATCGACGTCTCCAGATCAGATTCCCAGGCTTTCGCTAGCCCCACCAGAGGAACTGAGGCTCTCTTCCTCAACATGGCATAGAAACGGGAACTCACCCCCTTAACACCAAGGCAAGCATCAACCGTTTGCAATAGTGCCTAGTCTGGGGAGAGTCTCTCAGCTACCACTTTTGCCTTTGAGAGGCAGTGTTTCAGTTGCAACCACTGGAAATAGCAAGAGGTAGGCAGTTTGAAGTCCTGCGTTAATTGCTCAAAAGTCTTCCAAGCGCGGGAATCAACTAAATGATCTAAAGTCCAGATCCCTCTGCTTTGCCAGACTTTTCAGGCAATAACTTTGCGCCCAATTTTAAACTGAGTATTATTCCATTTTGGTGTCTGCAGTGAGAATAGCTCATCCCTGGCTAGGCCCTCCTCCAAATTGCAAAAAGCATCCTGCGTAGCTCGGATCACTTGCCCTGCCACAAAAGAGTCGGGCAACTTCATTCCTATTAGGAGGCCTAGAGGAATAGGAGCTGTTATTTGCTCCTCAACCTTCAACCAGGTCGGCTTCTCCCCTATAAAATCCGCAGTGGTCCACATCACCCCCTGCTTCAATTTGAAAGCCTGGTGATATTTCCTAAAATCTGGAAGTTGCACCCCCCCTGAACATCTCCTCGCCTTTAATTTCCTAGTTGCAATTCTTGGAGGCTTACCCTGCCACAAAAATGTAACGATTAAATTATCTAAGGTGCTATAAAACTGAAAGGGTAGCGTGACCGGTAGCATCTCCAAAACATAGTTGATCTTGGGAGCCAAAACCATTTTTATTGATTCAAGCCTGCCCCACCAAGATAGATGGAGGGGGGACCATTGCACCGTAAATGACTTTACTGACTCCAGCAGAAATTTTGTATTGACCTTTATGGTCTCATCCAAATAGCAATTATATCGCACCCCCAAATATTTGAAAGTCTCCGGAACCCACGCAAACGGTGTAGACTCAATTACTGCCCTACCCATCCACTTATTCATTGGGAACGCTATGGATTTCGATCAATTTATCTTATACTCGGACAGCTGGGAATAATCCCCTATTACCTTCATTATCTCTGGCAATGAGGTGGGATGAACAAATAATAACACATCATCAGCATAAGCAGATATTTTAACTTGCCGATCTCCAACCTCGACTCCCCGAATCTCTCCGGAGTGCCGAATCAGCAAGGCTAACGGTTCCAATGCAATGTTAAATAAGAGAGGGGATAGGGGACACCCTTGCCTGGTGCCCCTATGCAAAAGTAGGGGAGATGAGACTAAACCATTGGCAAGAATACAGGCGGAAGGGCAGATGTACAACACTTTTAACCAGCGAATAAACTTCTCCCCAAAGCCAAACCAATGCAAGGCCTGATTCAAAAAGGCCCATTTTAACCGGTCGAAAGCTTTTTCAGCATCCAGGGACAAACCCACCAAAGGTGTCTCTCTGCTCTCTGCAACAGAGAGCAGATCTAACAACAGACGCGCATTATCTGATGTCGAGCGACCAGCGATAAAGCCTCATTGGTCCGGGTGAATCAAGTGCGGTATGACTTTCGCCAATCTTTGGGCCAACACCGTCGCATAGATCTTATAGTCAGCGTTCAGTAAAGAGATGGGGCGATAATTTTCTACTTTTTTTGGGTCCCTACCAGATTTTTCCAAAACCACGATAGTAGCTTCATTAAAAGCGCCTACCGCTGGCATCTGTACCTCAAGGAGAGCAAAATACTCCAACAGTTGGGGAATCAACTCCCCGCCAAACGTTTGGTAGAATTCAGACGGAAGTCCATCGGGACCAGCTGCCTTCCCCCTAGCCATAGAAGCAACTGCTTCCTGAACCTCCCTGGCAGAGAAATCGCTGTCCAACTCCATGCGTTGTAGAGTTGTAAGGCTTGGGTGTGTCACCTGCGCAGTCAGTTTCCGAAAACCCTCTACATCACACTCTTTCTCTGACCTATATAGACTCTCATAAAATACACGGAAAGCCTCAACTATATCCGAGCTCTTCGTCAAATCTTCCTGCCTATCATTTGTGATAACCTCGATTCTATTCTTTGCAGCCTGAGGATTCAATTTATTCGCCAGCATTCTGCTAGCCTTATTTCCCTCCACATAATACTTAGCCTGCTGCTGTCCTAATGACTGCTCTGCTTCGGCACTCAGTATATGGTTATATTGATACCGTAGCCTTTGTAGGCGCAACAGTATCTCCGCCTCAGACCTCTTTATGAGCAGTCTTTCCCCGGCCTTAATTTGGGCATCCAGAGCACTTAATTTGGCCTTTTTTCCCGATCAATCTTAATTGCATAACTGGTTATTTTGGCCCGAATAGATGCTTTGAACGCCTCCCACCATGCCCAGCCCGCCATATCCCCCGTGAGGTTCTTATCGAAATACTCCCCGATACTAGACTTAATATAATCTTGAAACTGCCTGTCCCCTAGAAGCGATCTCCTGAAAACAAACCCAAATTTACGCTCCTCCTTCTCTCCCAAGCTCAAATTAAGGGTGATTGCCGCATGATCAGATATTTGCACTGCTCGTATATCCGCTCTGTCTACAGAGGAGATTAATGTCTTGGAAATAAGGAAAAAGTCTATGCGAGAGTGAGATCCATGAGGAAGGGAGAAGAACGAGTAATCTCTCTCCGCAGGATGCTTTAGACGCCAAATATCCGAAAGGCCGATGTCACCCATTATGGACAGGACCGTCGAAGTGGCATACTGCTGCCTATGAGACTTATAAGGTTTGCAGTCAATCAGGGGATCCAACACCAGATTAAAATCTCCCCCCATGATAATTTCATAAGTTGACAATGACTGAGCTACCTCTGCTATCTTCTGAAAAAAGCTGACATCTTCATGATTAGGGGCATAAAGATTTATAAAAGCAAGTTTCCTGCCCGATATATGCAAAAGCACTGAGGACCACCTGCCTTCTAAATCAGCACGCGATTGCTCCACCACAGGGGCCAGATTTTTTCTTACCAGTGTTGCAACCCCATTTTTCTTCTGCGAGGCTGCAGAGTGAGAGACCAGCACATACTGCCCTGTACCCAGTTTCCTTGCTTCCGGTGACTGAAGGCGCGTTTCCTGAAGCAGGACAACAACTGCCTTCTCTTTGGCACAGTATAGTAGAATTTATTTCCTCTTGATAGGGTTGTTTATGCCCTTCACATTAAGGGATATACACTTAAGTGGACCCATGAGATAGAGAAGAAACGGATCCCATCACACTGGCAACAAGTTCACTTAACTTCCAATTAACATGTACAATATGGTTATACACTCCCATATACACAAGGCCACAAGGAGACAAAAAACCCCCGCAAGGGGAAAAAAAAAATGGGTGAACCACCAAATCAAGAATTCCCACCCAATAACTCCCCCCGCCCCCTCCATGATTAATAACACCAACAAACAAACTTTTCCCCTCTTTTGCTGCTAGAACAGGATGTTTAGCTGAGGAAACATCCTAAGAGATTTCCTATGGACGTGGCCTTTTTTATCTCTGTCCATCTAAGCCAACTATGGCTTCCCAGAAAGTCAGCGGACTACCTCAGTCCACAGTACACCATGCTGTCCCACAGAGAATATAGCCTGTATCTTCCGGCATCCACAACTGTGCTGCCACCACAATCACTGCATAACGGAGGCTTCCTTCTCCTCAAGGAAGGCCCGCAATTGAGCCGGATCCTCAAAAGTACGAGTTTGATTATGTAGCGTAACTCTTAGGCTTGCCGGAGCGAACATTCCATAGCGGGCCTGTAGCAACCTCAACCTTGGACGAAAGGCTAATAGAAGTTTCCTTCTCTCCTTGTGAAAATCTGGGAAAAAAGCCACCTTCCTGCCCTCGAATGTAAGAGGCCCCGACGCTCTGGCTGCCGTCAGAATCTGCATCGCCTGAGAATGCCGGAGCACACACATAATTATGGGGCGCGGCTGCTTGATATTTGGGCCTGGGTGCGTTGGAATGCGGTGGGCTCGTTCTATTTCAAACAGAGATGCAAAAGATATTTTCAGCAGCTTTGTAATGGTTGACACCAGGAAGCCATTGAGATCTGTTCCCTCGGCGCCCTCCGGGATCCCAATCAGGCGTATATTATTTCGCCTGATGCGGTTGTTGAGGTCTTCCAGGCTCTGCTCCAGATATCCGATCCTCTTGCTGTTAGCGTTGATCTGCTTAAAGCGCTCTTCCTGCCCATACACTTTAATCTCCAGCCCACACACCTTCTCCGTGAGTGCAGCAACTTGCTCTTTTATCTCTTTCAGCTCGTTTAAGTCTGTTTGTACCCCACTCAAAGTCAAGCCGTTCGTGGCCACCATCTCCCGCACTGCTCGTATCTCTGCAAGCAATTCTTGCATGGCCACCGGGCCTTCCCACACACTTGATGATTTTTGCGGAGAAGGTGGATCAGGTTTAGCCCGTTTTACTCCAGTATTCCCGCTGGCATTGTAATCCAACTTTACGGGCTTACCGGCAGCCATTGTCGGAGGGGCTTATCGCAATCCCAAAGCAGCTGTAGAAGGGGAAAAATCAGATTCTATCTCAAAGGAAGGGTGAGGCTGAGAACTAAGCAGCCATCTTGATCCCTGCTGGCTCTGCCTCCCTCACCCATTTGAGGTTCTGAGTTCCTCCTCCAGTCTGTCGGGGTCCAAGGTCTTCCTCCATCCTCTCTTCACAGGTGGCTGTCAGACCTTTCATGTCAGCGCATCCGGTGGACCCAAATCCATCGGCTCCCCGTCCCGTGGGAGTCAACATGGGGACCTCTTCCAGTGGGGGAAATCCTACCCTCTCGCATACAAGCTGTGCAATCCTGTCTCCGACCTTCACAGGGAAGTCTTTGTCACCAAAATTAAAGAGTAATTCCTTGACACTCCCTCTATAGTCAGGATCGATGACCCCAGCACCGACATCCAGAAAGTGTTTCAGTGCTAGACCGGAACGAGGGGCTATCCGGCCATATCATCCGATTGGCATCTCCATCTGCAGGCCGGTGTCAATGAGAGCTTTACCGTGGCTGGGTACTACTCCATTTATGGCGCTGCACAGATGATATCCTGCTGCTTGAGGAGTGGCTCTCCTGGGACTCTGGGCTTTCTCGGATACCCTAGAAATTTTAATACAAACTTCTGTTTAACGGGGGAACGGCCTTCCAGGGGTTTTTCCCCTGGGTTCTTGCTCTGCTTTTGGGGCTTCTCAAACAGAGGACTAGGGACCACAGTTGCCATCCCATCCACCTTCTGTCCGAGTCCCTTCTCTATCCCTTTTCTAAACTGGGGCCAGTCTCTTCCTAATACTAGATCATGGGGGAGATTTGGGAGCACTGACACGGGGATTTCCTTCTGTACCCCTAACCCTTTTATCACTACCTTATATATGGGGTAGAAAGAGGCAGCCCCATGGATGCATCTAATTTGGACTCTACCCTCTGGTCTCCTCGGGACCGACTCATCCTGAGCTTCAATTGCTCGCCAAAGCCTCCGTGATACCATGCTTTGGTCTGCACCCGAGTCGAGCAGAGCGTTGGTACTGATCCCCTGAATGTTAACAGCTAAGAGGAAACCCTCTCTCAGATGTTTCACATTAGCACCCATCAATCCTATGCGGGCTTCGCACCCCCTCTGTAGGTGTCCCATCTTCCCACAACGATAGCATTTTTTCTCAACCCACTTTTCCTTCTGAACAGGCATACTAGTTTTCCCACATTCTGCATTGTTCCCTTGTCTCTTTTCTGATTGACCAAAACTGGCCTCTGCCCCTGCTTTTGGAGCGCCCCCTTTTGGATGACGAGCTAATTCAGCTTCTAAATTGCGCTCAGTCAGAAGGGTTGCCTCTCCTGTGCTCTGGCAGTTTTGCTGTATCAGAAAAGATTGTATGTCCTTAGGGACTGCAGCCATAAACTGTTCCAATACTATTGTATCCACCACCATGTCAACAGTTTTTCCCTTTGGCTTAAGGCCTTAGGTGTTTCTCCAGCTTTCAGGGACGTGGCTCTGAACATGCGGTGATATAGCATTTTGGTTAAACCTAAGTGATCTCTTATGGCATTTTTCACTTCAGAATAATTTGTGACTAGGGCAGCTGGCATGGCCCTATAGGCAGCCAATGCTTCCCCCTGTTAAAGAGGTGGCTAGCCTTACAGCCCATTGCTCAACTGGCCATCCTATAGCATATGCGACTCTTTCAAAAGACTCTAAATAGTCATCAATGTCATCCTCTACAGAAAGTTTGCCAAAAGGCAATGTCCCACTTGTTTGTGGTCCTACCATACAAACATTCTGTGGCACTATTAGTTCTGGCTGGGCTGGCAAACCTCCAGCTCCTGCTAGCTGGTTGGCAATCAGTGCCTCTACCAAGTCTAGCACTGGCTTCTGCTGTGCTTGTAAAGCAGCTGCTGCTTGCTCTTGCACTTGTTGGGCCATCTTTTGCTGTCTCTGGAACTGTAGGGTCATCCATTGGATCAGCTCCTTGGGCTCCATCTCAGCGACTACCTGCAAGAGAAAAGAGAAAAACACCAAGCGCGGTACCATGCTACAGCTCTAATGTGCTCTTTTTTATCTGGACGCTTTCACATTTCCTCCCCTTTTACTCTGATTCAGGCTGACCCCCTCCTAGGTACCTTTTACCTGGGTCAGCTGCTGACTCTGGCCTTAAAAAGGAAGGGTGTCTCCTTGGAACCGCTCCGTCATCCTGGTTGAACTTGCCAGCGAATCCCAGTGAAGCTCGCAACCCAGATCTCTGCTCTTGTTTTGTAAATCCTGTGGCTGTATATCCTGATGCAGGCAACAAGATCCGTACAACTATGCCACTGTCACGCCCTTGCCCCTGGCCTCTGGCTTAGAGGGGCGAGGTAACGGAGAACTTCTCCTGGTGAGCTCAAATAAACTAGCTTTTCCTCAGGTGGATTCTGGGACATGTAGTTTGGCTCTTAAGAAGAAGTGTAGTCATGGTCTGATGTTAAGGCAAATGACAGAATTTATTTTGAAGTAAAGGTTCAAGTAAACTGTACACAGGAATTTTGTCCATTCAGGATTGTTTGCAACAAAGCATTTAGATCAGTATTACTGCTTCAGTCTTTTAAACACATGCAGCTGGTTAACAACGTTGCTCAGTCTTAGAGAAAACAGCTCTGCTCAACAAGGTAAAAATATTTCTTTTTAACCTTATGTTTGTGAAGCGGTTAACAGCAAAAGAATAACTCCGTTCCTCTGGAACAACCTCTTCTTTCCCTCCTTCCTTTCGGAATAGGTTTTAAACTCAAAGTAAGAAAACAAGTAACAAACATTCAAAAGCTTTCTCTTCAGCGTGACTCAGCACTTTGCCTGAGAAATGCAAACACATGGAGTTTTCTTCAAACCCAATTCCTGGCTCAATTCCAGTTACCTGCTTCTAGGAGACTTTCTCATTCAATGCTAGCCTTTAGCATAATGATTCCATACTTGTAGCTTGACACAGGGTACAGTCCATGGGGATATCTAGATCTTGCAATTCCTCCCCTGCCAACTCAATCTGCATATCCTCTGGTGTTGTTAGGGCAGTGTCCTGTTCTGAGCTTTGGACACAGTGCTCAGAATACAGCCTTCCTGGGGGTTCTAATGTCTCTCCTGAACTCAACTCTCCCCGATAAAGACAGTCAGTACCTGAAGCACTGGGCAGTTCTCCCTGGTTGTGCTCACTACAGTTCCTTGTCTCCTTCCAGCCTCTCTGGAACAGCTCTCTGTATTCCTCTCTGGGTTCTCTCCTGGAGATCTGCAAGTGCTCCTGGTTCCACTCCTGATTCCCCTGAATCCTCTGAGTCTTCCGAACCTCCTGAGACCTCTGAGCTTCTCCTTTCCTCTGAGCTTCCCCTTTCCTCTGAGCTTCCCCTTTCCTCTGCTTTAGCAGGGGTTTATATTTCCCTCTCCAGGGCTCCAGCCCTTCCTCCACTCCTCCCAGGTGATTGTAATCACCTCCCAAGCCTGCAGTTACATCATAGGAGTTAGGGTGTTGCTGCCTGAACTTTCTCTCCCTCAGGTTTCTTTCTCTATGAGGGGCCTGAAATCCATGCCCTGCAGGGATTTCTCCTTTCTCTGAGTTAAAGTAATTGGCCTTTTCTATACTCATAGGCTCAAAACAGGCTTCCTTGTCACAGTATCCAGTACCTGTTTGTAGTGAATACATAATGTAAATCACTTTGATTGAAGGATAAGGTGGTATAGAAAACTGGTTAAATAAATAAATAAAATCAATTCACTGCTTTAGATACAAATGACAGAGTTCCAGAAAAGTTTTGGGATGACATCAAGAAGACTGTGTTGGAAGAACATGAGTAGTCTCTATAAAAGGTGAAATAGCAAAACGGTCAAATGGATGACCACAGACACTCTGAAATTGCCCAGAAACTCAGAGGAGCTAAATCCAGAGGAGAAATAGAGGCAATTACAGAATTCAACAGAGATTTCCAATATGCAGCAAGACAAGACACGAAGTACTACTGTACAATGATGTATGAAAGGAAATAGAATCAGAAACTATTAGAGGAAGAAGAAGATTTGCTTTCCTAAAGCTATGAAAGTTAAAAAAAAAATTCCAACCTCAAATTAGAATGCTACATGATGCTCAAGGATCCATGTTGAATGATGCTGAAAAGATCAAGAAAAGGTGGAAGGAATATATAGAGTCATTATACCATAAAAATCAAAATGATCAACAGCCATTTCTATCTGTACCTTAAGATCAGGAACCTTTGGTGACGAAAGAACAAGTTGAAGCAGCATTGAAAACCTTATCAAATAACAAAGCACCGGGAATTGATGGAATTCCCAATAAACTATTGCAGTAATTGGATGCAGCTGTTATCATACTTAAAAGGCTCTGCCAGGAAATTTGGAAAAGAACATTATGGCCAACTGACTGGAAAAGATCTGTGTTTATGCCAATACTAAAGACAGGTGATCCAACTGGCTGTGGAAATTATCGCACAATTGCTCTAATCCTACATGCCAGCAAGATTCTACTCAAGATTATTCAGCAGAAACTACAACCATACCTGGAACAAGAACTGTCTAAAGTGCAAGGAAGGGGCGAGGAATGAGAGACATCATCAATGATGTGAGATGGGACCATCCCCACTATTCGCCCCTCTTGCCGTCCCTGACTAAGCCTCCCTATACAAACAAAGAGTTTGTATGGGGAGGCTTAGATAGGGGCAGGAAGGGACATGCAGAGGCAGAATTAGGGCATGCAGTGGGCTGTCTGCAGCCCCAGATGTACAGGGATGATTCTGAATTTAACCCTGTACGTCCGGGGTTGACAGACTGGATGGGGGTCTTATTCTACCACAGAGGTGGAATAAGTCTCCCTAGACATCGGGGGATGGGAGACCTGGCCAGCAACAAAAGGTGAGGGGGTGCAGGAGAATCCCCACAGCCTGACACTGGCCATGGGAGGCCAGATCGGGAGTCGGACTGCGGAGAAAGGAGAAAGCGATCAGTGGCCAGGGATCGTGGCTCCTGAATGGAGCCACAGTGCCATGACAACCAGAAGCCATGGCACCACAGCTATATTTAGGAGCCTGACTGAGCTAGCTGGGCAGGGGACTGTATGTGCAGGCTGATGGGAATCGGGTCCCGGCCTGCACGTACAGACTTAGACACGTTTCTGATCCCGTGGGATCAGAATCGTGTCTACCTCTGTGCGTCCGGTTCTGACCGGACACACAGTACACAATGTGCCTCTTTTCTCTGAAGCAGACAACTTTTTAAAAATTGTAGACTAGTGTAATCATTACCCATGTTTGCTTTCTGCCACATTGGTATTTATATTTTATTATATTAAAATTAACAATGGTATGAATCAGCTAAGTGGCCTGGAACATGCAAAAATTCACTTATATAAACATCAGTGGTTCAAACCCAGGACCTTGAGACTGCTAACCAGCTGTTCTAAACAGTCTTGATCCAGGCCCTAGAGCCTTTGATTAGAGGAGGAACAAAACCGTTTCCAGCCACAGAGGAGCCTCTTAGGCCAGCAAGGGATGTGTCTACCATATACGAGGGGGTGGGGGTGAGCTGATAAGTCTCTAGCCTTGTAACAAAACAGAACACTATAGGCACACTTTGGTTCTGCAGGTCTGAATGATATCTCTTTAGTTTTGTCTTGTTGATGTCCTAAATTGTGTTCGGTCTTCATTCAGGTGGCTCATTGTTGACAGACTGGTACCAGTAGCTGCTGTTATTGTATTGAGCCATCTCATTGCTGGCCTTCCTCTTTTGCATTGACCTTCTATCTTGCCAAGCATGATGTCTTTCACTAATGATCTCTCTCTTCGCACGACGTGTCCAAAGTATGAAAGTCTTGTCATCTGAGCTTCTAACGAAAGCTTAGGTTTGATCTCCTCTAGTACTGACTGGTTTGTTCTTCGGGCAGTCCATGGTATATGCAGTATGTGCCACCAGCACCATAATTCAAAGGCATCAATTTCCTTCCTGTTTATTTTTTTCACTGTCCAGCTTTCACATCCATATGATGTTATTGAAAATACCATGGCTTGAACAAGTTGAATCATTGTATGGAGAGAGACATCTCTGCTCTTGAGAATCTTGTCTAGGTCTTTTATAGACATTCTGCCAAGAGCAATGTGTCATCGGATTTCTTGATTGCTTGTTGCTTCTTTATTGATAGTTGATCCAAGTAGGTTAAAGTTGTCCAAGATTTCAATTTTTTCTCCTTCAACAATGAACTTGTTGATTTTGCCAGTTGTCAGGATCTTTGTCTTCTTTACATTAAGGTGCAGGCCCATTTTGAGACTAAGTTCTTTGATCATGAGAAGCAAATGTTTCAGCCAGTAATATGGTATCATCAGCATAGCGAAGGTTGTTGATGAGTCTTCCACCAATCTTCACACCTCTGTTGTCTTCATACAATCCTGTTTCTCTGATGATTTGTTATGCATATAAATTAAACAGGTAGGGGGAAAGTATGCAGCCTTGTCTTACACCTTTGCTTATTTGAAACTATTCTGTTTCTCCTTGTTCTGTTTGAACTGTTGCTTCTTGATCAATGTACAGATTGTGCAAGAGAATGATCAGGTGTTCTGGTATACCCATGCTTCTTAATGTGTCCCAGAGTTTCTCATGGTTTAAACAGTCAAAAGTCTTGCTATAGTCGATAAAGCACAAATAGATATCATTTTGGTATTCTTTAGTCTTTTCAAGGATCCATCTCACATCCGCGATTATCTCTTTCATTCCTCACCCTTTCCTGAACCCTGCTTGCACATCAGGTAGTTCTTGTTCCAGGTATGATTATAGTCTCTGTTGAATAATCTTCAGTAGAATCTTGCTGGCATGTGGGATCAGAGCGATTGTGTGATAATTTCCACAGTCAGTTGGATCACCTTTCTTTAGTATTGGTATAAACACAGATCTTTTCCAGTCAGTTGGCCATGATGTTGTCTTCCAAATTTCTTGGCAGAGCCTTGTAAGTATGGTAACAGCTGCATAGATTGCTGTAATATGTCTATGGAATGCGATCGATGCCTGGTGCTTTGTTCTTTGATAAGGCGTTCAATACTGCTTCAACTTCTTCTTTCATCACCAATGGTTCCAGATCATAAGGTACAGGTTGAAATGGCTGTTGGTCCACTTATCTTTATCATATAAAAACTCGGTATATTTTGTTCTACCTTTTCTTGATCTTCTCAGCATCATTCAACATAGAACCCTGAGCATCTTGCAACATTCCAATTCAAGCCTGGAATTTTTTCTTTAACTCTCGTAGTTTTAGGAAAGCCAATCTTGTTCTTCCTCTAATAGTTTTTGCTTCTATTTCCTTGCATGTGTCATTGTAGTACTTTTTCTTGTCCTGTCTTGCTGCACGTTGGAAATCTCTGTTGAGTTCTGCAATTGTCTTTCTTTCTCCTCTGGATTTAGCTTCTCTGTATTTCTGGGCAATTTTCAGAGTTTCTTCCGTCATCCATTTTGGCCGTTTTTGCTTGTTCACCTTTTGTTGAGACTTCTCGCTTTCTTCCAAAACAATTTTCTTGATGTCATTCCATAACTCTTCTAGAGCTCTGTCATTTGTATCTAAAGCAGCAAATTGATTTTGCAGGCATTCTTTAAATTCCAGTGGCATATTCTCAAGGTCATATTTTGCTGCATTCAAGAGTAGTTTGCTCTTTTTCAACTTTAGCTTGAGTTTGCATACTAGTAGTTGATGATTTGTACCACAGCTCCAGGTTTTGCCTTTGTTAATGCTATAGAGCTTTTCCATCATTGACTTCCACAGATGTAGTCAAGTTGATTTTTGTACAATCCATTGGGTGAAGTCCATGTGTACAGTCGCCGCTTGTATTGCTGGAAGAAGGTGTTTCAGATGAATAGATCGTTGGTCTTGCGGAATTCTATCAGTCTTTCTCCAGCTTCATTTCTGTTGCCAAGTCCACATTTTCCAAACACTGCCTTCTTCTTTGTTGCCAACCTTTGCGTTCCAGTCACCCATGACTATCAGGATATCCTGTTTGCATGTTCTGTCAATTTCAGCTTGAACTCGTTCTTATAACTCTTCAGTTTCATCCTCTTCTGCAGCTGTTGTTGGGGCATATACTTGCATTATAGTTGTTTTGATAGGCATTCCTCGTAGGCGAATAGAGATTTAAGTGTTCACTGACTGCATTGTATTTCATTACAGTTCTTGCAAGTTTCTTCTTTATTATAAATGCAACACCATTTCTTCTTTATCTTTCATTTCCAGCATAATAGACTATGTGATCATCTGATGCAAAGTGTCCGATGCCAGTCCATTTCAGTTCGCTGACACCCAACAGATCAAGTTGAACACGTTCCATTTCATTCTTGACCACCTCCAACTTCCCTTGGTTCATGCTTTGTACATTCCATGTTCCAATATGTAAGACATCTTTACAACTTCTGACTCTCATTTCATGCACAGCTACATCAGCAGTCAGACATCCCAAGGGTTTTGATCCAACCACATCATAAATGCTGGCTTTACTCTGAAAAGTCTTCAGCTCTTCCCCAGTAGCTAGTTGAGTGCCTTCCGACCTGGGGGTCTCATATTCTAGCACTATAGTGCAATTTGTTTTATTGTGACTATCCATTGGGTTTTCATGGCAAGATACAGAAGTAAATTGCCAAGCCTTTCCTCCGTGCAGTTTAAGTTTAGTGCTGTTGCAGTTGTCACAGAAATTTGATCCTCTGCCACCAACACTTTCCCATTCTGCTGCTGCCCAGATGGGTTTTCATGGCAAGATAGAGAAGTAGATTGCCGGGTCTTTCCTCTGCGCAGTTTAAGTTTAGTGATTTTTCCGTTGTCACAGAAATGTGATCCTCCACCATCTACACTGTCCCATTCTGTTGCTGCCCAGATGGGTGGTTTGTCTTGGTCTGGCACCTCAGCTGAGACCTGTCCATCTTGGGAGAATCTGCCAGTAGTTAAACTACCGATAGCTTAGCCCTCAGCAACACTGATGCACACAAGCCCTCACAGCATGAAAAGCTGCAAACCTAATGAGACAGTTTTGTCTTATTTGGTACTAAAAAAACAAAACTGCAGAGAGATCATTCGGATCTCCGGAACCAAAGTGTGCCTATAACTTTAAGTTTTGTTACAAGGCTAGAGACTTATCAGCCCCTCCTTATAAATGGTAGACATTTGGTACCAAATAAACAAAACTGCAGAGAGATCATTCGGAACTCTAGAACTGAAGTATATCCTTAGCTCTGTTTTGTACAAGGCCAAAGCCTTATCAGACCCCGTACAAGAAAACCAGCCCAAATGACCCTTGTTGATCTATCAAGTAATCCAATAACCTGTCCTGTATCTGACTTGTATCCAGCTCTGCTTTCCACTGTTGTTACCTGCTCAATTATCCACTGAACAGTCTGTCTTCTCTTTCTGGATCCAGTTCAATACATGATTAATACCTGCTGTATTTATCTGTTTATCCTTTGCTCGTTGTCAAGCTTCCGGCTTCTTTTCTGCCTATTTTACCACCACCTGGAATTGTCTCTGTCTCATGCTTCTGCCTGTCTGGGCCATCCTACTCTGGGCCTAGCCTCTCCAAAATGCTCTGGCACAGGATCCTATTCTTAGACCAGACCAATCGTAAAGGATTTGTCAAAAATGGAGGCTACTGCAGTTCCAGGCACTCCAGAAAAGGGGCAGTTCCAGGCACTCCAGAAAAGGATGGAAACTCTTCATTCATTTTGACAAAAGCAAGGACACCTGGCTGTCCACCCCTGGAGCTGCACATACCATCCTAGAAGTTGCTGACTTGTTCTCTGCGGCTGACTTGTTATTGCTGCGGCTGACCTTCCAACTGCATGCAAAACAGCAGACATGCTGTCCAGAATGTTGTTCTTCTCATGGACTATCTTCCCACATAGTTTCTGATTGAGGTACCCTTTTCACTACACATTTCTAGAGAGAAGTGATGAAGCTTCTGAATATGGAGGTGCAGGTTACCATCTGCAATTCAATGGAAAAACAAACTGTATAAGCCAGAACTCAGAGCAATATCTATGATACTTCCATAATTATCATCAGAACAACTGGGCACATTTATTTTCAATGACAGAATTTGTGTATAACAATTCAAAAAATTCATCAACCAAATTGTTGCCATTGTTTTCAACAAATGCTTTCATTCATGTTTCCATTCCAGAGAAGTCTAAGATTCCAGAGTTCCAGCAGGCACAGATTGGAATAAAGCTCCGAGTGAACAGCACACACAAGTACAACAGGATCTAGAGAAAGCAAAAGAAGCCCAGAAAGTTATGATGGCAAAAAACAGTGAGTTGGGTCTCCAACAAGCATCTAAAGAGCTAAAAAGACCTACTGGAAAGCTCATGCAAAAGTTCATGGGATCCTTCATGATCCACAAACCCCATGACTTACTGAGTACAGCTTCCAGCTAATGTCAACATCTACCCATTTTCTTATTATTATTTTTCTGAAGCCCTATAAGCAGAACTCATTTACTAACTGATAACCCCAGCCTCCACAGCAAGTAGTAGTGAGGGACATCATCAAGAGTTTGTCATCCAGGATATATTGGACTCTAAATACTTCCAGTACTGACTATATTGTCTTATAGCCCTGAAGAGCAAAGCTGCAAACCCACTGACAATATCCACATCCCTAACCTTCTTTTCTAAATTCATTGGATATATCCAGAAAAGACAGGTTCTGAGGCCCCAAAAAGGAGGAGGCTATTCTCTCAGGGGTGCCAAGGTTTCAAACCATGACTCAATAAAGACTGCTGACCTGCAGAAGAGCATTAATTCTGCAAGTTTTGATCCAGCCCTAGGACCTTTTGAGTTGAGGAGGTGAAAGAAGGTCCACACCCTCAGAAGGGAGCATTGAACCAGCAAAGGGTGTGCCCACAAGGAAACCAACACAACACAGACTTTTATGGTTTAACTAGTCATCTGATGGGCCTGTCATGTGCCTGGCTTTTATCCAGCTCTGCTTCTCACTGTCATTTTTTGCTTAAATATGTGCTGTACATATGTCTTCTGTTCCTAGTTCCTAGTTAATACCTGCTGTATTATCTTCTTGTCATCTTCTCAATCTCTAGGTTGCTACTTCCATTCTGCTTGCAATTATACCCCATCTTCGAAATACCTCTGTCTCCTGTTCCTGCCTGCGTGGACCATCCTGTCCTGGGCCTAGCCTTACCACCTTGCTTCGCCCAGGATCTGACAACAGGAAAGTATCAAACAATGGCTACCAGAACTTCCAGCATTTGTCTCTATACCTTAAAGCTGAGGCTACTATAGTGGTTCCATGGCAGCAATGTTAATCAATCATATATCTCTCAAAGGGTTATATATCAAATAACATAAGAATGTTCCCATAGTCCATCAATACTACTTCACTCTCATAAAATAAAAATATTTTCACTTATCTCTTCCAATAATGCAATCAACAATTGCCTATTTTCTTCAGACAGTACAGAGCTGTCAATCTGCCCCAAGTAGGATGCCCAACATTCAAATGTTGTGGTACATTACGTGTGTCTCAGATGCAGACTCTCATCTTCAAAATTCATTGAATTTTGTTATATTTGCAGTGTTCATTGCAACCTATCTGTTTCAGATTTAAAATAAATGCAGAATCTGGGTTTGGTATGGAAATTTTGCACATGCTTACATAAACTGTAGAAGACTGAAGAAGGGAGAAAGCGACTGACTTGGTTAACCCTGGGAGTACCGATGGGGTCAAAAGTGACCCCATTGCAAGTTTCACAATGTGTATCTCGGAAACTAGTTGTTCAAGAATGCAATCTTTTTATGACTTTTCACATGTCAATATTCTCTTTATATTGTGCCATGAGAGGAATAATTTTCATCCGCTAGGTGACGCTAGTGATGAATTGCAGCACAGAGTACCAGTGGGGTCATTTTTAACCCCAGTTACTTATGTCCGGGTTGGATCGTGATACAATTTGCAGTTTTGTGAATTTTTTGATCTGACAAAGCACAGTTACTTACCTGTAACAGGTGATCTCTGGGAACAGCAGGAATAAGTCTTCACTTATGGGTATGTTGGTACCGATGGAGCCTGCACGGGAACGCTCCCCAGCGTCCAAAAAGAAAGCTTTTGGGAGCATCCCACATGCATGCACGCTGCCTTCCTGCTCATTCAATTCCCTCTCATCAGTTGGGTTTGTAGCTGAGTCCGAAGGAGGGAAGTAGACAAATTAGAGAGAGAGAGAGAGAGAGAGAGAACAAGTACTAGGGGAGGTGGGTGGGTTGTGAAGACTTATTCCTGCTGTTCCCAGAGATCACCTGTTACAGGTAAGTAACTGTGTTTTCTCCAGGAACAAGCAGGAATGAGTCGTCACATATAAGCTAAAGATGCCTGGAGGAGGTCCCAGCATGTTGCAAACCTAATGGATGGGCCATGCTATTTTCCAGAACCTCAGGCATCAAAGGGATGGAGGGTAGGAGTTGAATAAAAAAGGGTGTGCTGTGGAACAACTTGAATAAATAAGGGGTCTAGAGGGGAGTCCTTGTGTAGAACATAATTGTTAGCAAATATTGAATTTCAATTTTCTAATGTGGACCTTACTCAAAGTATTGCGAAAGTATTTGTTGAGGGTAATATGATCTGGTGCCCAGAGCCAGTACATAATCCTCAAAGAAATTACCTCACTGTGAAGTAGAGGAACATAATTTTTGCAATACAGGCAGAGGTCAGAAGCCTTAATGGCTAGAACTAATCCCAGAAGAAAAACTGGGGGGGTTAATGAGGTTGGACTTTGGAGGAGAAGCAAAAGCTTCTGTAGGCCAAAGTTGGAAGCTCTTTGTCCTTGAAGCAGAATAAGGCTCTAGGAAAGAGAGGAGATAATCTGACTAGTTTGCAGAAAAAGGATGGGTCTTTAAGACCCCTCTATCCAAATGAAAGAAAGAAACATTTGTGGTAGGCGGTGTAGCCTCCAACTCATTGAAGATCAGTAATGTCTTCCCTAAGTGATGTCACTTAGGATAATGACTTTACATGGAAAGCCTGAGATGCAACGTAATCAAACAGGTTACGGTAAAAGAAGGTTGTTTGTAATTACCATAGAATTGGATGTCCATTTAAAAGGTTATAGTATGCTGGAACAGCATTAATATGGACAGTAACAAATCTTTCAAAGTCAGATATATATGTGTGTATATATATATATATATAGAGAGAGAGATCCACTTAATAACAAGAAGGGGTAAGACCTGCTTGAGAATATAGATAGAGAATCTCTTTCTGGTTACACGTGGAAGAACCATGGAGAAGGTTACATGGAAACCAGTGGAATGTTCTTACTTAGAAGGAGAGGTCTAGATTTCTTTAAAAATTCTAGCCTTTGAATAACCAGGATGGAGACCTACGTGAAGGGGTGCAGGAGGAGATCCTTAGTCTTAAGACAATAAGTCTGGATCCTTCTATAACTTCAATGTGGAGAAGAAGATGCAATATAAGGGGATGCCATGTATGCCCCTCTATGAGGACACTATGAGTATCATGCATTCTTTGTTCAGCATAAGCTTCAATGAAGTTTTGGGAATTAGAAGGAAAAACAGTGGACAAGGACCGACTGCAGTGAAAAAGAATGCGTCCCTGTTGAAAGAGTTCCACTGAAGATGTGGAACAACCCAGGAAATCAAGCAATTCTTTATGTTTTCACGTGGTCTAAGCCCTGGTTCCTTTTCCCTAAAAGGAAATTTTAAGGAAGATGGTAAGAGTAGGAAAAAACAGTCATGTAGGAGCATGACTGGGCAAAGCCTTTTTAACCATCTAGAAGCTACCTACTAGGAATGGCTCTGACGCTCTCTAGCAAAGGCCCATAGTTGCAGAGCTTTTTTGTATAATTGCAGAGAGCATGTTGTAGGTTGCTTAGGTGAGATCTGGCTGTTGAACTGCCAATGTGCAACCTAATCTATTCTGTTGGAGCCAAAAAGAATTAAAGATGGCTAAGAATAGTATACAGGCCAGTTGCCTGCAATGATAAAATGTCTAAGTGGGTTGTGGAACCTCTCTTGGAATTTTCTGTTATCAAGGCAGCAGAAAACGTTAGGTCCTATAGATTGGAAAAGGACCAACAGACATAATTAAGAGTGGTAAAACTCAATTAGTGTCTGATAAGGTGTCTTAAAAGAAATATTTGAGAAAATTGTAAAGGAAAAGAAAACTCTGTATGGAAATCAGTTACTGGAGTAGGTATTGAAGAAAAACCTATGGCTCAAAAAGTAAGCCCTCCAGTTGAATAGTATCACTCTTAGAGACTAGATGTTCCGACTAAGAGGAATAGAAGCAATACAGAGTTGAGAAGACTTACAATTTGGTAAGTCCCTTGCAGACCAAACTAAGAGATATCCTCGTACAGGAAAAACTGTCAAGGTGAAGGACATAGCCCACCTTGTTGTTAGTTGTTACTCCTCTTTTTCCTTCAAAAAGGAGAGGAGAACCCTATTACTTGTAAGGCATGATTGTCCTCAGTAGCTCTTGGAGCTAAAAGAATGGATTTCTCTTGTGGAAGGAGATTCATGCCTAGAGCCGAGGATTGAGTCAGTATATCACTGATATCTTAGTAAGGATGAGATGAACTGTAAAAGCTACTTTTCATAAGAAGTAGGTTACTGGTTCTAAACCTCAAACAGGAAAAAGAGATTCAATGAATAAAAAATCAGAAACTCTGCGACTGCTGGGTTTGCTGAGCCTGTTGAGGCTTTGATTTTCTTAGCCTGGTTTGATGTTGCCCTTCTTTGGAAACATCTGCATGATGGGTAGAAGATGGATAAAACTTTTTCCCCCTAGGGGGATAAAGTTTGTTAGGAGATTTTTTAGTAGCTGGATTAGAGGAAAGTTTTGACAATCCTCTGACAGCAAGAATATCAGTGTTTAACTGATTAGCTTGGAATAAAGCATCCTTGTTAAAGAGATTCTCACCAGTACGAGTATTTGCCAGCCTTTCTTGCACCCATTTGTCCAAGTCTGAAGCTTGGAGCCAGGCCATGTGTCATGCCCCTATGGCTATAGCAGAAGTTCTGCTAATAGACTCAAAACAGTCCAGGGAAGCACGATTAAGGAACTTAGAGAAATTTTGAGCATGACTGACTAATAATGAATAGTCTGCTCTTTTATGTTCTTGAAGAAAAGGGTTCAAAAGCTTTAAGTTCTTTGTGACCTCTTCAAGAGATAATCCCATATAGAAAATATATGAGATAATTCTTGCTGAAAGCATGGATGCCTGGAAGCATCGACTTCCAAAGCCATCTAAAGTCCTAGACTCACGACCTGGCGGATAAGAGGAGTGCTTCTTTGCACTCTTAATACGCCTCATTGCTGATTCAACAATAGAACGAGGAGGAAGTTGCGTCTTTTGAAAACCTGGAGAAGGTGGCACCTTGTACATAGTGTCAAGTTTCTTAGAATGTGGGGATACCGTTAAAGGAGTTTCCCACATTCTTAAAAGTAGATCCTGTAAGATCTGATGCAAAGGAAGCATGATTCCCTCCTTTGGAATCCTGGGGGACTGCAGAGTCTCTGAATCTCCTGGTATGGATTCTTTACCAGGTATAGAAATGGCAAGTAACTTTGCCATATCAAGCAGAAAAGCTTGAAAAGAAATCTCTCCTGAGGAGAACCCCCTAAAATGAGGGGCAAAGGCTGGAATTGTTGAAAATTTAGCCTTGGTACCGATGGATTCATCCCAGTCATCGGGATCGGAAGACTTGAAAGGATGAAGCATCAGATTTTCTTTAAAGCGATGTCTTCGGTACCGCTCGAGGTCGGTACCGAGACGGATCGGTACCGAGTCCTCCATGCTAGAGAGCGATTCCAGGCTCGGCATCGAAGAAAGCGAGTCTGTCGAAGCAAGCATGGACGGTACTGACACCGATGCCGATGTCGATACCGGTACCGGTACCGAAGCCGATACCGATACTCGAGGAACGGTCTGCAGCAACTCAAGCGGTACCGAAGTAGCTGAGAGTGCTAGACTACGTTCATCGGTGAGGAGAGTTACATCCATTACCATAGCCGATGTCGGGGTGTCAGTACCGCGCGAAGCGGCCACAACCACCGAGCATGGCCCAGGTATATTTATCGAGGTAAGAACACCGGGAACAACCTGAAGCCCCGTTAATGCTTTGGAGCCCGAAGACTCCCGCCGGGGCTTTATTGCCAAAATGTCCTCGAGGGCAAGGCCAGAGGCATCCCGATACTTAGAAGGAGATCTACCATTCGAGGACTGGCTAGTCTTAACAGACTTTTGTTTGGTTACCTGATCCTGTGAAAAAGAAGATATTCTGGCTGGTGACATCGAGTCCGATGTGAACCGGGTATCGAGTTGTGCTCGATCCTGAAGGCTTCTTCTGTTTGAGCTCCAGCAGGAAAGACACTCCAGTGGGCAATGGTCAGGACCTAAACATTTTAGACACCAAGAATGAGTGTCTAAAAATATATTTGTACCGCCACACTTTGGGCATTTCTTAAGGATAGTGGCTGGCTTTTCCATAATGGAAAGGGTAGAGGCCTAATGAGCTAGAAACCATCAGACACTAAACAGGAAATATTCTTAGAGAAAAGAAGAAAATGTTTAGTAAAAGAAAGAAAAGCACCGGCGGTACCGGTGGCGTCGAGGGAAGGCAGACGCGACCACAAAAAACGTAAGAATAAAAGAAGAATTTTCTGCGGTGACAGGAATACATCCTGCTGGCTCCGCGGAAAACAGAAAACTGATGAGAGGGAAGTGAATGGGTGGGAAGGCAGTGCGCAAGTGTGTGGGATGCTCCCAAAGGCTTTCTTTTTGGAAGCTTGGGAGCATTCCCGCGCAGGCTCCGTCGGTACCGAAGTACCCATATGTGAAGACTCATTCCTACTTGTTCCTGGAGATAGGTATTAATCATTAATTATGTATCATTTATTTTTTGTACTCTTATTTTATGAAAGTTACACATTTTCTGTAATTGATATCATATGTTCTCTCATTATTTCTGATGAAATCTAAATGTTTCAGCTCGTTCATCACGATTACTGTACACCTATAGTAAAATTGCTTTGCGTTTTATTCAACTTTATCTTTGTTTATTTCTTTTAGGTTATTGTTTATGATGTCAGAACAAAAGTATTCAGCTGCCCAAGTAAGAGAAATATTGCAATGAGATGCTGACAGTGACGGCTCTGAGTCGTCTGATGATGCAGCATATTCAGCAAGCGAAGAAGCATATCAGCCAAGTTCGGGCGATAAATCTGATGATGACAGTCATGATTCAGATGGCAACAGCAGTTTGTCGCTAAGTGAATGTGACACTGATGTTGAGCCAGTAACATCGCCTGCAGCAAAGAGTCAAGTTACAGGTCGAGGTAAAGGTTGAGGCTGTGCTGGACGGGGAAGAAGGCAGGAGTCCTCGGTGTCAGTATCATCTGTGAGGAATCTTAGTTGTGGTCGTAGAGGAGCTAAGAGGTCATCAACTATAAGCACAAATGTTGCCATTGAAGCCTATGTATCTAAGAATGCCACATCATGGAACAGGAAACCTATAAAGCAAGCTGCTGGAAGATACGCCAGAGCTAATGTCAGGCCCGTACAACAAGGTCCTACAAGGTATGCTGTACGAAATGTCGATGGCCCTCTCGCAGCATTCCACTTGTTCATGAGGAAGAACTTATTGAATGAAATCATGATGTGGACGAGCAAACAAGGAAGACACGTTTATGCTGACACCTGGAAAGATTTGATAGATGGAGAATTTCAACATTTTCTTGGACTTCTGATCCTCTCAGGTGTGCACAAGTCACAAAATGAATCCATAGTTCAGTTGTGGAACTTTGAAGATGGTCATTCTGTTTTCGGCAAAAATATGGCCCGTAACCGTTTTCAGCAAATTTCTTGTGCTCTCAGATTTGATGATGCAACCAACAGACATGAACAACGAGGCATGGATAAGCTTGCTCAAATCAGACATGTTTTTGATACCTGGGAAGTAACTCTAAGTGATGCCTTTGCTCCTGGTGAAAATGTTACCATGGATGAGCAACTGCTTACATTTCGTGGCCGTGTTCCGTTCAGACAATATATTCCCAGCAAACCTAGGAAATATGGCATAAAGCTATGGATGTTGTGTGACAGTGCAACATCATATGTTCTGTGTCTTCAAGTATATACAGGAAGGGAACTCGGACAAAACAGGGAACAGAATCAGGGTGAAAGGGTTGTGCTGCAACTCACTGAAGGATTGACGCAGTCTGGCAGAAATGTTACTGTTGACAATTTCTTCTGCAGTTTATCCCTGTCACAGAAATTGCTAGAAAAACTAATGACACTTTTGGGGACAATTAGAAAGAACAGAAAATAATTAACTCCAGAATTTGTAACAGCAAAGGGCTGAGAGGTATTCACTTCACCGTTTGCCTTTCGCGATGACACCACTCTGGTTTCCTATTGCCCGAAGAAAGGAAAAGTGGTTGTTCTTCTGAGCAGTTTGCATGATCAAGATGAAGTAGATAACACACGTCCAGACAAAAAATCACGCATGATCTTGGACTATAATTCTAGTAAAGATGGAGTAGATATGGCAGATCAAATGTTGTGCACGTATACCACAAAACGAATGACAAGACGCTGGCCAGTGACAATCTTCTACAACATGTTGGACATCAGTGCTTTGAACGCCTTCATTGTTTGGATGTCACTAAATCCAGAATGGCAGTCCAAGTCAAAGCACAGACGTCATCTATTCCTCTTGGAATTAGGAAAGCAGCTGCTTCAGAGTAATTGCAGCGAGACTTCTTCCAGCCTTGAAGAAGCCACTGATGCTGTTTGCAATGTCGGGATCCCAAAGAAAAGGGCAAGGTGTCACTGCTGTTCGAGAGAAAAAGACAAGAAAAGCAGCATAGTTTGCACCTCCTGCAAGCGCAATGTTTGCAAAGAACATTCAGAAATTGTCTGTGTTTCATGCATATGATTGTAGTACTTTACTGTGTTCATCAAGTGCATGCAAAAACTGCTTTCATGGCAACTCTTCTTCGTGTAATTTTATGATAAAGCATTAAATTTCAAAACATTTAACCTTCATACAATAAATAATTAATTTGGAATAATATTTTGTCTGTCTAGTTTAATTTTTTCATGGTTAACAATTAAAATTTGTCGTGGGGTCATTTATGACTCCAACGGTATTCAGTTTGTGCAAAAAATCTCGGTAATTCCAGGGTTAAGGCGTGATAGCTTGCAAACTTGAAAGGCTGACGGTTATGAGGTGTTCTTACCGTCTTCTGTTGTGGTAAAGATAAGGAAGGGGAGAGTGAGAGCAGTATAGCCAAATAAGTTTGTAGGGCTAAAATAGTCTCAGCTAAAGCACAGTACGCAAGATAAATTGGATAAACTGGGTGGATCAATTGGAGTCCATACTCTGAAGCAATGTATTAATCATAAGCTTTCTAAATCCAGTGGCTATCTTACCATGTTGCTATGGCACATAGGAATATAAGAACTGTCATGCCAAGTCATCCCAAAAGTGTATCAAGCCCAGCAGTGGCCAATATAAATCACAGGATGCCAAGTAGGATCCCAAAAAATAGATTAATACTTTTTTTTATTTACACCCAGAAATAATCAGTGGATTTCCAATTTCTGTGTGTCTAATAATGGTTTATTGACCTTTCTCCAAGTGAAAATGAAAGGAGAAAACCTCCACAAACCCAAAGCCTAAAGCATACAGAATGGAGTCTGGAAATAAGCAGTCCCGAGCCAAAATTAGATAAACATTTAATTAGGTAAATATTGACCTGACACAGCCATACTTTGGCAGAATGCCTTGCTAAGGAGTAATTAAAACATCATAGTGGCAGTAATAAGGAATGAAACCCAAAAGGCACACTTTCAATGCTATTCGTCTCTGACAAGATCACTCCAGAAAAAATAACTGCAATGTGTCACATTAAATTTCATCTGCCATTTAAATTCCCTGTGCCCTAGTCTTATAGAGGGTGATTTTATAAATAAATACCTAGTTTTAGGCAGCCAGAATGTGCCTATCATAAGCCTATTTTATAAAGAAAAGCAGGCACTTACTGTACTTTTTGTTATAAAATAGAGGTATCAGTGGCCAAAAGAACATATTAAATCTAGATGTGAGCACTTAAAACAGACCCTGGGCTGGCATAGACACCTGCTGCTAGTTTTCTAAAGAACACACGTAAGTTAAAGTATTTTATAACTTGCAAATGTACAGTGTGGTGTGTTCTGTTACTGTACACACCCACACCGAAACTCCATACTGGTGTCCTTACGCACTTACAGTACTTACAAAATAGTAAATGGTTAATGTACACTAGTAAAGGCCTATCCATGTGTCTAAGCCATTGAAAATACATGATTTATGCACACTGATGGGCATTAATTTACATTGTAAAATTACCTCCATAAGGTCCTCCTGCAATTCTTCACAGTTCGCTTCTGATCTAATAAATTTGAACAATGCTTTGTTATCTGCAAATTTGATCAGACACTGGTCATTTTATTTTCCATATAATTTATTGATGTTAAAAAGCACCACTTACAGGCTTTCCATTATTCACCATTTTCCAATGAGAAAACTGACCATTTATTTCTACTCTCTGTATCCTATCTTTTAACCAGAATACACAAAAAAAGAAGACTTTTAAATATCTTCAGGAGTCTTTCGGATGTCTTCAGAAAAGTTCATTTTAAAAGCATACACACATGTACATAATATCATTTGCATATTTAGATGGCATACATGTGTAAATTGTGATTTCAGAAAACCTCTATGTCCTTGCGTAGATGGCCAGGATGGAAAGATTTTAAGGGGGCATATTCAGGGCATGGTTTGGGCAGGTTGAAAAAGTATGCATGTATTTACCATTTTACGAAGGGAATACATATATACTTTAAAAAAAAAAATCCATGCCAACTTTTGCATCTGCTCTGAGAAATGCAAAATGCTAGCTACCTGATATCAAGACTTGAGATCACCTGAGATGGGGCAATTGCTTTATTCTTTGTAGGATCTATCACCACCTCAAATGCAAATCAGCATTATTTCACTCCTTAACTGGCTCTTCTTGTATGTGCAGCTGTTTTAAAATGTTAAAGGTACAAGAATAAGCACTATCAAGGTATGTGTGCAAATTGTGAAATAGGTAGCTACGCATATAGATGCTGGCTCTTACACATGCAAAGCTCTCAAGTGTGCCCACCCTTTTTCTGAATGTGCACATTTGTAAAATGGATGCACTAGCTGTGCATAGTGGCAAAGTATATGTGGCCCTGCAAATCCTTATACATATTTTACAAAAGACTCTGCATTCCAGTAAAGCCTTTTGTAAAATAATAGGGGAAATGAGTGTGTTCCAACCAGGATGTATCAATTCTTAACAACCTATGCAAAATAGGATTTCATATGAACCAGTTTGCCCTTATGCACATGTTTATTAACTCCTTCAAAAAAATCTAGAGAGCGATATTTAAAAAAAAAGCTGAGCTCCTAAATTTAGGCCTTTAAATTTGTGCCCTATTTTCAGCTGAAAATATATTCTAATTTAGGATTTTATATTTGTACTCTTAAATTTAGGTTGTCCATTCATTTGCCTAGATTCATGAGCCTAATTTAGGTGCCTAGTGCTGAAAATCAGTGCTAAGCTCCTAACTCTACACACCCCCCCCCCCCCCAAATCTAACCCTGTTCCAACACACTTTCTGTGCTCTTAAATTTTGAAGTTTACTGAAATTTTATGAAAAAATGTAGACACTCAATCCTGGTCAGTTTTCTAAAAGGTCAGTTTAGGGGCTCACAAAGTTAGGAGCATAAATCCTTTGAATATCAGGCTTCTAATGTACATTTTTAGCCTTTGCAACTGTTCTTATTTTTCTAATGTTCTCATTTTATCATAACCTCATCTTTCAGAATTAAATGCGACAGTAGTACTTTTTCTTTGTCTCCACTTTCAGCAGTTATGACAAAATTTGATTGTGTTATAGTCAAATAGCTCCACCACTGATACACCTCATATTAATTCTTGCATTCCACTAAGGACTAGATCTAAAGTAGTTCCCCTTCTCTAGAATTCCAGGACCAGCTTCTCCATAAAGCAGTCATCTTTTCTCAAGATACGTCTTATATCTGCCTTTGTTGATGTTCATCTCTTCTAGCTAAATTGAAAGGCTACTTTTATAACAGAGCATTTTATTTTATGGTCAAAAAAAGCACTTATTTTATGCCTATTTTATAAAGGCAAAATCAAAAAGCAATATTGTCTATAGAAAAGGAGGCACATATGTCAAACAATCAAATTACAAAAGAAAAGAACAAAGTAAATCAATCCCAAAAAATATTTAGAAATGAGTTTGTATTTCATATATTGTATATAGATATCAAATTAATAAGCCAGCCAATTCTCAGGCAAACCTGACCATGAATATTTATCAAGGCTATAGAAAGGGACATAGGGGTACTGGGGTCCCCCGCAGAAAGGTTCAGAAATATAGAGAATGGGTGTTTATAAATAAGTGAAGACACACAAGATCACATCTTGCAAGACAGAGTGGATCATTCTGATCCTCATTTAGCAGATCCTGATGTCCGATCAAGATGTCCAGACCTACTATATGCCCAGATCATTCTGCCAGGGACAGAGCTCCCCACATGTATAGTGTACATCTGTGGGAAACTCTGTTTGTGGGTGGGAAGGGGTGGGCTGGGGGGGTGAGGGCGGGCAGTGGGCGGTGCCTGACCTCGGAAGAACAGGGCTGATTCAGAGGTTGGCCCTGTATGTCTGGGGCCTGCAAAGTAGACAGGGGATTTATTCTACCCCGGAGGTGAAATAAGTCACCTTGGATGGCGGGGGATGGAGGTGCAGGACACCGAGGACAAGGTGAGAGGGTGCAGGGGGTTCCCCACATCCTGACACTGGCCTTGGAAGGCCCGATCAGGGGTCGGGCTGTGGGGAAATATTTTCTGCCATTGGCAGTGATCATGGCTCCTGAATGGAGCTGTGGTGGCATGGCAACTGGATGTCATACCACCATGCCTCCATTCAGGAGCCTGGCTGGGCATATAGCCTGACAGAATTGTGGCCCGACCTGCACATTCAGGCCGCTAGACCTGATTCTAATCCAACGGGCACATCTAGCCCCAACAGGATCAGAATTGGATGCTATCGTTTCAAGCCCAGATTCTGTCAGGCCATACAGGGGCGAGATGTGCAGAATAGAATTGACCCCAGAATGTTTATGCTTGCAGAATGCGTGTCGTGATTAGAAGTTGTCAATATCTCTGTGCCCAGCTTGACTTTAAACATGTAAGGCCCGATATTCCAAGGCACTTAAATGGTTTACAGACCTGCAAACCATGTAAATGCCCCTAAGTGGGATATTCAGTGGTTCAAACATGGTTAGAGCCACTGAATATCCCCGAGTAATGCCACTTCTTAGTAACAGGGCATATTGGGTGTGTTCTGAGGTGGAGCAAAGGTGGAGCTGATCACAAACTGGTCAGTGGTGATATTGAGCCACTGCCCCATTTGCTATCTGTGGTGAAAGCCAGGCAATAGAAAACCTGGACTAACTTTTACCATGTATTGCTAACCAGGCAGCGGCTCAATATTGCCACTGACCGGTTAGTGATTGGACTCTGGGGAGATCCCAGATATTCAATGCCAGGGCCAGATATGACCCTGGCATTGAATATCCGTGTTCAGTGCCAGCGGCTAGCTGCTGTAATTGTGCTAGACGCTGGCACTGAATATCGGGCCTGTACTGTTTAGCTTAACCTGTAACACACAGATATAAATTAGAGAAATACAATGCAAAGCATGACACAGAGTAATAAGACAAAATTGTACAATGTGACATTTTTTCTAATAAAAGAAAGTGCTGTGGCCAAACTAATGGAATAAGTTATAGGAGACTGCTCAGGTTTGCAAGCCTGCAAATTCCTCCCTAAAGCTTTAGCAGACTTTGTTATGGTATGTGTGTGTTGTGTTTTTATTTCTTCTCACTTGCTTCTGGACCAGAGATAGAAAACCTGTATTTGTTGCCCCCAGCTAGGAATTTGTAAAATGCAACAAAGCATCCTGAGCCAGAATGGCATTTAATTCATTATTGGACCAGCACAGTACTTTCAAACATCAAAATTTATAATAGAGAGCAGTATAGTCCTAGCTTACAATTTAGTCAAGACAGACAACACAATAGCTGGGGCCTAGGATATATCTAGGAGAATGGTAACAAAACACATAGTTGGACAGCAGGAGAATAAGTGGGTCAGGGTAAAAAAGCAGCCTTGAAGAGGTGAGTTTTTAGCCTGGATATGAAAAGGGTCAGAGATGAAGCCTGATGTACTGACTCAGACAGTTTATTCCAGGCATAAGGAGCAGCAGCATGGAAAGATAGAAGTCTGGAGTTGGCAGTAGAAGAGAAGGGCACAGATAGAAAATCTGCCAGAGCAGAGGTTCTGAGAAGAGGTGTAGGGAGAGATAAGAGAGGAAAGGTACTGAGGAGCAGTAGAATGAATGCACTTATAGTTTAGTAGGAGATGTTTGAACTACAGTAGAAAAGGAAATGGATATGGACCCAATGAAACAACTTGAGAAGAGGGGTTACATGAGTATAGCGAGACTGGTGGAATATTATTTGTGAATTTTGAACAGATTAAAGGGAAGAGAGATGATCCAGAGGGAGATCAGCAAGGAGGAGGTTGAAATAGTCTAGATGCAAATCTATGCTGATGCTGTCAGAGGAAATGATGTACTCTGGAAATTCTATGTATTTCTTGGCAAATTTGCATTTCTTTAGATTGGCATACAACATATGCTTCTGGAGAGACTTGAGAACTTCACAGACTTGATCATCATGATTGGCCATATTCTTGATGTCATTGAGGTATTCTACTACCCACTAGTTTAAAAGGTCTTGGAATATCTCATTAACCAGGTGTTAGAGTTCAGTAGAAGGGGCAGCCTGGTGACCAAAGAGACCAGGGTTTAATTCCCAATGTCATTCCTTGTAGCCTTGCCAAGTAATTTAACCCTCCTTTACCTCAGGTACAAAGTTAAATTGCAAGCCCTCTGGGGATAGGGAAATACCTACAGTAACTGATTACACAGGTACACAAAAAAAATTTTTTTTTAAACTGCCTCTAATGTTTCAATTGATTTTTACGTTTTTTGGTGCGCTGAATCCAAATCTGGTAACCAATTTGCTCCATCACGTACAGATTTTTTGCTACATTGGGTTAGCAGTTTGAGGTGAATGTTTCAGATTGAGTGCGATCGAGATAAAAGTTTCTTGGATGAATTCTTTATACTAATTGTTTAGTAGTTATTCAAATAAGAATGAAGAAAATTGTAACAAGGCAGCACATAAGAATAGAGTAATGTCAACAAAACACACTGTGATGGTAGCAAAATTGTCTGCACTTAAAACAGCCACATACATGTGCACAAACATTGAGCATATAAGAGCGAGGTTAGACACAAAGCAAAGCAAAGAAATGTGCAAAAAATGTTGTACAGGTATGTATGTAAGAATAGAAAACGCAAACCGCACCATTGCAATACATGAAGACAAACACCCGATGGTGTGAAAATAAAATTCTAATAAATGAGATCCGACACTGTGGTAATAACTAGCAAATTTTTATTTCAAAGTTTAGTAAAAACACGATATTTGTCAACACAGTTTAGATTTTAAAGTCATTCTTGGGTCAATCAATCTCCTGGTGGGCCCGTTTCTTCTTCCCCCGAATGCTTCTCTTGGTGCGCTGCTTGGCGTATTTTTCATCTGGGGTTTCCCGCAGCAGCAACCAGCAGAAATCAGCCATCATAGTGGTGTTCCATCTTCCTTGGTACCTTCTCTCTGCGTCCTTGATGTCCTGGTGAAACCTTTCACCTTGTTCTTCACTGTACGCCCCCAAGTTTTCGGGAAAGTAGTTCACATGGGAGTGCAAGAAATGGACTTTCAGGCTCATGTTACAGCCTTGTTCTTTGAAGGCATTGAGCATCCTGGCAACAATATCCTTATAGTTCTCATCCCGCCTGTTCCCCAAGAATTTGAGAACAACATCCTTGAAGGAATCCCAGGCTTCTTTTTCCTTCTCAGACATCGTTTCAGCGAATGCTCCATCTGAAATGAGTTTCCTTATATCAGGGCCAACAAACACTCCTTCCTTTAGCTTTGCTTCAGAAAGTCGGGGGAACTTTGAGCAAAGGTACCGAAAGCACTCACCATCTTTTGGAAGGGACTTGATGAATTGCTTAATGAGACCCAACTTAATGTGGAGAGGTGGTAATAGAATTTTATCACGAGGTACCAAGCTCTCATGAAGAACATTTTTCTCACCGGGTCTCAAATACTCCCGAATTTTTTCCTCCAGTGTAGGTCACGGGCCCGGCTATCCCACAAGCAAAGGAAGCAGGGATATTTGGTGAAACCGGATTGCTGCCCTAATAGCATGGATAAAATTTTAAAGTCTCCACAAATCATCCACTTATGCTCATCATAACGAATCTTCTGAAGAATCAGGGCCAAATTCTCGTATTTTTCTTGGAGAATAGCAGAGTGAGCAATAGGAACTGAAGCGAATGTGTTGCCATTATGAAGAAGAACACCTTTTATGCTGTCTTTTGACGAATCAATGAACAGCCGCCATTCAGCAGGATCATACTTGAGTTTAAACTTTTCCATCACTCCGTATATATCGTTGCAAAATACCAAATCTTCCTCTTTGCTGAAATACTTCAAAAATTGTGTCTCGCGTTTGCGGTACCAATAAAAAGTTGTTCCTGGTGACAATAGATTTTTCTGTTTAAGCCGAGAACCTAGCAGTTGGGCAGCATCTTTTGGGAGTCCTAAATCCCGGACTAAATCATTCAATTCAGCTTGAGAGAAAAGTTCAGGTTTCGGATCTGGTTCAGTTTCAAACTCGGAAGTACTGGACTCATCGGGAAAAGCCATCTGATGAGTCTCATCATGATCAGAACCGTCCACACAAATATGATCCAAAGATTTTGGTGGTTCAGGCACAGGTACTTCGTTGCTATGAGGCATAGACCTAATTGCTGAGGGAAGGTTTGGGTAACTTATTACGTTCTTATTTTTTAAGTTGTATCCCTTCACGCCACATCATAGGTATTCCGAAACGAAATGCTTGTTTTTTACCTTTCATCCATAAGCGTAGATCTTCCTCACATGTCTTGCACACTTTGTGAGGAGCCCACGGTTTGTCTTGATCGCCTAACTTCAAACCGAAATAAGCGAAATATACTTTTTTAATAAATGCAGAAATGTTCCTCTGCCGCTTTTTCACGGTATATTCCCCACAAATAAAACAAAAACTGTCCGGAGAGTTGACGCAACCTCTGGCTCTGTGAGCCATCACAAATACACAGCACTGCAAACTACAACTGTAGTGAACCACTTTGGAATAAAGCTGGATTACGACTGAGCAAACAAAAGGTAATAATGAACTTGCAAGAAACTGAAATTTGACAGGAACGTTCATGTCGCAACCACCGTGTTTGAGCGAGCGAACGAGGCGAGGCGAACAGGAAAGAACATGCGCCAGCGCGAGTACTGGATTTAGCCCCCCGCCTCCCAATTGTCCTGTTAATGTATAAAATGAATACAAAACACTCTAAAATATCATGAGGGAGTGTTTCTAGTTAGTTAACCATTACAACCTCTATTTTGGGCCAAGAAAATAAACTGCAGTCGGCTAAAAAGAAATTATGTGAACATTCCTTATATGGGTAAGAAATCTAATTTTGCAAGAAAACGTGACGTGATGGAACATTTTGGCTATTTTTCCTGGATTCAGCACCCCAAAATCTATAGGAATCAGTTGCAAAACTGGAGGCAGTTTTTTGGTAGTGTACCTGTGTTATAATTAGCCTTGGACTAATATTGGAAAAGCATGAGCTAAATACTAAAGAAGCATTAGTCAAAAATTAAATATTTAAAATGTCCATATTGAATGTAGAAAGTCTGTTTTCTGTTCCTCTTCCTTTCTTATATGAATAAGGTTGACCAAATGTTGTATTGTTTCAATGTAAACCGCACTGATGATAAATAGTGCGGTATATAAGAAAATTAAATAAATAAATAAATAAATCCCTTCAAAGATTGAACTTGGTGAAAATTTGGGGTCCCTGGATGCACTTCAACAATTTGTTGATGAATGAAAGTGTGTATCATTTCTGGATGGTCAAAGTAGTAAGTGCTCAATAATTTGTAAATGGTCAGAGGGAGTTATCTTTCTTGGCTACCAAGAAAATCAGTGTTCCTGCTGAAGAAGTTGAGGTCCTGATGAATCCCTTGTTGAGATTCTCCCCCAGGTTTTCTCTTAGTGCTTTGAGCTCTGGCTTCAAGAGAGCATAAATTCTGCTAAATGGTCCTGCTCAGGTTGTAATTATATAGTCTTATGAGGCAGTAAAGTGTCTGCAGCCCCCTTGTGGAAAACTTCATGATACTTCAAATAGTTCTCCAGTAGGTACCTGGCTTCTATCTGGGTTCCTATACATTCATGGATTCCCACCCAGCATTCTCTGGGTCATCTTCTCTCATTTTTGAGTAACACATTGTGATGTCGCTGTTACCTCCACAGCCTGAGCTTGTGGAGATGGACGGCCTGATTCTCTATTCAGGAAGTTACTGGTGCTTGGGGAAAGCACTGCCTTCTGGGAGTTGAAGTTATCACTATCCCAAATAAAGAGAGTTGTGGACTCGAGTGTTTCAGGCAAAACAGGATTTTTAATTCCCCTTCCCAAGTGGTTTCACATGTAGAACAAAAGGAACATTGGCCATACACTTCTGGCACTAAATTATATAAGAAAGAAATTCAAGCTTCTTATCTCAGCATCACTGTAATTCCAAATGAAAAACACTTTTCTCTTTCAAAACCCTTTTCTGCTTTTCTGGTCAGCTGCTACCTGCAGCACTCTCTCTTTCTCTGCACAGCTTAATTCTGTTTCACAGGACTTATCTTCTCAGATACAGATATCGTACAATCCATTGGTTCACTATGCTGACATTCTAAAGGTGGTTCTGTGTCCATTGGTTCAACCTGAACCCCAGCTGGAAATGTTTGCAAGTTGCTACAGGGTGTTTCCAAACACACATCTATCTTTTCAGCATTGCACTTTTCCTCACAGCCTTTTGATATACACGGTTGTGAATTGCCACAGTATTCCCAGCATGTGGAGCCCCACCCTTCTGGGTTAATATCAGAGCACTTAAAGACAGCTTTCTGTTTATACCGGTCACTTATCCTACCTCTTGGCTTCCTTATGAGGGTTTCCTTTTGTCCACTAGGATCAGCTGCAAACGTGAGCCTTGGAGTTTCTCTGTGCATACAAGTCTGCCTTCCCAGTATGTTTCCCTTTTGGTTGCCTTTTACTCCCAGCACAAAACCCGGGTTACTTGTACCTGGCTCCTTGGTACCAACTCCCTGCTTGTTTCCTCTGCTGAATTCCTCTTCTGAGTCAAAGGTCAGAGAATCCTCAATTACCATAGATTCCTCTGAGTCTTCATTCCTAAGGCAATCCTCTGTTTCTCATGACGGTTCTAAGAGCTGTGTTCTCAGCCATGCTCTTGGCTGAGCTCTCCTCTGAGCTACCGACTGTGCTCCTCCCGACTGTGCTTCTCCCAACTGTGTCCTTCCCAGCTGCATCCTTTCCAGCTGCCTTCTTCCCAGCTGCCTCTCCCAGTTGCATCCTTTCCAGCTGCCTTCTTTCTCCTCCTAATGAGCTTCCCTTAAATCTCTGGTTTCCTGGGTTTCTGGCTTAACCCGTGACTGCTGCACTGAACTACAGCAGGGGTGTGTTTTCCCTTCTTCTGACCTGCTCTGTTTATGGTTGCCTGGGAAACCAGGAGCCATGTGCATTTGTTTTCTTTCCCAGCCTGAAGCTGGATCCTGTGTTTTATCTCTCTCTAAGGGGTCAGAGGGACCTTCTCCATCACAACATACAGTTATCTTGCCTAGAGTATGTAGATAGTTTCCCCAGTTCAACCCAAGCTTTTCTACCCTGTTTTATGTAAGTCCAGTATGGTTTCTCCTTACTCATGGACAAAGTTTCCGTTATCTGTGAACCGAGCTGATTTGAAGAGCGCAGTATAGAAAAGACTTTAAATAAATAAAATAAATAAATATGGTGAGTTGTCCACTAGATTTGGGGTTCATGTCATTTGAATCAGGACATCCCCAGTTTATAGTAAAATGGAGTGCATGAATCGAGTCAAATTGTATCACCTCCAAGTGATCCTGAATCATATCACCATAAGAGGTTTAATTTCTAGCATCATAAGGTCCAAGGACAGAAGCAAGACATCTATGGTTTCAATAGCTAGGCTTACTCTTTCTCACATGCTGGAATTTGGTGCTGCTAAACAAAGGTAAGATCCATGAAGCATACTGAAGCTCCAGAGTCAATTGTGGAATATGAAGGAAGTTCCTTGTCCTTACACAGCAGGTGTATTGATGTGGCCACATTGGTAGTTTTAGCACCCATCACAACATTTAGTCTTGGGGGATCAGGTGATATTTTTTCCTTCCAATGGCCTCTGAAGCTGCTCATAGTTCTCAGGACTACTCCTGCAGGCATTTCACCCTGCCCAAGCAGGCCACAATAGAGGTAGAGTTCTCCACATCTTCTTTCATTTTTTTTTGCGGTCAGGCATTGCCTAATGATACCCCTTATTATGTGCTCCTCTGGTGGTGGTTTTAATTTGTGAAGAGCAACTTTGCAACTTTGCAACTTAGTTCAAACCTTTCAGCACATCTCTCTAGGATATATTGTGATAAACAACTTTCTATGCAAATTCATAAAGTGAATAACTCCAGGCAAGCCACTGGTTCCAGTCATGCCAACTTATCTTTAATTGGTGCAGCAAGGCCCCATCAGAAATAGACATAGAGCTTGCTGCAACTCTCTAGAATACTTTAAGGTCTGTCGACCTTGGCAGAAAGTCATCATGTTATTTTCGTCAACTGGGCTCTGTCTAGTTTACAAAAGTATGGGAAAAGGCAGCCAGAAAGTGTTACAAGTTAATCAGGATGATACTACTCTGTTCTAACAAAAGAGTGTCCATGGCATGGATTTGCTGGTAAAGCTTACTTTGAAGAAATCAATCTGGTGCATGTACAAATGCAGTCAGAACTACATCTTGCATTGCTGTATGAAATCCCGTAGTTCTCTGTAGGTGCCATCAAACTTCTCCAGCTAGTGCATATGCATTTCCAGGGGTGGGGTAGCCCATTGTCCTTCAGTGGAAACATAAGGTAAGAAAGCATCCACCCTGTTCCAAAGATTCTAGAGTTTGCCCTGCATAGCTTGCAAGGCCTCAACAAGTTTCCTTGATTGACCCCATCCTGACTTAGCACCTGAATGTGTGCTTGTCTAAGGGGTATGTTTACTAAAAGGCACTAACTTCACAGCTGTGATGTTATTGTGCGATACGTGACATTATTGCATGATAATGGCGCTTTACCATGCGAGAACGTCACGTATCACGCGATAATGTCTGCGTCGGCGTTAAGGTGCGCAGAAGGTGCTGGAAGGCTCCCCAGGGGCGGAGATGAGAGGTCAATGGGTGGAGAGTGGGCAAGGAGAGGCCCATGCACACTAACGCCGTGAAATGAAGCTCTGAAAATTAGCATTAGTGAAAACCTCGCGCTAGAGGCACATTTGCAGGAGAGAGAAACCATTTCAGTCAGCAATGTACAGCAAAGCTAGGGAAACCCTGAAAAGTGATAGTAGTGATACATGTGCACGAACCAAAAAGGCAAATAAACATATTAAATGACCAGAACCACATTTCAAATCCCCATAACCAAGCTGGCCAATAGTGCTACTAATGATAAACATAAAGCAACACTACTGACAAAGCGTAAAAAGGAAGATATCATGTTTGGAAGGGGCTATGCTCTGTCCCCCTACAAAGTGAATGATCCTACATTGAAATAGCAGTGAGCAGGGTTTTCTCCTTTTATTGGGCAGGTTTGTTATGCTGTGGTCCAGCTGGGGCACAGTGCGGACTAGGCAGATGCCTAGGTGGCACATAGGAATGCCGAAACTGTAAAGCAGCAAGACAGCAACTGATGAAGATCCAACATGGGCACGAGTGTGTGTCCCACAGTGTCACAGGGGATATTACCCAGCAGGTACCCACATACCTGCTGCTGGCCATCCCCCTTAGTTCCCCACAAGCATGGTGCATCAGATATGCTGCCTACACATGACAGGCAGCAAGCATGTGTCCATAGCTGGTGGTACACACAGCAGTTCGGTACATCACAGGGGCACCAGGGGGCACTAAGGGGGACGGCCAGCAGCAGGTATGTTAATATATATGGGAAAACCCTCCACGTTAATCTAGACAAGATTCCGGTTTTGTGCTATATGTGTGGTCAAGGTGCCAAAGTTATCAATACTGTTCCTATAATATGAACCTGTGGTCTCAGCTCAAAATATTTTGCAATATGAGGCAAAATATTTTGAGCTGAGACCACAGGTTCATATTATAGGAACAGTATTGATAACTTTGGCACCTTGACCACACATATAGCACAAAACCGGAATCTTGTCTAGATTAACGTGGAGGGTTTTCCCATATATATTAGTATTTATCCCTCTGTATAGTTGACCATCAATCAATATTGTGAGCAGCAGGTATGTGGCAGGAAGGATACGATGGACTGCTGTACCCAGGAGCTGCCCAGGGGGATAGCTGGTGAGGCCAAGACAGGTGGATGTTGGTCTGGAGGGGGAGAAGAGGCTCACTACAGGTGCAGGGGGAGAGTGAACAACTGACTGTACCTCGTTATCTATGTTTGCCTGTGTCTTACACAAACATCTACAGCTAAACAGCCACGTAGGCCCTGGTGTGGGTCAGAGGGAATGGCACACATGTGGGTGGAGCAGTGGAGAGGATATGGGGTGTGAGAGAGTGACCGATCCGTAAAATATACATGTACCACCATAAACATATTACTGCTTAACTGGAGAGGTAGGGTATACCCCCATGCATAGGTAGAAGGGTGCACACATGGCATGCTTCATGGCACACAGGGCATAGTATAATGTCTGTGCATTGATTGTTGGTAGTGCATACACCACACCTCTAAGGGAAATGGGGAGGCACATGTGACCATGGTGACAATATGGGGGACAGGGTACTCAGGGGAGTACAGTGGCAAACATCAGAAATGGGCACATAGGTATAATCAGGTTTAGTCATCTTTATTGGCACGCAGTGATCTGTACCCTGCAATCAAGACCTGTGTGACTGCCCATGTCCACGGCGACCACAGCCCAAGCAACGCTGTTGTTCTGGTTCCACTGGTGCTGCCTCTGGGGCTGGCTGCTGGGAATGCCCAGCCATGGCCTCTTGAGCATCTGCAATCCGTAGTAGTGCCGCTGCCATCACCTCAGCTGTGGCACGCATCTGGCTCATCTCCTCCTGAATGCCCATCAGAACCTGACAAGTGGCTGTGGGTGAGACACAAGGTGATGTGTGAGACATGTGTTGCACCCCCCCCCCCCACTGTGACTCATGCACATGTCCGGCGTATCCCAACAGACCAGTCCGCAGACCAATCATGTATGCGACGGCTAGCAACGCAGTACCATGTTTACATCTCTGTGTCCCATGATCCATCCACAGGCCAGGAAATGATCCTGCTGGGGGTCGTGGAGATCACAGATATGACACATGGTACTGTGTTGCACTTCAGTGTGTCACTGCTGTATCTGCGCACTGGTCATATGGGATAGGTTGGATAATGTGGGGATTCATGTCACACAGATAGATATCTGGTGGGGTGCTGTTCACTCTAAACCTGACGCACAGTTCTGAGTACCTAACTATCTTTGCTATGTACCACTACCCAGGGAGAGGGGTCCGGCGGGTAAACTGTATAGGTGATCAGGGGTAGGTGTGTACCACTGTACGTCTCCATGGGGTATTTTGTGGTGAATAGTAGGCAGATGTATGAGCTCATTAGCATGATGACACCAGATGGCACATGCTACAAGGGGGGGGAGTGCACATGGCACACACCCCCACTACAAATATAGAACTATGTGCTATGGTGTCATCATATTAGAGGGCACATGGAATGTCATTGTGGATGTTACGTCAACCCCCAGGGGGCTTGTTGTGTATTCTGTTACCCAGCTTCCGCATCGTGCTTTGCTGAGGCAGTATGAGCCCGCAGCTCTGCAAGGATGATAACCATGCTGGTGTGTTGGGTGTGTGATGTCCCCGGCGCTTGCATTGTGTGGTGACTCCCCTCTGACTCTGCATCCTCCACAGCCAGTGTGCTGCTGCTACTGGCCCCAACTTGTACGTTGGAATCCGCTGCCCTGTCCTCTGCCTCAGGCAGCACAATGTTTCCTGGGGTCTCCCCGCCAGTGCTGTCTGTGTCCCAGGACTCGCCAGCCTCTGGCCCCTCGGCATCCTCTGGTGCCGGCACATCCCCCTCCTCATATGCCTCCATGGCCTGGATGTCACCTGGGTGTTAGAACAGGGTACACAGCAAGGATGAGTTAACGCAGGTCAGATATCTACACCTGTGTAGTACATCCCCACCAACAGCAATGTGGTGTACGCCTGTACCTGCTTTTCCTGCACCTACAATGGGGACAGCACATGTGCGTACAGTTTGCTGTACCTGATGGGGGGAGAGGGGCGGTCTCTCGCTCTGGTATAGCTGTGTCACATTTGCTTTTATTTTGGGGGGAATGGGGCTGAGAATGCCGGCCCCACTATATGCAGCACTAGGTATGCACTGTGCATGTGACCTTGGATGCAGGCTCAGCGTTACATGTGGCCAGGGTGCATGTGTGAGCCCTGAGTGGGATTGAGGCCTGTCATAGTGTGTGAAGCGATGTGTATGCATTGGCCTGAGTGGTATGGATGGCAGGTGTTGCAGCATTCGTCCAGGTAAGCCAGACGTGTGTGTACTCGGTGTGTGTGGTGGGTTATTTCAGGGGATGGGTGGAGTGATGCTGGGCATGTGGTTGCAACATGGGTGGGGGTCATGGGAATGTGTATGTGGCACTGCAGTACCTGTATAGATGATGTCCCCATTTGGTGTGGGGTCTTGGCTAGGTGCAGTTGGTACAGCTGTGGCAATGTGCACCCCAATGTCTTGTGAGGGTGGGTGGGGGATCCACACTGTATGTTGGACAATGACAGAGTGTGATGTGTTGGACAGCTGTGTGATGTGGTCATTGGGGTTTGTTTGTGTCTACCTTGCCATCAAAGTGTGATATCCCTTCCTCTGTCACTGGTCTGGGATATGTTTTTGGACAGGTAATCTCATACACACGTCATAGCTGTTATAGGTGGTGTGTGTAGGTCCCACCAGGTCAATGTTTTCTGGCCTAGTTGTATGTACCTCCTGTCTGTGTCCCCCTGTCATACAGTGGTGTGTGCCTGGCTGCAGATGTATGCTGTTCTGTGTGACCTATATGCCATGTACGAATAGCAGCTGCATGTGCTGGGTTCATGGGGTGGAGGGTGTTGTGTCCCCCTGTATGTACATTCATCCAGCCCACTCATGCGTAGTCAAGGGGGGGTGGCACTCTGACTGGCTTGAGGACTCCCCCCCCCCCCCGGTTCTGTACACCTGTGCAGTGTTCTACGACGTCCAGAACTGTGGCTGTTGTGCAAACAGCCCCAGGTACCTGTCACACCCACCCTGTACCTACACAGTCATGTTTTGCTGGATATGTTGACCCCAGTTGCCTGTGTTAGGGCACACGTGTTCTCAGGACATAGGCCCTCACCTTCCCGTCCATGGCTGGCATGAACTGGGCCATGAGTTGTACATGTGTAACATATCTCTGACCTAACTGCCTGTGGATGGGCGGTGTCCAGCACTTCAGGCATTCCACGCAGGTAGATGGGTCCAAGACGGTCTGTGAGTTCCTACTCCAGGGGTGTCAGGGTTGGAGCAAAGGGACCACCCCCTCCGGTGCCCATTGCATGTCGCCTCTCCACCACCATGTGTGCTCAGACACCACACTTAATATCATTAAACTTTTTCCTAAGGCTATCCAGGTCCCTGGTTGGCCCCCCCTGCCTGGGCTATGGCCTCCTGGATCTCCTCCCACACGTGTATCTGTGTGCCCACAGTGGTGCTTGTGCTCAGCCGGCCGTAGAGCACCTCATACCGCTCCAAAACACTGGCCAGCAGGATGTTGTTTTCCTGCTGGCTGAATCTAACAGCCCTCCTCCAGTCCTTGGCTGGCACCGGTATAGCCTACGTATAGCCACAGGATAGGCCTGCAGCCACCAACACAGGCCCACCTCTCCCTGGCGGCTCTGGGTCCCACTGAACATGTGTCTCACCCTCCTTCCCCCCTGCCATGTCCTGCTGCTCCATCTCACTGCCCTCTGTGCCCTCTCCCTACCTGTCACACATCTTCACCCCTCCTGTTCTTTGCCTACTCCCCCCTCCCCTGCTCCTCAGCTCCTCTGCTCCACCTCACGCCTGCACCTCACCTCACCTCCCCTCCTCTCCCTTGCGTCTGTTCCTCAGATCACCTCCTGTCTCTCTCTCTTGCTTCTAGCCTCCCCTCCTCTCACTCTATCTTGCCTGCTCCGCAAAACACCTCCCCTCACCTGCTATAATCCTGATCTCACACTTGCCTGCTCAACAACTCTCCTTCTTTCTCCATCACCTACACAAACCCCTAAGCGTGTAACCAGTGTGCATGTGTATTTATGTGTTTTTTTACCTGTGCGCGTCATTGCGTGCGTTGCGCATGAGCAGCAACGCAATCATGGAGGCTGCGCGCATTGCGCATGCGCAGCAATTATGTGGAAGATATGTACCCAGGACCCATGTGATGAGTGCCAGTCCATTCATGTGACCTAAGGCTGGCCGCATGCGCGTAACGGCACACAGCACATGCACACCTCTCCTGTTCACACACGGAGCGCCTGCGCAATGTGGTGTCCCCGTGCACGCACCTTCTGCATAAACCCTGTGCGTGCGCAATGTGTGCAGCCTCCACACTTGTGCCACTGCGCATGTGCAATGTGCGCAAGGACGCACACACCTAAAAAACACATAATACACATGCACACGTGGTACACGCTGAGGGGTTTGTGTAGGCGAGGGAGACAAGGCATGTGGTGTTGGTTGTTGGTGAAGCAAGGGAAGTGTCAGAGGCAGGTTTGGTGTGGAGAGTGGCTGGGTTGGTGAGTGCTGGTGGAGTTGTGTGGCTGGGTTGGTGACTGGTGGGTGAGGTGAGTGTCTGAGTTTGAGTGAGTTTGAGGAGTTGAGGGGGTGGAGTTTATGGCGGTCTTTGTGGTTGCTGCATGTGCAGTGGGAGGTGATCAGGGGTTGTGGTTGCCTGACGGGAGAGATGGTGTCCATGGGGCTGAGGCACAGGGCATGGGTTTAGTCCCGCTGCAACACAGACCTGCAGCTGTGGGGGCAGGCCAGGCAGGGGCTGTGCTGGCACGGCGCAGGAGGCATGCAGAGTTGCAGGCTCGCCAGCCTCACCTATACAGGCCCAGGGCCCAGCTCCAGGGCATGCTTGAGGATCAGGTCATCTCCCTCTACCGCCTGAGCACGGGGGCTATTAGGGAGCTCTATGAGGATCTAAGACCTAACCTCGAGCCCCTGACTTGTCGGTCACATGCCATACCGGGTTTGGTCAAGCTCCTTGGTGCCCTACATTTCTTTGCCTCTGGATGTTTCCAGTCATCTGTGGCCGCAGTGGGTGGCATGAGTCGCCAAACCTTCTCACGCTGTCCCCACCAGGTACTGCGTGCCATGATCAGCCGGGTGGGGAATTACATTGCTATTCCCAACACTAGGCAACAGTGGGGGACCCTGAACCAGGCCTTTGAGGAATTTGCCAGGATACCACACATAATGGGAGCTATTGATTGCACACATGTTGTCCTGGTCCCGCCCAGAGACAGGGAGGTAGTGTTACGCAACCGCAAACACTACCATTCCCTGAATGCTCAGGTTGTATGCGATGCAAATATGCATATTCTGAATGTGGTCCCTAGGTTTGCAAGGTCCACCCATGACTCCTATATCCTGCATCACTCGGCACTATTCAGACAATCTGAGGCAGGACAGTATGAGGACTGTATACTGCTGGGTGTGTATTTCTCATCTCTGACATGCACATGGTGATCCTGTGACTAACCATATGTGCACATGTCTGTCTTTGAGGTGTATCCCTAGTTGTGTGTATGTCTCATCTGTCTGTGTGTGATCTAACGTTGGGGGGGGGGGTGGTGCCCTCCAGCTCTATCTTGCTACGGTGCTGTGTGATGATGGTAGCATGGACGCTAGCATTTGTGTCATGGTTACAGATTATGTTGATTACAATCCGTACACCTACTCCTTGTTTTGTGTGTCATAACTTCACACGCTGATGCATAGTTGTGGTGGCCCATCATGTGCTGTCATATGTTTCTGTCAGGATGTTTTGCGCATTTGGTTTGCACGTACATACTTGTATCCATTTGGGTGGACATCAGCTCCTAATTTAACGTTCCACTGTTCTTTCTGCAGGTGATGCAGGATATGGGTGTCGCCCCTGGTTGCTGACCCCTGTGCGTCAACCACGGACACGTGCAGAGAGGAGGTACAATGAGGCCCATGCCTCCAGCCTCTCCATCATAGAGCGCACCTTTGGCATTTTAAAGAGTCGCTTCAGGTGTCTGGATAGGACAGGCAGGGCCTTACAATGCAAACCACAAACTGTGGCAGAGATAATTATAGCCTGTTGCATCTTGCACAACATTGCTCTCAGGCACCATATCCCTGTCCAAATTAATGAGGATCTGGAGGATGATCCTACGTCTCCTCCTGTATGTGCCTGTGGTGACACACTTGAGGGCACAGCAGTCAGGCAGCAGGTGATTGAGGTGCTCTTCTCATGTAAGTACTGCATTTGTTGCCACATACATTTGTTTAGATATGTGTGTACTACTACTGCTAGTGAACATTTGTATCCCAATAGCAGGAAGATACAACACTGCACTGACATGTAACAGTCACTGCCTGGCCATCCCACCTTACAATCTAGTCATGACTGAAACGCAGAAGATGTGAGCAGGGCACAACAGCAGGTGGTGGTGGATTATGTGTGTCGGGAGTAGTAGGCTTGTGGGAGGTGTTAAGCTATACCTGGTTTGTGGCTGATTGGGATAGGGGCTGCTGTACAGCCACAGGTAGTTTGTTTGAGGCTTTGGGTGCAGCAAGGTGAAAGGCATGTAGTATGGGGTGAACAGTAGGAGAGCAGACCATAGATGGGACCAGTTGCCTAGATGTGTGTGTTTCACATTTTTTAATTTGAGCTGATTGATTGGTTGGTATGCTCTGATGAGCAGGGACTGTGTGTTAGTTGTTTCTGTATAGCACTACATGTGATATGTAGCACTATATACATGCTGAGTAGTAGTTGGATTACTGGTATATGAGATCAGTAAGGGAAGTTACTGCATCACCACAGTATGCCTGTATGTATAGGTCAGCACGTAGCCTTGACATGGATGCAGAAACGGATAGGGAACCTGTGAGGTGTCCTGACAGGGGGAATATTAGTGCCATTATGTGTGTGGCTGTAGAATAGCCATGCAGTGCAGTGCTGCATATTTTCAGGCAGACAGAGATGATTCAAGGCCAGATCAGCAAGGTGTAGGTTACAGTAGGCAAGCCAGGAGCTGATTGGGGGGGGGGGGGGATTTGGGTTTTAGTTGTGTTTTCAGGGAGGACTGGGGCGATATAGCTGATGACAACTAGACATAAACCACAAGCCTCAACTACAAGCTGGGTATGTGTGTAGAGGAGGAGAGTGCAGTCCAGGACAACCAATACATTGTGGACCCTAGAGAAAGGAAGTTTTGACCACATACACAATGACACTCTGATGGGAGTGGAGGGTTTAGGTGCACATATAGGATATCCATGCTTTGCCATTATCAATGTCACACAGTGGGATGACATGCAGCCATCAATGTCAGGTGGCAACCAGACATCGGGGTGTGGTTTGGCAGACATAACTCAGGCGTGGAGAGATATATTTGCAACTCATCAGCACACTGTTGTTAATGTAAGTCAAGGTATGAGATATACACACCAAGGAAATGAATATGGACAGCGGATAAGGATGGAGCCCCTGCATATTTCCCTGTGTTACAGGAACTGACAGCAGTGTAGCAGATGACATTGAGACACCATAACAAACACTGAAGCTGCATTGGGAGCGATATGGGGGACACAGGATAGTACTGCGGGCTTAGAGCTAAGCAGGGACACGGTAGCGAGAAGATAGTACTGTTCCACATTTTTTACAGCAACAGAGAGGTGAGGAAGGGGACAGACAGAGTACGGACCCTTGTTGTTTGCCACACACACCTCAGTGATAACTTTAACATGAAACAAATCTGTACAGTGTGATGGGGAACAGTCTGTTAAGGATCTTGGGGAGTCTGCGAGCTGAGGACGTGAAGGTGCAGTGTGTGTTGCACAGCTCCAACATTACATATGTATGTTTCTCTTGTGTTTCTCAATCCACAGGACATACTTGGTGACCCTCCTGGTGCTGTGTTGCATTGGCAGGTGACTGTATGTCATCCAACATGCAGTAGTCTGGGGTAGGTGGACCTACAGCTACTTTGTCTGTGATGACAGTCAGGGGGGGCATATGTCTGCAGTGATTTGTCACATTGTACATATGTTGTTGTTCACCTCTTTTCCCTGCACCCCCATACCCCAAATGTTGCTGTTGGCACACATATCCACATGTGTTCCTGGCCAGTTTGTCTTCTCCATCACTGTCTCTGGGACACGCCCAACAGAGCTGCGTGTGTGTGCAGGTCCTAGGTGTTTGGTGGTGGAATGCATGTACACCCTTCCCTGACATTGTAGCATCAGCCAACAGCAGGGTATCATTGCATTTAACAGGCCTTTATCTCCACTAATCTCCAATTGTGCACATAAAGGCCGTATGCTACCGCTGGCACCCTCACCTTAGCATACTGTGTGGGTGTGTGTTTTTGGGTTGGCTGTGTGATGATACAGCATGCAGGTATTTTGTATTATCATGTGGTGTGAACGGTCTGTACACCTGGGAAACGGTGGTGACTGTGCTATCTCTACCTTACTGCTGTTTACCTTGTGGACATTGTGGACATGTGTTGTGTATTGTGAGCTGACCTATTTCTTGTGTGCTGACAGACCACTGTGCAACAGCATTTTTGTATCACAGATATCGCCATAATGTGGACATGCATCAACAGTGGCTAGACATGGGGACATGGTGACTATACATTTCAATGACATCTTCTCCCTTCACTGTGATGTGTTGTGGCCTTTGAGAGACTCAGGGGATCCCAAACATACACTTGTTGAAAACACATGGTAGGTTGCACCTTTGGTCTTTTGTGAATGACATCAGCCTTTACATGTTAATGATTTACTGTTTGTCTCATAGACATTTCCTGTTGGGTCTCTGTGTACACAAACGCTGATGCACATGGGGTGGAGCTGTGAAATGCCTGTGTAACTTGGGCATGGACATGACCATATCCATGTGACACCCTCGTCTGCGGTTCCAATTCAAAATGTCCCCAACATGCAGTGTGTTCTGTGTTGTGATCATGTTATGTTTGCCTGTGTGACATTTCCTTACGTACATATTGATGTTTGACTCTCTGCAATTTGGGCTGATGTTGCAAGCAGCATACCAATACATTGTTTATCCTCTTCTGACACAGGGAAGTGAACACACAAAGCACATCTACTACAGTGCATCTGGCGTCACCATCAACCACCTGTTGGAAGACACAACAATACCATGGAACTATCCCTGGGAAATGGTGCCATAGGATGTTTGACCTCTGCGAGTGAGACACATGCCTAGGATGGACAGTATTATTGTTGGACTGCTACTTTGGGCATGACAGGCCTGTCCAACACATCGTTGCTGTTGTGCTCTGGCTGGGTGTCGTGTTCATCGCAGGAGACACACATGACCTTTCCAGTACTGTGGCATATTGGGATGTCGCCAATGTAACACCAATTTTTAAAAAGGGTTCCAGGGGTGATCTGGGAAACTACAGACCGGTGAGCCTGACATCAGTACCGGGAAAAATGGTAGAAACCATCATAAAGAATAAAATTACTCAGCATGTAGATAGTCATGACCTAATGGGAGACAGCCAAAATGGCTTTAGACAAGGAAGATCTTGTCTTACTAATCTGTTATGTTTTTTTGAAGGAGTGAATAATCAGGTAGACAAAGGTGAGTCGGTTGATATTGTGTATCTGGACTTTCAGAAAGCCTTTGACAAGGTCCCTCATCAGAGACTTTTGGCAAAACTAAAGAGTCATGGGATAGGAGGCAGTGTACTATTGTGGACCAGGAACTGGTTAAAAGATATAAAGCAGAGGGTAGGGCTAAATGGCCAATTTTCCCAATGGAGAAAGGTGAATATTGGTGTACTCCAGGGATCTGTGCTGGGTCCGCTGCTTTTTGACATATTCATAAATGACCTGGAAAGTGGAATAATGAGTGAGGTTATCAAATTTGCAGATGACACAAAACTATTTAAAGTTGTTAAAACCCAAGAGGATTGTGGAAAATTGCAAGAGGATCTTGATAAATTGGAAGACTGGGCATTAAAATGGCAGATGAAATGTAATGTGGACAAGTGCAAGGTTATGCACCTAGGGAAGAACAACCCAAACTATGGTTACACGATGCAAGGTTCCACATTAGGAACCACGACCCAGGAAAAAGATTTAGGCATCATTGTGGATACCATGTTAAAACCCTTGGCCCAGTGTGCAGCGGCGGCCAAGAGAGCAAATAGAATGCTAGGTATGATACGGAAAGGAATGGAAAATAAAACAAAAGATATTATAATGCCTCTATATCGTTCCATGGTTAGACCGCACCTTGAATATTGTGTGCAATTCTGGTCGCCATATCTTTAAAAGGATATAGCGATTTTAGAAAAGGTTCAGAGAAGAGCCACCAAAATGGTAAAGGGGATGGAAGGATACTCCTATGAAGAAAGGCTAAAAAGGTTGGGGCTCTTTAACCTGGAAAAGAGACAGCTGAGGGGAGATATGATAGAAGTCTATAAATTAATGAACGGAGTGGAACGGGTAAACGTAGATCGATTGTTTACATTATCAGAATGTAGAAAGACTAGGGGACATGCAATGAAGCTACAGGGTAAACTATTTAAGACTAATAAAAGAAAATATTTTTTCACTCAACGTGTAATCAAACTCTGGAATTTGTTACCGGAGGATGTAGTAAAGTCTGTTAGTGTAGCTGGGTTTAAAAAAGGTTTGGACAAGTTCCTGGAGGAAAGGTCCATAAACCATTATTAAGAAGGGACCCAGGATATCAATGCTTGAACCAATACAAGCATTGTGGAACCTGTGTCCCTTGGGGAAAATGCTAGATACCTATGACCTAGATTGGCCACTGTTGGAAACAGAATACTGGGCTTGATGGACCTTGGTCTGACCCAGTATGGCATATCTTATGTTCTTATGTTCTTATGTCACAATTGACTATGCATGCCCAGGGTTTAAAGGACAGTCATAACATGACTTGTAGGATTGCAGACACCCTTTGCACTTTGGACACTGTGTACAGGTCACCACATGTGCAGCAGGGACTGACATTGTCTCTGTATGTTGTACATCCTTCTGACATTGTGTTGTTGTGTTTTGCCCATGTGTGTGACATGGAACGCAGCATACGCTCATCTGTTTCTAGTCCCACAGGTGCTCCTTGTGGTCTTGGGCAAGCCACTTAACTCTCCATTGCCCATGTTCCCTGTAAGTATTAGTGTATGTCTCTCATATCCTCTCGTGTTAAATGTATCCCCCAACCGTTTTGACCCGGTGAAAAGCGGGATATAAATGCAGCTAAATAAAAAAAATAAATAAATAAACACGAACATACAGCCATGTGTGTGGCACAGGGAGAGCAATGGAGAGGTCCTCTTGTCCATGTCCACCTAGCCTCCACTTTGACATGACACAGTATTTGCCACGATACCACTTTACTGCACACCAACATCTTGGATTGATGTTTGCAATCACCAAGGGTGTTACAGTGCAAGTATGGCACCACTGTATCATGTTTCAACATACACAGTGCATGTGCATGTGACTGACTATATTGGTGCAACACAGCATGTTGCAATATGGCTTCTGTGTGGGTTACTGTAACATGTTTGACCTTTTTTTCCATCTCTATTTACAGGTCATTGTGTCTGTTTACTGTACATACGTGACGCTCTGCATTGATTTACAAACCTGTCTGCATGTCTGTACAGTCCTATTTATCCCCTGAGGTAACGACACTCACATTGCCCCATTATATTTGAAGTGTGGCAGTGTGAGTGTCCATTTTCTTCCTTCATTTGTGCATTCCATGTACCATGATATATGTGTACAGACACTGTATCCACACCAACCAGTGCAGGGGGACCTTCTGCATAGTGTTATCTCTGCATGTTTCTGCGGATGGTTTCATTTCAATTCTCTGTGTTCATGTGTCTCTGCTACCTGTTAGCATATCCTCATTGTGCATTTGATGATTGTTTAGGGTTACATTGTTGCAGCTTTGATTCCTATATCGGGCATTATGTGACAGCTGTAACATATATTTCGATATGTGTGTTTACACTTCCTTACTTTTAACAACATATGCTGTTTCATTTGTGTGCCTCCTGTTGGCAGACAGACATGTTTTAAGGAACAGATCATGATTGATGTGTGTTGGGCCCTCATCATGCACCGCCTACTTTCTACATGCACACATATGTAACTAACACATTTGGGGCGTGCTGCAGCATGTGGGGGGTGGGGGGCTAATGCATACTGCACACCATGCACCTGATGCACATTATCTCTCCTGCCCATCATCTGTAGACAGGCCAGTGACGTTTCTGTAACATGTGGGTTGCTGCCCTGCAAAATGTGTTTTCAGATTTTCACCTGGGATCCACTCACCTTGATATTATGATGGCGGTATCTACACTATCTGTGATGATTAACCAAAATAAAAATATGTGTTTGACGTACATTTCTCTCTGCTTCTGCTCGATCACACTGACACTTGTATTTAGTGATTTCCTGGTCATGTACAAGGCCTACCTGTGCTTACATACTTGTACGGTGCCAGCTGTCTCTCATCACTGGGTGTTGCAGGTTCCCATACACACCTTCCCTCTGAGGTAATATTTTTGCATTGTGCTTGTTGTGGTTGTTTGGGATGGTGGTTATAGACTTGTGTCCTAACACCATAGGTTGCAGATTTGATCCCCACATGGGGTTTACTTTTTTTTTCTGTTGTGCTAACCTGACCATTAGGTACCTGCAGGTTCATCACCTATGCACACACCCTTCCATCTCTTTACTATACACCAAAATGTGCCCTATGTGTTGCCTATCCATCACATATTAGCTGTTACATATGTCTCTTTTTTTATAGTGTCTACATGGCAGTCCGCTTGGGGTATTGCCATTGCTGTGGTTCAGCTGGTCTGTAGCACACCTGTTTGCAGGTTAAATTCTCTTCTGCTCTGTTCCATATTTTGCCCTGCTCCACAGAGCATCCCTTGCCGTCCTTTGGGTTTAGGTTCTTTCCTCTTTTGCATGCTGTATCCACTGCATAACATTTCATTGTTTGTGTGCATGTAGTTATATGTGGCTCTGGTCCCAATTACAGACTGTGATCTGATCTGTACACACCAGATCTGCTTGTGCATTCCATCATGGTTATTGTTGGAGGTTTGCCTATCCTGGCAGACAGCAGGCTTCTTGTGTGATGCCCTGCAATATTCTTGTATGCAGCCTTTGCTAATGACTTTACGTTGGTGGTGTGGCCTACCAATTTGTGCATTGACCTTTGTGCTAATGGTCATAGGTTTGATTCCTCTCTGTTCTCTTTCATTTGTATGCCTATCCTGCACAGCTACTTTTCATTCCCGTGACAGTCGTATCTGTGCAGATCTGTGCTGTTAGCACATTGTACCCTTATCACAATTGCCAACCATCCTTCTGTCCATCTATGTGTGTCTGCCAGCTGTGTGCCATCCTACCCTGATGTGCATGCTGCTACCCCATGTCCTGCACTGATACACATTTCTGCATTGCAGCTCTTCCTGGTTGCCTCTCCTGTGTGTGCTCTGCATGGCACTGCCACTCCTCTGTCCTCCTGTCATTACACCTATCCTGCCACTTCTACCTCCTCTGATGGACACGTCTTCCTATCTTCTGCCACACGCTGTCATTGTTGCATGGTACATTACCATCACCCTGTGCATCGCTACAGCTGCCCCCGATATGTTTGTCCATTTTTCCAGCTGCCACATGGGCTGGACGCAGATTTGTCTGGTCCATCAGCTCAGATCTACTTCCTTCTATTACTTGTGCATTGTCTTTCCTTGTTGCTCTGTGCAGTGTTAGGGTTATATCTGTGTTTGGCCCATGCCTTTCTTGTTTTTCAACTTGGGGGACCTTACTGCCCTTGTCCAACATTTTTTGAGTCACCTATACATCCTTGGGGCATCTTAAGCCACACCTTAGAATTAGCCAGCTTATGGGGTGTCTAATATGGTGCCTTGGGAGTTTACAACCTTTCAACATGGCCTCTGGGGCACATTATAACACACCTTGGCTGACGTGGTGGTTTAGGATGTGCCTTCTGGTGCACCTTAAAAGGTGCATTCGTTTATGGCACTGGGGTGTGGGTATTTTTAGCTGGCAGCACAGATTGTTGGACTGTTTCAAGCAGGAAAAGGAGTTGCCTTGGCCAATCTTATTCATTATGCCCACTGGGGGATTGAACTCATGACTCTTGTTTCAGCAGTTGTTGCATTAACCAGTGTGCTACACCTCTGTCGCTGTGATTGCAGGTCAGCATGTAAAGTTAAGGTTAATGCGCGGTGACGTGCATGGCTCCCTCTATCACGCGATAACAGACATGGCTCCCTCTATCGCGTGATAACAGACACGGCGCACTTTATCGCGCAATAACCCTCGATTGCCTTTCTGTTCCTTGAGAAGAGGAGTGCTTTCTAGGGCTCTCTCAAAAGGTGATTTTTGCTGAATTTGCTGCTTAACTGTGAGTTCTATCTGTCTGTCTGTTTGTCTCCACATATTTATCTATCTATTTGCCCTTCTTGGTGGGTTCCCTTAACTACTCCATTGCTGTAGAGTTTTCAACTATCTTTCTCTTAGTCTACCTGAGTGACTACCCCTCCCCCCTGCTGAGGCATTGTTGTAGACCTCCATTTCCTGTTGTGCATGTGGGCTTGCTCAGATTGCCTTTCTGTTCCTTGAGAAGAGGAGTGCTTTCCAGGGCTCTCCCAAAAGGTGATTTCTGCTGAATTTGCTGCTTAACTGTGAGTTCTATCTGTCTGTCTGTTTGTCTCCACATATTTATCTATCTATTTGCCCTTCTTGCTGGGTTCCCTTACCTACTCCTTTGCTGTGTGCCCACTGTTCAGAGACAGCCTACTGGCCAGAGACACTTAGGTTCCCGCCCACCCTACCCCTCACCCCACCCACCCCAGGGGCTACGTTGCCTATATAGTGGTCACATACGTGCCATCTGTCATTCCTAACTTGGGTAATGCCAACATCTTCTTCAACTTTTCTTCTTATTATTATTCCTCTTCTGGGACTGCTTAATCAACATGTTGTGTATTCAGTGCAATAACTGTGGTACTTTCATTCAAAGAAGAATTATTTGGAGCCTAAGAGCTTGTCCTATATGCCTAAACTCAGCTGCCTTGCATGAAGAACTGACTCTACTAAGGAAAGACCTAGCTACCATGCATAACGAAGTGTCTCTACTGAGGGAGGAACTGGCTGCAATGAAGCGCACCTCTTCTAGGATACAAACTGAAGTCCACCACCACTCCCACAAAGAATCAAACACCCCAGGAACAAATTGATCACAGTGGATTCCGGGAAGATTGCGACCTGTAATGCAGAGACATCCTACACATCAAGAGATATCCCTGCACAATCCCTTCTCTGCCTTGGCTAATGAGGATGCCCAATCCAAAGAAAATGAAGGGCCCTTAAATGAGTCAGACAATGCCCAATCTCCTGCTAAAGCACCAAATATGAAGAAAATCTCACCAAACAGAAAACTATTACTACTTGGAGATTCCATCATCAGAGGCACCAACTTGGGAACACAGTTCAAAGGAGAGAAGATAGTCATATGCCTACCAGGCTCTTCAACCAGCAGGAATACAAACCAAGTTGTTGAAATACTTAGCGCAAAAAGTGAGCACTCCAAACCTGATGTTATTATCCATTGGGCACAAATGACCTGGCTAGAAACAGTGCCTCTACAGCCTAAAAGGACTTCCAATCTCTAGGAGAGAAACTCAAGCCCATTGTTAACACTGTTGCATTCTCAGAAGTTCTACCTGTTCTTGGTAAGGGGACAAAAAGGCTGCATTACATTAACAGCTTTAATACATGGCTCCAGACCTGGTGCAAACAAGAAGGATTCAGATTTATTGGCAACTGGGGCAACAGATTGACCAATAAGAGACTATACTGTGCTGATGGACTACATCTCTCTGTCGCAGGGAAAAGAAACCTAAGTGAAAAATTCAGGCAGTATGTGGATATGCATTTAAACTAGGAAAAGGGGGTGATGGTTGTGGAAGGTCAACATCTGCATGCCACCCCCTGCAAAAGCAGAACAACATCAGAAACAGCCACACTCTTAAACCGCACATCAAAAACAAGTGGGAAGAAGTGGGCAGAATAAAATCAATGCAAAATACACACAAGCCAGGTAAATGCTGGAAAGCAGTGAGCACAAATGCTCGAAGCTTATCCAAAAAAATTCCAGACCTGGAAGCCCTAATGGTGGAAACGGATTTGAACATCGTGGCCATTACAGAAACATGGTTTAATGAATCGCATGATTGGGATATAGCCATAGCTGGCTATAATCTATTCAGAAGAGACAGAGAAAATGGAAAAGGAGGAGGAGTAGCCTTGCATGTCAAAAGCAGTATTAAAGCTACTGAAATGCAGGGAACATGGGGAAAAGAAGAAGCGCTCTGGATTGCGTTGGAAAGAGGAGTTGGCACTGTCATCCATATTGCTGTAGTCTACAGACCTCCGACTCAAACTGAAGAGAGAGATAACGAATTGATTATAGATATTGCCAAGATAGCATCAAAGGGGGAAGCGATCATATTGGGTGACTTTAATCTACCTGATATGGATTGGATTACTCCTTCTGCACATCTGGAAAGAAGCAAAAAAATTGTGGATGCTCTCCAAGATGCATTACTTAGACAAATGGTGATGGAACCAACCAGGGAAAGCTCAACGCTGGATGTAGTGCTCACCAACAGTGATAACGTATCGAATGTCTGCGTGAGTGCCCCTTTGAGCAACAGTGACCATCACACAGTGTGGTTTGAGATAAAAGCCATGATACAGGCCAATCATAGCAAGCTCAAAGTCCTAAACTTCAAAAACTCTGACTTCAATAAAATGGCCGAGTACTTAAAGGAGGAGATGATGGGGTGGAAGGAGATAAGGGAAGTGGAATTGCAATGAGCTAAACTAAAGGAGGCAATAAAAGGAGCAACGGATAAATATGTAAGAAAAGTAAATAAAAACAAGAGGAGAAGGAAACCTATTTGGTTTTCCAAAGAGGTGGCTGATTAAATAAAGGCAAAAAACACAGCTTTCACAAAATTCAAAAGCTTGCAAACAGAAGAACACAGAAATGAATACAGGATCAAGCTCAAAGAGTCTAAAAGAGAAATAAGGATAGCAAAATCAAAGGCAGAGGAAAAGATGGCTAAAGATTTTAAAGGTGGCGACAAAACTTTCTTCAGGTATATTCGGGAAAGGAAGAAGATCAGATTTGGAATTGCAGGACTCAGAAGTGCTGGGAAAGGACTCATGGAAAGTGACACTGAAAAAGCAAAATTGCTAAACAAATACTTCTGCTCTGTTTTTACTAAAGAAGATCCTGGAGATGGACCAGCTGTGACTCCCAAATATAAAAATAGCAATGAAGTAGATACCACACCATTCACAGAAGATGAGGTGTTAGAACAACTTGCTAAACTGAAAGTGGACAAAGCCATGGGACCGGATGGGATACATCCCAGGATACTGAAAGAGCTCAGAGAGGTTCTTGCAGGACCGTTAAAGGATGTCTTCAACAGATCCTTGGAAACAGGAGTGGTTCCTCAGGACTGGAGAATGGCTAATGTTGTACCTCTACACAAAAGTGGTGACAGGGAAGAAGTGTCAAACTACAGGCCCGTGAGCCTTACCTCGGTGGCAGGAAAAGTAATGGAGGTGCTCCTGAAAGAGCGAATAGTGAACTTTCTCAAAACCAACAGGTTGCAAGATCCAAGGCAACATGGTTTTACCGAAGGACGGTCTTGCCAAACAAATCTGATTGAGTTCTTTGATTGGGTGACCAAGGAACTAGATCTGGGGCATGCAATGGATGTCATCTATCTGGATTTCAGAAAAGCCTTTGGTACTGTTCCTCATAGGAGGCTTGTCAATAAACTCAGTAGCTTGGGGATGGGTCCCAAGATAGTAAACTGGATTAGAAATTGGTTGACTGACAGACAACAGAAGGTGATGGTACATGGAGCTCACTCGGATGAGAGGAAGGTGATTAGCAGGGTGCCTCAGGGTTCGGTCCTGGGCCCGGCACTGTTCAATATATTTGTGAGTGATATTGCTGAAGGACTGAATGGAAAAGTCTGTCTTTTTGCAGATGACACAAAAATTTGCAACAGAGTAGACTCCCCCGAGGGAGTGGTTAACATGAGGAAAGATCTACAAAAGCTGGAAGACTGGTCTAATGCTTGGCAACTATGATTTAATGTGAAAAAGTGCAGTGTCATGCACTTGGGTAGCAGAAATCCAAGGGAAAAGTACACAATAGGGGGTGAGAGCTTGGTATGCACAGTTCAGGAGAAAGAACTTGGTGTGATTATCTCTGATGAACTCAAGGTGGCAAAACAGTGCGACAAGGCGGTGGCAAAAGCCAGGAGGATGTTGGGCTGCATACAAAGAGGGATTACCAGCAGAAAGGAAGAGGTACTTATGCCACTGTACAAGTCACTGGTGTTCAGTTTTGGAGACCATAAATTGCAAAAGATGTAAAAAGACTGGAAACTGTTCAGAGAAAGGCAACCAAAATGATTTGGAGCCTGCTTCAGAAGCCTTATGAGAAGAGACTTGAAGACCTAAATATGTGCACTTTGGAGGAGAGGAGGGACGGGGAGATATGATTCAGACCTTTAAATACTTAAAGAGAAATGATGAACAAACAAACCTCTTCTAAAGGCGGGAAGCTGTAAAACTAGAGGGCATAACATGAAGCTGCAAGGTGATAAATTGAAAGGCAATGGCAGGAAATATTTCTTCACTGAAAGGGCGATGGATGCTTGGAATGCCCTCCCGATGGAAGTGGTGGGGGCAAACAAGGTGATGGAATTCAAAATGGCATGGGACAAACACAGTGGATCCCTTTACAGCAACAGGATAAAAGCAAAATAAACAGTACCATGTAACTTCTGAACTATCTAGCATCTCAACAAATAGGGGTGTTCTACATGGAGTAGTGGTTCACCCCTAAACAAAAACATGGGGAGGGGTGGCCTGCATAGAGCGACAGGTGCACCTACTCTTGCCATCTTGCTGGGCATACTAGATGGACCATTCTGGTCTTTATCTGCCGTCACTTACTATGTTACTATGTTACTATGATTGTTACCTTAAGACCTGAACGCCCACTCCTTATATGGCATCCTTCACATTATCGCTGCAACTAGCACCGGGAACATTAAGACGGTTTAGTAAACATACCCCTAAGATGCCAGGACTTGGTTAGAGTGAGGTGGAGAGGCTAGGTCCAGGGCAGGATGTTTCAGATAGGCAGGAGCAGAAGGCAAAAGTAATTTCAGACTGGGGTGGAATGGCAGGAAGATGGGAAGCAGGAACCAGGAAAAAAAGGTATATTATATTTTTGTTTGTTACTCGTTTCATTTTTACACTCCATGTTGGTGTGCCCTTAAACTCATTCCTTTATAAACCAACTTTTACTATCACCTATGTTTGAGTTAATTGTTATTTATCAAGTTATGTGTAACCTTTCCTTTTTGTGAGTTAATTGTTCACTGCTTCAGCTTGTAGAGAAGATGGTATAAAGAAGTTGCTAACTAACTAAATAAAACATTGTACAGCAGGTAATCAAGCAGGTAGCAACAAAGAAAATCAGAGCTCGATACAAGCCAGGAACATGACAGGCCCATCCAATGACTTATTAGACCATCAGGGGTGTGTTGGACTGGCTTCTTTATATAGGGTGGGCACACCCCTTACTTGTCCAATAGACATTCTCCAGAGGCAGGGCCCTTTTCCACTGCCTCTACTCAAAGGATCTAGGGATTGGATCAAGACTGTGCAGAACCTGTACCTCAACCACTAGCCAGACATCTCCTGGCCATGGGTTCAAACCTTAGCACTCCTTACAAATTGGCATCCAGAACCACCCTCAGGAGGGCACAGATTCTCTCCCACAAAGTTACATCTTGCTCCAAGGCAGGTGTGTGTGTGTACTCATAGACTCTATGAAATGCATGTATACATGGCAACTCTGTTCAAGCTCTGCCTAACCTAAGTCCTCAGAGACACCTAACTGTGGCCCACATAAAACTAGAAGCACTTTTTCCATGTACCTGTATTTATGCCGATATAGCCATGCAAATTTTTCAAAGAGTTCTTTCCCACATGAAAAACATGGTTTGCATTTGGAAAAACTTTATAACCCCCACCCCCACCCACCCACCACCATGCCCTATATATGATTTTCTGAGTTTAAATTAGAATACATTTCAACTTAGTTAGCATTCATCTAAAGCCTTTATGCTTATAAAGCCTATTGTTTTATAATTTTAAAGAAAAAGAAATACGACCTTTTGAAGCTGATTTCACATTCATTTTCAAAGTTCACAGGCATGTAGAAATAAAGGTCAATAAACAAGTTGTAGGTGATACCTTTATATTGGACTAAATACATTTGTGATTAGATTTTAGAAGTTATGATCCACCAGGTGTGCAAAATGGGAGAGAGCGTCTTGCTACATGAGCCCAGTCTGACATTCCTAACAGATCATTAGTGCAATTCAGTTTTCCAATACACAAAATAGAATTATTTTTCTCTTTTTTTGTAATTATTTTCATCAAATGCTTACTGCTTTAGTAGCCTTCGTTATTTTGTTTCCTTTTGTTTTGCTGGATAGAATAAAATACACTTTAGGGATGTGATAAGCAGCAGCTCATGTGAGTGCAATTGCACTATGTATTGCTGCATGCAATATGTTACCCAATGCTGCCTCTCTCCCCACCCCCTAAAAAAGAATAGCAATAGTGGCAAACATTGAAGCTGTCACCTCCCACCCTTCCTATCCCAAACAGGAGTAAACTTTCAACCTATCCACTCTCCTGGTCTGATACCCATTGCAAGCTCACTCCATCCAGTCCCTTTCCCCATAACAAGTGTTCAATATCCTCTGCCTCCTGCAACACATATCCCCGATCCCAACCCTCCCTCAGTTCAAGTCCTAACCTTTCCACCTCCACATGATCCCCCACCCCAGGCACTTACCCACAGTCATCACTGGTGTCTAGTGGATGGTAAAAGAACAATACTCCTCTCCTGCACTGTTGCCGCCCAATGCAAAAAGAGCAGGAACAGGGCAGAAAGCATGATGGCTGGTGACAGCTAGCATGGAGGATGTTATCATGCAGTAGCTGTCATGATCACTGATAGTGCGGTTGCATTTAAGTCACCTCAAGAGCTTGTCTCTGCTAGAGCTCAGCATTCTCGCACTATTGGCTCTTGGTAACAGCACAGGGAAAATGCAGAGCGTGCGGCAGTATCTACTGTATGTATGTGGGTGAGATATGGGCCGAGAGAGAGCATGTCTGCAAAGTGTGGTTACCGCAGGCATGCCCAGCACTTGGTGAGTGAAATGTATGTTAACCTGCCTCCCCTGATTTAAGACTGTAAACCATTCTGATGTCTCGATACCTACAGGGGTATAAAAGTACGGCAAATCAATAAATAACTGGCAGAGCTGTAAACAGCACAGGTGCAGCTACTGCTTCCTTAATGAGTGGCATTAGCTGTGTCCGCTCTGCAGCCATGCCGTGGTGTTTGCATTTTTGTGTCGTATCTGCTGAGGAAATACTATGCACATCCCCCACAGATACTGCACAGCTTTTGCAGCTAACAGCATGCTATGCGTACTAAAATGTTGCATTAGCTGCAAAAGATTATTGAAGTTGCATAAGCAGACCCCTAATTCAATATGCAGACCCCAAAATTTATTCAGTTTACCCGTAATATGTTATTCAATGGGACCTAGTTACAAATAACATGGGTTAACTCTTTGCCAGATTTAGTAAACATGCCCCTTTGTTTTAGTATAATTTGGTTTAGTTGACCCATAGATTTTTGCTATTTCTACAAATTTTCTTCCAGCATATTAGATATTGATTTTGCTCTCTCTCTCTCTCTCTCTCACTCTTTTGAGCAATGTGTCTCCATTTTCTTTTGTGGCTGCAGGCACCATCTTGGACTCTTCACGGTTCGTTTTGTCTTTCCTTTATGCAATGTTCAGTCTATGTTCATAGTGCTTCTTATGGTGCTACAGCAGCATGTTTTATGCTTTACATTGATGTAGTTAGCTTTAATTTGATATTTAGCATTCAGATTTTAACTTAAAACCAGACTCTCTTCAGGTCATGCTCTAAAGCACTTCATTGTGTCCACCACATGAAGGTCACAGAAAGAAAACAAAAACATGAGGGGCCAATCTTCCAAGACAATTATCTGGTTAGCAACACCTTAAGTGCTAGTGAGAGGAATATTCAGCAGTAATATGTACCTAGTAGTGCCATTAACTATTTCCTCTGATTGCCATAACACTATCTGGGTAGTACCAGGATAGTCTGTGGGCAGGGCTGAGATGGAGGCAACAGTTATCTTGATAGCTGAGATTTAGCACCACACACTATCAGGGTCATTTTGAGGCATAGCTAGCAGAGATGGATGTCCCATTGGGATGTCCATCTCCACTATTCAGCCCCTCTGCCAACTCCGACTAACTTATAAGCACATTGTGTGGGGAGGTTAGACAGGGTGGGGAAGGGGCAGTGTGGGGGCAGAGTTAGGGCAGGCAGTGGGCGGTCGGCGGCCCAGGATGTACAGGGCCAATTCCAATGTCAGCCCTGTATGTCTGGGGCCGGTGGCCTCAACGGGGAACTTATTCCCCCTAGACTGGTGGATCTGGCAGGCCCGAGGTGCAGCCAAGGCAGAAGGGGACAGATGAGATTCCCCACAGCCCAACCCTGGCCTTGGGAGGCCAGATCGGGGGGCAGGCTGCGGGGAATGAAGATTTCCGTCTGGCGGCCGGGGATCATGGCTCTTGAATGGAGCTGCGGTGTCATGGCAACTGGACGCCATGGTGCCGCGGCTCCATTCAGGAGTCCTGACTGAGTTAGCCGGGGAAGGCCTGTAAGTGCAGGCCAACTGGAATTGGGGTCCCAGCCTGCATGTACAGGCCTGGACGTAATTCTGATTACGTGGGGCTAGATGTGCCCCTTGGGATCAGACTCCCATCTCACTCTGTGCATCCGGTTCTGACCAGGTGCACAGAGGGCCGGGACATCCAGAATGGAATCGGGCCCTATCTGGATACCAGCACTGAATATCAGAATTATATTTAATCATAGCAGTGAGCATTTTAAAAAATAACAAATACTGCTGCCGTTAAATATTGACTCAATAATATTTATGAATAATACTTCACATATCATGGTTATGTGAACAGACATCAGGGTGATAGAGCTGAACTCTTATTCAATGCTGAACTGGCCTAGAATGATGTCAGCATTCATCAACCAACCAGTCTTCATTGTACATGAACTAGAGATTCCACTCCTGGTTTAGCTGTTCTTTATTCACAGATTAAACAGTCTAGTGGTTATGGGGTCTGTTCTGAACCGCATATAGAGATCTGGATGTCCGATCCGAAAGTTCAGACCTGCTAAACACCTGGCTGCGCCCTGGAAACAGAACTCCCTGCACATAGATCTGAACTGTGTGGGAAGCTCTGTTTGGGGGTGGGAAGAGCGAGGGTGGGCATAGGTGGGAACCTGACCCCCAGACGTACAGGGCCGATTACTAGGTCAGCCCTGTACGTCCAGGGTCGGCAATTTTCACAGGGGACTTATTCCACCTCAGAGGTGAAATAGCTTTCCCTGGATGGCAGGATATGCAGTAGCTAGGGCAGCAAAGTAAGTTAAGGGGATGCAGGGGGTTCGATGCAGCCTGACCCTAGTCACGGCAGGCCCTCTTGGGGGTCGGACTGCAGGGAAAGCAACTTTTTGAGGTCTGCCAGGGATCGTGGCTCCTGCATTGAGCCATGGTGGCATGGCAACAGGATGCCATGCCACCACCCGTCCATGCAGGAGCCAGGCTGGGCTAGCTGGGGAACTGCTTGGACATCCAGATGGCAGAATCATGGCATAGCCTGCACGTCAAGGCCTGTTGACCAGATTCTGATCCCATGGGCATGTCTAGCCCCCATGGGATCAAAATTGGATGCACCGGAGCATGCCCCAATTCTGACTGGCCAGAAAAGCAGGGGATGCGTACAATGGAATTGGCCTCTACGTGAATTAGTCGAAAATTATACTAGGTTCAGAGGGAACTCAAAAAGCAAAGGATCATCACTAAGGCAGCTAATAGTTAAGAGACAGACTAGGAAAAGAAAAGACAGGTCAGCCTTTAACATGATCCAAAAGATATGGTGATATAAAAAACAACTAATGATTTGGTACCTTTTCATGAAGCCGGATCACTATTACCTATGTCCTATCACGTTTAAGCTGAAGCTACTCTGGTTACTGGGTGTAGATCCTCCAGCAGTTACTGGCAAATCCTGATGCTTGTTCTGTTTTCTTACTTTCAGTTCTTGAGACTTGCTCTATTTCAAGTTTCTTTGTACTCTTCAGACTTACTGTGCTCAGCTCCTGTAACAGTCTCTTTCTCAGTCTTCTTTTAAGTTCCTAATACCTGCTTGTGCTCCAGTCTGGCTTCTAGCATCTGAGTGTTTCTCAGCTGAATCTTGGTCTCCTAAGAATATAAGAAATGTCATACTGGGTCAGACCAAGGACAATCGAGCCCCATATCCTGTTTCCAACAGTGGCCAATCTAGGTCATAAGTACCTAGCAGTTTCCCCACAAGACACAGGTTCCACAATGCTTGTATTGGGTCAAGCAGTGGATATTCTGGGTCCATTTTAATAATGGTTTATGGACCTTTCCTCCAGGAACTTGTCCAAACCTTTTTTAAACCCAGCTGCACTAACAGCTTTTACTACATCCTCCGGTAACAAATTCCAGAGTTTGATTAAAAAATATTTTCTCTTATTAGTCTTAAAAAGGTTACACTATAGCTTCATTGCATATCCCCTAGTCTTTCTATGTTTTGATGGCGTAAACAATCAATCTATGTTTACCCTTTCCACTCCATTCATTAATTTATAGACCTCTATCATATCTCCCCTCAGTTGTCTCTTTTCCCGGTTGAAGAGTCCTAACCTTTTTAGCCTCTCTTCATAGGGGTATCCTCCAGTCTCACATCATGCTTCTGAGAGATTTCTGGCTACAGTTTTTACCCCAGGTGCTGAGAGTTCCCGGAGAGGAGTGTAGGGAGGTATAAGAGAGGAAAGATAGTGAGGAGCTGCAGAGTGAATGCACTCATAGGTCTGCAGGAGAATTTTGAACTAGTTGCCTTTTCATAAGAAGGCAAAGGCCTAGTTATTTCAACAATATTATTAATGATCTGAGATGCAATTTGTTTTAATTTAATAGACTTTTATTGCTTTTTTCTTTGTAAATATGATTTAAAAATGACTGTATCTCAGGGTTTTTAGAGGATTGTGTTTGTGTTATTAGACATGGGTTATTGTGATGCATTAAGGATACTGTTTTACTGGGGATATTTTATGAAACTGCAATGGGATGCCACAAGTGATGTTTGCTAAAAAGAGCTTAGAAAACACTGCAAATAAATGCCACTTTTTATTTATTTTATTTATTTAACATTTCTTATATACCGCCTTTCATGATATTAAGGCGGTTTACATTGACCTTTCAATCTGATTTAAGAAATCCAGGTCTTAGATATGCAATAAACCTGGTCATAAATTAATTTAGCTCATTAATAGTATGCATAGCAATATTAAGCAACCTCCCAGGGAAGGACTTAAGAGCCAACACACAGCTAAGCTTCAGACTTTACAATTACCTGTTTGTTTTTTTAATATACATTTTAACTGTTGGATATAAGTTTTTTGGAAATTCTGACTGCATACATTCCTTGCATAACCTTTAAATCATATATCTAAGTGTTCCCTCAGTTCATGTAAGGAACTGGCCACGGACACTTGTGATATATAGCTACTTGGAATCGAAGTACACATTTGCTTTTAGATTTGCAGAGACCTGGTCTTCTTTTTTGTTGAATTTCTTTTTTATATTTTCAAACAAAATTACAACGAAACCAAAACTACAATTAAAGTAATATTTCTCTTTAAACATAAGAGCAAAAAAAGACAAGGCCATAACAGCCTACCGCAACCTTAACCCTCCCTTCACCATGCAATCATCAAAAAAAATACCCTTATGAAAATGAGCACAGAAAGACCTACAAGGGCTATGACTCAACAAGCAGCTCTCCACCATGTAAAAACATGATGGCTTGCCTAATTTCCCCTTAGTTTACACCATATCGTGCTTTAGAGATGTAAGTATTTAGAGGTTTCCACTTGAGGAGGGTGGAAGGCATGAGAGTTGTGCCATAACGAGGCATTTGTTCATATTTGCAGCATAAGCACAGACGGTTTCACCATTCGTGCCAGCTAAGCTCTGCTGAATGTTTCCAGTTAGCAATAATGAGATGCAGAGCCACTCCCATCATGAAGCCAAATAAAAAATGGCAATCCCTCTGCAATGATGAGATGCCAATTGATGACCGAAAAACAATCACAGATGAGGAGAGAGTGGCTCTGAATCCCAAGACCTCTTGGATTCGGGTCCAGATCGAAATCCAATAGGACTGAATATTAGGGCAGTCATATACCACATGTGTTAAAGTGCCAACATCACTCTGACGGGACCAACATTCATTTCCAACTGTTTTATCACACTTAGCAACCTTTATCAGGGTAAAGTGAGCTCTGTGTGCAAAAAAAATATAAAGCTTGTGAGACAGAGGCAGACTAAGATACTCTAGTTATCTTGCTCCAGAGTTTCACCCATGATTCCGGAGAAGGAGTCACCCTGGTGTCATGTTCCCATATCCATTGAACCCCAATGGACTGTGGGGTGGGGTTCTGAATGACCAATTTATAGTAGTAAGAAGCCACCCCAGACGCCATCTAGGCTGAACCTATAATGTTCAACAACCCCCATGCTTCAGGTAAATATTTAATATCAATAGGGGATTTCTCTATACAATGTCTCAGCTGAATCCACTGGAAGTATAAAGATTTAGGCAAGTCAAACACACTCTGTAGACAAGCAAAGGGTTTCCACTTGCCATCCAATACTAGTTGGCCTACAACCCAAATGCCCCTACTGAACCATTGTTGCTATGAAAACGGACTATGATGACTTTTTAAAAAAGGATTCTGCCATATGGGGATTAGTTTTGATAAGCATTCCTCCTTAGAAATTGTCCTCACTAGCTGCTGAAAGGCCTTTGAGTGTCTGCTATTACCCTATGAGACTTCAACTTCTCAGAAGACACCATGCCAGGGAGGAGATTCAAGGGGAACGGAGTACTCAATCTCTCTTCCAGGTCGAGCCATACTGGGCGTTTTCCCCCAGCACCCTCCACCCATTTTGAACCCTGTTTTAGCAAAAAAGCACAATGATAGGCCTGAAAATCAGGAACGTTCACACCCCCCTCTTCTTTTTTTAGACTTGAGCTTCCTAAGAGCAATCCTAGGTGGTTTATTTTTCCATAAGAATTGGACGAGAGTCCTTTCAACTTGATGATAAGTGTTACTCGTAAGAAAGACTGATAACATTTCTAACACATAGTTCACTTTAGGAGTGAAAGTAATTTTTATTGCTTCAAGATGACCCCACCAAGAAAGACAGACCGGCAACCATTTCACAGTCAAATTATGAACCGTAGAAAGGAGTTCCCCTTCACTGAATAGTAAAGTTTCACTAAGTGGGTAACAATAGTGAACTCCCAAGTATTTCACCATTTTAAGCTCCCACACAAAGGGGAAATCTTCCAAATCCACACTACACACCCTTGAATTTAAAGGGAAAGCTACAGACTTTGACCAATTAATTTTATAGCCTGATAATCCTGAGTATTCATCTATCAACTCTAGAATAGCTGGTATAGAGCTGGGTGTGGTAAACAGCAGTAAATCATCAGCGTATGCAGAAAGTTTAATTTCCATGTCAGCTATGGACACACCTTTAATCGCAAGGCTTTGTCTTAACAATAAGGCCAAAGGTTCCAAAGCCAGATTGAAAAGGATGGGTGAAAGGGGGCAACCCTGATGGGTGCCATGCCCTAAGAGAAACTCTCTAGACTGAGTCGCATTCACAGAAATATTAGCAGTTGGTCTCGCATACATAAGTTTGATTAATTTACAGAAACCCTCACCAAACCCAAACCACTTCAAAACAGCAAACAAAAAAGGCTATTCTAGTCGATCAAATGCTTTTTTTGCGTCTAATGATAATCCTACAAGTGGGCCTTCTGTTCCTTCCGCATCTTCCAGAACATGACAAAGGACTCTAGCATTATCTGCTGGGAGCATCCCTCAGTTTAGCCACTTTGGTCCAGATGAATCAAAAAAGGGATCAATTTGGAGAGACGACCAGCTAAAATGGCCGCAAACATTTTATAGTCTGCATTTAGTAATGAAATTGGGTGATAATTACTAACCAACTGAGTGTCTCTCACAGGTTTTTCAAGAACAACAATGTTTGCTGATGCGAATGCTCCAGTCTGGACCTCTGCTTCCAAAAGAAGCCTATATTATTTTTGAAGATATGGGCCCAAGATTTTGGAAAAGGTCACAAAATTCAACTGGAAGGCCACCTTGACCAGTAGCCTTACCCACTTGCATAGAGTTAATAGTCTGGATAATTTCCATGACCGTAATCTCATTATCTAATCCAGCCACTATATCCTGATCTAATACCGGCCTCTGTGTATTGACCAGAAATCTATCAAAATCCTCCTCAGTGAAATTTATCTCTGGGGAGTATAACTGAGCCTCATATCAGAGTCCTTGACAATCAATTGTTGCACCTGAGGATCTCTCAAAGCAGTGATGCGAGAAGCTTCTTTATGACCTTTTAACAAGTTAGCTAGTAACCGTCCGGCCCTGTTACCTTCCAAGTAGTACAGCCCTTTCTGTGCTTGAATATTCTGTGTAGGCTCAGTAGTCAAAATCGAGTTATATCTAAATCTAAGACGCTGTAACCATATCAGAATGTTAGGATCAGTTTTCTGACCTATGATGCGTTCTCCTGCTTTAATCTGCTTGTCTAAAGCTTCAAGTTCTGCTTTACGCTGCTTGGCCTGCCGTATTGCAAAACTGGTAATGGTGGCCCACATATTAGCTTTGAATCCTTCCCACCATGCCTTACCTGAGGCATCCTGAGGCAAATTAAACTGAAAATACTCCTCTATAGCCAACAGGATGGTCTCTCGGAACTCCTGACTGCCAAGAAGAGTTCTGTCAAAATGCCAGCGTGGATGAGATGGGCAGCTCGTTGAGTCAAATAGGGTGAATGAGATTGCGGAATTATCAGAGATATGAACCACATGTATATTGGACTCCCTAATTCTAGAACAGAGTCCTTTAGAGACTAGGAAAAATTCTATGTGTGATACCGAGTTATGAGGGGGAGAGAAGAAAGTGTATTCTTTATCTATAGGATGTTGCAACTGCCATATGTCTATCAGGCCCAACTCTTGCATTAGAGACAGGAGTACAGGGTGAGCTTTGGGGACCTTACTGGTTCTCACAGGACTCCTGTCTACCAAGGGGTCTAGCACGAGGTTGAAGTCTCCCCCCATGATAGTCAGATATCTAGACACCTCTTGCGCCAAGACCACAATGGAACTAAAGAAAGTAGGGCAATCTATATTAGGAGCATATAAATTAATTAAGGCCAGTTCTGTGGATCCAATTTTAATGACCACTATTGCCCACCGCCCTTCAGTATCAGATCTAGTTTGTATTACAGTGGGGGAAAGAGATTTCCTTACTAGGATGGCTACCCCATTTTTTTTATGATTGGCAGCAGAAAAAGCCACTAATGAAAAGGAGTTTATATCTAGTTTTAGTGACTCCTTCCCACTCAAATGTGTCTCCTGTAGTAATAGGATGTCAGCACTTTCTTTACATCCATATAAAATATCTTTTTCCTTTTTATGCGATTATCATTGCCCTTAACATTCAGTGAAACTATCTTACAGGAAGACATATTGACAGTATAATACAAAATGATAGTCAAATGTTGCAGAAACATACCAAATTGTAACATATGATTTTACATTGTTGATCCAAGCCTTGAAAGCCCTCACAATGATAGTTGCACTTATAGTCCAAGAGAAAAAACACAAAAGAAAAAGCTACTGCTTAGCCATAGGCCCTGTGGATGATCGCTCAGTATAAAAATGCATGGTACTAAATAACAAAGCAACCACAAAAAAAAAACCCAAACAAACCTTGGGGGGCTATAACAACTTAAAACTTAGCAGGTGAGCCCTAAAGGACAAGACAGCCATGGAGGGTATTACGGTCTAGTTCACTTCAACTCCTCTGCTGCTTAAAGCAACGTCCCTAAACCCAAAGCACCAGAACGTTATCGCAAAACTGCCCCCACCAAAACAATTTATGAACACAGAAGGCCACATGTATGTAGGCAAGGACCGTCCCGCTCCTCCAAGCCCAGCTGCCCTCCCAACCACAGCAGACACCACAAACAACACAAAACACAAAAGAAGAGAGACGGAAACAAAGAGCAAGACATTTTGACCAGGGCAATACCCTGGAGTTCCTCCAAGAGAGACAAATAGGATGTCCCATTGAATGTCAACTCTACATGATTAAATGTCAACTCTGCATGAATTGCATCATTACTTCATGACCTCAGACCGGTCAAAACACCCATATAAGAAAGCGTTGAAGAACTTCAAGCCAGAGATTGCAAGGCAAGCTTTCACCGCATCAACACCAACTCCTTGTCCTCCAAGAATGTGTGCAAAGCCCCAGGATCATCAACAGTCCTAGTTTGTTTATGCAGCGTGACTTTCATGCGGGCAGGGTAGAGTAGCCCAAATCTGGCCTGCAGCTGCGATAAGCGTGGATGTAGCGGCAAAAAAATGTTTCCTCCAATCCACCGTCACCTTCGTGAAGTCAGGGAAGAATGTAAGTTTGTGCCCCTGATATTTCAAGGGAGAATGAGCTCTGGCTGCTTCTATTACCTGCGTGACTTGTTGAAAGTGCAAGACTTTTAGAATGATTGGATGTAGAAGCTTGCCCGCAACCACGGAGGGCGCAGTCGATCTCAAAAGGCATGGCAAACTTCACTTTCAAAATGCCCGGGATCATTGACTGTAAGAAAGCTATCATATCAGGACCCCTCGGGAACTCCCAAAATTCTTATGTTGTTCCTCTGAGCGTGATTGTTACCATCTTCCAACTCTCTTTGCAGAGACCGTATCAACTTTGCTTGCTTCTCAATGGCCTTGAACTGCTCACCATGCGCTTCCACCACACTCTCCACCTTCTCCAATCTCACCGTAATTGATTCCAAAGTATTTTTCAAGGCACTGATATCCTCCTGCACTGTGCACAACGAGTCTCCGTTAACTTTGACCAAGTCTTAAACAGCGCAAATCTCAACAAGAAGTTCCTGCAAGGCCTCAGGACAATCTCGGATGACCACCATCTTGTGAGGTGAGAGAGGCTCCATTTTGGTTCTCTTTGAACTGACGTTTTGAGATATTTGGTAATCCAGATGTGTTGTCTTGGGACCAGACATATCCAAGATCGAATGATATCAAAGTAGGTAGGATCTACTTAGTTAAAGACTGCAGAAGTCAGGATTCTTCACCATTGCCTTCCAGATCACAGCTCTTACATGACCATCTTGTCCGAAGCTAGGTTCTGCCCCCTTCACATTCAGAGACCTGGTCTTCTACTTAAGTCTCCTAATTAATTTTGCAGCAAAGTTATAAATTTTAAGGTTTACAGGGACCTTTGGATACTAGGCTGATACATAGAAGTAAGATTTCAGTTTGAATATTTCAGTTTCTATTATCTGTTACAAGTCTGCTTCACAGAGTGGGGCTAATTGAATCAACTCTACAGCTTGTCCACAAGAACCTGATCAACTCTGTTCATCACAGCTTCAAGAGACGCCACACAGCTAAGCTTTCAGACTTTACAATTGCCTGTTTTTTTAATATAAATTTTAACTGTTAGATATAAGATTTAGGAATATTCTGACTGCCTACATTCCTTGCATAGCCTTTAAATCAGATATCTGTGTGCTCTCAGTTCATGTAAGGTCTACTAGCCAGGGGTATTTAAGTTCCCGCCTACCCTACCCCTCATCCCACCCACTCCAGGGTTGCATTGCCTATATAGTCATCATGTATATTGACATCTGTCCTTTAATTAGGTATTACACCCATCTTTTCTCCTTCTTCTAGGACCACTTAATCAACATGTCATGTATTTAATGCAATAACTGTGGTGCTTTCATTCTGAGAAGAATCATTTGGAACCTACGAGCTTGCCCTATATGCCTCAAGTTAGCTGCTATGCATAAAGAATTGACTCTACTAAGGGAAGAATTAGCTGCAATTAAGCACACCTCTTCTAGGGTAAAAACTGAACAAAATCTACCACCACTCTCACAAGGAATGAAACAAATTGATCGCAGAGCCCAGGAACAAATTGATCGCAGTGGGCTCTGGTAGGTTGCAACCTGTAACACAGAGGAACCCTATATATCAAGGCCTTCTCTGCCTTGGATAATGAGGTGCCCAATCCATGGAAACTGAAGTGCTCTTAAATGAGAGAGTCAATGCCCAATTCAATAGAAGCATAGAAAAATGACGACAGAAAAAGACCACATGGCCCATCTAGTCTGTCCTTCCATATCAACAACTACAACAGTCCCCTTTTCTCCTTTAGAGATCCTCTGTGTTTGTCCCATGGTTTTTTGAATTCAATAAAAGTGGAGATGGATGACATTCCTGTTTGACACTCCTGTCTCATTGTCAGCTCAAGGATTGATAATGTGTGCTATGTTTGCACCACTGCATCGCTACGTGCCTTGCCCTCACCACACATTACCGTGTGCTATTAGCCTGTCAGTACTGCTGGTGGAGAAAATGTGAAGAAAAAAAATCACAAAACAGAATACTACTACTACTTGGAGATTCCATCATCAGAGGCACCAACTTGGGAACACATTTCAAAGGCGAGAAGATGGTCAAATACCTCCCAGGCTCTTCAACCAATAGGAATAGAAATCAAATTGTTGGTATAGTTAGTGCAGAAAGTGAGCACTCCAAAATTGATGTTGTCATCCAATTGGGTACAAATGACCTGACTAGAAACAGTGTTTCTGCAATTCAAAGGGACTTTCAGACTCTGGGTGAGAATCTCAAGCCCATTGTTAATACTATAGCATTCTTAGAAGTTCTACATGTTCTTGGTAAGAGGGCAGAAAAGCTGCATAATATAAACAACTTTAATACATGGCAATTTGGGAAACAAATGGATCAACAAAAGTCTATACTGTGCTGATGGACTATATTTCTACATCACAAGGAAAAGGATCCTAAGTGAAAACTTCAGGCAGCATGTGGACAGACATTTAAACTAAGGAAAGGGGGTGATGGATGGAGAAGGAGAAGTTTAGGATGTCACTAGCAAAAGCAGAATAACATTGGAAACAGCTACACTTTTAAACCACACATTAATGGCAAGTGGGAAGAGGCATGCAGAACAGATTTCATGCAAAATACAGTCAAGCTAGTCAACAAATGCTGGAAAGCAATGAGAACAAATACTCGAAGCCTAGCCAACAAAGTTCCTGACCTGGAAGCCCTAATGGTGGAAATGGACTTGGACATTGTGGCCAGGACCGTACCTAGCCCTGTGCGAGCGGTGCGGCTGCACAGGGCGCAATGCCTTAAGGGGCACATTTTAGCTGTCTACCGTTGCCTGCTGCTGCCACTTTTTCTTCTCTCAGCAGTGGCAGGCAATGGAAGGTAGCTAAAATGCACCCCGTAAGCCTTCTCACAGCATGCTAAGCAGATCTGAAAGGGAGAGATCTGCTTAGAATGTCGGCGACTTGCACATCAGGCATGCCTCTTCTCTCCTGCCATGGAGGGGGGGGGGGCGCGCCTGATGTGCAAGTCGCACAAGGCGCGATTCACACTCAATACAGCCCTGATTGTGGCCATTACAGAAACATGGTTTAATGAGTTGCATGAATGGGATATAGCCATAGCTGGCTATAATCTATTTAGAAGAGATAGAGAGGGTAGAAAAGGAGGAGGAGTAACCCTATATGTCAAAAGCAATATTAAAGCTACTGAAATGCAGGGGATGTGGGGAAAAGAAGAAGCACTGTGGATTTTGTTGGAAAGAGGAGATGGCACTGTCATCCATACTGGTGTAATATACAGGCCTTCAACTCAAACCAAAGAAATAGATAGTGAATTGATTATTGATATTGCAAAGATAGCCACAAAGGGAGAAGTGATCATATTGGGTGACTTTAATCTACCCAATGTGGATTGGAGTATTCCTTCTGAAAATCTGGAAAGAAGTAAAAAAATCATGAATGTCTTCCAAGATGTTGTACTTAGACAAATGGAGATGAAACCAACCAGGGAAAGCTCGATGCTGGATTTAGTGCTCACCAACGGAGATAGCATGTCAAATATCTGGGTGGGTTCCCATGTGAAACAGCAGCGATCATCACTCATTGCATGGTGTGTTCTGAGATAAAAGCCAAGGTAGAGTTCAATCACAGCAAGCTCAAAGTTCTAGACTTCAAAAACACTGACTTCAGTAAAATGGCCAGGTACCTGAAGGAGGAGTTGGCAGGGTGGGAGTGGATAAGGCAGAGCTACTCAATTCCAGTCCTGGTGGCCCGCAACCCTGCAGGTTTTTGGGATATCCCTAATGATATGCATGAGATATATATGCATTAGAGATAGCCTGCCAACCTGACTGGTTTGTGGCCCTCCAGGGCTGGATTTGGAGACTCCTGCCTTACACCTCCGTCATTTAAGATTGTGAGTGGGCAAGGTACAGATGTTCTAGACATCAAAAGGGTAGATAGAATGTGTCACATTCCTCCTAGATTCTCAACACCACCAAAAAGTTGTCTAATAGACAATATTTTGGTGGTGGTGAGAAGCAAGGAGGAATGTGACAAATTCTAACCTCTTTGATGTCTTGGACATCTGCACCTTGCCCACTTACAATCTTAAATGACAGAGGTGTAAAGCAGGGGTCTCCAAATCCAGCCCTGGAGGGCCAAACACCAGTCAGGTTGGCAGGCTATCTCTAATGCATATATATCTCATGCATATCATTAGGGATATCCCAAAAACCTGCAGGGTTGCGGGCCACCAGGACTGGAATTGAGTAGCTCTGGGATAAGGGAAGTGGAATTGCAATGGGCTAAACTATAGGAGACATTAAAAGGGGCAACAGATACATATGTAAGGAAAGTAAATAAAAACAAGAAGGAAAGGAAATCTATTTGGTTCTCCAAAGAAGTGGCTGCATAAATAAAGATAAAAAACACAGCTTTCACAAAATTCAGAAGCTCGCAAACAGAGGAACACAGAAAAGAATATAGGATCAAACTAAAAGAGACAAAAAGAGAAAGAAGGATAGCAAAATCAAAGGCAGAAGAAAAGATGGCTAAAGATGTAAAGTGTGGTGACAAAACCTTTTCAGGTATATTTGGGAGAGGGGGAAAATCAGAGGTGGAATTTCAGGACTCAAAAAGTGCTGGGAACAGATTTGTGGAAAGTGACATTAAAAAAGCGAAAATGCTAAACAAATACTTCTGCTCTGTTTTACTAAAGAAAATCCTGGAGAAGGACCACCTGTGATTGACAAATATACAAATGGGAATGGAGTAAATACTGCCATCTGCTTCTGTGCTCTGATTAGTGTTAAGCAGCCTGCAACCTTCCATCTATCCTGCTTATCCTGAGAGGGGGAGGAGCCTGCTCCATTTCAAAGGCAGCTGCCTTCAATCAAGGTACAAGCTAACTGCCATCTACTTCTGTGCTCTGATTAGTGTTAAGCAGCCTGCAGCCTTCCATCTATCCTGCTTATCCTGAGAGGGGGAGGAGCCTGCTACTTTTCAAAAGCAGCTGCCTTCAGGCAGGCCCGTGCCTGAGGGCCTCGCCAGAGGGCCCTTTGGCGTGGCCCTTAGGCGGAGGCCACTGACGGAGACCACTCTTCATCAGGCTAACATCGATCACGAAAACGCAAGTAAATATTTACTCTCTCAAACAACAAAGCTGTAATCACCACAACATAGGCCTTAAATCTAACCATAGATGGTCACCTACTGCTTATGGTATATTGTATATTGTATTCTGTCATCTCCAATTATTCTCTGACATCGTTACCAACCAAGACTTCACCTTTGACCACTTCCATTCCATACACACAAAATGGCCTTATCTTGTTATTTTACAATTGCCCTTTATCTCCTTGTCTTAGGACTAGGTAACATTACTAGTCTACACTCTAGCCACAAGCATATACCAATGATACACAATTATAGAAGACGGTGGCAAGACGCCCCCTTCTACAGCACAAGAGAAACTAGCCGAACTCCCCACCACCATCTTCTACTCATCTCATTACAACATAACAAGAAAAAGAAACAGGAAGTAAACCCACTTCCCCAACATCTGATATGCGCACTGATAAATGCCCGATCGGTTCGCAAGAAATGGCCGGTCATCTCAGACATGATTTCACTACACAATCTCGACCTATTACTGATCACTGAGACATGGCTTTCTTGTGATGACAACGTGCTACTCAACCAACTCCTACCCTCCAATTTCTCAATCCATACATGTCACAAAAATGACAAAAGAGGAGGAGGTGTTCTCGCCATTATCAAATCTGACCTTCAGTTTAATCTAAGATGCAACCAGCTCACCACTCCTGGACTCAATCTCTATAGCAAATAAGTGTTGCTCTTTTAATCTACTATACAGAGCTCCATCAGCCGACCCAGACGCCCTATCAATGATAATTGACTTGGCCTCCAAAACCCAGAACCCACATTCATCAAGTTGGGTGCTAGGAGATTTCAATCTACCCTCACTGCAGGTCTCCCATGCATCAGCTTTTCATGGAGCCATGCAGGATTTAGGATACAGCCAATTAATCAAAGATTCAACCCATGTCAAAGGAGGCATTCTAGATTTAATATTCACAACTGAGACATCCCTCAATGCACTATCTATCCCTGATCTATCAATCACCTCAGTTCCATGGTCGGATCACAAGCTAATCTTATTCCAAGTTCCCCTTCCTAGTTGTGGCCAAAATGAAGAAAGAAGAGTGAGCGGCCATCCCAGCTCCCCTCCGAGAAGGTTCCAACCATTCAACAAAGACCTAATCCTAAAAACAACACTCCCACTAACTACCTCATTGGCACTCAACCTGGACAATTTAGTCTCCGATTGGAATAAAACACTCAGTTCAAGCGCAGTATGTCCATCAACTAACAAACTCCAAGGGAAGCGTCACTCTACAACCTGGTATTCAGCTGAGCTAAAAACCTCACGCACAACACTAAGGAAACTCGAGAGACGATGGCGTCGCTCACGCTCAGATGAAGACCGGAATGCATATAACTCACATCTCGCAGCACATCGCACCTCAGTGACAGAAACCATGAGGCGTTATCACACAGACATACTAAAAAGATCTCTGAACAAACCACACGACCTGTTTGCTCTCGTCAAGCGTTTGACAAAGGAACCTGCCTCAGAGCAAATAAGCGATATCCACCCTCATTTGCATTAATATAATATGAAAAGTTATCTAATTCATAATATGCAAACTGATTTACATCATCATAAATGTACCTTACAAACAAGTAAAAGAAAGTTGCAGGTGCTGCTGGCATTAATCTAATTTAAAAAATTGAGAAGATGTTGGGATCTCTTTGTTGCTTTTTTGTTTGGTATGTCCTCATCAACTATCCATTTCAGACTCAAATGGCCCCATGGTTGTGAACGTAAAGGGGGTGAGAATGCAGGCAACAACATTTGCAGTAATATGACACATGCAAGGAAACAGAAGCAGAAACTATTAGCAGAAAAACAAGATCGGCTTTCCTAAAGCTGTGAGAGTTAAAGAAAAAATTCCAACCTTGAATTGGAATGTTACAAGATGCTCAAGGTTCTATATTCTATGTTGAATGATGCTGAGAAGATCAAGAAAAGGTGAAAAGAATATACAGAGTTTCTAAATGATAAAGATCAAGTGGACCAGCTGTTTCAACCTGTATCTTATGATCCGGAACCATTGGTAATGAAATAAGAAGTTGAAGCAGCATTGAAAGCCTTATCAAAGAACAAAGCACCAGACATTGATGGAATTCCCATAGACATATTACAACAATATTGATGCAGCTGTTACCATATTTACAAGGCTCTGCCAGGAAATTTGGGAGACAACATCATGACCAACTGACTGGAAAAGATCTGTGTTTATACCAGTACTAAAGAAAGGTGATCCAACTAACTGTGGGAATTATCGCACAATCGCTCTGATCCCACATGCCAGCAAGATTCTACTGAAGATTATTCAACAGAGACTACAACCATACCTGGAAGAACTATCTGAAGTGCAAGCACGGTTCAGGAAAGGGCGTGGAATGAGAGACATCATCGCGGATGTGAGATGGATCCTTGAAAAGACAAAGAATAACAAAAGGATATCTATTTGTGCTTTATCGACTACAGCAAGACTTTTGACTGTGTAAACCATGAGAAACTCTGGTCCATATTAAAAAGCATGGGTATACCAGAACACCTGATCGTTCTCTTGCACAATCTGTACATTGATCAAGAAGCAACAGTTCAAATGGAACAAGGAGAAACAGAATAGTTTAAAATAAGCAAAGGTGTATGACAAGGCTGCATACTTTCCCCCTATGGGTTTAATTTATATACATAACAAATCATCAGAGAAGCAGGATTGTATGAAGATAACAGAGGTGTGAAGATTGTTGGAAGACTTATCAATAACCTTCGCTATGCTTATGATACCGCATTACTGGCTGAAAGTGATCTGAAACATTTGCTTCTCACAATCAAAGAACATAGTCTTAAAATGTGCCTGCACCTTAATGTAAAGAAGAAAAGATCATGACAACTGGTAAAATCAATAAGTTCATCGTTGAAGGAGAAGAAATTGAAATTGTGGACAACTTTAACCTACTTGGATCAACTATCAATAAAGAAGCAACAAGCCGTCAAGAAATCAGACGTTGCATTGCTCTTGGCAGAATGGCTATGAAAGACCTAGACAATATTCTCAAGAGCAGAGATGTCTCTCTCAATACAAAGATTCAACTTGTTCAAGCTATGGTATTTTCATTAACATCATATGGATGCGAAAAATGGACAGTGAAAAAGATAGATAAGAAATAAATTGATGCCTTTGAATTATGGTGCTGGCGGCAAATACTGTATATACCATGGACTACCCAAAGAACAAACCAGTCAGTACTAGAGTGTGGAGGAGTGGCCTAGTGGTTGGGGCAAGGTACTTCAGGCCGGAAGGTTGGGGGTTCAAATCCCACTAGAGGACAGCAACTTGGGCCGGAAGGACTGGGGTTTCTAGTCCCACAGGTGCTCCTTGTGGTCTTGGGCAAGCCACTTAACCCTCCATAGCCCATGTTCCCTGTAAAATAGTTATCTCCAAGTTATAATGCCCTGTTCAATGTAATTTCAGTTTGTTCAATGTAAACCGCACTGATGCAGAATAGCACGGTATATAAGAGAAAATAAATAAATAAAACCTAAGCTTTCTTTAGAAGCTCAGATGACAAGACTTCGACTTTCATGCTTTGGACACATCATGCGAAGAGAGAGTTCATTAGAGAAAGACATCATGCATGGCAAGATAGAAAGTCAATGCAAAAGAAGAAGGCCATCAATGAGATGGATCGAAACCATAACAGCAGCTATAGTTACCAGTCTGTTAACAATGAACCGCCTGACTGAAGACCGAATATAATTTACGACAACTATCCAGAGGGTCGCCATGAGTCGTCACTGACTCGACGGTACTTAACAACAACAACAACAACAACATGAAGGGGAGAAGAGACATGGAATGAACATGTAGCAAATGTCATATATTGTCCTCTGTTACAGAGCATAGTATGATAGAAATCATAGATAGTAACAAATGGTCAGGTTTTTATGAAAGAAAAGAATATGTGTTGTGGTAAGGAAGCTCATCCTGAGTTAGGAGAACGTGAAAAACCCAAAGAATTCACCATAATAAAAGGACCTATTTTGCAAGGTCATAGAAATAAAACCACCACTACACCTAGAAACCAGAAAATCCCCAGCTGGAACAGGTTTCAGAGTTCCCCTAGTGGAGTAAGGGAGAGTGAATACAGACCCAAGATAAAAGACCCTTATGTCAGTAAGCTCCCTGATTACCCAGGTGCCAGAGGGCAAGCTGATCTCCGCCACCTGGGAAGAGAAGAGTTGGGGCTGGAACCCTGTAGATTTAAGGCTAGGTTAGAATATACAGAAGTCAGCCAGGCTAGCAAGGAGAGCAAGGAGAGCTGGAGGAGCAATGGGAACAGGAGCAGGAACAGCAGGAGAGGAGAGTGCTGGAAAGAGCCAGAGAGAGGTACAGAGCATGAGAGAGGAGAAGCTGCTACAAGCCAAGGCACAGGTACAAGCCTTAGAAGCCTGTCCCATACTAAGCAGTGCAGAGTTGCAGGAGACACTCTCAGCTCTAATGAGAGGCTGTCAGCTAAGCCCAGTGAGCTAGAACAAGAGGTAGAACCAATGCAACTAGGAGAGCCTGATGCAGTTTTGAATGAGGAAGATATATTCATGGATTGCTCTTTGTGCCAAGCCTTAGCTACAGAGGGGTTGAAGGAAAGCCAACTTTAAGAGAAAACTCTCCAGAGCAAAGTAACCTTGAAAAGCAAGGAAGATGTTTTGTGAATTCCCTGTGTTAAAGAGGGGAAACTTATGCTGAGAAGTGAGAACAAGCTGAAGCTGTATAATTGAGCTTGTTAAACACCTGCTATCCTGTGCAGTGACATGGCAAGAAGCCAAGCTAACGATGAGAGGAACAAAAGCTTCTGTTTTGCTTTTAAATGTTCCTAAGAAAACCTGAGTAGAGCTTTGGTTGCTTATTGGAAGTTTGTTCCTGTTGGAAGCTTTGCTTTGCTTATAAAGAGGAAAACAACCTGGAAATGTTTGGAACTGAAAAGAAAGAAAACTGCCATTAAAGAAAGCTGTTTGTGTTTATGCTTTAACCAGCAGGGCAAGAGAAAGCTGGAAGCCTTGCTGTTAAAGGGGTTTTTGCTTTTTGAGCTGAAGAATACTGTAAGCTGATATTTTGTTTTGACCTTTTGCTTATGTCCTGTTGTGTTTTTTTGAAAGAAACCTGCTGAAATAATCCTGAAAGAGGTAATTTATGGACCTTGCATTTGAGTTAATAAATTTCTGTCATTGCCTTACTACAAGAGCCAAACTACAAGTTTTTTTCTACCTGAAGCCATATGTGTAGCAGTTAAACTACATTTCCCAAGAAGCATTGCGGGGGAACCAGTCAGAGAAGGCTGAAAAGGAAAGTTTCTATTATAACCACGACCCTCCATGCTGTATGCAAGGAGCAAGGGCGTGACAGTCTGAACCGGACGCACAGAGGGGATCACGATTCTTATCCCGTGGGGCATGTCTAGCCCCGCAGGATCAGAATCATGAACAGTCCTGCATGTTCACGGCAAGACAGAGATTCTGTCCATCCTGAATGTGCAGGACTACACCCGGCTAACTCAGTCAGGGCTTTTGAATGGAGCCATGGTGTCATGTTGCCATGGCACCGCAGCTCCATTTAAAAGCCGCAATGCCGGCTGCCAAGGAAAAGGGTTTATTTCTTGCAGCCTGACCCCTGATCTGGCCTCCTAAGGCCAGGGTTGAGCTGCGGGGAATAAACCTTGTCGTCGTCCCCCCCCCCCCCCGCCCCATCTGCGCCCCAGCAGCAGAAAAAACAAACATCCAGGGAGGGTATCCTCGGAGGTGGAATAACTTTCCTGGACATTTTGCCTGCCACAGACATACAGGGCCAACATTAGAATCGGTCCTGTACGTCTGGGGCCGGCAACTACCTATTGCCCGCCCACTCTCTGCCTCCATGCCGCCCATTCCCCGCCCCATCTAACTTCCCCGCACAACCGGCAGGGAAGTTATTCGGGGGCAGGTGAAGCCACGAATAGCAGGGATGGACATCCTGTCAAGCCCTCCATCCTGGTATTCATGGCTCAGAATAACCCCACTCGATCCCTAATACCTCCACATGGGAAAGAGGGATGTTAGTGGGAACGATTTCCTTCCCTTCTCCTTAGGAAAACCCAAAATGAAATGTAACTATGAACTGGACTGGCTGGTAGGAGATTGGGGCTCAGTTCCTACTGGCACTCCTTGTGACCATGTGCAAGTCACTTTACTCTCTCTTGCCTTGAAGAAAAGAGCCTGGCAATCTAACCTTGCCAAGAAAACCCAGGGGCTACTGGGTTGCCAGGAGTCAGCATTAACTTGATGGTACTGCAAAAAAACAAACAAACCATATTCCGCAACTATTAGTTCATAGAATTTACACTGCATTTAATTAAATTAGATCATTAATTCTCAAGAAGCAGAGCTGTACATGAAATAATCTTCTACAGATTTCATATAACACATTTAGATGACTGAGATATTAATCTGCAAAAGATATTACTATTCAAATAGAGAAAATAAACTCATGGGGTCTATTCTGAGCCACAAATAGCAGGGATGTACGTCCTGCCTGGACATACGTCTCCCTTGTCGTCCCCGTGCAAGGCTCTCTGTATGAATAACGGAGTTCTATGGGGAGCCTTAGACAGGGGTGGATGGAAGGTGGAGCAAGGGCAGTACATGAGCGGGCAATCACCCTGGATGTACAGGGTCGGCTCTGTTCATCTGGGGTATGCCGGTTAGATGGGGGACTTATTCCATCTCTGAGGTGAAATAATTCCCCCTGAACATGGGGTAGCAGCAGCAGCCAGCAGGGACAAAGCAGGGAGGCTGTTCAGGGGTCTGGCCGTGGGAAAAGGACAATCTCAATGGCAGGTGGTGTTCATGGCTCCATAACGGAGCCGCGGTGTCATGGCAATGAGACACCATAGCACTGCAGCTCTATTATGGAGTCAGGCTGAGTTAACCGGATATGTGACTGGGAATGCGGCCGATCAGAATTGGGGCTGGCCTGCACATTCATGTGTCCTGCACTGCTGTACACCTCGATTCTGCCTAGCTGCTCAAGTAGGTGGACATCCATTTATGAATAGGCCTCCACATGTTCCTGTGGCCTCGACTATGAGAGTAATGGTGGAAAAACCAAGTTCAAAAGCTTGTGTGGCAAAAAAATGGAGCAAAAAGCAATGGACCCCATATTCAGTTATGGTGGCTAGTGTTGCTAAATTGGCCAGCCACTGCCACTGAACTTTAGACCCAGATAATCAATGCTGGGGCCATTTCTGAACCCAGCTTTAAATATCTAGGTTGCCCAGATTTCCATAAAGCCACCCCTGCTGTGCCCCCAGAATATGTCAATGCTAGCCTTTGGGAACCCAACAGGTACTTTAGTGCTGGAATGATCACTGTGGGAAACAGGATAGTGGGCTTGATGGGCCCTTGGTCTGACCCAGTATGGCATATCTTAAGTTCTAATGTTATGTTCTTACTTAAAAGTTAACCAAAATACACCTAAAAAAGGCCTTTCAACTCAATATGCAATACCCAAAGAAAGAAATTCTGTCCTTTATTTCTTTGTCAAGTAAATTAATTCAATATTATAATAGCGCGGTATATAAGAAAAAATAAATAAAAAAAATATCCATTCTAATATTTAGCTGGATATTCATAAAATCAGTTTGATCTTTATAGATATCTTCAGTAAGAATATATCTCAATCTTTTTGCTAATATTTTGTCAAAAAATGTTGTTTCATAATTAAGGAGCAATATGGGATGGCCAACCCACATTCTTTAGGATTTTTGCCAGATTTCAAATATTGGTTTGTCTCATTGACTTTAAGAGACACCAACAGGGCACTCATGAGCTGCTGAGAAGAACAGTTGCACCACCATGAAGCTCCACTATCGCCTGCTTTTTCTTAATTAACACGTCTATAAAACTCTCCTATCAGAGCATAATCAAGATGTCTCAAGGCAGGGGAAAGCATTTCCTAGCAGAATTATGGGGAGATTTATTAGTTAGTGCATAGCACATGAGCAAGGAAACAGGATTGGCTAAGAACGTCTCTGTGACTGGTGACTTAATAGAAGAGGCTAACTAATGGAAAGAAGATACTGGGCTTGATAGATTTTTGGCCTGACCCAGTATGGCAATTCTTATATTCTTAGGTCTCTCATACTTTCATTGCATATATATATAGCATCTAATACTAATAAAAAATCACTTTATTAAAGAGATCATAGTCTTTTACTAAAATCATTTCTAAAGACAATCCACTGAAGGTTCTTTCTCACCAGTACAATTCAGCCCCTGCCTTGAATACCCTCAGCAGAGAAACTTTACCATTCTGGAATAAACTCGGTTGGTAGTACTTCCAGTGCCAAACTCTTAAATTCTTTTCATGGAGTGAATTCCACTATACAGAGTTTTCCACATAACCTACAAAAAAAGTTTGGGATGTTCAGAGGCAAAAGATTATCAGTGTGATTTTGGAATTCTCTGAATTTTTCATGATATGGGGCATATTTCTGTTCATTTCACTCATTTGGTTTAATAAAAATATAATTTACATTAGAACTATTTAATATATGTTAGTTCAATGGTTTACTTGTGTTAAACTGATTTAACATAATACTAAGGGCCCCTTTTATGAAAGTGTGATAAGGATTTGCACTTGGCAGTAAAAATTAATGGATGGTAAGTGCAAAGGCTGTGGGCTAACTGTTGTGGACATGCCCAGCATGCCCACCTGAAGTTACTGCACTGACAAGTATCTCATCATGCTAAACCATCAATGATTCACTCCTGTAACTACTGTAAGACAAATAATATGGAGACAAATGTTCATTAGCCACACTCAGGTAAGGACCATGTGTACATTTTACCCATGAGATTTGCACCAATCTCCAAAGAGAATATATGTACATAATTTGCCTTTGAAAATCTCTGTGGGTGCACATTATGCTTAGTCACTTCCCCTTGTTCTTCTTCTGGGTTCATTTTTGCTTGAAAAGTAATAGAAAGATTTGGCATCTACAGTACATGCTGAATTTTCTTCCTCCAAACCAAGCATTCCACAAAGAACATTTCCTCTTGAGGACAGCCAGTTTTCAGACAGCTGACTAACATAAAATACGATTTACCTTCTTCTGGAACAAGAACTACCTGAAGTGCAAGCAGGGTTCAGGAAAGGGCGAGGAACGAGAGACATCATTGTGGATGTGAGATGGATCCTAGAAAAGACTAAAGAATACCAAAAGGATATCTATTTGTGCTTTATCGACTATAGCAAGGCTTTTGACTGTGTAAACCATGAGAAACTCTGGGCCACATTAAGAAGCATGGGTATACCAGAACACCTGATCGTTCTCTTGCGCAATCTGTACATTGATCAAGAAGCAACAGTTCGAACGGAACAAGGAGAAACAGAATGGTTTAAAATAAGCAAAGGTGTAAGACAAGGCTGCATACTTTCCCCCTACCTGTTTAATTTATATGCAGAACAAATCATCAGAGAAGCAGGATTGTATGAAGACAACAGAGGTGTGAAGATTGGTGGAAGACTCATCAACAACCTTCGCTATGCTGATGATACCACATTACTGGCTGAAAGTGAAGATGATTTGAAACATTTGCTTCTCACAATCAAAGAACATAGTCTCAAAATGGGCCTGCACCTTAATGTAAAGAAGACAAAGATCATGACAACTGGCATAATCAACAGGTTCATCGTTGAAGGAGAAGAAATTGAAATTGTGAACAACTTTAACCTATTTGGATCAACTATCAATAAAGAAGCAACAAGCAGTCAAGAAATCAGACGACGCATTGCTCTGGGCAGAATGGCTATGAAAGACCTAGATAAGATTCTCAAGAGCAGAGATGTCTCTCTCCATACAAAGATTTGACTTGTTCATGCCATGGTATTTTCAATAACATCATATGGATGTGAAAGCTGGGCAGTGAAAAAGATAGACAGGAAGAAAATTGATGCCTTTGAATTATGGTGCTGGCGGCGAATACTGTGTATACCATGGACTGCCCGAAGAACAAACCAGTCGGTACTAGAGGAGATCAAACCTAAGCTTTCTTTAGAAGCTCAGATGACAAGACTTCGACTTTCATACTTTGGACACATCATGCGAAGAGAGAGATCATTAGAGAAAGACATTATGCTTGGCAAGATAGAAGGTCAACGCAAAAGAGGAAGGCCAGCAATGAGATGGATCGATACAATAACAGCAGCTACGGGTACCAGTCTGTCAACAATGAGCCGCCTGACTGAAGACCGAACACAATTTAGGATAGCTATCCAGAGGGTCGCCATGAGTCGACTCCGACTCGACGGCACTGAACAACAACAACAACCTTCTTAAGTCACTTGGAAAAATGTCACCTCTATAGACAGACTGTGACAGCAATAAAGATATCATTGCACTACATAGAGACCTTGCAAAATCCTGAATTCACTCCTAAATGCATAATGTAATAGCTATACCTAGTTGAGGTCTGCTATAAGAGGAAGCCTGAGAGACCAATGAAGACACACAGTCATTGATGACCAAGATAATACAACACTGGTCACGTCATAGCTCTATTTATGTAGGAAAATGCTTCATATACATTCAGAATATGTACAGTAATGACATTGTAGGAAAAAAAGGGAAGAATACAAGATTACTTGATAAAGAAGGCAGGTGGAAGTCTGAAACTATTCTTATTCACTCTTATGGAATATAACCAAATACCAAATGATAGGCATAATATCCCTCTTCAAGAAGCTACCTGATATTATTCCCAATCTGATGTCTACAACAAACTGTGCAATACCTTTGATCATGCTGAGGTTCCACCTTTGCTCATTAGAGACATGCAAAGACTATATGAGGTTTTCCAGATGAGCAATGATCTTCACAAAACGTTTTAAGAAAGTAAAGTAATATGAAGGAAACAAAAAGTAAAGAAAAAGATGACATTGACTCCCTTAATACCTTAATTCAGGAACAAAACATTATGGCCATTTTTAAGCATGCAGGTTGCACCACTGTAATATGCAAAAAATGGCACAGACCATATTATTTAAAAAAAAGGTAGCAACATAAACACTCCCCATTCTTTTTCCCATAGCCACAGAATGGGAGAAAAGTCTTAGAGCATCCAGACCTATATCTTTTGATTTTAACTATCATCATTTTAATTAAAGCAGACAATCTCACATTATTAGATTTCATTATTTTGCACATTAACTTACCATTAATGAGAGTTTTAATATATCATAATGCATTATAATACTTTTTATCCATAATATTGCAGTATTACATTTTACAATTATTACATATAATTGAAAAACTCCCCTATGTTTACCACAGAAAATTAAATTTCTTGAGTCAGAGTTAGCATTTCTGCAACAAAACACATTGGGATTTAGACAAATGATTCCCTGCTGCACTTTAAGCGATGAATTGCCTTATTTCTTGACATGAAAGTGTCAGAGTAATTTTATTCCTATCAGGCTAATTTGGGCATTTTAATGGCTTAGATAAAAAGTATAGCAAATAAAAAATTTAATTAAAAAAATAAGTTTTACATTTTGCATGAAGTTTGATCATTTATTTAAAGTACTGAAAGCAGACAGCCACTTGGGCATTGACTTAGTGAATTTTAGTTGCGTTACATTTCCATGCTAGATCACAACATTCAATCATTAAAAATACCTAGTTTCTATGAAAACCAGCTGTGTTGTTTTTCCTACTCTAGAAAATTTGATACAGTTTAGGGTTTGATCCATGGAGGTCTTTTACTGTAGACACTTAATGGAAGTAAAACCTTTGACTGCTGATAAAATCATGGGTTCCGTTTAAATTGCTAATCTGGGCTTTTAAAGCATTGCATGAAATAGGAACTAAGGGTGCAATCGTTAAAGGATTTATGCTCCTAAATTGGGCTCTCTGAAAATTTACTAGGACCGCATGCCTAAGTTTTTACTTAAAATTTCACTAAACTCCCAAATTTAGGAGCATAAAAGTGGATGATAACGGAGTGGATTTTAGGAGGGGTAAAGAAGTTAGAAGCTTAGCACTGATTTTCAGCACTAGACAGCAATGGTGTAAATTCGGCCTAAGCAGCTCCCACAATGCAGGGGGGCACGGGCAGGAAGGGGGCCCACACGGCAGTGTGGCAAATGTAATTTTATTTGTTTGCCCTGCTAATTCCATTCCAGGACCGGCTGTTAGCTTTCAGGTCGAAGTCTTGTGATCCATTCTTAGTGTTGATATATTCCTAACCTTCCCTCTGCAGATCATGCACATACCTTCCTCAAATGATTATTGCATTTGACATAGCTCTTTGTAATTATTATTTCATGTAAATAGTTCAACCCTGTTAGCCAAGTTGATAATCCTGTTCCATGTAAAACCAAACAGACTGTTGTCTTGGTCGTTCTGTTATATTGTAAACCGCGCTGATATCTAATAGTGAGGTATATAAGCAACTGTAATAAATAAATAATAAATAATAAATAAATATAATAGAATTTCCGTGAGACTTTGGCCAAGGAGGAATGTCCCTGAGCCTGGAATGTAAGAATGCCATGCTGTTGCTGTTGCTGCTGCTGCTGCTGCAGGAATACAGGTGGTTTGTCAATGTCATGCCACCGCCGCTGGAGTGCAGGTGGGGTTGTCATTGTCATGCTGCCGCCGCCAGAGCACGGGAGAGTGTCATGACACTGCCAGAGTGGGCAACACTGTGGAGGGGGCGAAAGTAGGGGACCTCAGCAAAATTTTGCTTGAGGGCCCCCATGAGAACTTTCTCCACTGCTAGATACCTTCATTACTTTCATAAATCTAGACAAATGAATGGCGGGCCTAAATTTAGGAGCAATCATTTTAAATTCCTAAATTAGGATGCATTTTCAGCTAAAAACATAGGATCCTAAGAGTGGCTGAAAATAAGGGCAGAGATTTAGAAACTTAACTTAGGAACCTAATTTTAGAAGCTTCACGTTTTTTGAATATCAGGCCCTATGTATCTAGCTGATTCATTTTCATACTATAGGACAAGGCAGGTACTACAGTTCTCCCAATGAGCTATGTTCATGGAGCAATCTTATTTTAGGATTTTTTCTTGGGGGTGCTGGACAGAAGTCTTTTAGTTGTGTGGTGTCTGCATTCTGAAACTTTTCCTCTTTGGGAATTTAGCTGGAACTAAATTTGTAAGAGAGGAGTAGCTTAGTGGTAAGCAAGAGACCAGGATCTGATTCCCACTAGCACTCCTTGTGGCCTTAGGCAAGTCACTTAATCCTCTATTGCCTAGGAAGAAAGCCCTGGCAATCTACTTCAGGTCACGCTATCATGAAAACCCAGGAGCCGTTGCATCGCCATTGACTCAAAGGAAAACACTGTTTTGCAAATTTGCAAATCTTCTGGAAGACATTGAAGGCTTGGCTCTTTAAAAAGGTATTTGGTTAAGTGTTTTGCATTTAATTTTACAGTGGCATGTGGGAGTTAACAGAGATTGGCTAGGTTGTTTGGATTGGTGGATGTAGCTCTGAGGTTTGGGTTAGGATTCATTGTATGATTAGAATAGCTTTTTCTTATGTTGTAAACCATAATGATTTGACAGTAGAAGGAAGTCAATGTACATACATACATGCATAAATACAGTACATAAATTGGCATTTTGAACTTTTAGGAGTTTCCCACCACAATGTTTATTAGTTGTGCAAGTAATGTTGATGTTTATAAAGTTCTATATTTGAATGCTTTTGAGAAATTTACATTGTCTGTCATCATCAATCCAATTGCAGTAAGAAAAGTGGAAGGTCCACACAAAACTAATGGAAACAATTCACTGTAATTACATTCTAAATGGATTCATGAAAAATGCTCTGTCCAATTTATCTTGGCCCAACTAACATATTCATTTAACACTGTAGTTTTGTCATATCAAAACATCAGTGCAGCTTACAGAAAACATGCATAATTTTGATTCTCCTAACAATGATGTCACAATGACAATCAAATATATATCAGGCCATCTATCTTATTATAAAAATCCTCCTCTCTATTTAATAACATCCAAAAAGTACTTGCATAGCTAAAATTGTATTTATTTATTTGTTACATTTTCTATACTGCCCCTTCCAGAGATCAGGAGCGGTTTACAAGGACCCCAACGACAGTTTACATAGAACAGGAAACAATTTTTTGAACAGGATGACACTTTACATAGAACAGTAGAAAAAATGTAGGTATATTAGCTTAAAACCATAACTATGGTGCACAGGTTAACTATGCACAGGAGATCTTTGTATTTGTTCTGAGAATGCATGCTTTGTCATGGTTGTCTTAGGTGGGGGGCTAGCCTTGTGTTGTGTGAGTTTTTAGGTGTGAGCTGTCATTACCATAGTGTATGGTGAAGAGGTGGGTTTTGAGCTGTTTTCTGAAGTCTTTTAGGTCTTTTGTTGCCCAGATGTGCAGGAGAAGGGAGTTCCAGAGGCGGGGGGGGGGGGGGGGCAATGTATGAGAATGCTCTGGAGCTGGTGGTTTGATTCGTTTTGCGGATAGAGGGGGGTGACTGTTATAGAGTGTAGGGCATTTTCCCTACGGGATCTGGTGTTTGCAGGGGTGTGGAGGAGGGTTGAGAGGAAGGAAGGTGCAATATTGTTGATGAGTTTGAATGTAGTTACGAGGAGTTTGTATATTATTCAGCTTTCTATTGGGAGCCAGTGTAGGTCATATAGAAGCGGTGTGACATGTTCAGTGAGTCTGGCTTTGCGGGTGATTCTAGCTGTGATATTTTGTGCTCTTTGGAGTATGTGTAAGTTTTTTTCCGGTAGACCCTGCAGCAGGCTGTTGCAGTAGTCAAAGTGGGGGGTGATGATGGCTTGGATTACTGCTCTGAAGTCTTCTTCTTCAAGGAGGGGTCTTAGATGTTGTGTGGTCTTTAGCTTGTATAGAATAGTTCTGGCTGTTTGTTTCAGGTGGGATATCATGCTCAGTGATGTGTCGAGTATTACACCCAGGTATTTAACTTCTTGTTTGATTGTAATTATGGTGTCATTGATGGTGATGGTTTGGGGTAGTGCTAGGTCTCAGATCCTTGTGATGTGCAGTGCCTCGGTCTTTTTATAGTTTAGGTTGAGATTGTTGGATTTTAGCCATGAGTCAGTTTCCTTGATGCATTCGGTTAGGCTGTTGTAGATAGGGTTGTTTACATCTATCGGGAGTGATAGCATGATGTCTTCCGCATAGATGTAGTACTGGATGTTGTGCTTTCGGAATATTTGGGTGAAGGGTTGCAGATACAAGTTAAACAGGAGGGCGGAGAGTGCAGAGCCTTGTGGTATGCCCTGTTCTTGTGGAAAGGTGTTTGGTGATTCTTTTCCCATTTGGACCTGGAGTTTGCGGTCAGTGATGTAGGATATGAACCATTGTAGAACTGCGCTGCTTAGACCGAGGTGGCTCAGTCTTGTGATGAGGGTATTATGGTTTATGTTGTCAAAGGCTGATGTGACGTCTAGGAAGAGTAGCAGGAAGGCATGGTTGGGATTGTCTATGCCTCGGAAAAGGTTATCTGTTAGGGCTAGTAGTAGTGTTTCAACCCCATGGAATGGGCGGAAGCCATATTGGTGGGTATCCAGAGGGGCGTTGATGTCAAGGAAATCCTAGAGTTGGTTGAGGACAGTTTTCTCAATTATTTTAGCAACGAAAGGGATGCTTGCAATTGGTCTGTAGTATAATCATATATTAAAACCCCTAGCATCCATTATTTAACTCTGCATATTCCTTCCCAAGGAGATCTAACATCATCCTCAAAAACATGCTAACAACCAGACTTGTGTAAATAAATATGCCTTAAATATTTATAAAATTTTTAACAGTATTATTAGGAAGCATAATTGCATGTCTCTATTCAAAAAATATAGAGATTCTTCCAAACCAAGAAAATGATCTTTTCTTGATCCTTGTGGAGTCTGTAACATGGCATGAAAATTCTTGTGTGTATTGACTGAAAAACAAAAATGTATTACGTGGCATAACTGTATGCATGTATTCATGGAATAAATATATACGTGGACTGAAAAAATACCCTGTCATGATCTTTGTTGACCTATTTTATTGGCATCCTTCATCACTACTGGAAAATGATCCTTGCGCTGGTATGGTACAGCCGGGAGAATTCCTTATGTTTTGTCGTACAGGTTTGTCTTGTGTTCATAAAAACAGAAATAGAGTATATAGTTCACAGATACAAAGATATATGTCTAACCATTGTTTCTATCCTAACATTAATATTATAGCCACATAATATCCTCAGGTACCAGAATTGCTTCATCTGGACATTATTACCAGCATACCACTGGGCTTTCCTTCTCTTTCCTATTTCTATGGTTCTCTGGTAATGGTCCTTTATTTCCATTGCCTTTATATTTTTACACTACATCATGTCTTGTAAGGTTTATTACATTTTACTTTTTTTTTAATACTGTTTGTTATTATCTGCCATATATGTATTTATTTTTTATACTTTTTTAATAGCTTTATACTTTTATATTTTCATTACTTTTAGCCCACCATTTTGTTTTGTTCATTTTTCTATTTTTATCTGTACAATATGTTTGTTTTCTTTTAGCAGTCTAAAGGTACGGCCACGAGTTAACGTGGCCGGGCACAGGCGGGCGCCGGCAGGCCGAGGGTTAACCTCGGCCGGGGGGGGGGGGCGTCGGGGGTGGGGGGGCCGGGCGGCGCGGTCGGCTATAGAAAGGCCGGCCGCGCCGCTGCTCACCCTCTTTCCCCCCTCGCACGGTGCCACAGGGAGGCAATCACCCGCCTGACCCACCCTCGAGGTTTAGGCATCGTCACAGCATAGCAGGGAGGCAGGAGAGATAGGGGCCCCCTCCTTTCAAAGAGAGTGCACAGCCCAGACATGCTAAGGGGGAGTGGAACATGTAGGAGGTGTCCACAGGCAGGACACAGAGTGGAAGCAGGAACAGTGTCTAGAGGGCCTCCCGATGCTTTCACGGCGGGAGGGACGTGTACAGAGATTTTCCAACGCAGCCCTGCCCACGCCTTATGACGGGACTTGGGCAGAGGCGGAACCAGACACTGTTGCAAGAGGAACAGCCCCAGAAGAGGGCCTGTTGTTCCAGGAGAACATCCCCTTGACGATCTCATTCTATTTAGAACGGCGGCAGTGGGGAAAAGGCTTGGACGGCAGCTTTTCCAAATATCCCTGCCGTACGACAAGGACCTAACTAGAGTGGGCTGTGCCTCTGGAGAGGGGTTGCAAGAAATTGTAATAGAATGTAATTTACGATATACATGGTTGTAATGTGATATAAAGGATGGTGTAAATAGCTAATATGATAGGCTTATGCTGTGGCCAACAGTATGCTACTGTACTTTCCAAAGAAAATGTTGGTAACAAAATAAATACGTTGTTTCTTTGTTGCAACCCGGATCATGTGCAGTTATTTTGGCGGGAGGCGAAGGGAAGGGGTGGGGGGGGGAGGAGGGAGGGAAAGAGAGGGTAGCGACCCGAGGCCGTATTGCTGGTCACTTGGCTGAGTTTCATGTGGATTTTATGGGCCTCCCCCTGGCTCCTTATGGTCCTTTCTATTATACTCCTCATACTATGTACTCTTGTGTCCTTGAGACTTATGGTCATCTTCTAGCAGGCCGATGCAGAAAGACTAATGCGCCCTTTGCGGTCAGACAACATAACTTATATGCAGAAGTTATAACACCCCAAATGCAGAAAAGAGATTGATATGCGTGCAAACAGCAAAGGAAAAGTATGCACACTCCGTAACATCAATCATATTTAAATTACATGCAAATGAGCTTTGCATATTAAAATAGCATGCTAATATTGTCTGCGCCCAATGCAGAGAAACTCATAGGGGGTCATTCCGAGGCATGAATAGCGGGATGGACGTGCCGGCTCCTGCCCCTGTATAACTTTCCCACCGGTTGTGCGGGGAAGTTATACGGGGCAGGGAAGGGGCGGCACGGAGGGTAGAGAGTGGGCGGGCAGTGGCCGTTCGCCAGCCCTGGACGTACAGGGCCAATTCTGATGTCGGCTCTGTAAGTCCAGTGCCAGTGAAATGTCCGGGAGATCTGCATTGGGGCACGGAAGGGGCTCAGGGGGCAAAGTTAATTCCCCACAGACCAACCCTGGCCTTAGGAGGCCGGATCGGGGGTCGGGATGCAGGGAATTAACATTTGTTGCAGGCGGCCGTTATCACGGCTTTTAAATGGAGCTGCGGTGCCATGGCAACATGATACCATGGCACTGTGGCTCCATTTAAAGCCATGGCTGAGTTAGCTGGGCAGTGCCTGTACATGCAGGCCGGGACTGAATCACAGTCCCGGCCTGCATATACAGTGCTGATCGTGATTCTGATCCTGCAGGGCTAGACATGTCCCATGGGATCAGAATTGCGATCTCCTTTATACGTCCGGGTCAGCCCGGACTTACAAAGGAGATCCACGTTGGGATCAAAATAGGGCCCATAGAGGATTATGTAACCAGTCAAAGCACCAATATTTCTATGCCTGGTCTGAGGTGGGTTAGACGTCTGTCATCTAGCCCCCCCCCCCCACCCACCTATTCACTGTACAAAAAAAAAAAATCCCTGGTGGCCCAGCGACCCTGATCCCCCCACCCACCTACTCACAAAAAAAAAATCCCTAATGGCCCAGCAGCCCCACTCACCCTCCCACTCAATAAAAAACCCCATGGTGACCAGTTGCCCTGGTCCCACCCACCCAACCAATAACAAAAAGGCCAGGTGGACCCCGAACACCCCACCTCCCTCCTGGTGCCTTTAAACTGGAGCTAGAGCATTGCCAAGACACTCCTGGGATATACCGGGCAGGATCAGATTGCAATATAAGGCATTTATCAACTTCCCTCAGATGAGCCTGTTTCTCTGGGACAACATGCCAAACTTGCACCGACTTCTGTGCACATGTGCTTGGCTTGCTCTCCCAGTTTAATGCTTACATTTTGTTTCAAAGTTTTGGGAATGTCTCATTTACATATATGCTCCTTTCTGCATGCTGTCACTGAAATCATGTGCTATCAGCACGCTCCATACATAGCTAATAGCGCACAGCTTCAATGCCTGTTTTCTGCATAGGTATCTTCTTTTATTATCTTTTTTATTATTATTTATTTGGATTTGTTCTCACTCCTTGTTCTTCTTATATTTTACTTATGATAATTTATGGATGTACTTATGTTATTTAGTTACATAATCATTTATTTATTTAACAGGTTTTGCTATACCGTTTTTCTACCAGTCAAAACGGTTTACAAGAAACTAGATGAATACAATTAACTTATGAAAACAACTGAGTGACATAAAACTTAAGAGAAACAAGAGGTAACAATAAGCTTATCTTAAGGTATCAAAACTATTTACAGAGTTGGAAAGGGCTGGAAAGGGAGGGGGTTAGGGTATCTAAAGGAGGAGGTTCAGTTTGTTTGAGAAAGTTCATGTTGCGTAGCACTCTGCTGAGTCACTCCAAAGTGCTCTAAGTCATGTGCTTTGGTTGCTCTTGCAAATCTGGTTAGGGAGGTTGAGGAGGTTTTGCATGCTATTTCTTCTTGGTCTGTTGGTCTTGAGAGAGTGGATTAATGATTGAAGGTGCTCAGATGAAAAGTCATTTAATGCTTTGTGGATTGTGGTGAGAACCTTGTATTTGATTCTTGAGCTGATGGGTAGCCACTGGAGGAGTTTGAGAATTGGAGAGATACGTGCTGTGGTTTTCTGGATGAGTTGTAGTGGAAGAAGAGCGTGCTTGGGAAGGCCTTGATATATTGAGTTACAGTAGTCAAATAGTGGGGTGATGGAGGCTTGGCAGACTGAGCAGAATGTTTCCATAGGTAAGAGGGGACAAAGGTTTCATAGTGCTCCAAACTTGTTTCATGTATATTATCTTGTGTCTTATTGTCCTCTTCATAATTGTCCCTATGTCATGTTTCCTTGTGATATTTGATTTTATGATCACTCTCCACAAGTGTATATGTTCTCTCTATATTTACCTCTGTTGTCCACACCCTTATTCATTATGGCATCCAATGGATATCTGTTTTGTTTATTTCCCTGAAGAGTTTTTATGATTTTTGGCCGTGCTTTTGTTTTTATAGTTTTTTTTAGGAACCAAAATATAAGTTTTGGCAACCCTTCATCCTCTATTTTTGGCCTTTACATCAGATGTGTTTTTGGCTAAGTTTCTTTGGAAAGGTTCCTTTTAATGGTGCATGAGGATTTGCTTTTCCCCCTTTCCACTTTTGTCTTTTTAATATGGTTTTCTTATGTTTTTTTTTCCTTAGGAGGGTGTCGCAAGTCTTATTCTCCTCCCCAGGAGTATGTTGGGTCCTCTCCAGGAGGTGGGTCTCCCCTGTTATTTCCCCCTTCTTTGTTTCCTAAATGTAATTTTTTGTTATTTACTTATTGTGTTTATTCATGTTTCAGGTTGCAGCTTGTACTTCTACCTTGTTTTGAAAATATGCCCCTGATGCAGGCTGGATGCTGAAACTTGTTGGGCTTTTATGTTTTTTAAAATGTATATGATATTGTTTTAATGATTTTAATGCAGGAGTAATAATATATATATTTTTTTTTTTTTTTTTAGTTTTTAGTGCCCTTGTTTTTGCTGTTCTTTTGTCACTTCTTTAGGATTTTGTAGTTATACTTTGGTGTTTTATACCTCTTTGTTTTACGGTGGTTATAAGGAAGCCAAGACACACCCTTGCTGGTTTCAACAGTTTTCAGTGGGTCTGTCCTGCATCTATGCTATCCAACTCTATGTTGCGGCTACAGTGGAGTGTTTCTTCTGTTACACCTGGTCCCTGCTCTACACCTGACTTCTGCTAAACCTGGCTCATGTTCTATACCTGACTTCTGCTACATCTGGTTTCTGATCTATGCCTGGCTTCTGCTCCATGCCAGACTCCTGCTCCTCACCTCATCTCTGTGCCATTCCCGCATTGCCTAGCCTAGCCTTTCCACCACAAACCTTTCCAGGGTAGGTCCTAATTACCAAACATGTGGATGTCCCACAAAATATTTCTTTCATGGAACCCCTGTGAGATCCTACAAATATGATGTGAATCAGATGAAAAATCAAGTTTTAGGTGTATTGTTGCTAGTGTATTTTTGAATTGCAATAAAAGCCACCATAGAAATAAACCCACCAAAAAATGTAAATTTTGTTTTGTCGAAGCCCACCGAGGGGAGGCTAGAACTGTTCCCCTAGCCCCCTCCAGACGGTAGACTGCTTTTATTTTAACAAAAATTCACCACAGTGTTATTAAAACAAGTACTTATCTTCTGAATCACAAGACTCCTCATTCATTTTCAACCACGTTGCTAATCGTTGAGGTGCAGCAGACGTGCACGTTTCGGGTGTGCGCCCTGCTTCAAATGCTCTCAAACCGTTCAAAAGTGCAACGAAGAAACGCCGTCATTGCAGCCGTGGGTAATCAATTGTCAATGGCCCTGACAAATCGTAACTTTATATGGAAGAAGGCCAACCGGAAACGGGGAAAGCCTCACTGTCAGAGGTATCCCCGCTGCCCATTGGTCCAAAAACATAAAATATGGGGATGTTTACTAAAATGCAATAAGCAGTAGACACCGGATTTTATGCAAGCTAACCATTAGCACATTATCCGTTAAAAATAGCCAGGTGATAAAAATCACATACTGACTGCTTGACAGGGGTTGGGGCAACAACAGTGTAGGCTATGAACTTGAACAGTGCTGGCAATTAATGACAGTATATTATTGCATGCTATCAGGGCTGCCAATGGCACAGGTGCATTTAATGCCACCTCAGGAAGTTGTGTTAAGTGCACCCTGCTACCGACATCAGGTAGCACAGCTATACTAACTCCCCAAAAGAACCATTGGCACACAGTGCTGAAAATCAATACATCTGAACATATAACCCCCTCCCCCCCCCGAATGACCACTCCAATCAGACTCCCCCAAGACAGACATCCCCACCCAATTTGAACCAACCCAGATCAGGCCTCATCCAATCTGAACTTCCACAAATAAGACCACTGATATCTCTTATCCCCTATTCCGGTCGCCATATCTTAAAAAGGATATAGCGTTATTAGAAAAGGTACAGAGAAGAGCCACCAAAATGGTAAAGGGGATGGAAGGCTACCTCCTTGAAGAGAGGCTAAAAAGGTTAGGGCTCTTCAACCTGGAAAAGAGACAGCTGAGGGGAGATATGATAGAAGTCTATAAATTAATGAATGGAGTGGAACTGTTAAACGTAGATCGATTGCTTACACCATCAAAATATAGAAAGACTAGGGGACATGCAAAGAAGCTACAGGGTAACCTATTTAAGATTAATAAGAGAAAATATTTTTCCACTCGGCGTGTAGTGAAATTCTCGAATTTGCTAACAGAGGATGTAGTAAAAGCTATTAGTGTAGCCGGGTTTAAAAAGGTTTGGACAAGTTCCTGGAGGAAAGGTCCATAAACCATTATTAAAGTGGACCCAGAATATCCACTGCTTGCCCCAATACAAGCATTGTGGAACCTGTGTCTTTTGGGTAAACGTCTAGGTACTTGTGACCTAGATTGGCCACTTTTGGAAACAGGATACTGGGCTTGATGGACCTTGGTCTGACCCAGTATGGCATATCTTATGTTCTCATGTCCTTATGTAATTAGGCCCCACTGATCTGAAAACCAGTAGATCAGGATCCTCCCATATCAATCCTTCTCTTGGAGCACAACTCCACTGGTGACCCTAATATAACCCTCTCCCACCCCAGCCCTACTGGCACTCACCAGGGTAGCTCTGGTAGTCTAGTTGATGGAGCAGGAGAAATCCCCACCGTTTCTTCCTTATTGCCACCCAGATTCAAAATGATGAATATGACCCATAGTGGTAATCTCATGGTACTACCACTAGAAGTAAATCTGAAAAGTAGCAATTTTCATTATTGACTAGAAGATCTCAAAGCATCAGGACAGGGACAGGGGACAACCAATATTAGCATGGAAATCCCAAAGCATCAAGAAGGGGGCAAAGCAGAAACAACATTGACAGAAAGATTCCAAATTCTCTGGTCATAAGGCTTTTAATATTTTTGATATATTTCTTAATGAGTTTTGAAAGGGTTTTTTTATTTTTATTTCTATGTATTGTATTTTTAAATATAGTTTTGTGTGTGTTTTATATTATAAACCACCTTGAAGTACATTCAAAGGGTGGTATAGCAAATTCAAAATAAACATAAACAGGTGAATACTGCTAGGGTCATATATGCCATTTTGAATCTGGGTGTCCGTGGAGTGGGAACAGAGGGGGGGTCGCTGCTGCCTCATACACTATAGTAACAGAGCTACATCAATAAGTGGTTGTGGGGGAAGAGATGTGGGAGAGTCATGTTAGAGCCTCAGGGGAACTGAGCTTCAAGTGGGGTGTCAATCTTGTTGGATTCAGATCAGGGGGGCCAGTCTTGGTAGGGGTTGTGATCGAATAGGGATAAGGTATGGGTGCCATGACCAGTGGCATCCACGTTGCATGCCTCAGCAGATTTTGGGATTCCCCTGCACTATCTGTCAATGCATGTAATAAGGGCCTTTGCAGTAAGGGGGTCATTTAGGAAATATCGTTCTTGTTTTGACGTCCAAAAATAGGTGTAGAGACGTCCAAAGGACAGAAACATCTCCAGAGCCATTTTAGAAGCCGGCTCTGTGGACATCCATGTCTGAATGAGGGTATGGTGAAGGTGTTCCCAGGATCCTGGACATCACTGCCTGATCTCAGAAATGTCATGGACATCCAGCTTCGCCTCTAAGTTTAGACCTGCCGCAGGCACAAATAGATTTCAGAAAAGTACTTGTTTCACTCAGCACAATGTCAACAATAGCAGCAGTGGGATAAGAACCCTGGCTGCCCTGGTCCTAACCTACTGCTCTAACAATTAAGATATCCTAGATGTCCATATTCTGAAATACAGTTCTGGGGATGTCTATGTAGATGCACCTGCAGATATCCATATCAAGCACGCCCATGTTTGGGCAATTGTATCTGCACCTGGACGTGACTGTTTTTTTCTCAGACGTTCTGGCTTAAACGTCACAGATTTTACTTAGACTTCCTTTCTAACATTCTTTTCTATGGGCCCGATGGGATGTGCAGCCCTGCAAGCCATCCGGAGCCTGTCCCCCCTCCTGCTTTACAACATGGCTAGAGTCACAGGACGGGGCGAACCAGCGGGGGATGGAGAGGGCGGGAGCTGGGCGGAGCGGGGGCGGGCTGAGCCAGCAGGTTTCTATTGAACCACTTAGCTATATGGATAGTAAACAAATATCACCAGCTATCTATATAGTGGTGCAGAATGTCCATGCTCTGCTCTAGGTACACCCTAGCACTATCTGAATATTGCTTATTATATCCAAAAAAAGGATCAAAACACTGGGTCAAAACTGTCAACAAAATCCAAAATTGAGCCAGAACAATGTACTTATCCAAAAATTTGTCTCAACCTGGTTATCAAAAATATAACGGGGGGGGGGGGGGGGGATAAGGGTGGTGTTCAGCAGTGGCAGCTAGTGCTTGTAAAAATCACTTTTCTCTAGTGCAATGTTGCTGAAAATTCATGGATAAGGCTTTTATCTATATACTGGCTGCAACTAAACATATAAGTGCTTTTGAGTACTGGGCTGCTGCTGCTATTTTTCATCTCTTGCCCTATTCAAATCCATGTTAAAAAAATACCTCTTTGAGGCAGCGCTTGGATCTTGATCCCCTTATGCTCCTGCTTATCACCTATCTGTATCTTACCATTCCCCATGAATTACCCCAGTCCACAGTTGCGTGGTCTGTTTTGATTAGATTGTTCATGAGCAGGGTCTGTCTCTTACATATAGAATGCTGCGTACCCTTGTCGTGCTCGACAAATGATAAGTAGCAGTAATTACAACTACAGAAATATGCCTCTTTTTAAGGTTGATAAAAACAAGTGTACTAGGAAACGTTTAGATGAATGGGGTGGAGGGTAATGTTCATTCAGACCAGCTTTCCCAGGTAATTGCTTTTGAAAATTGCCCTCTTCACACTTAACCACAAGAGATGGATATAAATCTATTACTAATGAGGGGTCATTGCAGAGGCTCCCCTTATTGAACATTTGACTTTGCCAATGTTATGAGATCAGTGTAGAGAAAGCAATGCATCAGGCATTTACAGGAGCCTGGAAAATCAATGTAGTATTTGATGTTGCATGTTTTTTTTTTATTTCAAGAAATGTTTCCAGATCTTTATTGACTTTTATCTTTAAAGATAGCTTTGAATTTTTTCATTAAAGGTCAAGATGTGTTGTGAATTTTGCTCAAAGAAGAATAAGAGTGCAATATTATTGCTACAGTTGTGGTCAACATTATTGGCATCCCTGCATTTTAGGTATGCTGTGTACAATATCTGATAAAGAATTGGAACTATTCCAAATGTATGTCATCATAATATTTTAATAGTATGTTGAAAGGTATACAACAACAAAAAATAGAGATGTCTGTGCAACTTAGACAGTAATTTCTGAGCAAAAATATAAAAAGAGGGAGGAGTGGCTCAGTGGTTGGGACAAGCTACCTCAAGCCAGAAGGCCAGGGGTTCAATTCCCACATGGGGACAAACAACCTCAGGCCAGAGGGACTGGGGTCTCTAGTACCATGGTCATTGGTTGTGGGAAAGCCACTTAACCCACCATTGCCTCAGGTACACTTGGATTGTGAGCCCTTCAGGGGCAAGGGAATAAAAAGTACCTGTTAGTATACATGTAAACCACACTGATTCTAAAGAGCACAGTATAAAAAAAAGATGATCTGGACTAGATTAATGGCACCCTTCACTAATATTTGGTTGCATAGCCCTTGGCAGTGATGACAGCCTCCAAATGTTTCTTGTAGCCATCTATAAGTTTCATACATCTGTCTGCTAGTGGTTCCTCCCACTCTTCAACTGTGATTTATTCAAGCTTATGAATGTTTCCAGGATTCCTGTTACCAATGGCAGATTTCAGCTCTTTTCAAAGGTTCTCAATTGGATTGAGATCAGGACTCACTGATGGCCATTTTAAAACAGTCTATTTGTTCCTTTTTAACCATTCTTTTGTACTTTTGGATATATTTTTTGGGTCATAGTCCTACTGGAGGATCCATGACCTTTGTACCAGACCTAGCTTTCTGTACTAGGTAGCACTTTTCCCTCCAAAATACCTTGATATTTATTATTCCTTTAATACGTTCCAAGCCTCAAGTTCCTGAGGCAGCAAAACAGCCCCACAACATTATGGAACCTCCACCATATTTAACTGTAGGAAGGGTGTTTTTTCTTATAAGCCTCATTTCTTTGCCTGTAAATGTATCACTGGCCTGCATTGCCAAAGAGCTAAAATTTTATTTCATCTGTCCATAGAATATGTTCCCAGAAAGATGTGGTTTCTCAAGGTGGGTTTAGGCAAAGATCAGGTGTGCCTTTCAATGTGTGTGTCTTTGAATAGTGGGGTCCTCCTTGGCCTTCGCCCATGAAGTCCTTCTTTGTTTAATGCAGTGTATGTTGCAGGTTGAAACCACCACTCCAGGTTGCTCTAGGTCAACCTTAACTTCAGTGGATGTTGTACATGGTGTTTTTCCAACAGTTCACACTAACCTTCAAAGACGTCTTGGATTAATTTTCTTCTTTCCACTAAGTCCTGGGAGGTTCTTGATAGTTTTATGAGCAGAAAACTTCTTAATAACATTGCAAATTATAGACACAGGAATCTCAAGGTCTTTGGAGATGGCCTTGTACCTCTTTGAAGTTTGATGTTTGGTCATAATGGCTTTTCTGATAGTCTCAGGCAGCTATCTTCTCTTCACCATTGTGAAAGAGGAACAGGGTGCGAATGTGGCTGTTTTAATCATTAGACTCATCATTCATTGGTTGATTCAAGTCATGTGAGTTCTGACAATTGATCACAGTTGTGTCTAATGTTACTGCAATGGGAATGTGGTTCTTCTGTTCAAACTGATTTGAATTGTTCATAAGGGTGCCAATAATCATGTCCTAAAGTAATTTTAAAGCCCAAACAATGTTACAACAATATTATTGCCAAAAAATAAGGTAAACATTCACTGATCTCTCACAGTACAGATCTAATGCTCCAGATCTTCATTAGATCTGTACTGTGAGAGATCAGTGAATGTTTACCTTATTTTTGGCAATAATCATGTCCTGGCAATGTTCCAGTTTTTATACTATTTCCTTTTTTAATTGGCCTTGTTTTATTTGATTCTTTTATGTGTCAAATATATGCACATATATAGTCCAAAGCCATTTCACTGGCCCCTTTTTTTTAGGAGATATTGAACATTAAGGGATTGAATTGTAAGGGTGCCAATAATATTGACCACAACTATATAATGGTGATTTTTTTTGGGTGACTGAACCTAGAAGGGGCTGGAATATAGTCCAAAGTGGCCAATCAAAATAGAGAGCTCATTGGCCAATTAGAGCTGAATTTGCATTTCCACATCAAGAGATAGGCAACGTCTGTTCTGCTTCATTCTTCCTATTGGCTGCAGCCAGAGCTATCTTTGAGGTGCTACTGGACTTGCTGGAGCAGGCTGTGAAGGAGAGTGCAAAGTTTCCATGTGCATAGACAGATAGGAAGGCAGAACATAGCTGGAGCATCAGAAGCTCAGAAATTGCTTGTTTATGGAGAAAGAGGAATTCTAGGATGTACATGTAAATGCGTAAATGCATTGGCATCCAAAACACAATCCTGGCTTTGTTTCAGTGTAGGGATAGTCTCATAGTATGGACTCTGAGATCCATACAGCACATATCTCAAGGTAGGGGCTGAAATGAAATTGTGGATCAGGGCGCCATAGCCCCTTGAGCCAGCCCTGACACAATAAAACCAAAAGAGGGGGCCAAGGGCACTGACAACAACATGAAGATTCCAAGCTATCAGCAGAGCAGCAAAGCGCCCAAAGAGTGGAATGAAAACTCCTAGGCACAAGGAGAGGGACAAAGCAGCACCAACATTGGCTGGAAGACCCCAGAACACCAGTTCAAGGATGCAGCAGCACCAATATTGGTATGGAGACCCCAAAACACCAGTAAAGGGGCAAAGGAGAAACAACATTGGAAGAATAAAACCCAAATCCTCTGTGCATAAGGCAAAAAAAGAAAAAAAGTACCAGCGCTGATGTTTTGTGGGAAAATAAAGCTTTCTGAGGGATGTATGAATGAAGGAGTATCTGAACATCTTCACAGAGGTCTGTTCCAGAGAATCTGACAGCAAGCACGTGCTTTCTGTTGTACCACCAGAAAGACCACATGAAAGAACTTACAGCACATTCTTTAAAGAAAGTAGGAATATACAGCCTAAAAATGCATATGTATTCCATATTCTGTAATGTTCTGCAGGCTGTCACAAAGAAATTAAAAGAGACCAAAAAATAAAGAGACAGAAACATAATATGACAACAGATAAAGACCACACTTCCTCTTCAGTTTCTAACTTGTCATTGCTTATATCGTTTCCAGTTTTCGTCATTTGGCTCTTTTTTTTTTCATTTCCTGAAAGATGCATTTTTGGCTGCAACAGCTTCTCTGACCTCACCTTTAAACCATGCTAGCAGTTTTTTGGACTTCCTTCCACTTTTCTTAAAGCGTGGAATACAGCTGGTCTGGGCTACCAAGATAGTATTTTTAAACAACAGCCATGCTTGATGCTTTTGCAGCTGCTCCTTTTAGTTTTTACTTGACTATTTTCCTCATTTTATCAGTCTCCCTTTTGAATGTTGAAAGGGAGTACTGTGAATCTCCTTGCCGTCCTTCCTCCATTTATTAAATCAAATGTGATCATGCTATGATCACTATTGCCAAGTGGCCCCAACACCCTTATCTTTTGCACCAGATCCTGTGTTCCACTAAGGAGAAGGTCTAAAACGGCTTCCCCTCTTGTTGGTTCATGAACCAGCTGCTCCAAGAAGCAATCTTTTATTTCATCTAGAAACTGTATCTTCCTAACATGTCATGCCATGACACTGACCCAGTTGATACTGGGGTAATTGAAATCACCCATTATTATTACTGTGTTGTAACTTTTGTTAGCTTCCCTGATTTCTTTGAGCATTTCATTATCCATTTGTTCATTATGGCCAGGCAGTTGGTAGTACGCCCCCACTACCATCGCCTTTCCATTTTTACATGGAATTTCAATTCATAAAGATTCTACACTGTACTGTTCCCTTGGATTTCTACAGCCCAGATGCATGGCCCTGCATTTTTTAGCATTAAATCTCAGCTGTCCAATTCTTGATCATTCTTCAGTTTTAGCTAGATCCTCCTCATGTTATCTACTCCATTCTGGGTGTCTACTCTATTGCAGATTTTGGTATCATCCACAAAGAGGCAAACCTTACCTGACAGCCCTTCCACTATATCACTAACACAAATGTTAAAAACAATTGGACCAAGGACAGATCCTTGTGGCACACCACTGGTAACATTTTTCTCATCAGAGTGAGCTCCATTTACTTGTACCCTTTGTCACCTCCCACGCAAACAATTTCTAATCCAGCCAGTGACTTAAGTAATACATTGCTAGGGTGCTCAATTTATTTATAAGTTGTCTGTACAGAATGGTGTCAAAAGCTTTACTGAAATCTAGGTACATCACATCTAGGGCTCTCCCTTGTTCCAACTCTCTGGTCACTCATTTAAAGAAATAAATCAGATTTGTCTGAAAAGATCTACCTCTAGTAAACTCATGCTTCCTTGAAACCTACAAGTCATTGGACTCCAGAACTTCACTATCCTCTGTTTTAGCAGCATTTTTATTAGTTACTGACCACAGAGTTCAGACTAACCATCCTATAGTCCTCAACCTCATCCCTACTTCCAGTTTTGTGTAAAGGGACCACGTGTGCCATTCTCCAGTCCTCTGGGATCACTCCCGACTCTAAACAAGCATTGAAAAGATCAGACAGCAGAGCCTCTAAAACATCCTCAAATTCCTTCAGTACTCTAAGATATATCCCATCCGACCCCATTGCTTTGTCTACTTTACATAGAAACATAGAAACATGATGGTAGAAAAAGATCATATTGCCTATCTTTATCTTTATCTTTATTCACATCACTTGATAAACCGCCCAGGCCGAAGTGTCAGGGCGGGGTACAATACAAAAGGGGTAAGCTACTGAAAAACAAAGTCAGAAAAGAACACCAAATGGTAATAGGACAGGGAGAGACAGTCAGAGGCAGGTAGAGAACAGAAAAGGCCCAAAGAGGGACAAGAGGATGGGGGAAGGGAGGGAGAGAGGAAGGTAAAGAGGACGTATGGGGAGATATCATGGAGGGTGGGGGGCATGACTGGGGGACGAGGCACCATCGACAGGGGGAGGAAGGTGAAAAGCCTGACAAAAGAGATGGGTTTTGAGGAGAGTCTTAAAGCGGGGATAGGATAGTTCGGTATGAAGAGATAGGGGGAGTGAATTCCACAAGGTGGGACCTAAGAAGAAAAAGGCGGAGTGGCGGGTAAGTTCCAAATGGGCCTGGGCAGGGGGAGGAAGAAAGAGACGATTACCGTGGGCCAATCGAAGAAGGCGTGGGGAGGGCTGGAGATGGATGATGTCGGCCAGGTACTGGGGAGTGTTAGTGTGGAGAGCCCTATGTGTGATGATAAGCAACTTAAAGACAAACCTGAACTTAATCGGAAGCCAATGAAGGGGGAAAAGACAAGGAGACGCGTGAGAATGCGCAGGGGAAGAGGTGATGAGACGTGCAGCAGCATTCTGAACTAATTGAAGCCGGCGGAGCTGGGAAGAGGGGAGGCCTGCATAGATAGCATTACAGTAGTCTAAACGGGTGATCACCAGAGACAGGACAAGAGTGACAACAGACGACGGGGGAAGGAGTGACCGAACGACCCTGATACAATGCAAATGGAAGAAGGAGGTACGTATAACAGAGGAAATATGTTCGTGGAAAGAGAGGGATGAGTCTAAGGTAACGCCCAGATAACGGAGGGTCGGTGTCAGGGGGATGGAGTGAGAGGACATAACAGGTGACAAACTGGGAAGGGGGAGCCCAAAGGAAAACCAGATCGCAGAGGATTTGGCAGGATTAGCATGTAGAAAGTTGGACTCAAACCAGGAGGCAATGGAGGAGAGACAACGATTAATTGGGACAAGATCAGGGGAAGAAGAGGAGGTGTGGTGGACCAAAAGAATATCATCAGCGTAGATGTAAACGGAAATGCCGGACTGTTGGATGAGCAGAGCTAAAGGAGCAAGGAAGATGTTGAAAAGTAGGGGGGCGAGGTTAGAACCCTGGGGAACACCACAGATCGAGGGGGATGGGGGAGAGGTGGAGGGGCCAGAGTGAACTGAGAAAGTACGGGAGGAAAGAAAGGAGCGAAACCACTTCAGAACGGTGCCCTGCACACCGAAATCAAACAGACGGGACAGGAGAGTGCGGTGGTCCACAACATCAAAAGCATAGGACAGATCCAAAGACACCACAAGAGAGAAATCACCGCAGTCGTGTGCACGGTGAAGTTCGGAAAGCAGTGCTGTGAGGATAGTTTTGGTGCTATGGCCTGCGCGGAAGCCGGATTGGCGAGGGGGGAGGGCAAAAGTGGAATCGAGGTGAGTGGCCAGTTGGGAAAAGACAAGTTTCTCGAGGACTTTGGATAGAAAAGGGAGATTGGTGACTGGCCGCCAATTGGCGGGGGAGGCGGGATCGAGGGTGGGTTTCTTCAGGAGAGGGCGGACAATGGCATGTTTCCAGCTGGAGGGGAAAAGGCCGAAGGAAAGACTGGAGTTAAAGATGGAGAGAATGTAAGGGACAAGGGCAAGATCTGGGTGGAGCAGCCAAGAGGAGGGCAGGGGATCAAGGGGACAAGTAGTCTGATGGGCGGATGAAATGGCCTTGATAAGAGCAGATGAGGAGACAGGCGAAAAGGAATGCCAGATGTGGGGAAAGTTCCTTTCCCCACATCTAGCATTAGAAATCAACTACTATAGTCCCTTTTCTTCCTTTAGAGACCTTCTGTGTTCATCCTATGCTTTCTTGAATTCAGATACTGTCCTCGTCTCCACTACTCCACTTGAAGACCATTCCATGCTTCTACCGCTTTCGCCATAAAGAAATATTTCTGCATAATAATCCCAAGTCTATCTCCTTTCACCCTCATCCTATGTCCCCTCATTGAAAAGCTTGCTTTCAATCAAAAGAGGCTCTCCTCTTGTGCATTTATACCATGAAGTTATTTAAACATCTCTATCATTTCTCTGTAACATCAACAAAAATCACCCATTCCTTTCTGAACACACTACTCTTTAGTCACCTCCCATCTAGACTATTGTAACCAATTTCTTGCTGGTCTCCCTCTAAATCATCTCTCTCCCCTTCAATCTGTTCAACACTCTGCCCCACAGCTAATCTTCTGCCAGCCTCGTCATGCTCATATTACCCCTCTTCTCATGTCACTTCATTGGCTCCCTATCAGTTTCCACATCCAGTTTAAACTTCTACTGCTGACCTATAAGTGCATTCACTCTGAAACTCCTTGCTAACTTTCCTCTCTTATCTCTCTCTACACCCCTCCTTGGGAACTCTGCTCTTCTGGCAAGTTGATTCTATCTGTGCCCTCCTCTACTGCTAATTCCAGACTTTGCTCCTTTCACCTTGCTGCACCTTATGCCTGGAACAAATTACCTGGGTCTGTACATAAGGCTCAGCTTTCCGCCATCATCTGCTGGCCGTTCCTTGCCCTCCTACTAATTTAAACCCCTCTGATCCTCATGCCTTAAAGCTATTTCTCCTTATCTCTTTATTCAACCACCAGCTTGCTCTACTGCCCCTACTCACCAGCCAGGCCACTGCCTCAACTTTGTCTTTTTCTCTAACTGCTTGCCCTCAAACATCTGAACCTAAATTTTTCCCTCATCTGGCCATTACCTGCTAAGTTTCACATTTCATCACCCCATACCTCAGTCTTGCTTAATCTCCTCAAACATCTTTAGGAATCTTCATGCTATTGACCCATCAGCTCTCTCCACTGCTGTCTCTAGACCTCTTTCCTCCATTACGTCATCTGAGTCTATTGATGAAGCAGTATATTTCTACAACACTGTTCTCTCCTCTGCCCTGGATGTTCTTGCACCTCACATTCTAGATCCTTTGAGGTGTATTGTACTTTAGCCTTAGCTGTCCTCTAAAACCCGCTACCTATGTTCCTGTACCCACTCAGTTGAGTGTGTTTGGCCCAAATCCCATACCCTTGCAGACTTCCTACTTTTAAAATTCCTACTAGTTTCTTTACGTCAGCCATAGCACTCACCAAGTAAGACTACTACACCCACCTTACTAATTCTCTTGCTTAAGAACATAAGAACATAAGATATGCCATGCTTCTCTTTACAACTCTCAATTCTTTACTACTACTGTTACTGAACATTTGTATAGCACTACAAGATGTACACAGTGCTGTACAGACACATATAAAAGATGGTCCCTGCCCAACAGAACTTGCAATCTAGTCAGCACTTACAACACAGTAGCTGTGGCCATGGGATACATCTAGGGGGAATGGTAAAGAAACACAAAGGAGATCAGGAAGTCAAGATCCAAAAACGGCAGTGAAGAGGTGAGTTTTCAGCCTTGATTTGAAAAGGATCAAAGAAGATGCCTGATGTTTTGACTCAGGTAGTTTGTTCCAGGTATAAGGAGAAGCAAGGTGAAAGGAGTGAAGTCTGAAGCTGGCAATAGAAGGGAAGGGCACAGAAAAAACAATTTGCTAGAGGAGTGGAGTTCCCGAGGAAGGGTGTAGGGGGAGATAAGAGAGGAAAGGTAGTGAGGAGCTGCAGAGTGAGTTCACTTATAGGTCAACAGGAGAAGTTTCAACTGGATGCGAAAATGGATAGGGAGCCAATGAAGTGACTTGAGAAGAGGAGTAATATGAGTATGATGAGGATGGCATAAGATTAGCTGCACAACAGAGTTTAAATAGATTGAAGGTGAGAAAGATGATTCAGAGGGAGACCAGCAAGGAGTACATTACAATAGTCCAGACGAGAGGTGACTAATGAGTGGATAAGTGTCTTAGCAGTGTGTTCAGAAAGAAATGGGTAAATTTTGTTGATGTTATAGAGAAGGAAACGGCAGGTTTTAGCTATCAGATAGATGAGTGTGGAGAAGGAGAGAGAGACAACCCCAAGTCAACCACAAGGTTGTGAGTTGAGAAGACAGGGAGGAGTAGAGAGTTATCCACAGAGATTGAGAATGGAGGAAGAACATAAGAACATAAGATATGTCATACTGGGTCAGACCAAGGTCCATCAAGCCCAGTATCCTGTTTCCAAAAGTGGCCAATCTAGGTCATACGTATCTAGCAGTTTCCCCAAAAGACACAGGTTCCACATTTCTTGTATTGGGTCAATCATTGATATCCTGGGTCCATTTTTAATAGTGGTTTATGGACCTTTCCTCCAGGAACTTGTCCAAACCTTTTTTAAACCCAGCTACAATAAAAGACTTTACTACATCCTCCGGTAACAAATTCCAGAGTTTGATTACACGTTGAGTGAAAAAATATTTTATTTTATTAGTCTTAAACAGTTTACCCTCTAGCTTCATTGCATGTCCCCTGGTCTTTCTGTATTCTGATAATGTAAACAATTGAGGCCTTGCATAACGAAACACTCAACTATCTCTCAGCTCCTATAGCTTCATACGCACCCCCTCGCCATCTCCAGTCACTCCATGGAAATCAACTGGCTAGACCTCCGCCTTCTAAAGATGGCGAGGGGGTGCGTATGAAGTTATAGGAGCTGAGAGATAGTTGAGTAGCAAATCACCTGGGCTGGATGGTATACATCCAAGGGTGTTGAAAGAACTGAAATATGAGATTGCAGACCTGCTATTAGTAATCTGTGAACTATCATTAAAATCATCTCTAATACCTGAAGAATGGAGGATCGCCAATGTAACACCAATTTTTAAAAAGGGTTCCAGGGGTGATCCGGGAAACTACAGACCGGTGAGCCTGATATCAGTACCAGGAAAAATGGTAGAAACCATCATAAAGAATAAAATTACTCAGCATGTAGATAGTCATGACCTAATGGGAGACAGCCAACATGGCTTTAGACAAGGAAGATCTTGTCTTACTAATCTGTTATGTTTTTTTGAAGGAGTGAATAATCAGGTGGACAAAGGTGAGTCGGTTCATATTGTGTATCTGAACTTTCAGAAAGCCTTTGACAAGGTCCCTCATGAGAGACTTTTGGCAAAACTAAAGAGTCATGGGATAGGAGGCAGTGTACTATTGTGGATCAGGAACTGGTTAAAAGATAGAAAGCAGAGGGTAGGGCTAAATGGCCAATTTTCCCAATGGAGAAAGGTGAATAGTGGTGTACCCCAGGGATCTGTGCTGGGTCCGCTGCTTTTTGACATATTCATAAATGACCTGGAAAGTGGAATAACGAGTGAGGTTATCAAATTTGCAGATGACACAAAACTATTTAAAGTTGTTAAAAACCAAGAGGATTGTGGAAAATTGCAAGAGGATCTTGAGAAATTGGAAGACTGAGCATCAAAATGGCAGATGAAATTTAATGTGGACAAGTGCAAGGTTATGCACCTAGGGAAGAACAACCCAAACTATGGTTACACGATGCCAGGTTCCACATTAGGAACTACCACCCAGGAAAAAGATTTAGGCGTCATTGTGGATACCATGTTAAAACCCTCGGCCCAGTGTGCAGCAGCGGCCAAGAGAGCAAATAGAATGCTAGGTATGATAAGGAAAGGAATGGAAAATAAAGCAAAAGATATTATAATGACTCTATACCGTTCCATGGTGAGACCGCACCTTGAATATTGTGTGCAATTCTGGTCGCCGTATCTTAAAAAGGATATAGCGATTTTAGAAAAGGTTCAGAGAAGAGCCACCAAAATGCTAAAGGGGATGGAAGGATACTCCTATGAAGAAAGGCTAAAAAGGTTAGGGCTCTTTAACCTGGAAAAGAGACGGCTGAGGGGAGATATGATAGAAGTCTATAAATTAATGAACGGAGTGGAATGGGTAAACGTAGATCGATTGTTTACCTTATCAGAATATAGAAAGACTAGGGGACATGCAATGAAGCTACAGGGTAAACTATTTAAGACTAATAAAAGAAAATATTTTTTCACTCAACGAGTAGTCAAACTCTGTCGCTGGCCCTGGTCGTACAGGGCTGACATTAAAATTGGCCATGTACCTACCGGGCTGGTGACCGCCCACTGCCTGCCCAGACTCTGCCCCTGGGCCGCCCTTCCCCACCCCTCTCTAATTTCCCTGCACAACCGGCGGGGAAGTTATTTGCAGGCAGCAGAAGGCACAAATAGTGGGGATGGACATCCGTTGGGACGTCCATCCCTGCTATTCATGGCTCAGAATAACCCTGTTACTATATATCCTATCATTGTAATATTTAACACTAGAGCCCCCAAATACGTCAAATGCATCTTCAAAGTTGTATACCAGCGACACTGCTAGAACCATGGCAGTTATGTTCCATGACTTTGTTAGCGAGATCAAGATGTTCAAATATGTGCATTGAAAATTAATGGCAGATGCACCACCTAGCGGGAAAATTAATTTATACCTAGAAGCCCCAAAGTACATCAATTGACGCAACCAAGAAAATGGAGTGGTTTTCACAAGTTTTCTTACAACAACTAACATAAGAACAGTGTTAACTAAATTTAGAAGTAACTGCAAATTCAAAAGTAACTGCAAAGTCCATGTCAGTTAACGAACAAACAAGATAAGCATGTATGGTTTGCTATTGTACATTTAGAGTCTATGAGCAACTGGCGCAGATTGTCGACAGACACTGTCTGCAAACTGGACGCTTGCATTTATCGCACAGCATGACAATGCGACTGCGTTTGCAGTTGGCCTTGACTGCACATGTTACTCACTTTACCAGTTTGTTTGTCACAACAGTGGCTGGCATTGACTCGGAGTTCGAACATCAAGCAGCACAAGTTTGTCGCAGCTGCTCCGACAGTATGTGAAGAAACTGTCTCCTTGGCATGGTGAAACTCCTTGGCAAATGGGAAAACTCCTAGGGGTGCGTAAGTTTGCTTACAGAAAATAATCCAGGCATTGATGGCCAACAAGTCAAAAATATTGAAGAAAACAGCTAGAGTCCATCTACGACATGCAGTTTTGGTGGACATTTGATGACACATTGAGTCCAGCATGTCGATACCGCATTTATTCTTGTTGTAGTACAACACACTTTCAGGCTTCAGCTTGCCGCTGGTTTCATATATCTCAACTTTGTGCAAAGTCAACAAAACAGCAACAGTCTTCTTCTGTTTCGTCTGGTACTGTACAATGGTCATTGATCCACTGGTGTAGAACTTGGATTGAAAAAGTTTGAATTTTGTAAGTGATGGTAGTTCTCTGCGATTAAGACGAATGGTCCCGACCAACAAAGTGCGCTTCTCCAATAGTTTCTCAGCGAGGTAACGGCTCGTAAAAAAATTATCAACTGTAACATTATCCTTGCTGATAATATGGCTGCATTAGAGTCATGACCACATGCGTTCTAAACTGACAACTCTTTCATCATCTTTCCCAATATACGGTTTCACATTCAAACAGTATCTGGACTGCAATTCTGCCAAGATCCAGAACTTTATTCCAAATTTATCTGGCTTATTTGGCATGTACTGCGTGAATTTGCATCTGCTTTTCATTGGGAATAGTTGTTCATCTACAGTAAGTGATTCTTCTGGTACGTAACACTTTTGACTGTTATCAACAAATCTGGATAACACCCATGTCATGAGGCTGAATTTGTCACACTTCACTCTTTCCTGCCGTGAAGCTCTGACATCAAATCACATGAATTTCTTTACTTCTTCGTATCTGTTTCGTGACATTGTTTTCCTAAATGCTGCACAGCCATAAGTTTCGGACCACATCAAATCAATTGGAAAGTTTTTTGGCATTCATGAAACCTCTTATATATGCCAGTCCCAGAAACGCTTCTATTTCATCTTCGGCTACATCCCATGATAGGTCTGATAAACGGGCATACTCCACAGTGCAGCTCCTGATGTGACTCACAAAACTGGGGTCAACAATCAATCTAAATGCATCCACTGTTATTTCAACATTACGACAATATGCAGTAACCCCACTTTTAGCAGTGAATACATTTTGGGCCCACAATCTGCTACTGCTTTCACCTTGTGACATGATTTCCATTCAGTCCCATCTTTTGCTACCACTGTTGACCCTGTTGTCCTGCTCTTGTTTTCAGTGATTATTGGATAATGAGCATCATCATCACTTTCATCAGTGTTTCTGCTGTAGTCTGAGCCAGTCAAATCCTCTACGCCTGCACAACCTGTAACATGTAGGTCAACGTTTGAATCTGATTCAGTCAAATCAGAGCCACTGTCAATTTCCAAAATATCTTGCAGCTTGGCAAGTGCTTGTGCTGCTGTCATGCGCTGCGGACGCGGTTCTCTCGTTTTCTGCATCGAAGCGGTAGCCGCAGCTGGCAACAAATTTTGCACCAGCAGATCTAGGCACTGCTGTCTTCTTACGAGGTCTCGGCATTCTGTACATAGAATCGTAGAAAAAAAAAAATTTCAGGGAGGATGCGATATGCTAAAGGTTCTGGAGTGTCGGCCTGTTCTAGGGCATGTTCGAAAGTCACGACATTGTAAATACCTGTAAATTTGAGTTTTAAATCAATCACTGTTTCCAGTTTTACTCCGAAATTACAAACCAATAAACACACGATGACGTCATGTAATGGCATCACATACTGCATTTATTAAACAAATAAGTAACTTCAAATTAATTCACATCTGCATTTCATGCTAAACGCAGTCATCGTGATAATGCATCAATTGATGCACTTTGGGGTTTCTAGGTAAAATGCCTTTTGGGGCTTCTAGTGTTAAGTTATATTGTCTAACCGGCTCAGATGTTCTTTCCTGTATTTAATAGAGCCTCTTTCCCAGTTTCTACTGGATTGATTTTAGAATTTTATAAACCACGCCGTATGTCTAGGTACAAAGGGCGGTATAAAAATAAACTATAAACTATAAATACAACATGCATATTATTATACATCTTTTAGAAAAGACTCCATGTTTGACAGATTTATTTTTTTTTGTGTATAAGATTTTTATTGAAAGCCATAGACAAAACACAATACAATCATAGTCAAACATACACAGTACCTATAACAGTACACAGGTATTTTCAATTTATCCGAGATCACGGTTAACAATCCTAACCCGACATAGCCTTCGTAAAGGCCGCGGGGCAAACAAACTAAGAAGGAGATTCTATGCTTGAAAATCTCAGAAATAGAACCTGAAGTGCACATAAAGGCAAACTATTAAATTTGCAGTAACAAACAAAGCCAAAGTTGTACAAAGAGACGTTGTAACAACAAGAAGGTGCTGCGGACCCCAAAGAGAAACTAGCTCCCGACAATATACTGTTACCCTCTAATGGAGACTTTCATTATTCCGAATCTGGGTCTTCCCTCCCCCCCACCCTCCCATCCCACTTTAACCCCCTCCCACCCACCCTCCCACCCTACCCCCCCCCTTACAGGTGCTACAACATTATCATTGATAAGAGAGATGGAGAGAAATAGAAGAAATGGAAGTCTACTTCCCGAATACCAAGGAGTTGGAGGAGCCTAAATGCACGATATCCCCTGGATCAAGCATATTGGAGGTAATCTACTTCGATCATAGGATATAGGATGGAAGCACACAAGGAAAGAGCGATAACAAAGAAGTCTAGGCCCACCTGAGATTCAGATCCTAGAACCCTCAGAGAGGTAGGATTTGATTCCAGAGAACATTCACCTTAGTTATCTTCCCTCGCAATTCAACCGTCATCTTTTCCATACGATAGAGATCCCACACTTTGACCAACCATTCATCATATGTAGGTACAGTCGATCTCTTCCAGTAATGGCCGACCACAGAATGCGCAGCCAACAATAAACATTGAGTCATAGCCAGTTGACTCTTAGATAATGAGTCCGGATGTAAATACCCCATAATGCAATGTTCAGCATCGAACGGGAAGATGATCTCAAGTTTGTGGACTATCGTATTATATATCCTTAGCCAGTAAGCCTGAATTATGGGACATTCCCACCACATGTGATAAAAAGTGCCCAATGATCCGCAAGATCTCCAGCAAAGTGGATCATCTGCTCTTCCCCACCGAAAAAGAGCGGTCGGAACAACAGACATCCTCAAAACAATACGTAATTGGGTGTTAACTAAAGATAACGAAATGGAGAAAGTGTGAGCGTAATGGTACACCTCAGTCCAAAAATCCTCTGATTTAGGCTGAATATCCTCATGCCACTTCTCACAAGCCTTTAGAGCAGGAGCCGCCTGAGCAGCATCCTCAGCCAGGGAGCGGTACAGTCTCGCTAACAGTGCCTTGTCAGATTTAGGTAGAAAGAGGAGTCTCTCCCAAGTGGTGGGTGCGCGCGTGGCTGCCTCTATAATTGGCCAAGAGGAAAAACATTGGTGAAATTGGAGATATTGGAACGCGGTAAGGGACATCTTAAGTTTCGACTCCAAACGGGGGCAGGTCAGAAGCCTGGCATCCTGAAGCAGGGAGGTTAAATGCGTAGTGTCCAGGGTGCGTTGAAGAGGTCATGGAAAGCTTCTTACAAATGGGAAAACTCCTAGGGGTGCGTAAGGGGACCAAAGGGAAGGTCTAGCTATTTGGACACAAACGTTGCACCAGGCTGTCCAAATGGGGCTCAGAAAAATGTGAAAGCAAATAATACGTATTAGCGGTTTGTCTGTGACGAATGGGATGGCTGTTAGGGGAATCAGAGTGATTGTGCGTGCTTCCAGTTCAGCCCAAGCCGATTCCTCTTTCAAACACCACAGGGGAATGGCCCATAAACAAGAACTGAAGTAATAGAGTTTGAAATTGGGTAGACCAACATCTCCCCAGGATTTGGGATGGGTCATAGTATGCCAGCTTAATCTGGGTCTCCGCCCTTGTCAGATAAAGTGCATGGGAATCCTGCGTAACTGAAGAAAAAATGAACATGGTAAGTAAATAGGTAATTGTTGAAATAAGAAGATGATTTTTGGAAGGAGAAGCATCTTAATTGAATTAACTCTACCAAGCCATGATACAGTGAGGGCCTGCCATACTGTAGTTTCCCTGACTAGCGACGACAAAAGCGGAGAATAATTGTGCTCATATAGCTCCTCCAATTTCTGAGATATGTGAATTCCCAAGTATTTGAAGCTAGTGACCATCGGGAAGTTGCCGTCAGTCCGGACCTGGAAAGGAACCTGGAACATCAAGCAAGGCATCAGAGCAGATTTTTGGAAATTAACTGTATACCCAGACAGATAGGAAAAGTCTGATAGTAAAGATGTCAGGATTGGCATAGAGGTATTTGGATCCCGCAGAAATATTAATGTGTTGACTGCATAAAGTGAGATGATGTGATGCTTATTCGCTAAGGGAATCCCTAAATGAGATTCAAGGGACCTTAACTTAACTGCCAAGGGCTCCAGTGCAAGAGCGAACAAAAGCAGAGAAAGCGGGCACCCCTGTCTGGTCCCGTGTTCTAAACCAAATGGCGGCGATAAGAATCCGTTCACCTGGACTATGCCTGAGGGCGCTCTATATAGAGCTGAAATCCATCCAAGAAAAGATGGCCCAAATCCAAAAGACTGTAATACCTGTAGAAGATATCGCCATTCGACCTTGTCAAAAGCCTTTTCCGCATCTAGAGAAAGGACCGCATAATTATCCTCTAGTTTCCTAACTCCCGCCAGGATATTTAGAAGACGGCAAACATTTCATAACCCTGACGGCCCTTAATAAAACCCGTTTGATCCGGGTGAACTACTTCTTGCACTAGGGAATTTAAACGGGAGGCCAGGATCTTAGTGAAGATTTTATAGTCGACATTCAACAGGGAGATTGGTCTATAACTGCTTCCTTGTAAGGGATCTTTTCCTTCTTTAGGGATAACCATGATGAGGGCTTGATGCATCGACTCAGGTAGGCATTGATTGAGTAAAATCGAGTTAAAGACCTTAGTTAACAAAGGAGCTATAAGGTCCGAGAGCGACTTGTATAATTCTGCCGGGATCATATCTGGTCCAGAAGCTTTGGCAGGTTTTAACTGCTTCAAGACCAGTTGTACCTCAGAAAGGTTGATTTCCTTATCCAACACATCACGGGCTTCTTCAGATAACTGATGTAAGTGTAGATCTAACAAAACTGTTGAATAGCTGTGTTATCGGCGGTTAAATGAGAGGAGTATAAGTCTTTATAAAACCTAGCAAACCTCTGAGCAATTTCACTAGACTTGCGGATGGGGCGATTTTGTTCGTCCAGGACAAAGGACACCCTCCGAGCTTGTCTCTGCCATTTTAATTGCCATAAGAGTAGTTTATTAGCCTTATTTCCATGTTCAAAGAAGTGGTAGCACATTTTTAACAAGCAAGAGGAGATCTCCCCTGTCTCTAGAGCAGCTAACTTACCTCGAAGCACAATGAGCTGCCGTAGGATAGACGGAGATGGGCACCGCTTGTGCCATTGCTCGAGAATGGTAATTTGGGCCCTGAGATTTGCTTGAATGGCTTCAGACTTACCCCTATGACCCGCCGACAAAGAGATGACCTGCCCTCTTAACACTGCTTTTCCCTCCTCCCATAATAGGAATGGCGGAGTCTCTCCCAGGTCATTATGATAAAGATAATCCTTCCAACCTTTCTGCAACTGTTCCACAAAATTGGAATCTTTTAGTAAGTGTCGAGGGAAGGACCAGGAGCGAGGGGGAAGTTCAGTATTTCCAGGATCATACTCCAGTGAGATTACAAAATGATCAGAGGGACCTCTCGTAGCAATCTTTACCTTATCAATTTGCGCTAATAGTGACTTGGAGACGAGACACATATCTATACGCGAGTATGACTGATGTGCCAAAGAGAAAAAAGTATAGTCTTTCGCAGTAGGATGGCGGGAGCATCACACATCCTCTAGAGCCAAGGTAGAAATTAAGGTAGCAAGAGGTTGCGACAAGCCCGGCATAGACTTAAGACCTGTGGATCTATCCAGAGCCAATAGGACACAGTTAAAGTCGCCCCCCATAATTATGTCTCCCGAAATTTGGGTCGTGAGGAGCTCCATAAGGTCTGCAAGTGATTGAGCAATTTCAGTAGGAGGGATGTACACATTCACCAAGGATATTGATGCTCCATTAAGTGTACCTGAAAGAATTCAGAAACGTCCCTTAGGATCTTGAATTTGCTTTATCACTTGGAAGGCACATTGATGCGCAAACATAATAGAAACCCCTCTTCTATGTGTAGAAAAACCTGAGGAGTAAACAAGGGGAAATCTGAGGGAAATTAGACAAGAGTGCACTCCGGGACCCAAATGAGTTTCCTGCAGGAAGACAATATCAGCACATTCTCTCCGCAGGAGCTCAAACACGCTGCGACACTTGATAGGGTGATGCAGGCCCCTAACATTCCAGGAGATTAGTTTAACCATTATCAAACAAAGGTATTCGAGTGTGAAAAGATCTGAGTGTAAGTGGACGAAAGCTTTTATGTCGTTCCAACGTTCATTGGGCAATGTCCTGGAAAATTTGGAGCTACTGGCCTTTATAGAGAAAAGAGCGTTTACCTTGCAAACTACAAAGGAGCGCCACTTTGTCCTCGAAGAAGGAGAAACATGCGATGATAGGGTGTGGGCGAGCATTCGAGTCCTTCTTAGGGCCTAGACTCCTATGCGCTCGTTCGAGTTTAATTGGGTGGTTGGATTTAGAGACGCAGAAAGCAAAGATATCCTGCACTATTGCGAACGTGTCCTCTCTGTCACTGGAGCTCTCTGGGAGCCCTAAAATGCAGATGTTGTTTCTCCACTGACGGTTCTTAAGGTCCTCTTGGCGGTCCAGCATCTCTTTAGTCGCTTGGTCAATTTTCCTCAACTTGGATTGGTGAGCGATCGAGGAATCCATGTGTTCACCTTAGAGGACTTCTGCATAAGATACACGGTCACCCAGTGCTTTGATGTCAGAGCACATACCCACAACAACTTTGGTGAAATCAGTGCAGAAGAGTTTGAGTTCCTGTAAAATCTCAGCCAAATCCTGCTTCATTGCTAACGAAGAAATTACTGCTTCGTCTAATACCCTTGGTGTAGAATGTGGTTCAGCTACTGAAGAGAGTTTTGGCTGTTCTTTCGAGGATCTGGAAAACTTTGAGAGTGCAGAGGTGTAATTTTTAACTTTAGCCATTGTCCCAGGTCTGAGGAGAGAAAAATGTATACGAAAAGCAAAATTACCTTGCAATCTGATGAATAACCACACGAGGGCGGTCACAACTAAAGCAAGACAGCCGCAAGAGAAAGAAAAGTTTCTGTTGTTTGTTACGTCAGAAGAGATGAATTTCGGCAGCGCGGTGAATCAGATTCAGGGAGAGGATGGATACCAGGTATTACCAGCCTATCTGGACACAATCAGATGGATGCAACAGCGATCAGGACCCAAATACAGGAGAAAGAGAGAAAGCTCGAAGCTCCAGTGTTGCAGCAGCTCGAATCAAACTCTGATGGCCATCTTGGGGACAGGGCTTGTGTTCCAGTTATGTGTTCCAGGAAGAGGAAACCATTTTCCAACAGCACACTTGCGTTTCAGCCATTAGGACTAAAAAGAAGATGGCCATGACAGGTCCACCACGATGCGTTCCAGGAATCTGCGCTCCTTTTTTCCGCCGAGATCACAACACACACTCCTGCGTTCCACCATGCGTTCCACGGAAAGCACTCAACAATGGAGACCAGAGATTCAGCCAGAGACCCCTCGATCAGGCTTCAATGTCTCAGGAGCTGTCAAAATCACAGACCGCTCTCACCAAGGAAGGTATGTCTTACAATTCTGTGGGAGGAGGAGTAATCGCTCTGATTATAAAAGAGCAAGTTAAGCTGTCAGGTACTCACTCACAGACACAAGTTAAGGAGGAATCGGAGGCAGGCAGCTAGGATTGCTGAGACTCTCAGACAGGGGAGAAGGAACCGCTGCAGATTCAAGCTGACAGACATCAAATAGGTCCGCAGAGACCGGGTAAGAGTAGGACCGGAGTCATATCTCCATTACTGAAGGCACACAGGAAGCCTTATTTAGCCCGGAGCTTTCTGCAGACATAGCTTAACCACAGGACATCCGATCCCTGATCTGAGTGCAGAAACTTCATCAGAAGACTAGGGGGAAACGGATGGAAGGATGTTCAGACAGGTTGGCCTAAATAATTAGCAGAATGGTTCAAAGCAGGGAAATGTGGCTAAGGAGCCTCCTCAAGTTGTGGCCATCTTATCAGGCTCACGAGCGCCCCCCCCCCCACAGATTTATTTTTAAATAATTCTGGAATTGTGCACATCCCAACCTTGATACCTCTCTTCCAATCTCCATGAACTATCTAAAATCTGCCTTTAGTTGTTTTAGTTAAAAAAGTGCCTTCAAAAAATAGAAAAATATAAGATCATACATACTGAGTCAGACCAAAGGTCCATCAAGTCCAGTATTCAACAGTGGCCGATCCAGTTCACAAGTACCTGGCAGGATCCCAAAAGAAACCAGTTCCATGCTGCTTATCCCCAGACGTTTTGGTGTTTATGCTTGTGATTTTCTTTTCCCATATATTTTATTTTAAATTTAAGTTGTTTCCATCCTATGTGTAAACTCTATGAGGCCAATTCTGCTAGGGGGACATCTGGCCTTTCCAAACATCCAAAATCAAGATGGGCCAGATTAGACCCAGAATTCTGCACCTGCGGGAGCAGAATCAGGGCACTTGGACAAGCCAGACATTCCCCAATTCTGCAAGTCTGGATGTGAGGCAGTTTCCCAGCTAACCCTCCCCATGCTCCTGCATGAAGCCTCATTACCATTGAGTCCCATCACCATGGCACTGGGACGCCATGCAGGAGCCCCAGTGCTCCGCACAACATGTGGAATGTTTTTCCCCACCACCCGACCCCCGGAGGGGCCTGCCAAAGTCAGGACGGTGTGGCAGGGAACCTCCTATTTTGGTTCACCACTTCTTTGGGGTCCTCCAGCTCTGTCCACCATTGTCGAGGAGTGACTTATTCCACCTCCAAGGTGGAATAAGTCCCCCATCTATCTCCTCCAAGCTAGATGTACAGTGCCATGACCGGAATCGGCCCTGTATGTCCAGAGTCATGTTACTCCTCTGACCCACCCCTCCCACTCCTATCCAGAGCTCTCCGCACATCTCCTCTGCATGTGCATGGAGATTTTGGGACAGAATCGACCCCAAGCAGTTGGCGGGGGATGTACATCCAAACCAGACATACATCCCCACTAATGGCTATTTGGAATGACCCTCTGTATACGGCTCATTCCGTTCCAGATGTACACCCGCTCTGTAAGTCCGGTTTGACAGGACGTACAGAGGGGGTCGTGATTCTGATCCCGTAAGGGCACATATAGCTCTTTGGGATCAGAATTATGATCAGTCATGTACGTGCAGGCTGGGACTACGATTCAGTCTGGCATGCAAGTACATGACTAGCCTGACTAACTCAGTCAGGGCTTTTAAATGGATCCGCGGCGCCATGGCGTCTGCTTGCCATGATACCATGGCTCCATTTAAAAGCCCCAATGTTGGCCACTGGAAAAAATGCTTATTCCCTGCAGCCTGACCCCCAATCTGGCCTTCTAAGGCCAGGGTCGAGCTGCAGGGAATATCCTCCAGCCCGCCTGCCCCATCCGCACCCTGGCATTAAAATAAAAACACATCCAGGGAAGTTATTCCACTTCAGAGTTGGAATAACTTCCCCGCATATGTCACCGGCTCTGGACATACAGGGCTGGTGACCGCCCACTGCCCGCCCAGACTCTGTCCCTGAGCCACCCCTCCCCTGCCGCCATCTAATTTCCCTGCACAACTGGTGGGGAAGTTAGACGCCGGCGGGGGAAGGCACGAATAGGAGGGATAGATGTCACATTTGGACGTCCATCCCCGCTATTCGTGGCACAGAATATCCCTTATGTGTGTGAATATATATATGGGCCTATTTATTAAACAGCATTAAGGTTTTCATCTAATACACATTAACTATAAATTTTAACACTCATCTGCTGCAGGACTTAATGGCAACTATTGGAGGCACTCTCAGCACTTTGGGTAGGCAGTCATACAATTACCTTGGCACAATGTTTGCTCTGTAGGTATAGCTAATTGTTAAATGTAATCTGCTTTATTTAGCAGTTCAAGCATGTTGACCTCAAGACCCAATCCCAATGCATTCCCTACCCATTACATGCCCTAATAGTAATTTCCATGCTAAGTGTCTAATGCAACAGTTGAAGCATGCTATATTATTATTTATTTAACTAGGCTTACATACTGCTTTTCTACCAGGCAAAGCAGTGTACAGTACATTCAGCTACTGTATATATAGATTTCCCTTGTCCCCAAAGGGCTCACAATCTATGTTTTTGTACCTGAGGCAATGGAAGTTGAAGTGGCTTGCCAAGGCCAGAAGGAGCATATCAGCAAAGAAGAGGAATATCTTGGTGGTTAGAAAAGCAAAGCCAGAGTTCAAATCTTGCTGTTTACTGATGCTCCTTGTGACCTTGTGCAAGTTGCTTCACCCTCCATTGCCTTAAGTGCAACTTAGGGTCCCTTTTACTAAAGTGTGCGAAACAGTTAACATGCATTTTAGCATGTGGGAACTGTCTGCTCAGATGCATGGTAATTGTTACTGCAGGGGCAAGATAGTTACACACAGTAATTCCCACAAAAACTGCAAATAGTGCAATTGGGAAGGGAATGGGCAGGTTAACACTAGAAGCCCCAAAAGGCATTTTACCTAGAAATCCCAAAGTGCGTCAATTGACGCGTTATCACGACAACTGCGTTTAGCATGAAATGCAGATGTGAATTAATTTGAAGTTACTTATTTGTTTAATACATGCAGTATGTGATGTCATAACCTGTTGTCATCGTGGTTTGTAATTTCAGAGTAAAACTGGAAACAGTGATTGATTTAAAACTGAAATTTACTCTGCTACAAAGGTATTTACAATGTCGTGACTTTCGAACATGCCCTAGAATAATATAAGATCGTCCATACTGAGTCAGACCAAAGGTCCATCAAGCCCAGTATTCAACAGTGGCCGATCCAGGTCACAAGTACCTGGCAGGATCCCAAAAGAAACTAGTTCCATGCTGGTTATCCCCAGAGGTTTTTGTGTTTGTGCTTGTGATTTTCATTTCCCATATATTTTATTTTAAATCTAAGTTGTTTCCATTCTATGTGTAAACTCTATGAGGCCAATTCTGCTAGGGGGACGTCTGTGATTCTTCTGGTACGTAACACTTTTGACTGTTACCAACAAATATGGATAACACCCATGGAGTCCACTTACTGTAGATGAGCAACTATTCCCAACGAAAAGCAGATGCAAATTCACGCAGTACATGCCAAATAAGCCAGATACATTTGGAATAAAGTTCTGGATCTTGGCAGAATTGCAGTCCAAATACTGTTTGAATGTGAAACCGTATATTGGGAAAGATGATGAAAGAGTTGGCAGTTTAGGAACGCATGTGGTCATGACTCTAATGCAGCCATATTATCAGTGAGGATACAATGTTAGGGTCGATAATTTTTTTACGAGCCGTGACCTCACTGAGAAACTATTGGAGAAGCACACTTCGTTGGTCGGGACCATTCGTCTGAATCGCAGAGAACTACCATCACTTACAAAACTCGAACTTTACCAAAGGATCAAAGACCGTAGTACAGTACCAGACGAAACTGAAGAAGACTGTTGCCATTTTGTTGACTTTGCACAAAGGTGCGATATGTGAAACCAGTGGAAAGCTGAAGCCTGAAAGTGTGTTGTACTACATCAAGAATAAATGTGGTGTCGACATGCTGGACTCAATGTGCCTTCAAATGTCCACCAAATCTGCATGTCATAGATGGACACTAGCCATTTTCTTCAATATTCTTGACTTGGCGGCCATCAATGCCTGGGTTATTTTCTGCAAGCAAACTGGTGTCACCATGCCAAGGAGACAGTTTCTTCACACACTGTCGGAGCAGCTGTGACAAACTTGTGCTGCTCGACGTTCATACTCCGAGTCAATGCCAGCCACTGTTGCAACAAACAAACTGGCAAAGCGAGTTTCATGTGCAGTCAAGGCCAACTGCAAATGAAATTACACTGTCATGCTGTGCGATAAATGCAAGCGTCCAGTCTGCGGACAGTGTCCGTCTACAATCTGTGCCAGTTGCGCATAGACTCTAAATGTACAATAGCAAACCGTACATGCTTATCCTGTTCATTCATTAACTGACATGGACTTTGCAGTTACTTTTGAATTTGCAGTTATTTTTAAATTTAGTTAGCACTGTTCTTATGTTAGTCGTTGTAAGAAAACTTGTGAAAACCACTCAATTTTCTTGGTGCGTCAATTGACGTACTTTGGGTCTTCTAGGTATAAATTCATTTTCCTGCTAGGTAGCGCATCTGTCATTAATTTTTGATACACATATTTGAACATCTTGACCTTGCTAGCAAAGTCATGGAACATAACTGACATGGTTCTAGCAGTGGCGCTGGTATACAACTTTGAAGATGCATTTGCGGCAATTGACGTATTTGGGGCTTCTAGTGTTAAGGGTGGCAAGTGGGGATAGACAGCACACCGCAGGTAGTGTGGGGAAACATAAGCGCACATTTTCAGTGTTGCACTTAATGCCTGCACACTTAATGTTACCTCAGGGGATGGCGTTCAGTGCACCCGCGTTGGCTGTGCTATATGTTAGGGTATGTGTTCCTGTGATAACTGCCACGAACATGCTGGCAATGCTCTCGGCAGTTACGGCAGAAGTTATGCACTTAACATATCAGTTTTAGTGCTAAACATGTGTTAAATGAAAAAACCTAATACACTTTAGTAAAATGACTTTTTAGATTGTAACTCCAATGGACAGAGAAATAACTTATGTACCTGCTTCTAACTGACCTTGAGCTCACTTTTGGGATAGGCAAGCAATTAAATCTCATATCCAAACATACTGCACAATAAAAAATAAATAGTTCAGTAACATGCCCCACTGGGGTAATTTTAGAAGGGACTTATGCATGTTGAACTGCCTTCTAAACTCATAAGCAGGCTCTTATATATTGCCCTGGGGTTTACATACTCAAAAATATATGTGCTATTGATGAATACCATGTATGTTTGCATGATATAGGTGTAGGTGTTTCTGAGGATGGAAAGTACGCATAGATGGATGGGATCGTCATTTGTCTATTTATTTTATATAATGCATGAATATTCAATGTTTCTTACAAGAATCCACATGCACAATAACTTAAAAACTATTCCATCCTAAAAAACTCACGCTCATAACATAAGAAGATGCCTTTCCATCCTTCCTAAAACTCAGGTAATCAACATGGATTCAATGAACCTCATAGTACACTTACAGAAAATGATTTATTATGTGTATGGACCAATCATATTTTGCCTAGTCTAAGAATGAAGGGCATGGTGGGCTCAGCATTTCAGTTGCTGAAAACAGTAAGACTACCAAGTTTTGAGACTGAGATGATGGTTGACTGTAACAAGAGGTCAGCTCCTGTAAAGCACAAGCATCTGAAAGTAGAAAATCCAAGAACTCAAAGAGAATAAAAAGTCTTCAAGACTAAGGCACAATACATGAAACTGGAAGCACATTTAAAACAAATCAGAAATTGTATTTTCTCACCAAACTCACAACTAAGCTGTGGGATTTGTTGCCAGCTGGGGTCAGTGTTTAAAAAGGATTTAGACAAGTTTCAAGAGGAAAAGTCTTCAAACCATTAATACCCATGTAGACTTGGGAAAAGCCATTCCTTATCTTTGGATGCGAGCTACAAAGAATTGATCTACACTTTAGTATCATGCCAGATACTTTTGACTTGCACTGACCACTGTCAGTTCTTTGATCTGACTCAGTGTCTTATATCTTATGTCCTCGCTCTCATCTTTTCAGATACAAAAGTTGAGATCTGCTGTATAGCAAGAACATTTTGAAAATTGCAACAGTAACTTCTCCACAAATTAAATAAAAACAAGGATAATAAATATGTGTTAATTATTTTGTGTATTCAAAGGACTCTCGGATCTACCTTTCTAATGCTGTGCCTCTCACCTTTGAAGGCACTAGAAAATGCCATTATACAGTGTTAAAAAGGAATTTGCTGAGAGTATTGTGGGGGGATTCTTCCCAGATGGCATGACCTGTTGGTATTATCTTCTGTTTAATAGGAAGCAGGGACGTTTCTATAATGAGGCTGAGTGAGGCGGTGGCCTCAGGAGGCAACTTTTATGGGGTGGCAAAAATTGCCCCCAAAAAGACCACTTCACTCAGCCTTAAAAAAAAAAAAGATCAGAGCCGGAGCCCCTACCACTGCCGCAGTGGCAGCAGCAGAATGAAGTGCCCTGCGGTCCCCCCGTCTCCCCAGCAAAGCTCTCCTTTCAGTGCCAGCTGCTTGTCAGAGCCACAAAGGGAGAGTTTCCCTTTCTCGCAGCTCTGCTATTTGAGCCCACCAGCGCTGATGGGAAACAGGAAATGCCTGTATGTAAGGACCTAGATGCACAAAATTGTCCAGAATTATAGTTAACTGTGTTGTGAATTCAGTAATTCTAAGCAAGGCCAGCTTAAGAGGTGAGCTAGTGAGACACTGTCTCAAGGTGCGCTGGAGTAGGGGCACAGAAAGCCTGCCCCACTGTCTCACTTCCAACTTGCCCCTTGCCTCCCCAGCTGCAGCTGTATTAATGTTTAACACAGCCATGAGGAACACAAGGAGGAGCTACCTCCTGCAGAAAGTCCAGGCAGACACAAAGAGCAGGAGATGTTGGAGAAAAGGGTCTTTATTATGCACAGGACACCCCAACGCGTTTCGGCAACGCCTTCCTCAGGGGGAAAAAACTAATAAATACAAACATCATATATTTATTAATAAGTACAATCAAAGAAAATTTAAAACACAGTTAAAAACATTAATAAAAAACATTAATAAAAAAGCACCGGCAAAATATGAAGCAAAAAATATGATTCAACATAAAAATACACATAATAACAAAGCAGGGCTGAGGAACCAAACATATATTTTGAGCAATGGGAAGAAGAAAATTTGAACTAAAAATATAAAGGGTGGTGCGGACACATGCTGTATATACCATATAAAGATAATAATAAAATAAATTAAAACAAACAAGACCATGGAGCTCAAATACATGATAAAAATAATAATGATAATGATAATAATAAATATACAATAATGCTGAGAGTATTGTATATATTTGTTTTTATGTTGAATCATATTTTTTGCTTCATATTTTGCCGGCGCTTTTTTATTAATGTTTTTTATTAATGTTTTTAACTGTGTTTTAAATTTTCTTTGATTGTACTTATTAATAAATATATGATGTTTGTATTTATTAGTTTTTTCCCCCTGAGGAAGGCGTTGCCGAAACGCGTTGGGGTGTCCTGTGCATAATAAAGACCCTTTTCTCCAACATCTCCTGCTCTTTGTGTCTGCCTGGACTTTCTGCAGGAGGTAGCTCCTCCTTGTGTTCCTGGTCTCCTTGGAGCCATGTTTTCTCCGTGGAAAGAGGTCCTCAGCTTTAAAGAGGATGAACTATGCTCTATGCTCCCAGAGGACCCTTTCTATACGGAAGAAGAGGGTGTTCCTGATTTAGAGGATGAGTGGCAAGATTGCGTTGGTTTACACAGCGCTTAATCAGAGAAGATCTACACGCAGCCTCTTTACTTGAGTTTTGTAGGAGGAAGATGATACCTAGAGGACTACGAGTTCAGAAAGCACCCGGCATGTTCAAGGATGATGAGACTTTTATGTCTAATTGGATTAAGATTTTAAATAAATGTTCCTTGGACTTAATGATTCTTTTAATTAACACATCTAAACGCAGGGCTGAGGTTTTAAAACCTCAAATAGAACAAAAGTTTGAACAATTGAAAAAGAAAGATATGCAATTTGATATTGAGAAGAGGAAATTTGACCAAAATATGTTGGATTATAAGAAAGGTGTAAAAGAGAAGAAGATTAAAAAATTGAAGTGGGTTGAGGATGATTATAGGTCAAACATGGTGTACTATTGGACTTACAATAAATCCGACCTTAGGGATAGGAAGAGACAATTTTCCTATAGAAGAAGGGAGTCACCTAGACAAGGTTACAGAAATAACCCTAGGGGCAATGTAAGGAATAGGTCTAGATCCCGATCAATTACCCCTGAAGCTGAAAGACACACTAAAAGGACAAGACATCATTCACGGGAACAGATCAATCCCTCTGCTTCCTTATTCTCCAATCAACCACCTCCACCGAGAGATAATAATTATGCTAAGAGACGGGATTTTATGATGGACAAATTATGGGAAAAAGGAAAAAGAAACGTGTCCCCAAAGTCGCCTCAACATCGTCCATACAAGCCCCGACATTCACCGAACAGACAATACCCACAACGCATGAGGACGCACAGTCAGGGCCTAATGGCCAAGAGACAACTCGACTGGGACCTCTAAATGCAGTTGTTAATCTTTCTAAATATTTACCATCAAAGGCAGAGTTGGAAGTTCTTAACAAGGGCCTTTCATTTGTACCTACTAAGTCCCATGATAAGTTTGCTACACATGTTGAGCTGTATAAATTTTTTCGGAAATTAAAAATTGTTGACTATTTTTCCAACGCTCCTAACGATGATGGAGTTGATCATTCGGTTGTAAAAAAAACCATCCACATGGATACCACCATGCAAACCTAACACCATGATTGCTGCATATGAGTCGGTTGTTCTTAGTAGAATTGACAATTTGTATAAGACACACACTAAGAGGCCCTTTTACAATTTGACATGCTCTCAAAATGCAACTCTTCATAGCTTAAAATCTAATCATGACATTATTATTAAGCCGGCCGATAAGGGTGGAGCCATAGTCATACAAGACAAAGACACATACATAACAGAAGTCTTGCGCCAATTAAATGATACAGAATATTATCTAAAAATCTTTGATGATCCTACTGATCAACTACGGCAAAAAGTTGACACTCTGCTGCACATTGGCAAAGAAGCAGGGTATCTCACCGCAAAAGAGATTGCATATCTTACAGTTTCACATCCCATTACTCCCACCATATATATGCTCCCCAAAATTCACAAATCCTTACAGAATCCACCGGGACGGCCTATAGTGTCGGCAATTGGATCACTCTTTGAACCTTTATCAAAACTTCTTGATGTTCACTTGAGACCTTTTGTCACCCAAGCACCTTCCTATGTCAGAGATTCTACACATATCATACAGATCCTACAGTCATTCCAAGGTCCCTTTGAAGATGTGCTCCTGGTCACATATGATATTCGTTCATTATACACTAATATTCCCCAACAGGCTGCTTTGGAGGTAATAGCCAATACTTTAATTATGAGACCCAAACCAGTACGCACTCCGACATTCTTCCTCACACAGTTAGCGGAACTGGCCATGACCGAGAACTATTTCTGTTTTAGAGGCATCTTCTATAAGCAGATTAAAGGTGTGGCCATGGGCTCTCCCATGGCGCCCGATATAGCAAATTTATACGTTACTAATTTCGTAACCACTTTTTGTCATGCCACCCATATCAATCCAACGTGCTTCTTTGGAAGCGTTACATTGACGACGTGTTTATGATATGGTATGGTACGGAGACATTGTTACATATTTTTCACGCATGGCTCAACACATTAGACTCAAACTTACAATTTGAAGGCAATTTTGATAGTAAAGAGATTCCCTATCTTGACATTTTGATCAGAAAATCCAATTCTGGTTTCTCAACGTCTCTTTATCGCAAACCCACAGACCGCAATACATTTCTCAAGTATGATAGCAGTCATAATCCATCTTTTAAGGATAACCTCCCAGTTAGCCAATTTTTAAGGATTAAGAGATTATGCACTGATAATAAGGAATTTGAATATCATGCTGCAGATATGATGAGTAGGTTTGCACAACGTGGGTACCCTGCACCTTGCGTCAAGAAAGCCTACCAGAGGGCATGTGCCACCGATCGTGCCTCCCTTCTTGAAAAGACTACACGTACACACTCTGATAGAATGGTTTGTCCTTTAACATTCTCTGGCTGTTCTAAAGCTATTGTTAATATCCTCAAACAAGAGTGGCATCTTCTCTCCACTATTCCAGCCTTTGCCACCAAAAGGCTGATGATTGCCTACAAGCGCACCTCTAATTTATCTGATTCACTTGTTCCATCTGCTCTTACAGTCAGTAGGCCCGCCCCTACTATTAAGGGACACTACAGCTGCGGCAACTGTTCTGTGTGTATCCATGCCATCATAGTTAAAAATTTCTTCTTGGATAATGTTACCGGCCGTAGGATCTTTTTACATCAATACTCCAATTGTAAAACCACTAATGTAGTCTATTTGATAAAATGTCCTTGTCAGAAATTATACATCGGCAAGACTCTGAGACAGATCCGGACCCGCATAATTGAACATCGCAGCAACATTTCTAGGAAGCACTCGGATAAACCTCTTGTTTCCCATTGGCTAGATATGAACCATCACATCAGTGATATAAAATTTACAGTGCTCAAAACTATTATCCCACACTGGAGGGGGGGTAATACAGAAAAAACTCTATTACGATTTGAACAACGGTTCATTTATGAGTTTAATACCTTGGAACCTCATGGTTTAAATCAGGAGGTAGATCTATCAGTTTTTTTGGGCTGACTACCCTTTTTGCCATGTAACACATTACCTTTATTATATCATTTCTGCAATTTTCACTAAGTAGTTATGGTTATCCATCTCCTTTTGCAAATATAACATGTTTAAGGATCCTTCCCTAGCACCACAGTTCGTTGGTTAAAAAGTTTTTCCCTGTTTCTTGAATTACTTGTGCAATGCAACATGTTCCGTGACCCCTCCCCCAACCACTACGATGTTTGCAAAATTGGCGCCAAAACCACTGTTTAAATAGCAGCACAGCACGGCTCTCTGATTCTTTCAGTTGGCTTGAACGCTGCTCTCAGTGACACAACTTCTTCTCACATATTTGTCCTTAGCCATTGAGGGCTACTGAGATCGTGAGTACTACTTGGCTATTCTCTTTTTACATTATTTAGCCTTTCTTAGTTACCTCCCTGTTTGACTGATATTGTTAATTTCTCCTTCAGGGAATTGTGACTAGCTTCGTACTAGTTTGTTTTGGCGGTACTTCTACTAACGTGCATATGGGTGAGCCCCTTCTCCTTCATATCAGCAGTATTCATGACAATTTTGTTTTCGTTTTAAGAACTGTTTTTGTACCATTCCATTTGGTTCACATTGTTTACCGCGTCCGCTATCTTTTTGCTTTCACATTATTGGATAAGTTTATATGCGGCTCCAGTCTGCTCTTTCGTCGGTTGTTAGTTTTTCATGTTGCCCCAGCTCTTAGGAGTATTTCTCTAAGTGGGCGATGTTTTTGCATGGCTTTCTTTTAAATCTTTTTCCTTTTTATACTTGCATTTTAGTTGGGGCAGTAAACTGCTATACATATTTTGTCGCATGTTGGCTTCTTACTTTATTTACCGTCGTGATTATCACCTTGCGACTCACACCCCAGGATTGTACCTACGCGGGTTCATGCATTTCCTTTTAGGCTATATAATTTCTTGTTCAGTTATGTCTCTCAATTCGTCCGTTTAGTCATACGGTATGGTTTCTCCAGTTGCACAACTATGTTTTCCTCCTGGGTTATCTTCACTTTTGTGTTTTTTCTGCCATGCATTTTTTCTGCCATGCACTTCTAATAGTGAGTTTGTCTTACACATAATGCTGCACTTCCTATGCTTAGTTATTCTCTCTGCCATGCATTTTTAATAGTGTTCTTGTCTCACATACAGTGTTACATCTTCTTTGTTTTAGCTGTTATCTCGTGAGCGCGATTTTATCTCACTGTGATTGGTTGATTGGTGTATATATCTCATCACCACCTTATATAATTCCATTATTGGATGCACAATATGTTTTTTATTGATACATAATTTACTCACGATTTAATTATTTATACTTATCAAATTTATACATATTTTTATATATACTCATATTTTTATCGTTTTTTTATTTATTGTTTAATCAGTTTTATCTATTTATTATTGTATTTTTGTTCTTTTTAGATTATCCGCTTTTTATTAAATGGGTTTATATTTAGGTTTTAATGGTACACCATAGTTCTCTTTCTTACATTTTACTATAAGATGCATAGGCACATATGTTATTACTCCCTCAATTTTTTCCGCCCCTTTATTATGGTATTTATGACCTTACTTTCGGATTTCATCTGCTGTTCCAATGTTTAAGTTTAACTTTTGATCTTCTATACTTGTGTGAATTCTATAGGTAATCACACATTCCCTTCCCCCCCCTCCCCCCCCCTTTTTTTTTGATGTGCATTTCTGTTATATATTATGCCATATTTATTGATGTTCATCATTATCATTATTATTAATATTATTATTACAATTTGGTCTCACTATTACAGCTTACTTTAGATCTGTGCTAGTTGTTTACTATTTTTTACATTATGATTAGTACTATTATTATTACTATTATATATTTTTACCTTTTTATACTATTATTCTACTATCATTTATTATTTATATATTTTTATCTAATTTTATTTAATGTTTATATTGTTATATTTTATTATTGTATATTTATTATTATCATTATCATTATTATTTTTATCATGTATTTGAGCTCCATGGTCTTGTTTGTTTTAATTTATTTTATTATTATCTTTATATGGTATATACAGCATGTGTCCGCACCACCCTTTATATTTTTAGTTCAAATTTTCTTCTTCCCATTGCTCAAAATATATGTTTGGTTCCTCAGCCCTGCTTTGTTATTATGTGTATTTTTATGTTGAATCATATTTTTTGCTTTTTTATTAATGTTTTTTATTAATGTTTTTAACTGTGTTTTAAATTTTCTTTGATTGTACTTATTAATAAATATATGATGTTTGTATTTATTAGTTTTTTCCCCCTGAGGAAGGCGTTGCCGAAACGCGTTGGGGTGTCCTGTGCATAATAAAGACCCTTTTCTCCAACATCTCCTGCTCTTTGTGTCTGCTAACACAGCCATGAGAACATCTGTTTTTGTTTCCATGGCTGTGCTGTACTCAAGCTGCCAGCACCACGGCATTTTTATCATGCAAAAAGAAGCATTTTCACATGATAAAAATTCCACATTCCTGGCAGCATGAGTACAGTACATCCACAAGAAGAAAAGCAAATGCTCCCACACCTGGGTTAAGCATTAATAGAGCCACGTCCACAGGGACAGAGAGAAGAAAAGTGGCTGGATGGGACTGGTGCTTATGGAGGGAGGAGGCTGGGACTGGAAGGGGATAGATGCAAGACAAGGGAGGGAGGGACTAGAAATGACCTGATAGTAGTGGAGAGGGCTAGAACTGGAAGAGGGCTAATGCTGAGAAAGGCCTTGGGGGGACTGGAAATTAACTGGGGATGAAAATGGATTGGCACTGGGGCTGGGGGGTTGGGACTGGAAAAGGGCTGGGACTGGAAGAGGACCGGCACTGGGTGTGATGATTTGGGACTGGAAGAGGGATAATTCTAGGCCTGGGGGGCCTTGGGATTGAAAGAGAACTTATGTTGGCAAATGCTATGCTCGGGGTGAGAAGAGGGAGATGCTGGGGAAGTGAGAAGGGAGAAGAGGACAAATATTGTGGGGAGTGGGGAAGAAACAAAATGATAACCAGGGAAAGGTTGAGAGAAGGGGTATAAGAATGCATGCTGGGATAAGGAGGAGGAAAGACAATGAGTATTGGAGAAGGAAATAGATGGGTGGATGCTGGGGAAGGGGAGTAGGAGGCAGGATGGCAGGTACCGGGGACATGGAGAGGTGAGAAAATAGGGGCTATGGCAAGTGGAGGCTCTACTCGTAAGACTGGGTGAGAAACAGAAGATAGGCTGGGTATTGGGAATGTAAATGGGGACTCAGAGCTTGAGGGAATTAAAAAGAACCTTGGAAATCTACTGCTTGCCCCAGGACAAGCATTGTGGAACTTCTGTACCTTTTACAGCCCTGAAAACATGTAAATGCCTTAAGCCCGGATATTCAATGGCACTTACATGGTTAGTGCCATTGAATATCCCCTTCCTAAATCCCCTACGTGCCCCAGTGATATCCAGTTAACATCAGGGCATGTTGGGGGCATTTCGGGGTGGAGCAGAGATGGAGACTGCTGCTAACTGGTTAGCAGTAATATTGCAGCTCTACCTGGTTAGCGATCTGCGGCTAAAACTAGTCCAGCTTTTGGCTCAGGTTTTAGCTGCAGATGCTAACCAGATAGCGGTGCAATATTGCCGCTATCTGGTTAGGCTCTGGTAGTTTATTCCTGGCACCAAAACTGGATATTCAATGCCGTCACTGTGGCATTGAATTTCCAGGGTTAGGGGTGAGTGGACAGGGCTATGTGCCGCAATGGCACATAGCCTGCCTAGTTGAATATTGAGCCCATAAGAAATGCCATACTGGGTCAGACCAAGGTCCATGAAGCCCAGCATCCTGTTTCAAACTGTGGCCAATCCAGGTCCCAAGTACCTGTTAGGTACCCAAAAAGGCACCCAGATTCCACAATGCTTGTATTAGGGTAAGCAGTGGATTTTCCGGGTTCCCTTTAACAATAGTTTATGGACTTTTCATCCAGGAACTTGTCCAAACCTTTTTTAAACCCAGCTACACTAAATTCCAGGGCGCGGGCAGGGTCCCGGGGCCCGCCTGTAACTGTGTGCGCGGCCCGGCGCGGGACCCTGCTCGTCGGGGAGGTGTCGGGGGCGCGCGGCGGCGTCAGCACGCAGTGCATCGTTTAAACTGATTGGCTCCGCTCGAGGCGTAAGGAGCGGAGCCAATCAGGAGGGGTCAGTGGACATGTGCTCCGTGGCTCTGGGCTTGCACGGAGCACATGTGAGTGGGCGCCCGACAAGCAGCCCACCCGCCCACCCGCTTTTAGGGTTTTGGGCGGAAGTGAGTCGGGGTGTCGCAGCTGGGGGGGTGGGGGGGCCTGCGGAGGCGGGATCCCGGAGGTCCGGGGTCCGGAGCCATGGCCACTGGGGGAGGGGGCGGGGTGCCCTCGACCCAGACAACCCCTGGAAGACTTTTGCTAGTAACATGGCAAAGTCTGATAGGGGGGGCAGAATTTGGCTGTTGGTGGGTACCACGGCTTGAGCGGAGGCGTGGCTGCCTTGCTAGTTGCATGGCTGGCGGCCATCAATCTGCTGGGGGGGGTGTTGAATAAATATCTGTTTATGGTTAATGAGTTGTTCAAATAAAGCTGCGACCAGTTCTTATCCAATAACGGTGGTATGTGTCGTTATTCGGGGGCAGATCGGGGTATGAGGTGGGGTGATCAAAGAAGGGTGGGGGCAAGGAGAGAGGGTGCGCCGGGTCCGGCTACCCGGTTACAACTTTTACTACATCCTCTGGTAATGAATTCTAGAGTTTGATTATGTGTTAAGTGAAAAAATGTTTTCTCTTATTAGTCTTAAATAGGTTACATTGTAGCTTCATTGCATGTCCCCTAGTCTTTCTACTGATCGATGGAGTAAACAACCGATTTACATTTGCCTGTTCCATTCCATTCATTAATTTATAGACGTCTATCATTTATCCCTCAGTCATCTCTTTTTCAAGTTGAAACTAAGAAGTTGACTAGAGATTAAGAGGATAATGACAGAATGACTGGGAGAGGAGTATGAGTAGGGCTGTGAGATGAAGTGCAGAAATATGGGAGGGGGGAGGTTCAAAGAACCTGGAGGGTTTGGAAAAGGGTGGAATTAGGAGTTGAAAAAGAGAGTGATATGGGTTGGATAAGAGCCACAGGAAGGAGCAAGTCTTCCTTGAAGGAGGTGAGAGAGAGTAGAAAAGAGAGAAGTGAAAGGGAAAATGGAAGTCTGAATTGGGGGTAAGATATAAGAAAGAGCCAGGAGGTGGAGGGAGGATGAATGCTAGGGAATGAGCTGGGGCTAATTATGGAACAAAATGCAGGAGGTTGTAGATTAAATTGGGGAGGGAAAGAGTCCTAGAAAGTGGGTGAAAGATAGGGAGGGGTGTTAGGATGCTTGTGAAGGAATGTGAGAGATGTGGAATGGAAGGGCTAAGGAAGTAAGGTTAGGGAATGGAAAACTAGTAAGTAGGAGAATGGTGACACAAGGGAGACTGAAGACTGAAGAAGAAGGAGGAATGGACTGAAGCTATCCTTAGATAAAAGGAAAATGAGAGAAACAGAGAGAAAAAAAAAAAGAAGAACCAGAAGGATCAATAACAGAAAGAGATGTAGGAAAGGAAAGGGTGAAAACAGGGTGTGTGAAGAAATAGAAAATGGAAATGGGAATTTGGGAAAGGACTTAGAAGAAAGCCAAGAAGAGGAAGTGGAAAAGAGAGACCAGGAAAAATACAATGACTAAATAAAGGTACAAAAGTGTGTCAGTTTTTAGAGAATGAAATACTGTATGCCAGCTTTGAAAATGTGCATTTCATATAGTTCATTACAAGAGGAAATGCATTTCCGTTTCTTTTTATTTAGTGTTTCAAAGATCAGTGTCTGTTTTGTGGGTCTTCAATTTCAATTTTTGTCTGTGAAATTGTTTAAAATTTTAGTTGCATTCTTTACTAGGTGATGTATATGTTTTCCATATGCAGCCAAGATAAATGAATCTCTCCAGGACTCTGTAGTGGTTCAGCTTGTTCTAACTGGAGGTTACCGGTGTTCTATAATATTTGCAGTGCTGATTTTCCATAGGTAGGCTTAGTGCAATTTAACTTCTAGGTGCTGGTGTCAAGTGCTCATTTTACAGAGTTTTGTGTTATGATGCACAATGTCTGGCTGTGGAGGGATTTAGTGGTGTTGTCTCTGATTTGAGACCAGAATTGGAATATAATTTTTTTGTATGTTGAGTTGTAAAGTGAAGCACCCTATCTCTGATCTGCATTCATTGTTGGGAGAGTTTTGTTGGCAAGTCTGGGAATGTTCCATATGAATGAATTATGGTGACCTAACAGACTGCTATTCAAAGGCAATTATGTGTTGAATAAACTCGAAGTCCCAAAACTGTTGATAAAATGTAAGAAAACAACAGCAAGTAGAGCCTTCTCCATTTTTGCACCTATGGCATGGAATGCCCTCCCAGCAGAAATCCGGGCCATCTCAAATCTGGCACTATTCCGAAAAGCCCTCAAACATCACCTATTCTTACAATATTACCCTGACAGCATTCCCGACATTTACACTGCCCCCACCTCACCTCCCCACCTAGCCCGTCCCTCAGATCATCTTCCTGTAGATAAAATGGATCCAGGCTAATCATTATCTCTCCTTACTGATCTCCTTGACCCTCCACCCAAGCCTCTAGGCAAATGTCATATCTTTATTTATCTGTAAGAGCATTATAATTTTGTAAGAGCATTATAATTTGTATATAATATGTACATAGTTTATTGTCCTCGTTTTTTCTCCATGTTTATATTCCCTGTTCAATGTAAAAAACTTGATGTAACTTGTTACATTCTTGTATGTTCTGTTTCAAATGTAAACCGCACTGATTATAATAGCGCGGTATATAAGAAAAATAAATAAAAATAAAATAAATAAATACGTGTTCGCTGGCAATTGCATAATAACCTAGCTACTGTATGTATTTTCAAAAAATATACAGATATTGGGCTGTTTAAATTGCAAAATGAGCAGATATTTTCTGTATATCTGTGGGACATGTTAGGGGAGGAACGAGGGAAAGCTAGAAAATGATTCACTATTCAATAAGTTCGGGGGGTCATTTTGGAAGCACTAGTCATGCTTTGTATGTTCAAAAACAGGCATAGAGACATCCCAAAGAACTATTTCAGAAGCCCAGTCTGTGGATCTCCAAGTCTGAATGGTGGTATGGTGGAGATGTGACTGGAGTATTCCTAAGAACCTTGACACTACTGCCTGATCTCAGAACCATTCGTCACTGTGTCTACATTTAGTCCTGCTCCAGGCACCAGAAAAGTGCTTGTTTTGGATAAAAAAACATCCAGAGGATCTAGAGAAGAAAGCACTCCATCATCCCTAGTTCCTAGGCTGCTATTCTAACCATTAGACTATTCCTAGATATCCAGATTCTGAAATACTATTCTAAGGATGAGTATGTAGGCGCCCCAGCAGACATCCATATTGAGCTGACCTTGGTCCTAAAGTGGTTCATGAACTGTATTTGCTGAAGGAGTGGAATAATTGTATTTTGACTTGCATAAACTTTCTAAAATAAGTTGACGTTACTGTTTTGAAACACCATACATAGGTCTCTGGGACTATTTATTTGAAGGAGTAACTACAACTAGGGCCCTGAAGACATATCTTGCTCCAATTCAGAGAATCCATCCTAAGTTTTCCAAGGTGAGGAGGGGATTAGAACCTGCATCCATGATCCCCTTCCCCCCTCCTCCCATGTCTAGAGAGAGTGTATGTCAGAGGGGCTACATGTGTTATTGCAGTTAACAGAGATGGGTGTATTTTTCAAAATTATAAATCAGTGGATGATGTCACAAGAATTTAAAAAAAAGATCCCCTCCATTATGCACAAATTCAGTATCAGTGCTGAACATAAAATCCTGAAAAAAAAGAAGGAAGACATATCTTTTGTTAAAACCTGCTATATTTCAGTTGGGTGATTTATTCTTTCTTCCTTTCCCTTGCAAAAGCTTGATTAAATTGGGGGAGTGTCAGTTATATCTTCTTTGAGCCACAGCAATTGTTTTCATTGTGCCTAGAGCTGCTGTAAGGGACAGAAACCTGAGGCGGTCTTAATGGATAATGGGGTCATTAGTTGGATGGATCCGATTGTCTCTCTGCCTTAGCCTTAATTTTTCCTTAAATTACTTTTCCTTTGTATAGTGTATTGCTTTCCCTATTTATTCTGAGCTTGAATCCTTTTCTTTTTTAATTTCTATTCTTGCAGAATGGGAATCATATTTTTATTTCTTGCCATTTCCTGTTTAATGCCTTGTCTATAGCAAGAGGTGTTCTTAGGTTTAAAATTAAAAACTGGCTTAAATAAAAAAATACATTTTGAAAAGAGGAGATAATTTAAATTCCATTATATGCATGTCCTGGATGAATCTCCTCATATAGGCAGTTAGTAAATCGTAATGTAACCAGAGGGTTAAACATTTTATCTGTCGGTGCAAGAGACGCCGGAGTCGCCTTGGGGGCTGCTCTTTGCAGTGCTAGAGTGGAGGAGCGCTTCCGCTGTGGTTCATGGACTGCTGGTTGTAAGGTACAGAAACTGTCAGTTGGGGGGCTAGCTTGTGAGGAGAGAGGATATTTATAAGGCTGTTGGGTGACTGAAAGCTGACAAAAATATTTATAAAAGAAGCTGAAGATAGAAAAGAGTTGAACTGGTGACTGGTAATTGTGGAAATGTGATTTTTTAAACTAAATTTAGTGACAGTTTTAAACTCTGCTGTGTAGGACTCTGGGGGGAAAAAGCCTGCTACCAGGTGAGGAGCCTAATTGAAAAGGAGTATTTCTTAAAAATAAATGTAACTCTGTGGTTTCTGGTTGAAAAATCTGAAAAAGCCAGATATGTAGGCAGAGAGCTTGGAAAGTAAAAATTAAGCTTATTTATAGCTCTTGAGGGTTCAAGAGAAGGATTAAAGAAGGATACCTTCTCGGTATTCTGAGGAAAAAAATCTCAGAACTCTTGTTGTTGTTAAGTGCCATTGAGTCAGTGTCGACTCATGGCGACCCTCTGGATAGTTGTCTTAACTTGTGTTCGGTCTTCAGTCGGGCGGCTCATTGTTGACAGACTGGCATCCGTAGCTGCTGTTACTGTATTGATCCATCTCATTGCCGGCCTTCCTCTTTTGCGTTGACCTTCTATCTTGCCAAGCATGATGTCTTTCTCTAATGATCTCTCTCTTCGCATGATGTGTCCAAAGTATGAAAGTCAAAGTCTTGTCATCTGAGCTTCTAAAGAAAGCTTAGGTTTGATCTCCTCTAGTACCGACTGGTTTGTTCTTTGGGCAGTCCATCGTATACGCAGTATTCGCTGCCAGCACCATAATTTAAAGGCATTAATTTTAGTCCTGTCTATCTTTTTCACATTCCAGCTTTCACATCCATATGATGTTATTGAAAATACCATGGCTTGAACAAGTCAAATCTTTGTATGAAGAGAGATATCTCTGCTCTTGAGAATCTTGTCTAGGTCCTTCATAGCTATTCTGCCAAGAGCAATGTATAATCAGATTTCTTGACTGCTTGTTGCTTCTTTATTGATAGTTGATCCAAGTAGATTAAAGTTGTCCACAATTTCAATTTCTTCTTCAATGATGAACTTGTTGATTTTGCCAGTTGTCATGATCTGAGTCTTCTTTACATTAAGGCGCAGGCCCATTTTGAGATTATGTTCTTTGATCGTGACAAGCAAATGTTTCAGATCATCTTCACTTTCAGCCAGTAATGTGGTATCATCAGCATAGCGAAGGTTGTTGAGTCTTCCACCAGTCTTCACACCTCTGTTGTCTTCATACAATCCTGCTTCTCTGATGATTTGTTCTGCATATAAATTAAGCAGGTAGGGGGAAAGTATGCAGCCTTGTCTTACACCTTTACTTATTTTAAACCATTCCTCAGAACTCTTATAACTGAAGTATTTCTAATTGAGGTGACTGACTAGCCACTGAGGAAAAACATTTAAACCTCAGTGGGGACAGTGCTGATTGTGAAGAGCTGAAGCTAGGCACAGAGCTTTTAAATACTGCTGGCTCTGAGCTGTATTAATTGAGACTGTCACTCCATGATCCTGAAAAAGAAGCCTCATTTTTGAATTTAAAAACAAACCAGTCATTTGTGTCACAGTGACTGAAAGAGGCTTGCATGGGATATGAATGGGCTGTAGCCAAAGGTGTGCATGTAAGATGTGTACCCTGTCTTCTTCTCCTTCTCTAATACATTCACAATTGTCTTTTGATTCTATTAGATAGAGAAAGTAGTATAGGGTTGAAAAGAGAAAAACCATATTCCCCTTTCTTTAAAAAGAAAGACATTTTAGCCCCTAATTTTGTAGGGTAGACAGGGTTTTCTCTTATTGATTTTTTTTATCTTAGGGAATAGGATCCAACTTTGAAGAAAACACCTGAAGAGCTAAGGAACCAGGGAGGATCTCCAGTCAAGGAGCTGATGGATCCAGAGTCCAGGACCCCATCCCAAGAAAGAGAACTGGTGCATACTACAGGTAAAGAGAGGAAAAAAAAACATTTTTTTGAGCTCAAACAAAATAAACACAGAGGAAAGAAAGAGGGAACATTGGGAATTCTAAAAAAATAAACTTACCTGTCAAAGGTTAAGACGTTTAAAGATTCTGAAAAAAATATATATTCCTTAGCAGGAATTGTACAAGAACATACAGAGAAAAAGTTTAAAAGCCAATTTAAGAAACAATAGGACTTACCTGAATAACATGCTTTACTGGGCACTACACAGAAGAGAATAGTATTTTAAAATCCTGGCAATTGTAATAGCTAAACAAGAGTTGATACTGGATGTAAATGGAGCAGGCCACAGGGCCAGGGTCCCAGTGGCCGAACAGTAACTGGGTGCCCCGGCTCCTGTGGCCCTACATGATGAGGAGGAGAGAAGGCAGGAGGAGAGAAGGCAGCATTGCTTAGCGACGGCGGTGGCAGCATTTGAAATTGCCTTGAGTGAGGGAGCAGGGCGATTTCATTGGTGCCATGTGGTGCTCTGGCTGGCTGGGGAAGTGGTGAGAACGAGGTTCCGCTCTCCCGCCCAGTCAGAGCACGTCAGCGGTGGCAGTTGAGGGTTGGCATTGCCTTGATGGCCGGCTTTGCGGCAGTGTATGGTCTTGTCAGTTCTTAGAGGTGGGGAACACAGGTACACTACCAAAAAACTGCCTCCAGTTTTGCAACTGATTCCTATAGATTTTGGGGTGCTGAATCCAGGAAAAATAGCCAAAATGTTCCATCACGTCACGTTTTCTTGCAAAATTAGATTTCTTACCCATATAAGGAATGTTCACATAATTTATTTTAGCCGACTGCAGTTTATTTTCTTGGCCCAAAATAGAGGTTGTAATGGTTAACTAACTAGAAACACTCCCTCATGATATTTTAGAGTGTTTTGTATTCATTTTATACATTAACAGGACAATTGGAAAGCGGGGGGCTAAATCCAGTACTCGCGCTGGCGCATGTTCTTTCCTGTTCGCCTCGCCTCGTTCGCTCGCTCAAACACGGTGGTTGCGACATGAACGTTCCTGTCAAATTTCAGTTTCTTGCAAGTTCATTATTACCTTTTGTTTGCTCAGTCGTAATCCAGCTTTATTCCGAAGTGGTTCACTACAGTTGTAGTTTGCAGTGCTGTGTATTTGTGATGGCTCACAGAGCCAGAGGTTGCGTCAACTCTCCGGACAGTTTTTGTTTTATTTGTGGGGAATATACCGTGAAAAAGCGGCAGAAGAACATTTCTGCATTTATTAAAAAAGTATATTTCGCCTATTTCGGTTTGAAGTTAGGCGATCAAGACAAACCGTGGGCTCCTCACAAAGTGTGCAAGACATGTGAGGAAGATCTACGCTTATGGATGAAAGGTAAAAAACAAGCATTTCGTTTCGGAATACCTATGATGTGGCGTGAACAAAGAGACCACAGCAGTGACTGTTATTTTTGCTCTTGCATTGTGAAGGGATACAACTTAAAAAATAAGAACGTAATAAGTTACCCCAACCTTCCCTCAGCAATTAGGCCTATGCCTCATAGCAACGAAGTACCTGTGCCTGAACCACCAAAATCTTTGGATCATATTTGTGTGGACAGTTCTGATCATGATGAGACTCATCAGATGGCTTTTCCCGATGAGTCCAGTACTTCCGAGTTTGAAACTGAACCAGATCCGAAACCTGAACTTTTCTCTCAAGCTGAATTGAATGATTTAGTCCGGGATTTAGGACTCCCAAAAGATGCTGCCCAACTGCTAGGTTCTCGGCTTAAACAGAAAAATCTATTGTCACCAGGAACAACTTTTTATTGGTACCGCAACCGCGAGACACAATTTTTGAAGTATTTCAGCAAAGAGGAAGATTTGGTATTTTGCAACAATATATACGGAGTGATGGAAAAGTTTAAACTCAAGTATGATCCTGCTGAATGGCGGCTGTTCATTGATTCGTCAAAAGACAGCATAAAAGGTGTTCTTCTTCATAATGGCAACACATTCGCTTCAGTTCCTATTGCTCACTCTGTTATTCTCCAAGAAAAATACGAGAATTTGGCCCTGATTCTTCAGAAGATTCGTTATGATGAGCATAAGTGGATGATTTGTGGAGACCTTAAAATTCTATCCATGCTATTAGGACAGCAATCCGGTTTCACCAAATATCCCTGCTTCCTTTGCTTGTGGGATAGCCGGGCCCGCAACCTACACTGGGGGAAAAAAGACTGGCCAATTCGGGAGTATTTGAGACCCGGTGAGAAAAAATGTTCTTCATGAGAGCTTGGTACCTCGTGATAAAATTCTATTACCACCTCTCCACATTAAGTTGGGTCTCATTAAGCAATTCATCAAGTCCCTTCCAAAAGATGGTGAGTGCTTTCGGTACCTTTGCTCAAAGTTCCCCCGACTTTCTGAAGCAAAGCTAAAGGAAGGAGTGTTTGTTGGCCCTGATATAAGGAAACTCATTTCAGATGGAGCATTCGCTGAAACGATGTCTGAGAAGGAAAAAGAAGCCTGGGATTCCTTCAAGGATGTTGTTCTCAAATTCTTGGGGAACAGGCAGGATGAGAACTATAAGGATATTGTTGCCAGGATGCTCAATGCCTTCAAAGAACAAGGCTGTAACATGAGCCTGAAAGTCCATTTCTTGCACTCCCATGTGAACTACTTTCCCGAAAACCTGGGGGCGTACAGTGAAGAACAAGGTGAAAGGTTTCACCAGGACATCAAGGACGCAGAGAGAAGGTACCAAGGAAGATGGAACACCACTATGATGGCTGATTTCTGCTGGTTGCTGCTGCAGGAAACCCCAGATGAAAAATACGACAAGCAGCACACCAAGAGAAGCATTCGGGGGAAGAAGAAACGGGCCCACCAGGAGATTGATTGACCCAAGAATGACTTTAAAATCTAAACTGTGTTGACAAATATCGTGTTTTTACTAAACTTTGAAATAAAAATTTGCTAGTTATTACCACAGTGTCGGATCTCATTTATTAGAATTTTATTTTCACACCATCGGGTGTTTGTCTTCATGTATTGCAATGGTGCGGTTTGCGTTTTCTATTCTTACATACATACCTGTACAACATTTTTTGCACATTTCTTTGCTTTGCTTTGTGTCTAACCTCGCTCTTATATGCTCAATGTTTGTGCACATGTATGTGGCTGTTTTAAGTGCAGACAATTTTGCTACCATCACAGTGTGTTTTGTTGACATTACTCTCTTCTTATGTGCTGCCTTGTTACAATTTTCTTTATTCTTATTTGAATAACTACTAAACAATTAGTATAAAGAATTCATCCAAGAAACTTTTATCTCGATCGCACTCAATCTGAAACGTTCACCTCAAACTGCTAACCCAATGTAGCAAAAAATCTGTACGTGATGGAGCAAATTGGTTACCAGATTTGGATTCAGCACACCAAAAAACGTAAAAATCAATCGAAACATTAGAGGCAGTTTACAAAAAATATTTTAGTGTACCTGTGGGGAATTAGCATGTGGGGTTTAAAGGAGCCGAAGAATGGAAAAAGGGGAAATCTGGTGCAGTCTCCTCAGCGGGGATGGGGTGGGGGCCACAGCAGAGGCAAGGGACAGCTTGGGCTCGCAGGGGGGGATGTGGAGAGGGGGAGGACGAAGCCGGGCTCTACATCAAGGGACAGAGTGGAGAAGCAGAGAATGGCCAGAGGCAGGGGTGGTGCAGCATTAGTAGCTGGAGGCTTGGATGGGGCAGACCCTGGGCCATGGAGGGCAGTTAGTTCAGAGTTCCTGTGAGGGGGTGAACTGGCTGTGATAGCTTAGGGAGTCGGAGGGGCAGTGCTGGTCGGGGGGGGGGGTGTAGGAGGGGGGTAGTGAGTAGGCAGGGGGGGCCTGGAGAAAGGGATTCTGCTGGTGGGAATGAAGGTGTGCAGAGCAGTGATGGTGCTTTGACAGCTCAGAGCTCCAGTGGAGAGCCAGAAAGGGGGGTCAAACAATGCAGAGCAGGGGTTTTATGCAGAGGTGGTCAACAGGAGTCAGGGGGAAGGTGGAGGGACATGGGGGAAGTGGGTGGGAAATAATTTTCCTGAGGATGCCAGATGGGCTGGGTTGTCCTGGCAGAGTGGCTGGTGGACCTCTTCAGGTGGACCTGGGGTGGCCCCCTCTGCCATTAGGGCAGGGGCCATGGACCCCTGGGTGTCACTGGGACTGAGGCGGTGGGTAAGGTGGATGGTGGTTTGATGTGGTTGGTGGTCCGGGAGCGGGGGGTCATAGGGGGGTGGGCTTGTGGGATGCAGGTGGTCAGGAACCATCGTATGTGCAATGGGGTTCTCCTGATTGTACAGTTTTTGGCAGGTCTGTGTCTTCTCCTTGCCCACAGGTTGTTCCGGAGGTGCCCAGGGGAGGAGCATAGCATGATGCAACCTGCTCAGATGTGGCCTGGAAGCAGCAGTCTGAGAGGCCGGACCAGAATGTCATGACACAGAAGGGCTCGAGCTAGAAAGTTCCTCGTCTGGGTTCCCTGTCAGCAGGTGAGCATATTGCGGCTGGGCTGGGTGGTGCTGTGGGTGAGCCGGAGTGCTAGGTGTGGGGAAAAAGGCGAAGAACAAGCACAAACATTCCCATAAGTGTCAGCATGCATCGTCTTCATCTTATCCGACTCTTCATCACCACCGCCCTGAGCTTTGGGTGAGTCACACGAGGAGATGCACAGGGGTACATCTAATATGGTGGCTTATGCGAAACTGTGGGAGGGCATTCCACAGAGGTTGTGCCATAAGATAAAGTGGCAGTGGTACATCAATATTTTTCATTTGTTGGAGGGGCAGAAGGGGTCCGGAGAGACTCATTAGAAGCAAAAAGAGGATGAGAAGGTGGAGAAGGTTTGAAAGGTCTCAAGGAATACCCTCAACTGGATGAGGGCCTTTTTTCACCTGGCCAGTGTGTGGGGTCATTACTTCCCAGAGCAATATGGTAATCTCCTAGCCTATGGGGATGCCATATTGGTAGCATCACAGACTAATGAAGGTTGGGCCTGGTTGAATTATGATGAGGATTTTTGGGATAGGATGGAGGAGAATGCTCAGTTGTCATAGGGGATGAAGGATGTCAATCTTTGGCATACACAGATGTCGGCTAAGTGAGGGTCAGCAGGAGGCAGAACGGTGGTGGCTTGGGGTGGAACTGCAGGGGCTGTGGGGGGGGAGTCGGTCCTTTCAGAGCGCGGTCAAGGCGGGCTCCCCAAAAATGGTCACAGGGGCATCAGAAGTCTGTTAGCACTTCAATAAGTCATCCTGTCCTTTCCCAAACTGGAAGTTTAGGCACGCCTGTTCCCTTTGTGGGGGCGGTCATACAGCAGTAAAGTGCAGTCGGAAGAGTGTGGCTGGTGCCCCCCCGCTGGTAAGTGAGCAACCTTTGTTTAGTTTGGCCCCAACTCCTGTGAGGGTGGAGGTCATGCGGCTCTGGCTACAGGCCTATGGGGAATTGGGTAAGGGTGGGCAGCTGCTCGAGGGCTTCGAGAATGGGTTTCATATTCCCTTTCACAGGTGCGTGTGAGATATTCCTGCTCCAAATGCGGCATCAGCTCGACGCTTTGGGGAGGTTGTGAGAGCGTAGATTAAGGAGGAGTGTGACATTAGCAGGATTGTCAGACCTTTTGCTGAACCTCCTTTCTGGCCGTTTATTATCTCTCCCTTAGGAGTGGTACCAAAGAAGGACCCAGGCAAGTTCAGACTCATTCACAATCTATCTTGCCCGGTAGGGGGTTCGGTGAATGATCACATACCTCCTGAACTTTGTACCGTGCGTTATGCGTCTTTTGACAGTGCTGTCGGGTTGGTGCAGCAATGTAGATTTGGGGGCCCTTATGGCAAAGGTGGATATTGAGTCCGTTTTTCATCTCCTTCTGATTGACCCTTCCGTGTTTCAGTTATTGTGTTTTCAGTTTGAGGGCTGATTTTATTTTGATAAATGCATGCCTATGGGTTGTGCTATTTTGTGCGTATATTTTGAATTGTTCAGCAGTTTTTTGCACTGGGTTGTCAAGCAGAAGACGGCGTTCTCTAATGTGATGCACTATCTTGATGATTTTTTATTTGTTGGCCCAAAGCAGTCGGACGTTTGTGCAACACTATTGAGGACCTTTTTGGAGATGGCTTCTGAGTTTGGGGTGCCTTTGGCGGCGGAAAAGACTATAGGGCCAGTCATGTGTTTGCCGTTTTTAGGGATAGAAATTGATTCAGTAGCTCTCGAGGTATGGTTGCCTCGCACGAAGGTTATTAAGTTGCGCAGATTAGTAGCAGAGATTGTGTGGCGTGGAAAGTGACATTGCACATCATGCATTCGCTGGTAGGACATCTCAATTTTCTGTGCTGGGTTATTCCGATGGGGCACCTTTTTTGAGGCGTTTGGCTTTGGCCATGATAGGAGTGCATAATCCTCACCACTACATTTTGGTTTCGCTGGGTATGCGGGAGGACTTGCATGTCTGGGACACTTTTTTGGCCGATTATAACAGCTGTGTTGTGATGCAGTTGGAGGAAGTCTCCAATGCGGAATTGCAGTTGTTCTCTGATGCAGTGGGGGAGGGGGGCAAGGTTTCGGCATTTATTGCCAGGTGGGTCGTGGTGTGCAGAGGTATGGCTGGAGGCCTGGCATGTTTCGGGGCTCACACGCAACATTGCTTTCCTGGAATTGTTTCCCATTGTAGTTGCCCTGGCAGGCTGGCCTGAGTGGCTGTGGAACCGACATTTGGTATTTTGTTGTGAGAACGCAGCGGTGGTGGAGGTTATTAACAGACAATCTCCTAAGTGTCCGCAGGTGGCGGCACTGATGCGTGTGTTTGTCCTGTATTGCTTATAGTTTAATGTGACAGCTCATGTGTGGCATATACCGGGTGTACTTAACAGCATAGCTGACTCACTATCTCATTTTCAATGGTCACGGTGTTGTCAGTTGGTGCCCAAAGCGGATGCAAAGGCTGTGAAGATGCCCACCCACCTTTGGCAGGTTGGGATCCAGACGTAGTCACATTACTGCAGTCCTCAGTGGCACCCGCGACCTGGCTATCTTACCAGCGGGGCTATAGGAAGGTGGGTGAGTTGCTGTCAGCTTTGGGTTGGGCTGGAGGCAAGGTGATGGATGAGATGCTAAGATGATTTATTGTTCGGGCTAAGGCTGATGGCTGGCCCAGATCTTTGGTAATATCATTTTTATTATTTAGCTGTATTTATATCCCACTTTTCACCGGGTCAAAGCAGTCAATTGGGAGATACATTTAACATGAGGGGATATGAGACACATACGCTAATACTTACAGGGAACATGGGCAATGGAGGGTGAAGTGGCTTGCCCAAGACCACAAGAAGTGCCTATAGGACTAGAAATCCCAGTCCCTCCGGCCTGAGATTGCTGTCCCCAGGTGGGACTTGAACCCCTGGCCCTCCGGCCTGAAGTACCTTGTCTTAACCACTAGACCTTGGGGTTGGGGTTTTCTTTTTTCTGTAAGGTAGCAGGGTGGGCCAATCCAAGGACCTCTTTTGTGGTCTGGCAGTTGGCAGGGTGGGAAAAGAGCACTGCAACTCTCAGTGATTGGCGACGCCCCATGTCTCATGATATGTCACTCTGGATATGGGAGGCTTTGCCCAAGGTTACCCCCTCTGTGTATGAGATGAGGTTGTTTCGGGCAGACTTTTCACTTGCCTTTTTCGGAGCGTTTAGAGTGAGCGAGCTGGTACCATGCTCAGGGAAGGTGGGGGCTGCTGGAGGGTTAGATAAGAAATATGTTTCATATTTGCACATAATACAGATACAAACATAAGAGGAAATGCCTCTAGAAACTATACAGGAATTACAAACCAATATACGTAAAACATTTTAGGCGTAGTCCAGATTAAGGAAAGAAGGGAGCACATAGTAAGAGGAAATAAACAAAAAAAGGAAAACAAAATAGAGAAAAGGAGAGACTTCACCATTAGCTCTATAACTACTATGAGCTTACCAACAATCTGAAGAACCAAAACACCCCTCACACTTCCCTATCTATGAGGAATTTCTCTAATTGTATAGGATCATGAAACACATACGTCACACCCTGCAATGATATTTATTTAACTGCATTTATATACCGCTTTTCACCGGTTCAGGGTAACGCAAAACCAAAGTTGCCCCAAGTGCCACAACCTTAGATCTCAAGGTCAAGAAGGTCCTTCTACGGCTACGCAACTGAGTACTCCTGGAAACATCCGGGAATACATTAATTTTCTGACCACAACATTTTGAATCCTTATTTTTTTAAAAGGATTTCAGGACCTTGAGTTTATCAGCAAAAAATACAAAGGAAACTAACAAAGTTGCCCGCTTGGCAATCTCATCACTTGACTCCTCCAGGAATTTAGTCAAATCCTGGTTGATATCAAGGGACAAGATGTCCAGCCACTCCTCCCCAGCATCCAATATCCACTTTCCTATAGGCAAATAATAACATCTCTGAACAGAAATCTTATCTTCAAACAACAATATTTCATGAAAATATTTCTCGAGCAAAATTTCAGGAGATAGCAATGTGGTAACAGGGAAGTTGAGAAAACGTAAATTTGGGGCTCTAGCAGAATTTTCTAGAGCTTCCAATTTAGAATAAATAGAAAGTGAATCTTTAATAGAGGAAATACTAGTCTGTTATACAACCTGGAGTTGTCCCTCTAACTTGGAAATTGTATTAGACATCTCAGTCATCCTGTTATCTGCGTCCTGAAATTGTTGTACAGACTGCTCAGAAAACAAACATAAGGACTGAACAATATTAGAAAGTTTAGAATCTATACTAGCAATTGCTACCCACACATCTTTTAAGGTAATATCTTGAGATGGAATAGGCAAAAGAGGATCTGCTTGTGCATAAACTACAGGAACCGGGAGTGGCCGGTGGGGGGGAGAAGGGCACTACTTCCCAAGCGAGACAACTGTGGAGGAAAGTTGTGGAACTGGGCCCTGAGGGGGGGTCCTTTCTAGCGAGCTGATAGAAGCCCCTTCAGCCGACAGATGCAAAGGAAAAACAGGAATAAAAGGCCCTGTAACCTTATGGGAGTCCTGTGACAAGGAAACCGGAGCAGCAGTAGATCTTTTAACCTTGCGTTTCCCCATCAGGGTTCAAATTCTTCAACAAAATATTCGATCACATCTCTCCTATCCTATACTCTCTCCACTGGCTTCCTATCTATAGTAGGATTCAATATAAAACACTTGTCACCACTTTTAAACTCATTAATGACCTAGCCCCATCACAGTTGGCCACTCTACTCCAAAAACCACAATAAAACAGAACCAGAAGAAAAACTCACATCAACATGATATTAATTCCCATTGCAGTGACAAAATCAAAGCAAATAACCACCAACACTGCTTTTTCATATTATGCTCCCAGCCAATGGAATAAACTCCCACTATACCTCAGAGAGATTAAAGACCTTACATCTTTCAGGAAGGAACTTAAAACCTACCTATTTAGTCAACACTATAGCAACCTACAACCTGGAACCAAATTTACTACACAAAAAAATTCAACAAACCAAACACAGGTCTACCCCACCTAATGCCGGACTTCATTTCTCATCCACCCAAGTTAGTCTACTCCCAATACTTTATTTATGATCACAAATAACTATTATAGTCTCTTACTAACCATGTAAATCTACCCTTCTGGTTCCTTGTAACATAGTTTTATGACTCCTTGTAACATAGTTTTATATTTCCTTTTATGTTAATAACCCTCACATTGTTTTCCATTGTTTTCCATTTAACCTAGTTATTATGTAACCTAGTTTATGTTCACCTAATATTTAATGTAATTCAATATTGCACTGTTCTGCTATATTGTTGTTTAAGTTCCTTGTTTTTGCTCAACTAATGTTTAATGTAATTCAATATTGCAATGTTCTGCTATATTGTTGTTTAAGTTCCTTGTAAACCGCCCCTGATCTCTGGAAGGGGCGGTATAGAAAAGCACTGAAATAAATAAAATAAATAAAACAGCACCACAGTACCTTGTCACCAGCAGATGGTCTACTCCACCAGATCACCGCCGGGTCATCAAAGGGGCATCAAAGGGGTGTATCCTGCCCCTTTAGACATGCCCCCTTCAGGCCAGGGCCCAAAAAGCCTATGGAAAGGATTATCAACTGTCCTAGGGCCTTAACGCTGACGTCAGGGAGGAAGGAGAGGAAGGTTGACCACCCAGATGCCTGCAGCGTCTCAATCCCTGATGGAACAAGCACCTCACAGCAGTGCAGCTCACCAAGCCCAATGGGAACTCCTGATTTTCCACCAAACAGCTGAACCGGCATGCTTTTTATTCTCTGTCCTAGGGTCTCAACGCTGACATCAGGGAGGAAGGAGGGGAAAGTTGACTGCCCAGATGCCTGCAGTGTCTCACTCCCCAATGGAACAAGCACCTCACAGCAGCGCAGCTCACCAAGCCCAATGGGAACTCCCGATCTTCCCAGGAAATATGTTTCAATCGGTCCATCGCAGGTTCGTATCCTTGTGCATCAAGCTAAAACAGACCAGTTTGGCAGGGGCAAGTGGGTCATGTTATAAAGAGCAGAGCGGCTGCTCACCTGTCCGGTGCAGAACTTGCAGGCTTATATGGAGTGGGGCCCTGGGGCGGATGGTTTGGTGCTGTGGCACGAGGATTTGCGTCCCTTGACACAGTTCCAGTTCACGGCAGTATTGTGCTCGGCTCTGCGCCACATAGGCTGTGACGAGTATTAATTTACTTCACATTCATTTCCTCGCCCCTCTCACCCTCCTGGTCCAACAACACGGCATCTCCACATATCATTTCGCAGATGACATCTTCCTTCTTCATCATACCAATTCCTATGTTCCTGATATCACCCCTCTCAATACCTGTCTCTCCTCTGTGGCATCCTGACTTTCATCCAATTTCCTTCACGTTAACCTCTCCAAAACGTCTGCTATCTGGTTTACTTTTGGAAACTCCACCCCCCTCGTCTCTTTGCTTTCCTCCTCACCTATCCCTATCGTTTCTTCTCTTTGGTACCTAGGTGTCACCCTTGATTCCTCTCTCTCCTTTAAAGACCACATCTCCTCTGTTGTTCAGCGCTCCTTTTTCACCCTGAAGCAACTTTGTGCCGTTTGTCCCTTTCTCTCCTCTTCTTCTTTGACCATATTACTTCTTTCCCTCATCATATCCCGTCTTGACTACTGCAATGTCTCCTTAGTTGGTCTCCCTCAGTCCCAGTTTCTTCGTCTCCAGTGCATTCAAAACACCGCCGTTCGCATCCTAACACATGCCTCTCGCTTTGATCACATCACTCCCCTCCTTCTACGTCTGCACTAGCTCCCAGTTCCTTTCTGGATCCAATTCAAGCTCCTCATTTTTGTTCACAGATCAAGCCACACAGGTACTCCTCTTTATCTTGCCGATCAGGTCCACCTCCACACCCCTCACCGCTCCCTCCGTTCCATTCATGCCAATCACATGTCCCTTCCCTCCCCATCCCAGGCTCACTTGGACTCCACCCGCTCATCAACTTTTTATTTTCTTGGCCCAAGACTCTGGAACTCGCTCCCCCCTGCCCTCCGTTTAGAATTCTCTTTCACTGCCTTCAAAGCCAAACTAAAAACCCATCTTTTCTGGTCAGCTTTTGACCTACACCCCCCCACACACACACACTTTCCCCTCTCTCCCCTCCTCCCTGCTGATATATAACCTTCCTTCCCTTTTTACATGTCTTCCTGTCTACCCCCCTCACTGTTGCACGATCCTTGCCCCTTTTTTAAACTGTTGTCCCCATTACCCCTCTCCCTTCTTCTGTCCTTATCCTCTCTGTCCTGTTTCTAAATTGTAATGGCGTTCTTTTTCCTTTTCTCGCAGCTTTTTAGTTTTGGTTGTAAACTGCCCAGATACTTCTGTTATGGGCAGTATATTAAGTTTTTAATAAACATAAACAAAAAGAAACTGGGGCCGCCACCAGTGCAACAGCAGTGGGGCTGGGTGAGGCTGTAATCCAGTGGATAGGCAGATGGCAGTCCGGAGCCTATGCAGGTTATGTGCATCTGCAAGGGGGGCAGGGAATGAGCAGGAACCGCGTGGAAGTGAGTTGGGAAAGTGAGGGGTGGGGGTGTTTAAAAATCAATAGGATTTACCTGAATAACATGCTTTACTAGGCACTACACAGAAGAGAATAGTACTTTAAAATCCTGGTAATTGTAATAGCTAAACAAGAGTTGATACTAGATGTAACTGAATGCACAAGCCTGAGTTATCTTCTGGAGGTTACTATGAGACAAAAATAATATTTTGGATGGTTATTCTTTTTAATGTCATTTGTGCATTAGAGTAAGAATACAATATTTAGGGGCATGTTTACTAAAAGCCGTACAATTGCGTGCCGCACAATAGCGCACGGAAACGCGGCACTCAAACGCTCAGAAACGCTCTTAAACGCCCCGCACAAGTGCGCTTGGGCCCCGCACAATTGCGCGCCGCACTAACGTGCCCCGCAAAAGTACCCGGCCCGCAAATGTCCGATAGAGGCGTGGAAAGGCATTCTGAGGGCGGAGGAAGGCTCCCGAGGGGCGGAGAGACGGGGTCAATGGGCGGGGAAGGGGAGGGGAGAGGCTCCCCGCACAGTATCGGGGACGAATTTGCAGGTTAAAAATAGCGCGAGTGAAACACTCACGGTAGAGGGCATTTAAAGGGAAGAGAAACCATTTCCGTCAGCAATGTACAGGGAAACCGGGGAAACCTGCAAAACGTGAGCAGTGTGATACATGTGCACAGAACAAAAGTGCAAATAAAGATAGAAAAAGACCCAAACAAACATATTAAAAATAGGAAGTCAGCTGGGGAACCCTGATATTAATGGGCAAACATAAGAAACACACCCAGGAAAGCTCCAAAAAAATGAAATGAAGTATGGAAGGGGCTACGGAGCGGAGACCCTTCCAAAAACCATTTCCTTTTTCTGAGCCTTCCTGGGAGTGTTTGCTATGGTTGTCCATTAATATCACTGTTGCCCAGCTTGGATATATTTATCCCCAGTTCGTCGTGGTCGGTTGAGGGGTTTATTTGCACGTTTGTCACCAGACAAGGTGACTGAGCCCACAGTACAAATGTGCAGAGCAGGGTTTGTGACTCATTTGGTCAGGTTTCCCACCCCCAGGGACTGCACTATCACTGTGGCCACAGTGTGGTGCAGCAGACAGAGGCAGTACCTCTAGGACCAGAGGGTCACAGGTTCAAATCCAAGCTAGGGCTCCTGCCAACCCAGTCCCCATATTTTACCCACCACTAAACAGAGATAGTAAAGACACTCCTTTATTGCAGAGAACATAAGCATGGTTCACACACCCATTTTGTACCCAACACCGCACACACACCATAACAATGGGCATTACCGACAGCCGAGTCCCCCAAATGCAGTCCTGGAGTGCCACAACTCAATCAGGTCATATGCTTTTCCAAGATACGGACATGCCAGCATGTTGGCGGTAGGGTACAGGTGGTGGAGGGGGCAGTGGCTGCTAGCCACAGAAGACAGTGGCCGAGCCATGTGCAGGCTGGCACGTCCACTGCAACATAGGCCCTGTCAGATGTACAGTCATGGACTTCCCAGGGAATGCAGCACATCTGTGGTAACACAGTGGTGCAGTGCACACAGACAGTGTGTGCAGGAGCAAAAGGTCACAGGTTCAAAGCCCAGCTGGGGCTACTGCCAATCCTGTCCACATATTTTCCCCACAACTAAACCATGTTAGTAAGGGCAATCCTTTATTGCTGGGGATATACGCATTGGTCATACGCCTATCTTTTACACCACCAAGCACAGACACCATGACCAGGGGCAGTACCTAGAGCAGAGTCTCACAAATGCAGTCCTGGAGGACCACACACCATTCAGGTTCCATGCTGCCACTCATACAAATAACCGTGCTGTATATCTATGCACCACCCCCATGGTATGTAGATGTAGCTCATGCATATTCATGAGGGACAGCAGGAAACCCCAACCAGTGTATTGCAAACCTGGACTGGATTTGGGAACCTCTGCCGTACAGCAGCAGCCAACAGGGACAGACACACCCACACCCACACCCACAGGCCCCATTGGCCAATGCCTCCTGGTGAGGCAGGACATTGGGCCCTGCGTGCATCTCCCAATACCAGCACTTGCATACCTTAGCAATGTCACCCTACACCAGGGTATATGGTACACAGCTCTCAAACGTTTGCTATGAGTACTGGCAGATAGATATCCCTACGTTACGCACAGTCTGCTCTATGAGCTCCATCATAATAATCTATCTGATGTCTGCGGTGTGTGTGCGTCAGGTCTGGCCCCTGACAGTGTTTACCACCCTAGGGAGGGACCCCCAATGGTATTGCATACCATACCCATGCCTGTACTGTGCCCAGGACTGGTGTGGTGGGCAAGGATTCTGAACCCCTCTATAGTAGCACAATGCTGGCATACGTGTGGGAGTGTGTGTCTGTCTATACAGTGTGTGTTGGCTGCAAACACTGTCCACAGTTTTGGCCTGATGATGTGCATAATGAGCAGCATGGTACCATGGGTATAGCTCAGACAGGGTGGGCTGGCCAGGATGCATCTGCACAGGGCATAGGGCACTGGCAGGGACATTGTAGTGGCCGTCCACCACCTCCACAGACAGGGTGACCTCTGTATGTGCTGCTGGGCTTTCACTCCACCCTGACTGTGCAGTGATGGCAGCATGGCTAGGCACCCCCATAGTGCTTCATAGCACTTTCCTCATGTGATATATATGGGTCACCTGTTGGGGCCTAGTCACTGATGTATCTGCTTGTGTGTGCTGCCATCCCAGTTGTGGGTGCATGCATTTCCAGTGGGACTAACCAGCAGACTGTTCACAGCTGGTATGTGCCCTGCTGGAGTGCCTTGCAGGGTGCAGTGGCTGATGGCTTGATGCAGGGGAATATCAGATAGTGGTGGGGTGCATCTTAGCATATCCAGGCCTACTGTCTGTCTGATATTGTGGTCTGGGTGTGTGTGGGGCTGCTTGGACTGCCCTGTAGGGTGTCTGTTCCCCACCAGGACTGGGGTTGATGGTCCACTCTACTGCCATCATTGCGTGGGGGGGGGGGGGGGGAGGTGTATAATGGGGATCTGTTGATAGGAGACCCTGCCTGTTTGCCACCCTCAGCTGGGGGGGGGGGGGGGTGTTGGTGGTACATGGCCCACCTAGGGGTCTGTGGGGTTTCCCCTGACTGAGACAGACAGAGATATCCAAGGTGTTCCTGCAGAAACTCACAGATTATGACTGTTTTGGAGCTCTGCCATGGCCTCTCTCAGCTGTGGACCTGGTCCAGGGCGCCTCATCGCACACTCAGGGTGAGCACAGTTCCCGCACAGTGTGACTGTGTGTAGCTACTCTGTGCAAATTAAACACCCGGTCAGTACCTCCTACCAGGCCAAGGTGCTGTGTGGGTGCACACGGACACGTCCCCCTACCAGGCCGGGGAGCTGTTGGGGTGCATTCCCCATCTTGTGTTCATCTGTGGACAGCTGATTTGCATGTGCAGTGCATCATGGGTATGGGTGGCCTAACCCTATCCTGGTTCCCACAGCAGACTGTCTGTGTGGTGACATGCAGGCTCTCTGCAGCCAGCTAGGGGCTTGCTGGCAACTATATAGCTGTAGCCCAATGGTTACTTCACTGCCTGTGGAGCCAGCGGTAATGGGTTCGAGCCCACAGTGGGGTTCTTTGATAGGGTTGTCCAAAGCTTTTTTTAGATTTAATGTACATATGTTGCTGCCATCAAACACACCCTCAGTGTACTGTACCCATAAGGTGCCTCTGAGGGTGCTTTATAGGGCACCCTATAGGGCACCTTATGGTTGCCGTCCATATAAGGTGCACTATACATTATCCTGTGACGCAACATATATGGTGCCCTATAGGGGACATTCAAGGGTGCCTTGGCGGACAGTGAACTTTAACATGTGCCTTATGGGCCGCCTTATGTTAACACGCTTTGTGAGTGCGTTTGCTAGTAGTGATAACTGAAATAAAAATAGCTTGCCCCCTACAGCACTCATCCACATAATACACACTGCCTCAGTGAGCCTTCTTCATTGGGCACTGTGGGGGATTGAACCCCTGATCTCTGCACCATTGGTCAGTGTCTTAACCATTGCGCTGTGGCTCTGTTCCTATGCTTGGGCATCTGCGCACCGCCTTATGCCGCCCAAACCTAACAGTGCACCGCCTTATGCCGCCTGAGATTAACAGTGCACCGCCTTATGCCGCCCAAAATTAACAGTGCACTACCTTATGCCGCCCAAAATTAATATGCCTCCTAAAGCACTTTTACCCATTACAGTTAATGCCTCAGCCAGCCCTTTTTGTTGTGCACAATGGGGAATTGAACCCATGGCAGCTGCACCCACAGTCAGTGTTTTAACCATTGTACTATGGCTCTGCTCCTTTGTGTGTGCACATCAGGCGCCACTTAGCCTTCCCACGCACTATTGTGCCCCGCGCAAATGTGCGATCGCTTACCCCGTTTTTTTTCTTTTCTCTGCCTGAACCGCCCACTCCTTATATGGCACAGGCACACTACCACGGCCCCGCACATTAGGAATGTTTAGTAAACAGACCCCTTATTCTGGATGTTTATTTGGATCTTTGATTAGCTGAGTGCTCAATTTTAAATACCCTATTTAATAATTTATGTAGGAATTTGATAAATTTAACAGAAAATTCAGATTTATGGAATTCTGTTGCTTTGTTGAATTCCTTGGTTAAATTCCATTGCCTTGCTATAATACATCTTCTGAAACATCTCACTTGCTTTGGATTTATCCTTTTTAGTTTATTTTCCTCTTGTTCCTTCTTTACCTAATGGTGGAGGGGAATAAGAGGAGGTTAGTGAACTCTGTAAGCCCTCATCTGAATGAAAACCAGACTCTGAGCAACCACTTGGCCAATTTGACTATACTTATATCATCAGCGTTACTTTAGGAGTCTAACTACATCTCTCCTCAGAGAGGGGGGGGGGCTACATTAATATAATTAAACATGTAACAATTGTCTTCTATATGATTACATAGTTAATGGAAATCTAGATCTCCAAAAGTCCTGAAATTTCTAGTTTCAGGCATCTTCCTATCCTCTATGTTCTTCCCCTTAGAAAAAAAAAATACAGATTTCTACCAAACTGATTATAGTGCTAAGAAATCTTTTGTTTTTGTGTAAGTCTATGTAAAAATCGATGAGCCTGTTTACTTAAGTATGGTATGTTTTTACACTTGCCACACATTAAGTGCACAGGCTTTCTGGTAACTTTTGGCAGTGTGGTCAGCATGTGCCCTGTAGTTACCACACAGGGAAGAAATTTACTTCATGGTAAATGCATCGGTAGATACTGTAGTGCAGTAAGTGTATCCGTGCTATCTGCCCCATGTGTTAAAGCACCACGATCCCCCACTGAGCATCCCGATCCCCTTCTCTATAGCCTCTCCATCAACATCCATACCCCCCTTTGTATCCAAGCCCAACAGAATCCAGGCTCCACTGACCCATCAGCATCTAGGCTGCCCTTCTTATTCTCACTCCATCAGCATCCAGGCTCCCCTTCTAATCCCCAACCCATCATAATCTAGGCCCTCTCCTCTGAACATCCCCTTGTGCATCAAGACCCCCCCAAACCCTTCCCAAAGAGGTACCCAAGTCCCAAACCACATGTGGGCAGGGTAAGAGAGGAGAGTGGGTGTGTCTGCACCACACAGTTACCCCGAGTGCTAACAGCACATGGTAACTACACGTTTTGCAGGCAGTGAGGGTGCAACTAACACCACCTCAGTGGATGGCGTTAGCTGCATCCCAGTTGCTTTCTAACCACACTCTCTGAAGTTTTGGTATGGTATCTGTTATTTGCGCTAACATGCCACATTAGCTGCAAAATCAGTTTCGTAAACATGCCCTTTATGTATGTATATGCATGCACTTAGGGAGAATTTCATCCCAACAGAAGAACATAAGATATGCCATACTGGGTCAGACCATGGGTGCACCAAGCCTAGTATCCTGTTTCCAACAGTGGCCAATCCAGGTCACAAGTACTTGTCAGGTCCCCAAAAGGTAAACAGATTCCATGCTGCTTGTCCCAGGGGTAAGCAGTGGCCAGTCCACTTTAAAATGATGTATAGACTTTCCTCCAGGACCTCATTCAAACCTTTTCTAAACCCAGCTACACTAACAGCTTTTACTATATTTTATGTATTTATTTGACAGGTTTTTTATACCGTTTTATCCTTTAGTCAAAGTGGTTTATATTATAACAGTGTGATAATAATTACAGTCAGGGCCGTACCAATGGCGAAATGCACCCTGTGTGACTTGCACATCGGGCACGGGCCCCCCCCCCCCCCCATCTAGCCATTTTATATGGACGGGAGAGAAGAGGCGCGCACCCGATGTGCAAGACGCCTGCCACCGGCACGCTAAGCAGGTCTGATCCCTCCTGGAGAGACCAGACCTGCTTAGTGTTCCGGCAGGAACGCTTCAAGGGCACATTTCGGCTCTCTGCCGTTGCCTGTTGCTGCCAGTGGCAGGCAACGGCAGAGAGCCGAAATGCGCCCCTGAAGTCTTTGCGCCCTGTGCGGCCGCACCACTCACACAGGGCTCGGTACGGTCCTGGTTACAGTTACAGGTTAACATTATATACATAATAACTTATTAATGGAATATGATCAAGGAACATAATGTTGGATGTTAACATAGGATGGTTGGTTGACAGTAAGTTCATAGAATGGAATGGTGGTAGGTTAAGTTGTGTTCATGCTGTGCTATGTAATGGTTCCAAAATGTTCCAAGTACAGGAACGTTTTTGGCTTCTGTCTGACATCTTTGATGTCCTTAATGGTTCTGATGTCTTCTGGGAGGGAGTTCCCTAAAGCAGGTGCAGCAAGGGAGAAGACCTTCTTGCATGTGATTTGTTTAGCTTTTGTATGGATGTTGGGTGTGATGATCAGGTTCTTGTTGTTGATTCTTCTGGATCAGGTTTCAGGGTCTCTTGTGAACAACATTTATATGATATCTGCTGTGTATGGTGTAATATTTTAAATATGGTGAGTATTGTTTTGAACTTGATGCATGTGTGTATTGGAAGCCAGTGTAGTTGACTCAGGAGGGGTGTTATGTGTTGTGTTTTGCTGATCCTATGACGATGTGGGCTGCCTTGTTTTAGGCCATTTGAAGTAGGTAAATAGTATGCTTTGGGAGACCTTGATATACTGAATTGGAATAGTTTAGGAGTAGTGTTATAGTGGCTTGGCAGATGGTCTGGAAACCATTTTGGTTGAGTAGTAGTTTCAGTTATTTGGTAATTTTTATCTTATAGTATGTGTTCTTTGTGGCTTTGTTTATCTGCGATGTAGATTGAGGTTTTGATTGAGTGTGACTCCATTTTTTACTGTTATGTTGCCATGTGGTATTTTTATAGTAGGAGGGGGAACAAATGATGTGTTTCTGGTAATGTAGAGAGTCTCTGTTTTTTTGTAGTTTATTTTTATTTTTTTTACCTTAAGCCATATAGTCATTGCTTCCAAGCATTTCGCTATGATTGAGTAATTGGGTTTATCTGTGTTGAATGGGATGTATATCATGACATCATCTGCATATATCCTTTGGTAACGAATTCCAGAGTTTGATTATACATCCAATCACCCATTGAATTATGTGACTGAAGAAAAAAATGATAATTTGATTTCTATTTGCAGTTCTAAATTAACCAGAGAAAACACAGTCACTTAAAACGTGTGTATTCCAACCTGGTTACTTTAAGCATCAAGAACTATAATCTCAAATGAAACTACCAGTACATACTGTAATAATTGAACCTTGAAACCCCCAAAAGCACTCAAAAGTGCATTTCAAGGATTCTTTTTATATTTTATAGTCTTGATAGTATGATTGAACATCTGGCTAGCAATCAATGATCACAGTGAAATCTCATAATAGTCATACTGTACAGCCATTCAAAATAACTTGAGGTCATCCTATCAATGTATCTTTTTTATTATTTTATTTTTTAGCTGTTGGCATGTCATATGTTAAGAAGAATGCAAAAATGATCATACAAAACTGACTATAATTAACTGAGCATCAAGCAAGGTCTAATGCCTGTAGTGTGCAGCAGAATGAAAGTAATCACCTATGACACTCCGAAATTCTCCTAAGGCTCCTTATATCCACTTCAGCCCAGCCTGACCTCAATGCCTTTGTTCTGAACACTCCTGCCCCCCCCCCCCCCTTTCCAAGGATCTGGTCTCACCCAGTAATCTCATCTCTTCCCTCCCCGCTCCAGCTGAGTAGTTTCCTTTTTTATCTTTCATACTTCTCTAGCTCTCTTCCTCCTGCTTGCAAATCACTACCTCCTTTTGGTCCCATAGCTGCATAATTCACTGTCTCTCCAAAGCTCCATGGCCTTTAGGTCACTGATATCCTGTACCTCAATGACAGCTGAAGGCTTTGCATCTTCTGGAATCTTTACATACCCCACCATCAAGCAACAGAGCGACACCTCTCTATTTAAGCACATTGTACATGATAAAATATCAATGCATCCATACTTTCCTAATTATCCATGAAGTTTCTGAATATTCTTAAATTGCAAAATAAATAATTGGGAGCCAATTTAATAAAATTCTCACAAAAGAGTATAATGTAATTTTATAAGAATATGCCAATGAAAATTCCAAAAACATACCTAGTTTTATAAAGACAACATAGATGCCCATAAGCTTTTATAAAATGGTCTTCTGCAATAATCCTCAATAGTTCACAATGTGCTCACAAAAATTTACACCCGGTACAAAAATGTTTATTTATTTATTTAGGTTTTTTTCTATACCGCGCTCTTTAGCATCAGTTTGGTTTACATTATAACAATTTTGTGCAGTGCAGACAGCATCTGAACTGTACTTACAAGGAACAGGGTTTACAAATTGGCTAACTGGGGGAACTATATATAGGCTACATAGCAGCAGGCTAATTGGATAAGAGACTATATACAGGCGGGATAGTCAGGTCAGGTGGGGACATACATAGAGGACAGGTTGTAAGCTATATACAGTTATATACAGTTATATACAGTTGCCCTCTCCGCCCTCCTTTTCAACCTGTACTTACAACCCATTACAAACATATTCAAAAAACATAAAATCAACCATTTTATATATGCGGATGACATTATACTTGCCATTCCCATAAACTCTAACAACCCCAAATACGACAACCTACTCATATGCATGAATGAGACCACAACATGGCTCGAAGACAACCATCTAAGCATCAACCTCAAAAAGACAGAAGCAATGTTCGTAACAATAAAGTCAGGCACTGATTACAATTACCCAGCAACAATTTCAATCAACAACACACCTATACCTAATACTAGATCACTCCCTCACCATGCTTCCCCACATAAAACAGACAGTAAAAACGATATTCTACAAACTCAAGACAATACAACACCTAAGACCCCTACTTGACACACAAGATTTTAGATCAGTAGTCAATACCCTCATCACCCCCCACTTCGACTATTGTAATAGTCTCCTAGTTGGTTTACTGCTAAAAAGCATCTACCTACTTCAAAGAGCCCAAAACATATGCGCCAAGATGATCACTAAAGCTAAAATAACAGATCATGTCACCCCAATACTGTTAGACTTGCATTGGCTCCCTATAAGTAGCCGAATAAAATACAAAATCCTCCTAACTACCTTCAAACTCCTTAATAACATCTCTCCCTCACATTTGACTACACTAATACACCCCCCATCAAAAACTAGAATGTGCAGACAAAACGCAATTCATTCCCTCAACATAAAAACAACCATCAGAAAAACTAAAGCAACTACAAGTGACAGGGCCTTCTCCTTCGCTGCCCCCACTCTCTGGAATGGCGAGGCCGCGTGGCCGCCCCCGGGGCGTGCGAGCGGCCGGCGTTAACCGGGGGGGCGGCCGGCCGCGCGCCCGCCGCGGTGTGGCTGCGCGATTCGCGGGGAGGGCCTGCGGCGCGTGAAGGGCTCCCATTGGCTCCCACGGCACATGGCAGGGCACGGGAGCCAATGGGAGGAGTAGAAGAGTTACGGGGGGAGTAAGGGGAGCGTTGCGGTGTCCTCCGGCCTTTCCCTCGAGGTGGCCGGAGGTACCGGACGTGTCTGGGCACTTGCTCTTGAAGCTGGATTGTGGTGCATGCCTGCGGGTGGTTTTGTGTGCACAGATTGGAGGGGTAGATTGTGGAACGGAACAGTCGGGTGGCTTAGGAATTTGAGGTTGATGGTAGCAAGTGTTCTGTCCGGAGAGGGTGAAGCATGGGAGGTGCCTGGCTTTGTGCATGGAGAACATCCTCCGGCATCTAGGAGGATGTGGATTGCCTGTTCAGCGACTGAGAGTTGGGGCCGCCCGGAGGGAGAGGGGGTGGGGGGGGGTGGGCGTTGTGCAGTGGTGACCCGCTGCACGCGTGGATCCAGGCCCTGGGTGGATCTCAGGAGGGGTTCATTTTGGAGGCACTGGCCTTTGGGACTTGGTGGGGGGTTGAATGGGATTCCTCATGTTGGTTTTGGATTACTGGGGGTTTCTTTGATTGTAGTGTTTGGGTTTGTTTTGTGGTGGTTTGGTGCGAGTGACTCCAGTTTAGTCCCGACCTGCCTGGGTTATGTAGCAGGGGAAAGCCTTCAGGTCATTTGTTGGCACGAGACTCAAGCAGAATCACATTCACAAAGGTGGAGCAATGGTTTCTAGCACAACAACAACTTTTATACCTTTCTTCTCCATTCTGTGCATAGGCACACTTCTCATTGGTCCCGGTAACCCTGTCTATCCCCTCTATGGGTCCCGGTACCATTACGTAGTCATCCAATGCGGAGTTGGTCTGGGCTTAGCACCTGCTTGCCCCCCCCTGTGAGTCCCCATTACATTGGACAGTGCTTAGACTCTGGATACAATTCTCTGCCAATGTCACTTAGCTGACTAGAACAGGGAAAGCGGGGCACTGTATCCCTTCTCTCAGCAGAATTACTTAATTCGCAGTAGCTTCCACTCTTATCAGTGCCCATTAGAGCTTGTTTTCTATCTTTGCTAAGTTTTGATTCTGCTAGCTATCCTTAGTTCAGTTTCGATTCTATGAAAGCAGCATTCAGGGGGGTCTTCATTCCTCGGGGGCCGATCCACAGGCTTTATTTACAGGTCCAGCTGCTTAGGCCTGCCTGCCTAGTTCAAACAGCGTGGATCATAGGCCTTTGCCTACCACATTTCCCCCTTGGATTAATCTCACCCTAATTTTAATAAGGTGTGAGAGTTAAATCACTATAATTACACTGGAGTTGGATTACGTCCATACATGCTAGACTTAGGGTGCCATAAGGCTCGGGAGTCGCGGCGGGTGGCCGTGGGGGGGGGGGGGGGGTGGGGGGGATGGGCAGGGGCAGCGGCGGATGAGTCGGCGGTTGCTGCTGGGGTGGGCAGGCATGATTGGTGGGGCTGGCGGGGCCCGGCGGGTGGGTGGGGGGGGCGGATGGGGAGAGGTGTCTCCCCTGGTTGGGTACATTGGCAGGGTGGGGGGGACAGGGCCCCTCCCGGGCAGATTGGCTGGGGGCATGGCAGCTGCCTTGGGGGGGGGCGGGTGCGGGGCATCTTCCCCTTTTTTCTCCCCACAGGACACTCCGAGATGGCAGTTCACCGGGACCCCGAGGCATGAGAGTTCGCTGTCACAGGCCGGCGCAGCGCTGAGCGGGGAGGAGAGCACGCCTGCAGCTGCATCAGCGGAACAAGGACAGGGCTCGAGGAGCATGGTGCCGGGTCAGTCGGAGGCAGGAGCGGTGCCTGAGCAGGCGACGGCTGCGGCAGGTGAGTCTGTGGGGGCGGGGTCTTCGAGGGGAATCCCGGCGGGGGGAGAATGGGGGGAAGGCGGCCAGGAAGCGGCGGCGTTCGGGCCGTCAGCGTCGGGCTTCGGGTTCCTGGTCATCTACGTCCTCGGTATCGTTGTTGTTTGCATCCGGGTCGGCTGGGAGCAGGGGTGGGGGCGAGGCGGTGGGGTTGGTTCGTCGTCGGTGGTAGTGTTCTCGGAGTTGGGGAAGGCGTGCCGAGGAAGCGGCGGCGAAAAATTAAGGAGAGGTGCTATATTGATATCTTTCGGTTCGAGGAAGCAGCAGAGGGAGGATGGCAAGACGGGTAGAGTGCGAAAGGTGGCGTGCAACGTACCGAGTTGGGCGTGGGCATTTCTGTGCTGGCGGATTCGGACTCCAACCGGGAGGCCGCTCCGTGTCCGGAATGCCCCGGCGGTGCGGCGTTTAACAGCGTGGTCCGGGAATGGGCTGGCGGTGGAGATCGGGTTGGGGGGGGTAGCGGGCCCTTTCGGGAACCGCCCTTACGGCGGAGCCAGGTAAATACCGGTTTGATCCATAACCTGTCCCGCCCTATCGGGGTTCGGTGACTGATCATATCTCCAGGGAGTTGTGCTGGTAGTGGGGGAGGCGCGGACTGGGGCAGTACACTGCATTGTTGGATGGGCTCGTGCAGATGGCGGGGGAGTGGGGGTTCCGTTGGCAGAGGGGAAGGCGGAGGGTCCCCCCCCCCAACTCGGTTCACCTTGTTAGGGATCGAGCTGGAGTCTGGGGAGTGATTGGTGCGCCTGCCGGTGGGTAGGATCCGGTGGCTCCGGGTTCTGGTGGCGAACGCCTTGGGTTCCAGAAGGGGGACATCGTGGGAGATGCAGGCGTTAATCGGGTCCCTGAATTTCGACTGTAGAGTTATCCCTAAGGGGCGAGTGTTGGTGAGGCATTTGCAGGTCTCTCCGGACCGCATCCTCGTATGAGGGCTGCAGAGTATTCCGGCTGATATAGCTCATTTGGGATGAGTTCGGGCGGGCGTTCGATGGCACTACGGTTCTCCGAGATCGGGAGAGCGGCAGTCGGGACCGGCAGTTGTTTACCGATGCGGCCGGTGGGTTGGGCCTTGGGGTGTACTTTGGCGGCTCGTGGTGTGCAGCGGAGTGGCCTGATGCTTGGGAGGTAGTCGGTCTCACGGCCGATATAACCTTCCTGGAGTTGTTTCCGCTACTGGTGGTGTTGGAGGTCCGGCCGGACAGGGTTCGCCATCGTAGACTTGTATGGTGGTGCGACGACGCAGCGGTGGTAAGCGTAGGGAGCGACTACACTCCACGCGTATCCCGGTAGCAAAACTGATACGACAGGTCGTGTTGGTTGGCTTGCGGCTGGATACCGTGGTTCGGGCACGGCATATACCCGGCAAGGTTCCCTCTAATTTTCTGTAGGCTCTGTGCGCATAACATAGCAGCTGTGTGCAGCTTTCGCAGGAAGGTTACAATTTTGTGCGCCACATAACGACACTCGGAGTTAGATACTTGAAATTTGACTGCATGTCCGAAACACAGTATGTGCACTTTAATCAATTTAAATGAACATAGGCGATTACTAACTGAAGTGGAAAATTGCTAGTAATTACAATCACGACGTTTGAATTTTAAGACGTCTGTGTTGTTTTCTATCGGAGTCAGAGCCGTAATTTTGTGCACTCTGTTGGCAAAGTATGTGTGCTCACTCGGTGAGGTGTGTGCGCGCGCACACGCGCACAGCGTAGAGGGAACAGTAATACCCGGTAGTACTAACCAGGTCGCGGAAGTGGGAGCTGTTCTAAGCATGGGCGCCGGAGGCGGAGGCGGAAGGTTAAGCAGTCCCCGGCTGCGCCTGCTTGGTGCAGTTTCTGGGCGTGTAGGAATTTGGCGGGTTTCTCGTTCCTTGCTATGGCAGTGGGGTGGGCGGGGGGCGGGGGGATTGGTAGCACGCCGGGTGCGGCAGGCCTGGGAACGCTCTGGTCGGTCGCCCAGGGGCAGCGGGCAGTCCATTACACATGAGTTGCTGCATCGCTGGTGGGCTGTTTGCCACAGGAGATGTCGGCCAGCTACGTGGGCGCCTGCATCCGGGCGGTGTTTTTCCATAGCGTTCGTGGTGCGGGGTGGTAGGCGCCGCATTCCTTTCGTATTTGCGCAGCTACTTGGCGGCGGCGGCGGGCTTACCTAAGGGGGATATCAGGCGGATCGGAAGATGGACTGCCTGGGCGTATCGGAGATATGTGTGCTGGTATGGGTGCTGGGGGGGGGGCTGGCTAACTGTGGATCTGTTTCTTTTGCAGAAGTTGTTCCTGGCACATGTCGCTGTTGGGTGATTGGTCACTCGGAGTTCCGGGCCGGTCGGCAAGCAGCAACATGCCCGGTGGAGTGGAATATTGGTTTGGACCAGTTCGGGGTGACCGTTTCATGGCTGGGTGAGCGCGGTCTGCGATGGATGCAGCTCTTGCCTTTGCTGCGGCACCACGAGCGGCTGTGGGGGCCACAGGATGCTGTGGTGATCCACCTGGGTGGCAACGATCTGGTGTCCTGGCCGGGCTGGCAGTGGAGTCGGGCTGTGATTCGGGACAAGGAAGCGCTATTTGAGATGTTTTCTGGTGTGATTTTGCTGTGGTCAGATATCGTTCCAAGGCCTGCTTGCACGGCTCAGCGGCGGTGGTCGCAGGGCTAACAAAAGATCAATCGCCGAATTGGCGGATGGGTGGGGGAGCAGGGGGGGGGCCCACTCTTGCACCCCTGGGCTGATGAGGAGTGTGCGGGCTTGTGTGCGGGCCTATATCGGGGCGCTGGGGTCCATCTATCCCAGGGGGGATGGATTTGCTCCGCACCGATTGGCAGGAGGCCTTGGAGGATAGGCTGAACCGGAGGGGCGCTGGTCGCAGCTTTGCCGGGGGGGGCGGCTCAGGCCGGTGCTGGCCTGAGCAGGTGGCGGAATCCCGGAGGTTTCCGGGGTCCGGAGCCGGAGCCAAGCAGTAGGGCGGGGGTGGGGTACCCCCGCCCTACGGTCCCTCAGGCTTTTGCTAATAATATGGTGAAGCCGGATGAGGGAGGCTAGGCAATTTGCCGGGGCCTGGACAAGGCGGAAGCGGAAGCGGCCTCACTTTGCTACTCATAACTCGGGGCATGCCGGGTTGGTTTCAGACCACTCACCTCCCTTCGCCCCCTGTTCTCCCTCCCCCCCCCACCCCCGCAAGCAAAAGACAGATGGCCTGATCCATATTTCCAACTGCTTTATTAGTGGATCATGGCCACAACTTGTGGATACACAGTATTGCATTATTTACAATCATTCATTAATCCTAACAATCATAACTGCGCTAATTCCAAAACTTCTGTACAAAATTCCATAGGCATTATATTACACAACATGTATTTGATATGCAACAGTATCTACATAATAGTTCACACTGGTTAAACAATGGACCTGTAGTAGAGGTTGGCCTGGAGGGGGACCACTGATCACAATGCCAGGTCGGTAGCCCTGGCCCGTCCCGTGGTCAGGACCCTGCCCCTCTTCCCCGTCGCCAACCACTTTGTGTTGGTGCCTGTGTGTCCCTTTCAATCGATGCTCCTGGTAATCGAGGCCAGGCCGGTGGCGGAATCCCGGAGGTTTCCGGGGTCCGAAGCCGGAGCCAAGCAGTAGGGCGGGGGTGGGGTACCCCCGCCCGGCGGTCCCTCAGGCTTTTGCTAATAATATGGTGAAGCCGGATGAGGGAGGCTAGGCAATTTGCCGGGGCCTGGACAAGGCGGAAGCGGAAGCGGCCTCACTTTGCTACTCATGGCTGGTGAGGGTTCACTCTGCTGGGGGGGGGGGAATACAATTTAAAGTTGGATTGTTGATGTTATGGTTTATGGCAATAAAGCTGCAACCAGTTGAATTCCCATATATGTGTGGTCTACCTTTGTTATTAATGGGTGTGGGGGCGGGGGGTGTTGCGGTGTGGCGGAGACCGGTCCGACTTACCCGGTTATGGCGAGGCCGCGTGGCCCCCCCCCCCGGGGCATGCGAGCAGCCGGCCGCGCGCCCGCCGCGGCGTGGCTGCGCGATTCGCGGGGAGGGCCTGCAGCGCGTGAAGGGCTCCCATTGGCTCCCGTGGCACATGGCAGGGCGCGGGAGCCAATGGGAGGAGTAGAAGAGTTACAGGGGGAGTAAGGGGAGCGTTGCGGTGTCCTCTGGCCTGTCCCTCGAGGTGGCCGGAGGTACCGGACGTCCCGCCCTCCCGCCCTTTGTTGGGGCTCGGGGGTGGGGGGCTTTGGAGGGGTGTTGCAGCTGGGGGGGATGGGGCAGGATCCCGGAGGTTTCTGGGGTCCGGAGCAGGAGCCAAGCAGTAGGGCGGGGGTGGGTACCCCCCCCTGGGCGGTCCCTCAGGCTTTTGCTAATAATATGGCGAAGCCGGATGAGGGAGGCTAGGCAATTTGCCGGGGCCTGGACAAGGCGGAAGCGGAAGTGGCCTCACTTTGCTACTCATGGCTGGTGAGGGTTCGCTCTGCTGGGGGGGGGGGGAATACAATTTAAAGTTGGATTGTTGATGTTATGGTTTATGGCAATAAAGCTGCGACCAGTTGAATTCCCATATATGTGTGGTCTACCTTTGTTATTAATGGGTGTGGGGGCGGGGGGTGTTGCGGTGTGGCGGAGGCCGGTCCGACTTACCCGGTTATGATCTCCCACTAACCATTCGCATGATAAAAGACCTTTATCAATTCAAAAAAGAACTTAAAACCTACCTTTTCACAAACCATTTTGAAATCCCCTATCCACAGAGAACCTCTCCCCAACAATCACAGAAACACATCCACAGCACCCAAGATAGGACAAACGACTAATACAAGAAAACCTTCCATTACATTACTTTACATACTTTACCCAACACACAAAAGTCTTATCCAATCTGTTGTTATTACTGCTCTTGTAAATAACCTTTTGTAATTAAGTTCCGTTATGTTTTGTAATTAAGTTCCGTTATGTTTTATGCATTACTACCTGTATATAGTTAAAACCATGTTCCATATAGTTAATACAATGTTCCATGTAAAGTGTACACTAGTATACGAAATTTGTTAACTGTTCAATGTAAACCGCCCTTGATTTCTGGAAGGGGCGGTATAGAAGAAACTATTAAATAAATAAATACAGTTGCTAGCCAGGTGTTTGGAGGTGTTATTGGTCTGGAGTGTTACTGCATGTCGTTGTTGGTGTCTGCGTGAGGTTGGGCGTTGTGAGTCTCCATTCTGGGAGTAGTATTGGAGGAACAAGTGGTGTTTCAGAGCCTTTCTGAATTGGGCGAGGTCAGATATGGAGCTGACCTCGGGTGGGGGAGCATTCCAACAAGTGGGAGCGTAATACACGAAGGCCCTGTTTCTTGTTGCTTGCGAGCACTTCGTGATCTTGATGAGAATGTTCAGTGTATTGACAGCGGTTGACCTTCTGACCCTGTTTGAGGGGGTGAGAAGGACGAGGTCCATGATGGTGGTGGAAGTGATGCCGTGAATGGCCTTGAAAGTCATCAGCAGGATTTTGAAGGTAAGTCTGCAGTGGACAGGTAGCCAATGTAGCTGTTTCATGAGTTATATGATCACACCTGGAGGCTCCGTGTAATATTCTGGTGGCTGCATTCATCGCAAGCTGCAACAGGTTCAGTGCACTTTTTGGGAGACTTTGTATGATTGCGTTGGCATAGTCAAAATGGGGGGTTACTAAAGCCTGGAAGACTCACTGGAAGTCCTTCGGTGCCAGCAGTGGTCTGAGATGCCGGACCGTGTTTATTTTGTGATATACTGCTCTGACGGTGTTATTTACGTGGGCTTTCATGTCCAACTGTTGGTCAGGGATGACACCTAGGTAGCGGATCGTGGCTTTACTTTGAAGTTCTGTGCCTCTCACTCTTAGAGATGTGGGGGGGGGGGGGGTGAATGCTTGGTTCCTAGTGATGAATAGTGCCTCAGTTTTCTTAAAGTTTATTCTGAGGTTTTGTGTGTGGAGCCATTCTGTTACGGCGTCGAAACAGGTGGTTAGTGGTGCGAAATCAGGATGGTCAGTTGCAAATGGCATGTAGAGTAGCACATCATCCACGTACATGAGGCAGGAGATATTGAAAGAGCGGGTTATTGCACAGATGGGCTGCATATAAACATTGAAAAATAGTGCTGAGAGTGAAGAACCCTGCGGTACGCCTTGTTTTTGTCGGAACGGATTGGAGGTCTTGAGGCCATTACGTACATGCTGCCATCTGTCTGTGAGGTAGGATCTACACCAGCTCAAGGCTGTGTCCTGGATCCCCTTCTCTGCGAGACGCCCTAGGAGCAGTTCGTGGTCCACAGAGTCGAAGGCTGCGGCAATGTCCAGGAAGATTAAGGCGTATCCCTGTCTTATGTTGTCCAGTCCAGTGATTAGAGTATTGAAGAGGCTGGTCAGGAGCGTCTCAACTCCGTGAAGTTCCCTGAACCCGTGTTGAGTTGGGTCAAGGGGGGCAGTGGTTTTGATATGGTGTTGAATTTGCCGTTGGACAAGTTTCTCAATTATTTTGGCCATCAGAGGGATGCTTGAAATTGGTCTGTAGGAATCCACTTTCAGGGGATCGAGTTTGGTGTTCTTTAGAAGTGGCCTCATGGATGTTTGTTTTAAGCTTTGTGGGAAGATGCCTGTGGAGAAGAATAGGCCTATAAATTTGGCCAGAAAGGGGCTGAACTCCTTGCGTAGAGTTTTTATCCAGAATGCTGGGCAAGGGTCGTTTGGGGCTGTGGTGGTGTTGATAGCAGTTATGGTGTCCTCAATGTCTCCCGCTGATGGAGTTGAGAAGGTGGCTAGGGGTGTTGGGTGGTGCAATTCTTACATGGGTGAGGGTGGTGCAGACTTGTTGGTTTAGATTAATTTTGACTGGAGGTAGTCTGCAAACTCTTGTGGCTGTAGCACATTCCATTGGGTGGGAGAAGGTTCATTTGTCAGGGCTTTCACCAGGCTAAATAAGTCCCGAGGTTTGTTCAGGGAGCACTGTAGAAGTTTGGTGTGGTACTGCTTTATTCTCTCTGATATTGCTAGACGGTGTTTTTCCAGTTGGGCGGCGTAGGTTACCTGGTCGGCAGAGCAACGTGATTGTCGCCATCATTTTTCAAGTTTCCTTAAAAGGCGGAGTGAGGTACGTAACTCAGGTGAGTACCAAGGCGCAACCTTCCTCTTCCTTGGTGAAGTGTTTGCCAGTGGTTGGTGGGAGATGGCGCTGAGGCTTTCATTCCAGGAGGAGAGCATTTCCTAGGGGTTAGGGTCTGTAAGGTTGAATATCAGCCAGGTTTCCTTGAGTATCCGTTCCTTGTCAAAGGGCTGGAAGTGTGCTTTTGCTGTTGTACCTTCCTCGGCTTTAAGACTGTTTCTGGAGTGATCAGGGTGTGTAGGCATTTGGAAGCTCAGCAGGCTGTGGTCGGACCACGGCACTGGTACGATGGAGAGGGTATGTGTGTGGTTTGGTCTTGTAGTCGACCGCGGGGCAAAGATTAGGTCCAGTTTGTTACCCTTTGTGTGGGTAGGTGCATTGACTAGTTGATCGTAGCCCAACTTGTCAAGCGCGTCAAGGAAGGCACTTGAGTGGGCTTCTGGGAGTGAAGGAAGGTTAAAGTCGCCCATGATCCAGTTTGATAAGTGTGGCTTTGTGGAGTTGCAGGCCAGGTCTATTATAGTGGAGAGGTTGTCAGGAGAGGGAGATGGGGACCTGTAGATTAGGTTGATGGAGGAGTGCTTGTTAGATATGGAGATAGTGTCGAGATTAGTGGTACTGCTGGAGGAGGTCTGCTGAAATTGGAGCTCTGTTCTTGTAAGGGCAAATGCACCTCCGCCCCTCCAGTCAGCTCTGTGGCAGGTGTGTAATGAGAAATCTGGTGGGATGAGTTGGTTCATGATGACTGTGTCATCTAAAGACAGCCATGTCTCAGTGACCAGTAGAATGTGAAGTTTGTGGCAGGTTATCAGGTCAGCAATGACAGGCCATTTCTTCCGCACTGAACGTGCGTTTATGAGGGCGCAGTTAAGGTTGTTAGGCTGAGGGCGTTTCTCCTGCTGACGTTTTTTGGTGTGTTGGAGTGACACATACAGGAGATGAGGGTGTCGAGGGACTTTGGTTTCCGTTGTTGCTTGGTGGGAAGTACCTGACCATCTCCTCCTGGAGCTCCGTAGTATTGGTATGTGGTTTTGAGTGGTGGTGAGGGAGTGGGCGCTGTAAAATAGGGTGGCAAGGAGTTAACAACTGACTGGTACTCTGGGGGAGGGTGCCATTTTGGGTTGCAGGGTTGGTGCGAGTTCACTGGCTTGCTAACAGGATATCAAGAAGCTGTGGTAAAGCATGAGGGGTTTCCCATAAAATTATCTGTGGCTTTCAAATGTGCTGGGTAAAGCATGGGAGGTTTCTACAAATTGTCTGTACCTACAATTGTGCTACGTAAAGCGTGAGAGGTTTCTCGTAAGGTTATCTGTACCTTACAAATGTGCTAGGGAGAGCATGAGGGGTCTGTCATGACATTATCTGTACCGTACAGGTAATTAATACAATTAATACAATGTAATTAATACAATGTTGTAAAACTTTTACCATCGGTATGAACCAAGAACATGGGTCCACAGCTACCGTCGGTTATATTATATTGTGCAATGAAGTCGGGTACTTTCCTGTTTAGCAGACTAAATAGGCTGGCTTGCCGTCTGGTCAGAGGAGTGTGTTGGGGTCGGTCACAGAGATCGGTCCATCGCCTAAGGGCCACGCCAAAGGGCCCTCTGGCGAGGCCCTCAGGCACGGGTCCTCAGGTGCGGGCGCGCCCGATGGCGCTTTCTTTTAAGTCCAGCTGACTACCCCGATTGGGCAGCTCGACTTGAGGTGGGAGGTGGAGCGTTGGTCCCGGTGGCTCAATCCAGCCCTGGGAGAGCTGCTGCAGCGGGATGGAGAGGCGGCGAAAAATGTTATGTTAAGGGGTCTAATAACTACTCTGGATGTCAATGCTTAGTTTGAGAAAAGAGAAAGCAACAGTATCTGGATGTGGAATATTCAATAAAGGGAAAGGAGTCATCTTTGAACGGTTTTGTATGCAGTGTCTTGCACTTCTAGTTTCTCTTAAGAATGTAAGATTTGCCATACTGAGTCAGTCCAAAGGTCCATCAAAACCAGTATCCTGTTTCCAAATGTAGTCAAGTCAGGTCACAAGTACCTGCAAGATCAGACAAGGACAGAATCCATGCTGCTTATCTCTCAGACCTCCGAGAACTTATTGAAAACCATTTTTAAGCCCAGCTACACTAACAGCTTTTACTATATGTATCCTCTGGCAACGAGTTCTAGAACTTAATTACACACTGAGTGATAAAATACTTCCTCCAACTTGTCTTAAATGTACTACTTTGTAGATTCATTGAATTTCCCCTAGTCCATACTTTTTGAAGGAGTAAACAACTGATTCACAATTATTCATAGGAACATAAAAACTGACGCCCAGGGAGAGATCAAAGGTCCATCAAGCCCAATCTCCTGTTTCCAACAGTGGCCAATTCAGATCATAAGTATCTGACAGTTCCCAAACATATGCTCTCACTCAGTCTGACCAATCTGGAATCCTATTGTACATTTATAGTGGTGTAAAATCATAGGAGGAAAAAAGATCTCGGTCCAGGAAGAGCCAATAACAGTCAAGCATATTAAAATTCATGCCAAGACAATGGTTCAAATCCTTATACATCACAGATCATAAAAAAAACCCCTCCTACATATAATAACACATACTATTTCTTAAATGGGATTTATCCAAAACTATATTGTGTGAAGATATGTTGTGCATTCATTCATAATACTGCTGCACTTATCTTTTTATTGTGAACCGCAATGCCTCTGCCATCCCAACATTAACAGCGACACCACAAGTGTTTCGGCAAAGGCTTCCTCAGGGAGTGAACTTTAGGCACTCAACCACAAAACAGGCTCTCTTGGAAAACTGACTTTGTTCCTCACATCAATTTCTGCGACCAGCGAGCTTAACTGTGATGTATAAGGATTGAGACAGTGCCTTGGCATGAATTTTAATATGTCTGAAGTTATTGGCTCTTTCTAGGCTGAGATCTTTTTTCCTCCTATGATTTTACACCACTATAATTGTACAATAGGACTTCAGATTGGTCAAACTGAGAATATTTTTTGTTATGAGTTTCACTCTTGACTGAGTGCATGCTGGAGTTCCCAAAAGTAGCCACTTCCATGATACAAATCCCCCTAGTCCTCGTGCTTTTTCATAGAGTAAGCAATCAATTCACATCTACCTATTCCACACCACTCAGGATTTTATAGAATTCTATCATATCTCCCCTTGGCTGTCGCTTCTCCAGGCTGAAGAGCCCTAACCACTTTAGCCTTTCCTCATAGAAGAGTCATTCCCACTCCTTTATCATTTTTGCTGTCCTCCTCTGCAGCTTGTCTAATTCCATTATGTGGAGATCGGAATTGCACAACATTCAAGGTATGGCTACGCCATGGAGCGATACAGAGGCATTATGATATCCTTTGTTTTATTTTCTGTTCCTTTACTAATGATTCTTAACATTCTTTTTGCTTCATTTTAGCTACTGCCACACACTGAACAGAAGATTTTAATGTGTTGTCTACAATCACACCCAGATCTTTTTCTTGGGTGGTGACTCCTAAAGTGGAATCTAGCATAACTCGGGGCATGCCGGGTTGGTTTCAGACCACTCACCTCCCTTCGCCCCCTGTTCTCCCTCCCCCCCCCCACCCCCGCAAGCAAAAGACAGATGGCCTGATCCATATTTCCAACTGCTTTATTAGTGGATCATGGCCACAACTTGTGGATACACAGTATTGCATTATTTACAATCATTCATTAATCCTAACAATCATAACTGCGCTAATTCCAAAACTTCTGTACAAAATTCCATAGGCATTATATTACACAACATGTATTTGATATGCAACAGTATCTACATAATAGTTCACACTGGTTAAACAATGGACCTGTAGTAGAGGTTGGCCTGGAGGGGGACCACTGATCACAATGCCAGGTCGGTAGCCCTGGCCCGTCCCGTGGTCAGGACCCTGCCCCTCTTCCCCGTCGCCAACCACTTTGTGTTGGTGCCTGTGTGTCCCTTTCAATCGATGCTCCTGGTAATCGAGGCCAGGCCACCTGGCCCCTAGTATCTGGCTCCCCTGTTACCGGGCCCTGGTACTCCCTGGCTCAGTACTCAGATCCCCTCTTTTTTCATGGTACCCCTCCCCTCTCCCTGTTCATTGATGAGGTCCCGCCACCAGGAGGACCCGCGGTGCAACTCACCCTACCGTGAGTACTGAACCGATGGCCCGCCGCAAGCCCTCAATTAACAGCTCCATCCTGATGTTGTTCAGGTGTACCCCATCCCTTTCTCTTTCCTCCCCAAAAATGACACCCTGGTGCTCAACCACCACCCCTCCTAACCCCCGCATGAAGGTCCCGACCTTTTTGTTGAGCTTCTTCCGACTCTTTCCTATTCTCTGTGGGTGTTGTGCCACCCTCCACCTCTGTCATGGAAGGATGTGGGACCAGATGACCCACACCTCAAGCTCTCGGTGAATCCAGGACATGTCTGCCTTCATCCTAATGATAAGATCTATACCCTTTTTGGATACCAGATCATTACCACCAAGATGCAGGACCACCCAATCCAGCGAGCAACCCCTCTGCCTTTAGCCAGCGAGGGCGGGCCTCAACTGGTCCCACTGCATGCCCTGATTACCCAACCAGTGTATTTGCATGCTGCCAGGTTGGAAGCTGAGCTATGTACCGCAGTGTCACCTCGCTGCCCTCTTTTCCACCCAGTAGATATAGGAATGTCCTATGATCCAAACTGATGTCACTCCGTGGCCTAGTGGGTGAGAGAAAAAAACAGCAGATGAAAGCCAACCTCATCAACAGGTGGCCTCATGGCCTTATATACAGCTTGTACCAGTCTGACACCAACCTCCGATAGCCTGGATGTGGTCTGGCCCCAGTAGCAACTCATTCGCTGCAGTCACCATCCCTATCCTAAAAGAGTGCAGCGTGATCCCATTAGTATCAGACCTCACCACCTCTACCACTCTCTGCCACAGTGTCCTGAACTGATATTGAGAGAGGCAGGACCCATTGGTGTGGCACAGCAGGGGGCCCCCCAACAGAGGGCATACCCACAAATACCCTTGCATGGCCTCTACCGGGCATAGCTCCCAAACCATTGTAGCATTCAGCCAAACCATCTTCCCCTTCCCTTGCTGGTCTGCCTTTGACAGGGCCAGAAAGAGGCGTACCCTATCCCCCTGCACCACAGTGTGGACCATGGCAGAGCCTTGCTCATGTGAAAAAACCTGAAGAACATCACCAAACGGCTAACTTGATCAGCTGGCACTCAAATCCATCCCTGGTGATGGTTGGCACCTGTTGCATGGCCCCATATAGCATGGGTAGTGAAACCGGCCTCCGCCCATCAGGACGGGGAGCGGCCCCCCCTTGCCCAGCCTTCCATCACCTTCCTCATCATGAACACCCTCTGTAACCCCCCAACTTGAGGAAGGCGGCTACCCCCACCAGCATCAGCTTGACCTACCTGACTGAGGTTCCCTCCACCTGCAAGTGTGTCAGGAATTCGAATAGAAGGCCCACTGGCATGCCACACCCCAAACTGGCTCCCTTCCATACAATGAAATTCTGCAACTGCCTCTAGGCTCTCCCATAGGCTTTCTAGGTCACAGCAGTGGAGGAGTGGCCTAGTGGTTGGGGCAAGGTACTTCAGGCTGGAAGGTCAGGGGTTCAAATCCCTCTAGAGGACAGCAACCTTGGGCCGGAAGGACTGGGGTTTCTAGTCCCACAGGTGCTCCTTGTGGTCTTGGGCAAGCCACTTTACCCTCCATAGCCCATGTTCCCTGTAAAATAGTTATCTCCAAGTTATAATGCCCTGTTCAATATAATTTCAGTTGTTCAATGTAAACTGCACTGATGCAGAATAGCGCGGTATATAAGAGAATGTAAATAAAATAAATAAATAAAATAAATAAATAAATGATACCCTCAGCATTCTGGCTGTGCACTGCATCCAAGGGACCCTGGGTGCCATTTTCAGGGTGAGCTGCCAGAAACGCTGGAGCTGGAATCGAGACAGAGAATCAGCTATTTCATTGCTTTCCCCTGGGATGTACCGAGCTGTAATGAATGCATTCAGTTCCAAGCTCAGCAAAACTAGCCTCCTCACCAGTCTCATCACACTCCCCGCCTTCGCTGTCTGCTTGTTAATGGTGAACACGACTGCTGTGTTGTCCAAGAGGAAAACTATTCTCCTGTCAGTGAGCTGTCGACTCCACAGGGCCATGGCCATCATGATCGGGAACATCTCAAGGAAGGTAATATCCTTGGTCACACCCATCCGGTGCTATTCTGATGGCCAGTGTTCCTGGCACCATTGCCCCCTGAAATAAATGCCGAAGCCCCCCCCCCCCAGGGCATCCGTGAACAGTTCTATGTCCGTGTTGCTAATGGCTGGTGCCTTCCAGATGTTCCTGCCGTTATACCATAAGAGGAACTGTTGCCACACCTCCAGGTCCTCCCACATGGGAGCATAGACCCCTATGAAATGGTGCCACTTGCAAACCCCTTTTGTGGCATCCACCAGGTGAATGAAGGCATGCCCTATGGGCATCACCCGACAGGCAAAATTCAAATGCTCTATCATAGATTGCAACTCTTTGAGTGTGATTTTCCTGGCGGCTACCACCACCCAGACAGCTGCCTTCAAGGCCGACAGTTTCTCTGGTGGGAGGCATGTCACCCTCGTATTCTGTCTATTGTAACTTAATACTTTGTAAATGAAACTAGAAAGTACAATGTAACTTAATTATAGACTAAAGTCAATGTAGCAAACGGATAGTAATTCCATTTCAAAAATGCCATAAGGTCTCAGAAACTCGGGCTGCCACTGACTTATTATGAATCGTCAAGTGGACTTCAAGCCACCACAACATCAACGACCTTTTCTACGGCTTTTGAAACTTTCTTGGAGTAACTTCTGATACTTTCTTTGAAACTGAATGTATAACTTTTAATGGTAGTTCACAACTTCCAATACATATCCTGTTGAGTAAAATGTAAAAAATTCAGTGCTTAGCTTTAAGTAGCCAGTTTCAGCTTCTAATACTTTTCCTGATGTTGTCAGGCGCGTTATTCTTAGTGTTTCACCCTCAAAGGTTTCTTCAGGGGAAGATTAATGAAGCACTATAAATCAAAACAAGTTTGTTAAGTACTGACTTTCAGAAATATTGTCTTCCAGATACTAAATGTAATGAATCTAAATCATACCTATGATCTCTCCCAAACACTTTCTCGCATGGCTCACTCGCTCTGCTTTCACCAAATGTTTTAAAACGCCGCACATGCGGAACAGTTATATAGAGGCTGCCCTACCCCCAGCTCAAAAAGGGGATTATTCACAGGCAGACTTCCCACTCTATCCTGGCGTTCAGCCCTTCAGGGGTCACTGTTTTTAATCTATAAATCCATCGTTGTTCACAATAAAGCAAGGTCTGATCTTTAGTCTTCCCGAAATATGGTGTAATAATCTGATCAATGCAAAAGCATTTTAACTCGTCAAAATTATAATTAAATTGTAAGCAGTGCTTCACTATAGGAGCTTCCCTTCGACAGCATTTCAATTTACTTTTATGTTCATTAATTCGCAGTTTAAAAGATCTACTGGTCTTGCCGACGTATAATAGACAACAAGGGCAACGGATACAATAGATTACATTGGTTGAAGAGAAAGAAGTATGACTCCTCAATCAAAAGATCTTATCTCTATAAGCAAATACAGATGTTACATGTGCCACATTTTGTATGTCACACCATCACTTCTTCAGTAGATGTTAATGGCCGCAAGACCACTGGGCTCAAAATTTCCTTAAAATTTCTTTGCTTTTGCCAGACACACCATACTTTATAGTCTTCTAAACCTGGGATGCTATTTAAGACATTCCTATGACGTTTAACACTATGTTGTAAAACAGTACTATAAGGTGAAAATGGCGTAACTAGATTAACCTGCCGGTCATCATCCGTTGAAAAATCTTTCTCTCGAGGATAAATTAATAGATCACGGTTAATAAACAGTGCTCTCTTATATGCCTTATGAATCACTCTTGTAGGATATCCAAGCTGACGAAAACTATGACTTAAGGTTCTAGACTAGGCTTTGAAATCATGTAAATCAGAACAATTGCGTCAAAAACGAATAAATTGTGACAATGGTAAACTATTGCGCAACTTTACAGGGTGCACACTCGTATAGTGCAGAAATGTGTTCTTATCTGTAGGCTTACGATATACCGAAGTATTCCATCCAAATTGTGTTTTCTTAACCAGAACATCAAGAAAAGTAATTTGCTCGGTATGGTAGCTAAGGGTAAACGTAATATTCATATATCCACTATTGAGCCACTCAAAAAACTCCTGTAATTCTTCCTTTGTTCCTTGCCAGATTACAAAAACATCATCGATGTAACGTCGCCATAATTTCAAGCGCTCTTTATAAGGGGAAGCCTCAATCCAATTAATTTCAAAATCCTGCATATAGAGATTAGCAACGGAGGGGCCGCAGGTAGCCCCCATTGCTACTCCAGACATTTGATGCTAAATAGCTTGTTCAAAATTGAAAAAGTTGTTATATAATATCAATTGTGTTAATTCAGACAGGAAACTTAACTGTTGATCTGATAAATCTCCTCTACCCCGAAGTGCAGCCATAACCGTTGAATAAGCCTGTGCTTGAGGAATTACAGTGTAGAGGGAAGTGACGTCCAAAGTTGCCAAAATTATATTAGGCATGATAGCTAATTGTGCTTGCTCATCCAAAATTCGTAAAAAATGAGTAGTATCCTTAACGAATGAAGAGATGGAAGTCATCAGAGGTCGTAAAAAAGAATCTAAATACACCGACAGAGGTTCCAACACAGAATCGCGTGTGGACACTATAGGTCTTCCGGGACACCTCACTGCCTTGCCTGGGCTATTTTTCTTGCTGCGTCTGTTGCTTCCCCACCCGTTGCCTTCTTGGCTGTTCCTACTGGTTTCGCATTATTCTGTGCCTTCTTTGCCATTGGTCCACTGGCTCTGCCTCTTGCATGCTGCTGCTTGGCCATGCTGTACTGCTCCCTCGCTTGCCTTCACTGTCCACGACCCACGGTGTTCACCTCTATAGTTTGCTGAGCCTCTACTGCTGACTGCTGAATAGGCCTTTGCTTGTCTCTGGATGTCTGCAGTACCTGCAATCCCCTGGTAGATGGAACTCCTGCTCTTCCTTGAAGCCTGCAGCTGCCTCCACATGTCCCGGCTAACTGCCCACAGTATGCTCTTTTACACTGCTCTGCTCACTGGCCTCTCCTTCTCCCGCTCACTTCTCGGCTCCCTTGCAGCACTCTGCACCGCAATTGAAAGTGGAAGCAGACGGAGGGGGAGTGGGCTGCCGGTTTCAGCTCTGCCATTGCTTGTGTTCTGCCCACTCCCAGCTGGATCACCTGCTCTGGGATTGCTGTGCACCCTATCTGCCATCCATTCAAACGTGAGATTTTCTTTATTTCTTTTTGTTGGCGCACATGCGATCTGCCCTCTGATTATGCCGGTGAGTCTAATGCTGCTCTTTGCTGGTCCGTTCAGGCCACACTGCTATTGGAAAAGGAAGAAGCAGCTCCTGACCCCGTTCTTTACCCACAGCTGGCCCAGCCTTCACCCCGCCCCTCCTGCTTGCCCTCCTCCCTTCCAGCTAGCTCCACTATGGGGCTCGCACCCAAAATGGTGCTGGCCCGCCATTGTGTATCTATAATTTCGGTTATTCTTCCTTATATGCATCACTTTGCACTTGTCCACATTCAAGTTCATATTTCAATTGAGGATTTTAACATTCCTGTTGATAACCGCTCTGACCCTTCTGATTTAAAGCTCCTCTTCCTTACCTCATCAGTCAACCTCCAGCTTTGCTCTACTATCCCTACTCACCAGCAAGGCCACTACCTTGACCGTGTAGTCTTCCCTAATTGCTTACCCTCAAACCTCTGTACCTCAGTTCTTTCCTTATTGGACCATCACCTGCTAAGCTTCACTCTTCATCACTCACCGCCTCAACCTCACCTTGTCTCCTCCAACCTCTTTATAAAACATCATAACATCAGCTATAAAAGACATAAATGACTTCAGAAGGAAAATAAAAACCCATCTTTTTAAATGTCACTATAACCTGATGTAAAAAGTGACACAATGATGCCGACCTGTGTAAATGTAATTATTAGAGAACTGTAAATATGTAAATATTGTAAACCTAACTTTTGAAGTGTCTAACCATGCATGCTGTGCCGAACCCTAAATCTATGTATATAGGACCCAATTTTCCTGTCCTGATTTGACATCTCCCAAATTGGTAATCAAACCGCTGCTGATCGCTAGAAGTAGCGGTATATAAGTGTAAACTAAATAAATAAAAATAAATAAATAAATAAATAAATCATGCTATTGACCCATTGTCTCTCTCCTCCACTGTCTTGTCAGCTCTTTCGTCCAGTATATCATTGGAGTCTGTTAATGAGGCAGTAGCTTCCTATAACACTGCACTCTCCACTGCTCTGGATGCTCTTGCTCCACTCATGCCATGTCCTGTGAGATGTACTGTACCTCAACCCTGGCTGTCTTCCACTACCTGCTATCTACATTCCTGTGCCCATTCAGCTGAGTGTGCTGGGCTCAAATCCCTCACCTTTGCGGACTTTCTACACTTCAAATTCACACTTGTCTCTTTCCAGTCAGTAATTGTATTTGCCAAACAAGATTATTATGTCCATCTGACTAACTCTCTTGCCTCACCATCTCTTTACAACTCTCATCTCTCTCCTCAAGGTGCCTCCACTTCTGACCCCTCCCTCCCTTTCTGCCCAAACCCTGGATGACTACTTTGATGACAAAATCCACAATATCACACTCCATTTTTCCATGAGGTCAGCTACTCCCCTCCTCCCCCTCTTCACTCCCAACTTTCCCCCCTACCTCTGTTGCCCTTTCTTCCTTTTCTATGATCTCTGAGGAGGAAACCACACACCTTATTTCCTCCTCCAAACTCACTTCCTGCTCCTCTAATCCTATTCCCACCTGTCTCCTTAGCTCCATCTCCTCCACTGTAGTCCCTTCCAACTCTCATATTCTTAACCTATTGCTCTCCACTGCAGTAGCAGACTGTCCAACATACTGAAGAGGGCTTTAAATTAGATCCATTGGGGATGGGTGAAGAAAGCCCCCAGGTAAGTGAAACATTAAATATCTCTGTAGAAATGGATAAAAGGGGCAACATCTGGAAAGAGCTGTGTATAAATGCCCATAGCATTGGAAATAAGGTCCCAGATGTTGAGGCTTTAATGGAAGAGGCTGACTTGGATTTAGTGGTAGTTATGGAGACATGATACCCACAGACTGGGATGTAACACTAGGCTATACTTTATTCAGGAAGGACAGGTAGGAAGAAGGGGAGTGGAGTGGCACTATATATTAAAGCTTTACAATTACAGGGCTTAAAAGGAAGAGAGGAGGCACTGTGAGTTAAACTAGAAAGAGGGAAAAGGAAATCCATTTGCACTGGAGTTATATACAGATCCACCTCACAAGGAGTAGAAGTAGATGACGATTTCACGGAAGACATATGCAGTATTTCCATGAAAGGAGAAATTCTACTGATAGGAGATTTCAATATGCCAGAAATGGATTGGCACATCCCTGCTGCATTGTCATCTAGAAGTAAGGAAATCCTGGATTCTCTACAAGGAGAACTATTCAGGCAACTGGTAACAGAATACAGACATGATGGGGCCATACTGGTCTTAATGCTTACCAATGGGAAAGTGTTTCTGAGGTTACAGTGAGAGATCATCTTGTATTCAGTGATCACCAGATGGTATGTTTCAGTATTAGGAATAGGGCTGATAAAATCCATTCAAAAGCAAGGATCCTAGAATGTAGGAAAACCAATTTTGTCAAGATGGAACAATACCTCAAAGAGTTGTTAGCAAGATGGAAACAGCTGGAAGATGTAGAAAAACGGTAGGCAAAACTGAAAGGGAATATTTTAAGGACAACAAATCTTTTTATTAGAAAGTTAAATAAATGTGAAAGGAAAAGTAGGCCACTATGGCTCTCAAAAGAAGTAGTTGAAAAGGTGAAGAAAAAGAGGGAGGCCTTCATGAAGTACAAGAGATCACAGAGAAAGGAAGACAGGCATCTACTGTAAATCTGGAAAAACTTACAGAAGCTAGCAAAGTAGTCAGAAAAGCAAAGATACAAAAAGAAGAAGAAACAGCCAATGCAATAAAATACGGGGATAAGACATGTTTCTGTGTTATGTTAGTGAGAGGAGGAAAAGCAAAAGTGTTATTGCAGACTCAAGGGTGAAGTGGAAGAATATGTAGATACTGATAAGGATAAAGCGGAATTGCTTAACAAATATTTCTGTTCTGTGTTCACAGATGAAGGGCCAGAAGCAGAACCTCTGAAAGCACCCACAAATAGGAACAAAAATGACAGGGATTTTATTTATTTAGTTAGTTAGTTTGTTAGTTAGTTAGCAACATTTTCATACCGCCTTTCACAGGGTTAAAGTGGTGTACATGAAACAAAACAGTTAACAGTTATACAAATTTACAATTGTGGAGTGTATCGGTCATATAGGGTGGTTAATTATATACAGTGAATGTCATACATAGGGGGCATAGGTTCTGCGTGGAATTACATGTAGGGGCTGAAATGCTGAGAGGTGTGTCTTTAGGTGCTTCCTGAAGGTACTGAGATTGGTGACACTTTTCAGCGGGTTTGGTAATGTGTTCCAGAATAAAGGGTCATAGAATTGGAAGGCTCGTCAACAGGCCTGTTGGTTGAATTTGGTCTGGCATGGAAAATTACAAGGGTATTCCTAGTAAAGATTTGTCTTGATCTGTTAGGTTGAGGGGTTTGAAGCAGAGAGTGGAGGTGAGTGTGTGTGTGTGTGTGTGTGGGGGGGGTCAGAATGGATGGCTTTGTGAGTCAGGAGGAGGGTTTTGTATTTAATTGACTTGGTAGTGATAACCAGCGGAGTTGTTTGAGTATGGGTGTAATGTGGTCTTGCCTTGTTAGTCTTTGGAGGATGCATGATGTTGTGTGGAGAGCAGTCCGTAGGGAAAGTAGTGTAGTTTGTGGAAGGCCCTAGATCTCGAATGATTTTCAGAAGACTGTGTTCATGAAGAACTAGCTAAACTAAAAGTAGACATAGCGATGGGTCCAGATGGGATACATCCAAGAATACCGAAGTAACTTGGGGACATTCTAGTGGCTCCACTGTCTGACTTTTTCAATGCTTCTTTGGAATCAAGAGTGGTGCCAGAGGACTGGAGAAAGGCACATGTGGTCCCTTTACACAAAAGCAGATGTAAGGGTGACATTGAAAACTACAGATTGGTTAGTCTAACCTCTGTGGTTAGTAAATTATTGAAAAGGCTACTAAAAGAGACAATAGTGAGTTACTAGAGTCCAGTGGATTGCAGGATCCGAGGAAGCATGGATTCACCAGAGGCAGGTCTTGAAAATCTGATGTGTACTTAGATTTCAGTAAAGCCTTTGACACCATTCCGCACCGGTGTCTTATAAACAAAATGAACACCCTAGGGATGGATCCTAAAGTTACTGATTAAGTTAGAAATTGGTTGAGTGGGAGGCGACAAAGTGTACAGGTAAATGGAGCTCACTCTGAGAAGGAATTTCTAGTGGTGTACTGCAGTGATCTGTCCTTGATCCGATTCTTTTTAATGTCTTTGTTAATGATATTGTAGAAGGGCTGACGGGTAAGGTTTGCTTGTTTGTGAAGATACTAAAATCTGCAACAGAGTAGAATCCCAGGAAGGAGTAGATAACAAGAGGAGGGTTCTAGCTAAGCTTGAAGAATGGTCTAGCAATTGGCAGCTGAAATTTAATGTTAAAAAATGCAGGGTCATGCATTTGGGCTGCAAAAATCCAAAGAAGCGTTACAGTGTAGAGGGTGAGGTACTTCTGTCCATGAAAGAAGAGCAGGACCTGGGCGTAATTGAGTCTGACAAACTTAAAGTAGCTAAACAGGGAGAAAAGACAACTGTGAAAGCCAGAAGGATCCTTGGATGCATAGGGAGAGGAATAACCAGCAGAAAAAAGGAGGTGTTAATGCCTCTGTATAAGTCTATGGTGTGACCTCATTTGGAGTTTTGTATGCAATTCTGGAGACCGCACCTTCAAAATGATATAAGCAGTTTGGAGTCAGTGCAGAGGGTAGCTACTAAAATGGTTAATGGTCTTCTTATGAAGCATATGAGGACAGACTTAAAGATCTTAACATATATGCTTTAGAAGAAAGGTGGGATGGGAGATATGATAGACATTTAAATACCTCCATGGCATAAATGCACAACAGGGGAGTCTCTTTCCATTGAAGGCAAGCTCTGCTAGGAGGGGACATAGGTTTTAGAGGTCTTGTACTGTCTTGGTTCTCTTTTTATCTCTCCAGTTGCTCTTTCAGTGTTTGTTCTACTTGCTTATCTAATATACCCACTAAAAAGGTGAAGGAACAAGAAACACTCCCATTCAAAAATATTTTTGTTGGACTATATAATACCTCGTCTGGGGTCATAGAACCAGACTCCCAGACCTTGGTAAACCTTGTTGTTGTTGTTGTTGTTGTTAAGTGCCATCGAGTCGGAGTCGACTCATGGCGACCCTCTGGATAGCTATCCTAAATTGTGTTCGGTCTTGAGTCAGGCGGCTCATTGTTGACAGAATGGTACCCGTAGCTGCTGTTATTGTATCGATCCATCTCATTGCTGGCCTTCCTCTTTTGCGTTGACCTTCTATCTTGCCAAGCACGATGTCTTTCTCTAATGATCTCTCTCTTCGCATGATGTGTCCAAGGTATGAAAGTCGAAGTCTTGTCATCTGAGCTTTTAAAGAAAGCTTAGGTTTGATCTCCTCTAGTACTGACTGGTTTGTTCTTCGGGCAGTCCATGGTATACACAGTATTCGCTGCCAGCACCATAATTCAAAGGCATCAATTTTCTTCCTGTCTATCTTTTTCACTGTCTATCTTTCACATCCATATGATGTTATTGAAAATACCATGGCTTGAACAAATTGAATCGTTGTATGGAGAGAGACATCTCTGCTCTTGAGAATCTTATCTAGGTCTTTCATAGCCATTCTGCCAAGAGCAATGTGTCGTCTGATTTCTTGACTGCTTGTTGCTTCTTTATTGATAGTTGATCCAAGTAGGTTAAAGTTGTTCACGATTTCAATTTCTTCTCCTTCAACGATGAACCTGTTGATTATGCCAGTTGTCATGATCTTTGTCTTCTTTACATTAAGGTGCAGGCCCATTTTGAGACTATGTTCTTTGATTGTGAGAAGCAAATGTTTCAGATCATCTTCACTTTCAGCCAGTAATGTGGTATCATCAGCATAACGAGGGATGTTGATGAGTCTTCCGCTAATCTTCACACCTCTGTTGTCTTCATACAATCCTGCTTCTCTGATGATTTGGTCTGCATATAAATTAAACAGGTAGGGGAAAAGTATGCAGCCTTGTCTTACACCTTTGCTTATTTTAAACCATTCTGTTTCTCCTTGTTCCATTCGAACTGTTGCTTCTTGATCAATGTACAGATTGTGCAAGAGTACGATCAGGTGTTTTGGTATATCCATGCTTCTTAATGTGGCCCAGAGTTTCTCATGGTTTACAAAGTCAAAAGCCTTGCTATAGTCGATAAAGCACAGATAGATATCCTTTTGGTATTCTTTAGTATTTTCAAGGATCCATCTCACATCCGCAATGATGTCTCTCATTCCTCTCCCTTTCCTGAACCCTGCTTGCACTTCAGGTAGTTCTTGTTCCAGGTATGGTTGTAGTCTCTTTTGAATAATCTTCAGTAGAATCTTTCTGGCATGTGGGATCAGAGCGATTGTGCGATAATTTCCACAGTCAGTTGGATCACTTTTCTTTAGTACTGGTATAAACACAAATCTTTTCCAGTCAGTTGGCCATGATGTTGTCTTCCATATTTCTTGGCAGAGCCTTGTAAGTACAGTAACAGCTGCATCAGATTGCTATAATACTTCAGTGGGAATGCTATCAATGCCTGGTCCTTGGTCCACTTGATCTTTATCATATAAAAACTCTGTATATTCCTTCCACCTTTTCTTGATCTTCTCAGCATCATTCAACATAGAACCTTGAACATCTTGTAACATTCCAATTCGAGGCTGGAACTTTTTCTTTAACTCTCGTAGCTTTAGGAAAGCCGATCTTGTTCTTCCTCTAATAGTTTCTGCTTCTATGTCCTTGCATACATCGTTGTAGTACTTTTCCTTGTCTTGTCTTGCTGCACGTTGGAAATCTCTGTTGAGTTCTGCGATTGTCTTTCTTTCTCCTCTGGCTTTAGCTTCTCTGCGTTTCTGGGCAATTTTCAGAGTTTCTTCCGTCATCCATTTTGGCCCTTTTTTCTTTTTCACCTTTTGTAGAGACTTCTCACTTTCTTCCAACACAACCTTCTTGATGTCATTCCATAACTCTTCCAGAGCTCTGTCATTTGTATCTAAAGCAGCAAATCGATTTTGCAGGCAGTCCTTAAATTCCAGTGGTATATTCTCAAGGTCATATTTTGCTGCATTCATGAGTGGTTTGCTCTTTTTCAACTTTAGCTTGAGTTTGCATACTAGTAGTTGATGATCTGTACCACAGTCAGCTCCAGGTTTTGTCTTTGTTGATGTTATAAAACTTTTCCATCGTTGACTTCCACAGATGTAGTCTATTTGATTTTTATACAATCCATTGGGTGAAGTCCATGTGTACAGTCGCCGCTTGTGTTGAGGTAAGAAGGTGTTTTTAGATGAATAGATCGTTGGTCTTGCAGAATTCTATCAGTCTTTCTCCAGCTTCATTTCTGTTGCCAAGTCCATATTTTCCAACTACTTTGCCTTCTTCTTTGTTGCCAACTTTTGCGTTCCAGTCACCCATGACTATCAGGATATCCTGTTTGCATGTTCTGTCAATTTCAGCTTGTACTTGTTCATAGAACTCTTCAATTTCATTCTCTTCTGCAGCTGTTGTTGGGGCATATACTTGAATTATAGTTGTGTTGATAGGCAGTCCTCGTAGACAAATAGAGATTAAGCGTTCGCTGACTGCATTGTATTTCATTACAGTTCTTGCAAGTTTCTTCTTTATTATAAATGCAACACCATTTCTTCTTTGTCTTTCATTTCCAGCATAGTAGACCATGTCTCTCTCCATACAAAGATTTGACTTGTTCAAGCCATGGTATTTTCAATAACATCATATGGATGTGAAAGCTGGACAGTGAAAAAGATAGACAGGAAGAAAATTGATGCCTTTGAATTATGGTGCTGGCGGCGAATACTGTGTATACCATGGACTGCCCGAAGAACAAACCAGTCGGTACTAGAGGAGATCAAACCTAAGCTTTCTTTAGAAGCTCAGATGACAAGACTTTGACTTTCATACTTTGGACACATCATGCGAAGAGAGAGAGATCATTAGAGAAAGACATTATGCTTGGCAAGATAGAAGGTCAACGCAAAAGAGGAAGGCCAGCAATGAGATGGATCGATACAATAACAGCAGCTACGGGTACCAGTCTGTCAACAATGAGCCGCCTGACTGAAGACCGAACACAGTTTAGGATAGCTATCCAGAGGGTCGCCATGAGTCGACTCCTACTCGACGGCACTTAACAACAACAGACCATGTGATCATCTGATGCAAAGTGCCCGATGCCAGTCCATTTCAGTTCGCTGACACCCAACAGATCAAGTTGTACACGTTCCATTTCATTCTTGACAACCTCCAACTTCCCTTGGTTCATGCTTTGTACGTTCCATGTTCCAATGCGTAAGACATCTTTACAGCTTCATCAGACATCCTGAGGGCTTTGATTCAACCACATCATAAATGCTGGCTTTACTCTGAGAAGTCTTCAGCTCTTCCCCAGTAGCTAGTTGAGTGCCTTCTGACCTTGGGGTCTCATCTTCCAGCACTATAGCACAATTTGTTTTGTTGTAACTATCCATTGGGTTTTCATGGCAAGATACAGAAGTAGATTGCCGGGCCTTTCTTCCATGCAGTTTAAGTTTGGTGTTGTTGTCGTTGTCACAGAAATGTGATCCTCCGCTGTCAACACTATCCCATTCTGCTGCTGCCCAGATGGGTGGTTTGTCTTGGTCTTGATTCAGGAGTAATATGCAGAAATATTTCTTTACAGAAAGAGTGGTAGATGCGTGGAATAGTTTCCCAGTGGAGATGATAGACATGAGGACAGTATCTGAATTCAAGAAAGCATGGGACAAACACAGAAGATCTCTAAAAGGAAAAAAAAAGGACTATTGTAGTGGTTGATATGGAAGGGCAGACTAGATAGGCCATGTGGTCTTTTTTCTGCCATCATGTTTCTATGTTTCTATTTCCTTCCCCTTTTCCTATGGATCTTCTAGCCATAATTGAGGTGGGGGGAGAGGATGATATTCAGTGGCAGCAGCTAGCGCTTGGAAAGCATATAGCCATCATTGCTGAATATTAACCCTGGATATTCAATGCCGGGGCCATATTCAGCCACTGGCATTGAATATCCTGGGTAGCCGCAGAACCCAGAAACTAACCATGTAGTGGCAATATTGAGCTGCTGCCCGGTTAACTTCCACTATAAAATTAGACCAGCTTTGCCATGCCTTACTTTATCCACTTTTCGCTAACCAGGTAGTGTCTCAATATAGTGGCTGCCTGGTTAGCAATGGGTGCTGCCTCCGCTCCACCATGGAATGCCCACCACATGCCCTGACGCTAATCACGTAACATCGGGACATGTAGCGGTAGCACCTAAGGATATCCAGCAGCGCTAACTATATTAGTGCTGCTGAATATCCTGCTAACCTGCATTTACACGGCAATGTAGAGGTTCACATCGGGGAAGTCTATGTTCCTAAAATTGTCCAGAGACATAGATATCCCTGGTGATTTTCTGCATTTTCCACCCTGGGCATCCTTGATTTGACTTGGATATCCTTTCTAAAATGCCACTTTATATCTACCTCTTCATTCAGTGTTATATATTTTTAACTCTCTCATCTTATTTTTTTAGACCCCTGGGATTTGTATAAGGCAATTCACAGTATGTTTTTTGTACATATTGATAATTTGTTGACAAAGGTAATTTGGGATCTTTCAACTCTGTCGGTTCTTTACTTAAGGACATCTCAGCTGCATTTACCTTTATTGCAACTTTTTCCATTGCCATTATTGTCTTTGACTACTAATGATCTTGTGAGAATGTGTTTTTCTGTTGGTTTCAGTTTGTCACCTTTTTCCTAGTCCATGTATTAGAGATTGAAACAGTGATGTGCAGTGGAGAGAGCATGCAGAATAGAAGGGAATGAGAGACTCTTGGGGTACATGGGTGTACTAGGAATATGATCATTGAGCAAGGAGGATTTGATTGATTTCACTACCCAAGATTGACATATTGTAGGTCTAATACACAAGATGTGATAATAATCTGAGACAGCAATTTAGTCAATTTATCCTTAAAAGTCAAAGAAAAGTCTTTCCTTACCATGGAATTGTGAATGACCAAAGACTGAGGAGCTAAGGAGACCACTAAGCAAAAAGTGGCCTAAAGAGGTTTAATCTGAGAATGAGAATGGTTAGCTATAGCCTCATGGTGAATTTCTATGGTAGGAGTTGCCTGAGAGGCAGGGCTGACTTTACTACTAGGTGAACTAGGGCACCAGCCCTCAGGAGGTAGTCATTGCTGATGTTGCTGACCCTCTCCGGGGCCTGCAGTGGTGACCATAGCCCCCAAATCCTGGCACAGTGCTTACCAATACACTCCAAAGGAAATAAAGCTATCCTATTAGATTAATTTTTTGTCGGAACTATCGCCATGAAGATGAAAAAAACATCTTCCCGTAGCTGATTGTTCCTTTTTATTCTTTATACAGGGACACAACCCTAAACATTCCTCTAAGGGATAAAAACCCTTTAGGTGAAAAACACCGGTGAAAGACGCTAGTCTACCAAAATCGTTCACATAGCTGTCCAGAGATTCCTTTGTAAGTTAGGGAGTCAGCGATTCTCAATAATTGTTCATGTGGTTAATAGTTGGATATCATATCTCGCTCCGTCAATTTGGAAATACCGCCATGACACGCTGTAACAACTCCCCCATGCTGTTCTCAACTGATTTTAACAGCTAATCATGTTCGCTTGAAACGCAACCAAATATAGTAACCCAACGTTGTGTTTCGGGTCGTAGAACCTCCTGACCCTTCTTCAAACTTTGTTGCATTTATCAAGACCGGAAACCAACTTCCAGTTATATCCTCTATTTCAATCACGTGACCGGTGTTTGGATAACGGGCAAATACATAATCTCTCGCTATGTCTATTCAGAGCATACTCCACCAGTCCAATGAAGAATTTAAGCCACATGGTGTTATCGAATTCAAAGTATAAATCCAGAATTGTTCCCGATATTGTAGACGGGATATGCAATCTCCTCCTCTTTCTCTCTCTGGTATATGATCCAAGATTCTCCAACGCAAATCCTTAAATTCATGATGATTTTCATGGCAATGCATAGCAACCAGAGCTGACAAAATCTTTGTGGTGATGCGTGAGCGATGTTCATGTAATCTTTTCTTCACGGTTCTTGACGTTCTACCTATATAAATTTTATTGCATGGACAAAGCAACATATAAACTACAAAATTAGTCTGACATGTAGTATAACATTTGCTATATATCTGACAATGTTGTAGTGTTTACAAAGTTTCCATTGGATGAGGCGTGTTACTTTATTGTGCCTTTCTGTATAGAATTTTTCTGCTATCAAAACCTCAAGGTCGGCTATTGTAGGAGGTGAGTCACTGTTTCCAGCTCTTTCCCACAGAATCAACAAGTCTGTTTTGCCTCTTTTTTCAATGTTCACTGTAAACCATTTTGTTTGTAATCTGCTGTCCTGGGCTGAAACTATCAACCTCTCCTTAACCATTCATGTTCTGTTCTTGATCAGCAAAGGTTTCCTGGAGTAACACTCTGTATTCCCCACTGTATTTGTGCATTTGCCACTGTTTTTCCTTGTTTGTTGATCTAATTCTCTGAAGAGAATTTTCTCTTGTTTTGCAAATTCTATAGCTTCCTTCCCTGTGTATGCTTGTGGATTCTCACTCATTTCTTCTAGTCATTAGAATGCTTGTCCAAGTTTGATGACAGAGACAGATGCTGGATGTTTACTTTCTTATTTCAGCAGTGTTTGCACATTTGAATCCAGTGATGCTGTCTGATTACACCTACAGTGCTACTACCATAGACCTCCAGGCCTATCTATCTCTTTGAGGCCTAGTCCTTCTTCAGCTCTAGGGATGTACAGTCTTGGCATACACTGATTCTTGTAAATTACTTCCAGGCATGGAGAGTTCTTGTTCGCACATCCAGTTTTTTCAAGAACTTTAACGAGCCAGTCCACAATCCCAAAGCTACATGAGAGCACAAGAATTGCCAGCTGATTGATGGCTTGTATCTTACTTTGTGATGTTAAAGCATTATTCAATAACAATTTTAATCTCCTGAAGTATTCTTTACTGATATTTTCTCTCAGTAATTACTGCTTGAGTGTCATTCCTTCCACTACTCCGAAATACTTATATACACATCCCTTGATGTCACAGCCCTCAGCCAGGGAGATGTTTTCTGTTTTGCTAAATTTTCCTCTAAAAAAGTTGCCTTAGATTTGTCAAGACCAAAAGCCATTCTGATGTCATCAGAAAAGCTTTTCATCACCTGGAGTTGCTCTGTTAATTTTGGGTTGCTGGAACAGTAGAGTTTGAGATCATCTACAAATAATAAATGGGATTGCTTTTGGATTGTTAACTTTTTTAGGATTCAGACAAAATCTGTATCCCAAAGAGTTGATGAAGAGTACTCATTGGATTAAGCATCGCACAAAACAATATCTCCCTGAAATATTCCTCGCTGGATCTTACTGTTAGGAAAGATGTACTGACCATCTTCATAGTTCAAAAAGAGTGTGGATTGCCACTTTGTCATGATGGAATTAATAAACTCTATCAAATCAGGATTTATTTTATACATTTCAAGGCAATTTATTATCCAAGAGTGTGGGAGGCTGTCAAAAAGCTTTCTTATAATCAATCCACGTTATACTAAGATTTCTGCTTTTCTTAGTTCTGGCCATGATGTCCTTATTCAACATTAACTGGTCTTTGGTTCATATGCTCCACTCTTATTGCTCTATTGCTGTGATGTTATTGGACTTGATATGATCATATATTTTGTCTGCATCTATCGCACTGAACAGATTATTGATTTAGGTAGACAAGTTATTGGTCAGTAATTATTGTGCAAGTTACTTGGGTCCCCCTTTGGAAGGAGAAATGTTCTTCCTTGTAGTAAGCCATTATGGTGTTAAGTCTGACTGCTTGAGCAATCGATTTTTGCAGTTCACCAGGTCTTGGTGGAGTTTAAGCCTTTGAGCCAAAAGTTGATTTTTCCGTCTGGGCCAGGACTCTTCCAGTTTAGTGCTCATTTTAACCTGCTTTCCAGCTCTTTCATTGTTACTGCAGGCCATTCCATAAGTTTGATGTTTGCTTTTTCTAAATGCCCCTGTATGCAGGGTAACAATTCTGCTTCTTGATTGTGCTCTATAGGATCCTCTTATAGCTTTTTCTTGAAGGCTTCTGTTTCTGCTTTGGTCGGTCAGTGGTGCTTTTACCATATTAATGCTTTTTTCCAATTCCCTGTAGACTTGTTTTGGGTTTTCTCTAAATAGTTTATTTTGATATCATTCATTTCTGTTTTCTTTATATTTTCACAGTTTTTGCACTTCTGTTACTACTTTCAATTTATTATTAAAACATATACATTTCAGGTCTTTTTCTGTTAATGCAGCATGCTTCAGCTTGATGTCTTGGATCTTAGAAACATAGAAATAGGACGGCAGAAAAAGACTACATGGCCTATCTAGTCTGCCCTTATCAACCACTACAACATTCCCCTTTTTCCCTTTAGAGATCCTCTGTGTTTGTCCCATACCTTTTGAATTCAAATACTGTTGTCATCTCTACCACCTCCACTGGGAGACTATGCCACGTATCTACCACTCTTTCTGTAAAGAAATATTTCCGCATATTACTCCTGAGTCTATCCCCCTTCACCCTCATTCTATGTCCCTCATATCAGAGCATGCTTTCAATTGAAAGAGGCTGTCCTCCTGTGCATTTATACCATGGAGGTATTTAAATGTCTCAATCATATCACCTCTATCTTTGATGATCTTAATCCTTTTAGATATAAGTCTATCAGAGATACCTCCACATGCAATGTATGTATTTTTCCTTCGATGTGCTTTTTCCAAGGAGGAACTGTTATTATTCTCGTTTTCTTCTGGCATTGTACTTTAGTTTGTAGTATTCTTTATTCTTACAGTAATAATTTTAGCTGCACAATATTATATTTGATTTATTTCAGTGATGTCAATAAAGTGTCTCTTTATATTAAATATGACCTTGCTCATCTTAATTATCATAATTATAACCCTAGGTATTACATGTCATTTGGGTAATCTTTCCCTTATCTGGAATCTAGCATGGAATTCATCTTTTTCCATGTGGACTAGGAGTTCAATCTTGAATTCCACCACCTCTGCGTCTTTCTCCTCCCTTTCTTCCTCCTCTTCGGTTGATTTGTTGACCTGCCCTTTATTCATCTCACTCTGCTGCAGTTCCAGATCTCTAAGCTCCTTCTGCCCCTCAACTGTTCTTTCTGTTTCTGTGTAGTCCTTTCTTCTGGTACTCTCACCTAGTCTCCTCCTTCCTGTATTTTGTGTTCCATGGAAGCCCTTAGTTGCTTCAAGATGTTATCAGTCACATATTTCTTTATCTCAATCTGTGAAATTAGGTATCTCAAAATTGTATCTGTTGCATTTTGCATTTTTTTCTTGTGGCAATTTTCCTCTTTCTTCCAGTTTTTGGTGGATTTTTTTGTATACCCTCTTAATTTAAATATAGGGTTTGTAGCATAAAAGTTGCAGTACATTATTACTACCACTTCTACTACTAAGCATTTGTATAGGGCTACAAGACATGCACAGCACTGCACAGACATGTAAGAGACAGTCCCTGTTCTTCATCCTCTTTATCTGCAGAAGTCCCTTTAATAGTAGTTAATCCTCTTAACTTTTTCATTAATTTATGTGGTTTATCTCTTGCTACAGTGCCATGAACCTGTTCTCCATGACCTTTATCTGTGGCAGGGATGTTTCTTGTTTTGTTTAAGTATGCGGTATGCGTAAATGCTGCATTTTTTTGTTTTCTGGTTTTGTAAACTGCTGTGATGTAGACTTCTCTGATAAATAAATATATAAAATAAATGGGTTTTCCCTTTTGCAATGAAATAAAAAGAAAGTCATGCATTTTTTCCTTTGTATTGTATTATAAAGGGAGATATTTGACTGTGGCAGCTGACCTTCTAAAGATATTTCATTCCCAGGAGGGTGTAAATAAGCTTGGGTTACAGAACTGTAGATACTGAATAAAATTATTTGGAAGAAGTCCATTTGGATTGGTTTGTGGACATACCAGAAAGAGTTACTGTACTGACTTTGGTTGCCCTACCCCAGATTTCATTGGGTACGGTTCTAATTTAGAAATGGCATTGACCTTCCGTAAGTCAATGCAGAATCTGATGCTTCCATCTGGTTTGGGAACCAAGACAATGGGGGATGACCAGTCACTTATAGCCTCTTCTATAACTCCAAGATTAAGCATTTTCCCAAGTTCCTTAGCAACGACCTGTCGCTGGGCATCCGGAATTTGATAGGGTCAATGATAGATAACCACCCCGAGGTCAGTACTGATATTGCAATAAGTGAGATGGATTCATCCCAGGCTGATGGAGAATACCTTCTAGGTCTCTTCTGTGGGCTACGGAGAGCTGGCTTCCATTTAGGACTTGAGCTGGATCAGACAGAGCTGATGTTTCCTGCCCCAAATCCTCCTCTACCGCTGCAGTCATCACTGGAGTCCATTTTTCCAGTAGATTAATATGGTAATTGTTGGCCTTCTTCTATTTATAGGGCTGGGCAATTTTGAAGTTAACCAGTTCCACTTTCTTTTCCACCTCATAGGACCCTTGCCATTACAGAATAACTTGCTCTCGGATGAGGGCAGCAAGACTAAAATTCTGTCACCTGGTTGGAAAGTGCGGTGCATGACTGCTCGCTTGTAGCCTTTGACCTGTTCAGCTTAGGCTTTTTCCAGACTGACTCTAGCTACCTCTCTGGCTTTCTTCAGCCAGTTTTGCATTTGTATAAAATACTCCGCCAGATTGCATTTGGGATGGGGTTCCTCTTCCCAGTTTTCCTTCAAAACATCTAATATGCCTCTTGTCCATCTTCCGAAGAGCAATTCAAAAGACGAAAACTCCATGGAACTCTGAGGCACCTCACAGATGGTAAACATCAAGTAGGGTATGAGAATGTCCCAATTCTTCCTGCCCTCCTGCACAAACCTTTTTAACATCTGCTTCAGAGTTTTATCAAATCGCTTGACGAGGCCATCCATTTGTGGTTGATATACTGACATTTGCAGCATTTTAACCTTCACTAAGGCACACTTACTTCATCACCCTGGATTCAAAGGGTGTTCCTTGTTCCATGAGGATCTCGCTGGGAATTCCCACCTGAAAAAAGACTTCCCAGAGGACATTCGCAATCATACTAGTCTTCATATTTCTCAGAGTGATGGCCTTCAGATATCTGGTAGCATAGTCCAGTATGACTAAAATATATTTGTTACAACTACTACTACTATTAACCATTTATATAGCACTACAAGGCATATGCTGTGCTGTACAGATACATATAAAAGATGGTCCCTACTTGTCAGAGCTTACAATCTAATCAAAACAGACAATACAATAGCTGAGAACAAGAGTACAAATAGGGAAAGGTAAGGAGACACAAGTAAAACAAGGGATCAGGATCCAAAACAGCCTCAAAGAGGTGAGCCTTTAGCATGGGCTTTGAAAAGGGGAAAATATGAAGCCTGATGTGCAGATTCAGGTAGTTTGTTCCATGCATAAGGAGCAGAAATGTGAAAGGATCAAAGTTTGGAGTTGGCAGTGGAAGAAAAGGGCATAGTGAGAAGTAAGCCAGTGGAAAAGTAGAGTTCACGGGAAGGGATATAGGGAGAGAGGAGAGGTAGTGAAGAGAAGTAGAATGAATGCATTTATAGGTCAGAAGTAGAAGTTTGAATTAGATACAGAAACAGAAGGGGAGCCAATCAAATGACTTGAGAAGAGGGGTTATATAAGTATATTTGGTCTGGCGGAAGATTAACCACACAGCAGACCTCTGAACAGATTGAAGGGGAGAGAGATAACTCAGAGGGAGACCAGCAAGGTGGAGGTTGCAATAGTCAAGAAGGGAGGTGACTAAGAAATGGATAAAGGTTTTAGTAGTGTGCTCAGAAAAGAAGGGGCAAATTTTGTTAATATTATAGTGAAAGAAATGGCAGGTTTTAGCAATCAGTTGGATGTGTGTGGAGGAGAAAGAGGAGTGTGGTATACTGAGGCTGAACAATGATACAGGTTTCTACAGCAAGTAGGAGTTTTCAAGAAAATACACTTTATTTTCAGGATAAACACTCAAGCAAATAGCCCTGGCCCTCCTTGGGCTTGCATGAAACACTCTTGCTCCAGGCTTCCCTAAGCTGTAGCAATTCCCCAATCAGTCTTAGCAGCCCTGTTCTGCTGAGTGGGAGAATGCTGTTCCAGCAGAGACAGTTCTAAGGTAAGAAGAAACTGCTTCTTCCTACCTTCTCAACAGTCTTTCTTTCAAAAGTAACTTGTCACTGCATATTCCAGAGAACCCCGGGCTCCTCTCTCTCCCTCTAGGTCCTTGCTAAACCCTCCCCAAACATTCTCCAGCCCTTTTTCTTTAAAGGGACAAGGGTTTAAATCCCTTCCAAAACAATACTGCACTTTTGCTAGGCTTGGCTGGGGAGTTTTCCTGCGGGGGATCAGGAGTTTGTTATACACTCCATCACAAGGAGTCAAAGATGACCCCTAAGGTTGCAGGCTGAAGAAACAAGTAGAAGAGTGTTAATCAACCAAGATAGAGAAAGGAGGAAGGAAAGAGGAGGGTTTAGGGGTAAAAATAAGAAGTTCGGTTTTAGCCATGTTCAATTTCAAATGGTGATGAGACATCCAGGCAGTGATGTCAGATAGGCAGGCGGAAATATGGGCCTGGAGTGTCAGAGAGATATCAGGTGTAGAAAGATAGATCTGAGAGTCATCAGCATAAAAATTTATTTATTTATTTATTTTATTTATTTAGCATACATTTGTATCCCGCTGCTTCCAGTGATCAAAAATGACACTGAAAGCCATAGGAGGAGATGAAAGCACCAAGGGACTGGGTATAGAGAGAGAAAAGGAGAAGCCTAGAACAGACCCTTGGGGTACACCAACTGAGAGTGGGAGGCAGGACACACTGAAAGAGTGATGGGAGAGATAAGACGAAAACCAGGACAGCACAGATCCCCTAAAACCAAGTGATGATAATGTGTCGAGGAGAAGATGGTGATCAACAATGTTAAAAGCAGCAGAAAGGTCAAGAAGAATGAGGACTGAGAAAAAGCCCTTGGATTTAGCCAGGAACAAGTCATTGGAGGCTTTGGCAAGAGCAGACTCAGTAGAAAGTAAGGGACAAAAGCCAGATTGATGTGGATCTAGTAGGGCTTGAGAGGAGAGAAATTCAAGGCAATGGCAGAGAACTGCACATTCAAGAAGTTTGGAAAGGAAGGGAAGAAGGGAGATGGGTGGATAATTAGAAGGACAAGTAGGATCAAGTGAAAGTTTCTTGAGGAGAGATGTGACAACAGCATGCTTGAAGGCTGCAGGGACAGTTGCAGTGGAGAGTGAAAGGTTGAAAATATGAGAGCTGGAAGGGATAACAGAGGAGGAGGAGTTAAGGAGATAAGTGGGGATAGGATCAGAGGAACTTAGAGGAGATCTTAGAAAAAAGATGAAAGGGTAGCAGAGAATGAGGGGAGTATTGAAGAGGGGGAAGAGGGGAAGAAGCTGATCTTGTGAGTAATTGGAGTGTTACCTCAGGTGGTTCACTCCAGGGGCCCTTCCAGATCCATGGCCACTCCGTTGAACAGGGTTTCAATGATGGGCATACGCACTAGAGGGGCAGGTCTGACTCTGGTGAGGTGGTGAAGTTGGCAGGTTGGGCATGACTGGTAATAAAACTGCACCTGATTATGGACCCCAGGCCTGAAAAATCTAACTAAAATATGTTCTAGTGTTTTCTCCACCCCCAGGTGTCCCCCTAACAAATGGTTATGTGCTAACAATAGCACCTGCTAATGATAGTGTAACCAGTTTCCTGAGCTATAAGCAAGGATGTTTGGTTTGACCCTTAGGATTGTCACTAGTGTGCCGATGGAGATGTTATCCAGCTTATTTTCACAGGAATGGTTCCAGAAGAAATACATTACGTTTCCCCAAGGAATACTCCTCATAGAGAGGAGAACAATAAGGGGAAAATAAGATTTCTAAATTTGGACTCAGGTCTTGGAACCAACTTGATGTTACGATTGGAAAATGTATTCCATGCACAAAGATTTCAACCGCATAAAGGTATTTTCACAGAGGTGTATTATTTGTACAGTAAGAACTTTAAAGATTCATCATTAAACATCAACAATGTAAATAGAGTTTGTCATTAATTACTAGGTTATTGTATAAAGTAAGAAACATAACATACTCAAGTCCACTCTTATTTACTCAGCCTGAGACGGGAAAAAGTCTTTCTTTAAGCCAGATAAGCTTGAAGGATAACTTCTTTCCTGGACACATCCTTGTTATATATTTGAGCTTGAATATTATAGTTATAGGATACTTATCCAACCAAGAGTTACTGGTTCAATTGTTGGAGCCCAGCCTTCTGTCTGTCCTCAGGAACAGGAACTTCCTCTGGAGCTGGTCTCTTCCGGATTCTTGAAGACAGTTCCAGCTTTGATTCTTTCCTTTTAATGTGTTCTCTCTCACCTTCCCCTTTCCCTTAAATTTCTCCCTACCTCTCACCCTCCGCTCGAAGGAGATAAAAAAAAAATGGGGAATATCTAGAGCAAGTTTGCCAATGAAAAAAAAAAACGTTCTTACTGAATACCTTGTAAAGAGATAAGGCGTTTACATGGGAATTTGAGAAAGAAGGGTGCCACCAGTGCCAAAACAGAAGGTTTCAATGCTAGGAATGACCGGTCTCCTCAATTGGATAACACTGAAAACATCGGGAACCACATTGATTTTCTGGCCACAAAATAATTAATTCTTTAGTTGGAAAAATAATCTCAAAATTAAATTTTGATCGACTAATGATTCAAAAGTAACTATTAGAGTAGCTCGAATAGAAATATTGTCTGAAGAGTCTTCTAAGAATTCAGAAATATCTGGTTCTAACAAAGATAACACAGGTACACTAAAAAAAAATTTTTTAAACTGCCTCTAATGTTTCGATTGATTTTTACGTTTTTTGGTGCGCTGAATCCAAATCTGGTAACCAATTTGCTCCATCACGTACAGATTTTTTGCTACATTGGGTTAGCAGTTTGAGGTGAACGTTTCAGATTGAGTGCGATCGAGATAATAGTTTCTTGGATGAATTCTTTATACTAATTGTTTAGTAGTTATTCAAATAAGAATAAAGAAAATTGTAACAAGGCAGCACATAAGAATAGAGTAATGTCAACAAAACACACTGTGATGGTAGCAAAATTGTCTGCACTTAAAACAGCCACATACATGTGCACAAACATTGAGCATATAAGAGCGAGGTTAGACACAAAGCAAAGCAAAGAAATGTGCAAAAAATGTTGTACAGGTATGTATGTAAGAATAGAAAACGCAAATCGCACCATTGCAATACATGAAGACAAACACCCGATGGGGTGAAAATAAAATTCTAATAAATGAGATCCGACACTGTGGTAATAACTAGCAAATTTTTATTTCAAAGTTTAGTAAAAACACGATATTTGTCAACACAGTTTAGATTTTAAAGTCATTCTTGGGTCAATCAATCTCCTGGTGGGCCCGTTTCTTCTTCCCCCGAATGCTTCTCTTGGTGCGCTGCTTGGCGTATTTTTCATCTGGGGTTTCCCGCAGCAGCAACCAGCAGAAATCAGCCATCATAGTGGTGTTCCATCTTCCTTGGTACCTTCTCTCTGCGTCCTTGATGTCCTGGTGAAACCTTTCACCTTGTTCTTCACTGTACGCCCCCAAGTTTTCGGGAAAGTAGTTCACATGGGAGTGCAAGAAATGGACTTTCAGGCTCATGTTACAGCCTTGTTCTTTGAAGGCATTGAGCATCCTGGCAACAATATCCTTATAGTTCTCATCCCGCCTGTTCCCCAAGAATTTGAGAACAACATCCTTGAAGGAATCCCAGGCTTCTTTTTCCTTCTCAGACATCGTTTCAGCGAATGCTCCATCTGAAATGAGTTTCCTTATATCAGGGCCAACAAACATTCTTTCCTTTAGCTTTGCTTCAGAAAGTCGGGGGAACTTTGAGCAAATGTAGCGAAAGCACTCACCATCTTTTGGAAGGGACTTGATGAATTGCTTAATGAGACCCAACTTAATGTGGAGAGGTGGTAATAGGATTTTATCACGAGGTACCAAGCTCTCATGAAGAACATTTTTCTCACCGGGTCTCAAATACTCCCGAATTGGCCAGTCTTTTTTCCCCCAGTGTAGGTCGCGGGCCCCGCTATCCCACAAGCAAAGGAAGCAGGGATATTTGGTGAAACCGGATTGCTGCCCTAATAGCATGGATAGAATTTTAAAGTCTCCATAAATCATCCACTTATGCTCATCATAACGAATCTTCTGAAGAATCAGGGCCAAATTCTCGTATTTTTCTTGGAGAATAACTGAGTGAGCAATAGGAACTGAAGTGAATGTGTTGCCATTATGAAGAAGAACACCTTTTATGCTGTCTTTTGACGAATCAATGAACAGCCGCCATTCAACAGGATCATACTTGAGTTTAAACTTTTCCATCACTCCATATATATCGTTGCAAAATACCAAATCTTCCTCTTTGCTGAAATACTTCAAAAATTGTGTCTCGCGGTTGCGGTACCAATAAAAAGTTGTTCCTGGTGACAATAGATTTTTCTGTCTATGCCGAGAACCTAGCAGTTGGGCAGCATCTTTTGGGAGTCCTAAATCCAGGACTAAATCATTCAATTCAGCTTGAGAGAAAAGTTCAGGTTTCGGATCTGGTTCAGTTTCAAACTCGGAAGTACTGGACTCATCGGGAAAAGCCATCTGATGAGTCTCATCATGATCAGAACCGTCCACACAAATATGATCCAAAGATTTTGGTGGTTCAGGCACAGGTACTTCGTTGCTATGAGGCATAGGCCTAATTGCTGAGGGAAGGTTGGGGTAACTTATTACGTTCTTATTTTTTAAGTTGTATCCCTTCACATTGCAAGAGCAAAAATAGCAGTCACTGCTGTGGTCTCTTTGTTCACGCCACATCATAGGTATTCCGAAACGAAATGCTTGTTTTTTACCTTTCATCCATAAGCGTAGATCTTCCTCACATGTCTTGCACACTTTGTGAGGAGCCCACGGTTTGTCTTGATCGCCTAACTTCAAACCGAAATAGGCGAAACATACTTTTTTAATAAATGCAGAAATGTTCCTCTGCCACTTTTTCACGGTATATTCCCCACAAATAAAACAAAAACTGTCCGGAGAGTTGACGCAACCTCTGGCTCTGTGAGCCATCACAAATACACAGCACTGCAAACTACAACTGTAGTGAACCACTTCGGAATAAAGCTGGATTACGACTGAGCAAACAAAATGTAATAATGAACTTGCAAGAAACTGAAATTTGACAGGAACGTTCATGTCGCAACCACCGTGTTTGAGCGAGCGAACGAGGCGAGGCGAACAGGAAAGAACATGCGCCAGCGCGAGTACTGGATTTAGCCCCCCGCCTCCCAATTGTCCTGTTAATGTATAAAATGAATACAAAACACTCTAAAATATCATGAGGGAGTGTTTCTAGTTAGTTAACCATTACAACCTCTATTTTGGGCCAAGAAAATAAACTGCAGTCGGCTAAAAAGAAATTATGTGAACATTCCTTATATGGGTAAGAAATCTAATTTTGCAAGAAAACGTGACGTGATGGAACATTTTGGCTATTTTTCCTGGATTCAGCACCGCAAAATCTATAGGAAACAGTTGCAAAACTGGAGGCAGTTTTTTGGTAGTGTACCTGTGTATTTGATCAAGACCTGCTGCCTCCAACACATTAGAACTTATTTTTCCCCGAGGAACATAAAATATATTTGTGATTCCTAATTCTTCCACCATAGGCAACCTCAAAACCTCTTTAAAGTATTTGCGTACAAGAATCATTGGAGAGAAGTAACGCATATGGGGGAAGTTCAGGAACTGTAAATTATATGAATGCCTGGCATTCTCAAGTACCTCTAGGCACTGGTGAGTAACCAGACTGTCCTTCACAAAAGAACCATGAATGTTTTGTAATGCAGAATAAGAGACATTCATCTTAGCAATATAATTATTTAAAGAAGAACTACGCCTATCTTGATCAGTTAACATAGCAAAAGTGTCCACAGTAAAGTCTGATAGCTCCTTAAAGAAAGATCCAAAGGACATCTCCAGACGATTAATAGCTAACAAAATGTCTCTCATTGAAACTTCTCCTGAAGGGGTAGTAACAGAATCCAAAGAAGAAACAAAACGTAGCTCTTTTGGAATAGGAACCTCTGTGTTAGCCCCACCATCCATAAGGGTAAGCTGCTGTCCGGCATTTGGCGAGTCAGAGATCTGAACCACTGGGCTTTTTACTCCTAATGTGGCACAAAAAATATCCAGCTCTTCACCACTGTGATGGCTAGATGAGGTAGAAACATCCCCAAGTGGAGAGAAGCCCAGAGAGACATTAGAGCTCACCACAGGTGTAGAGGAAGTTGCAATGACTTGGCAATCCATAGGACCTACCACTATTACCACTTTCTTCTCAGGAACCAAAGTTACACGTTTCTTCCTCTTGCCCCTTGAGGCTTCACAACTAGAAGTCTCCTTGAGAGATGAGCAGTTGGGTTCAACATAGGGTGGGTTTTATCTCATTTTCTTTCATGAAGATTTTATTATGTTAATTTTTCTCTGTTTTTGGTTAGTTAATTAAGGTATATTGTAGTATGGGTGGGGATACCAACTCTCTTGATGTGGACTTGAAAGCGGATTGTATTTTTGGTTATTAATGGGTTGCTTTCCCCTTTTGCGGGTTAGCTGTTTATATTTTTGATTGCCTGTATAAATGAGCATTGTAAAATGTTATCAAATTTCTAAATAAAAAAACCAAAACAAACCTCTCTTTTCCCTCACTCTTACTTGTCCACTTCTTACATATCCAATGTCAGTAAATCTTCCACATTACCCAAACACAACCACTAGCCTCCTCCATTCATTCCACTCTCAAGAACTAACTTACTCTTTTTTCCCTCAGTCGATTTCTACCTCATTCTTCCTCGTCCTCTCTCTGTACTTCAAATGCTATCCTACTCCCTAGAACTTACTCATGTTCTTAGTATTATTTTAGGAACCAGACCTTTCTAAAAAAAACTTACTAGACAAATTTTAGGCTTGGGGAAAGTTATTCAGAGGTGTTCTTCCAGCCTTTCACCCATTCTTTATTTAACCTCTCTACCCTTATAATAAGAAACCGTCCCCACTAGGTACTTTATAATAATTGTGGGGAAAAAAAAACAATGTAATCTGCCCGTCTTTCTCTAAATCCTCCCTCTCTAGATTATTTTTCCTCAAAGTCTGTCTCTTTCAGACAGTCCCTGAAATTTACTATCTAATCCTGACTAACCCTGGATTTAATCCTGAGGGGAAAAAAAACAACATAAATTCACTCAAACACCATTCTAGCTGTCATTCTCTCTCTCATTCAAGCTCAATTACTCCCATTCAATCCAGACAACCCAATTAAAAGGCCTCTTCACTCACACCACACCATAGACATCCTCTCTCATTCAGCACTGACTCGAAGGCACACATTGTATTGTTGTTACTCTATGTTATAAAATAACTCCATTCTATTTCTAATAAAATCCCCATTTTCCTCTAATTTTTCACCTCTTCAGAAGAAGCCCCATAGTGATTTTCTGAGCTGTCAAATCCTTCTCTACATTGGTTACAAGCTACCTGCTCTTACTGCGTCACTGAAAGTATCAGTTACAGCTGTGACCTGTAACCAATTTGTATCTATTACACATCACTCCGCCCATGTTTGTGCACATTAAAAATCAAATTTTCATCTCACTTTAATAGAATTCAAGTATACATAATCCTAGACTGTGTTTCATGTACTTTGAATATGTTTAAAATTCATTTTAATTTCTCAAATAAACTTTATTAAATCACCATTTATATGTATTTTAAAAGTTCACAAAACAATTTTTTAATGTTCCCCAGCCCTCAGGAATGCTTCCTAGATGGCTTGATTTTGGTAAAAAAAAAGAAAATAAATTTTCAAGGGTTCTTATCCCTTGGCAACAGCTTCACTACTAAATTAAATGCCTGGCTGCCCTACTGTCTGCCTGCAGCCTTTTTGGGCTTCCTATGGGCACTGCTCCCTTACTTTGGAGCCTTCCAGCTCATTAAACAGCATCCAGGACTTTCGCTCAATTTCAAATAAAATTTATGTATTCATTAAAAGAAACCCTTTTTTTTAAACCATATCTCTGGGGCTTCCCAAATCAGGACCCTCCAGGTCCAGCTAGGTCCTATCCCTAAGTCCCCTTGCCCCATAAATAAATTTTGACTCAATCAGCCACCATATGCCACTCTGGCCCCTCCCCTTTCCCCTGGGCCCTCCAACCGCACACCAATGTTGTTTTGCTGGTCCCTCTTGAAACTCTGTGGGTCTCCCTCCTGCTTCAACTCTGGGAGGGGGTTAAGTGTATTTGGGTCAGTACCGCTGGGCCTTCAACTATCCCCAGGAATTTCTTCACTAAGCTCTCTTTCTCCCTGGACTCCTCCTGTTTAGCCAGATTCTGATGGTAACGTAGCTTCTCCTGGTGACGATGATTCTGGGATTGAGCAGGTTTCTGATTCTCAATATGCAGATCTGAGTCTTCTAGGGGGAAAACCTCAGGAAAACTTTCCTAGTTCAACTTAATGGAATCATCAGTTAGCCAGGCCCATATTGCCGAAAAGCTTGGGTAGTCTCGGTTGATCACTACTAGATATGGGAGCACTATGACCTCAAATATGTCATGCCCTTCCAGAGTCTTATGTGAAACCTGTGCCGTTGGATACTGCCTCTGGTCTCCATGCACATAGGCCAGTGTTACGATCTTTGCATGTTGTTGTTGTTGTTAAGTGCTCTCGAGTTGGTGTTGACTCATGGCGACCCTCTGGATAGTTGTCCTAAATTGTGTTTGGTCTTCAGTTAGGGTTGCCAACTGGCTCCAGATGCGCCCGACAGGCTTGATCCAGTCCTGCGTTTACTCCATTGCATGCAGGGACATGTAGTTCTGATTTCCCCATTGCACTACATAAGAAAAGCAAGACTACAAGTCCCTTATGGTCTTAATTATTGATACCACTCAACAAAGTATGGACACGCTTCAACAAGAAATTGTAACTATGACAGAAAAATTAAAAGACTCCACATCTCAAGGAGATTTTTCTAAACAGATAGAAGAACAAAAGAAATCTGTAGCAATTACGAAGGAGGAGGTTATGAAAATTAAAACAAAAAAATTGAAGCGTGATTTTGATGACTACAATAGTGGTTATGTGTATCCTTGGCTCAATCCGAATAAACAAAATAAGACAGTTAAACAACGAAAACGTAGAGTGGAGTTTATTGATAGTTCAGACAATGGTAGCACTTCAGATTCGAGTAAACAGTCGGGGACAGAAGGAGCAGGGAATCGTAAAAAGTTACAAACCTCTGAGAAAACAAAGTCCCGCAATACATCAAGATCAAAACGAAACTGAACTGGCTCCAGATATGTCTGTTATTAATATATCGAGCAGTCCTATTTCAGTACAAGAATTAAAAATTTTAAATAAAGGTTTATCATTTGTACCTAGGACAACATTCGATTTATTTCAGTTCCAAATTGATTTTGGAAAACTGCTTCGTAAGCTCCATTTAAAAATGTATTTTCATAGTAATCCACTGCCTAGGAGAACGGAGGATCATTCTAACAGAATTCCCCTTCCATTAACATTGAATTGGAATCCACCGGAACCCTTACCCATGGTATTACAAATATTTAAGGATTTAGTGATGAATGATATTAATCAATTATCCTCGACACAATATAAGAAAACAAGTTATTCCTTATCAAGAGCTGAGAATACAACTTTGCGAGATTTGCAAGCTCGCACAGATATTGTCATCCGAAGGGCTGATAAGGGGGGTGGTACAGTCATTATGGATAGGGAGGATTATTTTCAAGAGGCATATCAACAATTATCAGATGCCACTGTGTATGAGAAAGTATCAGAAGATCCACAAAGTCGTTTACAACAGGCTGTTTTAGATCTTACAACACAAGCGATAGGTGAAAAATTAATTTCAGAGAAAGAATGCCGTTTTTTGAATCCTTTAAACCCTGTCATGTCCAATTTTTATATTGTTCCAAAAATACATAAGTGCCTTGTTCATCCTCCGGGCCGTCCCATAGTGGCTACCAAGGGTTCATTGTTAGAGCCTTCGTCAGTTTTTTTTTTTATTCTTTCCTTCGCCCATTGATGCCCAAAATGACTTCGTTTGTAAGAGATTCAACTCACTTTTTACAACTGTTGTCGCATTTTGCGGAGCTGACGAGAAGTTCCACCATTAAGCTAGTCACATTGGATGTGACTTCGTTATATACGAGCATACCACAGCAGTCAGCAAATAGAATAGTTAAAAAGGCATTACAGGATAGAGGTGATTTATCAGGACCGTTACAAGAATTTCTGGGAAAATTGACGGATCTAATCTTGTATGAAAATCACTTTGGGTTTGAGGCGAACATTTATCATCAAATATCTGGGGTTGCAATGGGGGCAACTTGTGCCCCTTCCATTGCAAACCTCTACATGGAAGAATTTGAACATCGATGGATATTTATGGATTCTCCAAATCCCTATATTAAATGCTGGCGGCGCTATATCGATGATGTTTTTATGTTTTGGGACGGTTCAGAACAGGAATTGACAACGTTCATCGGGTGGCTGAATGAGAGAGATTCAAACATAAAGTTCACTCATGAATGGGATATGGCTCGCATCACTTACTTGGATATTCAAATTATAAAAGGAGATGGAATATGGAACACCTCGGTCTTTTGTAAATCTACAGACCGAAATTCATTGTTACATTACTCGAGCGCTCATCCAACTAATTTAAAAAATGGTCTCCCATTTTCGCAATTTCTACGCTATAGGCGTAATTGCTCGGATACTTCGGATTATATTATACAAGCGAAGAATCTGAAAAGAAAATTTAAGAATCGTGGTTATCCTCAATCAGTTGTATCCCAAGCCTACAAGAGGGCTCTTTATAACCATCGGGAAACTTTAATCACGGATTCGCCATGTAGAACAAGAGTAGATGACACTCAAGTTAATTTAGTAACATTATATTCACCTTTTAGTTATAAAATACAAGGGATCCTAAAGCGTCATAGTAATGTGTTACAACAGATTCCAGGGCTGGATGACAAACGCATAAGATGTGTTTGGAGGAGACAAAAAAATCTTAAAGAGATATTAAGCCCTACTGTATTACGCCCGCCTGAGCAGAAGAACGATTTAGTAGGTGTAGGGCATTCGAAATGTACTGGATGTGACATTTGTTCGATCACTTTAGAAATACAGTCTTTTACGTATGAAGGTAAAAATTACAAATTATTCCACACTACTAACTGCCAGTCCACTTTTGTAGTTTATGGAGTATTTTGCTACTGCCACCTGTTATATGTGGGGAAGACCACACGGTCATTACAAACACGTATGCGAGAACATCGCAGCCGTTTAAAGTGCCAGCGGACAGAGGCTCCTATGATAGAGCATTGTCTTCAGCTCCAACATAATTTTATGGAACTTCGATGTTTTTGCATTGAACAGGTTAGGAGAGGGATGAAGGAACGAACTAGAGAACAGTTACTTGTATATCGAGAACAACGTTGGATTTTCTCTCTTTCCACAGTTTCACCCAAAGGGTTGAATGCACAGGTGGATTGGCATCTTTGTAGTTGAGTTAAGAACAAATGCACGTGAGATTAGTACCGCCCAGGAAATTCAGGTATTTAAAGAAAGATAGAGTCTAGTCCGCATGCGCGGCGTCTGTTTGACATCACTATGAAAGTTTAGCGTTGGTTGAACAATTGGAAAGTGTACAGGATGTTTTAAGGTAATTCAGGTTTTTGACTTTAGTCCTTAATAATAGAATTTATGTAGAAGGAGTTCATAGAAGAAAACTAGCATGTTTTTGTTCTCAGTCCGTGCAGTGGTGACAGAGGGAAGAAGAGAGTATGCGCCCTCTGAAGCAATAAAACAGGGCAGCCATCTAACGGGTGGCAGCTGGATAAACGATCCCTCTGAGGAAACGAAGAGTGAAACGAGGGAGCGCTTCGTGGATATGCGTCGTCGGGAGTATCGGGAACAACCTCCGGAATAAGAATCTTCGCTTCTCACCAAAAAAACAACAGATAAATACAGATAAGCACAGCTTTTTGTTACAAGTTACAAGTTGGAATCATATGGTATCTGAACATATTAAGAGACTGTAAATATGGTATCAAGGACTGTGGAGCTAATTTAAAGTTTACAAAGATTTGAGAAAGAAACAGATTTTAAATACTTGAAGTTAAAAAATATATAAAAAATAATTATAAAAAACAATAACATAATTATAAAAATAATAACAAAAAAATAGTGAAAGTTATCTAGAAGCAACAGTAATAAGGGTCGCTGATGTGGAAGAAGGCAAGTTCAATCCAGCAAGTCTGGCTGATTAAATAAAAGCCTCATGGAATGCTGAGACCCAGTTGCATCTAGTATGATTTAATCTTTTTAATGCAGAGTAAACAACTATATTGAACTCAAGGTAAAAGATTGGGCTGATAATTCAATTTTATGTTTATATAGCTATATAGGCTCAAAAAGGTGACTGTATTTATTCTTTGTTATTGTATCAATGACATCTCATTGCTGGCCTTCCTCTTTTGCGTTGACCTTTTATCTTGCCAAGCATGGTATCTTTTTCTAATGATCTGTCTCTATGCATGATGTGCCAAAGTATGAAAGTCAAAGTCTTGTCATCTGAGCTTGTAAAGAAAGCTTAAGTTTGATCTCCTCTAGTACTGACTAGTTTGTTCTTTGGGCAGTCCATGGTATATACAGTATTTGCCACCAGCACCATAATTCAAAAGCATCAATTTTCTTCCTGTCTATCTTTTTCACTGTCCAACTTTTGCATCCATATGATGTTATTGAAAATAACATGGATTGAATGAGTTGAATCTTTGTATGGAGAGAGACATCTCTGCTCTTGAGAATTTTGTCTAGGTCCTTCATAGCCATTCTGCCAAGAGCAATGCATTGTCGGATTTCTTGACTACTTGTTGCTTCTTTATTGATAGTTGATCTAAGTAGGTTAAAGTTGTCCATGATTTTAATTTCTTCTCCTTCAATGATGAACTTATTGATTTTGCCAGTTGTCATCATCTTTGTCTTCTTTACATTAAGGTGCAGGCCCATTTTGAGACTATGTTCCTTGATCATGAGAAGAAAATGTTTCAGATCATCTTCACTTTCATCCAGTAATGTGGTATCATCAGCATAGCGAAGGTTGTTGATGAGTCTTCCACCAATCTTCACACCTCTGTTGTCTTCATACAATCCTGATTCTCTGATGATTTGTTCTGCATATAAATTAAACAGGTAGGGGAAAAGTATGCAGCCTTGTCATATGCCTTTACTGATTTTAAACCATTCTGTTTCTCTTTGTTCCGTTTGAACTGTTGCTTCTTGATCAATGTACAGATTGTGCAAGAGAATGATCAGGTGTTCTGATATACCCATGCTTCTTAATGTGGCCCAGAGTTTCTCATAGTTTACACAGTCAAAAGCATTGATGTAGTCAATAAAGCACAAATAGATATCCTTTTGGTATTCTTTCATCTTTTCAAGGATCTATCTCACATCCGCGATAATTTCTCTTGTTCCTCGCTCTTTCCTGAACCCTGCTTGCACTTCAGGTAGTTCTTGTTCCAGGTATGGTTGTAGTCTCTGTTGAATAATCTTCTGTGGAATCTTGATGGTGTGTGGAATCAGAGTGATGTGCAATAATTTCCACAGTCAGATAGATCACTTTTCCCTAGTATTGGTATAAACACAGATCCTTTCCATTCAGTTGGCCATGATGTTCAAAAAGAGAAATAAGGATAGCAAAATCAAAGGCAGAGGAAAAGATGGCTAAAGATGTTAAGTGTGGCGACAAAACTTTCTTCAGGTATATTCGGGAAAGGAAGAAGATCAGAGGTGGAATTGCAGGACTCAGAAGTGCTGCGAATGGACTCGTGGAAAGTGACATTGAAAAAGCGAAATTACTAAACAAATACTTCTGCTTTGTTTTTACTAAAGAAAATCCTGGAGAAGGACCACCTGTGACTCCCAAATATAAAAATGGGAATGAAGTACATACCACACCATTCACAGAAGATGAGGTGTTGGAACAACTTGCTAAACTGAAAGTGGACAAGGACATGGGACCGGATGGGATACATCCCAGGATACTGAAAGAGCTCAGAGAGGATCTTGCAGGACCATTAAAGGATGTCTTCAACAGATCCTTGGAAACAGGAGTGGTTCCTCAGGACTGGAGAATGGCTGATGTCATCCCTCTACACAAAAGTGGTGACCGGGAAGAATTCAAACTAGAGGCCCGTGAGCCTTACCTCAGTGGCGGGAAAAGTAATGGAGGCGCTCCTGAAAGAGTGAATAGTGAACTTTCTCAAAACCACTCCACTAGAATCACAAAGTTCAGTGCACCTGGGCAGGAAATGTCCACACAAAGTGCAGGTGTAAGAGGTAGTTAGGCTGACATCCATTGGTTCCTCCATACCCAGAGGACATTCCTGGTCAAAGTGTCCCCAGACTCCATACCTAAAACAGGTGAAGGGGTTGTGGCTGGATCCATGCCCTCACCTAGGAGGTGACTTAGGGGTTTGAAACATGGGAGCCAAGATCTGCTCTGACTTTCCAGGCTAATGGGTGATGCCTTCACCTTCTCAGTGTTCACTTATTTCATCAGCTGGACCTCATGGTACCCTTATAGTATTTCTAGTGCACACTCTAGTATAAGCTTAGGGTTCTGACGTACCCACTGCTTCATCAGAGAGGTCAAGCCCTTTAAAAATTTCTCCAGGAGCACAATCTTGGCTTTCTCGGTCCCATTCTTTACTTTCAGTTGCAGCCACTTCAATGTGAGTTCCCTCAATCGACAGAGGAATCTCTGAGGGCTCCCATTTATCTAGAATTCTCCCTTTCTGAAGCACTGGCAGTAGGCCTCTGGTGTACAGTCAGCCTGTTCCAATATGGCAGCCTTGACAGCTGCATAGGTAGCTCACTCATCAGGGTTGGCATCCTGAAATGCAGCCTGACTGCTAACCTGTCAGCAGATTCCCCAAGTAAGTAGTCCATGTTACCTCCAGCCACCCAGCCATGTGGGCAGTTTGTTCAAAGTTCACGAAAAAGTGATCAGGTCAGTCTTCTGCTATCATTTTAAGTAGTACTTGCACTGAAGGGTGGAGTGGTGGTCTCTGTAGGGCTTGAGTCAACTGAGCCAGGGAATTGTGTGTGGTTCCCCTTTACCTGAATATGATTTTGTAGCTGCTTTGGCATTGTTGTTTTTGCTTTTGACTGCGTTGTTGTTGTTTGTGGTTACTGCTCTTCTGCCAGAAGTTAGAGGACCCGCTCCATTCTGGCTTGTCACTGTTTACTTGCAAAAACACAACCACAGTTTCCTCTTCTGTAGCTGAGTTAACTCTGCAATGTTCCAGCTTCAACAAACTTTTAGTGGCCCTAGTGGCCAAAATAAAACCCTGCCTGTTTGGTATTGACTAGCCTTTTCTTCAAGCTCCCTAGCTAAGGCAAGGACAACCATCTTAGTCCATATAAACAAAAACAAAAAAAAATCCTGCCCTGCTGCAGAGATGCACAACTCTGAAGGTATGTGAATTTCACCTCTGTCACCAGTTAGAGGAAATCCACAAGCTGCCACCATATATGACATAGAGTGGCAAGGGGCTTTTAAAATATCAGGCACACAACAGTTCAGAGCCAAACAAAAAATACTTCTGTTTCCCTTCCGTGTTCTAGCAATCATTTCCAGCTTGTTACCTTCACAAGGCTAATTCTCAGTGTCCTTCTCTGACCCACAATTTAAAGCACAGAATTATGTTCAGCACAAAGTCATCAGTCACTTGGGCTTCAGTGTCTGTAAATATGATTCCCACCTCCTGAATCACCTACATTACAGCGAAACTCCTCTCCCAGCCCTGCTTGGAAGGAGCTTTCTGTCTCCATGGGCCTCTCTTCTCCCTTGTGCATGCAGCTGGATTCTTAATCCCTCTGTCTGCGTCACTGCCTCCCAGCCCTGAGTTCTGAGCTTTAGACCCTATTTAAGGTGCACTGCTGATAATCCCTTTGGAGAGGGATGGGTAACTTCCTATATACCCCATCACAGAGCCATATAGAATGTTTTTTTTTTACCATTCCGAATATCCTCCTTTTATGAGAGTTGCTATTCTAGAAAACCCAAATATATTCAGACATTCTCCCTCTAGAACAGCGCTTCTCAAACCTCTCCTGGAGGCACACCTAGCCAGTTGGTTTTGCAGTATTACTATAGGGGGTCATTCTGAACTGTGTTTAGCGGGTCTGGATGTCCGATCCTAATGTCCAGACCCGCTAAATGCCTGGATCGCACTGGTGGAACAAAGCTCCCCGCACGTAAATGCAAGTTGTGTGGGGAATTCTGTTCATGGGCGGGAGGGGGCAGGCCAAGGGAGGATCGAGGGCCGGCAGTGGCAGTATCATGCCCCAGATATATAGATTTAGAGGTTGGCCCTGTACATCTGGGGTCAGCCATGGCCTAGATGGTGGCAGATGCGGGAGCCGGAGCTGGAAAAAGGGGATAAGGGGTGCGGGGGGATTCCCACTGCCCGACCCTGGCCATGGAAGGCCCGATTGGGGGTCAGGCTGCGGAGAAAGTGGATACCATGGTTTGGACGGTGATCGCAGCTCCTGCATGAAGCCACGGTGTCATGGCAACAGGATGCCATGCTACTGCCGCTCCATTCAGGAGCCAGGCTGGGCTAGCCGGAGAGGTGCAGGACGTCCGGCTGAACAGCATCAGGCCACAGCCTGCACGTCCAGGTCAGCAGACCCAATTTTGATCTCATGGACACATTTAGCCCCCACGAGATCAAAATCGGTTCTACCGCTGCACACCAGATTCTGGCAGGACATACAGGCAGGGGACGGCCAGTATGGAATTACCCCCATAATGAATATGCATTAGGGTGGTCCAAAAAACGAAAACTAACAGATTTCAGTTCTCCACAATGCTGGTTTTATTCTTTATCATATTTATAGCAAACACAACAATTTTTAATGGAAATAAACAACATTCAGAGGTCACCTCATTTGGCAGTTCTTATGTCATCTGAACTAAACAGCAGACAATTGGAATGTCTTAACGGTGGCCGCTGAAGTTTCTGTACCATCTTTTTTGTTGTATCTTCTGAGACTTTGTCATCAAAAGGGCTAAGCCTGCCAAAAGTTCAGACGAAAAACTGAGGTGCCTTGAAAATGCAAAAGTCTTGTTTGGGTAAGTCTTTACCCAAACCATTAAAATTCAGTGTCATTGAGAGGAGCTCTGATTGCAAATGGGGCTTCATTCCACTGTCTGACATAAACAAGACTGACAAACAGAGCATTGGTTTGTGGACCACCCTAATATACATGAATTAACTTGCATATATTAGAGCATCATCACATGCAAGTTGGCCTAGTGCATATTCGTTGTGGTAATCATGGCTAGGTGTGCCTCCAGGAGAGGGTTAAGAAGTATTGATCCAGAGTTCATAGAATGGCTGAAAGGCTTTTATTTGAACATATTCATGTTTCAGCATTTGCATGCTTTTTTTCTTGTTACTGAAGTTAGGGTAACTTAAACCATAGCAAATATGAGTAATGACTTTAATTTCTCTAAAGGTATTCCATATTTCCATATTCCCACCTTCACATTCATAACACATCCTGTAGGGATTGCCAGTGTTTAGAAAGCATGATGACAAGATAAAGAAGACAGAACCAAAGGATTCTCAAAGGGGGATGGGGGCAAGAAAAATAGCATACTAAAGCAATCCATACATTTCCTATATGAAAGCCATAAATACCCATTTGCCCTTTGTAGTTGAGAATTTTGACTGTACATCAGAGAAGAGAGCGGAGAAAATCACTCAGCAACCAAAATAAACAGTATAACAAGACCAAGCGGAAGCTGTACTGTGGTGATAAGTGATAGTGAGGGCAATGAATTACATGTGCTGCCCAGAATGGTATCCTCCTTGACAAAACAGCAGTTGCAAATTCCACTTGTTTTAAAGCAAAGTTAAAACCAAGGGGGGAAATCTTCAACTTCCTCTCAGGTGCCATGTGCCCTTTTACAAACTCCATGTAATGTAATGTAATGTGAATGGTGACAACAACAGACAAGGTAGTTCTTTTCTGCAAGAAAGACAATCAGTGATGCAATATTCCAGTCAACAGATGTGCATCTTTCGCAGCCTTGGCAAGGTTTCATAAATAATGAATTATTTCAGTCCTTGTGGCAGAGGAGGTCAGCATGTTTTACAAGCCCACAGAGCCCCATAAAAAAAGCACATAGTACCCATTAGAAGGGAATGGAAGAGCTGAAAGGCACATTTGAGAGTACATCAAGTTATTATGTGTGCACGGTCACACATATAGTTAAGGGTTGACCTCCACTTTCATTATACACCCTCCTTTTCAGATGCTGCTGCTAATTTCTGACTCATGTCAATACAAGCTGCAACTCTACACTTATGGTTACAGTCTGAGCCGGAACTTTTATGTTAGATATAGAGAGCATGCAACCGGTAACTGTTTTCCTAATTAATACTATCCACCAATACTATCTTCACGTGGATGGCAATGAACGTACATACGCTGATAAGAAGTGTGAGATGCCAGATGATGTAAATCAACAAAAACTAACAATACTAAACTACAACTAACCTATGTACGCTCACAAGACATAGCAGATGTCAGGTCAAAAGGATAGGAAAAACAGTGGCAGAACAAAAAGGCGACATAACGAAGGAATGGAAAAAAATTACAAAGGATTGACGAAGGAAGAAAGCATTCAAGGAATCATGGAATACCGTTTAACTCATTAGCAATGACTTTTAACTGTTATGAAATTTATAGTAAAAGTTTTTAATTCATTAGAAATAACTTTTAACTGTTATGAAATACAACAGCTTATGGAAAAATATGACACCGTTATCGATTGTCACTATTTCGTCATTCAATTTGTCACTCTGTGGTAGGCTATGGCCTATGATAGCCTGCAAATATGAAAGGCCTGTAAGTTAGGCCCTGATTCCAACCCCCATCTTAGTAAGAACCAAAAATCTGTGAAAGTCTGAGAAAGCTGCTTTAAAACTGCTTAACAAGAAGTTTTTCATGAATTCATAAATCCTTCATTATTCTTTTGTGTTCTGAGGATAGAAATGTTTCAATACTTGCATTCCTAGAGCTAGAAACGACCTTGCAGTAGAATTGTATCAATACCTAGAGACTGTGCCATTGTTAGAACAATCCTAGAGGAGGGAGCAGGGTGCTAGGCCCAGAGAGGGTCCCTGATTGGATGGGTGCAGGGGGCGTTGGGACCAATAGAAAGTCTTCATGTATCAAACTGAAAAGAAATGTATAAAATGAATATGTTTCTGTAAGAGCTTTGCTCAGTCCTTTTTGAAGCTTGACTGTCTGGGCCTTGTGCACAATAAATTGGCTTGGATTTTGAACTGACTCCTGGTATTATTTATTGCATGCTTATCAGCTGCTACAACTCCATTTATAATGTTTGTCAACCAATTTTAATTTAAATTGTAATCACTTCAATAAAAATATTATTCATCTCAAATTTGTCATGTCACTACTTCGTTATTCATCTCCAATTTGTTACTCCATTGTAATCTTAGTCAGCCAATTTGTTGCTCCTTTGTTACAATATTTTTGTCACTACTTTGATATGCTAATCCTTCATACTGTCACTCCATTATTTGAATGCATGGTCAAATATTAATAAATAGTTAACCTAGCAATTTATCACTCCTTTGTGCTGTAAACCCTTTGTTAGATGAATGCTTTATGCTGTCAGTCCTTTGTTATGTGAATGTGTGTGTACTGCCACTCCTTTGTTCTGGTCACCCCTTTATTGTCACTCTGTTATTTCACACCTTCATTGCCACTCCTTAGTTATGCTGTCACACCTTCATTGTCACTCCTTAGTTATTGCCACTCCTTCATTATTGAATGCATGTACACATGCTGTCACTTCATTATGTAAATGATTTGTGTGTTACTGTCACTCCTCTGTTGCGTTATTGTTACTCCTTCATTATGTGAATGCGTACGTAGTCAACCAAGACTTAGTTATGCCACTCCTTTGTATAAGAATGTGAGGAGTGCTATTTTTGTAACTCCTTTGTTATGTCACACCTTTGTGCTGTCATTCCTTTGAATTTATTTATTTTTATTTATTTAGTATACATTTGTATACCGCTACTTCCAGCGATCAGCAGCGGTTTTGATTACAGATTGGAAATTGTCAAATCATGACAGGAAATTTTTGAGGTATAAACAACACATTGATTAGACAGGAAAGCACAGCACACAGAGAACTATTTTACAGGGAACATGGGCTATGGAGGGTTAAGTGGCTTGCCCAAGACCACAAGGAGCACCTGTGGGACTAGAAACCCCAGTCCTTCCGGCCCAAGGTTGCTGTCCTCTAGTGGGATTTGAACCCCCGACCTTCCGGCCCGAAGTACCTTGCCCCAACCACTAGGCCACTCCTCCACTCCAATGAATAGAATTGATTCCTGGAGAAGTCCATAAATCATAACCAAGGCAGGTCGGACCCGGTGGTACCCTGTTCCTCCCCCCCCCCCATACTTCCTCCCCCTCCCCTTCTCACCCCAAATAACCAGTCCAGACAATAACGTTTGGCTCGAAATGGTCGCAGCTTTATTAACCACATTATAACATTCCAAACATTAATTTAACCATCCAACCTTTACATAACAAACCCCCGAGCGGAATGAGCCCTCACCCGCCATATCACTAGCAAGGTGACCTCATTCCACTCCCGCCGCGGCTGAGCCAGCGGCAAAGCCAACCCCCCCTTTCCCCGGCCTCGCCATATTACTAGCAAAGACCGGCCAGGGGTCATCCAGGTTGGGGGCGACCGCCCCCGCCCCAATTCCAGCTTAAGGCTCCGGACCCCGGAAACCTCCGGGATCCCGCCCCCCCACCAGCTGCGACAACCTTACCCAATGCCCCACCCAAGCAAGGGCAGGCGGGTGGGATGACGGAACTCTCACCCCGCTGCTGGTCTCACCGAGAGACTGTCGCCGCCGCGCGCCCTCCTTAAGTACCCCCCTCTACCCAGCGCTGCTCATTGGCTCGCGCCCAACTCTTCACCGGGGCGAGCCAATGAATTTAAATTATGCCTATGTGTGCCCGCCCCTCCATAACCGTGGGCAGGGTCCCCGCACCGGGCCGCGCGCCTGGTTACCTTCGGCCGCCGGGGACCCTGCCCCGCGGCCTCACCATAACCAAGGCAGGTCAGACCCGGTGGTACCCTGTTCCTCCCTCCCCCCATACTTCCTCCCCCTCCCCTTCTCACCCCAAACAACCAGTCCAGACAATAACTTTTGGCTCGAAATGGTCGCAGCTTTATTAACCACATTATAACATTCCAAACATTGATTTAACCATCCAACCTTTACATAACAAACCCCCGAGCGGAATGAGCCCTCACCCGCCATATCACTAGCAAGGTGACCTCATTCCACTCCGGCCGCGGCCGAGCCAGTGGCAAAGCCAACCCCCCCTTTCCCCGGCCTCGCCATATTACTAGCAAAGACCGGCCAGGGGTCATCCGGGTTGGGGGCGACCACCCCCGCCCCAATTCCAGCTTAAGGCTCAGGACCCCGGAAACCTCCGGGATCCCGCCCCCCCACCAGCTGCGACAACCTTACCCAATGCCCCACCCAAGCAAGGGCAGGCGGGTGGGACGACGGACCTCTCACCCCGCTGCTGGTCTCACCAAGAGACTGTCGCCGCCGCGCGCCCTCCTTAAGTACCCCCCTCTACCCAGCGCTGCTCATTGGCTCGCGCCCAACTCTTCACCGGGGCGAGCCAATGAATTTAAATTATGCCTATGTGTGCCCGCCCCTCCATAACCGTGGGCAGGGTCCCCGCACCGGGCCGCGCGCCTGGTTACCTTCGGCCGCCGGGGACCCTGCCCCGCGGCCTCACCATAACCAAGGCAGGTCAGACCCGGTGGTACCCTGTTCCTCCCCCCCCCATACTTCCTCCTCCTCCCCTTCTCACCCCAAACAACCAGTCCAGACAATAACTTTTGGCTCGAAATGGTCGCAGCTTTATTAACCACATTATAACATTCCAAACATTGATTTAACCATCCAACCTTTACATAACAAACCCCCGAGCGGAATGAGCCCTCACCCGCCATATCACTAGCAAGGTGACCTCATTCCACTCCGGCCGCGGCCGAGCCAGTGGCAAAGCCAACCCCCCCCCCTTTCCCCAGCCTCGCCATATTACTAGCAAAGACCGGCCAGGGGTCATCCGGGTTGGGGGCGACCGCCCCCGCCCCAATTCCAGCTTAAGGCTCCGGACCCCGGAAACCTCCGGGATCCCGCCACCCGGCGTAGAGCACGACTGCGCCTCTACGCCGCCCCCCCCCCCTTAGCTGCGACCATCGAGACTCCCGCTGGACCATGCATTCCAAGGCCTCTTGCCAGTCATTCAACAGGAGGTCTACTCCCACCGGTGATAAATGCACACCGTCCTGGCGATAGAGCCCAGCGCAGTCCACGTCAACCCAGGGGTGCATAATCTGATACCCCCTGTGCTGACATACCCACCGCCCAATCTGTCGATTGACCTTTGCCAACCCCCTGGACCAACGCCGTTGCTGCCGGCAAACAGGCCTTGGAATGATGTCTGACCACATTAACATAACCTGTGGGAACAGTCGAGTCACTACCGCCAAAACCCTCTTTGCTGCTCGAATGATCTGCTTACATGTCCATCCATTTAGATCATTCCCTCCAACATGCAGCAGGATCACAGCAGGCTCCGCTCTCACCCGGCTATGGTGTCGAAGCAGAGGTAACAGCTGCGGCCAACGCAGACCGCGCTCACCAAGCCATAGTAGCGACACCAAAGCCGGGTCCAGTCCCAAATTAGGCCCCAATGGTCGTTCAGCTGCCTGCAGTCCCGCCCAATGCACGAATGAATGGCCGATCATCCAGCATAATTGCGGGCACCGCACAGCATCTGAAAAAGAAAGCACAGGTTATTAACAGGACCCCCCACTCCCCTCATAAACGCACATAACCTTTAAAGGCCTGCGACCGCCACCTGCCAATGCTCTGAATCGCGACCTCCGACAGTCCGGCCGCAGCTGCACTTGTCGCCGCTCCAATGCGGAAGGAATGCGGAGCGAAGCGCGACGGATCCATGCCCAATTTCCGTATGGCCAACCGCCGCAACTTGAAATCGGGTCACGCAACCTGCATTCTCATGCAAGAAAAACAAGGGACCTGCGACCGGACGCATTGCTAAATAGGCCCGCCCAGCCTCCACAGGGCAAGTCGGCTGGGATACCACCTCCCGTAGCACCACCCACAATCCTTTGCCCAATTGATCGGTCTTTGACCTAGCCAGCCTGACCCGCAGCTGCCCCCCTCCAATCTGCACGTGAGTAAACAATAATCCCTCAGACCGCTCTGCCCTGCCAGAGCTGGCCACCAGCTCCCCAACCCGAAAAGCCCCAAAGAAGGTCAAGCAAAATAATGCCTTAAACAGAACAGCCCCGTAGCGCGAAGCCACCACACTCGGCAGTACCTCACAAAGCCTCACTAGAAGGTCATGCGTCACTGGCAACCGAGCATCCCTGGGTGACGGACTCCCTCTATCCCAGCCTCGCAATAGCTTTTGGACCAAAAACCCAGGCCTCCCGGACACCCAGCCTGCAGCTCTGGCAAAGAATGTAAAGCCCGCCAAATGCCTCTGCAGGGATGCCCGAGACTCGCCAGTGCACTTCGCCTCCACTATATAGTGTCCCAGTAAACTATCAACCCCAGCTCCGGGCCGCCAGCCGTGCGACTCCAAGTAGTCCAATACAGTGTTAAATCCTTTCTGGTATGCCACCCAAGTCGACGGTGAAAGCGAACTCTTCAACAGCCGTACCATCTCTGCTGGCCAATCTTCCATAAATGGTCTGGAACCTCCATGCCTTCCTCACTCGCCTCCGGCGCCAACGTCCGGAACAGTTCCCACTTGAAACGAGAAAGAGCATTGGCAATTCTATTAGTGCAACCCGGAATGTGCCGAGCTTTCACCGCGACATTTAAACGCAAACACGCGAAAACTATGTCCCGCATTAAACCCGCTACCAGCGAGCAGCGTGGCGTGTACCGATTGACTACCGCCACCACAGCCTCATTGTCACACCACCATATCACTCTGCGGTTCCTCAAGCGTTCCGGCCACAAGTGCAAGATGACCAACCACGGGAACAGCTCCAAGAACGTAATGTTGCTAGTCAGGCCCGCTGCGTGCCAGGATTGGGGCCACTGCGCTGCACACCAGTCACCCCCAAAGTAAATCCCCAAACCCCTACTGCCCGCCGCGTCCGTATAAAGCTGCAAATCCACGCTGGAGACTTCTGCCTCCATCAAAACAGACACCCCATTAAAGTCCTCCAGAAAAACATCCCAAACCCTCAAATCGGCCTTCATGACCTGAGACATTCGAATACGATGATGCGGCTTGCGAACACCCGCCGTGGCTGCCGCCAAGCGACGCATAAATACATGGCCCATTGGAATGACCCTGCACGCGAAATTCAACGAGCCAATCAATATTTGCAATTCCTTCAAAGATAACTTAGCAGATGCTAGCCCATTCGCCACCAGGACCCGTAACTTCACCACTTTCTCCATCGGGAGGCGCGCCACCATTCTGACCGAGTCGATCTCCACCCCCAAGAACGTAATACAAATGGCTGGGCCCTCTGTCTTGTCCTCTGCCAGCGGGAGCCCACACGCCCTAGCTATGCCTAGAAAACCGTCCATCAACCGTTGACACTCCTCCGAACCCGCCACCCCCACAAACAGAAAGTCATCAAGATAGTGTACAACATTCATAACACCCACCCGCCGTACTAAATTCCAGTGCAAAAAGGAACTAAACATTTCGAAGTAGGCACACGACACTGAACAGCCCATCGGCATGCACTTGTCCACATAAAATTCATTCTCAAAAGAAAAACCCAACAAATAAAACGAAGACGGATGGACCGGCAGCAAACGAAAAGCCGATTCGATGTCTACCTTCGCCAACAAAGCCCCTGGGCCACAACGTATTACCAGACCCACCGCCTCGTTGAAGGATGCATAATGGACCGCGCACAGCTCCTTCGGAATATGATCATTCACCGAATCCCCCAACGGAAAGGAGAAGTTATGTATCAAACGAAACTTCCCCATCTCCTTCTTAGGGATTACTCCCAATGGGGAAACCACCAGATTCTCCACTGGCGGTTCCGCGAAAGGACCTGCTATTCTGCCCAGAAGCAACTCGCCCGCTAATTTCTCGCGTACCACCGACGCCAAGCGCCTCACTGAGGGCGAGTTGCGTGCCGCCCTACCCGCTATAGTACCTTGCACCGGAATAATGAACCCTTCAAAAAAAACCCACTCCAACACTTCCCTCTCCCGCCTCCGCGGATAAGAGCACAACCATTCGCCAATCACCTCCCGTGAAAGTGGAGAGGGAGCCAACCCCGTCAAATCGGAATTACTTGTTGGCCGGCGCCGGAGGGGGGACACCGCCCTTTTTGAAACATTTAAGCGCGGAATGCCCACCCCCGCAGGCCTAGCATGCGTGCCTGAACTTGCAGTCGGGGAAGGGGCATGAGGACCTGTTGAAACGCCAACAGATGTCCCCTTGCCCCCCTCCCCCTGCTTTCTGCTGCACTGAACCACTGTTTGCACGAAAGGGCCGCCCCGCTCCCACCAGGCCGCCCCCCACCCCACGCACCCCTGCCCCCCACCCCCACCGACATCTGGGTTAACCACAAGTTGATATCCTGTGTACCCCAGGACAACCCCTTACTCTCCTCCATCTTGTCCCGGAATTTCTCATCATAATTCAGCCACGCAAAACCGCCATGCGTCTGCGCAGCTTCCACATAGAGTCCGCTTACGCCAAAAGCATTCCATAATCCTCTGGCGCCTGCCGCCCCCAAACGCTCGACAACCTTAAAAAGGATCTAACCCAATTGAGAACATTCCGGGACACTTTCTTGACTCGACCCGCCTTTTCGTCTTCCTTCCGCTTTTTCCTACTCTCTCCTGAACGCCTCCGGCCCTCCAGCAATCTAAATATAGCTATATATCTCCTCTTCCATATCTTGCATCGCAGATGCCACGGAACCCCTTCCCATAACTCCGTGAATGCCACCATCGTAGGAACACCCTTTCCGCCCGAGGGTCCCAAAGGCACAGGATCCACACCCTGCCCTGAACGGGAAGGCGCAATCGAAGAGGACGATGTGGACGCAGTGGACGACGAAGAAGACTTAGAACTGTGCTGACGACGTCTTACATGCCGGCGCTTACGCTTAGCCTTCCGCCCTCGTTTGTCTTGCCCTCCCAATTGCTCCACCCCGCCCCCCCCACCATTGCCCCCGGACAACTCACCCCCAGCATCTCCGACGCTCGCCGGCGTATCCTGCAGCAACCCTTCGTGCTCTCGAATCCCCATACCAGATGACTGTGCCCCCGCAACGCTCGCCGGGCGGGCCTCACGCCGTTGGGGTTCCCCTGAGCAAGCTCCAGAGCCCTCTTCCATTGCCGTTCGCTGCCCACCGGACCCCTGCACTGCTGCCAGAACCGCTGTGTCGACCTGTGAAGACAAAAGAGAAGAAGAGGGGGGAGAGGGGACGACAGGGGAACCACACGGCTGCCAAGCAGACAACCACTCTGCCCGGGAAGATCCTTGCCCCCCCCCCCCTGCCAATGTTCCCACGGCGCATAGCCCACTGGAGATCCCATGCTCCCGGCGACACCCCTATGGCCAAAGGGGCCCTGCCCATAAGTCTGCGCCCCAAACCAGGGTGAAGCCCACCCTGGGAAAACTGCCCCCCCCCACACCAACCCACCATCCCTTGTCCATCCCAACTGCTACCCCCAACCTCAACCGCCCCCAACCCTGCACCTCCTTGCCCACCCGAGCTCGCATCCCCCCTACCCCCCAACCCCACTGCTCCCCCCGCTGCCCTATCCCTTCCTTGTCCTGGTGACCCAGTTTCCCCCCCTACCGGCCCCATGCCCAGTTCCCCCTCCACCCTGACACCCCTGATAATAGCCCTCCCTCTTTGCCCTCTTGCTGAGGCTGCAGCCTTGCCCCTCTGAGCCCGAGCCCCTCCAGAACCCTTAGCTCCCCTGACCCTGGCCCCCCCAGTCCCTTTCTGCCCCAACCCCCTTCCAGTCGCTCCACTAGCCGCCCCATCCCCCGGCCCTCCCAAAGGAGCAGGCAAAGGCTGCCCGCTTCGCCTCCCTTCGTCTACATGCTCTCCCCGGCCGCGTGTCACACTGCGGGCCTGCCTTCCTCTCCGCGGCGGCATGCTCCCCGTAACCCGAATGCCGAGAAACTTTTAACCGCTACAACCGGCGTCAGTACGGGGCCCAGACTACGCTGCCTCCCGTCCCCACTAACCCCCGTTCCTTTATCTATTTATTTATTTATTTATTTATTTATTTGTATTAGACCGCGCCACCGCCTGCAATCAAATCCCTTACCCGGATGCTGACCGCTGGCACCCCGACGCAAGCCCCCTCCGCCGTCGAAGGACACCTCTCGGCCCAGCAGCACTCAACGGCCGGGAACGAAGGACGGATCTCTCCCGCAGACAGACGACGGACCTCTCACCCCGCTGCTGGTCTCACCGAGAGACCGTCGCCGCCACGCGCCCTCCTTAAGTACCCCCCTCTGCCCAGCGCTGCTCATTGGCTCGCGCCCAACTCTTCACCGGGGCAAGCCAATGAATTTAAATTATGCCTATGTGTGCCCGCCCCTCCATAACCGTGGGCAGAGTCCCCGCACCGGGCCGCGCGCCTGGTTACCTTCGGCCGCCGGGGACCCTGTCCCGCGGCCTCACCATTATTAAAGTGGACTGGGAGAAATCCACTGCTTATCCTTGGGTAAGCAGCATGAAATGTGTCTACCTTTTGGGATCCTGTCAGATACTTGTAGCCTAGATTAGCCACTGTTCAAAACAGGATATTGGGCATGATGGACCTTTTGTCTGAGCCAGTATGGCAAATCTTATGTTCTTCTATTCTTATGTTCCTCTGCTCTTCTGTCAGGCCCAAATTAAGCATATAAATATTGCAGCATTTAGCACCCATCCCCTTCTCAGTATATCTGTCTGTACTTCAGCTGGCTTCTCTTGTAACCTTATTACTAGAGTGCAGCCTTTAAATTGGTCTGAAATGTTCCCAGTTGCCACATAAACCGCCACTAACCTTTATGTCCTCTGAGAGTGAAATACTGTTAGCAGATGCCATGATGCTGTAATACTTTTGGCCTTCTGTGTCAAGGGAGAGTATATACACTCTTAGGCTGGTCAGTATTGCTGCAAACTTTGCTGTACATGCCTAGTTCTACAGCTGACCACACTCTGGAAACTCTCTCCATCACAGATAGTAAAACAGCACAGATTCAGATAAGGACACACTAAAACACAGCTGGAGCACAGAAACCATGATGCATTACATCAGAAGGTTGAATACAACAACAAGGAAGCAAGAACATAGTGAGACTAGAAGGCATAAGTAAAAATCCACAAGCACACATGGGAAGGGAAGCAACAGAATTTGCAAAACAAGAGTAAAAACGCTTCAAAGAATTAGATCAGTAAACAAACAAAAATAAGCGGTAAATGCACAAACATAGTGGGAAAAACAAAGTGTTACTCCAGGAGCCCTTTGTTGATCAAGAATGGACACATGAGTGGTTAAGGAGAGTTGAAATGAAACCAAAGGATGGGCGACTGATAGTTGCAGCCCAGGACAGAAGATTATGGATTAGATGATTGACAGAAAGTATTGAAAAAAGTGACAAACAGACATCTGCAGATTTTGTAAGAAAGAGCTGGAAACAGTGACTCACCTCATAGCTGGCTGTGAAATTCTGATGGCAGAAAGTTTCTATACAGAAAGGCACAACAAAGTAGCATGCCTCATCCATTGGAAACCATCTGTAAGCACTACAACATCACTATGCCTGAAAAGCACTAGGATCATGACTCTAAGAGAATTACAAAGAATGAAGAGGTTATGATCACATAGGATTCTCCCATTCCAACCAATAAAAAGCTAGATACAAGGAAGCCAGACATAGTAGTAATAGAGAAGAACACCAGAACAACATTGATTATGGTTATGGAGGTGCCAGTCCCAAGCAACTATTCTTTGAATCGTGTGGAGAGGGAGACGATCCTGAAGTACCAAGAAATGCAGTCAGAGACCAACAAAATGTGGCAGAAAGATACAGAAATGTTGTACTAGGAGACCTAGGCCTGATAAAGAAGAACTTCCAGTCACATCTTGACAAATTGCCATACATGTTACATTTTATGAATTCCAGAAGGAAGCTCTCTTTGGTACAATGCAAGTACTACGACTAACATTATCAGTAAATTTGAGAAACTGAGATCATACTCCATATACCCTGGCTTAGGAGTAAGGTTCATAACTGTCATGATATGTGCAAAACTAACCCATTTGGAGAATTCATCCCCCCCTGAGTCACAAGATGGTATCATTGTAAGTTGCCATCTGTAACTCTTTATTAGTTTTGACTCATTTGTTTTTTTCAACATTTCCATTTTATTCAGGGGACGGGATTTTTTTGTGTAATTGATACAATATACAGGGTGGCCCAAAAAAAGTGAGAACATCTCGTAGCATATAAGTTATTTAAAAATTCAAAAAGACAGATGTAAACGATTGACAAATTTTTTTAAAAAAAGATAGCAACCGGAAATTGTCGAAATAATGACGTTATATAGCTAAAAAAAGGTAAATAAGTGAACTATTTAAGCTTCTCTAAGATCTTTAATATAAAAGGCAGATTTAGAAATAGATCTATAACCACCAATCACTGATAGATCAAGAGTAGGTTTCTATAAGAAGGGCTTCACTGTAGCAACTATCAGGAGAGACAGGGGTGTCCTTTCTGTGAGGCTTGACTTAATCAATGTACAAACACATTTTTACAAATTCTTTATTCTGAAGATTTTACCATAAAAGTTGGGAGATGTCTGGAATAAGAGTGCAATCCCTTATTTGGCAATCTGATCACAAATTGTTGTACTTTAAGACTACCATTAGAAATCAGTGGCAGCATTTTCAAGAAGACAGCTGCTGGGGCAGGAGTGAATGGAGATTGGTCCTGCCTCCATCATCCCCCAGATGCCTTGATGTGAGTTAGGATCCTGGGGAGAGGACAGGGACAATGGGAGGCACAGGGAAGCTGGGCAAACCTGTCTCTCATTTATGGAGGAAAAAGGGCTTTGGAGGGACTTGTGGAAGATCTTCTGAATTCTAGACCCTTTTGGTAATATTGTGACACTACCTTTAGAGGTTATAGCCGCCATTTTTTAACCCAGCAACAAGTGGGACAGAAGCAGAAGAGGACCACTCCTGCCTTATTAACTCAGATCACCATGGAGTCCTTTGGGTATGTCCTAAAGGGGCTCAGGGTTGGGAGGCTTTTTTTGGAGGGGGTCTTATATGTACACTCTGGAGGAGAGGAGGGACAGGGGAGATATTATTCAGACCTTTAAATACTTAAAGAGTATTAATGAACAAACAAACATCTTCCAAAGACGGGTAAGCTGTAAAACAAGAGAAAATAAAATGAAGCTGTAAAATTAGAGAGCATAACATGAGCAAGGGTGTAAATTGAAAGGCAATGTCAGGAAATACTTTTTTACTGAAAGAGTGGTGGATGCTGGGAAAGCCCTCCCGATGGAAGTGGTGGGGGCAAATACAGTGACAGAATTCAAAACGGCATGGGACAGACACAGTGGATCCCTTTATAGCAACAGGTGTTCTGAATTAAGCCCTGCCCTAGGAGATGGGTGATTATGGATTACATCATTGCTTCTATGATTAGGCACACGTTTCCCTACTTCAGCTCTCCTAGAGGCTTTCTGTGAACCAATGCATTCTGGGTCTGGTAGTCTTTTAGGTAAATACTCTGTTTAAGTGCTTTTACCAGCCAGCACAGTTTGCTTATTCAGAGCCAATTCACCTCTTGTATTATTTCTTCCTGAACTATGATAAGCTTCCTTATCACAGAGAGTCAGTTGGTCCATTAGATGATAGAGGGGTTAAAGGGGCACTAAGAGGCGACAAGGCGATAGCAGAGAGACTGAATGAATTCTGTGCTTCGGTCTTTACTGAGGAAGATGTAGGGATGTTACCCATGACTGAAGTGGTATTTAAAGGTGCAGAAGAATTGAAGGAAATATTGATACATCTGGAAGATGTCTTACAACTATTAGATAAACTGAAGAGTAGCAAATCACCTGGGCCGGATGGTATACATCCACGGGTGTTGAAAGAACTGAAATATGAGATTGCAGACCTGCTATAAGTAATCTGTGAACTATCATTAAAATCATCTCTAATACCTGAAGATTGGAGGATCGCCAATGTAACACCAATTTTTAAAAAGGGTTCAAGGGGTGATCTGGGAAACTACAGACCGGTGAGCCTGATGTCAGTACTGGGAAAAATGGTAGAAACCATCATAAAGAATAAAATTACTCAGCATGTAGATAGTCATGGCCTAATGGGAGATAGCCAACATGGCTTTAGACAAGGAAGATCTTGTCTTACTAAACTGTTATGTTTTTTTGAAGGTATGAATAAACAGGTGGACAAAGGTGAGTCGGTTGATATAGTGTATCTGGACTTTCAGAAAGCCTTTGACAAGGTCCCTCATCAGAAATGTTTGGCAAAACTAAAAAGTCATGGGATAGGAGGCAGTGTACTACTGTGGATCAGGAACTGGTTAAAAGATAGAATGCAGTGGGGAGGGCTAAATGGCCAATTTTCCCAATGGAGAAAGGTGAATAGTGGTGTACCCCAGGGATCTGTGCTGGGTCCGCTGCTTTTTGACATATTTATAAACGACCTGGAAAGTGGAATAACGAGTGAGGTTATCAGATTTGCAGATGACAGAAAACTATTTAAAGTTGCGAAAATCCAAGAGGATTGTGGAAAATTGCAAGAGGATCTTGATAAATTGGAAGGCGTGGCATCAAAATGGCAGATGAAATTTAATGTGGACAAGTGCAAAGTTATTCACCTAGGGAAGAACAACCCAAACTATGGTTACACGATGCAAGGTTCCACATTAGGAACCACCACCCAGGAAAAAGATTTAGGCGTCATTGTGGATACCATGTTAAAACCCTCAGCCCAGTGTGCAGTGGCAGCCAAGAGAGCAAATAGAATGCTAGGTATCATAAGGAAAGGAAAGGAAAATAAAATAAAACAAAAGATATTATAATGCCTCTATATCGTTCCATGATGAGACCCCACCTTGAATATTGTGTGCAATTCTGGTCACCGTATCTTAAAAAGGATATAGCGATATTAGAAAAGGTTCAGCGAAGACCCACCAAAATGGTAAATGGGATGGAAGGATACTCCTATGAAGAAAAGCTAAAAAGGTTAGGGTTCTTTAACCTGGAAAAGAGACGGCTGAGGGGAGATATGATAGAAGTCTATAAATTAATGAACGGAGTGGAACGGGTAAACGTAGATCGATTGTTTACATTATCAGAATAGAGAAAGACTAGGGGACATGCAATGAAGCTACAGAGTAAACTATTTAAGAGTAATAAAAGAAAATATGTTTTCACTCAACGTGTAATCAAACTCTGGAATTTGTTACCAGAGGATGTAGTAAAGGCTGTTAGTGTAGCTGGGTTTAAAAAAGTTTTGGACAAGTTCCTGGAGGAAAGGTCCATAAACTATTATTAAGAAGGGACCCAGGATATCAATGCTTGACCAAGTACAAGCATTGTGGAACCTGTGTCTTTTGGGGAAACTGCTAGGTACATATGACCTAGATTGGCCACTGTTGGAAACAGGATACCGGGCTTGATGGACCTTGGTCTGACCCAGTATGGCATATCTTATGTTCTTATGTTCTAACAGTGTCTGGCAATAGTTATGCATTTTTGGAGGCTTCCTAATTTGAGAGATTTCTTTTAAATATGTAGTTTACTTTTGAAATGTTTTGTTTTATTTGACTGGATGTAGTTAAAAGGGGTTGACATATTATTTGTTTTGATCTCCATGTACTCTTGAACGTCTTCCATAATGTAGGCTTGTGTAAATTCCTCTTTGAGTTGTTTCTTGAGTTGTTGTTGTTTCCTGTCTATTTTTGAGGACTTTTACTTTTCTTGTAAGTTGCTTGTTCTAACTGTTAAAATTCAATAAATATATACAATTTAAAAAAAAAGCACTGCTGGTGGTTCTTTCTTGTTGAAGGTGGAGTTTCTGGGTCGAGGGTCCACTTGGGAAGTAGTTAACTGTCTGCAAGGGGGATGATAAAGGTGGAGGGCAGCTAAATGAGGGGGAAGATTGGATTGGGACGTTGTGCTGGGATAATTGAATGGGAGAGTTTTGTGGAGGGGGAATGGATTGGTGGCATGAGACTATACAGGTTTTGTTTTTCATGTATTTTGGTTAGTGGCCATGCTAGCAGAGCATCTGCAGCAGCTGTGCTAACGACTGTCATGACAGCTAACATTTATTTATTTATTTTACCATTTTTTTATTCCGCCTTATCTTATAATCAAGGCGGTTTACATTGAAACTTCAATTGTTACAGAGAACTAGTATGTAAAGGACAATAAAAACTTTAAAAACTCAACAATAGTAACAATTTTAGGGAACAAAGGGTTGGGGTGAACATGTGGTAATATTCTGCACTGTCACCAGCCACTACTCTCAATCTCTGCCCCAAACATTCCAGATCCCACCCCTGTTTTTTGCAGACAGTAAAACTCATGCTAAGGGTTTTTGTCTGCTTTCTGGTAGAGTAATTTTATAAAGGCACTTAGGCGCATATAATGTCTTTATCAAATAGCCTTCATATGTTCCTATGTGACTTCCTACTAAGGTGCCCTGTTGTAAGAGTATTTTATTTATTTATTAATACTCCTCAATCACACAACTGAACCAACACTCTGATGTACAAAATAACATAAATACAGACCTACAACCCCAATACAAACCACCCTTCAACCCACTCCCACCGGTCCAGAACAACTAACCCCCTTTAAAACTCCCTCAAGCCTCCCCAAAAGCCTGTCAAATGAACAAAGTCTTTAATGCCCCTTGAAAACTTCGAAGATAATCCAACAAGTAACAGGGCGCGGGCAGGGTCCCGGAGCCCGCTCGTAACCGGGTGCCCGGCCCGGCGCGGGACCCTGCACGCGCATGTGGGGGAGGATGGCGAGGCACGTCAGAAAAAGCATGCTGCGCGCATCATTTAAAGTGATTGGCTCCGCTCGTGGTTGAGCTGAGCGGAGCCAATCAGTACCGCGGGAGCTGCATGTGCTCCGGTGCTGGCAGCGTGGCCGGAGCACATGCAATCGGGCGCCCAAGAGGCAGCCCACCCACCCACCATTCTGGCAGGGTGGGGGTAAATATGTGGGGTGTCGCAGCGGGGGAGGGGGGGTGCTTGTGGGCGGGATCCCAGAGGTCTGGGGTCCGGAGCCTTAGGCGACTTGGGGAGGGGGCGGGGTGCCCTCGACCCAGACAACCCCTGGAAGACTTTTGCTAGTAATATGGCGAAGTTGGATAGGGGTGGCTGGAACTTGGCCGTTGGTGGTGACCACGGCTGGAGCGGAGGTGTGGCCGCTTTGCTAATTGCATGGCTGGCGGCGCATCGATCCGCAGGGGGATTGGTTGGATCAGTATTTCTGTTTAATGTTAATTTGTTTGTTTTGGAAATAAAGCTGCGACCAGTTGTCACCAAGAATTGCTGTCTGTTGACTTTTGAATAAGAGGGCGGGGGGAGAAGGAGTGAGGGGGGGTGGGACAATTAGGGGGGGAGCGCCGGGTCCGGCTACCCGGTTACTGCAAATCCTGTGGTAAAGCATTCCATAAAACAGGAACATGAATTGAGAAAGCCCGAGTATAAAGAAAGACCTGCTGAACAGCCGGTATGATGTCATACATAAGAACCTCTCCTGCTGACACCGCAAGCTACGATTAGGAACATAGAGGGAAACCTTTTCAGAAGGATAAACGTACATGCAATATTTTAAAAATCAATAAAAATACCTTAAACTGCACTATAAACTTCATTGGTAACCAATGCAACTCCCTTAAAATAGGAGTTGCATGATCGTATCTATGTACCTCCTTAATCAATCTTGTCACCATATTCAGCATTAATTGACGTCACAAAAGATCCATCTGAGGAAGACCCAAAAAAAACCCATTACAGTAATCCAGCTGAGGCATAAGTAAGGCCCACATCATCTTCTAAAAACAACCTGTAGAAAGGCAAGCCCAAAGCCAGCGAAGTTGCTGTAATAACACAAACACCTCCGAATCACATGCAAAACATGAATGAACATATTCCCAAATCCTGACAGTCTGCACTTCTTCCCACCCCCTGCATACTAAGAGGAACCTCAACCCCTCCCATTCTAAAAAAAACATAATACTTCCGTCTTAGACACATTTAACTTTAGCCCCAAAAACCAAAACCACCCTATCAAAACAGACACATGATCTTGTATCATAGACTCCCACTCATTCCTACCCCCAGAAAAAGGGAACAAAACCTGAACATCATCCACATAAACATAATACAACCAACCAGCTGCTTGCATAGCTCTACATAATGGGACCATATAAACATTAAATAAACAAGGAGATAAAATAGACCCTTGGGGAACTCCCCGGTCTACAGTTGCTGACAATCTGCAGACAAGTCCTCCTCACCTGAACCTGCTGTCGCCGAAGCCCAAAATAGGAGCCAAACCACAATTCTGTATTTCCTGTCTTTCTCATTTCAGTCTGACCACATATTTCTTTTGGGGGGATTTTTTATTTTGTAATGAATAATATTTTCAACAACATCACAACAGTTAGCAAAATAGTTACTGGATATTTTTTTAACTCCCCTGTTAGTTAAAGCATTCAGTGTGATTTAGACCAGAGTTGACCAGACCTTGAAGGAATCTCATGGCAGGGTCAGATAGAAATCAAAGAAAATATAAATGAACTATATACTACTACAGGGTGTCATAAAAATTGTATTAGCTCGGTCAGTAGTTGTCATGGCAATTTTTTGCATGATGCTTATTGTGCTCCAGGGTTTGAGAGACATGATCTTCAAATAGCTGTTTTAATTTGTAGGATATGTAAAAGTCCTTTGCTTTTGGCTCCTTTTCCCTTCTTGTCACCGATGTCATCAATTGCATGTTCAAGGTAATCAGTAGAGAAGTCAGTAGCAGCAGCAGCACTGATTCTGCCTGGTTTGACCAGATGTTCATCTTGTCTGCTTTCTTTTCCTAAGTGTATCTTGAAAAACAAGCAGAGAATCTGAGGTGACACTTCGGTTAACCTTAGAAATGACATCTTTCCAAACTGATACCGATACTTGCTTTCACAATTTACTAAGTTAGGAATATAGCTTAGCCATTTAGATTAAAATTTTCAATAGGGTGCCTAGCTTCAAAGTTTTTTATACACTTTTAAACTCATGCAAAACAAGTTAATTTTCAAACACAAGAGGGTTAGCTTATAATGTATTGTCTACCTTTAAAGCCTGCTATATGTGGAAAAGGGCTTTCATAAAATTGTATAACCACAGACATTAACCGGGTAGCCGGACCCGGCGTCCCCTCTCGCCTTACCCCCCCCCCATCCGCCCCTTAATCTCCTGCACCCCTTCCAGCATCAATTAACAGCACAGACATCAATTGTTTGGTGACAACTGGTCGCAGCTTTATTTCAATTCAACATCATTAACATTCACAGATATATTGACCCAACCCCCCCCCCCGCGGATTGATGTACCGCCAGCCATGCAACTAGCAAGGCGGCCACGCCTCCGCTCAAGCCGTGGTCCCCACCAACGGCCGAGTTCTGCCACCCCTATCCGACTTCGCCCTGTTACTAGCAAAAGTCTTCCAGGGGTCGTCCGGGTCGAGGGCACCCCGCCCCCTCCCCAATTCGCCAAAGGATCCGGACCCCGGACCTCCGGGATCCCGCCTGCCCAAAACACCCCTCCCCACCCAGCTGCGACACCCCAACTAACTTCAGCCCTACCCGTCATAATGGGGTGGGCGGGTGGGCTGCCTGTTGGCCGCCCTCTCACATGTGCTCCGTGATGGCCACGCGCTCCGGAGCACATGCCTAAATGCACACCCCGGATTGGCTCCGAACGTGAAGCCCCGAGCGGAGCCAATCCCTTCGTTTTGCAGCGCACGGCGTATTGACGCAGGCGCGCGCCTCCTCCTTCCCCCCGACGAGCAGGGTCCCGCGCCGGGCCGTGCACCCGGTTACGGGCAGGCGCCGGGACCCTGCCCACGCCCTGATACTAACAGGGTAGCCGGACCCGGCGTCCCCTCTCGCCTTACCCCCCCCCATCCGCCCCTTAATCTCCTGCACCCCTTCCAGCATCAATTAACAGCACAGACATCAATTGTTTGGTGACAACTGGTCGCAGCTTTATTTCAATTCAACATCATTAACATTCACACATATATTGACCCAACCCCCCCCCCCGCAGATTGATGTACCACCAGCCATGCAACTAGCAAGGCGGCCACGCCTCCGCTCAAGCTGTGGTCCCCACCAATGGCCGAGTTCTGCCACCCCTATCCGACTTCGCCCTGTTACTAGCAAAAGTCTTCCAGGGGTCGTCCGGGTCGAGGGCACCCCGCCCCCTCCCCAATTCGCCAAAGGCTTCGGACCCCGGACCTCCGGGATCCCGCCACCGGCACAGGAGATGATATCTACCTGTGCCGCCCCCCAAAAGCCCCAAGCTGCGACCAGTGTGGCCTTTCCTGAATCACCTTCTCCAGTGCCTCCTGCTAATCCTTCAGGAGCAAATCCATACCCACTGGAGATAAGTGCCCCCCCACCGTCCCTGTAAAATCCGGAGCAGGGCACCTCAACCCAGGGATGCCGAACCGGCAAGCCGCCTTGAGCCCTGCCCCATCCCCCGATCATCCTATTGATCTTGGTCACGTCACAAGACCAGCGCCGCTGATCCCAGCGCGCCGGCCTCGATATGATGTCTGACCACCTGATGTCTGACCACCTGAACAGTACACCGTCAAACATTTGAAACAAAACAAAAGGTCTTTCTTGGCTGTCCTGATCCACTGCCTACAAGGCCAAGCTGCCAGATCAGTACCCCCAAGTGCACCAACAAAAGCGCCGGCTGTCCCCTGAGGCGTCAGTGGTGACGGGGCGAAGGCATCAGCTGCGACCACCGCAGACCCCGCTCGCCCATCCCGGACGCCGCCACATCACAGGATCCAGCCTCCACTTCGCACCACAAGGTCACTGCGCCGCCCGCCGGCCAGCCCCAATAGACGAAGGAGTGCCCCAAACTCCGACAGCCCCGCACATGCATCCCCCATCTGCAAGAGAAAAAACACAATATTATCAAAACCCCCCACCCCCCGAACATTTGTAATCAGGCATATCCCTCGAATGCCCTCGAGCGCCACCCGCCACTGCTCCGTTTCACTTCACTCGACCAGCCCTCCGCCGCCGCACTGGTCACCGCCCCTGATCTGAAAAGAATGCAACGAAAAAGACGAGAGCTCTCACCGAGGCGCCGCAAACCAAGCGCAAAAATGCCGTGACCTGGCAATGCGGCAGCGGAGGGCATACCTGTGCACCAACAGACCCCCTATATGCACCGGGCGGATGGCCACGTACAAGCGCATGGCAGCGCGAGGGCATGTAAGCCCCGCCCCTCCCCTAAGGACCACCCATAACCTAGGACCTTTCCAGACCGTTTTGGACTTAGCCAACAAAGACTTGCATACAGGCTGCCGGCGCAAACTAGGGCCACGATCTCCTTTACCCGAAGCCTCGGCCAGCTCACCGACCCTGAAGGCCCCGAAAAAGGCCAAGCAGAACACCGTCCGGAAAATCACACCCTCATAGGGAGCACTCGTCACTCGCATCACACCCGGCACACCAACCAAGTAACTCGTGTGTCAGCGGCCTTATGCGATCCCACATGGCAGGCAGCGACCGCTCCCACCCTTGGAGCCATCGCCGAGCTAGCAAGCCTCTACCCCCGAACTCCTACCCAACTGCCCGGGCAAAATTTCCGAACCCCGCTAGAGTACCGCGCACCGCCGACCGCGTGACCCACGCTCCTTTCTGCCTACGCTATGCATGGCCCAAGCCACAGGTCAGGCACCCTCCCCCCAAGCCAGCCCCGCTCACGCAAAATTGCTGCACCGTGCGCCACCCTGCTGATAAGCTTCCCAGGGGTGAGCTGCCACAGAGCTCTTCACTAGGTGCATCATTGTTGCAAGCCAGAGCTCCATAAGTTAAAGGGAACCCCAAGCCCCCACCCCGTCCACCCCGGTGCACACTTTCGAAAGCGCTGCATCTGTAAACGGTAAAGAGCATCAGCTATTACCCTAACTTGTCCTGGAATATGCCGCGCTGTTAATTCAATATTCAAACGCATACAGGCCAGTACCACCCGACGCCAAAGCAAAGTCACCCGACTACCGCGAGGAGAATCACGCTTGCTGACATGGGCCCCCGCCTCGTTATCGCACCACTAACGAACCCTACGGTTCGCCAGCCTATCCGGCCACAACCCAACACGACCAATATTGGAAAAAGCTCCAATAAAGTAATGTTGCTCCACAAACCAGCGTCAGCCCAAGTCTGCGGCCCTCTGTCAGCACACCAAGCTCCCGTGAAGTAGATCCCCAAACCCATTCCTTCCGCCGCGTCGGTGTGCAACTGTAGGTTGCCACTGGAAATCCCGTGCATCACGGCCGTCCCATTAAAATTCCTGAAAAGGTATCCCAGACCCGCAGATCCCCTCGCATAGCCTGAGACACCCAAATGCTATGATGCGGCCGTTGCACCCCGGCTGTCGTCGCCGCCAAGCGCCTACTGACCACCCGCCCCATAGGAAGGACTTTACAGGCAAAGTTACAAGACCCCAACAGAGATTGCAGCTCCTTTAAGGCCACTATTGGCGAGGCCGATATATCGCTACTCAGATCCTGAGCTTCATCTTGCTTTCCTGGGGCAACCACGTCACCGTGCTCTGCGAATCCAGTTCAACGCCTAGAAAAATAAGCTGCGAGGTTGGACACCGTCTTGCCCGCAGCCAGTGGGACCCCCAACTCCCCGGCCATTGCCACAAAGCCTTTCCCGAGTCCCCGCAGATGTCCGACTCAGCCCTGCCGACAAATAGGAATTCGTCGAGATATTGCTCTACAGCGGAGACACCCCCCTTTGCCCCCCCAACCAATGAAGGAAGCTACCAAACCTCACGAAAGCGGCGCCAGATATCGCACACCCCTCGGCATACACTTGTCTTAGTAAAGGCACCCTCCAACCTAAGCAACCGAACAGCCAACCGCTGGACTGGCAGCAAGAAACAAGCCAACTCTCCCTCCACCGTCGCCATCAGTACCCCCAAACAGCCTCGGAATACCCACTCGACCGCCTTATCGAAAGAGGCAGACCTCCCCATGCAGAACTCACGTGAGAGAACCTCGGTAACGTAAGTTCCTAGCGGCGAATACAAGTGCGTATAAGCCGAAATTGCACGGCCCCTTCTCGGGAATAACCTAAAGGGGAGATGACAAACTTCGGAAAAAAGGCGGGTTGCTGAACGGCCCGCCATGCACCCAAAGCTCAATCCGCCCGCCAACATCTCACTTGCTACCGCCGCCTAGCGATGAATACTCGGGGAATCCCAACCGATCCCTTGACCACTTCGCCTCGCCGGGGAATAACAACACCGCACTTAACCTAAGTGTAACGCCAAACTATCTTTCTTCTGTGGATACCGAAGAAACCAGCTACCTAGCACTGGTACCCGACGCGGGAAAGGAGTTAATTCCTGAAGCACCCCCTCACTAGGCCCCCATAACCGAAGGCGGCCCGTCTATTTCGTAACGCATTTTTTTTTTTTTAATAGCCGCCGAATGGGGCCCACCGCAAAATTATCATGCGTGTCGGGACTACCAGTCCGGGAAGGGACACGTGGCCCTATCATACTCCAACACAGGTCGATTCCCGCTCCAAGAACCGACTTCGGCTGCCCCACGGGAGGCGCTCCACGAAAGGAAGGACTCTCTCCTCCCGCAGCCCCCGCCCCCTCGTACTCCCCCCGCTCCTCCGGCCCCAGCCTTAACCGTCAACGGTGCCAACCACAGATTAATATCTTGTGTCCCCCAAATTACAATCTTATTTCCTAATTAATCCACGACCCGCCGCCGTGCACTTGCGAAGCACCCGACAGCAAGCCGCCCTACTGCCAGGAAAAAGATGACCCCAAACACTTGCCACTCCCCAGAACGAGCGGACCCCATTAACGACGTTTTGTGATACCGAACGATCCCACCCTGCCTTCTCAGCTTCCCCCCATTGCTTTTTGCTATCCCCGAAGCGTTGCCGACCTTCGAGTAGTCGAAACAATGTCGATGCCCTAGCGCTTCACTATCTTCCGCCGCAGCGTGTTTGGGACCTTTCCCATACTTCGGCCACAGTCGCTAAAGAAGCCGACCGACACCCCCCGATCCAGAAGCTCCCCCGTCCCCAGCCACTGCCGTCCTTCACGCCACGTCCGAAGAGCGACCCGGAAGGCCCCGAACCAGAACTTCCCGATGCGGAAGATGATGAGGAGTCAGAGCTATGCCTCCGCCAACAGGCATGCTACCTCGTCGTAAGCGCCTTCCCAGATCGCTCAACTCGGGACCTCCCCCCCCCCCCACCCCGGACCCCGTGACTCACCCGCCGATCGTCCACCCGCTGCACCACCGGACACTACAGGCAGCCCGACACGAGGGTCCTCCACCAATTGCTGAGCACGTGCGTCCTGCTCCCGTTCAACCACATCTGAGACTGCTTCCGCCACACCGCTTCCGCACACCATACTCTGCATTCGCGTTGAATCCTCAGAAGGCAGCACGCCCATCGGAGCCGCAATCAAAGGCACCTATGGAGATAAAAGGAAAAAGAGAGGGGACAGGGCAGGGAGAAAAACAGAGGGCCAAGACGGCTGCCATGCCCCACTCAAGCCATCCCCACCGCACCCTGCCCACCAGCATGCCCCTTATCCCCAACGGTCTGCACCCTTGATGACCCATACCACCCGTCAATGGCGCACACCCCCATGAAATTCTCCCCCGCAGCTCCCGCCTCACAAGGAGCCGGCCCATAGGCCGCTCCAGTCCCCAGACCCAAAAGCACCGAATCCCTGTTCAGCCAAGCGGCCACAGCGCGAACCACACGCACAGGCCCCTGCCGCCCGCATCCCACAGCACGGCTCCCCCTGTCTCCCGACGCTCCCCTTCTGCCATGCGGTCCGGCAGCGCCTGCCCCCGCCCGCTCCCCAGGTTCTGGCCAGGCCTCCCTCCCCCTGCCCGTACCTTACTACAGGCCTACACACGCAGAATTCCCCCCTCACCCGGTAGCCGCCACTCAGCAACAGACCCCCCACACACACCTCAGTACACCCTCAAAAACCCTTCCCCCAAGCCCCTTTATTCCATATTTATTTATTTATTTTTTTTTATTTATTTATTTATGTATTTTTTTTTTTTTTTGAATGAGTGGAGTTTGAATGCACAACGCCCTGCAAGGGGAAGTAATTAAGTGGGCTGTGCTCATGGGACTCCCGCAATCGCTGCAAGGGTACACGGAGAAACGAAGTTGGCCTTAGCCCAGCAACAAATCTCTGCCGTTTGCCCCCACACTCACCGGGTCCCCGCAGCACGCCATCCACCGCTAGCAAGCCCTCAGCTCAGTGCCACGGACCTTGAACACTCCCGGGACCTCATTGTCTCGTCCTCCGCTCAGCACACAGCACGCTTCGCCCTTCACAGCCCCAACCGACACGCCACCAAGCAGACTCCGCACCACCAGGCACCCACCACTAACGAAGGCCCCTGCCGGTTCCTGCCTGTTGGCTGCCCTCTCGCATGTGCTCCGTGATGGCCACGCGCTCCGGAGCACATGCCTAAATGCACACCCCGGATTGGCTCCGAACGTGAAGCCCCGAGCGGAGCCAATCCCTTCGTTTTGCAGCGCACGGCGTATTGACGCAGGCGCGCGCCTCCTCCTTCCCCCCGACGAGCAGGGTCCCGTGCCGGGCTGCGCACCCGGTTACGGGCGGGCGCCGGGACCCTGCCCGCGCCCTGATACTTATGAAATACACACACAGAAAGTGTAAATCTACTTTTACATGGTCTAGGGGAAATTTTTTAAACTTCCAATGTATGTAAAACCCTATAAAATGTGTAGAAGGGCTTTTATAAAATTACTGCAGGGATTACTACTACTATTAATCATTTATAAAGTGCTTTAAGGAGTATGCAGTGTGGAAAAGGGCATATAGAAGACAGTCCCTGCTCGTAGAACTTACAAACTAGTTAAGACAGACAGCATAAAACAAAAGAAATAAGGGGTTCAATACGGTGAGGAGACACAAGGAAACAAGAGATTAGGATCCAAAGTCGGCTTCAAAGAGGTAAGCCTTTAACATGGATTTCAAGAGGAAGAGAAATGAGACTTGTCTTAAAGATACAGGAAGTTTGTTCCAGGCATAAGGAGCAACAAGGTGAAAAGATTGAAATCTGGAGTTTGCAGTAGAAGAAAAGGGCATAGAGAGAAAGCCAGGGGAGGAGCGGAGATCACGAGAAGGGGTGTAGAGAGAGAGGAGAGAGGAGAAAGGAAAGGTAATGAGGGGCAGTAGAGTGAATGTATTTATAGGTTAGAAGGAGAAATTTGAAATGGATACAGAAGTGGAAGGGAAGCCAGTTAAGTGATTTGAGAAAAGGGGTTATTTGAGTGTATCAGGGCTGGTGGAAGATAAGCTGTGGAACAGAGTTCTGAATAGATTGAAGAGGAGAGAGATGACTCTGAAAGAAATCAGCAAGGAGGAGGCTGCAGTAGTCAAGGCAAGAGATAACTAAAGAGTGAAAACGAGTTTTGGTTGTGTGTTCAGAGAGGAAGGGTGTATTTTGTTAATGTTACAGAGAAAGAAACAACAGGTTTTAACAATCTATTGAATATGTGAGGAGAAGGAAAGGGAGGAGTCAAAGATGACCCTAAGGGTCAGATTGAGGAAAAAGGAAGAAGAAGGGTATTGTCAACCTATATGCAAGATCTGCCAGGAATAAATGATTCAATACCAACTCTATGCGAATGATATAATGTTCTTCACCCCCTTCAACATCTCAGCACCCAACTTCAACAATGTCAGCAAATGCTTCACCAAGGTTAGACAATGGCTCAAACAATACAACCTCATCATTAACCAAACAAAGACTGAGGCCCTTCACCTAATCTCTGACGTATCTTACTCCCCTCCATCAACTCTAAATCTTGATGACTTCATCATCAATGTGAAGAGCAAAGTCAAATACCTTGGTATAATCTTCAATCAGAATCTCAACTTCCACGAACAAATAAGAACAACCAAATCTATCTATTGCAAAATCAGAACTCTGAAGAATCTCTACCCCTTACTAAGTACATACTCTTTCTGAATTGTTTGCCAACCTTAACAACCCCTGCTCTTGACTACTGTAACATCATATACCACGGCCTCCCGAAACAAGACCTTCCACTTTTCCAAATGGATCAAAACACTTTAGCATGTTTAATCAACAGAACCCCCAGGCAAGCTCACATTACCCCCATCCTGAGACACTTACACTGGCTCCCTATCCATGCTAGAATAAAATATAAGGCACTCACCCTAATTCACAAGACCATACATAATGAATCAGCAATTTGTCCCCCTCCTCTCCAGACCCAAAAGTGACAGACTCCGAAGACCAGCTCTATTAACCTTCTTAACATCCCAGTCCAAAAAATAAAAAGCAAACAATTCAAATGTAACCGCACATTCTCCCGCTTCACCCCTACTGCATGGAACGCCCTCCCACCTGACCTGAGAGGATGCACTGACCACTCAGACTTCCAGAAAAAAATTAAAACCTTCCTCTCCCACGAATACCTTAACACATCCTCAACACAATTCCCGCACTCAAGTGTGACATAGGCTACACAATTAACTGCATCAGCTGATTCTGTACCTCACCTTACTACTACTTAGAAGTTCCCCTAAATAATGATCCCCTGCCCCCCTTGCAACATGCACCCTCTTAGCCCTCCTCATCCCTTTCACTGTACATAGTTGCCTTATTCCAGCTTAAGTTCATAGCTCATTGAATGTTATTAAATTCTACAAGTTCTTGTTCTCTGTACAACAGTTGTATCCTTACACTGCTACTTCTTGTGTTCTATGTAAACTGCCTTGAATGATAGAAAGACACTATATAAATAATCTTAAATAAATAAAATAGATAAAGGAGGAAGGGGGGAGGGGGGAGGAGGGAGGACGGTTTAGGGGTAAGATAGGAAGTTCAGTTTTCATCATGTTCAATTTCAGACGGCAGTGAGATGTTCAGGCAGTGATGTCAGATAAGCAAGCAGAGATACGAGCTTGGAGTATAAGAGTAATGTCAAGTGAAGATAGATTTGAGAGTCATCAGCATAAAAATGATACAGAAAGCCATGGCAAGAGATAAGACCACCAAGGGACTGGATGTAGAGAGAGAAAAGTAGAGGACCTAGAACAGACTCTTAGGGTACACCAGCTGAGAGAGGGATGGCAGTAGAGGAGGAACCACCAGAACAAATATTGAAAAAGTGATTGGAAAGATAAGAAGAGAACTAGGACAGCACAGAGCCCCTAAAACCAAGAGAGAATAATGTGTCAAGGAGGAGAAGAAGGTGGTCAACTTTATCAAAAGCAGCAGAAAGGTCAAGAAGAATGAGAACTGAGTAAAGACCTTGTGGTGTTATTCTTGGTATTAATATTTTTGCTACATACTCGTTGAACAAGTGACTGTTCTATAGGCAAGAAGAAACAAAAGAATACATTTTGGACAAATAATTTATATGTTTCAGTATGTTATTACGGGATATGAGTATGTTTATGATGATCCAAGCCACAGCACAAAGAATAATGATAAATAGAGTTTTCTGGAATATACTATTGTTCATGAGTACATTTAAACAAAATAAAGTATGTATATAAAGTTTCTTTTCAGATGCGTTAGAATTCCTTAGGTGAGGGACAAAACATTTTCTAAGGAGACACATCCGATGGGGCACCCTCTACTGTTGAGGGAAGTGGTGAGAGCATGGCTATTTTGACAGGCTTTTTATGGTTTTCATTTGGTGCATTTTTATTATTATTAATAGTCTTTATGATTATTAATTTTGTTTTGGTTGTTTCATTTGCATATGTGTTTTGCTACATTTTGATTCATTTTTATTAAAGTGCGCTGTGCAGTTAGAGCAGGATTCGGTGTGTGGAAATTGTGTGCTGAAGCTTACAGTAACTGTTAGTGCAAGACCATCACAGTTAGCTAGGGCCAACCTCTGTGCTGTGCCTCGTGTAGTGAAGTGGTAAATGGGTAGCTTAGGAGCAGAGAGTGGGCTTGGTAAGCGCCATGCAGTCAGTGCTGCGTAAACACCACGTTCTAATTTTAACTCGTGCAGTTAGCATGGGTATAATTATCTCTGCCTCAATTTGTGAAGTTATGCAGTAAAAGCACCCCATGTTACCATATGGCACCATGTATTTTGCCAAGAAGATGATGCCCATGACCCTGACTGTTCATACAGTGGCTTTGTACTTAGTGTCTGAATTTTGCATGCTATTGGTACATTAGGTGCAAAACCACAGCACACTTTAGTATAGAGGCCCTTTTATTTTAATATTTGTTTGTACATTGAGGTGGTTATTTTAGAAGCTCTATTCTTGAGTTAGATGTCTGAAAGCAGGCACATATTTATTTATTTATTTTATTTTATTTATTTACATTTGCTTATATACCGCGCTATTCAACATCAGTGTGGTTTACATGGAACATAAAACATACACGTTGCATATAATGAACTGTGCTTACAGGAAACAGGAAATCAAACTTGAAAAACTTGGGGGAACTATTTACACCTGAATTTCACAAATTCACATAGATGTGCAAAGCATGGAGACGCCCCCAGGGCTATTTTAGAAGCCGGGTATATGGATGCCCTCAGTTTGAAAATGTCCATGTAGAACAAGGGTGTGATGGATGCATGGCCTGGGAGGAGCAAGGTAGATGCACGTCTGGCCCTGGTTAGTGAGGCAAACACATGGGAATCAAAGGTAAACCATGGATTGAGGACACAAACAGAGATATGATACAATGGTTTTTATTGGAAACACTCTACTTGGCCAAGTTTTAGATAAATAGCCTTTGTCAGAGGTCAGACTTCAAATCTGATGGTAAGTGTCTTACAGATAAGAAAAACTAATTGATTCCCAGAGGCAACATTCACTTGAAGTGTTGAATTCTCCAAGAAGTCTTGATGAGACTCTGAATTCTCCAGGTTTTGTGTCATAAAATGCACTTCAAAGGGAGATTTTCCACAATCTCACTATCACTTCAATCTTGGTTATAACATGCTGAAAAAACCCCCCTTTGCTGGGTGTTAGAGCTTGGTTAGACTCGTCAAAAATGATTTTGGTGAGGCATCCATGCCAATACTTGCTTTGGATCAAGAAGGTGAAAAAAGTGCTCATCTCATGGATGCAATGCCTCCAGGGTGAAGCACAAAATGCACTTTGCTTGATCAAAGAAACCTGCATGTAAATACATACTTGAAATATATTATTGGCATGCTGCCATTTATCTGAGTATCTAAAACGGCAGGCCATGACATGCCAATCTCAGGACATAGTCACCCCCCTTCTGAAACACCATGACTGAGATGTTCAAGTACCCGGTTCTGCATATGTCCAATTTGGGGACGCTCATGTTTGTGAAAGAATCAATGTATAAGCACCATTCTAACAGTCTGTGTACTTGTAAGAGGGCTCCAAAAGATCTGTCGATATCATGCAATAACACATTGGACAGTCTACTTTAAAGAATGTTAAATTACAATTGTGAGTGCGATAGTGGCAAATGAGAACATTCTTTTGAAGTAAGTTCTTTTCCTTCAGCCTTGAAGCAAGGAGTGACACTTTATCTTTTGAGAGTGCCAAGTCTTGAATAAGATCACTAAGTTCTTCTTGTCTGAATTTCTCTGGGTTGCCATTGCTTTCATCTGGCATGTAGTCTGCATCTTCTGACATTTTAGGTTGGCCACTATTTACACCTTCTTCTAACTCCATTTCATCTGGTACAGATGACAGTCCATTCTATGGAGGAACTGGAACAGGAAGTGTTTTGTCATGTGGGACCGGTCACATTGCAGACATAAGATTTGAATGCACAATGTTGTGCTTGTTCTTTGACTAGAAACCCGTGATATTAACCAAACAAAAATAGCAGTCGTCATGATGGTTTCTCGACTCCCTCCATATCATCGGTACAGCAAATAGCATCGCTGTTTTTCTTCCATTTAACCAATCACATAGTCCATTTGCACAGGCAGTGCAAATGATGTGAGGTGCCTATGGTTTATCCTGATCACCCAGTGGGCATCCAAAATATAACTTGTACATTTTGCAAAGATCTGACATTATGGTACGATGATGAGATACAGTAGCAAATGAACAACAAATGTAACAAAAAACATTGTAATGATTTCTACACTATCTTAGCAAGACTATTTTATTTCTGATGATTTCTTCAGTGTTATTCTTACCAAATACATAATCAAAATAGTTAACCTGAAAAGCAAAACAAATGCCAATCAGTATTGGTAGAATAATCATTGAAACAGTTTATGTCAATTCAGCTAGTATAGCAAAACTTCTGACACTATCATCTTTCAAATCTGTCCTGATACAACAAAAGCAAAACAAGTTTTGAACGTTGTTGATCATAGGTTATCTAATGCATATAAAATTATTTGTGATAATTTTTAATGTTGACCAGTGATATTTAAATTCATTTACAATTCTTCCTGTTTATTCACAATTGTCCTGTACTTCCTAACAGGGCATTCCTAACAGGATCTCCATTGCAAGCAAGATAATACTTTGTGGCTTTTAAATACAAGCTCTCTATCTGAGAGCTCTTAAAGGAGGTTTGGTCTTCATTTTTAATAACTAATTCTTTTTTTGGTGCTATATTGCCAAAAGGGATTTTTTTTGTGATGTTGAGTAAAGCTTTGCTATTAGAGCCCCTTGTTCCTTTTTTCCAGCTTGCATTCAAAGCAAGCTTTTCAAAGTCACTGACCTCATCAGTCTGCTAGGTATCCCTCTGATCATATCAAAAGAGACTTCCTGGCTCTGGGACAGATGGTAAAGCAAATAGATGCACAGGTGGTGTTCTCTTCAATCCTCCCTGTTGAAGCTAAAGGCTGAGGCAGAGAAGCTCACGTTCTGGAAATGCGCCCCGACTCCCATAGCCTTGGCCCCCCTTTTCCCAGTTGACCAACCCAAGACTGGCCTGGATGGTGTCATTGAGAGTCTTTTGGTTTCCTGGACCTTGGGATGATTTTACAAGGGTTGCAGAGCAGAAATGACATCCATCTGACCAAGAAGTGTTTTCAGAAGCAGACTGGCTAACCTACTGAAGAAAGCTTTAAACTAGATTTGTGGGGATGGGCGAAGAAAGACAGAGGTTAAGTGAAAGCCCCCAGGTAAGTGAAACATTTAATACCACTGTAAAAACTGATAAAAGGGACAACATCAGGAAAGCTGTGTGTATGAATGCCCGTAGCATGGGGAATAAGATCCCAGATATTGAGGCTTTAATGACAGAGGCTGACTTGGATTTAATGGTGGTTACAGAGACAAGGTTCATGGACAACCATGACTGAGATGTAACTATACCAGACTATACTTTATTCAGGAAGGACAGGGTAGGAAGAAGGGAAGGAGGAGTGGCACTATATGTAAAAAATATATTAAAGCTATAGAATTAAATGACTTAAAAGGGAGTAAGGAGGCACTGTGTGTTAAAAGAGGGGACGGGAAATCCATTTGCATTGGTGTGATATACAGATCTCCTTTACCGGGAGAAGTGGACGGAGATTTGATAGAGGACATTTGCAGTATTGCCATGAAAGAAGAAGTGCTAATGATAGGTGATTTTAATATGCTGGATGTTAATTGGCACATTCTTACTGCTATGTCATCTAGAAGTAAGGAGATACTGAATTCACTACAGGTAGAACTATTCCAGCAATTGGCAACAGAACCCACACATGATGGGGCCATACTAGACTTGGTGCTTACCAATGGGGAAAGTGTTTCTGATGTCACAGTGAGAAATCATCTCACATCTCACATGGTGTGTTCAGTATTATAGTTAGGGATAACAAAATCCAATCAAAAACAAGGGTCTTAAACTTTAGGAAAACTAACTTTGCCAAGATGGGACATACCTCAAGGAGTTGTTAGTGGGATGGGAACAGCTGGGGGATGTAGAAAAGCAATGGGAAAAACGGAATGGGGGTATTTTAAGGGCAACAAACCTTTTTGTTAGAAAAATAAATAAGTGTAAAAGGTAAAGGAGGCCATTATGGTTCTCAAAAGAAGTAGCTGAAAAGATGAGGAAAAAATAGTGACCTTCAAAAAATACAACATAAAATACAAGAGATCGCAGAGAAAGGAAGACAAGCATCAATATTTGGAAAAACTTAGAGAAGCAAAGTAGTCAGTAAGAAAGTAGTCAGGAAAGCAAAGATACAAAAAAAAAAAAAGAAATAGCCAATAGATTAAAATGGGGGGATAAGACATTTTTCAGATATGTTAGTGAGAAGAGGAAGTACAAAAGTGGTACTGTCAGACTCAAGGGTGAAGGGGAGGAATATGTAGAAGCTGATGAGGATAAAACAGAATTGCTTAACAAATATTTCTTTTCTGTGTTTACAGATGAAAGGCCAGGAGCAGGACCTCAGAAAAAAACCACAAAAAGGAATAGAAGTGATGGGGATCTTGAATGATTTTCAGAAGACTGTGTTCATGAGGAACTACCTAATCTAAAAGTAGACGTGGAGCCTGATTCAGGTAGGGGCACATTCAGGCCATCTGGACAGGCCCATTTAGACCTGATTCTGGACTGTGGGAACAAAAAGGTTCCCGCAGTAATCAGAATTAGGCCTGAGGATAGCCCGGCATGCCACTGTCACCAGTGGGGACATCCTCCCCGCAGGTGCCCCAACTCCCATGGCCTTGGCCTCCCCTTTTCCCCACTGCCCAACCCAAGACTGGCCTGCCATGGCCTGGATTGAGTGATGGGGGGGGGGGGGATTGCCAGGCCCGATTGTCATTTTTTTGCTGTTTATTCCACCTTTGAGGTGGAGTAAACAGCACATCCCCATTGGCCCGGAATGGCATACAGGCGCCTCAACCCCCATGGCCTTGGCCCCCCCTTTTCCCCACTGCCCAACCCAAGATTGGCCTGCCGTGGCCTGGATTGAGTGACGGGGGGGGGGGGAGGGGGGATTGCCAGGCCCGATTGTCATTTTTTTGCTGTTTATTCCACCTTTGAGGTGGAGTAAGAAGCACATCCCCATTGGCCCGGAATGGCATACAGGGCTGTGACCTGAATCACCCCTGTATATCCTGCCAGGCTGGCCTGCCTGAACTCCACCCCGAACCCACCCTCTCCCGACCCCTGCTGGCTCTCCCAGTCCTGATTCTCAGAATGTATGGTGAGAGCCGGAGGGGGAATCAGGCCCAGATGGCTTGCAGAGCTGCATGTCCCCCCGGGGCATGCAGCCCTGCAACCTGAATCCCTGAATTGGGCCCAAAGTGATGGGATCATATTTATTTATTTTATTTATTTATTTAATTTCTCTTCTATACCACGCTATTCAATATCAGTGCGGTGTACATTTAACTGAAGCTTATGCAATGCAGTCGTGACTGCATCGCATTTACAATAAAATAGGAATTATAACTTGTCTAGAAACTGGGTTAAACTGTCTATAACTTATTTACATTATATACATTAGTGACTGTGCTGTGCGAAGTACCTGTTTACTTGAGGTTGCAGCTTTGGGGCTGGCTGCTCTCTGGTGTGTTAGGTGTGCTGGTGTGGGGGTCTTGGTGCTAGGTGGACATGTTTGCTAGCTGACCTATGGGGCTGTTGTCTGGGTAATGCCGCATGAATAGGTGGTGCTTGAGTGCCTTCCTGAATTGGGTGAGATCGGTGATTGTTCGGATGGTCGTAGGGAGGGCATTCCAGCATCTAGGTGCGTAGAACATGAAAGCTCTATTAGATGTCATGTGGGTGCATTTCATTATTTCCTTAGGGATAATCAATGTGTTGATAGCTGTGGATCTTCTGGACCTGTTAGGGGGTGTGATATGGATTAACTCAGTGATGGAGGTGGAGGGTTGAATGTTTATGGCCTTGAAGTCTATTACTAATATCTTAAAACATAGTCTGCCTTGGACTGGTAGCCAGTGGAGTTTCTTTAGGATTGGTGTGATGTGGTCCGTTCTTGAGACTCCATATAAAATCCTGGCAGCCGCATTTATCGCCAGCTGAAGGTAGTTAAGTGATGCTTGCGGGAGGCCATATAGTATTGCATTGGCATAATCGAAATGTGGGATTACTAGTGCTTGATAGATTGTTCGGAAGTCTTCGGGGTCCAGCAGGGGCCGTAGGTGTTGTAATGTCTGTACTTTGTGGTATATTTTCTTTACTGTGTGTTTTATGTGGGTTTTCATGTCCAGTCGTTGGTCTAGAGTGACTCCTAGATATCGGATTGTGGGTTTTGCTATCAGCTCGGAATTCTTCACCTTTAAGGAGGCAGGGGGGTGAAGCTTTGGTTCCTCGTGATGAAGAGGACGTCTGTCTTGTTGTGGTTTATTCGGAGATTTTGAGAATGGAGCCATTCAGCTATTTTTATTTTATTTATTTTATTTGCGTCGAAACAGCCAGTCAATGGGGAAAAGTCTGGTTGATCGGTTGCAAACTGCATGTAAAGTAGAACATCATCTGCGTAAACCAGGCAGTCAACGTTGAATGAGCGAATCAAGGAGCATATGGGCTGCATTTATATGTTGAACATCAATGCTGATAACGAGGACCCTTGTGGTACACCCTGTTTTTGTAGGAACGGTTCCGAGGTCGTGGTGCCGGCTCTTACATGCTGCCATCTGTTGGTCAGGTAGGATTTGCACAGACCTAGCACTGAGTCTTGTATTCCCTTTCCCTCGAGTCGTTCCAGGAGTATCTCGTGACATACGGAGTCAAAAGCCGCTGCGATATCCAGGAAGATCAGGGCGAACCCTTGTGGGATGTTGTCGATTCCAGAAATTATAGCATTGAATATGGTGGTGAGGAGGGTTTCCATGCCATGAGCCTCCCTGAAACCATGCTGACTTGAATCCAAGGGGGCATGAGTCTCTATATGTTGTAGTATTTGGCTTTGGACTACCTTTTCTATTATCTTGGCGAGAAGTGGGATGCTCGATCTGGGTCTGAAGGATTTGACATTTAGGGGGTCCAGTTTGTTGTTTTTCAGCAGGGGTCTGATGGATGTATGCTTCAGCCTTTGTGGGAATGAACCGGTTGAAAAGGATTGATCCATGAGTTTGTTAAGGAATTGGCTGAGATTGCAACGTAGTTCTTTTACCCAAAACGCAGGGCAGGGGTCGTTTGGTGCGGTGGTGGTGTTGATGGAAGCGATGGTGTCCTCAATTTCTCTCTTTGACAGGGTGGTGAATTTAGTCAATGGTGTTGGGTGGGGTGTTTTGTGTAGGGGTAGTTTGTTTTTGGGGCTTCTGGTCTTGTCGGTCTGTTGCATCTTTGATTGGAGGTATTCGGCATAGTCCTGTGGTTGTGGCATGAGTGACTGCTCCGGGGTTGGTTCCCTTGTTAATGACTTCACTATATTGAAGAGGTCGTGTGGTTTGCTCAGCGAGCGCTTTAGGAGGTCTGTGTGGAATTGCTTCCTTTGTTCTATAATTGCTTCATGGTGCTTTCCTAGGTGTAGGTTATATGCGCTCTGTGCTTCAGTGGATCTAGAACGGCGCCATCATCTCTCTCTCTAGCTTGCGGAGGTGGAGGAGTGATGAACGCAGTTCAGTGGAGTACCATGGTTCTGGCTCGCGTCTCCTTGGGGGTTTGTTCATGGTTGGGAGCTGAGCACTGGTGCTGAGGCTATTGTCCCAGCTAGCAATCATTTCCTCGAGGTTAGGGGCCGTTGCGTTGAGAAGTGGCATTACTTCCTCCAGTATTTCTTCTTTGACAAAAGGTTGGAATCTTCTGGTTGCTGGATTTGAAGGGCAGGTATCTCTGCTGGTGTTGTTATGGTCTTGGCAGTGGGTGGACATTTGGAATCTAATCAGGCTGTGGTCGGACCATGGCACTGGGGTTATAGATAGCGCAACATGTAAATAGTTTCCCTATTTGGTCCAAGTTCTAACTCCTGTTATAATGTAAACTCAAACAGTCTTGACTGCACTGAGCTCTTGTTGTTGAATGTAAACTGCACTGATAACAAATAGCGCGGTATATAAGAATTGTTAAATAAATAAATAGACATCACCAGGTCATGGTTCAGTCCGACAGCTGCTTGTGGTGCGAAGATCAGGTCCAATTTGTTTCCTCTCACGTGGGTAGGTGCGTTGACTAATTGTTTGTATCCTAATCCATTGAGGGCTTCGAGGAAGACTGTGGCTTGGGTAGCTTGAAGAGTAGGCAAGTTGAAATCACCTAGTATCCAGTTTGGGGATCGTGACCTACTGGTGTTGCAGGCAAGGTCAATTATTGTCGAGAGGTCGCCTGGAGAGGCGACCGGTGCTCGGTAGAGTAGGATGATTGTGCAATGATTGTTGACTATGGTGACTGTGTCTAGGTGGGTTGAACTGGAGGTGTTAATCAGTTGGAATTGTAACTCTGTTTTGGAGAGGATGAGTGTTCCATCACCTCTCAGATTTGCTCTGTGGCAGGAGTGTAGAGAAGTTGTGGGGTAGCATCAGGTTGAGGAGAGCAGTGTCGCATTCGGACAGCCATGTCTCTGTGATCATTAGGATGTCCAGATCATGGAGTGTTATCAATTCTGTGACGACTGGCCATTTCTTGTGGATTGAGCGAGCATTGATAAGGGCATATTTCAGCATGTGGGGGTGCAGATGTTTCTCAATGCGGGGCTTTTTGGCGTGTTGTAGAGCGATGTGCAGCATGTGGTGGTGGAGCTTGTGGTTGGTTTCCGATGAAGAGTGCTGAGGGTTCCCTGCCCATCTCTTCCCATTGCTCCTTAGGATTGGTATGGTGTTCTGGGCTGGTTTAAGGGCAGTGGGTCCAACAGGTATCCCAGCAAGGAGGTAGAAGCTGGCTATTGCTATGATGGGATACATCTTTGTCTGTTCCCTGGATGGGAGGTGGACAGGTGGGCTGTCTAATCTACTACAAATAGATGAGTTAGAGAGGCTATTTGATATGGTACAGGCAGACAGATAGATCGGCCCGCTAACTAGGCAAATAAGTCATACTACTATTATGCAAGCAGATAAATCTGGCACGCTATCTATAAGTTAGAGAGGCTGTTTGATGTGATACAGGCAGGCAGATAGATTGTCACGCTATCTAGGCTAATAGGTCATACAGCTGTTATACAGGCAGATACATCAGGCACTCTAGTTAGGTAGATATTATGATAAATCAGGCACTTTATCTAGTCAGACAGCTATTATGTAGGCATCAGGCACGCTATATAAGCAATAGATCAAGCATTCTGTATAGAAGATATCTCAGGTATATCTGATATAGGCAGATAAGACGTATACGTTATCTAGGCGGTGATAGAGGTGGCTAAATCATGCACGCTGCCTATGTATGTGAAACGTATACTATCCTCTGTTTGTATGGGATACATATGGGATACATCTGAGAATACTGAAGGAATATGGAGAGTTTTAGCGGCTCCAATGACTAATGTTTCTTTAGAGTAGGGAGTGGTCCCATAGAACTCGAGAAAGGCACCTGTGGTCCCTGTACAGAAAAACGGAAGTAAGGATGAGGATGAAAACTATAGGCTGTTCCTTATCGTCTCTCTAGTCTAGTCCCAGACCTCTGGGTTTATACTCCTTCTCCAGCAGCTTTGGAGACTGAGAAAACGCCACACTCTTATGATGTCACCCGTATATCCACTCCAGATCCGCCTCCTCTCACCAGTTGTCTCAGTCTCCAAGCAGCTGGAGGACTAGTGAGCCTGGAGGTCCGGGCTCATACTGGAGAAACAAATAAGGAGCAAAGTAAAATTGGTGGCAATCAAGTGTAGGAAAAGTAGAAGGCAAAGTATTTTAGAGGGGCTTTTTTGCACTGCCTTTAAGGCTGATTTGAGGCCTTTCCTCCCCCCCCCCCCCTCCATTTTTCCCTCAGGTTTGTCTCACTTCCTCTTCCGGAAGAAAGAGCTGACAGATTTGGTCTTAGGCTCCCGATCCCAATCGGCACTGTGTTAGTCAGCGCAGTCAGATGTTCTGCCTGGTAGCGCTGTGAAGACTGTATGAGGAGCTTCAGTTTCCAGGATTCTCTCTCTCTCCTACGCTCGTATCTTTTTCAGTGCCCGAATCAGCTCCCGACACTGTGAAAGCCAGTCGGTAGAGCAGGTATTTCTCCCTCCTGCAATCTCTCTCCCTGGGCTGAGTTTGTCTCCCGACATGCTGAATGGAAGTCGGGGGAGCGAATAGCTGTGAATTTTCAGATCTGGACGGACCAGTGGTCAGCGTTCACCGCCACAGTGAGTATGCGCCGGTGAGGAGAGTAGCATCACCAGGGAAAAAAACGGCAGCGGCATGCAGAAGTAGGCCAGGTGTCTGGGACGGGCCTACCACGTAGCGGTAACGCGGGCAGCGTCGGGCCTCGCTAGGTTTGTCGGGGCATGTATTTTTGGCGGGAAACCTTGTTTTCAGTTAAAAGCTGTTTTTCTAGCTAAGGGGCCTTGGCTTACTATTTATAATTACTTTTTGAGTTAAAAAAAAAGTGGAAACATACTTTTATTTCTGGCTGCCACGTTTGTGTGTGGAGAGCGGGGGATTCAGTTTAGCCTGTTGCTATGCCTGCAAGGCTGCAGTGCGTGGTCTGCAGGGCTAGGCGGCGGGCGGTGTCAGAGACGGGAGTCTGCAAGGGGTGCGTGCAGGAAGCTGAGGCTCTGGAGCACACCTTGAATGTGGATGCTCAGGAAGCCCTATTGGCCGATCAGGCCCCCGCTCTCCTTGAATTACCACTAGGAGAGCCTGTAGTGGGCCCGTCTTCTGCCCGGGATCCTCCGTCTGTGCAGCCAGCCTTACCAGGGGGTCTGGCAGCAATCTTTTCCCCAGAGTTTGCAAGCCTTGTTCAGCAAGCCTTTGGGGGCAGAAAAGTCTGTCAGCACTGTCCGGTGATGGAGTGCGGGGGGAAAAAAGACCTGGAACCTCCCTAAGTGAAGGGGTCACTGGGAACCTGGTGAAAAGGGCAAGGATGGAAAGGACACAGAAGGATCTGTCGATAGCCTCCGAGGGTCCTCCTTCTGAAGAGGGGGATCCAGACGGGGAGTTGGAAGAGGATTTAGAGGAAGGCGAGATCACGGACAGGGAGAACCAGGCGAGAGCGGTCCGACTGTTCCGGAGAGAAGAGTTACCGGCTCTCATTACAGAGACATTGGAGGTGTTAAACATGCCGGTACCGGGTACGACAGAGGATGCGACTTTGGAAGATCCATTGCTGCAGGTCTTCAGGAACAATCAGAAGGCTTTCCCAGTGCATCGAGTGCTGAAGGAAATGATCCAGGAGGAGTGCCCGAGGCAACGTTAAAGAGGGCCAGGGTTATGGGCCACCTGTATCCGCTAGTGGAACAAGATAGAGAATTGTTTAAGCCTCCGAAGGTGGATGCAGCTGTCTCGGCAGTGACCAAAAGATTACAATTCTGGTGGAGGGTAGTGCGGCGCTTAAAGACACACAAGACAGAAGATTGGATTCCTTGTTGAAGCAGATTTTTGACGTTAATGCTCTGTCAATTCATGCAGCGATTTGCAGGGCGTGGGTGGCCAGAGCCTGCCTTCGCTGGGCACAAGGACTGAAAGACGAGCAAGGAGAGGACAGTATGGGGGCGCCGGCCAGACTGCAGTCAGGGTCCACTTATCTAGGAGATATCCATTATGACCTCATTCAGGGGTTGTCGAAGAGTATGGCGTCGGCAGTAGCGGCTCAACGGTACCTATGGCTGCGCAATTGGGCGGTGGATGGTTTGTCTAAAGCCAGACTCAGTAAGCTTCCGTTCAGGGAAAGCTCTTGTTTCGTGAAGATTTGGAGAAGATGGTTAAAGATCTGGGGGAGTCCAAGGGGGATCGGCTCCCGGAAGATAAACAGAAGCAGGGGCATTCGGCTCCTGCTTCCAGAGGACCGAACAGGGAGTTTCGTCGGTTCTGGTTTCCGCGATTTAATCAGGCGCAGAGAGCATGTTTTCCCAGTAGGAATATGGGGTTTTGCGGCTTTCAGGGAGAAGGCAGAGGGTTTGGAGCCCCCTCCTCCTCCTCATCTAGCCAGTGGAAGTCACAATGAAGTCAGGTGGGGCCAGGGGGATCTGGTACCCATAGGGGGTCGACTATGGGATTTTTACCCTGTCTGGGCCCAGATTACGTCAGACTGGTGGGTGCTGGAGATCATTTGCGAAGGGTATGCATTGGAGCTTCAGCGACCAGTGAAAGAGTCTTTCGTTCAGTCGCCATGCAAGGCGCCAGCCAAGGCTGCCACGGTACAGGAGACACTGGCGCAGCTGCTCGAGTTAAAGGCGGTAGTACCGGTGCCTCTATTGGTACTCCATTTACTTTGTGGTGCCAAAGAAGGAGGGTTCATTTTGGCCAATCTTGGACCTCAAAAGGGTAAATCGGCGTCTTCGGGTGTCTCATTTTTGCATGGAGACCCTGAGGTTGGTGATCGTGGCTGTACAGAAAGGGGAGTTTCTGACATCCTTCGATTTGACGGAAGCGTACTTCCACATCCCTATATGAGAGGAACATCAAAAATTTCTTAGGTTTGCAGTGCCCCAGGGACATTTTCAATTCTGGGCTTTGCCCTTCGGTCTAGCGACAGCTCCGCGCACGTTCACCAAGGTGATGATGGTGGTGGCAGTGGCGTTGTGGAAGGAAGGGGTGCCAGTGCATCCGTATCTAGACGACTGTCTAATTCTGGCAAAGTCCAGAGCAGAAAGTGCGGCGGCTACGGCCAAAGTGATTGCCTTCCTACAGGCTTTCTGCTGGGTCGTCAATATGGCAAAGAGCAAATTAATGCCATCTCAACAGATATAGTACTTAGGAGCTTGGTTCGACATCAGTGCAGGAAGGGTGTTTCTGCCACCGCAACGAGCTCAGGGGTTGCGAACGATTCTGGAGCAGTTTCTGAGGAGGCCGTCTCCCATGGCCTGGCACTATCTGCAGTTGCTAGCGACCATGGCAGCGACATTGGAGCTCGTTCCTTGGTCAAGAGCTCACATGAGGCCATTACAGAGGGTGCTGCTTTGGCGCTGGTCACATCAGGGCGATCTTCTGTCTCAGTGTCTCCCTTGTCTGCCGGAGACGCGAAAGGCTCTTCAGTGGTGGTTAAGGATGGACGTTCTGGAGAAAGGGATGCCACTGGAGGCATCTTGTTGGATAAATCTGACGATGGATGCCGGTCTTTTAGGCTGGGGGCTCATTTCCAAGGATGGTTCGCCCAGGAACATTGGGGTGAGCAGGAGATGGGCTGGTCAATCAACAGGTTGGAGTTAAAAATGGTGGTATTCACCTTGCAGGTTTTTCACCCGTATCTCCAGGGCAATGCCATTTGGGTGTTTTCAGACAACGCGACGGCGGTAGCTTATATCAATCGCCAGGGCGGCACCACCAGTGTTCAGATGGAAGCAGAGGCCGAACAGCTCTTCGCTTGGGCAGAGGTCCATCTGTCGGCTTTATCAGTGGCTCACGTAGCAGGAGTGGACAATGTGGAAGCCGACTTCTTGAGTTGGGTACAGGTGGACCCAGGAGAATGGGTCCTGAATCAGGAGGTCTTTGAGCCATTGGTGAGTCGTTGGGATTCTCCATTAATGGATCTCATGGCGACCTTTCGATCGGCGAAGGTGAGTCGGTTCTTCAGCAGAAGAAGAGAGAGGATGTCAGAAGGCCTGGATGCTCTCATACAGTGGTGGCCAGAGGAGCAGCTACTTTACGTGTTCCCTCCGTGGGTATTGATTGGAAGGGTGCTACAGCGAGTAGAGTGACACAGATGATGTGTGATCCTGATTGCGCCGGATTGGCCAAGGCGGCCGTGGTACACAGATCTGCAGAGGCTCTTGGTGGGGAGGCCATGTTGGCTGGATTTGTTAATCCAGGGCCCTCTGCTCATGCCCCAGGTGGATCAGTTCTCGCTTACGACTTGGCTCTTGAGAGGGCTAGGCTGAAGAAGAAGGGATACTCCACTATGGTGATCGCCACCTTACTGAAAGAGAGGAAGTGGTCCACCTCATTAGCTTGTGTCCGCGTTTGGCGGGTCTTTGAGGCATGGTGTGCAGAACGTCAGGGTGAGGCCTTTGCGCACGTCAATCCCATTGGTTCTGGAGTTTTTGCAGGATGGTTTAGATAAGGACCTAGCGGCCGCTTCCCTGTGGGTGCAGGTAGCAGCGTTGTTATAGAGGTAAGCTAGGAGGACAGAGTCTAGGCCATCATCAGCATATTAAGAGATTTTTGAGATCGGTCTCTCTTTTGTGGCCACCAAGGCGACAGGTTATCCAACAGTGGAATTTGCCTTTTGTGTTGGAAGCGCTGGCTTGCACACCGTTTGAGCCTTTATCGGAAGCTTCTTTAAAGGACATGACTATTAAGGTGGTGTTTCTAGTAGCCATATCTTTGGCAAGGAGAATCTCGGAGTTGCAAGCGTTATCCTGTAAGGAGCCATTTTTGTTTTTTTCTGACTCAAAGGTAGTGTTATGATCTGTACCATCTTTCCTGCCCAAGGTGGTTTCGGCATTTCATGTGAATCAAGTAGTTCTGTTGCTGGTGTTCCGTGAGAAGCGGAAGGGTTCATCCGTGGACCGCCTGCACCCGTTGGACATTCGTAGGGCCTTGAAGAGGTATCTGCGTTGGATGGCAGAGTTCCGCAGGTCGGATAGGCTTTTCATTTTGTTTGCAGGGCCAAAGAAAGGAGAGGCAGAGTTGAAGGCTTCCATTGCCAGGTGGATAAAGGAAGCCATAGCATCTGCTTATGTGTTAGCGGGGAAAGCAGTCCCTGAAGGGTTGCGGGCTCATTCCACAAGAGTGCAGGCGATGTCTTGGGCGGAGTTCCGTTTGGTACCGCCTGTGGATATTTATAGGGCAGCTACCTGGTCTTCCCTGAATTCCTTTGTCAAGCATTATCGCCTGGATGTTCAAGCGGAAGGGAATACCAGGTTTGGGTCAGCGGTGCTTCAGGCCGGTCTAGCAGACCCCTCCCATTGATCCTTGTTTTCACTGCTCTGGTACTTACCCAGAGGTCTGGGACTAGACTAGAGAGATGATAAGGAACGTTAAATTAGACTTACCTGCTGATTGTTGTTCCTGGAGGAACTATAGTCTAGTCCCGTATCCCTCCCTGTCTTTCCTTTCCATCTGCTGTGGCCTGAAGCAGCTAGGAGAAGTAACCGGTAAGTTGGTCATGCTTCAAGATGTGGGGGGGAAATCGTGGGGTCCCTACTCTCTCAGTTGGAGGGGGGCAGGCCTTCAGTGTTCTAGTCGCTGGACAGGTAAAGTGGGTGGGCGACACTTTTACTGTTAATGTTAATATTATTTCTTTTAAAAAACTAAATACATAAATAAAATAATGTTGTTTGGTGCCAGAAGTAAAAGGGAATGCAGTTCTAGAGTAGTAGTTTGGCTACTTAATTGTTGCTCCGGTGAGTCTGCTTTGCCAATAGGTTACTGGAGAGAGGAGGCGGATCCGGAGTGGATATACGGGTGACATCACAAGAGTGTGGCGTTTTCTCAGTCTCCAAAGCTGCTGGAGGAGGAGCATAAACCCAGAGGTCTGGGACTAGACTAGAGTTCTTCCAGGAACAACAATTAGCAGGTAAGTCTAATTTAACCTTAGTCTGACCTCTATGATGAGTAAATTATTGGAAACACTGCTGAAAGAGAGAATCATGAGGTTTCTCGAGTCCAATGGATTGCAGGATCTGAGGCAGCATGGGTTTACTAGAAGCAGGTCTTGCCAGACAAATCTGATTGATTTATGTGACTCAGTGAGCAAGGAGTTGGACTGAGGGAGAGCTCTAGATGTGGTGCACTTCTATTTCAGTAAAGCCTTTGACACCATTCCTCACAGGCAACTTATAAACAAATTGAGCACCCTTGGGATGGATCTTAAAGTAACTCCTTGGGTTAGAAATTGGTTGTGTGTGAGGCGACAAAGGGTAGAGATAAATAGAGCTCACTCTGAGGAGAAGGATGTTACCAGTGGTGTGCCATAGGGATCTGTTCTTGGTCCGATTCTTTTTAACATTTTTATTAGTGCTATTGTGAAAAGACTGTTGTGTAAGGTTTGCCTCTTTGCGGATGATACCAAAATCTGCAATAGAGTAGACACCCATGAAAGAGTAGATAACATGAGGAGGGATCTAATTAAGCCTGAAGAATTGTCGAGAATTTGGCAGTTGAGATTTCATGCTAAAAAATGTAGGGTCGTGCATTTGGACTGCAAAAATCCAATGGAGTGGTACAGTGTAGGGGGCAAAGTACTTCTGTCCATTAAATAAGAGCGGGACCTGAGCATGATTGTTTCTGATAATCTAAGTGACTAAATAGGTAGAAAAGGTGACAGCAAAAGCCAGAAGGATGCTTGGGTTCATAGCGAGAGGAATGGCCAGCAGAATAAAGGAAGTGAAAGTGCCTCTTTTTAAGTCTCTGATGCGGCCTCATTTGGAGTATAGTGTGCAATTCTGGAGACCACACCTTCAAAAGGATGTGAACAGGATAGAGTCGGTGCAGAGGGTGGCTACTAAAATGATTAGTGGTCTTCATTATAAAGCATATGAGGACAGACTTAAAGATCTTAGTATGTATGTGTTAGAGGAAAAACGGGATAGTGGAAATATAATAGAGATATTTAAATACCTCTGTGACATAAATGCAGGAGAGCCTCGTTTGATTGATAGCAAGCTCTGCTATGAAGGAACATAGGATGAAGGTGAAAGGGGATCGACTCAGGAGTAATAGGCAGAAATATTTCTTTATGGAAAGCATGGTAGATGTGTGGAATAGTCTCCCAGGGGAGATAGTACAGATGAGAACAGTATCTGAATTCAAGAAAGCATGGGACAAACTTAGTAGATCTCTAAAGGAAAAAAAGAGAACCATTGTAATTGATATGGAAGGGCAGACTAGATAGGTCATGTGGTCTATTTCTGCCATCATGTTTCTATGTTACTTCAAAATCACCAAAAGTGCTGTGTTATAATACTACTTAGCTCATGATGATCATTCAAAGTGCTGCTCGAGTTCATTTGCAATGATTCTGCATTTCAGTAGCTGCCAAAATCACTGTGCTTTTAAACATGTCCTGTAGATATGAGAGAAGATGGGGTTTTGTCTGCAGATGATATGTTTAATAGCACAGCGATTTTGGCAGCTACTGAAATGCAGGATCATTGTAAATGAACTTGAGCACTCATGCTGAATGATCGTCATGAGCTAAGTAGTATCATAACATAGCACTTTTGGCAATTTTAAACTTCAGGACAATTGTGAATGGACAGGAACAATTTTAAATGAATTTAAATATGTAACTACTCGGATCATAATTGGTAGCTGATGGCGTCATGAAGGATGGCCTTATTCAACTGAAGTTCCAAGAAATGAATATAAGATAAAAATATTCTAAGTTCATCATAGTTATTTTTATGGCATATTAAAATAAATAACAAAAAGAGATTACACTGTATGGGATAGGAATTTTTATATGAGTGAGACTGAGCCAATGATTGAAAAGGAGAGCAGTAGATGACTGATTATATTGCTTGTTGAAAATTAATCATTTGAGGAAGAGTTCTCTAGCTTCATTCGGATGGCTCTTTCACTCCCATTTATATATTTTGAAATACCATTAGGCACTATCCTTCTGTAAGGAAGCTTTTTGAGTAATTGTCAGATTCTTCCTAGACATCCCTTATAAAATGCCACTTTTAATTTATAATCTGTTGTACTCAATTTTGAAACTTCTGTCTATTTTCTGTATCCAGACTGACCTTTTCCCAACCTTTGTTTGAATGTTCATGCTATGAGCAGTGCAAATACTTTCGCCCATATTGAGAGGATTGCCTCTCAGCTCGGATTTCTTTGCTGATGAACAAATATATATATGCAATGCACGGAAAAGCTTTTAAGATTACTGACACATTTTCTTATATTATATACCTACATCATGTCTTACTCTGAAATTAGATCCTAAAATGTATTACAAATGTATTACAAATTCAAAAATAATTTGCATTGGAAAATATTAGCATATAATAGATATATGGGGCTGAATTTCAAGTGAAACAGTACTTCATAAAATATCAAGTGATTTGGAGTGGAGTGGTGAGTAACTTAGTAGCTAGGGAAGCCACGCTTTAGTAACCGAGGTAGCCTGGACCATAAGATTACCCCTGCCACCTGCCCCCCTGACTTTCCATCCCCCCCCCCCCAAAAGAAAAAAAACAGACTACACTCAAGTCTTGTTGGAAACCACTGGTTGCAGCTTTATTCCATAGCATCAGCATGGGGAGGAGTGGCCTAGTGGTAGGGACACAGCACCTCAGGACAGAGGGCCAGGGGTTCAATTCCCACCTGGGGGCAGCAATCTCAGGCCAGAGGGACTGGGGTTTACAGTCTTATAGACATGCCTTGGGCAAACCACTTAACCCTCTATTGCCTCAGGTGCACATAGATTGTGAACCCTTTGGGGACAAGAGAATGTATCCACTATCTGTTTATAGTGAATACATAATGTAAATTGCTTTGATTGAAGGAGAAGGTGGTATAGAAAACTGATTACATTAAATAAATAAACAAATCATTTGTTAAATGATTTGTTTTGTCTCCTGTTGCCCGGTTTTGTCTCCTGCTGCCCGGACACTCCACCTCCCTCCTCAGCTCCTGCCCAATCGGGGCAGTGGGAGCACGAACAGCAGCAGCCGGCAGGAAATAAAAGCGGCGTCCCTGCTTGCAGAGACGCCGCTGCCCGGACACTCCACCTCCCTTCTCAGCTCATGCCCAATCGGGGCAGTGGGAGCACGAACAGCAGCAGCCGGCAGGAAATAAAAACGGCGTCCCTGCTTGCAGAGACGCCGCTGCCTGGACACTCCACCTCCCTCCTCAGCTCCTGCCCAATCGGGGCAGTGGGAGCACGAACAGCAGCAGCCGGCAGGAAATAAAAGCAGCGTCCCTGCTTGCAGAGACGCCGCTGCCCGGACACTCCACCTCCCTCCTCAGCTCCTGCCCAATCGGGGCAGTGGGAGCACGAACAGCAGCAGCCGGCAGGAAATAAAAGCGGCGTCCCTGCTTGCAGAGACGCCGCTGCCCGGACACTCCACCTCCCTCCTCAGCTCCTGCCCAATCGGGGCAGTGGGAGCACGAACAGCAGCAGCCGGCAGGAAATAAAAGCGGCGTCCCTGCTTGCAGAGACGCCGCTGCCCGGACACTCCACCTCCCTCCTCAGCTCCTGCCCAATCGGGGCAGTGGGAGCACGAACAGCAGCAGCCGGCAGGAAATAAAAGCGGCGTCCCTGCTTGCAGAGACGCCGCTGCCCGGACACTCCACCTCCCTCTTCAGCTCCTGCCCAATCGGGGCAGTGGGAGCACGAACAGCAGCAGCCGGCAGGAAATAAAAGCGGCGTCCCTGCAGGGCGCGCCCGCGCCTGAGGGCCTCGCAAGAGGGCCCTTTGGCTTGGCCCTTAGGCGCGGCACGAAGGCAAGCAGAAGGAAACAACCAAAGGAAACAGCAGCGCCGACAACATCACAGCAGAACCCAACAAAGGAGTAGACCGAGGCGAAGGACGTCAGAACCGCAAGTAGAATTCTCACAGAACATCACACATTTTCTACCACCAAACTCTCTCTTCCACTACCCACACCCTAACGGATCCGGCTCTCCCTCCACGGGACAGGCTCCCCCCACGGGACAGGCTCCCTCCACGGGACAGGCTCCCCCCACGGGACAGGCTCCCTCCAAGGGACAGGCTCCCCCCACGGGACAGGCTCCCTCCACGGGACAGGCTCCCGCACCGAGTTCAGCTCTCCCCAATCGGGGGATTTGAGCGGCGACAAGAGCACAGCCAGCCAGCAGCAGAGTGCTGCCCAATCGGGGCAGACTCGGGGCCGTATAAAGAACAGCGCGGCAAGAAGGCGCACAAAGGAACTACAAAGGGAGAATCACAGCCACCAGTACACCAGAAGAAAAACAACAGAATAACAGAAGAAAAGCAACAGCAAAACAAGCAACAGACGAAGACTTAAGAAAAACAGGCATCACCCTAACAGAACATCACAAAAGCCCAACATGCACGCCACATACTTCCTCCCACTCTACCTACTCGTCACACAACTCCTTCCACCAACCGCACACCTCCACTATCCACAAGCAAAAACAACATGGTACCCACCAACAACATTGCCATATTTAGAACCACAGCACACACACAAAGAAACACTCAGAACATCCCAGACAAAACGACCAAACAGACACAAATCAAACTCCCAAACCTGCACAAAGGAAGCACATGTAACAGCAACCTCCTCAACAAAGACAACAATGATTGAGCTCATAAACGCCAGATCAGTCTGCAACAAGATACACACTCTTGTAGACCACATAGAAGAGCGACAGCCCGACATAATATGCATCACAGAGACATGGCTCAACCCTACCGACAATGTACTACTCAACCAACTAGTACCGGACAACTACTCAGCATACAACTGCCCACGCACCCACAAGCATGGAGGAGGAGTCCTAATAATAGCAAAGACAAAACTAAAGTTCAAGACACAGAGCTTCACCGATACACAGCAATGTAACACAATCAGCATCAAGAACAAAAACATTGCAATCTGCCTAACCTACAGAGCACCCAGAGCTCCACCCGACGAATTAGCCTCCACACTCGAAGAAGCCTGTGCTATAACAACAAACAACAAACCAGCGCTACTGATTGGAGACTTCAACCTCAAGTCCACCAATGCCAAAGACGCAGAGGCCTTCCTCCAAGCAATGACCTCACTTCAATTCACACAGATAATCAATGCACCAACGCACAGACATGGATCATCTACAGACCTCATCTTCGCATCCAATTACCTAACATCAAGAGACCTAATTTCTCCACCCACGATTACCCCAGTGCCATGGTCTGACCATTACTTAATCGAGACAAAGCTGCGATCGCAAGAGGACCAGACAAACGAAAGAGCAAACATCTCACACACACAAAGACGATTCAAGCATTTCGACAGGGACGAATTCATACAGGACACAATACAACACTTGAACATTACTACAGATGACCTGGAGGAACAAGTTTCCAGCTGGAACAGCATTTTAGCTAACGCCGCCAAACCATCTGGTGGCAGGCACGAGAAACACCACCACAACAGGAGACAAAACAAACCATGGTACTCAGCAAAAATACGACGGGAAAAGAGGGAGCTCAGGAAGATTGAACGGAGATGGAGAAAAAACAAAACAACAGCCGACCAGCATCTTTACCTAACAAAACAAAAACAATACAATGAACACATCAACCAATCAAAGAGGGAATTCCACACAAACATGATAAATACTTCCATCAACAAACCCAGAGAGCTTTTCCAAATAGTCAAGATCCTCACAAAAGAGCAAACAACAGAAGGGGAAGTACAAGTTGATCCACAGGAATTCGCCAACCACATCAAAGACAAATTTCACTCCACAGAGCGTACAACACCCAGTGGGACCACCAGGACAGACGCACACACCAAAACCTGGGGCACATTCTACTCACCCTCAACAGAGCAGATATCCCACATCATCTCTACAATCAACACAAGCACTGCTCCTACAGACCCATGCCCAGTGTCATGGGTCAAAGCCACCAAATCAAACTTCATCCACACCATACATAAAATGGTACACAACTCACTCACTCAAGGACTCATGCCAAAGCAACTAAAGCTTGCCTCAGTAAGACCAATCACAAAGAAAACAAATCTCGACAAAAAAGATCCAGCAGCATACCGACCAATCTCCAGCATACCATTCCTGGCAAAAATCATCGAAAAAATGGTTCAACTACAACTCCAGGATCACATCGACAAACATGAAACACTCGACGACAACTAACACGGCTTTCGTCCCAACCATGGAGTCGAAATGCTACTGATCTACCTCTTCGACAGCATCCTAAGAATAATTGACAACACCAGGAATGGAATCATAATGATCTTCATCGACATCTCCTCAGCCTTCGACACAGTGGACCACAACACGCTCCTGGAAAGATTAAAGAACACTGGTATACACGGTATCACATTGAAATGGTTCCACTCATACCTAACCGAAAGACAGCTACAGGTCAAGGTGGGACACAACACCTCCCGACCAATAATGTCCATCAAGGAGTACCTCAAGGATCCGCACGCTCAGCACTCCTATTTAACATCTACATCCAACCAATATGCAACATCATGAAAGAGAACAACATTCAATACACAATATATGCAGACGACATCATGATATACACCCCGATATCAATCGACAACCCGGACTTCTCTAAGATAACAGACTGCCTTACCCAAATGACGAGTTGGTGTCAAAACAACAACCTCGCAATAAACTACAACAAGACCGAAGCTTTAATCATCACTCAGAACCAAAGCTTCATATACCCGCCAAATATCAAGATACAAAACACTACTATACCAATAAGATCAGAAGTGAGATACCTCGGAGTTACTCTGGACAATAAACTAAAGCTCAAGCCACACATAGACAAAACAATCCAAAAAGTCTACTACAAGATGCGAATCATCAGGAGACTGAAACCACTCCTCGCCCCAGAACACTTTCGTACCATCTGTCAAGCACTGATAACCCCACTACTGGACTTCTGCAATCCGATATACCTTGGACTAACGAAACAAGCCCTCAAACCACTCCAGCTAGCACAAAACACTGCAGCACGAATAATATCCGGTACTACAAGACAGGAGCACATCACACCTACCTTAAAGGACTTACACTGGCTCCCAATCGGTGCACGCATCAGATACAAAACTATCATAAACCTATTTAAGATAAATCAGCACACATCAGCCAACAGCCTGTACACCCTCATACAACCAGACACCAGCACACATCCTAGAAGAAAACAAACAAACAACCGAGTCAGCACCCCAAGTGAATTCAAACACACACGCAAGGACACAACAGACAGAGCACTCTCAATGGCTGCTCCAACAATATGGAACAAACTACCGAACGATTTAAGGGCAACTACCAGGGCCGGATTTACCTTGAGTGAGGCCCTACGCCAACAAAAATTGTGGGCCCCCAGCAGGGGCGGCCCAAGGGGGGTGCGGGGCCTCATTTGCATAAGGGGCCTCATTTGCATAAATATTTGCATAATGTTACCATATACTAACTTTTAGTAACGTGCCTCTTAATGAGTGTATGGATAAAGAAAGACTAAAAGATTTCTACATTACTATAATCCAGTGCCAACTGCCAGACACATTAGGAACTACTACAAACACTGCCCATTTAGAACCCATAGTAAACCCGCCGTATCCTAACAGCACTACCAGGACTCACAAAGCACCATACTCTACCAATCAAAAGGCAACACTGCAAATATTAAACCAATACATTTCAGAGAACAACAATACATGACCTACTGGGGAAAGAGAACAAGTGGCAATGTCAAATAGGAATTATATAAACAGAACACCTCAGCTCAGTTACACATGCAGAACATAGACCATCACCAAAAAAGTAATCACAATTTAGAAACAGGAAGACAATAATTAAACTGGGAATCCCAAAAGCCAAACTTGGAATGTACAACACTGTAGAAATAAAACTATACATTAATTTGCTCTTGTACTAAACAAAGTGCAGACGTTAATGATGCACATTTACCAGAGCTGACATATTCCAATTAATAAATTCAAAATAAAGAGATATTTTTCTACCTTTTGTGCATTTTTTTCAGCTGCAATTGCTCCAGCCACTTTCTTCTGGTTTCTTCGTGTCTTCTGCTAACTCTCCATCGTCTGCTGTCCATTTGTCCTTTCTTCTCTCTTCTAGATTTTTTTCCATTCTCTCTCTACATCTGCTTTAACATACTAATCTTTCTCCTTTTGCTCTTTCCTCATTCCTATTTCATCCACTCAAATTTTACCCCTCCATCCTCAATCCCCACTTACTCTCCCAATACCCGGCCAATTGTAGATTTTTTATCCCTCCCACACAAAATATTTTTCCCTTCTCCATTTTACTCTTCCAGCCCCATCCCATTCTAATCCTCCCCCAACATCAGCTCCCTTCTAGTTCCAGCCTCACCCAGCATCCATTCCCTTCTAGTCCCTGCATCAGCCCATTTCCAGTCCTAGCCATCCATCAGCCCATTTCCAGTCCTAGCAACCCCCCAACCCAATACCAGTCCTAGCCCCCCATCATCCACTTACAGTCCTTAACCCCCCATCACCCCATTTTCAGTTTAAGCCCCCCCTATAACCCATTACCAGTCCTAACCCCCCATCAGCCCACTTCCAGTCCTAACCCCATCAACCCATTTCCAGTCAGCCCCCCATAGCCCATTGCCAGTCCTACCCCCCCCATCAGCCCACAGCCCATTGCCAGTCCTACCCCCCCATCAGCCCACAGCCCATTACCAGTCCTAACCCCATCATCCCACCTCCAGTTTTAACCCCCCAGCCCATTTCCAGTCCTAGCCCCCCATAGCCCATTACCAGACAACCCCCATCAGCCCACAGCCCATTACCAGTCTTAACCCCCCCAAAGCCCATTACCAGTTCTAACCCCCCCCCAACAGCCCATTACCAGTCCTAACCCCATCAGCCCACCTCCAGTCTTAACCCCCCAGCCCATTTCCAGTCCTAGCCCCCCCATAGCCCATTACCAGACAGCCCCATCAGCCCACAGCCCATTACCAGTCTTAACCCCCCCCCCAAAGCCCATTACCAGTTCTTAGCGCCGCCCAACCGCCGACAGTCCATTACCAGTCCTAACCCCATCAGCCCACCTCTAGCCTTTACCCCCCCAGCCCATTTCCAGCCCCAGCCCCCCCAATAGCCAATTACCAGTCCTACCCCCCCCATAGCCCATTACCAGCCCTTCCCCCCCCAGCCCATTTCCAGCCCCAGCCCCCCCAATAGCCAATTACCAGTCCTACCCCCCCCCCATAGCCCATTACCAGCCCTACCCCCCCAGCCCATTTCCAGCCCCAGCCCCCCAATCGCCCATTACCAGTCCTACCCCCCCATAGCCCATTACCAGTCCTACCCCCCCCCCCCGGCCTAAAGTAAAATTTAATTTAAAAAAAAAACCTGGTGGCTGCCGCCGCGGGGCCCCCTCTGCTGCCGCGGCAGCACCGACTGACCCGCGGGGGCCCCGTCTACAAGCTGAAGCCGTCGGTTCGGTTGGTTCTTCCCTCCCTCCCTCCATGCAGGCTGTGAGAGACGCGAAGGGAGAGCGTCTCCTCGCGTCTCTGTTAAGCCCGCAGGGGCTGATGGGAAATTTCCCATCAGCCCCTGCGGGCTTAACAGAGACGCGAGGAGACACTCTCGCGTCTCTCACAGCCTGCAGCCTGCACGGAGGGAGGGAGGGAGGGAACCGACGGCTTCAGCTTGTAGACGGAGCCCCCGCGGGTCAGTCGGTGCTGCCGCGGCAGCAGAGGGGGCCCCGCGGCGGCAGCCACCAGGTTTTTTTTTAAATTTTATTTTAAAAAAAATGAACTTGTTTTTTTTTTGTGGGCCCCTGCCGGCTGTGGGCCCTACGCCATGGCGTACATGGCGTATAGGTAAATCCGGCCCTGGCAACTACAGACCTCAAAGACTTTAGAAAACAGCTGAAAACCATGCTGTTCATAGAACACTATAGACACATCACATAACCTCATAGAATGTATAACAGCTCATGACTCCGCCTAAACACTGTATGTATAGAAAATATTTTTAGCACCACTGTATATAGCCCACATTGTACATAGCTCAAACCATTCTAGCACACAATACAACACACATTGTACATAGCTCAAACCAATCTAGCACACAATACAACACACACTCAACTAAATTTCACCCTCACTGCATGTTTAACACACTCACTTTACCCGATTGTTTGCTGTGATACCACCTTGATTAATAAGATAAGGCGGTTTAGAAATACTGTTAAATAAAATAAATAAATAAATAAAGAACAAACATTCCATAAAATATCTAAATTACAACCATAGAGGTAAAACCCCCAACTACCTTCCAATAAAGTAACCACCAGCCATATTATTAGCAAAGTGGAACCATACCCATGTCCAGCAGGAAACCCTTAAGCCCCGCCATGAGTCTTGCCATACTACTAGGACACCCCTATTTGTTGAGAAGTTAGATGGTTCAGTTTATTTTGTTTTTATCCTGTTTCTGTAAAGGGATCCGCTGTGTTTGTCCCATGCCATTTTGAATTCTGTCACCGTGTTTTCCCCCAACACTTCCATCGGGAGGGCATTCCAAGTATCCACCACCCTTTCAGTGAAAAAATATTTCCTGACATTGCCTTTCAATTTTTCACCTTTCAGCTTCATGTTATGCCCTCTAGTTTTATAGCTTTGCCTTCTTTGGAAGAGGTTTGTTTGTTCATCATTTCTCTTTAAGTATTTAAAGTTCTGAATCATATCTCCCCTGTCCCTCCTCTCCTCCAAAGTGTGCATATTTAGGTCTTCAAGTCTCTTCTCATAAGCTTCTGTTCTGACGCAGGCTCCAAATCATTTTGGTCGCCTTCCTCTGAATAGTTTCCAGTCTTTTTACATCTTTTGCAAGATATGGTCTCCAAAACTGAACACAGTATTCCAAGTGAGGCCTCACCAGCGACCTGTACAGTGGCATAAGTACCTCTTCCTTTCTGCTGGTAATCCCTCTTTTTTTTTTTATTGTGATTTTAGTCATTACAACAACCAAAAATATAAATAAATGCCCTCAATTCTTGCACTGGATATTACAGACGTATATAGCCCAGTGAATACAGGTCTCAGACTTACAACAGCCACGCTGGGAATTTTACCCGAGCCGTGCGCCTGGTCGCATCAATGACCTTAAAGTATTCACTGTATTTTATATTAATTTCGCTTGATCTATACATCTGAATCTTCCATACTATTCATTGTGAAATTTCGTGTTTTATAGAGGAGGAATTGTGCTTAACTTAACTGTGTTTTCACTGATAATAAATCCCCGACGCCACCTGATAGGCACCTCATTGCGTTTCTGTTGTTTCTTCAGGGGGAATTCACATAAACCGGCACACTCTATAAAACAACAAGGAAATTTAAAACAATTATAATTGCTTGCGCTTTCATGACATCTATATAAAGTCTCTTGAAATCATGGATTATATTGCTCACCTCCCGATTTGCGGCCAGAATAAACTCACTTGTTGTTCAATCGTTTTATAATACAAACTTCCTCTGAATGCTCTGAACGCCGCGCATGTGCGGAATCGCTGCTGGTATCCATTTATAGTGACAGAGTATCACTAAAACCGATTATCCAATGGGAAGAGAGACCCATTAGGGAAGGTGTCTCTTGCTTTACAATGTTAATTATAAACATGCTCGCCATTCGATACAGCTGTTAAGTCCCGTGTCTCCTACTGTTTCCAACCGAAAGATCCATTTCTGTTCCTAAATTGTTAATGTTTGGGTACGCTATCTGCCGTCCTTCCATGTTTTCACCTGTTCAATGGCGAAACAGCGTAAATCTTGAAACTGATGGTTGTTTCCAATGCAATGGGCCACTATTGGAGCTTCCAGCTGTTTACATTTTAATCTGCTACGGTGTTCTCCAATGCGAATTTTGAGTTGCCGTTCAGTTTTACCGATATATAATAGTCCACATGGGCATTTAAGGGCATAAACAACGTGATCTGTGCTACATGTTGTCAATTGTTTTAACCGATATTGCCTGCCATGGTGCTCAAACTGTGTCAGTTCTTCAGTAATACTGCAGATATTGCAATCTCCACACTTTTTGTGTCCTACCAATGTTAATGCTGGAATACTACATGTGGGACGCAATCTCGCTGGACTCAAGCTATCCTGCAAATTAAAATGTCGGGTCCAGACACAGCGAATGTTCTTATGTTGCACTCCAGGTAAAGTGCCTAGCACATTGTAATGTCTTTTGATGATCCGTTTGATTTCTCCACTGAAAGGTGAATATTTGGTGACAAAATTGATGCTGTCATCTTCTATTGGAGGGCCTCGAGATTTCGTTTGTAATAATAAACCTCTGTTGTTATATAAGGCCCGTTTGTAAGCTGCTCTAATGATCGAACGAGGATAACCCCGATCGGAAAAATCTTGCATTAACCGTTTTGCTTGTAATTTATATTCTTGTATACTGGAACAGTTACGTCTGTATCTTATGAATTGAGAAAAAGGCAATGAATCCCGTGATGGTTTTGGATGGTTACTCCCATAATGTAGTATTGTGTTCCGGTCGGTAGGCTTTTTATATACTGTTGTTAACCAACCTCCAGGAGTCTTATGTACTGTAACATCCAAAAAAGTTATTCGCTGTGTATGTGTAATAGAGGTTTTAGTGATACTCTGTCACTATAAATGGATACCAGCAGCGATTCCGCACATGCGCGGCGTTCAGAGCATTCAGAGGAAGTTTGTATTATAAAACGATTGAACAACAAGTGAGTTTATTCTGGCCGCAAATCGGGAGGTGAGCAATATAATCCATGATTTCAAGAGACTTTATATAGATGTCATGAAAGCGCAAGCAATTATAATTGTTTTAAATTTCCTTGTTGTTTTATAGAGTGTGCCGGTTTATGTGAATTCCCCCTGAAGAAACAACAGAAACGCAATGAGGTGCCTATCAGGTGGCGTCGGGGATTTATTATCAGTGAAAACACAGTTAAGTTAAGCACAATTCCTCCTCTATAAAACACGAAATTTCACAATGAATAGTATGGAAGAATCAGATGTATAGATCAAGCGAAATTAATATAAAATACAGTGAATACTTTAAGGTCATTGATGCGACCAGGCGCACGGCTCGGGTAAAATTCCCAGCGTGGCTGTTGTAAGTCTGAGACCTGTATTCACTGGGCTATATACGTCTGTAATATCCAGTGCAATAATTGAGGGCATTTATTTATATTTCTGGCAGTAGCTACCCTCTTAAAACTGACCTGTAAGTTAGTGCTATTACAACAACCAAAACAAGAAAGGAAAAAGCAGTGTACACTCGCAACCAGTAACAAATTAACAAAAATTAATACAGCCAATAAAGATTGGACAATGAAGAAAAAAATTAGCAAGGGACACTTATATAGCCCACATTACGGGAGCTTAACTGCATCAAGGTATAAGAAACAAAATATAAGGAAAACAAGGCCAAGCAAGGCCAAAAAAAACGGAGGCTACTTTATACTTAAACTGGACCTTCCCCCACTCTACTCTGCCTATCAGAGAGAAGAGGGGGGCTCTGAAAAGTATCGATTCTAAGGTTTCCTTTGCTGTTAATTCCCTTTCTACATTTTCTCAGGAGGCTGCCATGTCTATTCGGCAGCTCGATGAGAAAATTACTTCGACGGATCTGAAAGTTAGCAAATTAGAATCTCAGGTGCTCCCATTGCAATCTATTAATGTGGTTGGGATTAAAGATTCTTTGCTTCTACATTCTAAATTGGAAGCTCTTGAGAATTCTTCCCGGATGTATAACTTGCATTTCCTTAATTTTCCTTGTTCATCTCTTCTATCTGCTAAAATTCTCTTAGACAAATATCTTAAGGAAGTGTTAACTATTTCTGATCCAATTGATGTTACTCAGATTTATTATGTGCCCTCTGGACTTAAGAAGGTTAATCTCGCAGAGGGGGTGTTGGATGAGATTGTTCCATCTATGTCCAATCTGACTGCCTTCCTGGAGGATTCCCTGGATATCATCACTCAAAGGTCCACATTACTGGTAACCTTTTCATCTATTTTAGTGAAACAACGTATTCTTAAAGCGTTTTTCAAAGCAAGGGCTACCAAGTTCTGTGGTCAATTGATCAATGTTTTTCCCGATGTTACGCGTAGCACCCAACTCCGCCGGCGGCAGTTTTTGACTCTTAAGCCCCGTGTTATGGCGTTTGGTGCTACGTTTTTAAAACGCTTCCCATGTAAATGTGTAATTAACTACGAGGGTGCTTCTTATGTCTTTGTAAATGTTTCCCATTTGGGAAAATTTCTCTCTGATAGGCAGAGTAGAGTGGGTAATCACTCTTTGTATGCAGCCCAACATCCTCCTGGTTTTGCCACCGCCTTGTCGCACTTATTTATTTATTTATTTATTTAACACTTATTTCTATACCGCTGTTTCCCAAGTATCAAGTGCGGTTTACAAGGAACAGTAAGTTATATGGTATGTTAAAGCGCATACCTAGTCGTTTTACATAGAACAGGTGGAACTATTTACAAGTAACAATATAACATTTGAACAGTAAAAAGTTAGAACGTATTTACATTATGGGTACTTACAAAATATATCATGGAACAAAATTGTGATGTATAAAAATATTTTGTGTGTTATGTAGTATTGTAGTATGGTTGTTAACCTGTGTCTCTTTGTGTATTCTGATTAGGTAGTGTATTGTAGTGTAGAGAGAATAAATGGGTTTTTAGTTTTTTTCTAAATTCCTTTATGTCTGATAGTTGGCGAATGTTGTCAGGCAGATTATTCCATTTTTTATTTTTTTTTATTTTTATACATACATTTATATACCGCATCTTCCAAGGTTCAGTTGCGGTTTACAGTTGAACAACACTTAACAAAACAAGTTTGTTTTACAGGGAACGTCATATTATAACAGAACATATCTACAAGGAACATCAAATTTATATATAGTATATATGGTCTAAACATTGTGAGATAAAATAGAACAGGTTAACTATATACAGTTTTATGTATATATATACAAGGAGGTGAACGGATATAAGTTGTGAGGTTATCATATGTATGTGTTATCTGTATATGTTAAGGGTTTTGCTTAATGTAGACCGATTGCTGTTTAACCTTTGTCTATAGTGGGTGTTAAGTTATCTATGTTATAGTTTATGGTGAACAGGTACGTTTTCAATTTTTTACGGAGTTCTATGATTTCCGTACATGTTCGAAGTTCCTCTGGGAGGGAATTCCAGATCATTGGGGCTATGTGGGAGAAGGCTCTGTTATTAGTTGCTTTATGGGCTCTTGTATAATCTTTCGGGATCTTTAGTCTATTTAATTGACCTTTTCTGTGTGTTGGCTTGGACGGTTCTTTATGTATTAAATTACAAAGCATTGTTGGGGCCATATCATTTAATGCCTTGAATGCTGTTATTATTGCTTTGTAGGTTATTCTGCTTTGAATAGAATATTCTGCTTTGAATTCCATAGGATAGGTGCCGAATGGGAGAAGGCCCTCTTGTTGGTTTGTTTTCTAGCTTTTGTGTAATCTTTTGGGACTGCTATAGTGTTTGTGTTTCTGCTCCTTTGTGATCGTTTATCTAATTCTACGTTAATGAGTGTATTGAGTACAGATGGTGCTAAGTTATTTATTAGTTTAAATGTGGTTAAAATAATTTTGTATTTTATTCTGCAGTAAATGGGTAGCCAATGAAGTTCAGCCAGGATCGGTGTGATATGTTCTGTTGAGTTTATATTCATTATTATCCTTGCTGCTATGTTCTGAGTTAGTTGTATCTTTTTCATATTTTGCTTTGTGATGCCATTAAGGATTATATTTGCAAAATCAAAGTGTGGGGTTATGATGGCTTGAATTATAGTTATGAAGTCTTGTAGGTGAATCAATGGTCTTAATTGTCTCAATGTCTTGAGTTTGTAATGTATGTTTTTTGTCAGATATTTTATGTGTGAATCCATGTTAAGTTTATTGTCAAGTATCACACCTAGGTATTTTATTTCTTTTTTATGTTGATCTCATGGTTGTCTAGGGTAATGGTGCTTGGAGGAGTGTATGTTTGATTTTTAGTGATATATAGTACATCAGTTTTTGAGAAATTGATGTGTAGGTTCTGATCCTTAAGCCATATTGTTAGTTCTTTAAAACATTCTGTTATTTGTTGTAGTGGAGGGTGCGGGATTTTAAATGGGAGGTAGAACATTATATCATCGGCGTAAATATGGTAATAGATGCCATGACGTTTAAAGATGCTACAGACTGGATGTATGTAAATGTTAAATAGTAGTGCTGATAGCGCGGATCCCTGTGGAAGACCTTGTGTTTGATTGAAAGTGGTAGATGTTTGGTTGAGGATTCTCACTGTTTGGGTTCTGTTTGATAGGTAGGATTTGAACCAGTTATAAACAGTAGATGTTATTCCAATTTGTTGAAGTCTGTTTAACATTGTTAAGTGATTGACACTGTCAAATGCTGCAGAGATGTCGAGGAATACTAGGATGAATGCTTGTTTAGTGTCATCAATTCCCCTTAATAAAGTGTCATAAAGGACTGTAAGTAGTGTTTCTACCCCATGGAATGGCCGGAAGCCATATTGGTGTTCGTCAAGCACTGTTTATTGACAAGCCTCCTATGAGGAACAGTATCAAAGGCTTTGCTGAAATCCAGGTAGATGACATCCACTGCATGCCCCTGATCTAGTTCCTTGGTCACTCAGTCAAAGAACTCAATCAGATTTGTTTGGCAAGACCGTCCTTCGGTAAAACCATGTTGCCTTGGATCTTGCAACCTGTTGGTTTTCAGAAAGTTCACTATTTACTCTTTCAGGAGCACCTCCATTACTTTTCCCACCACCGAGGTATGGCTCACGGGCCTGTAGTTTGGTACTTCTTCCCTGTCGCCACTTTTGTGTAGAGGTACGACATCAGCCATTCTCCAGTCCTGAGAAACCTCTCCTGTTTCCAAGGATCTGTTGAAGACATCCTTTAACGGCCCTGCAAGAACCTCTCTGAGCAATTTCAGTATTCTGGGATGTATCCATTCCGGTCCCATGGCCTTGTCCACTTTCAGTTTAGCAGGTTGTTCTAACACCTCATCTTCTGTGAATGGCGTGGTATCTACTTCATTCCCATTTTTATATTTGGGAGTCATAGCTGGTCCATCTCCAGGATTTTCTTTAGTAAAAACAGAGCAGAAGTATTTGTTTAGCAATTTCGCTTTTTCAATGTCACTTTCCATGAGTCCTTTCCCAGCACTTCTGAATCCTGCCATTTGTAACACGGAAGATCTGCCTTCTGCCTCAGAAGCACAGAAATCTGCTGTTTGCAGTTTAGATTCTGACAGGCAGGCAAGTCACAAGGTTCCCAGTTACCATAGGCAACGTAAACAAACTCAGACACGAGGTCTGCAGTCACGCCTAGCTAGTAAGCATTCCCCAGCTGCTGATGAAAACGGCTTTCACCTGTGCAAGGGAACACCCAAGAAGCTGTATAAAAAATACTCAGTGCAGTCAGAGTTAGACTGGCAGGACACGAGAAACTTGCAAGACACGAGAGACTTACAAGACTCAGAAGAAAGCTCCGAATATTCAGGAAATACAGACACAGAGTCAGAACTGCCTGGAACTTCTAGAAGGAAGCCACAAAGGAATTCACAGAAAGAAACACGGAGAGTTTCACATAGAGAGGTCAGCTGTAAGAAGCACTTACCTCTGACGCAGCTTGAATTTTCTAAGCACCGGGCTGTGCTGAATGAATGGGAGGCAGTGGAAGGCAAACCGTATGTATCTGAAAAGCATGGCAGCTTAAAACAATTACAAACCCTAAAGAGGGAAAGAAATGCTATTGAAGATGTGTGTATGTCTGACCCTGAAGAGTGTGTGCCAGTGAAACCCTGCAAAAGATTTCCAAGAGAGAAATCCTCACATAATAGAAGAGAACAGTGTTATGGTTTACAGCCAAATGTAAAAGGCAGGAAGTTTAAAAGTTTTAAGGATAAAGCTTACTCAGGGAAAGGTGTTTCTCCTCCCTGCTATTACCAGCTTTATGACAGCTAGTTGCCCTGCTGTGAAGAAGGCTGTTCAGAGAGCACTGATAGAGATACGGGACTAAGAAAGGTGCAAACTTTCTGTTCTAATGAAAATACTGTAAATGACAGAGCAAAGTGTGAGCCTATGATTACAGAGGCTGCTATGGAAAGCCCATGTGATGAAGCCATGGATTGTACGCTGTTGTTATCTGATATGGTTTCCTCCTTATGCTGAAGCCAGGATAAGAGTGCCTCATGAGTGCTGAGAAAGCTAAGAAGAGACAGCTAGCATATCGGATAAGCTTTATACTGTGATTTATGAGTTCTGTTGAAGCAAGATGCTATTGTGACCCCCTCGGGGTTCAGCGCTGGCCCAGGCTCTGATTGCAGCGGCTGACAGGGGTGTCGACTACTGATCACGGTAGCAGGCCAGTTGTTATTCCCCAAGAGCCAGACCACACATCCCCCCAGTCTTCACAGCAGGGCGCACATAAATAGGGGTTTTACGTTTCCTTAAGAGTGCTACTTTAGCATACACCTTGTTGTTAACTTAAAGCACTCAAGCAGTTTTCAAATGTAAAGAATTCACATTTTATTCAACATAACATCAAGAATATTCAGACAATAGTTTCCCCCTTCCCCAAATTGTATTATAATTTCTAGCATAAAGTCCACTGCAGCAGTCTATACTTAGCTTCCTTCTCCCAAGTTGGTAGGCGTTGGTACAATCAGCGCTGTACTTCTTCTTCACCGGTAGGAGCGTTGGGGCCCTTGCAGAGTAGATCCAAGGTTCTTCACCCTCACCTATCTTTAAAAAAATCAAATGAAGGAAAACCCTGACTCTCCCTGAATATCTTTAGAAAACTTGACTGGGACAACTTTAGTATACTTATGGGGCTCTATCTATGGGTGAAAAATAAAAAGATAATTGAAATTCCCTGCTACCTGTTTTCTCAGTCGTTCTCCTATTGTTCATTGCACTCTATAGGAGCTTTGAGCTTCTTCTTTAGGTTGTAACAACTTGTACCTTACAAAGCTAGATTCTCTCTCTGTTACTTCTGCACATATTTTGGCAATCCAATATTTCCTGTCTAACAGTGCTGTTTCACACCTTCAATAACACTTCTCTTATAGGCACTGTATTTCAGACCAGCATAGTATAAACTCTCTTTTCCTAAAGAACAGTGTTACAGTATTGAGATGCAACTCTCCTCTTTTGCAAACTCTGCAACTTAGCATACAATGAGTTTATCAACACTTTATAAATTGCCATTAGCAATACATCTTTTCACAGGAAACAACATTTAGAACAGAACAATCCTGCACTGCTATTTAACTAAGACAGATTGCAGTTAAAGAACTATTTCAATTTGCAGAATAATACTTCTCAGACCATAGTAAGTTTCTCTTATCCATCTACAAATGTGTCTTCAGAGAAACTGCAGAGCAAAACTTCTCTTTAAAACAACAAGCTCAACTCAATATCTCTCTGCACATAAATAAAAACTAGCTTGCATCAATCCTCCCATGAGAGAATGATAGAGACACTACTATGCTATTTCACTTATCTCTGCCCTTAACTCTGCTCTCTGGCTGTGCTCTCTGGACATCCTTCAAAAAGCACCTTCTCTCCAGGTAGAGCTGTCTGTGTCTGTTAAACAGTAAAACTTTAGTTTCCTAGGAGACAGGAATTCCACTCAGCCGTGTGACTGCCACTAACCTATCACGCGCTGCATTGCTAAAATTCTAAAGGTTGTTTACTATTAGAATATTCATGTAATCTCAATTTTAAACCACTTTTTCATATTACTTTCTATGTGAATTTCCTTTTCCTACCCCAAACTATATCAATATATCTTATTAACATAATAACATTGGCACCCTCTTAATCAGGATCTCAGCAGCCTTCTCACAGTGGTTTTAAAATTTGAATTGTGCCAAGGACAAGTGTACTACAGTTTCTTTCCAATATTAAACAAAACAAATTTCCAAACTTACCCTAATCTATTTCAAAAATTAAATTATCCCTTCAGGTATTCCCCACATCGAATGTAATCCAGTAATCAATTTTGGTAGCCCCCCAAGACACAAAGTTCATTTATCCCTAAATTCAGTATAAAATATGCTTTTTAAAATCTAGAACCTACTTGCTTATTTTATTTACAACCCTCAATTTTATTGGAGCCCAAATTTATACCCTTCTAATGATTTTAATCCCCTAAACATTAAACCCTGTGAAATTAAACCCTTAAACATTAAAATTTCCAAATTCTGATTCCACATTTGATCTTCCTATATCCCCTTTACACAAACTAGACCCCTTTTAAAAAATCTACAGGACCTCCAGATCTCCCTGGGGTTTACATCGTTTTGGGTAACTTTCCACCTAAACTCCTGGAACTATTCTCAGCAGAGCTGTAATTTAGGCCCCGGCTTCCCTCTGGGCCTGCTACAACCCCTTCAGCCAATCAGAAAGCTCTTTTCACTTCCACCAATCAAAAGATCCCCAGCTCATCCTAAGGGAGTGATTAATATATTTCTTTTAACAAACCTCATTTTTAACCCTTCGGGTTACACTATGTTTAAGTTTTCTTCAGTTTACCAGAAGTATGGTTGTATCCTGAGTTTTTTGTATTATAACCTTTTTGAAAATCCAACCCCGGGAGGGGAATAAAAATCCTTTTGAAAAACCTGACCACTTGACTCACAACTACAACTTTCTATAAGAAAGGTCAGGCCCAACAGTCTGGCTGTTAGCTTAGGCCACAGTCCAGCTCCTGCTGGTGACATAAATTGTGTAGTATTTTGGATTTTTGAAAAAAAGTACTACAAAAGGCTTTCTTCAAAGAGGATACAGCTGGCTGAGAAAAGAAAAAAGCCAAGTGAAGAAAATACTGAGGAAGAAAAACCTGGTTTGGATTTTTCCAGCAATTGGATTCCCACATCCTGACCTGGGAAGAGGCATGGACAAGAACCTTTCTCAACGCAAGATCCTACACCGTGCTAAGGTACAAGTAGGTGGGCACGGGTGGTGAGGATATTTGAGAAAGGAGAGGAAATTTGTACCTTGAGAGGCAGGCAGAAAGGGAAAAAAAAAAAAAAAAAGAAAATTGTGCTGCACTTGGTGGGCCCTGTTTTTTTTCTTCCCTGCAGGTACGCTGAAACGCAGCGATGGATCCCCAGGAGATGCGAGAATGGATAGCAGCCCAGTGGAAAACCCAGAGTGAGCTTATGAGACTAACACAAGAGCGAACTATGGCAGCGCTAACCGCACAGCAACAGCCGCTCTTGGACTTACTAGCAGCTCTGGTGAAGAGGACGCATACAGCGGACGAAGCTGGAACACTATTACCACATGTGGTAGGACCACAAAACTGCAGTGCATTGGCACTAGGACAATTGCAAAGTACTGATAACTTTGATGACTACTCAGATGCTTTTGAGAGAATTGCGGAAGCGGCTAAATGGCCACTAGACCAGTGGGCTGTGAGGTTCGCCATGTCCCTGACCGGAGAGGCATTGGCGGCCTCAAAGGCTATGCCCGCAGGCCTAGCATCCAGTTACCCGGATGTAAAGCTAGCAGTAAGGGATAGGTTAGGATTAACTTCTATTCACTACCGGCGTCTGTTTAGAGAGGCAAGGCTCATGCCTAAAGAAACGCCGAAAGCATTAATGCAGAGATTAAAAGGCTTGGCAACAAAATGGCTTGCTCCTGAAAAAGCAACTGTTGAGTCCTTGATGGACGCAGTACTTCTCGAGCAATATTTTGAGGCCGTACCACCAGAGGTCAAGGCTTTCTTATTGTTACAAAAATGTAAATCTACTAAGGAAGCGGCTGAACTCACGGAGTGCTATTTTGAAGCAGAGTTAGCCGGGACTTCCAGGGATAACGTTTTGAAGGTAACAGGCATGGAGAGAATGCCAGGGTTTAGAAAGGCCTGTAATTATGTGGTACATGAGAAAAGTGTGAAAAAGTATGATGTTACGAAATGCTTTCACTGTGGAAAAACTGGTCACATACGCAGGGAATGTAAAGAGCATACTGCCCTTATATCATGTGAAGAGAGACACACCGGGGAAGGATTTGTGCTCAATGTCCAGGTAGAAGGGGTAGATGCTGTAGCGCTCCTCGATTCAGGAGCGGACCAAAGTATGGTTTCCCAAAGGATGTGGAAAACCATACAAGCCCATAACCCTTCCTTATTGAATTGCATGGACGGACGTGTGAAAGTATGGTGTGTACATGGAGCATCTTCTTTTTACTCAATGTATGAAATGTGTGTGAATGGTTTAGGTACTAGGGAAAAAGTGCATATGGCAGTTGTCCCCCGACTTCCTTTCGAAGTAGTTTTAGGGCGTGACTGGCCTCCATTCGAAGAAGAAATGGAGAAAGGCCTCAAGGGAAAGTCAGGTTCACCCCGATTGGAACATTAGGAGTGAGTAAGGCACAACCTGAGACCCCAAAAACTGAGGCTATGGCGCAGAAGATCCCGAGTGCTTTGTTTGGAAAACCGCATGAAGCTAGTGTCCCCTCAAAACCACGGGTAGAGGTAGGGGTCTCAGCTAAAAAGAAATTTGTATTGAGGTTCACAAAGACATCCCCGCAGGCTAAAAGCTCACAAAGAGCTTCCGAAGCCTCAGCGGGCTATGATTTATTTAGTAGCGAGGATGCAGTGGTTCCCAAGGGAGGGAAGGCCCTTATTGACACGGGGATACAGATACAGATACAGGAGGGTTGCTATGGCCGCATAGCACCGCGGTCCAGCCTAGCGGTCAAATATTTTATTGACATCGGGGCCAGGGTGATAGACCCCGATTACTGGGGCGTAGTCAAGGTCCTAATCTTCAATTTTGGTAAAGAGGATTTTGAGGTGAAAAAGGGTGAAAGAATAGCACAATTAATATGTGAGCGCGTGGGTTTCCCCATAGTGGAAGAAGTACCTTCATTGGCTTCCACAAATCGTGGGTCAGGAGGGTTTGGCTCCACAGGGATGAGGGACGTTAAAGGCCTAGCAGCCATAGCAGAAGAGAGAAAAGAGGAGGACTTAGGTCCACAACCATCCGATTGGAGGGAACAGCCTGAGCTACGAACAGGGCCAGACCTGTCGGAGCACCAACAGGGGGAATTAGCCAGGGTATTGAGGACATTTTCCGATGTACTAACAGCGGTGCCCGGCGAAACACGCCTAGTGGCTCATGAGGTCATCACAACCCCGGGGAAGGTAATTAGGCAACGCCCGTACAGGTTGCCTGAGGCAAAAAAAGAATGAGGTTATTGCCCAGGTTAAGGAGATGGTAGAAATGGGCGTAATTGAAGAGTCCCATAGCCCATGGTCTAGCCCCATTGTATTAGTTCCCAAGCCTGACGGAACACTCCGTTTTTGCATTGACTTTAGACAAGTCAATGCCATATCTCAATTTGACGCATACCCAATGCCGAGAATTGACGATTTACTGGATCGCTTAGGACAGGCTAGGTTCCTCACCACGCTGGATCTTACAAAGGGATACTGGCAAATCCCATTAACCAGGGATTCTAAGCCAAAGACAGCCTTCACCACTCCAATAGGCTTATATCAATTCCGACGCATGCCATTTGGGCTACACAGTGCGGCTGCGACGTGTCAGCGACTTATCGATCAAGTCCTGAGGCCACACCAAGATTACGCGTTAGCCTACATGGATGACGTTATCATTTATAGCAGTACTTGGCTGGAACACATGTCACGAGTAGAGGCAGTACTGCAAGCCATCCGGAAAGCTGGTCTTACCCTAAACCCAAAGAAATGTCTTTTTGAAGCTAGGGAGGCCAAATATCTAGGACACGTGGTAGGGAACGGGCTAGTCAAACCACTAGCAGATAAAATTGATAGTGTGAAAAATTTCCCCCGACCAGTGGATAAGAAGCATGTCTGTAGCTTCTTAGGTCTGATAGGCTACTATCGGAGATTTATCCCCAGGTTCGCAGAAGAAAGTAGCATTTTTACTGATATGATTAAGAAAAATGCCCCAAATAAGGTACGTTGGACTTCAGAGGCAGAAGAGGCTTTTATCTCCCTTAAGGAGAAATTGTGCAAAGCCCCTGTCCTGAGAGGAGTGGATTTCAGACTCCCGTTTATAGTTCAGACAGACGCATCTGAGACTGGGTTGGGGGCGGTTATGTCCCAAAGATTTGAGGGCATAGAACACCCAGTTACTTATTTAAGTAGGAAGTTATCAAATGCTGAACGGAAGTACTCAACTGTGGAGCGTGAATGCCTAGCCATTAAATGGGCGATAGAAGCATTAAGATTCTATCTAACGGGGCGCAAATTCCTGTTGATCACGGATCATGCGCCGATAAAGTGGCTTAGCCAAATGCGCAATAACAATGCCCGACTGACACGATGGCACTTGGCTTTACAAGCCTTCAATTTCGAAGTGCAGCATTGAGCCGGAAAGCCCCATGGCAACACTGATGCCTTAAGTAGAATTACGCGCTGTCCGACGAGGGCGTCTGCAGCTCGTAATATTTTAAGGAGGGGGATGTGTAACACGGAAGATCTGCCCTCTGCCTCAAAAGCACAGAAATCTGCTGTTTGCAGTTTAGATTCTGACAGGCAGGCAAGTTACAAGGTTCCCAGTTACCATAGGCAACGTAAACAAACTCAGACACGAGGTCTGCAGTCACGCCTAGCTAGTAAGCATTCCCCAGCTGCTGATGAAAACGGCTTTCACCTGTGCAAGGGAACGCCCAAGAAGCTGTATAAAAAATACTCAGTGCAGTCAGAGTTAGACTGGCAGGACATGAGAAACTTGCAAGACACGAGAGACTTACAAGACTCAGAAGAAAGCTCAGAATATTCAGGAAATACAGACACAGAGTCAGAACTGCCTGGAACTTCTAGCAGGAAGCCACAAAGGAATTCACAGAAAGAAACACGGAGAGTTTCACATAGAGAGGTCAGCTGTAAGAAGCACTTACCTCTGACACAGCTTGAATTTCCTAAGCACCGGGCTGTGCTGAATGAATGGGAGGCAGTGGAAGGCAAACCGTATGTATCTGAAAAGCATGGCAGCTTAAAACAATTACAAACCCTAGAGAGGGAAAGAAATGCTATTGAAGATGTGTGTATGTCTGACCCTGAAGAGTGTGTGCCAGTGAAACCCTGCAAAAGATTTCCAAGAGAGAAATCCTCACATAATAGAAGAGAACAGTGTTATGGTTTACAGCCAAATGTAAAAGGCAGGAAGTTTAAAAGTTTTAAGTATAAAGCTTACTCAGAGAAAGGTGTTTCTCCTCCCTGCTATTACCAGCTTTATGACAGCTATTTGCCCTGCTGTGAAGAAGGCTGTTCAGAGAGCACTGATAGAGATACGGGACTAAGAAAGGTGCAAACTTTCTGTTCTAATGAAAATACTGTAAATGATAGAGCAAAGTATGAGCCTATGATTACAGAGGCTGGTATGGAAAGCTCATGTGATGAAGCCATGGATTGTACGCTGTTGTTATCTGATATTTTATTAATTAATTAATTAATTTATTTAATACACACTTATATACCGCCGCTTCCAACGATCAGCAGCGGTTCGATTTATCTTTTGGGGGTTGTCGAATCAGGACCAGGAGGGGATAGTAGATACATAGATCTGAGGACAGGTCACAGCACACAGGGTTAGTGTCTTGGGGAATGGATATGGTTTCCTCCTTATGCTGAAGCCAGGATAAGAGTGCCTCGTGAGTGCTGAGAAAGCTAAGAAGAGACAGCTAGCATATCGGATAAGCTTTATACTGTGATTTATGAGTTCTGTTGAAGCAAGATGCTATGTTTAAGTTTTCTTCAGTTTACCAGAAGTATGGTTGTATCCTGAGTTTTTTGTATTATAACCTTTTTGAAAATCCAACCCCGGGAAGGGAATAAAAATTCTTTTGAAAAACCTGACCACTTGACTCACAACTACAACTTTCTATAAGGAAGGTCAGGCCCAACAGTCTGGCTGTTAGCTTAGGCCACAGTCCAGCTCCTGCTGGTGACACATTCCAACTCTGATCTTCTTCCTTTCCCGAATATACCTGAAGAAAGTTTTGTCGCCACCTTTAAAATCTTTAGCCATCTTTTCCTCTGCCTTTGATTTTGCTATCCTTATTTCTCTTTTTGACTCTTTGAGTTTGATCCTTTATTCATTTCTGTGTTCTTCTGTTTGCAATCTTTTCAATTTTGCGAAAGCTATGGTTTTTGCCTTTATTTGAGCAGCCACTTCTTTGAAAAACCAAATAGGTTTCCTTCTTCTCTTGTTTTTATTTACTTTTCTTACATATTTTTCTGTTGCGCCTTTTATTGCTACCTTTAATTTAGCCCATTGCAATTCCACATCCCTTATCTTCTTCCACTCTGTCATCTCCTCCCTTAGGTACTCGGTCAGTGTTTTTGAAGTTTAGGACTTTGAGCTTGCTATGATTGGCCTGTACCTTGCCTTTTATCTCAAACCACACTGTGTGATGATCACTGTTGCTCACAGGGGCACTCACGCAGACATTCGACATGCTATCACTGTTGGTGAGCACTAATTCCAGCGTTGAACTTTCCCTGATTGGTTCCATCACCATTTGTCTAAGTAATGCATCTTGAAGAGCATCCACAATTTTTTTTGCTTCTTTCCAGATGTGCAGAAGGAGTAATCAAATCCACATCAGGTAGATTAAAGTCACCCAAAATAATTGCTTCCCCCTTTGTTGCTATCTTGGTAATATCTATAATCAATTTGTTATCTATCTCTTCAATTTTAGTTGGAGGTCTGTAGACTATTGCAGTATGGATGACAGTGCCATCTCCTCTTTCCAATGCAATCCAGAGCTCTTCTTCTTTTCCCCATGTCCCCTGCATTTCAGTAGGTAAATCTGAGATTAAAGCTTCCCAGAATAAGACCCTTAAGTGTTGTTGTGGGTTGAATTCAAAATTATCATAGGAGGTGGGAGCAGAAGGACACCTAAGGGCTTTCTTTTGAATATCTCAAAGACTGCAGATGAGCCTTTGTTGGTTTGCCTTTGAGCTTAAATGCCTACAATCCATCCAGAATGCTGCCATCCATATTTTGTCTCATGCTAGAAAATATGCCCATGTGATCCCTCTTTTAATTCATCATAATGGGCTTCAAGATAGAGCTCACTTACATTATACAATTCTGATCTTGATCTATAAAGCTTTTCACCAGGATGTTCTAGATTACATCTCATTCTAATTACCTCCTATCACCTATGTGCTGTACAGGGAACCAATTACATTTACCACCACCATTCTGGGCTAATGATGAAACCACTAGTCTGCATTCTTCTTTTTGGCTCCTATGTTTTGGAATTGTCTAGCTCCCCAGCTCTGTCTTCAAAATGCTTATAAAGAATTTAGGACTGACTTTAAGAAGTATTTATTTATTTATTTATTTTTATTTCTTATATACCGCACTATTAAAATCAGTGCGGTTTACATTAGAACTGAACAGTGCAACAATGCATTAATATCACAATGTGCTTACATAGAACAGGGGGACACTCATGAAGGGGATAACTGGGAAAACTATTTACACGATATATACATAATATTTACATAGAGCTATATACACTAATACCTAAGATCTATGGGTGAGCATAGCTAGGTCAAGTGAGAACCCGGATAACAACTATAGGGCGAGGAGCGACTAACTATTTAAACAGGCTTTTGATATTCCAGGATAGCGTGTGACAGAATGGCCTACCCATCGTCCTTTTCCTTCTTCCCTATTGAAGTTTTGGAGTTCCTTTCATGCCTCTTTAATTTTGATTTGTAAAATGCTTTGGGGGAAATTCCAAACTGCGATATAGTGGGGATAGATGTATGACTTGGATGTCCAACCCTTGCTATTCGTAGGGAGCATATTCTGCACGCTTGCCTCCCCACATGCATAGAGCTTCTGGGCGGGGAGTGCTGGTTGGGTGCAGGAGGAGGAGTTGAGAGGCAGAGAGTGGGCAGGGAGGAGGTGGGCCCATGACCCCAGATGTACAGGGCCAATTAAGGTCATGGCCCTGCATGTCCAGTGGGCCGAAGATGGGTGTCAGACTTATTCCACCTCAGAGGTGGAATAAGTCCGAAGAAATGCAGAGATCAGGCCAAGGCTCCCCAACCCATAGTGCAGTGTCAGGTAGGCATCTGCCACCCGAACCCGACCATGGCATCTCCCGCTGAGGCTCAGGCAGCAGGGGAGAGGGCTGTTTCGTTTGCTGGGCCCATCAGTGTACCTGCATGGCATACCGGTGCCATGGCAATGAAACGCCATGGCACCGGGGCTCCATGCAGGCACATAGGGAGGGATAGCCGGGGGAGTCGGTGGACATTCTGCGTATCAGAATTGAGGTCCATCCAGCCCATCCAAGTGCCCCGATTCTGCAACCTTGAGAACATGTAGCTCTCGCAGGTGCAGGTTTGGGTGCAAATCCAGCCCATCTAGATTTTGGACATCTGGAGGGGCTGGATATCCCCCAATCTGAATTGGCCTCTTTGTGTATGTATAAAGGGTGGTATAGCAAATACTTGTAAACCAGAACCAAACCGAACTGCACTGACTATCTGGACTTTTTTTATTGCAGTTACCTGTATTTAAGAAAATGCCAAACATGGTGGTTGAATATTGGTCCAATTATATTTTAAGGACAGGAAAATACCTAGAGTACCTGAATGTAATTAACCTTAAAGTACCACTAAAAAGGTGTGAATTAAATCAAAAATCCAAATATATGCAAAATAATCAATGTGCAAATTGGTTTATATGTGAACACATTATTCAGTTCATGAGGATGAGAAAGAATAACTTGGAGAAACTTTCAACTCTGAACACTAAGATCTATCTCCTCAAGAGTAAAGTAAACATCAAAACAAACAATAACAGCACCCAAAGAGGACACAACTTGACCAAGAAACAGGCAATTTGATATTCTGAAGAAACCAGCACTGCTACTTTAATTTGATAGCATATATAACACTGTGCAGCATATTGGATTACAACGTAAATTAGCTGGCGTCTCTACTGTGCTTCTTTGAATGCTCAGTGAAAGTATATTATCTTTCCTATTGACTGATGCAAAAGAAAAGCAATATTATCAGTGGAGTCTTTATCAGGTGACAAGTGATCAGTTAGGAAATGTTTACAGTAGCAATCAAAGTTTTGAGGTCTTCTTTTTCAAATAGATGGTGACTATTGTGTAGGTTGCAATTATTCTGATGTCATATTCAAGCTCATCTGAGATTTATAAAGATATCACAGAGACATAGCAAAAAACATGTCTCAAAACTCTTCAACCTAAATTAGATTAGTCTCATGTTGAAGATTTATCATTCTGGCAGCTGTAACTTTGTTCTGCAAAGTCTGCATTGAAACAAGCTCTTGCAGTCTTGAATGAGTAACATGCTGATAACTGTATGTGCTACCCTAATTCACTATGGGCCCGTTCTGTAAAGCGAATAGCGGGGCTGTATGTCCCCATAGGACGTGCAGTCCTACTATCCGTCTGGCCCCAGTGCTGAAAACTCTCACTTCGCACATGCAGAGCCATTGTGTGGGGAAAGCTGGATGGGGTGGCATGAGGGCGGAGAGTAGGCAGAGCGGGGTTGGGCCAGGAACCCAGATGTACAGGGCCGATAAATGTCACAGTCCTGTATGTCCGGTGATCAGCAGGATGACACCCAGCTTATTCCAGAGGTGGAATAAGTGGGGCGCCCGTGCCCTCTGGCCTGGCAGCCCCGCCAGATGCATCGCTCTGGCCCTGGCAGCCCCACCGAGGGTGAGGCAGTGGGGAAACGGGGTCTAGTGGGGAGAGGGGCCATCTACACTCCTGCTGAACATCATGGTGCCATAGCAAAGGAACACCACAGTACCAGCACACCAGCGGGAGCATGAGGAGGCCTGGCCATGTTGCGGTATGGACGTCTCCCACAGCCTATGCAGGGGCATGCCAGGCTATTTTGGTGCCTGACCCTGCAGCCGTGGGCTTGTCTTGTTCCCACGGTGCATCCAGTACTTGGCTGTCCGGACAGTCCAGACATGCCCCATTGGGGATTGGGCTCTTTGCCTATAATTTAGTTTAATTTATAAAAGGAAATGTATGAATGGATTATAGGTTTATCAGAAATTATCCAAGCACAAATATTAAAGATGTGTATATACTGGTTCACTATCTAATTTACACTTTTTAGATTTTATGCATACTCATTTTCTCCCACATAAATGATCTGGATCAGAATAGCATTTGAAGCTTTTCTATGCTAAATTTTGCAAATTTCATAACTACGCTTTACTGAGATACATTTGTTTTTCTAAATTTGGACAGTAAAGCAAATTTTGTGTTATTTCATTATTTAGTACTAGTTAATGAGCTACTATGCATAATTTTGCATAAGTGACAATAATCCTACAAGGGGACAACTGTTAAACAAATACACTCTCCATGATTGAGCTCCATAGAAAGTAATCAAATGCAAATGGTCTGTCCAGAAAAGTTTTGTATATATGTGCAGGACCCAAACGAATAGCCCAGGAATGGAAAACCTCAACCACAGCCAACCCAAAGGGTCTAATTTGCTGAGAATCTAAACATGAAAATACTTCTCAAATAACATTCAAAAACTAATTTAAAAATCTTTCCAAAAAATCGTCCACACTTAGCTTTTGTAGTAGTTTCAATTCTCCGGTCATGTCCTCTCAACAAAGTTCTGCATCAGGGAAATTACCAAGCCAGAGAGTCTTCTCGAATGCATGACTGATGTTGAGAGGTTAGTCATACACTGGAACCAACTTCTGGCTTGATAATTTCCCTGATGCAGAACTTCATCTGCCTGCCTCACATTACTCAAAATCATTAATCCAGTAACTGTCTGTTAACCTGGAAAAATTGTCTGTTTGAATTTGCTTTGCCATTATTTATTTATATTCTCTTATATACTGTACTGTTCTGCATCAGTGTGGTTTACATTGAACAGGGCATTATAACTTGGAGATAACTATTTTACAGGGAACATGGGCTATGGAGGGTTAAGTGGCTTGCCCAAGACCACAAGGAGCACCTGTAGGACTAGAAACCCCAGTCCTTCTGGCCCAAGGTTGCTGTCCTCTAGGGGGATTTGAACCTCTGACTTTCTGGCCTGAAGTAGCTTGCCCCAACCACTAGGCCACTCCTCCACACCATACCTTGATAACTGAATGCATGAGGATAAATATGGCAGAATAGACTATTTCTTACCCACATAAAAAGAGAAGGGAGTGAGTTTTTGAATGTTATATGAGAAGTATTTTCAAGTTTAGATTCTCAGTAAGTTGACTGTGGTTGAGGTTTTCCAATCCTGGCTATTTGTTTGGGTCCTACATATACATACAGAATTTTTCTGGACTGCCCATTTGCATTTAATTACTTTCTATAAGGTTTGATCTTTGAGAGTGGCAGTGATTTTGCATAACAGCAGATTTCTATTAATTCTCAATAAATATATGCGCATGAAAAATTATATCTAAAATGTTATTCCTTGTGAATGCACAAAACTTTGCAAATAATGCTTTAGAGGGTTTTTTTTCAGTAGCCTTATTCACAATTTCCATGTGGATAATCCAATATTTATACATGGAAATGGCATCCATGTGTAAATGGAAATGTTAGAGAGGATTAAACTTAAATATGGACATGTACTGTATAGTATGTAGAAATTGCATGGGGGCATGTTGGGAAAATGGTTAGGAAGTAGTCTGCATGGGTCCAAAGTCTACACACCTAATCCCCGTTTCATAAAGGGAATTCACCTGTATGACCAAAATTGTCCATTTCAGGATTTACATCAGTTCCCTGGGATGTACAGGTTTTTAAAAAGTGCTTGATTTGGCCCGCCCTTTACAGGAGGGATTAAGAGAGTTATCTGCCTTAATCTCCTGTTGTTCATTTTCTCCCCCCCCCCCCCCCAAATTGAAATAACCTAAAGATCATATCCTCTGTAGTTAATTGGGGGCTCTTAAATATATAGGTTTGCACAACATCAACTTACACATGTTGCCAATAAAACAAGCAAGCTGTTGAGTTGTCTTGATTGATTTTTCCCCATGTGCAGATTTGTAAAATGGTTCTTCTGGAGCTATGTGTCAGTAAATACATGTGCACATCCGTCTACATGTTTTAGGAAAGGCTCCAGGGCCTTTTCTAAAATTATGCTGGAATTATGCCATTCAGTCTTGAAGTCTCAGTTTTGAATTCCACCTATCATCTAAAATGTGGGTTTTTTTATGTGTAAAACACCAGATAGTGCATTCTATAGCAAATAAAACATACTACTTGGCATTTTGATGCAGTGTCTTCTTGGCAGTCTCTTTGCTTTTTAATACAACATCCTCAAAAACTGAGTTGTGCTTGAATACCTAAATTGGGAATTTATCAAAACTCCGCATCTAACTTAGACTCTTTGATATGCCTGCAATGATTTATTAATCAGGGGTTCCATTACATCGTGCCCTGCTTTCAGAAAGTTTGTGCACAAAGAACTGCACTGCTTCTGACAGCGACATGCTGTAGAGGGGGTCATTTTCCCATATACATGTGCTGATTCATAGGCTGTGGGTACTTTTACCTAGAGGCTTCATAAAACTTTCTCTAAAAACGTACCTACAGAGATTTATACATTCTTTATCTGCGGATTCTATTCATCCCCTTGGAAATTTGAAAATGTCATCTGCACATATTCTCATTTCCTCTCTCAAAACTAAATATGCCCCAGGACATCCTATTCCTTGCACCTCCCCCTCCCTCCCCCCCCCCTCTTTTTATGTGGGTAAGGAAGAGTCTATCCTGCGGTATTGATTCCTATGCATTTAGTTACCGAGGTATGGCAGGGCAAATTCAAACAGACAGTTTTTCCAGGTTAACAGGCAGTTACTGGGTTGTTGATTTTGAATAATGTGAAGCAGGCCGCTGAAGTTCTGTCATTTCATCAGTCACATGGCAGAAGGACAGGGCTCTCAGCTCATGTCCTCTACCTTCTTGATTTGGTGTGTGTGTGGGGGGGGAGGGGGGAGTACATATTCCATTTAGAATCAGACACTAAGTTTTCTACTGTGCTGAATTTTACAAGCAGTTCAGCACAGATAGATTTAACCTTTCTTTCCATTTGTTCAACAAATTGTCACAGCATATGGAGAACAGCACTTTACTAAGATCACAACAGTGCACAGATCAATTGTTACAGAAAAAAATAAATGCCTGTCAGGTAGATAATCATTTCACCTGAGATAAGTTCACGGGGTGTTGAGCAAGTGACATCATGAGTAGCTGATGGCAGCCTAGTTGTTAAGTTCCCATTGGAGTACCACTAAAAGAGAAATTTTTAGCATCCCCCATTCAAATTTGTTGCTGGAAGCCTTAATTGGAAGATGGGACGTTCAGCTTTGGTGAGGAAACAAAACAGACAGGCAAGAGGCAGCATAGCATTGGCAACTGAATCAGAGGAGGAGAAACATAATTCCATAATTGCACATCCGGCACGTGGACACCTCTAAAACAGAAATGGACCCCCTTTGAACCTAATTCTGCATCTGTGGGTCTGGACGTGCTCGTGTGTCTGGAATCGGGGAGATAGATGTGTTTAGCAAGTATGTGCAAACACTATTCAGTGGCTTCATGCCTCAGATGCGAGGAAACGTTTTGGACATCCCGCACCTATCATATACTGAAATGCTACATGTTTCAGATCCTGCCTGTCTACGCGTTGTACCCAAGGACGCCACACTCCTCAGGAAAAATGTGCATCTCCTAAGCTGCCCTTCACAGATAGTAGTGTGCTCATGCACACTAGAAATAAATACCAATGAGAAATGACAGCTGCTGCAACCTAGACCATATTCTAGTCCCTTTCATGCCCTGAAAAGTGCTAGGTAAGCCCAGTGCACCCCCAATATGATATACAAGAATGCAAATATGAACATGTATGTCAGGACATACCTTGCATCAAATAGTGTGTAGCATTAGCAATCATCCACAGTGATTCCTGCCCTGGTCATCACTACAAACACACCTTAAACTGCTACGGATAGACCCTCACCAAGTCTACAAAACCCCAAAATAACTGTGCAGGTCCCCAAAAGATACATAATATTGCTGAGCAACAAATGTATGCCCTTTTTGTGCCTATAGCCTCTAGGTGCACTCAGTCTGCTGCTCTGCACTACCATTCCTCTTCTCTCCCTACACCCTTCCCCATGAACACCACTCTTCTGTCAGGTGGAGGTCAGTTCTGTAAGTGCATGTCAGGGCCATCCGGACATCCAGAAATCTCGGAGATGCACTTGATTCTGCTCTCGCAGGGGCTAGATGGCTCTGCAGGGGGCAGAATCAGGGTATAGGGTCTGGACATCCAGGATGTGCCCTGATTCAGGCACCCCAGATGTCCAGAGCTCTACCCGGCTAGCTCAGCCTGGCCTCTGCATGGAGCCATGGTGCCATGGCATCCTGTTGCCATGGCTCTGCAGCTCCATGACAGAGCTCCTATCAGCTTCACATCACCTGGGTTCCCCTTTCCTCCAGCCTGACCCCCAGTTGGCCTGTCAGGCTGCGAGGACCCCCCTGCCCCCTCACCACGCCGGTGCCTACACTGTCGTACTGTACTCCCATGTCTAGGGAACTTATTCCACCTCCATGGTGGGATAAGTCCCCCGTCCATCTGCCCAGGCCTGGACTTACTGGGCCATCAGCAGAATAGGCCCTGTAAGTTCGGAGTCATGGCATGCCTCCAGCCCGCCCTCGCTCTTCCCTCAGCCCACCGTCTCCCGCCTGGGTACAGAGCTCTCCGCACATCTCTGCAATATGTGCAGGGAACTCATTCACCAGAATAGGGCCCGGATGTTTAGCGGGGCATATACGTCCACCCCAGATGTACATCCCCGCTAAATCATTCTTGCTGCTGCAGCAGCTCCAAGCAAGAACAAAAAAAACACACAAAAATATCAGTCCCATGATACTCCTCTGAGATCAAGCAAACGAAACAAACACAGCGACAGCTGGAGAGACAATGGAGATGGACGAAATCCATCACCATCCTTACCCAATATAGACAAAAGCAGCATGAATACATTAATATAATAGATAAAGCCAAACAACAATTCTGCACCAAATGAATTATGAAATCAGCCAACAAAACTTGTGAACTGTTCGAAACAACAAGGACACTCATAAAAGATCCAGTGCAACAAGCCGACCTTGAGATAAATCCAAAGGTATTTGCAAACTATCTTATAACAAAAAACTTACAACCTAAGAAAGCCCCCCCAACCCTAACCTCAAGCTGCCAACAAATAGAACACATCATCACATCACTCAACATCACCACCTCACCATCAGACCCTTGTTCAACATCCTGGATTAAAGCCATGAAGAACTAACTCATACATTCTATACAGAAGATAGTAATAACCACCCTCAACCAAGGATATATGCTAAATGCGCTCAAGCACGCTACCATATGTCAATAAGAAAATAAGGACATAAGATATGCCATACTGGGTCAGACAAAGGTCCAACAAGCCGAGTATCCTGTTTCCAACAGTGGCCAATCTAGGTCACAAGTACCTAACAGTTTCCCCAAAAGACTTAGGTACCACAATGCTTGTATTGGGGCAAGCAGTGGATATCCCGGGTCCCCTTTAATTATGGTTTATGGACCTTTCCTCCAGGAACTTTTCCAAACCTTTTTTAAACCCAGCTAGTGAAAAAATATTTCCTCTTATTAGTCTTAACCCTCACTTGGTTTGCAGCTTGTCGTGCTGTGAGGGCTTGTGTGCATCAGTGATGCTGAGAGCTAAACTATCGGTAGTTTAACTACTGGCAGGGTCTCCCAAGATGGACAGGTCTCAGCTGAGGTGCCAGACCAAAACAAACCACCCATCTGGGCAGCAGCAGAATGGGATAGTGTTGACGACGAAGGATCACATTTCTGTAATAATGGCAACAACACCAAACTTAAACTGCATGGAAGAAAGGCCTGGCAATCTACTTCTGTATCTTGCCATGAAAACCCAATGGATAGTTACAACAAAACAAATTGTGCTATAGTGCTGGATGATGAGACCACCAGGTCGGAAGGCACTGAACTAGCTACTGGGGAAGAGCTGAAGACTTTTCAGAGTAAAGCCAGCATTTATGATGTGGTTGGATCAAAGCCCTCGGGACATCTGACTGCAAACAAACAATTAAAACAGCTCTACCAACTGTGGGGAAAAGATGAATCCCCTTCAGGTACCTTTATTACAGGTTGAATCCATCTTGTGCTAACGTCTATAACTTAGGCCTAAGAAACAGCTTGCTCTGACTTCTTCACACTGAAACTGCAAATTCAGCAAAGATTGAGCAATGAAATGAACTCATATCCTGTCCCAGAGAGCTTACACAATGAGAATCTCTGAACACTATATAGCTAATTAAAGACTGTCACATGGGCCTCTCGAATGCACCAAGGAAAATGTAAACAAAGAAGACGAACATCAGTCTCTACAGTTTATCTGCAGGAAACATGACTCGCAAAAGGCGAGTGAGAACAGGATACAAAAGCCAGCATACAGAGAGAAAGCGAGTAAGAATGGAGACAGGATGCTACAGAGAGACATATCGGGAAGCAGATTTTCTTTTAAATAATAAAGAATGAGAAAAGAAAAGAAATCTATTAATCAGCAATTTTTGGATATAAATATGGAGAAGAAATCTTAATAGATAGACAGACTTTAGCTGATCTCATTGGAGTGAGGCTAATTTATGTCTCCAGGATTGTCTATACTTAAGCTAGGTGCTTTGCTTGTTATGCTATGGATTGAAATTGAAATTTGTGCCTTATTAAAAGAAAAGCTTGTTGTTACAGGCCTGGCAAATCTAAATAAAACAATTTTTATGCTTTTATGGTGGCATGAGCAAATTATTTAAAGTCCTGTATATATATGTTGGGGTTGAACACAAACAGCCAAAATAAAAAAATAGACAATCCCCAAAATAATTTTAGGGGAAGCCCAGAAAAGCCCCAACACAACTAACCCTCAGTAGTAACAACATCATCTGCATTAAAATATATCTTTAAAATGGAAAAGCAAACCTCAGAACCCTCTGACACCTCCCCCAGTTCACACAAAGTGAGCTCAGGTGTACAAACGAGGTTAAGTACATCAATGGTTCGCTGATTCACACTAATTAACAAACTGATAGAAGTCATGCATGTATCCATAAGACGCTGATATTCACAAAACTCTCAATATACATTCCCATAACTAAATACATAGTTTTCACATAAACTATCACAAGATTTTATAAACACATGTGATACGAGAAGATCAGCATTTTAGCATGAAAAACTCCCAATTTAAACAAAATGAGCATATCATAACCCGACGCTCGCTGGAACGTTCCTCCTGCGTTTCGCTTCTGCTGCTTCAGGGGAAAGTGATTCTAAAATGAAAACATACCACAACAATGCTTTAGATTCTTACTACCACCATCGGAAAGCACCAATTCAAAACTTTCAAACAATTAAAAACAGCAACACTCCTATCTGGCCATCTTCAACAAATATCACAGCCCAAAGAGGCCGTTTCCAACAAAACAACTCACAACCGCCACTATCACTTCGGTATACCATCCAAACTACCTACGCCACGCACCTACATTAAAGCGCCACTCAAGCACCTCCCACTTCTCATCCCTTCCAATCATCACACTAACTTCAAACACAAACTCCCCAATCCACACCTGAATTCAATCCTTCAGTTGTCACAGTCCCAAGTTGGAAAATCCAATGCTTTTCCCTGTAGAGTAAATGTTGTTCATGTGTTCTATCCCTCAATCCTACGCAGATCCTTTCCTGACAAAAGCACTGCAAATCCAAAAAGGCATGTCCCTTCATAAGACAATGCTCAACCAAAGGAGCCTCACGCCATTTGCATCGCAAGCGGCTCTTATGTTCACTGATCTGAACCCGAAAGGGACGGATCATCTTTCCAATGTATAATAATCTACATGGGCAAAAAATCCCATACACCACATAATCTGAATCACAAGAAGTCACTGATCTTAAAAAATACACTTTGTCCATATAGGTGAACCGATCCATTTCCCATGCTACTGCACATGCAAGATAATGTCCACAGTTAACATGCCCAGGTTGATTCACAACAACCGGTCCAACAGTGCGCAAAGACGAAGGACAAAAAATCTCCTTAAGATTCAAATTGCGCCGCCAAACACAATGAAGGCACTTGGATTCAAGTCCAGGTACCGTGCATAACACATTAGCATGTCGCCACACAATACCTTGGATATAGTTACTGAATGAGGAAAATCTAGAAATTAAATTAACACAGTCATCATCCTGCCGTTCCCTTGGTCTTGGAGATAACAACCAACTGCAATCATTATACAGTGCCCTCTTATAAGCTTTGTTTACCTCATATTCAGGATATCCATGATCCAAAAATATCCTGACGAAGGGACCTAGCCTGAATCTTAAAGTCCCCAAGGGACGAACAATTGCGCCTATACCTAATTTACTGGGAAAAAGGCAACCCCTTAAGGAGATTCAGTGGATGGGTACTAGTGAAATGCAAAAAAGTATTCCTATCAGTTTTTTTCTTATACACAGATGTACCCCAGTCACCCGATTGTCGAAACACCAAAACATCTAAAAAGACAATCTCCTTAGAATTATGGCTCATAGTAAACTGAATATGAGGGTCAAGTGTATTTAACCACTTATGAAATAACAATAGAGAGGCCAGAGAGCCTTCCCACAGCATAAAGATATTGTCAATGTACCTCCGCAAAATTTTAATCTGCAGGGAATACAGGGAGTCAGACAACCAACGCTGCTCATATTGACCCATAAATATGTTAGCCACCGAGGGGGCAAATGATGCCTCCATCGCAATCCCACTGATTTGTTGAAATAGATCTTCCCCAAAACAGAAATAATTTCGAACCAACGCTAGTTCAGCGCACCACATAAGAAAATCCAATTGTAGTTCACCTACATCCCCACACTGTACTAAACCCGATCTAATCGCTTCTAAGGCCTCTGATTGGGGGATACTTGTATACAAGGCCTGTATCTCAAAGGTGACCAGCAAAACAGAGGCATTGTCCGCCCATACCAAAGCTTCAATCAATATGTTTAAAAAATGCATCGTGTCACGTATGTAAGATGGAATAGTGACTAGTAAGGGGCACAAAAAATAATCTAATAACATCGACAGGGGCTCCAAAACCCATACCCGTGTAGACACTATAGGTCTCCCTGGGGGTCATTGGAAACTCTTATGTATTTTGGGTAAAAGGTAAAAGTGAGGCATACAAGGGGATGTCACTCTCAAAACATCATCTCCTTTTTAGATATACATCGATCATGGAACATCATGCAGATGATGTTGTTACTACGGAGGGTTAGTTGGTAGAGCTGTTTTAATTGTTTGTTTGCTGTAGTAGATTGCAGCTCTGTTACTGACCATAGTGTTTATTGCTGATGTAGCTGCACATGAGAGTCAGAAGCTGTAAAGATGTCTTGCACATTGGAACATGGAACGTACGAAGCATGAACCAAGGGAAGTTGGAGGTGGTCAAGTATGAAATGGAACGTGTACAACTTGATCTGTTGGGTGTCAGCGAACTGAAATGGACTGGCATCGGGCACTTTGCATCAGATGATCACATGGTCTACTATGCTGGAAATGAAAGACAAAGAAGAAATGGTGTTGCATTTATAATAAAGAAGAAACTTGCAAGAACTGTAATGAAATACAATGCAATCAGCGAACGCTTAATCTCTATTCATCTATGACAGTGGTTCTTAACCTGGGTTCGATCGAACCCTAGAGGTTCGGTGAGTCAGTCTCAGGGGTTCGGCGGAGGTCAAGACACAAGACATGCACCCAACTCATATGATTCGTGATGACATGCCCCGCTTGGCCATCATTGGCTGCAGGTGATCACGCTACATTGCTTGGCCAATCTGTGCTGCAGGGAATTTGGTGCACTCAGTAGTCGACTTGTGACTGTCGTGATGGTATGTCGTGTGATTTCTTTCTTAATATTTTAATCCATGCTAACTATGTCGAGCAAAAAAAGAAAGTGGTCGGATGAATATGTACAACATGGATTCGCATATATAACAGAACGTGATGGGAGTCAGCGTCCTATCTGCATGATTTGCAATGCCAAGTTAAGCAATTCTAGTCTAGTACCGGCAAAACTAAAGGAACACTTCCTTAACCTGCATGGATATGGGGAATACAAGAACACAACGCTTGCTGAATTCAAGGTGAAGAGAGCCAGATTTGATGAAAAGGCTACTCTGCCTGCTCTCGGCTTTGAACCCATCAACAAACCAATCCTCACAGCATCGTACAAAGTTGCTTACCTGATCGCAAAGCAGGGCAAACCACACACCATTGGTGAAACACTCATAAAACAAGCTGTGTTGAAGATGGCGAATCTGATGCTGGGAAAAGCGGCCGAAGTTAAATTATCCCAAATTCCTCTTTCAAATGACACCATCAGCGACAGAATAGAGGACATGAGCAAAGACATCTTGGCTCACGTAGTTGCAGATCTGATTTCAAGCCCGGCAAAATTCAGCCTCCAACTCAACGAGACCACAGACGTTTCTAATCTAAGTCAGCTTGCTGTATTTGTGCGCTATCTGAAAGACGACATGATAAGGGAAGATTTTTTATTTTGTAAGTCTCTTACAACAACAACTAAGGCAGCCGATGTGAAGAAACTTGTGGTTGACTTCTTCAGAGACAACAATCTTTCGTGGGATATGGTTTCTGCAGTTTGTAGGGACGGAGCTCCAGTCATTTTGGTGAAGAAAGTATGGTTTTGGTGCACTAGTGAAAGCCGATGCACCACACATCATTGTTACGCATTGTATTCTGCACAGGCATGCGTTGGCAACAAATACCTTGCCTCCAGAAATGACCGAAGTATTAAAAATTGTAGTGGAATGTGTGAACTATGTGCAAAATAGTGCACTGAGGCACTGCATCTTCAGTGAGCTGTGTAAAGAAATGGGCTCTGAATTTGAGGTACTTCTGTACCATTCTAACGTTCGGTGGTTATCCCGGGGACAGGTGCTGAATCGTGTTTTTGCCATGCGTGTGGAATTAGCCCTGTTTTTGCAAGAGCACCAACATCATCATGCAGATTGCTTCAAAAATTCTAAGTTCATTCTCATTTTAGCGTACATGGCTGATATATTCGCATCTCTCAATCATCTCAATCAGCAGATGCAGGGTGGTAGAGTCAACATCATCGAAGTGGAAGAAAACCTGAAGGCGTTTCAAAAAAAGCTACCGTTATGGAAACGACGAACAGAGAACGATAATTTCGCAAACTTTCCCCTGCTGGACGACTGTGTAAGTAAGATCGAAGATGTGTCTGGAATCGGAGACATTTCTGTACCCACGGAACGGAAGCAAGCAATTGCCACGCACTTAGATGAGCTTGCAAAGTCTCTCGACAGATACTTCCCTACAAGTGAGTCATATCCAGCATGGGTGAGACAGCCGTTCATGTTTGGTGTTGAGACAGCAGATGTCAATGATGAATACCTTGACGAAATCATTGAAATTCAGCAGAGCCAGGTTCAACAGCAACTCTTCAGAACAACAACGCTCTCAACGTTTTGGTGTCAACAAATGGTAACATATCCTGTTATTGCTAGGAAAGCCCTGGAAATTTTTATACCATTTGTTACAACATATTTTTGCGAGCAATCCTTTTCGAGGATGCTGGACATAAAAACGAAGAAAAGGAACAGAATTTGCTGTGAAAATGACATGAGAGTGGCACTTGCCAAGGTGAAGCCACGCATTTCTGAACTGGTCTCTCAAAGGCAACAGCAGAAGTCACACTGATTTGCAGTAAATATTCATTATTACTGTAGCGGTGTAGCCTGATGGAAATTAGGTGATGGGTGTGTGTTAAAATGTTAAAAATAATAAATAGCATAAATACAATAAGTTCATTATTGGAATACATAAGGTTAAAAATTAAAACCATTTCAGTGTGGTAGTATTAAAAAAGATCATGTCTTTGTGAAACGTTATGTATGTAATTCGTTGTGAGTTCATGCATTGTATTGGTTTTGTTCTTTGAACACAGTGATGTTAATGCACGATTCATTTTGTGAATTTTGTATACCTATGTCTTGAATTTAAAAAAAAATCATATTTTATTTTTCAATAAAGAAGGGTTCGGTGAATATACATATGAAACTGGTGGGGTTCAGTACCTCCAACAAGGTTAAGAACCACTGGTCTATGAGGAATGCCTATCAACACAACAGTAATTCAAGTATATGCCCTAATTACATCTGCAGAAGAGAATGAACAAGTACAAACTGAAATTGACAGAACATGCAAACAGGATATCCTGATAGTCATGGGTGACTGGAATACAAAAGTTGGGAACAAAGAAGAAGGCAAAGTAGTTGGAAAATATGGACTTGGCAATGGAAATGAAGCTGGAGAAAGACTGATAGACTTCTGCAAGACCAACGATCTATTCATCTCAAACACCTTCTTCCAGCAACACAAGCGGAGACTATACACATGGACTTCACCCAATGGATTGTATAAAAATCAAATTGACTACATCTGTGGAAGTCAACAATGGAAAAGCTCTGTAACATCAACAAAGACAAAACCTGGAGCTGACTGTGGTACAGATCATCAACTACTAGTATGCAAACTCAAGCTAAAGTTGAAAAAGAGCAAACCACTCATGAATGCAGCAAACTATGACCTTGAGAATATACCACTGGAATTTAAAGACTGCCCGCAAAATTGATTTGCTGCTTTAGATACAAATGACAGAGCTCCAGAAGAGTTATGGAATGACATCAAGAAGGTTGTGTTGGAAGAAAGCGAGAAGTCTCTACAAAAGGTAAAAAAGCAAAAACGGCCAAAATGGATGACGGAAGAAACTCTGAAAATTGCCCAGAAACGCAGAGAAGCTAAAGCCAGAGGAGAAAGAAAGACAATCACAGAACTCAGAGATTTCCAACGTGCAGCAAGACAGGACAAGGAAAATTACTTCAATGACACATGCAAGGAAATAGAAGCAGAAACTATTAGAGGAAGAACAAGATTGGCTTTCCTAAAGCTACAAGAGTTAAAGAAAAAGTTCCAGCCTCAAAATGAAATGTTACAAGATGCTCAAGGTTCTATGTTGAATGATGCTGAGAAGGTCAAGAAAAGGTGGAAGGAATATGTAGAGTTTTTATATGATAAAGATCAAGTGGACCAACAGCCGTTTCGACCTGTACCTTATGATCGGGAACCATTGGTGATGAAAGAAGAAGTTGAAGCAGCATTGAAAGCCTTATCAAAGAACAAAACACCAGGCATTGATAGCATTCCAATAGAAGTATTACAGCAATCTCATGCAACTGTTACCATACTTACAAGGCTCTGCCAAGAAATATGGAAGACAACATCATGGCCAACTGACTGGAAAAGATCTGTGTTTATACCACTACTAAAGAAAGGTGATCCAACTGACTGTGGTAATTATTACACAATCACTCTGATCCCACATGCCAGCAAGATTCTACTGAAGATTATTCAAAAGAGACTACAACCATACCTGGAACAAGAACTACCTGAAGTGCAAGCAGGGTTCAGGAAAGGGCGGGGAATGAGAGACATCATTACGGATGTGAGATGGATCCTTGAAAAGACTAAAGAATACCAAAAGGATATCTATTTGTGCTTTATCAACTATAGTAAGGCTTTCGACTGTGTAAACCATGAGACACTCTGGGCCACATTAAGAAGCATGGGTATACCAGAACACTTGATCGTTCTCTTGCAAAATCTCTACATTGATCAAGAAGCAACAGTTCGAACAGAACAAGGAGAAGCAGAATGGTTTAAAATAAGCAAAGGTGTAAGACAAGGCTGCATACTTTCCCCCTACCTGTTTAATTTATATGCAGAAAAAATCTTCAGAGAAGCAGGATTGTATGAAGACAACAGAGGTGTGAAGATTGGTGGAAGACTCAACAACCTTCGCTATGCTGATGATACCACATTACTGGCTGAAAGTGAAGATGATCTGAAACATTTGCTTCTCACAATCAAAGAACATAGTCTCAAAATGGGCCTGCACCTTAATGTAAAGAAGACAAAGATCATGACAACTGCCATAATTAACAGGTTCGTCGTTGAAGGAGAAGAAATTGAAATTGTGAACAACTTTAACATACTTGGATCAATCAATAAAGAAGCAACAAGCAGTCAAGAAATCAGACAACACATTGCTCTTAGGCAGAATGGCTAGATACAATTCTCAAGAGCAGAGATGTCTCTCTCCATACAAAGATTTGACTTGTTCAAGCCATGGTATTTTCAATAACATTATATGGATGTGAAAGCTGGACAGTGAACAAGATGGACAGGAAGAAAATTGATGCCTTTCAATTATGGTGCTGGCGGCGAATACTGTGTATACCATGGACTGCCCAAAGAACAAACCAGTCAATACTAGAGGAGATCAAACCTAAGCTTTCTTTAGAAGCTCAGATGACAAGACTTCGACTTTCATACTTTGGACACATCATGCGAAGAGAGAGATCATTAGAGAAAGACATCATGCTTGGCAAGATAGAAGGTCAACGCAAAAGAGGAAGGCCAGCAATGAGATGGATTGATACAATACCAGCAGCTACGGGTACCAGTCTTTCAACAATGAGCCGCCTGACTGAAGACCGAACACAATTTAGGATAGCTATCCAGAGGGTCGCCATGAGTCGACACCAACCAGATGGCACTTAACAACAACATTAGTCTTAAATAGGTTACCCTGTAGCTTCATTGCATGTCCCCTAGTTTTTCTATATTTTAATGGCATAAACAATAGATCTACGTTTACCCATTTTACTCCATTAATTTATAGACCACTATTATTACTCCCCTCAGCCATCTCTTTTCCAGGTGAAGAACCCTAATCTTTTTATCCTCTCTTCATAGGGGCATCCTTCCATCTCCTTTACCATTTTGGTGGTTCTTCTCTGTACATTTTCTAATAATGCTATATCCTTTTTAAGATACGGCGACCAGAATTGCACACAATATTCAAGGTGTGGTCGCACCATGGAACGATACAGAGGCATTATAATATCCTTCATTTTATTCTCTATTCCTTTCCTTATATATATATAATACTTCTATTGGAATAGCATTCCAATAGAAGTATTACAGCAATCTGATGCAGCTGTTACCATACTTACAAGGCTCTGCCAAGAAATATGGAAGACAACATCATATTTATTTATTTATTTACCATGTATTTCTATACTGCCCCTCGAAAGATCAAGAGTGGTTTACAATAAAACAAACAGTTTACACTAAACAGTGTCAATAGCATAACAATACATCAACAATTGTGTTAACTATTTACAAAAGAACTATATATATGATTTACATAGCCAGCCTTGTGCTTTCATTTTCTTAAATGGGGGTTTGGCAGGTTATGATTCAGTTGATATGTAAAGTTAATAGGTTCAGTGTGCATGGAGATGGGTTGGGGCGGGGCTGTTATTCTCATCAAGTATTCTATAAACAGAAGAGTTTTAATTTCTTTTCTGAAAGTTTGAAGGTCTTTAATTGATTGAAGTGTGTCTGGAAGAGCGTTCCAAAGAATGGGGGATGCGTAAGAGAATGCCCTGTTACTTGTGATATCATTTGTCTTGCAAATGGACATTGGGACTATGATACCTAGCATTTTATTTGCTATCTTGGCAGCCGCTGCACACTGGGCGGAGGGTTTCAACATGTTATCTATGATAATGCCTAAATCTTTTTCCTGGGTGGTGGCTCCTAATGTGGAACCTTGCATCATGTAACATAGTTTGGGTTGCTCTTTCCTAGGTGCATAATTTTGCACTTGTCCACATTAAATTTCATCTGCCATTTGGGCTCCCAGTCTTCCAATTTATCAAGGTCCTCTTGAAATTTTTCACAATCCTCATGGATTTTAACAACTTCGAATAATTTTATGTCATCTGCAAATTTGATTACCTCACTCATTTTTCCCATTTTGAGGTCATTTATGAATATGTTAAAATGCAACAGACCTAGTACAGATCCCTGGGGTACTCCACTATTCACCTTTCTCCACTGGGAAAATTGGACATTTAGACCTGCTCTCTGCTTTCTATCTTTTAATTTTGCAAAAAGTCTCGGATGAGGGACCTTGTCAAAGGCTTTCTGAAAATGCAAATACACTATGTCAACTGACTCACCTTTATCTACCTGTTTATTCAAACCTTCAAAAAAACATAACAGATCAGTAAAACAAAACTTTCCTTGGTTAAAGCCATGTTGGCTGTCTCCCATTAAGCCATGACTATCTACATGTTCACTAATTTTCTTCTTTATAGTGGTTTCTTCATTAAGGTTTCTACCATTTTTTCTGGTACTGACGTCAGGCTCACTGGTCTGTAGTTTCCCGGATCACCCCTGGAACCCTTTTTAAAAATTGGCGTTACACTGGCCATTCTCCAATCCTCAAGTATTACAGATGATTTTAATGATAGTTCACAGATTTCTAATATTAGGTCTGCAATCTCATATTTCAGTTCTTTTAACACCCTTGGATGTATACCATCCGGTCCAGGTGATTTGCTACTCTTCAGTTTATCAAATAGTTGTAATACATCTTCCAGGCATATCGATATTTCTTTCAATTCTTCTGCGACATCACCTTTGAATACTATTTCAATCATGGGTAACATCTCTACATCTTCCTCAGTAAAGACCGAAGGGTTCTTTAGTTCAATACTAAAGAACTAATCACTCAACAAATCTGACCCTAAATCCTACCTCCCTATATCCAGTCCACCTCTCATGGCGAAAATGATTGAAAAAGTGGTACAGAGACAACTGTAAGACCACCTTGATCTATGCAAACCCATGGACCACCACCAGCATGGTTTTATACCTAACCACAATGTAGAAACACTACTAACCTCACTACTGGATACCATCATTAAGGGAATCAACAACATCAAAACTGGATTCCTTCTCATATTTATGGACATTTCAGCTGCATTCAACATAGTATCCAATAGCATCTTATTGTGACGCCTTCAGTATATTGGCATACATAGCACAACACTAAAATGGTTCCAATTCTATTTCAGCAATAGACAGCAAAAATTAAAATGTGACAAGCACAAATTATCTCCCTTCACTAAAACTCAGGGCATCCCCCAAGGATCATCAATCTCATCTATGTTCTTCAATATCTACATTCAACCCATCTGCAATATAATCGAGCACCATAACATGTAATACAGAATATTATTTATTTATTACATGCACTTATATACCGCGCTATTTTCCATCAGTGCGGTTTACATAGAACCAGTTAAATACACATCTCAAAACATTTGATTTGTGTTTACAATTAACAGGCAACAGAACTTGGATAGATAACAAGGGGGTAACTATTTACAACTGTACAGAAAGAGCAGGCTGAACGTCTGTTTGACGTGATTAGTTTACTGATGTGGCATTTGAGGTGCTGTCCTCCGGGTAATGCTCGAGGAAATGGTGATATTTCAGAGCTTTCCTAAACTGCGTTAAATTAGTGATTGCCAGTATACTAGGAGGGAGGCTATTCCAGCATTTTGGTGCCGAGAATTTGAAAGCCCTGTTCACTGTTGTCTGGCAGCACTTGGTTGTTTCTCTTGGGACTATTAGTTTATTGTCCTCAGGGGATCTTCTAGGTCTGTTCAGGGGGGTTATCTGAATGAGGTCTGCTAGGGCTGGTGGGGCGAGCTTATTTATGATCATTAAGGTCAGAATTATGGTTTTGAACGTAATTCTGCCTTTTATGGGGAGCCAGTGGAGTTGTTTAAGGATGGGTGTAATGTGTTCCCACTTGGAAGCGCCCTGGAGCACTCTTGCAGCAGTGTTTATTGCAAGCTGTAAAGGGTGTAGCGTGGATTGCGGGAGACCGTGGAGTATGGCGTTTGCATAGTCCAGATGCGGTATGATCAAGGCTGTGCGGAAGTCGCCAGGTTTCAGTAAGGCGCGTATGTGTCTAAGTGATCGGATTTTATGGTATATTGAGGCAGCCATGAGGTTTAGCTGTAGGTAGCCCTTCCCCCAAGCCATGCGGCAAGCCATGTGGTTTAGCTGTAGGTAGCCCTTACAAGTAATCAGCCTGCTATTTCAGTGGACACCCTTCCCCCACTTCAGGTCTGAGCACAATATCCCCTAGCCCAGAAATCAATAGACCAAAGCACACCGGTTTGGACAGGTCACCCAGGTACCTTCCCCAGGGGCTGCTGATTGGTGGGCAGGAAATACCTGTGGCAAATGGGATTGTAGAATGAGTTTAAAACTGTACTGTATATAAAGCTTTGTAGGACGTCCCTCGGGGCTCAGACTCTTGTGGAGGTTGCTGGTATCTCTGTCTGGCCTGTGCGCACATTAAAAATTCCTGTTTGCATTCCAGCCTGTCTGAGAGTTTTCCTTCTGTGGGTGAGTGATAGAATAAGAGCTTTTCACAGCGTTTGCTATAACATTTTGGTGCATTGGCCAGGAAGTATTAAAAGAAAAGCCTCTCTCATCACACCCATGGTGGGAAGACTTCTGCATTTGCAGCATCTGGGCCTCCACCAGTCAGGGACCGGCCCCTCCAGGTGATTAACGGTCCTTGGCGCCCCCGGGCCACTTTGTGCTCGGAAGGACACCTTGATTTGTCTGTACAGTCGGTCCCTGTGGTTGAATCCCCGATTGAAAACCAGCTGGATAGACTGGCATCCAAACTTCCTGTCTGATCAGAGTTCTGGTGAGTACTGCTACCTTACTGTTTGGGGCTAGTTCTGTACTCTATCTGTGAGTCCTGGTAATTTCTGGGAACCTGTAGCAGCCTGATCAACTGCACGAGCAGTCCTAGTAGGGGCCTTAGTGGCCCTGAAGCCATTGCTCGTCCTGTATCTGAATACCGGTAAATCTGAATAACTGCAGTAATCTGAAACTGCAGTATCTGAAACTGCAGTAATATCTGAACTGCAGTAATCTGAGATCTGAACTGCAGTAATCTGAAGAATTTAACTTTGTCACTTCGGGCCCCTTAAAAGGTATTTAAAGTGCAGCGCTGCCAAAAGCTATTGAAGAAAAATTGCCTAGGATATTAGTATTAACTCCCTTAAGTGTGCCTTTCAAGAATAATTGCGCTGATCGCAATTCTCCGATGATCGGGGCGATTTATTTAGAGCCTTTGCCCCATGTGCTCCTATAGTGTTGGGGGCTTTTTGTGTTGCTGGGGGTCTCCTTTTGTGTTGCTGGGGGTTTCTTTTGTGTTGCCATGTGCTCCTATAGTGTTGGGGGCTTTTTGTGTTGCTGGGGGTCTCTTTTTGTGTTGCTGGGGTTTTCGTTTGTGTTGCCATGTGCTCCTATAGTGTTGAGGGCTTTTTGTGTTGCTGGGGGTCTCCTTTTGTGTTGCTGGGGTTTTCTTTTGTGTTGCCATGTGCTCCTATAGTGTTGGGGGCTTTTTGTATTGCTGGGGGTCTCCTTTTGTGTTGCTGGGGGTTTCTTTTGTGTTGCCATGTGCTCCTATAGTGTTGGGGGCTTTTTTGTGTTGCTGGGGGTCTCCTTTTGTGTTGCTGGGGGTTTCTTTTGTGTTGCCATGTGCTCCTATAGTGTTGGGGGCTTTTTGTGTTGCTGGGGTCTCTTTTTGTGTTGCTGGGGGTTTCTTTTGTGTTGCCATGTGCTCCTATAGTGTTGGGGGCTTTTTGTGTTGCTGGGGGTCTCCTTTTGTGTTGCTGGGGGTTTCTTTTGTGTTGCCATGTGCTCCTATAGTGTTGGGGGCTTTTTTGTGTTGCTGGGGGTCTCCTTTTGTGTTGCTGGGGGTTTCTTTTGTGTTGCCATGTGCTCCTGTGGCTCCATCTGGTGGACATTGGAGGAGTGGCTAGCTGTGTTTCTCGTTGCTATTATAAAAGTTAAATCCTATGCTAGTGTGTGTAATGTGTATTTGTAACGTATTCGCTGCTGAGACGTCTCTGTTTTCTGTTTTCCCTTTTTCTTTTTCCCTTTGAGGTCCTGTGTGTTTTGTGCAACCAAACTCTGCCTGTTGCCTGGATTATATTGTATATTGTATTCCCAGAAGTGGGATTGGAAAATTTACACTGAACATTGCATTCCTAGAATTGGGATTACAAGATTTGCACTGTAAATTGTGATTTTGCAAATTGTGATTAGAGCATGGGGTCCGGAGGCTAAATTGTGGTGGGGGAGTATCCGGACCAGCTTCCCTATATAGATTCATGGCTGGCCCATATAGTAAATGTGCTGTTATGTAAAAACCTTTAGTGTCTCTGTGTTTAGTTGTGACATTAGGGAAAGAAAGTTTTTGTCCAGACATTAGGTCTTTATATTTCAGGATTGATTTTGATACTCTATCAGTAAAAGGTGAAGTTATTAACAAATCGCCCCTGTGTCCCCAAACAGTGAAAAACACCAGGTCTACTGATTGCAGGGAAATGGACAGTTTAGAAAGGGGGGTGGGGTTTGATGTGTGTGGACTGTAGTACTGGTATAGCATTGAAGGAAGACAATTGCTTTGTTTGATGCATATCCAGTTTCATTGCTATGTTTCATGCATGATCAGTGGTCAGGGAACCAGGTGTTTTGGTCACACCTCTCAGCAGTGAGTGGGGGGTGATTTAAACTGCTGAAATAGTTTGCATAGCTATAAAAAGATACTGGGAGGAGTTCCTTCTTCTAGCAGATGAATGGAGGCCCATTAGAGAGGACAAAAGAAAAAAATCACCTAGGAGTCTTTTCTCCTAGAGGACAAAGAACCCCAATTCACCTAGCCACACCTAGCCTGCAAACAATCCTCTTGTCATCAATTTTAATTGTAGAGTATTCAGCTTCTAGAACCATGAGGTGCCTCCTTTGAGCATCCTCAAATGTCTGCTGGAAGCAAACAAAGGCTGAAGAAAATCCTTATAAGATTATGAAGAAATGAAGATTTTTTTACTTGTCTTTTTAAAGCCTGAATTTTATCTCTGGTACATATATTTGGTTTTGACTGCACATACAAAATTAAACAAGTAATACTTCTGCATGATATGACATTTTATTCTGCAGACAGTAAATGCTGTTTTGGTGATTGCATTCTTTCTGTTTAGTACATTAAACTGCCTTGATCAACTGTATTCATTTTTCTGATACTACAATGATACCTTAAAATGATTTTAGTACCAAATATACTGATAGCAGTACTTTAACTCATGATTTCTGATGAGAACATCTGGATTAGTTCTAGTATGCACTGTAGCTTGTTCTGATGTTCAGGTATGTTTTGGTTCAGGGTGAATACACTGATCATTGGCAATTTCAAAATAGAAAGATAAAATGCAGAATTAGCACTGCTGAAAGGCATGTACTGTGCAGTACACCGTTCACACTAATTCACACTTGAAGTTAATAATGCACTGATAATGCTGCCCCACTCCTCGTGTGCACTGCCCTTTAGTACTGATTCACACGGATCCATACAGTGCACACTGCACAAATAATGCTGGTGTGTATAATAATCTCCATCATCCCTTGGCTTCGGTATGAAGTTAATTTCTGTCATAGTATGTACACAACTAACCCATTTAGGAACATTGCATGCTGAGTCACCCCTGGAGTGTGCACAATTTTGGTAACATTGAACAGTTGTTGATTTACTAACTGAGTTCAACCTAGGGATAAAAAAACAAACAAACTGCTTTTCAGCTCGCAATGCAATGATGTAGGGGATCCCAATATGTCTGATGTCACATTCTTCCAGAGCATGAGAAATTCAGTATTTCAGCCGCATTGTCAGTCATATATTTAAGGTTTAGTCCAATACTGCCTGAGGCTGCCCTGGTGAACCCACAGGATATCCACAATTAATATGAATTTGTATATAATGGGTCAGCAATGTATGCTGACATATCATGCATTTTCATTCTGGATGACTTGAAAACTTGACTGGCTTGGGGTCACTGGGACAGCTTCATAAAGCCTGCCTGAACTATCATGGGAATCAGCAAATATTTATGTATCAATTCCCAAAAACACTAGGTACTTATGATTAGAGAACATCCATGATTTTTGAAGCTTTTATATTTTTAAAGCCAAAGATTGATTTGTTGATTAACTTTATTTAAAAGCCTCAAGTCCATTAGCATACTGGAAGTGAACAATTTAAAAGAAAATTGGTATAATTCAAAAAAGGACTTAGGTATATAGTTGATGGAATGATGCAAGTGATAAAAAGTATGGTGAGGGATGAAGTGGGATATTAAGAGGAAGGACTCTGATAGACAGTAAACTGATGAAGGTAATTCAATGATGTGAAGTGATGTATCTGGCTAATGAATATGTAAACAAACAAAAAAAAGATGAGCACTTTATTCAACTATGCCATCTCCAGAATATTCAATTTAGGAATTCATCTAGGCCCCAACACATACTCAATAATTGGAAATGGACACCTGGAGACAGGCTAGGTGCACCCTGATGGGTTTTGGAGGACCTACACTGGCCATGCGGTACTTCCAGATGCTTTTTTTGCCTCCTTTTTGCCTCTGCATGTCCTGGCCAGGCATGCATGGGCAAAGGGGTAGCATGTAAAGGTCAGTCAAGGGCATAATGGAATGTTCACTACCAGCAAGTGAATCTCCAGTGACAGATAAACAAGAAGTTAATCAAACTGCCAGAGAAAAATTGACACCATACGAGATAGTTACTGGAAGACCATTGAAAGTTTAAACAGCAATATTTGTAGGATGTGATCTTGGTAAATGTGAAGGAAGTTAAGTTTATCTCATTGTGAAATCTAATCTAGCATATTTAGTCTTTTCATTCAATATTGGTGCTGCTTTTCTGAATGAGGCCTGGAACCATGTCACCAATGGCAATCCAAAGAGTCCAGCAGAGAAAATTGGCCAGAGTCCAGATGGAACAGACCATCCCGAGAACTCAGAGCTGCCCACCGCTGAGATGTGTGAAGGAGTCCCTATCTGGATCAGTGTGTAACATCGAAAACGGGCCAGGGTGTCTGCCTATGAGAATGAGAGTTTCAAATTTTGAGAGAGACAGAACTTGAACTTCAGAGAAAGGTGAAGCACACTGCGAGGTCCTGTAGAACTGCTGGGAGGCAGGAAAAAGAACTGTTGGACTGACTGGGGGGGTTTTGGGGGCTTCTGTGAATGATTGTATTGTTATCCTTTTAATATTGATTTCTTAGAAAGTAACTGAAATCTACAAGCCATTTCGGCTTCAGCAACTGCAATACCCACACCAGCTCAAATTTTTTGCTGTACTATTCTCAGAACTTTCTTTATCACATTATTAAGCACTGCTGCTTTTGACATACTTTCATGTTATGTGTTTTCAATATTATTGACCAGCTGCAAGAAAATGATGTTACAATGTATGTTGTCTCTAGGGAACAGTACCGGAAGCTGCTTTTCTGATGACCTCTATCTGTCTCAATATCTGTCTCAATATCTGTCTCAAATGGTTGCTTGTCCATTGCCCTTAGCGGGATTATCTTTGCCCCATAAACAAGAAAAGAAAAATTGGGACTGAAGGGAAATTGGCTGATAGGTATGTCTAGTATGGCTGCATCCTTGCCTGAGGCTGTAATACATTATGATGGCACGGAAAAAAGCATGTGGGCTAAGAAAATGAGTACCCAGAGCCCAGCACAACAAGAGTAAAGCCAGGGGGAACCATACTCTGAACAGAAGTGCACAGAGAATGGACCTAGCTAAGAAACAGGTCAGGCCTGAAAGTGCACAGAAAATGGACACAGCACAAGAAAAGACATGCCAGGCCTGAACAGGTTAAACAGGCCAAACAAAGCTGGTGATACAAAGTACTCATATGCCCTGAAGATTACAGTGCCAGTGATTAATGAAGCAAAGGGAATGGCAGGGTGCAGCCAGAATGACTCAACACTAGCAAGAATAAAAAGCCATTAATATGCTGATAAGGGTGGATCCCAGGGAAAGAGCCTTTGCCCCAAAGGAAAGAAGCCTCTGCAGACTTTTTGCACACGGCCCTCCTTTGTCCCAAAGGGAAGAGGCCTCTGCAGGCCCTGCAACCTTTTACAGTCAGAACAGCAACTTTTGCACACGGAACAAAAACGTTGTGCAGGAGTTGCTATAGAGGGTATAGGGTATGTGTTGTTTTAAACTCACTGATGCAAGTGTTTCCATTGAACACCCTATCCCAGACCTAAGTGATCTAGTTACCTGTCCATGGGTCCTGGGTGGTTTATGAAGTGGTTCAGTTGGCCAGGGGGACTAAAAATCCCAGTGGTAGGAGTTCTTTTCATTTACTGCTATGTGCCATTCTGCCATGTTGTATCCCCATTCTTTACCGCTTCATGACCACCACCCTTGATACCCAGGTAGAACTCAAGGTGGTTACCACTGTCATGGCCCTGTCCGAAATACAGCCCTCAACCGCCTCTAGCGGTTGAGGTCCCACTTAAAAAGGGGGGAATGAGGCAGCCATGAGGTTTAGCTGTAGGTAGTCCTTCCCCCAAGCCATGCGGCAAGCCATGTGGTTTAGCTGTAGGTAGCCCTTACAAGTAATCAGCCTGCTATTTCAGTGGACACCCTTCCCCCACTTCAGGTCTGAGCACAATATCCCCTAGCCCAGAAATCAATAGACCAAAGCACACCGGTTTGGACAGGTCACCCAGGTACCTTCCCCAGGGGCTGCTGATTGGTGGGCAGGAAATACCTGTGGCAAATGGGATTGTAGAATGAGTTTAAAACTGTACTGTATATAAAGCTTTGTAGGACGTCCCTCGGGGCTCAGACTCTTGTGGAGGTTGCTGGTATCTCTGTCTGGCCTGTGCGCACATTAAAAGTTCCTGTTTGCATTCCAGCCTGTCTGAGAGTTTTCCTTCTGTGGGTGAGTGATAGAATAAGAGCTTTTCACAGCATTTGCTATAACAATATAGCTCTTGCTACATTGCCTATATGGGTCTTCTTGTCGAGTCGCTGGTCAAGTGTGACTCCTAGATATCTAATAGAGGGTTTGGTAAGTAGTTCTGCATCTAAGATCTTTAAGCAACGTGGTGTGATGAATTTCGGATCTCTGGTGACGAAAAGGACTTCGGTTTTCTTATGTTGGATTCGCAGGTTTTGTGATTGGAGCCATCTGGATACTGCATTGAAACAGTCCGTGAGCGGTGAGAGTTCGGGGTTCTCCGTTGCAAAAGGCATATATTGGAGCAAGTCGTCTGCGTATAACAGGCATTCCACCTTGAAGGACTGGACGATCTCGCAGATCGGTTGCATATAAATATTAAACAACAGGGCAGATAGAGAGGATCCTTGTGGGACCCCTTGGCTCGGTGGAAAGGTTCTGATGTTGCTTCATCTGATCTTACACAGAATATACACAGATGATATCATAATCTTCACTCCAATCAACATTAAAAAACTAGACATCCTACCCATAACAAGATGTATGGAAGAAATGATCAGCTGACTGAACACTGACAATCTAGCAATAAACTTCAACAAAACAGAGGCATTAATTATCACCAGAGACACATCATTCACACTCCCACAAGAACTCTGCCCATCACACCACACCATCAAATTACAAAGTGAAGTCAAGTATCTAGACATCATTTTAGACAATAGCCTCACTTTACAGATACATATAAAGAAAATCATCATAAATTCCTACCACAAGATGAAGTTACTCAAGAATCTAAAACCACTGCTGAGCCATGATCTATTTCACACCATCTTTCAAGCAATTATCACACTGATCTTGGATTACTTGTAGCATGATATACCAGGGTTTACCAAAAAGTTCTATTAACACTTTGCAACTGGCTCAAAATACAGCCGCCCGTATACTCACTGGTACCCACAAACAAGAACATATCAGCCCCACACTAAACCAATTGCACTGACTCCCAGTACACTCCTGAGCCAAGTACTAAACAATCCTAATAATCTTCAAGATCATATACAAAACCTCTACAAATATCCTAAAGGAACTAATCAACAAAGACACCAACAACTGCCCCAAGAGAGCAAACAATAAGAATTTGATCGTCACCCCTCTGGAATATAAGAAAGCCAACCAGACCACCTCCGCTAGGGCACTTTCCCTCTCTGACCCAGCACTATGGAACACTCTACCAGAAGATATCAGATCAGCGTTGGATATCAAGGACTTTCACAAAATATGAAAGACCTATCTATACACCAAACAATTTAGACACATCACATAACCATACACAAGCACCAGTCACATGACATTCCAACAGACAACCTTATAATACATACCATTTGTGCATAGTTCTATACAATTTCAAAGTCTTAATATAGTTTCATACAAGTTTTAAAGTTTAAAATATGTTAACGTGTTACACCTATGTATACCTAATGTAGCAGTCACCTGTGATCTCTCACATATTCTGCATAAGTTAATGTTGTAATGTAAACTGCTCTGAGTAAAGGATAGAGCAGTATATAAAAACTGTTAAATAAATAAATGTGGGTCAGAATGACCCCCATTGCTTTTATCTGTGCCCTTCCCTTCTACTGCCAAATCTGGACATCACTCCCTTCACCCTGCTGCTCCATATACTTGGAACAAAATACATCAGGCTTCGTCCCTGGCCCCTCTCAAATCCAAGCTGAGTGCTCCCCTCATCAGTGTCATTGTTGGATCAGATCCGTTTAAGCTCCCTTGTGTTGCCTGACCATTCTCCCTGGATGCAACCTGTTCACAGCTACTGTGTGTCTGCCCCAACTAGATTGTAAGCTGTGCTGAGGGGGACCATCTGTTTTGTGTGTCTGTGCAATGCTGCACATGCCTTGTAGCGCTATACAAATGATCAGTAGTAGTTGTTGTAGTGGTAGTAGGCCCACCTATCTTGGTACTGGCATTTCTCACAGCAGCTACACCTGTCCCATCATGGCATATGTCAGTCTGTAAACATCTGCTACCTGTGGGGCCACCCTGTCTGCCTTCCCACAGACACCTTTGTGGTGGTGCTCCCCTGGTCAGTGCTGTGTGGGCATGGGAGGGGAGATCCCTGTGCCATCACACCAAGTAGCCAGACTCCAGATATATCACCACTCTCTCAGCTCTCATTGATCCTGGCCTGGGTAGGGATGTAGGCCACATGGGATAATCTGGGGAATGTTGGCACTATATCAGTCATGTCCTTCAGTGCCAGGCACAGCAGGTGTATGATCATCCTATCATGCTGCCAACACTATCTGATCTTATTAGAGTACCCTATGTAAAATAATCTAGAAGGAATCAGCATAGGTTCCCTATGGCTAAATGTTAAAACATATCTCTGTCAATAATAGGGACCCTCAGGATAAGGACAGTCAGCAGTGCAAACAGCACTAAGACATACTTAACAGCAACACCATTGGTCCCACAAAATGTGCATTATGGGCATGTATTAGTGCTGTTTGCACTGTTGAGTACCCTTATTCTGAGGGTCTCCTATTAGTGACAGGGATATGTTTTGACATGTAGTGTGATGAGGAGAGTATGACTGAGCCCATGGAATTGGGAGAAAATCAGACATTTACCTTTAAAGAAAGAGACAGGCAAGGAATCAGTAGCTCTCAAAGTGCAGGCAGAGAAAAAAAACACACAGCTACTGAGGACAGGACACACCCAAGCTCTGCTAATCCAAGGGCAGGCTTGGAAATTAATGAGGGACACCTGGGTGAAGGGCAGTGCACGGTAGTTCAGAGACACTCTTATAAACCCAGGGAAATATTGGAGGAGAGGACGGACAGAGAGACTCAGCTAGAGAAGGGCAGCACCATGGGAAGAGAGTCTCAGCCTGAGAGAAGGCAGCACACGAAGCGACACCCTGGAAAGGGAGAGACAGGGAAGCAGCACGCTGGAGAATTCAGTGGTGAGAGAAGCACCAGAGAAAGGCCCAGAGAGTTCACTGTGGAGGAGAATGGTGGAGACTTCCGGGGGATTCTCAGAGGTGAAAGCCCTAGTCAGAAGGAAAGCCAGGATTGCAGGGAAACTGCAATTGGTTTTAAAACTAGGAGAGCTGTGCCAGAGAGAAGTGCTGATAAGGTTCAGGCTGCAGTGCCAACCGTTCCTGAACCAGCTAAAGAGCTGCAACTTCCAAAAAGGTGCGTGAATAAAAGGGTAGCAAAAAGTACTGTAAGCCAGTTAGAGGCATTGTGTCATTTGATGCAAGAAAAGAATCTTCCCGTTCCCGGTGGAAACCCTGTGCATAGGGAAAAGCCTCAGTGGAGAAAGGTTCTGGAACTTTTAGAGAATATTAAGCCTGAAGTTTTTCATGTTGGCTTAAAGCCAGATTTACCGGACACAGGTCCTGAGGAAATGCAGATAGACTAATATGAATCTGATGAGGGGTCTGAAGATTCAGTAATGGATTGTTCTCTGTGCCAGAAGGCAGAATAAAAAGTTCTTGGATAAAAGAAGGGAAAAGCCTGTAACCTGAATGTCCTAGAAGGCAGTGTGAAAACAGGGAGAAATGTGTTTAGCCAGGAATGCTAAAGAACCCTGTTGCTGACGAAAGGATATTTATTTTGGATTTGAAGAGAAGAGAAGCCTTGCTTGATTGCTGAATGATTTGAAAACAGCGACACGTTAAAAAGCTACATAAAGCAGTTTCATTGTTTGGTTTGGTATAAATGCTTATGGATTATTGTTTGGAGAAAGAATCCTGTTTGTTTTGCGTTGAGCCTTAATGCTCTTTAGAAAAAGAAATAAATTCCTGTGTTTTGCCTTGCAAACCCTCGGTCTCCACACTACTTGTTTTTTTTCTAAACACAACTACAAATCCCAGCAGCCCCAGCGCTGGATGAGGAAGAAAACTCTTTAATTAAAGGACTAACAAGTGCAGCCCTAGGCTTATAGGCTGTTGCCTAGGCCAGGGACCTCCACAGTAGCTATCGTGAACCCTCTCTGAGTTTGACTGCCCAATCACACTGGCACCTGGTAATGCTATGGTCATCCATACAGTACCTGAATTGCAGATGAGCACACCAGATCCCCCCCATATACCCCTCAAACTACACACACACACACACACACACACACACTCACTTTCTGTCACAAAAACATGATTCTGCCAAAAAGATGCCCTGAACCTATGACAGCTATGATATGACGTAATTGCATGGGGTACCAGGACTACAGATATGATCTTTGTTTCTCACCCAAAATGGAATCTTTTCCATGCTCATGCCCATACTATCCCTGCATCAGCAGTCCCATTTTTCTGAACATGGGAATCATTAGGGTCCCTATAGATTGGTTCCTTTATCACAAACAGCACATAAGTGCATAGCCTGAATAAATGCTATTGCTTTTCTTAATATATCTGTAAGGGTGTTTATAATGTTTCTTTACCTTACAACATTCCCTCACCTCTGCTCACTGTACCTTAAGACTGCATCTTGTATTTTTCCATACTGCAGTCACACCAGTTCATGACATACTTGTCACAATCATTCCTCAGTATTGGCCACATTGCAGAGAAGGACAGAATTTTTTCTAAGTCCTGGCTTTAGTCCACGTTTTAGCAGGAATAATGTAGATGTTTCCATAAAACACTTAATATGTACACAGGCCTCTCCTGAATATGCTTTATACATTTTTGTGGCTGAACAAGTCCCATTCCACCCTCTCCTGCCCACGTTCTAAGATCCCTTTGCTAGTGCCATGGATGTGCATATCAACAGTGTTTCAGAAAGTGATCTGGGATGGTTTTGACACATAAACATCCCCGCCGCACATACAAACCACTTATTAGTATTCTTGAATGACTGCCTTACTGTGTTGGTTACAGGAGTTGTAAAAACTAAAGTGAGAGGAACAATGGCAGCTATACCCCAAGAAGTCCAAGATTTAGGACAGTAGATCAATGAGATTGAGGAGCGCATGGACAGGCAAGATAAGACCATGGCTGATATGGGTGCAGCCTTGAGTTCTCTGCAGAAGGACCATGATGTGCTTAAGGAAAAGATAAGAGGACCTTGAGAACAGATCTTATCACTGTAATATCTGTGTCAGGGTGTTGCTTGATCTGACAAGTATAAACAATCAGGTACCATGGTTCAGGTTATATGTGGCTTTCTCCTGAATGTAGGGGAAGGGGAAAGCCCAAAGAAAGAAGTAGGGCTGGAGTGCACTGACTGTGCATAGGGAACCCCCTCCCAGCAGTAAGCCCTGGAGTATAGTGTCCTGTTTATGGTGATAAGGAGGCAACAATGAAAGTGGCGAACAAAAAAGGCTGCTTTAAGTGGGACAATTGTGACATTGCAGTGGAGGTGGGTGCTTAAAGAGGTGACCAGCTATCCAAAGAAAAAACAAATTCATTATTGATGGTTGTTCCCCTTCAATCTACAGTTTGAAATCAATGATGTTATTAAAAGAGTACATATGGTTTATGGTTTATGGTTTATTAACTTAATATACCGCTAAACACAATGTACATCATAGCGGTTTACAGAGTTCAAATCAAAACAGTCACCAAAAGGTGGGAAGAGAAAGGAAAAGAAGTTACATCAATTGATAGGAAAGCAAACTAGGCAGATTCATACAACAGGACAGTAGAAAGGAAAGTGAGGGGAGGGGGAGGGGAAGACAAATCATGTGGGAGATTCAGGAAGGTCGAAGGCAAGGGTAAAGAGGTGAGTTTTAAGGCAGGTCTTAAAGGTGGCATGGTCCTGTTCGAGGCGGATAGAAGAGGGGAGAGAGTTCCACAGGGCGGGAGCAAGGAAGAAGAATGCAGAGGAACGGGTGGATTGGAGGCGAGCACAAGTGGGTGAGGGGAGATGCAGACGATTTAGGTGAAAGGAGCGTAGGGAACGGGTTGGGTTATGGAAGTGAACCAGGTCGGCTAGATACTGACACTGGATGAGGCTTTGATCCAGTTATGGAGAGAAGGAGCATCTAATTTGCTGCAGGGAAAACTGACGGGACTCACTGGAGGAAAGCCCCTGTTTGAGCAACAGTGCTGGCAGAGCATTCTGACTAAGCATCAGCGGCTTCATTGGCTATCCAAGGAAGACAATGGGGTGATGTGTTGAGTCCTGGAAGAGCTTGAGAAAGAAATGTGAAGAGAGATCTCAGCTGAACAGTAACATGGACACTAAATGATTGAATAAAGGAAGGATGGATGATGTCGTGAAACAGTGTAAATGGAGAGTGTGAGGAGTACTATGCCATACATTAAAAAAAGAAGGATACCTGTTTTTATTATGGGATATTGAGTGAGGTGAGGGGATGCTTGGTATTGTTAATTGCACTCGGAGATGGGGAAAGTGGAGCAGATACTCATTTGGGGTCATTCCTCAATGGAAAGGTAGACAGAGGAGAGATCTGCCAGTTTCAGTAGGGAAAGGGAGGGGTGGGGTTAAGAAGAGAAGGGAGAAGTAGTAGTTGGAAACATAGAAACATAGAAAAATGACGACAGAAAAAAGACCACATGGCCTATCTAGTCTTTTGAAGTATTATGGCTTCTGGAGTTCAAGTAGGAAAGTTGAATGTAAGAGGATTCAACTTTGGAATTTGTTACCAGAGGATATAGCAAAAGCTGTTAGTGTAGCTGGGTTTAAAAAAGGTTTGGACAAGTTCCTGGAGGAAAGGTCCATATACCATTATTAAAAGAGTCTCAGGATATCACTGCTTGAACCAATACAAGCATTGAGGAACCTGTATCTTTTGGGAAAAATGCTAGGTACATATGATCTAGATTGGCCACTGTTGGAAACAGGATACTGGGTTTGATGGACCTTGGTCTGACCCAGTATAGCATATCTTAAGTTCTTATGTTCTTTCCTCAAAAAAGGAAACTGTTTGGTTGGGAGTTGCAACAACACAGCTAGCAAATAGTCTTTTTTGCAAGAAAAACATCTAGAGGATCATTCTGACCTATGTTTAATGGGGATCTATGTCCAGGACGGACATATGTTCCCCACTAAATGTCTGGGTACTATACTGGCAAATGAGCTCTCCACACATACAGCAGAGATGTGCAGGGAGCTCAGTATGAGGACAAGAGGTGGTGGGCCTAGGGAGGAGCGAGGGTGGGGCGGTGGCGTGACCCTGACCCCGGATGTACAGGGCCGGCCCTGTACGTTTGGGGTCGGCCATCTACACGGGGAACTTATTCCACCTCAGAAGTGGAATAAGTTTCGCCGAAGATCGCGGCAGATAGCAGAGGGCTCAGGAGAGAAGATGAATAGGGTCAGGGGGTTCCCCGCAGCCCAATCCTGGCATCGGAAGGCCTGACTGAGGGTCTGGCTGTGGGGAGCAGGCCATTTAATGCAGCACAGGTGATCGAGGATCTGGCATGGAGCTGCAGTGCTTTGGCGATGGGATGCCATGACATCGCAGCTCCATGTAGGAGCCCAGGCTGAGCTAGCCGGGGAAGTACTTGGACATGCTGTGGGCCAAAATCAGGGCATGTCATGCCCATATAAGCCCGTTGCATCCAATTCTGATCCCACGGGGATATATAACCACTGTGGGATCAGAATCGACTACTACTACTACTACTACTACTGAGCATTTGTATAGCGCTACAAGACGTATGCAGCACTGCACAGACACATGTAAGAGACAGTCCCTGCTCATCAGAGCTAACAATCTAGTCAAGGTAGACAACCCAGTAGGTGTAGACAGGGATGCATCTAAGAGGAATGCTAAGGAAACGTAAAGGAGATCAGGTGAGTCAAGATTGGAAAGCTGCAGCGAAGAGTTGAGTTTTCAGCCTGGATTTGAAAAGGGCCAGAGAAGGTACATGATGTACAGACTCAGGTAGTTTGTTCCAGGCATAAGGAGCAGCAAGGTGAAAGGAGCAAAGTCTGGAGTTAGTAATGGAAGAGAAGGACAAAGATAGAAGCAATTTGCCAGAAGAGCGGAGTTCCCAGGGAGGGGTGTAGAGAGGTAGAAGAGAGGAAAGGTAGTGAGAAGCTGCAGAGTGAATGCACTTATAGGTCAGCAGGAGCTTAAACTGGATGCTGAAATGGATAGGGATCCAATGAAGTGACTTGAGAAGAGGAGTAATATGAGCATGATGAGGCTGGCGGAAGATTAGCTAGGTGGCAAAGTGTTTAACAGATTGAAGGTGAGAGAGATGATTCAGAGGGAGATCAGCAAGGAGCAGGTTACAGTAGTCAAGACGGGAGGTGATTAAAGATTGGATAAGTATATTAGTAGTGTGTTCATAAAGGAATGAATGGATTTTGTTCATGTTATAGAGAAAGAAATGACAGGTCTTAGCTATCAGATGGATGTGTGTGGAGAAGGAGAGAGAGGAGTCAATGACGATCCTAACGTTGCGAGCCAAGGAAACAGGGAGGAGTAGAAAGTTATCCATGGAGAATGAGAAAGGAAGAAGGGAAGAGGTTTTAGGGGAAAAAACAAGAAGTACAGTCTTGGCCATGTTCAGTTTCAAGTGGCGGTTAGACATTCAAGCAGCAATGTCAGAAAGGCAGGCAGAGATTCAGGTTTGTATTGCTGGTGAGATGTCAGGCCTAGAGAGGTAGATCTGGGAGTCATCAGCATAAAGACGGTACTGAAAGCCATGGAAAGAGATGAGTGCACCAAGGGACTGGGTATAGAGAGAGAAAAGGAGCGGACCCAAGACAGTTCCTGAGGGTACACCAACTGAGAGCAGGATAGCAGCAGAGGAGGATTCACCAGAACTAACACGGAAAGAGCGATGGGAGAGATAAGAGAACCAGGAATTGAAAACTTTTACAACACCAAATATATGCAGCAAAAATTTTTCTTTGCTGCACTTCAGCACTCCAAGTCATTTACAGTTTCATACACTATTACCCAAGAGGGAATAGCTGATTGAAACTAGGCTGTGTCAGAGCAAATACGCCGAAATACAAAAAGACAAACAAAAGGGCCAATGCTGAAAATTAGCACAGATAACACAACTTTTAGGCACAAATTACCAGCATGCCAAATGCAGAAACGAGATAGACACACACGTAAACAGCAAAGAGTATTTAAATTATAGGAAAATGAGCTGCCCATAATAAAATGGCATGTTAGTATCATCTGCGCCCAATGCAGAGAAACATGTAGAGGATTTTGTAACCAACCTTAGCACCAATATCTCTATGCCTCGGTCTGAGGTTGCTTAAATATGTTATGCATAACCTTGATGGCATCGGGGGCTTTCACTGATGTCAAACTTCCTCTCAGATGATCCAGGCATCGATGAAAGTCACCGATGCCATCAAAATACTGTTGGGGGGCCGGTGCCCCTGACAGAAAGCAAATCCCTAGTGGCCCAGCGGCCCTGATCCTCCCCACCCACCCAATTAAATAAAAATGGTGGTCCAACAGCTTAAAAGCAGAGGTCCGGGTCACATTTTTAGAGCAGCTGAGCAAAGTTGAGAATTCAGGAGGCCACATCCTCCAAGCCACACCCTCCAAGCTATTTCTTTTTTCAAATTCATTTTTTTCTTTTTTAATTTGTTAAACACACCTTCCTTACTTCCTCAAAGTCAGAAACAAAATGGTTCTCTGTGATTTGGGGTGTTCAAAGGGGTTTTGCTGTTCTCTTTTAAAAGCTAATTCTCAAAGGGATTTTGCTGTTCTTTTTCAAAAGAAGTCTTTCTTTTTTCTATACTGCAAAGGGGGCGTTTTTTTGAGTGCTTGTGGTGTTGGGCAAGGCTCTGTCAGTTAGAGTTCATTGTTTTTATTCTAGCTACACATTCACAGCTAACTCTTTGAAGTCACTGACCTCATCAAGTGTTAAGTAGCCGTAGAGTAGCTTACTAAGCAGCTAAGCAGTGCTGTATAAGAGTCTACAGGGCTATTCAGGTTCTGCCATTCCTGACGGACTGCATTACAAAGCAAGGTAATACTCTGCCTGAAAGCTCTCAAAGGGATTTAGGTGTTCTTTTTTTAAAAGCTAATTCTCAAAGGGGTTTTGCTGTTCTTTTATCAAAGGATAAGTCTTTCTTTTTTTCTTTAGTGCAAAGGGGGAATTTTTTTGTGTGCTTGTGATGTTGGGCAAGACTCTATCAGCTAGAGTTCATTGCCTTTGTTCTAGCTACCCATTCACCCCTAACTCTTTGAAGTCACTGACCTCATCAGGTGTTAGATCTCTCCCTACCCACCTTGACACCCTGCCCACCCCATGTGAATATTCTTGCTTTAGAGGGTAACTCCCCAATTAGCTACAGATAGGGACATAGACAAGCACTGTTAGAACACACTTAAAAGAGGTTAACTGCTTTTTCTCTTAAAGGACAGCTGAGGAACAGGTAGGGACTTTGGTAGATCTTTCTTACTTCAACAAGTACCAAAGCTCCATCAACTAAACAATGGCTGGGAAAAATCATATTGCTAAAACTGTTGCCCCCGTTACAGCTTCTGCCTCTGTCCAGACAGAATCCCAATGCCAATTGAAGGACCGGTTCCATGTGCAGGATTCATGCATGCTGAGGCTCTCAGGAAAAAAAGAGGAGGAGCTCAGGGAAGAGGTGGCGAGGCTGAGAAGCATTCAATACAGTGAGAACTACATTGATGAGATACTTCTTGAAACATCCAAGGTCTCAAACAGAGGTGAAGATGAGAGGCTACAGAAGGAAGAAGGTTGGACAGAGTCACCAGAGCCTGCAGTATTAACACTCCAACTCCTCTAGCTCTGGAACTGAAGAACCAGTATGCAATCCTGGAAGTAGAGGAGGTGGAAACATCTGAGGAAAGGGAGGAGCCACAACTTGAACACCCCAAAGTTGCAGAATTAGTCACCACAAGGAAGCGAAGGGTAGTGGTGGTTGGTGACTCTCTTCTGAAGGGTACTGAGGCATTCATCTGCTGAACAGATTTGATATCCAGAGAGGTGTGCTGTCTGCCAGGGACCAAAATCTGACATGTTATGGAGAGTTTACTGAGACTCATCAAGCCTACTGACTATTATTCAATGCTCCTCATCCATGCCGGCACAAATGATACTGCTAGGTATCCCTACGAGCATTTCAAATGTGACTTCATGGCTCTTGGGCATAGGGTGAAGCAGACAGGTGTACAGGTGGTGTTCTCTTCAATTCTACCTGTTGAGGGTAAAGGCCAAGGCAAAGAAGCTCGCATCCGGGAGATGAATGCATGGCTGCATCGATGGTGTCATGGAGAGCGTTTTGGTTTCCTGGACTAAGGGATGATATTCCTAGGGCTGCAGAGCAGAGATGGTGTCCATCTGTCCAAGAAGGGTGGAAGTGTTTTCAGCAGCAGATTGGCTAACCTACTGAAGAGGGCTTTAAATAGATTCACTGTGGATGGGTGAAGTAAAGAAAGCCCCTAGTATGCAAACCTGGAAGCTGGAAGCTGCTCCTTATGTCTGGAACAAACTACTTTAGTCTGTACATCAGGCACCTTCTCTGACTCTCTTCAAAAGCAGGCTAAAAGCTCAACTCTTCGCTGCTGCTTTTGGATGTTGACTCACCTGATCTCTCTCGTGTTTCCTTAACATTCCTCCTAGATGTATCCTATGTCTCAGCTACTGTGTTGTCTGTCTTGACTAGATTGTAAGCTCTGATGAGCAGGTACCATCTTTTACATGTGTTGGTGCAGCACTGCGTACATCTTGTAACGCTATACAAATGTTCAGTAGTAGTAGTAGTAGTAGTAGTAGTAGTAGAAAAGATCTCTGTAGAAATGGGTAATAGAGGCAACATCTGGAAAGTGGTGTGTATAAATGCACTTAGCATAGGAAATAAGATCCCAGATGTTGAGGCTTTAATGAAATAGGCTGACTTGGATTTAGAGGGGGTTATGGAGACATGCCCTCACTTGGTTTGCAGCTTGTCATGCTGTGAGGGCTTGTGTGCATCAGTGATGCTGAGGACTAAGCTATCGGTAGTTTAACTACTGGCAGGATCACCCAAGATGGACAGGTCTCAGCTGTGGTGCCTGACCTAGACAAATTACCCATCTGGGCAGCAGCAGAATGGGACAGTGTTGGAGGCAGAGGATCACATTTCTGTGACAATGGCAAGAACACTCAACTTAAACTGCGCGGAGGAAAAGCTTGGCAATCTACTTATCTAACTTGCCATGAAAACCCAATGGAAAGTCACAACAAAACAAATTGCATTATAGTGCTAGAAGATGAGACCCCACAGGTCAGAAGGCACTCAACTAGCTACTGGGGAAGAGCTGAAGACTTTTCAGAGTAAAGCCAGCATTTATGATGTGGTTTGATCAAAGCCCTAGAGACATCTGACTGCTGATGTAGCTGTGCATGAAATGAGAGTCAGAAGCTGTAAAGATGTCTTACATATTGGGACATGGAACGTACAAAGCATGAACCAAGGGAAGTAGGAGGTGGTCAAGAATGAAATGGAACTCGATCTGTTGGGTGTCAGCGAACTGTAATGGGCTAGCATCGGGCACTTTGCATCAGATGATCACATGGTCTACTATGCTGGAAATGAAAAACAAAGAAGAAATGGTGTTACATTTATAACAAAGAAGAAATTTGTAAGAACTGTAATGAAATACAATGCAGTCAGTGAATGCTTAATCTCTATTCGTCTTCAAGGAATGCCTCTCAACACACCTATAATTCAAGTATATGCCCCAACAAAAGCTGCAGAAGAGGATAAAATTGATGACTTCTATGAACAAGTAAATTGACAGAACATGCAAACAGGATATCCTGATAGTCATGGGTGAGTGGAATGCAAAAGTTGGCAACAAAGAAGAAGGCAAAGTGTTTGGAAAATATGGACTTGGCAACAGAAATGAAGCTGGAGAAAGACTGATAGAATTCTGCAAGACCAACGATCTCTTCATCTCAAACATCTTCTTCCAGCAACACAAGCGGCGACTGTACACATGGACTTCACCCAATGGATTGTACAAAAATCAAATTGACTACATCTGTGAAAGTCAATGATGAAAAGCTCTATAACATCAACAAAGAGAAAACCTGAAGCTGATTGTGGTACAGATAACCAACTAATAGTATGCAAACTCAAGCTAAAGTTGAAAAAGAACAAGCCACTCATGAATGTAGGAAAATATGACCACTGGAATTTAAAGACTGCCTGCAAAAATTGATTTGCTGCTTTAGATACAAATGACAGAGCTCCAGAAGCGTTATGGAATGACTTCAAGAAGGTTGTGTTGGAAGAAAGCGAGAAGTCTCTACAAAAGGAGAAAAAGAAAAAAAATGGCCAAAATGGATGACAGAAGAAACTCTGAAAATTGCCCAGAAATGCAGAATAGCTAAAGCCAGAGGAAAAAGAAAGTCAATCATAGAACTCAACAGAGATTTCCAATGTGCAGCAAGACAGGACAAGAAAAAGAATTAGAATGACACATGCAAGGAAACTGAAGCAGAAACTATAAGAGGAAGAATGAGATCGTCTTTCCTAAAGCTACGAGAGTTAAAGGAAAATTCTAGACACACATTGGAATGTTACAAGATGCTCAAGGTTCTATGTTGAATGATGCCGAGAAGATCAAGAAAGGGTGGAAATAATATACAGAGTTTTTATATGATAAAGATCAAGTGGACCAATAGCTGTTTCAACAAGTACCTTATGATCCAGAACCATTGGTGATGAAAGAAGAAGTTGAAGCAGCACTGAAAGCCTTATCAAAAACAAAGCACCAGGCATTGATGGCATTCCCATAAAAGTATTACAGCAATCTGATGCAGCTGTTAACATACTTACAAGGCTCTGCCAAGAAATTTGGAAGACAACATCATGGCCAACTGACTGGAAAAGATCTGTGTTTATACCAATACTAAAGAAAGGTGATCCAAATGACTGTGGAAATTATCGCACAATCGCTCTGATCCAAATGCCAGCAAGTTTCTACTGAAGATTATTCAACAGAGACTACAACCATACCTGGAACAAGAACTACCTGAAGTGCAAGCAGGGTTCAGGAAAGAGCAAGGAACAAGAGACATCATTGCAGATCTGAGATGGATCCTTGAAAAGACTAAAGAATACCAAAAGGATATCTATTTATGCTTTATCGACTACAGCAAGGCTTTTGACTATGTAAACTATGAGAAACTCTAGGCCACATTAAGGAGCATGGGTATACCAGAACACCTGATCATTATCTTCCACAATCTGTACATTGATCAAGAAGCAACAGTTGAAATGGAACAAGGAACAACAGAATGGTTTAAAATAAGCAAAGGTGTACGACAAGGCCTCATACTTTCTCCCTACCTGTTTAATTTATATGCAGACCAAATCATCAGAGAAGCAGGATTGTATGAAGACAACAGAGGAGTGAAGATTGGTGGAAGACTCAACAACCTTCGCTATGCTGATGATACCAAATTACTGGCTGAAAATGAAGAGGATCTGAAACATTTACTTCTCACGATCAAGGAACATAGTCTCAAAATGGGCCTGCACCTTAATGTAAAGAAGACAAAGATCATGACAACTGGTAAAATCAATAAGTTCATTGTTGAAGGAGAAGAAATTGAAATTGTGGACAACTTTAACCTACTTGGATGAACTATCAAAAAAGAAGCAACAAGCAGTCAAGAAATCCAATGACACACTACTCTTGGCAGAAATGCTATGAAAGACCTAGACAAGATTCTCAAGAGCAGAGATGTCTCTCCATACAAAGATTCAGCTCATTCAAGCCATGGTATTTTCAATAACATCATATGGATGCGAATGCTGGACAATGAAAAAGATAGACAGGAAGAAAATTGATGCCTTTGAATTATGGTGCTGGCGGCGAATACTGCATATACCATAGACTGTCCGAAGAATAAACCAGTCAGTACTAGAGGAGATTAAATCTAAACTTTCTTTAGAAGCTCAGATGACAAGACTTTAACTTTCATACTTTGGACACATCATACGAAGAGAGAGATCATTAGAGAAAGACATCATGCTTGGGAATATAGAAGGTCAATGCAAAAGAGGAAGGCCAGCAATGAGAAGGATCGATACAATAACAGCAGCCACGGGTACCAGTCAGTCAGCAATGAGCAAGCTGACTGAAGACTGAACACAATTTAAGACAACTATCCAGAGGGTTGCCATGAGTCGACACCGACTCGACGGCACTTAACAACAACAACATGGAGACATGATTCAGGGAAAACCATGACTGGGATGTAATTATACCGGGCTATACTTTATTCAGGAAGGATGGGGTAGGAAGAAGGGGAGGTGGAGTGGCACTATATGTAAAAAATAATAGTAAAGCTATAGAATTACAAGGCTTAAAAATAAGTGATGAGGCACTGTGGTTAAACTAGAAAGAGGGAAATCCATTTGAACTGGAGTTATATACAGATCTCCCTCACAGGGAGTAGACGTGGATGATGATTTAATAGAAGACATACACAGTATTGTCATGAAAAGAGAAGTGCTACTGATAGGTGATTTCAATATGTTGGATGTGGATTGGCACATCCCTACAACAGTGCCATCTGGAAGTAAGGAGATCCTGGATTCTCTACAGGGAGAAATATTCAGGCAACTGGTAACAGAGAACACACGTGATGGAGCCATACTGGACCTAGTGCTTACCAATGGGGAAAGTGTTTCTGATGTCATAGTGGGAGATCATCTCGCATCCAGGGATCACCAGATGGTATGAGTCTGTATTAATACTAGGGCTGATAAAGTACATTCAATAACAAAGGTCTTAGACTTTAGGAAAACTAACCTTGCCAAGATGGGACAATACCTCAAGGGGTCATTAGGAGGATGGGAAGAGCTAGGGAATGTAGAAATGCAATGGGCAAAACTGAAAGGGGATATTTTAAGTGCAGCAAATCTTTTTTTTAGAAAGGTAACTAAATGCAAAAGGTAAAGGAGGCCACTATGGTTCTCAAACAAAGTAGTTGAAAAGGTATAGAAAAAGTGGATGGCCTTAATAAAATACACGAGATCACAGAGAGAGGAAGACAAACATCAATATTTGGAAAAAATTTAGAGAAGCTAGGAAAGAAGTTAGGAAAGCAAAGATACAAAAAGAAGAAGAAATAGTCAATGCAATAAAATGGGGACCAATACATTTTTCAGATATGTTAGCAAGAGGAGAAAGTGCAACAGTGGTATTGTCAGACTCAAAGGTAAAGAGGAGGAACATGTAAAAACTGGAGAGGATAAAGCGGAATTGCTTAACAAATATTTTTGTTCTCTGTTCACAGATGAAAAACCTAGAGCAGGACCTCAGAAAACATCCACAAATAGGTACAGACATAAAGGGGATCTTGAACAATTTTCAGAAGATTGTTCATGAGGAACTAACTAAACTAAAAGTAGACAAAGTGATTTAGTCAGAATGGACACATCCCAGAGTATTGAAGGAACTTGGGGACATTCTAGAAGCAATACTGTCTCACCTTTGCAATGGTTCTTTAGTGTTGGGAGTGGTCCCAGAGAACTGGAGAAAGGTGCATGTGATCCCTTTATACAAAAGCAGAAGTAAGGATAAGGATGAGAATAACAGACTGGTTAGTCTGATCTCTGTAGTGAGTAAATTCACAGAAACACTGCTAAAACAGAGGATAGTGAGGTTTATGGAGTCCAATGGATTGCACGATCCGAGGTAGCATGGATTTACTAGAGACAGGTCTTGTCAGACAAATCTGATTTCTTTCTTTCATTGGATGACCAGAAAGTTGTACTGAGGGAGAGCTCTAGATGTGGTGTAATTATACTTAGTGAAGCCTTTGACACCATTCCGCACAGGCGACTTATAAATAAATTTAGCACCCTAGGGATGGACCGTAAAGTGACGGACTGAGTTAGAAATTGGTTGTGTGGGAGGCGACAAAGTGTTTAGGTAAATTGAGCTCACTCTGAGGAGGAGGTGGTTATCAGTGGTTTGCCAAAGGGATCTGTCATTGATCCAATTATTTTTAACATTGTTGCTAAGGATATTGATGAAGGGCTGTTGGATAGGTTTTGCCTCTTTGCGGATAATACCAAAATCTGCAATAGAATAGACACCCAAGAAAGAATAGATAACATGAGGAGGGATCTAGCTAAACTTGAGGAATTGTTGAGAATTTGGCAGCTGAGTTTTAACGCAAAAATGGGGGGACATGCATGTGGGTTGCAGAAATCCAAGGAAGTGGTACAATATAAGGGGTGATGTACTTCTGTCCATGAAAGAAGAGTAGGACTTGAAAGTAGTTTGTTTCTGATGATCTTAAAGTGTCTAAACAGGTAGAAAGGTTGACAGCGAAAGCCAGAAGGATGCTTGAGTGCATAGGGAGGGGAATGGCCAGCAGAAAAAAAGGATGTGATAGTGCCTCTGTATAAGTCTTTGGTGAGACATCATTTGGAGTATTGTGTGCAATTCTGGACACCACACCTTCAAAAGGATACCAACAGGATGGAGTCTGTGCAAAGGGTGACTACCAACATTGTCTGTGGTCTTCATTATAAACCGTATGAAGGTCATCTTAAAAATCTCAATATGTATACTTTAGAGGAAAGGCAGGATAGAGATGTTTTAAATACCTCAGAGGCATAAATGCACAGGACAGCCTCTTTCATTAAAAAAAAAAAAAAAGAAAATATCTGTAACAAGGGGGCATAGGGTGAAGGTGAAAAGGAATAGATTCAGGAGTAATATGTGGAAATATTTCTTTATGGTAGATGCATGGAAGAGTCTCCTAATAAAGTTAGTAGAGATGAGGACAGTATCTTTATTCAAGAAACCATGGGACAAACACAGAAGATCTCAAAAGGGAAAAGGGGACTATAGCAGTTGATATGAAAGGGCAGATTAGATAAGCCATATGGTCTTTTTCTGCCCTCATGTTTCTGTTTCTTAGATTCATAAAGAACACATGTAAATTATAGCATTTTATCATTTACACCCTTACTTGTGCGCTTCCACCATGATCTACCTAAACTCTATCCACGTGCATGCCCACAATAAAAGTACATGCCATCGGTCTGATGTGTGCACTTTCAGAATAGCAATTGATTCAGTTATGTGCATGAATGGTCATTTATATGCATACTGTAAATGCTGGGATTTGCACACATATAGTAAGTGGTGCATAACTGTAGGCAGCTCCTTGTAAAATTACCCTTATACTCATTCATTCTGCAGCTCCTCACTACCTTTCTTCTCTTATCTCTCCTTACACCCCCCCCCCCCCTCGGGAACTCCACTTTTCTGGCAAACTGCTTCTATCTGTGCCCTTCTCATCTATTACTAACTCCAGACTTCGCTCCTTTCATCTTGCTGCACCTTATGCCTGGAACAAATTACCTGTGTCTGTCTCTGACCCTTTTCAAATCCAGGCTGAAAACGTACCTCTTCGCTGCTGCTTTTGGATCTTGACTCACCTGATCTCCTTATTTCTTTACGATTTCCCATTGTTTTATCCCTGTCTACTTCTTCTGTGTTGTCTGTCTTGAATAGATTGTAAGCTCTGATGAACAGGGACTGTCTCTTACATGTCTCTGCCGCGCTGCGTATGTCTTGTACTGCTATACAAAAGCTTAGTAGTAGTAATAGTATGTCTTCTATTTTAAATGGTGAAGAAAGAGGGCGATGGATGAAAGTAGTTATATCAACGTGCTGCTCTCTTGATAAGGTGTACACTAGGCAACTGATCTTCTCTTTTATACATTTTTGGAAGTGAAATGAGTGTCATTTGCTAAATAAAGTGTCAAGTTAATACAGTTTCTGTAATGCAATATGATTTTGACTTCAATCTTTTAAAAATGATAAAAACAACACTCAAAGCAGTTTCAATCACTTAATATTCCCAAGACCTATAATAGCTGTGCAGAGTGTTATTAAGGCAGATGTCGGTGGTAGTGTGGTGAAACGTATCTGGAAATACAAAAATGTTGTAAAAGTTCTACTTTTATTACACCCTCAAGAGGCTGTTACAGCTGAGGTTTAGTTGTTCTTGTATAAAGCTTTAATATCTTGGTGCTAACAGCAGATACCAATAATTTTGCTGCAATTTCTCAGCAGTACTTTAATGACTAGAGAGTAATCATTCAGTTTCCAAAGCAACAATCTCTAAAGACTTTATTGAAAATAATTCAAAATAAAAATAAAAAAAGAGAATGTTAGCTATCAATAATTTAAAGATAAATAAAGCAAATCAATAAATAATACAACAGCTGGTTATCAAATATTCCAGAATCATGGACAGAAGTCAGTTCATTATCATGGCCGGGATTTAATTTTCTTCTCCATGTAAATCACATTTGAGAAATGCATCTGGCACCTCATATATTTCCAAAGCAGCAAATTTAAATGAATTAATAATGCTAGTTTTTCTGGTCTTATGAAAAGAGATGGGCGTTGGTCAATGAGCTGTAGAAACCATTGGCTCATTGATTTTATAACAGAGGGGAGTCAGTGAGGCTATCTAAAGCTTTAATAGAAAATACAAATTTTACAAAGACATTTTTTCTATTCCCAAACATACTTAGAGGCATGTTTATTAAGGTACATGCCATTAGTGTGCAATTGTGCCACCAAATTAACAGTGAGGCCCATGTTAATTTTTGCATGCCCATCCCCCTGTTGATAGCGTGATTCTAACTAGCAGCACCACCCTAATTGGCACGTAGGTGCACTTAATGCCATCCTGGCATTAATTGCACCCATTCTAATATCAACTGGTGTCATTAGCATGAACCATCAAAACCCACGTCATGCCCCTAACCTGTCGAATCAAACACTAATTGGTTGACATGGGATCTTTATGCCAGTGCCCTTAGTGGTGTGAAACCCTTTGCTAACATCTAGTACACTTTAGTAAACATCCCCCCTTAATCACTAAGAGGATAATTTTATAAAAGGTTGCAAAGTGCGAAGGCCAAGTAGGTGCCTCTTTTAAGCCTAATTTATAAAGACATACGGGTCCCTATGTATCTTTATAAAATGCTAGGGCAAAAGTGGCAGTAATCACACCTAGATTGAAGCTATGGACATCTGCAAGTATGCAAGTTCACAAGAAGAGTACACACATGTATACATGTTTTATAAAATACACATATTGACTATGACTCCACTCATGTTCCACATTAACTCCCTCCATAGACATGCCTACACATGGGCCATATAAAAGTACACTCCTTTTTGTCATTGTGCACACTTTTATTGTATATGCATTACTTTAAGAGTAATTTTATAAGATGTCCTCTACTTGCATCAAAAGGCTTTTACACACAATGCTTTATAAAATTACTCCCTAAGGAAATTATTATAACAGGACACTTGTAGAAAAGTCTAAAAACTGTACCTATTGTATCCCTATTTTATAAAGGCAACATAGATGTCCAGGTGCTTCTATAAACTGTGCTTCTCGAACTATCTCCATTAATTTGCATCCACTTCTAGGCAGGTGTAACCATATGATTGCATTCTATGCATTGTATTCTCATAGTTTATACATAGTAACATAATAAATGACAGCAGATAAAGACCAGCATGGTCCATCTAGTCTGCCCAGTGAGGTGGTGAAAATTACCCCTACTCAAGTTAGAGTACCTCTGTCTATGCCTTTGTTAAGATTTGTACCCACTACTCCGTGAAGGTTGCCCCCTTTATGCCTTCTTTTAGGGTTGTACCCGCCACTCCATGCAAGTTACCCCTCTCTGTGCCTTTGTCTATGGTGTTCCATGCCTTTTTTAATTTCACCACTATTTTTGCCCCACCTCCTCCACTGGGACGGCATTCCAGACATCTCACACCCTTCCTGAGAAAAAGTATTTCTCAATGTTGCTTTTGAGTTTACCTCATTGAAGCTTCATTTCATGTCGTCTAGTTCTACAGCTTCCCCTTCTTTGAAAAAGAAAAATATTTGGAGTAAATCTAAACAGTAGGACTAGCAACAGCTAGCCACTTTAGAAAAGCTAGCTTCCACTGCTGAATATTGGGCCTTAGAAGAATAAGATTTGCCATACTGGGCCAGACCAAAGTTTCATCAAGCCTTGTATCCTGTTTCCAGCAGTGGCCAACCCAGGTCACAAGTACCTTGCAGGATCTCAAAAAGTAGAACGATTCCATACGATCTAACAGACTGTAACTGGCATTTTAAAAGGGCATCCAATTGCAATCTGGGACACCAGGGCAAAACATGCAGGAAAAAGCTGGGGCATCTATGTTCTGGGCTGATTTTGGAAACATAGATGCCCCCCAGTGTGGACAGCTGCACTGGTATCCATATAGATGACCCCACTACAAACTCTTGGGGCAGGAGCATCTATCTCCTACTAGTTTTGTCCATTGGTCTGTTAAATTGAAAACAAGAGCACTCATTCCACATCAGTGTTTATTATCAACATGGTAAATATAGGTCATTCTGTCCCGTGAATAGTGGTGTGGATGTCCCATTGGAATGTCCATCCCCGCTATTCGCCCACCTGCAAGCCCTAGCTAAAGTCTCCCCATACGAACAACGCATTTGTATGGGGAGGCTTAGACGGGGACATTCCAAAGGTGAAGCGGGGGCAGGGCTTGTGTGGGCCATGACCCCGTATATACAGGGCTGATTCTGAGGTTGGCCCTGTATGTCTGGAGCAGTGAAATTAAATGGGGGACTCATTCCTGACTACTTTGATAGCATCTCTAAGTTTTTCCAAATATAGATGCCTGTCTTCCTCTCTCTGTGATCACTTGTATTTCATGAAGGCCTCTCCCTTTTTCTTCACCTTTTCAGATACTTTTTTTTTTGAGAACCACAGCAGCCTCCTTTTCCTTTTATTTACCGTTCTAACATAAAAAGGTTGGTTACCCTTAAAATATCCCCCTTCAGTTTTGCCTACTGTTTTTCTACATCCTTAGCTGTTCCCATCCCACTAATGACTCCTTGAAGTACTGGCCCATCTTGGCAAAGTTAGTTTTCCTAAAGTCTAAGATCCTCACTTTTAAATGGATTTTATCAGTCTAAGACCTAATACTGAACCACACCATCTGGTGATCAGGGGATGCGAGATAATCTCAAACTATAACATCAGAAACACTTTCACCATTGGTTAGTATCAAGTCCAGTATGGTCCCTTTATGTGTGTGTTCTGTTATTTTATTTATTAATTAATTTGTTATACTTTTCTATACCGCCCCTTCCAGAGATCAAGGGTGGTATAACTTATAGAACATAAGAACATAAGATATGCCATACTGGGTCAGACCAAGGTCCATCAAGCCCAGTATACTGTTTCCAACAGTGACCAATCTAGGTCATAAGTACAAAGCAGTTTCCCCAAAAGACACAGGTTCCACAATGCTTGTATTGAATCAAGCATTGATATCCTGCGTCCTTTTTTAATAATGGTTTATGGAACTTTCTTCCAGGAACTTGTCCAAACCTTTTATAAACCCAGCTACTCTAACAGCCTTTACTATATCCTCCGGTAACAAATTCCAGAGTTTGATTACACATTGAGTGAAAACATATTTTCTTTTATTTATCTTAAATAGTTTACGCTGTAGCTTCATTGCATGTCACCTAGTCTTTCTACATTCTGATAACATAAACAATCTATCTACGTTTACCCGTTCCACTCCGTTCATTAATTTATAGACTTCTATCATATCTCTCCTCAGCCATCTCTTTTCCAGGTTAAAGAGCCCTAACCTTTTTAGCCTTTCTTCATTGGGGTATCCTTCCATCCCCTTTACCATTTTGGTGGCTCTTCTCTGAACCTTTTCTAATAAAGCTATATCCTTTATAAGATACGGCGACCAGAATTGGACACAATATTCAAGGTGCAGTCTCACCATGGAACGATACAGAGGCATTATAATATCATTTGTTTTATTTTCCATTCCTTTCCTTATGATACCTAGCATTCTATTTTCTCTCTTGGCCGCCACTGCACACTGGGCGGAGGGTTTTAACATGTTATCCACAAATCTTTTTTCCTGGGTGGTGGTTCCTAATGTGGAACCTTGCATCGTGTAAGCATAGTTTGGGTTGTTCTTCCCTAGGTGCATAACTTTGCACTTGTCCACATTAAATTTCATCTGCCATTTGGATGCCCAGTCTTCCAATTTATCAAAATCCTCTTGCAATTTTCCACAATCCTCTTGGGGTTTAACAACTTTAAATGGTTTTGTGTCATCTGCAAATTTGATAACCTCACTCGTTATTCCTTTTTCCAGGTCATTTATGAATATGTCAAAAAGCAGCAGACCCAGCACAGATCCCTGGGGTATACCACTATTCACCTTTCTCCATTGGGAAAATTGGCCATTTAGCCCTACTGTCTGCTTTCTATCTTTTTACCAGTTCCTGATCCGCAATAGTACACTGCCTCCTATCCCATGACTCTTTAGTTTTGCCAAATGTCTCTGATGAGGGACCTTGTCAAAGGCTTTCTGAAAGTTAAAATACACTATATCAACTGACTCACCTTTGTCTACCTGTTTATTCACACCTTCAATAAAACATAACAGATTAGTAAGACAAGATCTTCCTTGTCTAAAGCCATGTTGGCTGTCTCCCATTAAGCCATGACTATCTACATGTTCAGCAATTTTGTTCTTTATGATGGTTTCTACCATTTTTCCCAGTACTGACATCAGGCTCACTGGTCTCTAGTTTCCCGGATCTCCCCTAGAACCCTTTTTAAATATTGGCATTACGTTGGCCATCCTTCAATCTTCAGATGATTTTAATGATAGTTCACAAATTACTAATAGCAGGTCTGCAATCTCATATTTCAGTTCTTTCAGTAACCTTGTATGTATATCATCCAGTCCAGATGATTGTTACTCTTCAGTTTATCAAATAGTTCTAATACATCTTCGCGATATATCGATATTTCCTTCAATTTTTCCGCACCTTTAAATACAACTTCAGCCATGAGTAACATCCGTACATCATCCTCAGTAAAGACCAAAGCAAAGAATTCATTCAGTCTTTCCTCTATCGCTTTGTTGCCTCTTAGTGCCCCTTTGACCCCTCTATTATCTAATGGACCAACTGACTCTCTCACAGGTTTTTTGCTACAAATGTACTTGAAAAGTCTTTATTATGCATTTTTGGTTCCGCAGCAAGCTTCTTCTCAAATTCTCCCTTTGCTTGCCTTATCAATGCCTTGAATTTAACTTGCCAGTGGTTGTGCTGTTTCCAGTTTTTGTCATTTGGCTTTTTTTTTCCATTTCTTGAAAGATGGTTTTTGGCAACAACAGCCTCTCTGACCTCACCTTTAAACCATGCTGGCAGTTTTTTGGACTTACTTCCACTTTTCTTAAAGCGTGGAATACATCTGGTCTGGGATTCCAAGATAGTATTTTTCAACAACACCCAAACTTGATGTAAGTCTTTAATCTTTGCAACTGCTCCTTTTAGTTTTTTCTTAACTATTTTCCTCATTTTATCATAGTCTCCCTTTCAAAAGTTAAAAGGTAGTGCTGTGGATTTCCTTACCATCCCTCTTCCACTAATTAAATCAAACACGATTATGCTATGATCACTATTGCCAAGTGGCCCCAACACCCTTATCTCTTGCACCAGATCTGGTGTTCTACTAAGGACTAGGTCCAATATGGCTTCCCCTCTGGTCGGTTCATGAACCAGCTGCTCCAAGAAGCAGTCATTTATTTAGGAACTTTATCTCCCTAGCATGTCCTGCCGTGACACTGACCCAGTCGATACCGGGGTAATTGAAATCACCCATTATTATTACTGTGCTGTAACTTTTGTTAGTTTCCTTGATTTCTTTGACCATCATCCATTTGTTTATTCTGGCCAGGCAGTCGATAGTATACCCCCACTGCCATCGCCTTCCCCTTTTTACATGGAATTTCAATCCATAGAGATTCTACAGCAAATTTTGTTTCATGCAAAACCTCAATCCTTTCTGACTCAATGCCATCTCTAACATAGAGCGCAACCCCTCCACCAATTTGATCAGCTCTATCATTACGATATAGTTTATACCCAGGTATCACAGTGTCCCACTGGTTGTCCTCCTTCCACCATGTCTCTGAGATACAAATCATATCTAACCTCTCATTTAGTGCTATATATTCTAACTCTCCCATCTTATTTTTTAGACTTCTAGCATTTGCATACAAGCATTTTAGAGGCTGTATTTTATTCATATTAATCTTGGTATTGGCAGGCATGGATAATTTGGCATCTTTAAGCTCTGTCTGCCTGCTCCATACTCAAGGGCATTTGGGCTACTTTACTCTTTTTTGGAACCTCTCTGCTTTTGGTAGTATCCTTCAAGGATACATTATTTCGAACCATGCACTCTTGCGCGACTGTTGGCTTTCCCCAATTATCCAGTTTAAAAACTGCTCTATCTCCTTTTTAAAGGTTAATGCCAGCAGTCTGTTTCCATCACAGTTAAGGTGAAGCCCATCCCTTCAGAAGAGCCCCTCCTTTCCCCAGAATGTTCCCCAGTTCCTAACAAATCCAAAACCCTCATCCTTGCACCATCGTCTCATCTACGCATTGAGACTCCGGAGCTCTGCTTGCCTTTTGGGTCCTGCACGTGGAACTGGAAGCATTTCGGAGAACGCTAACCTGGAAGTTCTGGATTTCAACTTCCTACCTAAAAGCCTAAATTTAGCCTCCAGAACCTCCCTACCACATTTCCCTATGTCACTTGTACCGACATGTACCAAGACAGCAGATTCCTCCCCAGGACTATCTAAAACCTTATCTAGGTGGTGGGTGAGGTCTGCTACCTTCTCATGTTACATAAAACAGTTTTAAGAACTTTTTACATGGTAAATTTTAAACATTCTGAAACGTTAACATAATAGTAACTATGTACAAGCAGGTTGCCTGAATAGTTTTCCCTGTAGAAAATCCAGGATCTCCTTACTTCTAGATGACACCACAACAGAGATGGGCAAATCAACATCTGGCATATTGAAATCACCTATCAGTAGAAGTTCACCTTTTCTGGCATTGCTGTGTATGTCTTCCATTAAATCTCCATCCACTTCTTCTCTCTGTGAGGGAGGTGTGTATATCATGCCAATACAAATGGAGTATTCTTTCTCTCTTTCTAGTTTGCTCCACAGTGCCTCCTCTCTACATTTTAAGCCCTGTAATTCTATAGCTTTTATATTATTTTTTATATTTAGTGCCACTCCTCCTCCCCTTCTTCCTATGTAGCCCTTCATGAATAACGTATAGCCTGGTATAATTATATACAAGTCATTGTTGTCCATGAACCATGTCTCGTAACCACTACTAAATCCAAGTCAGCTTCTTCCATTAAAACCTCAACATCTGAGATCTTATTTCCTATGCTACAGGCATTTATACACACTGCTTTCCAGATGTTGCACCTTTTCATTCATTTCTTTGTTTTTCAGTGCTGTCTGAGCTGCCTCTGGGATATTTTGGCAATGTACCATGGAAGTAAATTGCCAGGCCTTTTTTTCTGAGGCAATGAATAGTAAAGTGACTTGTCCAAGGTCATAAGGAATACCAGTGAGAATCAAACCCTTGACGTTCTAGATAATAGGCAATTGCTCTAACCACTATATTACTCCCCCACTTCCCTAGGCTATTCTTCCACCCATTTCTATAGAGGAATATAATGTTTCACTTACCTGGGGGCTTTTGTCACCCATCCCCAACCAATCTAGTTTAAAACTCTCTTCAGTAGGTTAGCCAGTCTTCTACTAAATATATGTTGACCCTTCTTGGACAGATGGACAGCATCTCTTCCCTGCAGCCCTTGGAACACCATCCCATAGTCCAGGAAACCAAAATACTCTCGATGGCATTATCCATGCAGCCATGCATTTATCTCCAAGGTGCAAGCTTCTCTGCCTCGACCTTTACCCCCAACAGGGAGGATTGAAGAGAACATCACCTGCACACCTATCTGCTTCACCCACTGTCCCAGAGCCATGAAGTCCTTTTTGATACTTCATGGCTCTGGGACAGAGGGTGAAAAAGATAGGTGTGCAGGTGGTTTTCTCTTCAATCCTCCCTGTTGAGGGTAGACATATTAATGGATATCCAAGCAGCTGCTCTTCAGATATTCTGGGTGGAGACTGTGACTAAACTGGCCACAGTGGTTGCAGTTGGACGTAATTGATGGGGCCCAACTTGACCTGGGGCTGGTAAGTGAGTTTGGGCATAGAAGAAGGAGATAGTCTGAGACCCAGGATGAAGTAGTCTCTTTTGAAGCTGACCATCTGTAGCTGGTCGGATTGAAAGTGACAAAAAGTTGTGAGGATGATCTCAAATCTTTTGTGGCATGTAGGTATTAAGGTAGTGTTCATTTGCAATCCAAGGTATGAAGGGATTTTTCTGATGATTCTGAAATTGTTCTGATGATCAGGAAATAAATTAAAAAGTACAATGGACTGTTTCAAGTGAAATTCTGATACAACTTTTAGAAGGAATTTAGGATGTGTCCTTAAGAGCACCTTGTTAAGAAGAAATTGTATGTAAGGAGGGTAGTGCATGAGTGCTTGTTCACTGATCCTTCATGCCACAGTAATTGCTACAGGGCATACTGTTTTCCAGGTAAGATGCTTCAAAGATGCTGATCCGAGGGGTTTAAAGGGACCTTTCATAAGCTCTGCTAAGACCACATTCAGGTCCCAAGTCAGAAGAGGAGGTTTAATAGGAAGCTTGGTGTTCATGAAACCTTTCATAAACCTAGAGGTAAGAGGATGAACTGAGATGGGCTTGCCCTCCACTGGGGTTTGGGAAGTCACTATAGCTGTGAGGTGATAATGGACAGGCATGGTTGGAACACCCGATTTGGAGAGATGCAGCAGGTAGGACAGGACCATTTCCAGAGGACAGTGAATGGGGTCCTAGTGATTTACCTTCACCCAGTGTACAAAGCAGGTCCACTTACATTGGTAGGATAACTGAGCAGCAGGTTTTCTCGAGGCAATAATCACTACAAGCCTTCCTTGGGGAAGGAAGTAGCTATTGCTGAGGTAACTGGACCTTCCAAGCTGCTAACAAGAGGCTGAAGAGATTGGGGTGGAGCAAGATGCCTGATGCTGTCAGTAGGAAGACCTACCATAGTAGCCGTCTGAATATGAGTGTTCTAGTGCATCAGTTCCAGATCTTGCATTATCACCCTTAGCAGTGGAAGAATAAGCTCAACTTTTCACTAATTTAGATGAATCTCTATGTCAGATCATGTGCATTACCTATGACACCTTTGATTCCGTGGCATACTCTACCATTACGGCTATTTCAGCTAGACACACAACCTGGCTCTGGGTATCTGGACTCCGTGAGTTTCTTTACAATCATCTTACGGATGTCCCATGTCAAGGAGATAGCCTTTTTGTATCTAAAGTACAGGAATCAGTCTCAAAGGTTAAATACCATTTATCCACAATTAGAGAATTAGCTGCCCAACCAGTAAAATGGGCATCACAACCCAGAAATTCTCAACTTCTTCACTACAGGAGAGCTTACTATTATCAATATTTCCAGCTATTTTGCCCTCACTGGAAATATCAGTCATATCCCAGGCAGCCATCATAATGCTCTGCTGCATCAGCTTACCTTCAATGCTCCAGGCAATGGGACAGGAAACAACCATCCAATCCAACTCCTGTCCCCAAACCTACTCCTAGTTTTTGACCACCTGTCAAAAACAGGCCAAATTCAGCACTTCAGAGAGGTATGGTATTCCACGGCTACCATTTAGTGGGTACTCAACATAGTCAAAAGGGGTTACAAGATCAATTTTCTCCAACTTTCACCTCTCATCCTTGTTTCAACATGCCCATGCCTTTGGCTCAACACTTACAGATCCTGGAACAGGAAGTCACCGAGCTGCTCTGCAATCAAGCCATCAAAGTACTTCCTTACGAACAACATAGCCAGGGGTTCTACTCGTGTTTCTTCCTGATTCCAAAAAAGACTGGAAAATTATGTCCCATCTTAGTCTGTTGGGACCTCAATTGTTACATCAAAAGAGAAAAATTCAAAATTACTTCTCTCAGTATAATCTTTCCTTGCTCAGTCAACATGACTGGCTAGTCTCTCTGGACCTGAAGGATACCTATACTCCCATTCCCATTTACCCTCTGCACTGGAAGTACCTTTGCTTCAAGTTCAAAGGTCAACACTACCAATACAAGGTACTTCCATTCAGCCTTTCTGCTGCATCCTGTATATTCACAAAATATCTAGCTGTCATCGCAGGCTGTCTTTGGTGACAGGTCACCCACATTTTATTGCATTGGCTATTGTATCTTTGTTTTCCTAACTACTTTGCCTGCCTCTCCAAGTTTTTCCAAATATAGATGCCTATTTTCCTCTCTCTGTGATCTCTTGTATTCCATGAAGGCCTTCCTCTTTTTCTTCACCTTTTTCAGATACCTTTTTTGAGAACCATAGCGGCCTCCTTTTCCTTTTATTTTACATTCTAACAAAAAGATTGGTTGCCCCTAAAGTATCTCCTTTCCGTTTTGAACACTGTTTTTCTACATTCCCCAGCTGTTTGCAATCCCACTAATGACTCCTTGAGGAATTGGCCCATCTTGGCAAAGTTAGTTATCCTAAAGTCTAAGACCCTCACTTTTGAATGGATTTTATCAGCCCTAGTCCTAATACTGAACCACACCATCTGGTGATCAGTGGATAAGAGATAATATCAGAAACACTTTCCCCACTGGTAAGCACCAAGTCCTTCACATGCGTGTTCTGTTACCAGTTGCCTGAATACTTCTTCCTGTAAAGAATCCAGGATTTCCTTGCTTCTAGATAACACTGCAGCAGGAATGCGCCAATCAACATCTGGCATATTGAAATCTCCTATCAGTAGCATTTTGAGTAAGAAAGATCTTTGGGATCTCTTCCTACGGCTCTTGCAGTGGCAGGAGCTCTGGGAAGTCTTAATTTATCTTAAAAATATGAGAACATAAGAAATGCCTTACTGGGTCAGACCATGGTCCATCTAACCCAGTATCCTGCTTCCAACAGTGGCCTATCCAGGTTACAAGTACCTGGCAGGTTCCCAAAAAGCACACAGGTTCCACAATGCTCGTCCCGGGGCAAGTAGTGGATTTCCTGAGTCCTCTTTAATAATGGTTTATGGACCTTTCTTCCAGGAATTTGTCCAAACCTGTTTAGAATCTAGCTGCATTAACAGATTTTACTACATTCTCCAGTAACAAATTCTAGATTTTGATTACACGCTGAATGAAAAAAAGTTTTTTCTTATTAGTCTTCAATGGGTTATGTTGTAGCTTCATTGTGTGTCTATTAATATTTCTACATTTTGATAGCGTGAACAATCAATCTATGTTTACCCATTCCATCTCATTCATTAATTTATAGACCTCTATCTTGCAGCTAATGTGAGAGTAAGGGACACTAAGCAGTGAACAGGTGTCATCTTCCAGTGGTATGGACATCTGCCATTCTCTCAGAGAGGGTAAGTGTGGGTGCCTGGGTGCCTGTGGTGCTTAGTATCCATGGGTATGTCCACTGTCATGTTGAGTGCAGGGACCCCCGGATATGCGGGAGTAGCACTTAGGATGTCCACACTATCCTGAACAAACTTCTGAAGTAGTGACAGGAGGAAAGAGTTAGGGCTTGTGGTCACTGCTGGCTGTGTTGGTTCAGGCATAGTGGGCTCATTTTGCCTCTGGATTTTAATTAATTAATTTAATTAGTTGGCTGTGTTTATATACCGCTTTTCTCAAAGGTCAAAACGGTTTACAGAGAACTGAAGTTATACAAGTAAATGTTTACATTGAAACAGGCAAATTTGTACATTGAACAAGGGGAGGGGAGTTCAGGATGGTTAACTATGTACAGGTTGCTGAGTCATCTATATATTCTTGTAGTATTTGGTGTTCATTTGTGGGGGTGCAAGACATTTAGGGGCATGTTTACTAAAAACCGCTAATTTGCGCGCCGCAAAATAGCGCACTAAAAGCGGTACTTAAGAGCGCTTAAACGCCCCGCAATCTTGCGTGTCACCCCCGCAGAGGTGCGCGGCACACTAACGGGCCCCTTACAAGTGCGGGCCCGCAAATTTCCGATAGAGGCGTGGAACGTCTAACGGAGGGCGGAGGAAGGCTCTGGAGGGGCGGAGGGACGGGGTCAATGGGTGGAGAGTGGGAGGGGAGAGGCTCCCCGCACATTATCGGGCCCGAATTTACAATGGAAAAATAGCGCGAGTGAAACACTCGCGGTAGAGGGCATTTAAAGGGAAGAGAAACCATTTCCGTCAGCAATGTACAGCAAAACGGGGGAAACCTGCAAAACGTTAGCAGTGTGAGACCCGTGCACAGCACAAAAATGCAATTAGAAGTATAAAATGACCACAGGAAAAAATGACTAATAGTAGCTCAGCTCAGGAACAGGTCCAGTAATGGGCCAAATGAAAAACCACACGCAGGAAAGTCACAAAACAAAATGCAGCGTGGAAATGTGTATGGAGCGGAGACACCTCTAAAAAGCATTTCCCCCTTATGGAGCTTTCCTGGGAGTGTCCCCCATGTTTGGCCATCAATATCACTGTTGCCCATCTTGGTCATATATTATCCCCCTTTTCCATGGTCATGTCTGGGGTTTATTTTCACGTCTGTCACCAGACAGGGTGAAGCAGCCCACAGTAAAAATGTGCAGAGCAGGGTTTGGGACCCCATCCTGCCAGGTTTACCATCTCCAGGTACTGCACAATTTCTGTGGCAACAGTGTGGTGCAGTGGACAGAGCCATGAATGCAAAGCCCAGAGGGACACAGGTTCAAATCCCATCTGGGGCTCATGCCAGCCCAGTCAGAATATTTTACCCACCACCAAGCAAAGATAGTAAAGACACCCCTTTATTACAGAGAACATAAGCATGTAGCAAACACCTATATTTTACTCTGCACCGCACACACACCAGAACAATGGGCATCACCCACAGCCGATTCACCCAAATGCAGCCCTGGAGTATCTCAACTCAATCTTGCCATATGCCTTTGCCAAGATAAGGACATGCCAGCATGGTGGCAAAACAATACAGATGGTGGAGGGGGAAGTGCCTGCTAGCCACAGAAGACAGTGGTCAAGCCATGTGCAGGCTGGTCCCGTCCACTGCAACAGACAGGCCCTGATGGATGTACAGTCATGGACCTCCCAGGGAATACAACCAATCTGTGGCAACATGGTGGTGCAGTGCACACAGACAGTGTATGCAAGAGCAGAAGGTCACAGGTGCAAAGCTCAGCTGGTGCCCCTGTCAACCCAGTCCACATATTTTATCCTCCATCAGACACAGATAGTGAGGACACCCCTTTATTACAGAGAACATAAGCGTGTCCCCAAACCCCATAATTTACCCCACCCCATCCCCCATTTACACACCACAGTTATAATTGACACACACCCCAGTACACACCCCATGTACACACCCCATTTATAATATACACATACCCCATTACAATGGTCATATCTGACAGCTGATTTGCACAAATGCAGTCCTGGAATGGCACAACTCCATAAGTTCACATGTTTTAAAAGATAGGGACATGTCAGCATGGTGTCGGACGGGTACAAGTGGTGGTGGGGCCAGTGTTTGCTAGCCACAGCATACAGTTGGCTAGCCATGTGCAGGATGGCACTGTCCACTGCAACAGACAGGCCCTGTTGGATGGACAGTCATGAATGTCCCAGGGAACCCAGCCAATCTGTGGCTACACAGTGGTGCAGTGCACTCAGACAGTGTATGCAAAACCAGAAGGTCACAGGTTCAAAGCTCAGCTGTGGCTATTCCCAATCCTGAACACGTATTTTAACCACCATCAAACACAGATAGTGAGGACACCCCTTCATTGCAGAGAACATAAGCGTGTCTCAACACCCCATAATTTACCCTCCCCCCCCGCCCCATTACAATGGGCATAAGTGACAGCCGAGTCGCCCAAGTGCAGGTCTGGCGTGGCACAACTCTATATGTTCACATGTTTTAAAAGATAGGGACATGTCAGCATGGTGTCGGACGGGTACAAGTGGTGGTGGGGCCAGTGTTTCATAGCCACAGCATGCAGTTGGCTAGCCATGTGCAGGATGGCACTGTACACTGCAACAGACAGGCCCTGTTGGATGGACAGTCATGAATGTCCCAGGGAACTCAGCCAATCTGTGGCTACACAGTGGTGCAGTGCACTCAGACAGTGTATGCAAAACCAGAAGGTCACAGGCTCAAAGCTCAGCTGGGGCTATTCCCAATCCTGAACACATATTTGTCATAGAAATAAACAGGGATACTGAGCACAATCCATTAAGGCTGATGACACAGGCATAGGATAGGTAAACCTGCCTTTTATTTTACATCCCAGGCACCCACACACCATGAACAAGGGCATCACCCAGAGCAGAGTATCCCAAATGCAGCCATGGAGGGTCACAAATCACTCAGCTCTGCTGATGTATCCAACAAATATGGGTGTGCTGCAAGTCACGTAAACACCACCATGGTATGCAGCTGTATCAGAGCCATAATCATCACGGACAACATGAAAAACCAACCTGTGTCTGCACAACATTGACTGGAGTTGTAAACAACTGCAATAGAACACTGGCCAACAGAGGCAGAAACACATCCACCTGCAGGCCCCACTATCTTAAGACAAATGCAGTGGCAGGATGTTGGGCCTAGTGTGCCCCTCTAAAAACTAGCATGTGCATACATGATCAATCACACAATACAGATGTGGAGATGTCACACACATATTGAAAGCCTGTGATGAGCAGTGACTGATAGAAACGCCTATGCTAAGCACAACCACATCATCCATCTGTAACATACAAACGTCTCTGATGTATGTGCAATGCGTGTCAGGTCATGTCTGCCGCAGAGACTAGCACCCTGGGAAAGATCTCTAAATGTACACCCCAATGTTGCCATGCCTGCACCTCGCCCATTAGTGTTGCGTTGGTCAGGGCTCCCAAATAATATTGCATCAGCTACATGCTGTCCTAGGTGTGGGGAGTGTGTGTCTGTCTATCCAGTGTGTGTTGGCTGTGAACAACCCCCACAGCCCACAATGATAGCACTGTTGGCAGTATTGGCCTGACAATGTGCATAATGAGGAGCAAAGTACTGTGGGTACAGAACAGACAGGGCGGCAGGAGCAGGATGCAGCTACACAGGGCAAATGTGCATGCCAGGACCATGTTGTGCCTTGCCATCACCTCCACAGACATGTTGTCCATAGCATGCTCTGTGTGGAGGTCACTCTCACCTTGAATGATCAGTGACCATGGGATGGCTAGGTCACAACAGAGTAGTTCACCCATGTGATGTGTATGGATTCTGTGTATATGGTGCCCAATCACTGAATCAACTGCGTGGTGGGTGTGCTCACATCCCAGTTAAGGATGCACAGAGTTTACCTGAGAGCATGCACTTTGGACTGGCTAGTGGCCTGTCTGCAGTTTTGCATGTGTCTGGCAGCAACACTTTGCAGGGTCATTAGCTGGGCACACACTGTGCCTTTTGCTGGAGAATGTCAGATGGTGATGGGTGAGTAGGGGGTCCCTAGCCCCACTGTTTGTCTGCCTGATCCTAAATTATGGATTTGTCCCAGATTGCACAGAGTGACCTGCAGGTTGTCCTTAACACAGCTGGACTGCGTCTGCTGTTGCTGGCAGCTGCTAGCACCATAGATGGTATATAGAATGTACATATCATCATTTTGGGGAAACTGTGTTCCACACAGAAGGTTTGGTGGTCAGACACACTCTGCCTATGTGTATGGAAATCTCCATTTCCCACACACACCCTGCACATATATCATGAAAGGCAGGGCACCCACACAGAATATGCACCCTTTGAGGAGCATTGCCGCCCAGAAGGCTCTGGGAGGCACAGATGCTGCAAGGTGGAGTGTAGGTGTGTCTGATGTGCCAACCTATCAGACATCGGCAGACAAGCTGTCATGATGTATAAGCCAGCTCAGACAGGATAGGTGCTGTGTGTCTCACATCACCCTCAGGGTGAGCACACACCACACACACTGTGATGGTGTGCACCCACTCTGTAGCTGCAACACTGAAGGTTAGTGCCCAACACTAGGCCTAGGTGCTGTGGGGTTGTAAACCCTCCCGTCCGGCCATCATGAGACCGCTGCTGTGCATATGCAGTGCATCATGGGTGTGAGTGGATTGACACCACCCTGTTTACTGCAGCACAAAGTCTGCAGAGGTCATATTGCAGGCAGCCATACTTCTCATCACAGCCACAGAGCTGTAGTCCACTGGTGCCTGCAATACCTCGGAATCGAAAGGTTGGTGGTTCAAATCCGAGGTGTGTTTGTACAAGCAATGTTTTTTGATCCTCACATTGTCCCATATAATCCACCAGTCAGCAGCAGTGCTGGTTACATTGCAGGAAAGTAACATACATAGAACAAGCCATTGTAACATTTAAACAATCATTTCCAAGGTTCATGGGGGCTGTCACGCATGGAATGTGTGTAATATCATGTATTACTGGCAACCCCAACACCATGACAGTGCAGTAAGCCAGGTCCACACTATATGGTGGCGTGGGGAGCACCTGATGCTGACAGCACTGTGAGGATCTCCGAACATCCACCACTAGTTCACACTCAGGGACCTGTCAATGGCTGCACTCACCAAACACCCCACTGTGTATGGAATCACGGAACCCCTGGCTCCACATGCAGCAAGGTCAGGTGTGGGCCACAACTAGATTGATAAGAACAGATGCCTGGCTGGCTAAAGAGGCAATCCTGCAGACTGTGTGCTGTGGTTACCAGGGGTGCGGTGATCCATTTTTGAGAATGGTGTACCGCACATGATGTAGGCAGCAGTGTGAGGGTCTTGCCACTAGCATCACCTCTGTAATCCTGAAAGGGGTCTGTGGCAGGTAATAATGTTGCAATGTCAGAAAATATATGCTGGCAAAAGCATAGATGTACATGGAAAGCACCATGGCCAATGGTGTAACAAAGTATGATAATGTGAGCTTACTGAGACTGGCACACTAGAGCCCAACTGGAGGATGTAACCCATGACGCCTGGTTAAGCAGTCCATGTAGCAAACATTGTGCAAGATCACAGCCACCAGGACTGTATGCCGGCACACATACCAAAGGTTATTGTGCAGTGTGCTGACATGCTGACCACATCACCTCATAATGTCCAACACGCAACATAATGTATGTGTGCAATGCTCATATATTAATCTCATAAAGACCCCTACAGCAAACAATACAGCATTGGTGTCTGTACAAGCTGATACACCACAGAACATGGTCCACCAACATACAGAACCCCATATCACCAGTCTGATTGACACCTGGTGCTGATGTTCTGGCTGCACCCATTGCTATCAGTGTCAGAGCACTACCTGCTATGTGACACACATAGCACACCTCATCTGACAATGGCCCAGAAATCAGTGGATATGTGTCCATAGGTTCAGGACCAGAGTGTGTGAACAGGTGTAATACATAATATTTATCGCATATTTAAATGGACAGGAGAGGCACCTCGTAGTTATGTGAGTATGCTGAGCACATGACACATATTGTTATTAAAATTATGAACTATTATTATGAATACTGCGTACCGGTAATAACCGCAACATCTTGCCACACAGCAATACCGATCGCACGTGCGCGCCTCGATTATTCGCGCAGCCATGCGCCGTGCACCAGCGTGAACCGCTACACGCAAATGCGGAAGTTGCGTCGTTAGCGGTCGCGCGTGTACACACCCTGAAACAAAATGGCGTCCCGATTAAGGAAACCGGCGTTCAGCCAACGAGAGCTGTGCCACCTGTCCACCCTGATTGCCAGGAAACAGAAGAGGCTCTTCCCAGGGCCCTCCAGGAGCAAAAACATGGCAAAGGTCCAGAGGGCATGGGAGAGGCTGACCAGGCGATTCAATCGTCAGGCAGACCACCAACGTGACGTAAGTGAATGGACATACGGCACAACAAACATATACACAGACAGGGTTGATGACAGATGTCCATGCTGTTGTGTGTTATTAGTCTAGAGAGGTCAAGTGTAGCAGGTGAAACACATTCCATATGCACTGTGTATCACATCTGGGTGGATGGCCATTTAGCCAGGTGGTGACGGATGTGTCCACAGAGGACATGATGCCCCCCTGGCCTTATGACAGCTGGTGGTGTTGATGTCGCACAGCACACAGCAACACAGCTAGGCCATGCATCTGGCTAAATAGCCACAGGAAACATCTTGTGGTGATGGCGGTATCTGCATCTGCAGGGTAACACATAGGGGCGACCACCATGGGTTGTGCAACGTTGAGCACATGGGCCCTCAGCCACACATGTGCCCTGGGGTGGTGTTAAACTATTCTAAAATATAAACCCCCTATCCCCATGGGTCCAGAGAGACCCACAAAGTGGGATCAAGTCAACCTGGGGATATGGGTGTGTGGCCTAATGTAGTGTTAAGCATCTCCCTACCTCCAGGGGTCCAGGGAGTCCATTCAAAGTGGGCTCCTTGTCCCCCTGGAGATATGGCTGTGTGGCCTAATGTAGTGTTAAGCATCCCCCTACCTCCAGGGGTCCAAGGTGTCCATTCAAAGTGGGCTCCTTGTCCCCCTGGAGATATGGCTGTGTGGCCTAATGTAGTGTTAAGCATCCCCCTACCTCCAGGGGTCCAAGGTGTCCATTCAAAGTGGGCTCTGTGTCCCCCTGGAGATATGGCTGTGTGTACTAATGTAGTGTTAAGCATCCCCCTACCTCCAGGGGTCCAAGGTGTCCATTCAAAGTGGGCTCTGTGTCCCCCTGGAGATATGGCTGTGTGCACTAATGTAGTGTTAAGCATCCCCCTACCTCCAGGGGTCCAGGGAGTCCATTCAAAGTGGGCTCTGTGTCCCCCTGGAGATATGGCTGTGTGTACTAATGTAGTGTTAGGCATCCCCCTACCTCCAGGGGTCCAGGGAGTCCATTCAAAGTGGGCTCTGTGTCACCCTTGAAGTAGGTCTGCTATATCTAGCAGTATCACAAAGAAAATACAGGACACACAGCTCTTGTAGTGGGTCAAACACTGTCGACCATGGCCTGGTAGACATACACGTGTAATGGACCTATCCACTGCCAAGGTGGATAGGGCAACCCACCCAATGTCACATTTGTTTCTCCATCAGCCCATGTGTGCTGGATTATCATGTTGCCAGTGTGTGTCTGTATTGCATGACATGTGTAGGTAATATGACCACACATGTATCCACAGTACCACCTACAGGGTTATAGGGCTCATCAGGAACATCATCATCACCCTAACAAATGTGGCATGGCACTGCCATGTCTGTCAAGGGTGCCACAGGGAATGGGTCACGTGCGTCAAGGGAGACACGTACAATGCACATAGGTGTCAAAGCACAAATGGCCACACCCACAGTTAGGCATGTATGTGGCACTGGGAACAGATCATCACCTGTGAAAAACATGAATGGGTTGAACCATTGTGTTCCCTGATGCCCTGTGTAAGCCAGCATGTCATTGCTCCCCACCAGCCAGTAGAGAAGCGTATGGGGGTATCACACAGTTCCTGTGGTCCTCCATGATGCACCCCACAAATGCTGCCTTACAGTTCAGCTGTTGAAGCTAAACCCCCATCTCTGTGTTATTGTAGGTGCAGAACACCTCCATGTCTGAGCCACACCTGTGTGTGTGCCTGCCGAGGTCACACTACCAGTAAAACTGTTGTATGTGAACCCACATCACTAGTAGCTGTGTTGACATCAACCAAACACAATACCATGGGAAACGTGAGAATGCCCTATCACGACCCACCACTATGAATGCATAGGCACAAAACACACCAAAAACATAGACGACACACCATGTGCCAGAGGACAGGACACAAGAGTGCCAATCACTCGCTGGTCACTGTCAGACATGCCTAGTGTGCTGAATGGCAAGGATACACATGTGCCATGTCACCATGACTGGCCAGTGAGATGGCATCCAGGGGTGCTGGGCTGAACCCGGCAGCCATGCCAAGAGCCCCCCGCCCCCCCCCCAACCTGTGTGTGGTGGTAGCCATGTCACCTGTGGAGCACAATGTGTCCTGTGGATTACATCCACACCAACATACTGTGGCATGGTCACAAAGGGGCCACAAACCATACAAAATCGGGATGCACCAGCAGTGGCACTGATGAATGCACTCTGCCCAAACAGCCCTGGTGGTATCATCAGGCCCAAACGGCATGTCAATGACCACAGCAAGGTATGGAGTCAGCACATGCATCTGAGCCCCTAGTGCCGTGCAATGGTGTATGGGCTGTAGCCGTCAAAACTACACAGCCATAGCATTTGTCACTAACACACAGTATGCTGTCCAAAACACACTGTCCTTCAACTATGTCTGGCCCCACAGGGCACCTGACACCACCCTACACCACACTCATCGTGTGATTGCCACCCACAAAGCTCAGGGGCCAGCAGTGCAGATGTGTAGCGTGTGGGACTCATTTGTAACTGATCACCTCTGGGACTCTGCACCAGTGAATCAGAACCGCACTCAGCAACAACCCACACGGACAATATACGTACAACCCTGTGAGGTGCCTAGTGAATGTGATACCTACGTGTACATTAATGGAAATTGCAAGGGGGTGCGTGCATGTCCCAAGATGGAACACGTTGCGCCCCAGGATCAGACCCCACAGGGGCTTCCATTACCTGTGGCCAGGCTCCACACAGTTTTTGCCACAACTGAGGTAAAGCACAGGACACATGAGTCTGAGAAACAGCAATATCCACAGATGCCAAGGGTGTATGGCACCCTGCATGGACATACCATATGACACGACACCCTCCTGAATGGGATGAGAGACACCTCCTAACATCCCCCACATGTCGAATAGATAGATGATAACGTTGCTGTGTTGGTCGTTGCTGTGTCCCCAAATGGAAAGGCCCCTGAGCACCCCACTCTGTTGGCGGCACCTATGCTGTGAGCACAATCTCACGGATGACATGGTGCCACACACTCTGGGAGTGGCGTTGGAACACTGATGCCGCCGTTGCCGTGTGTGCCATGCAGTTTGTCTGTAACCCAGGAGGGTGTCAAATAGCCCTGTCCTCTGGGGATGAGGTGGATGGAGTGTTCAGAATATCTACAACATCGAGATGTGCACCTCCCACATGACATGGGGGTGGATGAGGTGTCGTCTGACAGGTACGCTCATTGCGAGAGCAAATGATGCTAACAGGGTAGCATTGGACCGGTGTGGGTGCATAGGCTGAGTGTCTGAACCCGCCATTGTGTCATGGTCACATGTGCGGCAACAGCAACCTACATGGGCCAGGCTGTCACACGGTATGGTGTGAGACACCCACTGAACCCTTGCCCAACTGGCAGGGAAAAGGTGCCAGCAGAGATCCACAAGGTGGATGCTGACAGGTCCACACTGGCCATTAGGTCAGATGACTACGATACTGCAAGCGGATGCACGGCAAGGACTACGCACTGTGCACCACAAAGGGATGCTATCTGTCATATGCCCATCAGGGACACCCAACACTGCAAGCTGACTGAACTGTCAACATCACACATAAACACCATATCTGGGAGACAGGCAGCCGTAGCTGGTCCAGCATCGACAGCATCCAACAGGACTTGAAAGTACCCTGTGATGTAATCCCCCCCCCCACAGCCAAACACGGAAACATATGTGGAACATCTCATGCGATCCATGTCCCTGCATGTATGTGGGATGTGAGAAATCATAGGAGGGCTGGACCCTGCACACCATAGTAGGTGGGCACAGTCCAAACCCCACCAAACCCCACCCCTCGCAACCACAACGGAGGGACATGTCCTGAATGTGACCCCAGCAGCCCCTATGGAACATGGGTAAACCGAGCTATGCAGGGGCACAGGTGGGGCGCGCCTCCACAGCTGGGTTGTGTGTTACACAGCCCCTACATGCACATAACTGAGACTACAGGAGGGCACAGGACACATCTGTGTGTGCACACAACTGGGCAGGACTATACCCCTGAGGGATATACATATGACACAACAGGGCAACGCCTACCCACATCCCCACAGGCCTCACTATATACCCCCCCCCCCCATCACAAGGATGGCCACAGACATCTGGCCAGCCACCAAACAGCCTGTACGTCCCCATTGTATCTGCTAGCACGGTGAGGCCATCTCAACACACATCACACACCCTGGGCCCCGACACAACACACACAGTATGCACAGGGTGCATGGCTGGGTGAGCTGCATATGGGTGTGCCAGGGGGACATGTGTCTAAGCACACCTAGATGTGCGGTCCAAACTGGTCACACCTCCCGACAGAGGTTCAGTCCGATCCCCCTCCCACACACCGGGTGTGCATGCCAAGGGTGGGTGCTGTCTCATGGATATCATGTGAGTCCCCCCACAGCATCACCAATTTGTTTCATGTTCACATGATCAGGACAAGGTTGCAGACTGACAACAACCCATCAGCTGCAGCCTTGCCTACCCTTGCAGTGTGCAAATGTGAACATGGGCACTGCAAATAACCCACCTCTGTTACAGAGATATGCACCAGCATGGGGGCACATAGGAAGCCTCCCGTCCTGCCCCCCTGCCATTTTGTCTGTGTGTAGGGCATCTACGAGGCGCCACATGTGGGCTGCAGGGGCCCAGCACGGGCCAATGACACTCAACGTCAGGCCCACAGAGGGATGCCATGTGTGCTAAGGATGCTGTGAATCAATATCACACGCATACCCTTCCCTGAAGCAACACCCATAGGGGAGAACACAGATGCCTACCTTGTAGGTGTGCTTCCCCACAGGGGACACCCACTATGGGGTGCATACACTGGCAATGGTGTTGAGTGGGTCCACAGCAATGGTGACGTTGCAATGAATCACCTGCATCTGCTGGGGCATCAGACACACACACCTTGGACAGCTGCTGTCAATAAGCCGCAGGGATATGTCCCGCAAGCAACACCATGTCCCCTGGGTGTTCTTCTGTCGCCCACCCTCACCCTCACCCTCAGTGTCTGTGTCACGCCCCACTCTCCCCCCTCACACACACACACCCTCTGTCCTCACACTGTCCCTCCCACCCATCCACTGTTGTGTTGTGGGGTGGTGGTGAGATGGGTGTGGGCAGACTGCAGCCACACAGTAAGGCTGCTGATTGCTGCCCTATCTGTCAATGCATGTGGATGCCAGCTAGGCTCTGTTGATACTGCAGTGACACCTATGTGCAAACCTATTCCCACATATGTGTGGGATGACTGCTGGTGGTGCGTTACCATGATGGATATGCCACAGGTAGCAGTGAGGGTGGGAAGAGCAGCAAGATGTGGCCCACCCAGGACATAGGCGTCTGCGTGACAGACACAGTGGACAGGTGGCACGTGGTGCTGACAGAAGACAACATTTGCATGTCCACAGGTGGAGGAACTGAGGAAGAAGGCTCGTGAAACTACGACAGTTCCACATGCGGTATTTGGAAACAGCTCAGCACAGAGGGGAGAGCACCACCACGATGGTGAGGTAGTGGAGGGCTATGACACAGGTTAAAAGTGTGCCATTGAACCAACTGCCTCTGGCCTGCCTTATCTGTACATATGTTATGTGCCACACATGGATGTGCCCTGATGTCTGTCCACCCCTCACAGGTGGGGGGATGCCAGTGACGAGGAACCACCACACCTCCACATACAGCTTCCGCAGGCCCAGCACACGCCGCACAAGGGGGGAGGATGAGCCCTTGAGAGGAGAACCTGCAGCCCGACCAGCAGGGATCCGAGGAGGAAGGGGGACGGATGTGTGGTGGTGGGGGTGCCGGACGACGACATTGCGGAGGCGGAGGAGGAGGACCCCCACCCGACCCCACCCGAAGGGGAGGGAGAGGATGGGACATTGGGGGGTGCAGGGGCGAGGGCCACCGGGGGAAGGGGTGCTGACAGGGGGGGGGGAGGGGGGCCTCTGGCTGGCCTGGGAGGGGGGAGGGAGGATCGGCAGGGAGGGGAGGCGGGGGGGCCGGGGGTGTGGGGGACCACAGCCCACCACCGGGCCATGGGGGGCAACAGTCAGCCACTGCAGGGGTGGGCACAGCACGGGCGGCAGCGCATTCCTGTGCCATCCAGGGCCACTGTTACGGCTCATGCACATGCCAGCACACAGACAAACAGGCAATGTGTGTCTGTGTGCTGGCAGGTGTATGCACGATATCTTAGTGGCCGTGGATGACACACGGCGTGACATCCATGTGGTGTTCCATGCCCTGCAGTGCATGACCGGGGGCTGTTCGGCAGGTGGGACACCGATGTGTTGAAAGCTGGCATCCCGATGGCCACCTGCCGAACAGCGTCACAGGCACCAGCAATGTCACCTGTGACGCCCCCATGTGCCCTGTGTTGCGCAGTGTTCCCACCCCCCTTTTGGCATTTGATGTTGGGCATGTTGCCCATTTACTTACGTTGTGTAAATAAATGGTTTTAGTTTGTACTTTGCATCAATGGCCTTGTGATTGCCTCACACGCACACCATTGTATGCAAGGATGGGATATGTCTATCCACCTTCCTGGGGATCACACATTGGCATGGACACCATAACGGTAACAGCAACACATGAGGAGCTGTGTGATATCTATGTGGGCATGGCCATGGGACAGGTGTAGGCCCAGAGGATGTTGCCCTGCATATGTTCCCGAGACACAAGCATGTCACAGGGATGGGTTCTGGTGGGACAGCAGTTGGTGTTGGACAGCAGCAATGTAAATATGCATGGCACACATGTGTGTCGCAGACACATGTATGCCATGTAGGTGCGGGACAGGGCCTGTCAGCATTGCCAAGGACACACCCAATGGGGACACACGTATGCCCCCATTGTGCACGGCTGACGGGGATGGAAATGGTGACTGGGCAGGAAATTGGTGCTTGTAACCCCTGGGGCATGCCGACATATGCAAGTGGGCCCAGGTGTACACCTGTGAGTTGTAGCCAAGGGTCAGTGACCACAGCATGTGCATGTCTGGAATGCCAGGTAATGGCATGTGTGCAGTAATACCTGACAGTGTGACAATCCCTGCAACAAACGGGCCTGGTCTCAGATCATCTGTCCATGGGCAGAGCATTCATGGTGCACACAACCTGAGCAATAAAGGGGACACACATTGGAGTGTAACTCTTTAATGTATGCTAGGGTACCCATGTTTGGTATGCTCTATATTTGCGACGCCGTCGCCTCACAGGTATGGCACCTGGCAATGGAGGTCCCGTTCCCCTGGCACCACCCGATCCTCTGGTGCCTGTTAGCGGAGGTGGTGTTGGCGGCGGTGGTGGTGGTGGTGGTGTCTGTGGTGGCGGTGGTGCCATACCTCACCAGCGCAGCCTCGATGCCCTCCATGGCCACACACCATCCTCTGGTTATGGACGGTCACATATGCTCTGGCGCAGATGGACATCTCCTGGATGAGACGTTCAGAGGATTGCCGCAGAGCTATGAGTTCCTGACGAATGCCTGTGTGGGGAGAAAATGGCCGTGTGAGAGCTACCCCTGCCAGGTATGACAGTAATACACAAAAGGGTGGGACATGTCACACATGCTTTTCCCCTGCATGTTACGAACTGTAGTGGTCAGGTTGCATATTTAACTGAATGGGGGACATACCTCAAAGGTGTATGTTAGGCCACAAACAGGACGTGCCCAATGTAAAATGATGTGTGGTGACAGGCACAGGGATACCCCATCTCAGCAGGCACAACACTGTCCAGCACATGTACAATATTCCCTGGGACACAGAGCAACAATATGTACATTGTGTGTGGGGCTGGGGGGTGCGCAGGTGATTGCAATGACCCCTCGGGATACACCTTTGGTAGGGGCGTTCAATTGCTTACAAACATATCTTGGGGGCTGGAGAGTGAGGGGATGCACACGGCAGGGGCAGGGGAGAGGTGCATTGCTCATGACTAGGAGGGATGGGGTGTGAGCAGCAGATTCACACCCAGGACATGGGCCCATCCACAACTGCACCATGCGTCTGTCAGATAAGGGTTGTCACATCCCCCCAGGGGGGAGACTCAAGTGGTCAGATAACAGGCATGTAGACCCTATGAGGCATGTGCAGGGCTCACAATGCGTATGTTGATGACAGGATGTTGCATCACAGGGGTACAAGCCTGCACATTTGCCTAGACAGGTGTATGCTATGCATGACAAATGCTGGTGGCAGGCCATCGGGATGTTTCAGAGTCACACACAGGGGGGGGGGGCGGGGAAGGTCGCCCAGAAGTTGCATGGTAGCAGGGGTGGCAGCCGAAGGCAGAGGTGGGAGGGCAAGGTGGCCAATTTCCCCACTGGTGAGAGGTAATACATGGATGAGTGAGGCAGGGATCAGTGTTGGGTCGGTTGCTCTATCACATATTCATACTTACCTGCAAAAGGGACCTACGAGTGAGGCAATCAATTTGCACATGGGAAAAACACTTTTAAGGTTGTCAGAATCCAAGCGGATTGTGTTAAATTGCAAGGGGATCTAGATGTATTGGAAGATGGGGTATCCAAAAGGAAGATGAAATGTAATGTGGAGAGGTGCAAAGGTATGCACCAAAGAAACATACCACTCGACGTATGGCTACATGATGCAAGGTTCCACATTGGGAAACACAACCCAGGAAAAGATGTCGACATAATAGTTGATAACATGTTTTGGCCCATTACGAACGTGTCAAGCAATAGGACAAACCACCTTTATAACAACACATATTATACAGACAGTAGAGGAATATGGCCCGACACAGGCCGTATTCCTTTTTCCTCTGCAGGGGCAGGTTTATAAGGTTAAACACACGTCCACAGTGTGTTGGACAGGACCTGATCAACCAAAGGGATGTACCAGAGCCCCTGACCTCTCAATGTAGACAAACGCATTCTGCCATCCAAATATAATTAACCAGCAGTGCATCCACGCAAGGGGAAGCCTTGTTGTAACAATGTGAACGTGGACAATGTGTTACAGGAAAGGCCTCCCCTTGCACGGCATGCACGACTGGTTCATTAATATTCGGATTGCAGAAGGTTGTGTGACTGAGTGAGAGGTGAAGGGCCCCGGTGCGGTCCCTGTGGTTTGGAATAGGTCATTCTCAATACAATGTGAAGGTGTGGGTTTGCCTAATGAGCCTGCCCCTGAAGCTATGGACATGGGACCACGGCCTGAGTCGGGGCCATTTAGGCGGCCATTATCGTTTCTGGATAATACGTTGTGGTGCTTAAAGGTGGTTCATCCCTAATTGCCTGTCCACGTTTTCCCTGGGCCCCTGGTTTATTGCATGTGGGTACGTGCCGGCTGCTGGTACCTACTGTATGAGCATGAGACAGATCAGTCCATAGGTGCTGTGTTCCTGGCCAAAATCAAAAACAATGAATGTCGACGCGATACGGTAGGTTAATGGGCAAATGGGTGGACATACCCTTTGGTCGCCTTGCACACAGTGTGTTGAACATACTGGTAGCGCTGATGTGTCTCACACTGTTCGGTAATTGTGCCACAAGAGGTGTGTGTTGTTGTAGTCACACACATTTACCAGTAGTGGCTAGAGTTTGTGCACAACACCTGTTAGGTGTTTGATAAATGGACATACAAAGAACGATATGGGTGAGTCTGCCGTGAACATTTTTGGTACAAAACACATTGCACAATGGTCCCGGAATGTCTGTGTGAAGGAGTTAACCTGTTAGGTGGCTAGGGGAAAGCAGCTCAGAATCTTCCAGAACATCATACCGAGTAATAAAGTTGTGCTGGTGAGATGGCTTGTGTCAGGCTGTTTTCCGTCCACGCCAGAAAACGTGTGTGGTTGAGGCTTGTTCGGAGGTCCCAGTGTGACCCTCCTGGGTGGAGTCAAGGACCTCACCCCATGCAAAAGCAGCACCTGCGCTGCCTAGATGCCGCAAGGCAATTTTCATGCCCATCCAGTGTGCAGATGCATCAACACACCTAAACCTCCTAATAAAAATAATACGATACCTCAGCATCCTCCTCCGTCCTCACGTGGAGGACTGTGCTGTGAGTCACCTGTCTTGTAGACCAGGACACAGACCCTTAAACACATATGTGTGTGCCGACTAAAGCTACATTTATGTTTTGGGTTGTTCAGGGGAAGGGATATATGTAATGTTGGTGGTTACCCTGAATTGTGTGCTGCAAAAAAGACCCCCTACAATCAAATGGACCTGTTCCAGGGGGATCTGGTGTGTGTCTGAGCCCAGCACACCCAGTGTGTTCCTCACCGTGTTGCCATTAGTATGCTCCCATGTGGCATTGCACACCGCAGTCCACATTATACCACCCCATATGGCAGTCCGTGTATGGCGTGGTGGAACACAGGGCTGGCACATCGCCAAAAGGTTTACACCTTCATTGGCAGAACCTGTTGGAGTTGTGGCATTGGCCATTGTGTAGTGCATCATCCCCATAGGAGCATACTGTATACTGCAGTGTTACATGTGGTATGCCAGACATTCCGACAATGTGTTGAACTTCTCGAAACTGTAACATGATATTGGGACCATTGATGGCACATGCAAGCACTGATGCGTAGTGAGTATGTCAGAGGCAACATAACCACGTCACGGGCACCATACTTCCAGGACAGTAGAGGTGGTTAGTTGCGCGGGCGTCAGTGGTCCACGGATGGTGTTATGTGGGTCAGGGTTCCCCCGAGTAAACCATCACCGGTATGGAACCTGTGTCGGGAAGTGATGGGCTTCGCTGTTTTTGTGACACATGTTGTATTGGTGTCCCTGCAACCTGACAGTGGACCAGGGGGACAACAACGACGTTAATACAAAGATGTCTGCAGCTGTGAGTGTCCAAGACACCATTTCAGTGGGAACAATATGTCACAATACCACAAACAGGACGTGTATTGCTGCATACACACAGGGGCAGGGCAATGGTTGGACCCCAACTTCTGCCCTTATGATCCTGGGAAGAAGTGTTATTGAGCACACCTGGCCAATGCCAGTGTGTGCAACATGTTGACCAGGTAATCTCTGTTTCCGCAATGCATTACGTGGTGCCTGCTGTGATGGTACTCATAGCGGGGGGCACAACTAGAGACATACACCGTACTCTCATCCGTCAACCACAATTTATCGGTCGCATTTTGTTTGGCACATGTGATTGATCGTGCACATGTGCTAACTGTTGTTTTGATGGGGTGTGGTTAGCACACAGTCACACAGATTGTGGGCGTGTGCGGATGTGCATCACCTGCACACATGGCATATCCTGCTGGCGCCAATATGCTGCATAGTTTCTCAAGGGAACCCACCATTTCAGACGATGCTGGACATCGCCCTGTGTGACGAGGTGTAGAGTACACTCAAAATGTGCGGGTGGGCGGCTGCTCACTTCCAGGGGTGGAGTTCTCATTGACCATTCGGCTGACATC